>CM057338.1:69860984-71130984 GCA_030015575.1 Agapanthus africanus
CAACAGCGGATATTCAAAACCAAATATTTGCCGACCGGCAAACAACCCAGGTGACTTCCTCAAATATCACCGATTACAACGAATCCCGATATAATGAGGATGATCACCCAATTCCCAATAACTTACTCCCACTCATCATCTGTAAAACCATACAGATGTGAGAATCCAACCTGGTAAATACATACCCTGGAGTAAGTGTCTAATCGGGAAATCAGTTTTCTATTAACAGTACACAGTGAAACTGAAACATTGAAATGTTTCGTCGGGGTATCCTGGTATTCCTAGTAATGCCTCTTCCATTATCCAGATTCACAACTGTAACCGTATAATTCTTTGCCACCTCTCCAAATCCCTTTATATGTCTTTAGTCATTACCGTCTGCACACCCCTTTAGGCCAAATGGTTTTCTTCCTTCCCCACCGTTCGGCACCAGCCTATGGTTTGGAAGAAGACTATCCAAAAGGCATAAAGGGTGTACTGTCCCAATCCTAGGAACACTCGCAATGCGAGAGAAGGTGAAGATGAAAGACACCTGAATATACTTAATTCCTATTTCTCCTGAACCAGAATCCATCCCCGAACTGGAACAAGTTCCTTTCGAGTTCGTATATAACCATACGATGGATTATCCAATAAAATGGGATCTTCGTAGTGATACGGAGTGTTCTGGAGAAATACAAAGGTGATTTAGGATTGGCGAAGAAATACTTGGTTTGGTCGTGAATATCAGTCGCAATTTACTTTGCCCTCCTACTAATCCCTTGCTTTGTCTTAACTTAATACCTTCTGCACACCATCGTTATGCTAATTGGTTTTCTTCATTCCTTACCGGTCGGCACCAGCCTAAGGTTTGGAAGAAGACTATCAAATTTGCGTAATAGGTGTACTATCTCCTAAACCAAGGAGTACTCGCAACCTGAGAGAAGGTGAAAAGAAAAGACAACTGAATAGTCCTATCCGTTTTCTCCAGAACCAGAAACCATCCTCGAAATCCTTCGAGTTCGTATATAACCATACGATGGTTTTGTCCAATGGAAGTGGACGTTCGTAGTAAAACGGGTGTCCTGGAGAAAAGGGTAAAAGTAGGAGTGGCAATGAGGTCTGCAACTCTGACAATCCAAAAGCCAGTGTTTAAGAAGGTTCGGTCAACTTGGTCACTGAGTCATAGTCTTAGGGTCGGGTCAATGGTCGCTGCCAGAGAGAGAGAAAAGAAACACTCAGCGTGCACTCTAACCTAGATCAGAATGGTTATCACTTTATCTAATCTGGAAACCTCCCACTGTACCTCAAATTCTCCTCCAAACCTGAAAGAAGAATTAGTCGGGATCACCCGAGGAGTAAACCAACTCATCAGTGGGAATCGGGATCCAACTATCATCGCATGATAACGTGATGGAATCCACTCACATCACCACACTCCAGAAGGTATGCGCATGCCTGGCAAGTTTCAGTTCTTTTGAAACTCCCGATGTGATTTTTACCCCTAGGACCCAAGTGACCTTGACTGAGCCAACATATCAAAGGATCCTAGTCAAGTTCAACCCGTCATTATCTTGATTGCATTAGACCCACCCGTACGAATCCTTGACTGAGCCAAAATGACCGCACGACTGTCCTAACCAATCTCATATCCATGCAACAGAAAAGCACTACATAGCTACCGAACACTACGCCTCGGCTAAGCACGACATACGCAGCACGAATACTAAGTAATACTAATCTGAAATGACGGAGGGCTACGACTGGTTTTTGGCGAAAAACCTTTAACGTAATGAACTTGATATCGTTGAAGGAACTGCATAACCTTTTATAAAAATATAGTGACGAAAACCTTTGCTAAAGAGGTCACTCCCGGTGAAGGGATCTCGGCTCTTTCCCCGTAGAATGAGGTGCAGGATATTCCAACTGAATACCACGATGCAAAGCAAAAGTAATCGGCTATAGTGAAGTTAATGCCCTGACGCAAACTTCTGTCCAAGGGGTCACTCCCGGTGAAGGGATCTCGGCCCTTGCCTCGTCGACTGAGGAGCAGGATATTCCAAATGAATACCACGATGCAAAACAAAAGTGAACGTCCTTGCAATAACAGCTTTTTGAAAAGTGTTCCAACAACATCAGATTAGGTTTGTTTATCTTGCATTGATCCGAATCAACGCAGTCCCATCAATTAATCACACCACAAAGAACGAAAATATACTGACGTACGTATATGCCATCCGCATTCGCCACTGGGTCCCGTCATCACCCGTTAGGTTAGCTAACTAACGGCAGAGCGGGGACTGGACTAGCGCGGATGTAAAACATATACAACATCTACTAATATATATACCAATATATAGTATTTCGCTCAAGGCGTGAATAAAATGCAACATCACAGAAATGTACAGCATCACAGAACAATACAGATATCTGGAAGCCCCGGGTTTCACAGAGCCGCTGCTGAAACCCGACGTTCCCTTGGTCGTGTGGATAGCCTGTGCAATGAAATCCTAGACCCCTACGGGCGCGGCAAGTCACCCGCCAAAACCTGAAGCGAGGCAGCCCCCTTCAGTACCGTGAATGGACCACCCAGCACTTCACGGAATCCGGTAACTTGGGCACCCCTCCTGGGTCAACCTGTACCCCCTACGAGTGCGGCGAATAGCCCGCCAATCCTGGACTGAAGCCCCCTCCGTCTCAATGCCCTGAGATGCGGGCCCGTTGCCCTCCAGAACCCGGCTATCCGTGCACCCCACCGCGGGGCAACCCTAGTACAGAAAGTAAAATATACATACACCGGGTACATCGACCGCAACCAGGTCGTGCCCCAAAAGAATAATACAAATAGGCAGTGACGGCAGTCCACATGTCGAACGCTCGCCCCGCAATATCAAATGTACATAATACAACAAAACTGTACTAATATTGCATCCAGGCTATCCCCACCGACCGATCCGCAACATCACAGCATAAACATAGAACATCAACGTGAAAGTCACGTTCGCAAATCCGTCTAACCGGGCTATAGCAGTTAGACCGGATTTACCGATCGAGTGACATTCACGGTCGCAGATATAATGTAAATACTGTGAAATAATGTGTTTAAAATTTTCCGATTGACCAAAAAAAAAATTAACAAGTGGGCCCCCAATCAAAACTGTAGCACTCACAGAAAACCTGGGCCCAATTTTAATATTCCAAAACCCCTAATTTAAGCCCATAAGCCCACTGCAAAAAAATGATAACACGACCCCACACTTATGCGGCGGAAGCGCGGCCAAAAGGGTGTTTTGGCCGCCCTTCCGCGGTCGTACGGAGTGATCGTCTCACCAAATTTTGTCAGTATTCTTAGAACTCCCTGCACATCATTCTGAGACCACCTGAAAAATTTTTGGACTTCAAAAAATTTCGACAGAAACTGATGTGCAATAAAAATACGGTTTTTGGAAATTTCGGTCGATCGGAAACGCAAACACATCAAACAAAGCTAGGTAAGGTTAATGGCGTGGCTCTGATACCATGTTGCGCCACGGCAGCGCCCCGGCCGTCTTACTCGAGGCTAAATTGCGGAATTAAAATTTTTCCTTACTCGGAAACCGGCGCTACCGCGGACAAAGAAAACCCGGATCGTTAACCATTAACCTACGCTAGCTAACAAGAGATTGGAAGAGAAGTATACCAAGAGATCCGGTCCTCCGGTCTTCTCATCATCGCCCCGATCTCCCGCGGAAAGTGTAGTCTCCATATCGTCGCCTCCTTGCCGGAAAGGGCACCACGTCGCCTTCGTCTTTTACGGGCTCCCGCCTCAATACCGAGGCAACTCGAGCATGAAGCCGGCAACTCGACATGCTCAAGATTTGCTGTAGGAAGTGTAGTGTAGTGTCTCACTTGGGGTTTGTTGCCATTTGAAGATGATGGAGGAAATGAGATAAGAAAAATGGTGCTTGCATTTTTCTAGCATGAATGAGATCAAGAAATGAAACTCTCAAGAAGAAGATCTCTTCTTCTTCTTCTCTCTTTCTTTTTTTTTCTTCTTCTCTTTTTTCTAATGAAAAACTTATATCCAAAATGAGAATGGTGGAGGAGGTAATATGAAGCAAGAAGGGAGGTGAGTGTAGGAGAAAGCAAGTGGTAACCATATCAAAAGCCATCATAATAAACTCACATCAACTCTAATCAAAGATCAAATCCTTTCTCATCACATCTAATCTTCATAAAGCATGAAAAGAAGAATGAAAGGAATGGAATCTAAAAAGGTTATCATAATAAATCATCTTACAAATAAAACCTCCACCAAATGTAATTTGCAAAACTGCAAATTACCCCCTCCATCAGAAAAGTCCGGCCGGGAAAGAACAAAGGAAAACCGGCCGGAACGGAATGCAAACTGGCAACTCCAGAAAACTGGTCCCGTAATAAATTACAGGAAAACCCCAATACTGTGCATACACACCCGCATCTGTATTCCGTCCGGATACAAATGCAATGAGACAAAATCTACACTGTACTAAACTAGGACCGGCTTAAGCCAAAGCCGGCTAGTAAAAACCGTTCGATCCTGATCCGTGCAATACCGCATGTATCAGATCAAACCCTGCCATATAACTATACGGCCACTAGTACAAAACTGTCCGATCCTGATCCGTGCAATACCGCACGTATCTGATCGGACCCTGCCATATCTCCATACGGCCTCTACAGCGTTTCGCCCGAAAGCTGAGTAACTGAAAGTGTGGTGGACTCTAAAGACTCGTCAATACAATGGCTGTGGATTTAACCACTAGCACGTCAGAGGTATAAGCCAATACGTAACGGGCCACCAGCTATTGACCAAAAGGGACGTCGATGAGCGAACTCATCCTGACACCCTACTGAGCCTGTCAGTGACAATATCCGTACAGTCCGGTCCGTTCGTCTATGAGTATCGCATGGCGGGCCTAGGGGGTTGGTGAAAGTCAGACCCCCAAAAGCGGTACAAGTCGTGTCGGAGTGTAGCCCAGAACGCCCTGAGATACTACTGGAATACCTACCAGTAAATCTCCTGCCTCGGCCGAGGGCTTTGCGTAATGGCTCTCCTAGACACAGCGCGACCTCACCCCCAATACCGGGAGAGACGAACCCCTGAAGATCCGCTCACTGCCTCCATGTGGCTCGGGACTGTACCCAACTAAAACCTGTTTGCACGACTCCTTTGAGCCGTGGTAGGGTAGTAATCAAAAGCACAGTGGGAACTCACACGAGACAAATGACGATCCTCAGGTCGATGAACTAACCTGTACACATGTCACCAGGGAACTGCTATCTGACGTCTGGTATAAGACCAACTAGCAGGTTCCCGGCGAGTCCTGTCCGGTGTACTCATAACCCAATGAGCACCTGTATACATCTTAGGTGAACCAACTGACACCAGTGGCTTGTGAGACCGGCCACCGCCCCTCGTCGGGGTCTCGACTGTATACACTAGTCTACTAATGGAGTATCGATGCCCAGTCTCGAAACTCCCACGACTAGGGACCTTTTAAGGATGTGCTTATAGACCCCAGCTCCCACGTATATGATCGCCATCATACTGCCGGTCGTCAAGCAAGAATCCTAGGGGCTCTATCAACGTGTAATAGCGACGTGTCAGGTCACCTAAAGCAGTACACGATGATAAAGATAAACCAGATAGCATACTATCATCTCGAGTAAGACTGTCCCACCGGGATAGGTCCTCCCTCAATCATTGCAATCACGTGCCTGTGATCCAATAATTGACTCTGAGGGCACTATCTCCAACAGCCCAAAAGAACGTCGAAGTCCAACATCTCAAGAAGGATCAAGTCGACAGGCAACTCTCTCTCGCCAATACAGACGGTACAGGATTGGAACACGTACCTAGCAACAAACGACTCTCCCACAGGAGTGGTCACAACAAGCGGCTGATCAAGCAAACTGGACTCTCTACCCAAACTCGGCACAAAGTGTGTGGATACGTACGAGTGCGTGGATCCGGGATCGAACAATACGTGTGCATCAACAGAACATACTGGAAGGATACCTGAGACCACTGCGTTGGACGCCTGCGCGTCCTGATGCGTCAAAGCAAAAACCCGCGCCTGTCCTCCATCTGTGACTGACTGTCCTCTGCCTCGGTCATCCCGTCCTCTCTGAGCAACTCCTCCACGCCCACGACCTCTCTGTGCATGAGTCTGACGCAGAGCAACCGTAGGTACAACAGGCAACGCCCTCTGAGGTGGTGAAGGTGGTAAGGTAACATGTGGTGCTACTGCCTCCCTCCGGTGTATCTCAGGACAATCTCTAATGAGGTGGAGTAGAATGCTGCATCTAAAGCAACCCTGCGACGACTGCTGACTCTCCCGTGAATATGAGCTAAAAATCTGGCCTCGTCCCAAATCTCTGCCACTCCTCGTACCTGAACGATACCTGTCGCGGCGTCTAAATGTCTGTCTCCGTGCTGATATACCAGTACGAACTTTCTTCTGCTCTAGAGCTACCGAAGTCTCAGCGAGGCGCTCCTCGACTAATAGGGCTGCGTTTACAGCTGCTACATATGTCTCGTAATGCTGTGCACTGATCGTGAGGAACAGTGGTGTAAGCAAGCCTCGAACAAATCTCTTGACTCACATCTCCTCAGTAGCCACTAGTTACGGAGCATAAACTGATAGTTCAGTGAATAGCACATCGTACTCTGCCACTGACATCTCCGGAGTCTTGCGTAAGGACTCGAACCTGTGTGCTCTAACATCTCTGACACTCAATGGAAGAAAGCGGGCAAGGAATAGCGCCATGAACTCTGTCCAGGTCATAGGAGGAAGACCTGCCGCTCCACCCTTCTCGACTGATTCGCACCACTTCTGTGAAAGACCTTCCAGGCGAAAGCTCGCGAACTCAACCCACCTCGCATCTGCGCATCTGAGGGAACGGCATATTCGAGCCATCCTATCAATGAAAGACTGTGGGTCCTCGGCTGCATCGGTGCCTGTGAAGATCGGAGGCTTCAGCCTTATAAACTCTGATAGCGATACTGAGATGACCTCTGTAGCTGTAGGGGCAACTGCCTGTGCTGTGGGTATCACCGCGGTCTCTGCAACGGGTGGAACTACCTCTGGTCGCTGCGCTCGAAGTGTCTCAACTAGAGATCCCATCATCTGGCGCATCTCCTGCATACTGGATCCCACCGTCTGGCGCATCTCCTGCATACCAGCCTTTAACATGGCAATCTGATCTGTCACGGGAGGAACAGCCTGCTCGGGTACAACTGGTGTACTACCCGGATATGTCCTCGTCTCAGACGAATCAACTCTAATCTCGGCCCTCGCGGCCGCTCTCTGCGCCCTCGTAGTCTTTGGCGGCATAATGGATGAAAGGAAAAGTAGGATTCGATAAGGATACGGAAATCGAATCGCAAGAATGTATATACTCAAGAAGGAATTTAAATCAATAAGTCCTAAGGTCGCTTTGGCGGAGTACCGTGTCGTGAGTATGCCGCGGAACATACGCACGCTACGACACTCTGCTTCAGCTACCTACTCCATCATACGAGGGTCATCCTACACTCCGAAGGTAAAACCTACGCTCTGATACCAACTTTGTCACGACCCGAAATTCGACTCGTGACCGGCACTTAACCACGCAACGTCTACAGGCGTAACGCGACTAAGTAAGCCGAACCCAGAAATCAAAACCATTAAAAGTAGTGAGTATTGAAAACATTTGATTAAAACATTTAGAAAACCTTAAGTAGTTTAATGAAGTTTCTTAAGGTTAAGTTATCATCTTAATAATTTTAGCAGCATTTCCTTTGTAAAACTAACCCCGAAGTCGGGTATAAAACAGGGTATAAGTGAAAATGATATACAATGAAAAATAAAGCATCCCTAAGCGGGAGCAATCACGCCAAACGGCGGAAACCATCACCACAAGAGTAATATACGACGTCGTAGCGAAGAAATGAGCAATGAGTATTAACATCACAGAATAATAAAACTGCATATATAAAGTCGACTCCCACGAGCTCGACACCAGAATACAAATAACATACATCATCATCCTCACACTATCTCTAAGTCAAGTACATATAAGGTAGATGGAGGATACTAGATACAAAAGAGTGTACAAAAGACGTAACCAGATACCACAACCCACCTAACCGCAAAACAGCTCTCGCTCCAACTGTAGTGGTATCTGTAGCCAAAAGATGCAAAAGGCTGCCTGCCGCGACTACTCTGATAGGCAACCTGCAAATACTGTGGCACAACGGGGGTGAGTTGCCAACTCGTGAATAAAGATAACATATAAATATAATCGCGAGCATGCACGTACTGCGCTACTCTATCATATGCCAACAGATGATATTTACATGCGATAAGCAACATGTGCAATAATCATGCAAGTGCTCTGTCAGGTAAAATAACTACAGGATGAGATGCGTAATAATCAATGCTGAGCATGGGATAAATAACATCTACACGGAATATCAACGTAGAAAAATAATCGGTGCCCAATACTGCACCGAAAACCCAAGAAAACTCAGGCGCCGGCACTCTCCTCGGCCCTCAAATCCTGTAAAACTCTGAGAATCACGAGTGCCCAACATTGGCACTCAAATAACATAAATACTCGTGTCCAGCATCGACACGCAAATCCTCATATATCGGGCTCCGTCAGTCCGGATCAGCCCACGAGCTCCGTCTGCGGTATCGGCCCTCGGTCCCGGCAGTACGGGTCATCCCGCAACCATCTATCGACTCTGGTCAGTATCCTCCGGATAACCGCCAGGTCCAACCAATGACCGGTACATACTCGCCACCCTGCTAGGCTCATCGTCTACTCCACGAAAAACATTTCTCGCCCCGGGGAACCATACCAGGTCCACCACGAACCCGCAAACGGATCGTCCAACTCCTTAAATCGGGTTTCAAACACACGTCTCAGAATCGAGAAAACGCGTGGTGGACGCACCAAAATATCATATCAAGAGGAAACCGGGTTTTCAAATAGTGCGTCTTTTCTTAAATAACTCCACGGTCCTCAAAACCAAAAATCACATGAAATCGAAAACCAATGCGTAAGTCAATGCGGTGTGATATGTGCATCAAGTCATACTATAAGTAAAAGGGAGAAACCGCTTTTTAAAATAGTTTCATTTTTTCAAAAGGCATAATGCGGCTCCCAATTTCTATGAAAATCGTATCGAATCATATGTGAGATGAACTACAGTATAATAATCATGGCAATTCTACAGTGAGAGTGTCATGGCAATTACTAACGGTGTGTGTGTAACATGCAGATTGGTGCTCGTGCAACATGAACCGTTAGTAATAGTGCGGTGTTCTATCAATTCTAAGTTTATAGATATATAGTGGGGAATGCGGCATGCAACAAATGGTATCCATGAACAGTCAATATATGAAGATGCAATATGCTGCTACAAGGTCCTATCAGCCCTGACGCATAACGCCATGCGGGCGATATCCCCGTAGATGTTAAATCTACTCACTGTAGTCTCGCGCTAAATGTAGCCGACGACTTGTTTCCCCTTCTTCGCGGCGTCCGTCGTACTCGCTTGCGAACCTAGAATTTCACAGAATATCACACATAAGCTCAAATCTACAAAAACGCGATATTAAGGTCAAACTAGTAATCCGCGTCGCGAACCAAGCGCGTGCGTGTGCGATACGCTAAAACGTGTGATTTTGCGTCTGAAGCTACTCCGACGCATCGCGATACGCAGAAACCCCAAACTACATACGTATCACGAGTGTCGCGAATGTTTAAAAATACGGAAAATTGGGTGATGACCCCAGATTTATCTCCAACAAGAATTAAATAAAATTGCACATACCATGAGTCTTGGAATAGCAGCAGACACCTACAGAGCAAAACCCAAACCCCATGCCCCCCATCTGACCGCAAATTGCGGCCAGAACTAATTTTTCGGCGGCCACAAGATGGGATCTGGGGGTCTTGTTCTACATATGGGATCAATACCTAACAACTATACTCCAGTTAACTCAGATTTATTCTGAACTCACTGGGTCGATAGCAGATTACAGGAAGCTAGAATTTGCTTAAAAACGGTAAATTTTGCATCAAACAGAAACCTGGTGGTATTTTAGTGAAATTTGGGGCTAAACTAGGTTAACATGGTTCTAATAACACTTAATTAACTTAGTCTAACCAATACTAACCTCACTTAACCAAAGTTCACACTAATCATCACATTTAGCACTAAAACGCATAATTAATCACTAATCGAAGCTATAACACACCAACTAAGCAAACTAGGATGTAGGGTTAAGAAGTATACCCACTCTCGACCTTAGGAGGCAGGAGGAAGGAGAAGGAGGGGATCTGGAGTTGTTGTGGCTGCTGGAGCTGCTACTGCTGCTGCTGCTCCAAGCTGCTGGTGCTGCTGTTGCTTGCTGCTGCCTGCTGCTGCCAATGGTGCTGCTATTGCTAATGCTGCTAGTAAGGCTGCTGTTGTTGCTAATGAGGCTGCTGCTGTTGCTGGAGAAGTGTGGGTGTGTGTGTGAGTGAATGAGAGTGAAATGAGAAGGAAAATTGAGAGGTAAAGAATGATGGCACACGTGGTCAACCCCCCTCTCTCTCTTCATTTAATACAAGCATGGCCTTTGCCATGATGCCCCTGCTCACTCTCTCTCTCTCTCACCAAGTCAACAAGTTTAAATTAATTCAAATATATAATAAAACAAACTTTTATTAAAACTACCAATTAACCTAATTAAAACCCAATTGACTAAATTCCCAAGTTTTAAAACCACTATGGTTGCTAATCATGGTTAGCCTCATAATAACCCAAGTTTACATGCACATATGTGTGCAAGCTAAAAAAAAAATCTACTAAAATATTTATTAAATTTGGAAAAAATTTTGAAACCCAATTTGGTAAACTTTTTATTAAAAACCCTTTATATAAATATAATTAGCCACTAAACGCATCCTAAGGTGTTACAGCAGCCCCGTCAGCGGCTGTCCTCTAAAATTTACAAGGTCTGGCGTCAAGTCCAAGACTCGGTAATTGATTAAGATTACTCTCGCCGACAAAAAAAGGTGAAAGTTCAGCGAGAAGAGGACCATCCTGTCAAGCCACAAAAGGTGACAACTACTTGGGTACCCACTGCAACACCCCCCTCAAGTTCGACCGCTCATAAGAGGAGAAGGCCGGAGAAAATCGCTGAGTCTACCACGAATCGCAAGACCACTGAATCTAAACGCCCCAAGTCTGGGGGCATGGTGATACATACCGTCTATATGGCATCTGGAAAAGAGGATAACCGTATCTCCACAGGTCACCGACCACTTACACGGTCTGTGACTAAGGCTCAGGAGCAACAACAACAAAAGCTCCAAGAAATGCTGATAGCCATGGCTGTACTCACTGGACCAAAAGCAGGCCCGGAAACATCTTTGAAGCAGCGTCATGAACAGGAAACCGATGCTGACTTCCTCCGTAGAATCCTCGAAAAGAAGGACAGAGAGTCCGCGGAACAAGCGGCCAACATAAAACAAATAGCCCTTCTATTCCAAGACATGGTAGACATGATGATCCAGCCGGACCCTCCAGCTGAAGATCCTCCAATAATAATTGAAGACGATAGAGAGGAGATATCGAACCCTCCTCCGGCTCTTTCAGCAGTCAAGGAGGAGACCATCTCCAAGGTCACCCTAGATGATTATATCGCTCAGCAGATACGAGTTCATCAGGCGAATGAAGCGGCTGGGCAAATTGTTAAAACTGGACGACCCTATCCGGGTTGGTATGACTAAATAAAGTACTCGCCAGGATATACGATTCCTAAGTTTCACGTATACATGGGGACGGGCAATCCCCATCAACATGTCGCTCAGTTCAGGGCTCTTTGTAGCAATACCGGAGGTGACGACAAATTGTTACTTCGTCGGTTCGTCGGCAGCTTGGCGGAAACAGCTTTTGAATGGTATTTGGAGCTGCCCGACGACTCTGTCAAAAAATTTGCAGAGATGGAGCTGCTTTTTACATAGAGATTTGCAAGCGCTAGCGAGCGCACCCCGATCACCGCATTGATCAATGCCAGGGTGAATCCTAGAGAAACATGGGTAAAATACGCGATACAATGGTGGAATTTATGGTCAAAATGCGAGCAGCGTATCGAAGAAGCGCCTGCGGTGGGCATGTTCGTGGGTACTCTTGATCCGCAGGCGACCATCTCCCAATTCATGATGTTTTTCAAGCCGACCACTTTCCAGGCCTTGATTGACAAGCTGACCCAAATGGACCAGATGGGCCACAGGCTTTTCTCTTCAAAGCCGGAGCCGCGAAACGAAAAAGGGAAGGGGAAAGCAACCTTCGTCGCTAATACTCAACAGCAGCCGAGCAACTTAAAGCCGGTTATTCGCCAAAACAACGTGCGTCCATGCCCATCCCTCGAGGAGAGACTGGGACTTCCTTACTCGTTTCCCCAGGATAAAACGAGGAGACTGTTCGAGTTGGCAGTACGCAACAGACTCATTAATCTGCCGGATCCAAAATGACCCTTAAAGCCAGGCGATGTCAACAATCCTAATTACTGCCCTTACCACCAAGCAGTAATCCATCTAATCGAAGATTGCTTCATCTTCAAAGGCTGGATTGAGGACCAATACCAATAAGGCAAGTTCGCATTATCCAAAAACTGGAAGGTGAACCCGCCACAACCTCACGTCTCTAAAATAGTGGACATGCCGAGGGCATCGTGCTCATTCATAAGGGAAGCCCCATGGGAAGTTGTTCTTTCGGTAAAAACTAAAAGAATGCTGAAAGATCTCCAAATATGCCTGGCAATTAGGTGGAAAAATATACTGGAACCCGAGATCATCAAGGGAATGCTGAAGCCACGCCCAACTCCAAAAATTGGTGGTGATAGTCAAAACGCGAACACCCAGCCGTCAAAGTCTTCGAAGAAGAAGAAGAAAACCAAAAAGCCCATGAAGTATGGTGAAAAATGCACGGACCTGCAAAAACAGATTGACGCGCTGGAAGAATATAACCAGAAGGCACGGACCCCAGTCACACTCTAAGAGTTTCTCAGCCACGTCCTTAAGGACGGAGATGACGACAATGGAGAAGACTCGTCGGATGAATCTGAGGATTATGTGGCAAGCTGCCATGATCTCTCATTCGTTAATAGACGGTGAAGAAGCTCCTGAAATAGAGAAACAAGGGGCAGATCCTGAGCCGAAACTTCTAGGGCCATCAGACGAAATGATTGATGCATTCCTGAACGAAGCTCTTCTGAAAAGCAAAGCTGATCGAGAGCGCGAAATGGCCATATTTGAAAAAGCCAAACGCCGGCGACTGGACGAAAAGGTTAAAACACCCCAACCAGACCGAGGCATGCCCGCGATAGATAAAAGCAGGTTCAAGACAAGGAAAAGGTTCGCCAAAGCCATATCGATGGGAATGAAGTTGCCCTCTTTCAGAGGAAATTCTCCTGGCGGTATACATCTTGATGAAGTGAACACACATCCTAACTTTTGCTTATACCATCAGAGGATTGCACACCCTACCGGGGAGTGCATAGCCTCTAAAAACTGGTGGCAGGGATATGTTGCCCACCAACAACACGTTCAACGAGTGAAGCGCAAGGCTCGTCGGGAACAGAAAAGTATGGCAGATGAGCACAAAAGAGCCGCTGGAAACTGTCACATAGCCGACACCAAGGGATCACAAGTTATTACCTTTGGAAGCGACTCTGACGAAGAAATCTCCCTCAGCCCTCTCTTCAAGGAATCCACCTCCGACACAAAAGATGCGAAGACTCGCGAGAAAATCTAGCTGCGTAATCGTACGTTGCCCGAAAAATTTCGGACCTATGACCGAAACATCTTTAAACTACCACAAACCCGTGGCATCCCCAGGCTGACGTGGTAAAAAAAAAAGGTACGTCCATAAGCGAAATGGGCACGGATGAAAACCCGAAAGGGCTTCGTGAGTAAAAATAGCAGGACTACCGGGGAATTTGTGAAAACCCGAAAGGGCGCAATCTCGTTAAAAGACACTTGCGAGGTCCTCTCGACCTTGTAAGGAGAAAATACCTGCGTGAGATCCTTATGACTCACAAGGGAGCAATACACTTACGAGATCCTCACGACTCGTAAGGAGAATTCCCCTTTGAGACCCTCACGGCTCATAGGATTCAAAAGCCTTAAGCTACAGGGATCTGAACCTGTTCTTAAGCCATCATACACCCCGCTTTTGCCCTACAAGCGTTTCAACATTAACCCTTGTATACAATCCACGGGCACGAATAAACATTTCCCTAACAAAGTCCCACCAGTGACTAGGGATATGCTAACACGGCGAACGACATTTGTAAGTCCTCTCGACTTATAAGGAGAAAACACTCTTGTAAGATCCTCACGACTTATAAGAGAACATACACTTAAGAATCCTCACGATTCCTAAGGAGCAAATACACCTATGAGATCCTCACGACTCGTAGGGAGAAACATCTTTATGAGATCCTTACGGCTCATGAAGTCAAAAGCCTTAGTCGACGGGATCCTAACCCTGTTTTCTAAGCCACCTTTGTTCGACATCGACAGAGGCAAATGATGATTCACTCCTGGCAATATCCCAGTTGTAGCGATGCTGATGCCTAAACCGGTATCAAATTCCAAGTCCTTTCATGGCAAATGATGATTCGCTCCTGGCAATATTCCAGTCGCAGCGATGCTGATGCTAAGATTGGCACCAGATTCCAAGTTCCATACTCTTGGAGAAAAGTCAACGAGCCAGAAATGCATATGAAATAGTCGAAATGATGGGGCAACTTGCAACGAAATTAGCAAGTAAAATTTATGCATACAAAATAGCCGAAATGGTTGGGCAACTCGCAATAAAAAGCAGCGAGTAAATAAAACAAATAGCCGAAATGATTGGGCACCGCGAAAAATAGCTGATATGATTGGGCAATCGCGACTTTCGCGATATAAAAGCTGAAATGATAGAGCATCGCGGAAAGAAATATATATATAATGAAACTTTTGCCCTATATGTGAGATCACATCGATCCCTGTATACAATCCAGGGGCACAAACAAAAAGGGAACCATACCTTCCCACCAGGCTCCATCAGAACAAGAAGCCAAATCTCGACGGTTCACAGACAGCCTAGAGACCACCTCAACATTCGTCTCATTACAGCAGACGTAACGTCAGCAAAGTGGAGTGATGGCAAAACCCCAGCTCCACCTCAGCATTCGTCTCGTTACACCAGACGCAATGTAAACAATGGCGTTCCTTTGCAGTCCAACAGGAGGCAGATGCAACGTCAACGAAAGACCTTATGGTCGAAACAAAGCGGAGTGACGGCAAAATCCCAGCTCCACCACAGCATTCACCTCGTTACACCAGACGCAATGTCAACAATAGCGTTCCTTCACAGTTCAGCAGGAGGCAGATACAACGTCAACGAAAGACCTCATGGTCGAAACAAAGCGGAGTGACGGCAAAATCCCAGCTCCACCGCTGCATTCGTCTCGTTACACCAGACACAATGTCAACAACGGCGTTCCTTCACAGTCCAGCAGGATGCAGATGCAACGTCAACGAAAAACCTCACGGTTGAAACAAAGCGGAGTGATGGCAAAATCCCAACTCCACCTCAGCATTCGTCTCGTTACACCAGACGCAATGTCAACAATGGCGTTCCTTCGCAATCCAGCAGGATGCAAATGCAACGTCAACGAAAGACCTCATGGTCGAAACCAAGCGGACTGATGGCAAAATCCTACCTCCACCTCAGCATTCGTCTCGTTACAGCAGACGCGATGTCACCCCAGCATTCCTCCTCCAACAGGATTCGGACGCGCCAAAGCAAACGAAGCAAAGGCCAAATTCCTAGTTTCAGGGTCTTGACGGCAACTCATATAAAACCTGAAAGACCATCGGAGATCATCCCACAGCAGTGCGGAGTGGTCACCACCTCGATATTCATCTCGTTACAGCAGATGCGATGTCACCCCAGCGTTCTTCCTCCAACAGGATTCCGACGCGCCAAAACAACGAAGCAAAAGCAATATTCCTAGCTTCAAGGTCTTGACGGCAACTCATATAAAACCTGAAAGACTATCGGAGATCATCCCACACCAGTGCGGAGTGGTCACCACCTCGACGTTCGTCTCGATACAGCAGATGTGATATTACCCCAGCGTTCTTCCTCCAACAGGATTCGGACGCGCCAAAACAACGAAGCAAAGGCAATATTCTTAGCTTCAGGGTCTTGACGACAACTCATATAAAACCTGAAAGACCATCAGAGATCATCCCACACCAGCGTGGAGTAGTCACCACCTCAACTTTCGTCTCGATACAGCAGACGAGATGTCACTACAGCGTCCTTCCTCCAACAGGATTCGGATACGCCAAAGCAAACGAAGCGAAGGCCAAATTCCTAGCTTCGGGTCCTGACGGCAACTCATATAAAACCTGAAAGACTATCGGAGATCATCCCACACCAGCGCGGAGTGGTCACCACCTCGATGTTCGTCTCGATACAGCAGACGAGATGTCACTAGAGCGTCCTTCCTCTAACAGGATTCGGACGTGCCAAAACAACGAAACAAAGGCCAAATTCCTAGCTTCAGGGTCTTGACGGCAACTCATATAAAACCTGAAAGACTATCGGAGATCATCCCATACCAGTGCGGAGTGGTCACCATCTCGACATTCGTCTCGATACAGCAGACGAGATGTCACCACAGCATTCTTCCTCCAGCAGGATTCAGACGCGACAATCAAACAACGGAGCCACGGCGAAATCCTTAGTTCCAAACCTCGACGGTTCACCAACAACCTAGAGATAACCACGACATTCTTCTCAATACAGTAGACGCAATGCCGGCAAACGAAGCAAAGGCCAAATTCCTAGCTTCAGGGCCTTGACGGCAACTCATATAAAACCTGAAAGAATATCGGAGATCATCCCACACCAGCACGGAGTGTTTATGACTCATCGGGGCTCCCCAAACTGAGCCTAACCTCAAGTAAAAAGCGGCGTGGCAAAAGTCCTAACGCTTGCTCTTCCGACGGTCAAACTGCCTAGGAAGATTGCTTGAAGACGTCTTGTCTAGCCCCCGAAGGGATCAAAGACACGACAGTCGCAAGGCTACTCGAAAAGCAAGATTACCTATCGAGGAATACATTAGTCAACGCGACGGTACGACAGGCAAAACCCTAGTACCACAGACCCCAACGGACCTCTATCGTAAAGAGCAGAGGTTAACTGTGACGTTAGGACATTCTTGCGAGAACTTCTCGACTCGTCTTGACTCGTGAGGAAATTAGTGTCTTTGCCAGAACTTCTCGATTCGTCTCGACTCGTAAGAAAAAGCCTTAGGCAATGGGGATAAGGACCTGTTTCCTAAGCACTGGGGCCCTGCAAGTCGGCCCAAAATGGACTCTTGCATACTATTCACTGGCCACACTCTCCGAAGTCGAATCTCGACAAGGAGGGAAACAACCACTTACGAGTCCTCTCGATTTGTAAGAGGGAAAATTCTCTTGTGAGATCCTTACGACTCTCAACAGAAACATGCTTGGGAATTCTCACGATTCCTAAGGAGAAAATACACCTATAAGATCCTCTCGACTCGTAGGGAGAAATACTTTTATGATACCCTCACGGCTCATAAAGTTGAAAGGTCTTGGGTGGCAGATCCTAACCCTGTCCCCCAAGCCATCACTGCCCTGCAAAGAGGTCAACATGGACTATCCACGGGCCACACTCTCCGAAGTCGAACATTGACGAGGAGGGAAAAAACCACTTACGAGTCCTCTCGACTTATAAGCGGGAAAATTCTCTTGTGAGATCCTTACGACTCTCAAGAGAAAGCACACTTGGGAATTTCACGATTCCTAAGGAGAAAATGCACTTGCGAGATCCTCTCGACTCGTAGGGAGAAATACTTTTATGAGACCCTCACGGCTCATAAAGTTGGAAAGCCTTGGGTGGCAGATCCTAACCCTGTCCCCCAAGCCATCACTGCCCTGCAAAGAGGTTAACATGGACTATCCACGGGCCACACTCTCCGAAGTCGAACATCGACGAGGAGGGAAACAACCACTTACGAGTCCTCTCGACTTATAAGCGGGATAATCTCTTGTAAGATCCTTACGACTCTCAAGAGAAAGCACACATAGGAATCCTCACGATTCCTAAGGAGAAAATACACCTATGGGATCCTCTCGACCCGTAAGGAGAAAAGTCTTTATGAGACCCTCACGGCTCATAAATTTGAAAAGTCTTAGGCAACAGATCCTAACCCTGTTTCCTAAGCCATCGCTACCTTATAAAGGGTTCAAGATGAACAATTATCTACCATCTATGGGCCATACTTGCCAAAGCTACATGCCACTGAAATGGAGAAGTTACTTATGAGCATATAAACTACTTCAAGCAAGAGTAAAATATAAAGAAATAGAAGGGTGCGGCTCATGGAGCTGAGGGTTTGGAACTATATCCCTTAAGAGTCGAGATTTGAGTCAATGATAAATGATGACGCTTGTGTCCGCTCGTTATCTTCTCAGATCAAGATCCTGAAAATTATATACCATCCCAAAACTAGTCATACGCTATGAATTACTCTGCACTACTTCACCCACGTATATACTTACGTAGACAAACTAGTGGGGGGCATTTGTTCCCGCAAAAAAATTTCTGCGCAAAAGAGCCCAAGGTATCAAATGGCAGCGATACGTTTAAGAAAACATGAACCAGTATTTTCCGGGCTGCATTTTGATAAATCCCGAATGAGAAATAGCTAAATTCTGATGGTATCGAAATTGTCTCGAAAAATCCTTCAATTTGATATATTATGGGCCTCATAATTCATCCGGGATCAAAAGTTATGAGGCATCGCGTGCTCACACGTGACCGGGTATCACGTGCCCACACGTAACCGGGCATCACGTGTAGACACATGACCATTTACAGGCAAAGTCTGTAGGCACTGAATAAAATAAATAATTGGAAATAATTAATCGGTGGGGTCACGTGCCCACACGTGATAGGCTCTTAAACCCTCTGAAACAATAGAATTAAATTCTAATTAAATAATTAATCAGTGGGGTCACGTGCCAACACGTGATGGGTCCTGAGCCCTCTAAACCAATAGGATTAAATTCTAATTAATTTGTCAATCAGTAGGGTCACGTACTAACATGTGATAGGCTCTTAAATCTTCTGAACTAATAGAATTAAATTCTAATTGAGGGAAATCAAAAACCCTAGTTGGAAAAATATTTTCTTAAATCTTTGCAAACAAAAAGATTGCGCTCTGTAAAGTGGAGCACCGCTGGATTAAAAATCCAATGGTGATTAAAAATCACCAATTTATAGAAAGATTCTATACAAAGAAAGATTTCCCTGAAATTTGCCAAGAATAACAGATAAAAGATCTTTTGAATTAAAAATCCAATAGTGAATAAAATTCACTGAGTGATCTAAAAGATCATGTTGGTTACAAAATCAATTAAAATCTTTCAATGAAAGATTTACTAAACAAACTGATTCTTTTCTTTCTCTCCTATAAATAAAAGCCAAGAGGGAAGAAAAAAGATATACAAGAACAGAGAGAAAAAAGAAGAGAATTTAATTCTCTAGAGAGAAAAGAAGATTTTCTCAGAAGAAAAAGAAACCCTAGGTGAGAAAGAGAAAGTGATCATAAGCTCCACAAAACAAAATAAGAATTTAATTCTCAGATTAAGAGTTTAACTCTTCTGAATAAGAACTTAGTTCTTCTTTTGGTTGAAGATCTGCAGAAGCAGATCTCCCCATAAGTTGAGAATTTAATTCTTATCGGGGAGATTCTGCCATGCAGATCCAAAACTTAGAGAGAGAATTAAATTTGAAGAATTTAATTCTTCCAAATACTTAGGAATTTAATTCCTCCAACAGAGACAGGGTTTAACCCTTAAAACAAGAACTTAGTTTTTCTTCATGGTTGAAGATCTGCAGAAGCAGATCTCTCCATAAGTTGAGAATTTAATTCTCATCGGGGAGATTCTGCCATGCAGATCCAAAACTTAGAGGGAGAGTTGGGTTTAAAGAATTTAATTCTTCCATATACATAAGAATTTAATTTCTCTAAACAAAATTAGGGTTTAACCCTACCAAAGAATTTAAATCTTAAATAAGGGACTTAATACTCTCCATGCACGTAAACCTGATCACGTAGCAACACGTGACCCTCCCCCTCAATGGTCAGAATAGAATGAACGAGATCGGGTCATGTGCTCCCACGTGGCCCCTGAACAAACTTCTCAAAAATAAAGGCAGAATAGAGTTTGGGCGCCCTCACGTGTCCCCCCGTGATCCCTGACAAACACCTCTTTAGAAAAGAGAAGATGGAAAGAACTGAAAGATTAAAATCCAATGCATTGGCGCCCTCACGTGTCCCCACGTGACCCCTAACAAATCCCTTTAATATCCAGTGTATGGATGCCTATCACGTGCCCACACATGATGGCCTGGAAGGTTGAAAGTGTTTAACACTTATTTAAATATTTTGAGAATAAAATAAAGGAAGTTTAGCCCAATCCTAGGGCGCCTCGCGTGTCCTCACGTGAGCGCTTCATCTTTTTAGTGTTTAACACTATTTTAAGCACTGCATCCTTAGTGTTTAACATTATTTTATGTGCATCACGTGGGAACACGTGACCGCAAGATATGTGCTAGTGTTTAACACTATTTTCAAACTGGTCTTAGCCTAAATTGGCTGAGTCTTCCAGAGGCAAGACTCCCCTCCAACTGAACCTCAAAATTGATCAGTTCATATGATATGCAAAGTAAAGTCCAGAGCTATAATGAATGGTTAGTGCTCAGCCAAAGATAAAATGTTGTCACAGCCCCAAACCCCTGTTTACCATTGCTAAATAATGGGGGGCTGAACCCAGACAAATGTTCAACAATCCAAACATAGGTCCAACATTTCAAACCTAATTGGACTTAGCCTAAGTTAGCCATAAGTCCTCAATTCAGATTTAACTGAGCCCATGTGCTCATAATCCAATTAATTGATTTTAGTCCCAAATTGGACTACAGATTTCCCAATCAACATTGGTTCAAGGGTATATCTCTTCACTCCTCTGATATTTGTCGTTGTAATCCTTCAATGTTTTCAGAGAGGTGACGGGTCTCGATAACCAATCATTCCATGGACTATGATATCCTTAACCTCAGACTGTGGGGTCCTTAAGCCCATGGACTATGATGTCCGATGTCCTTAACCTCGGACTGTGGGGTCCTTAAGCCCATGGACTATGATGTCCTTAACCTCAGATTGTGGGGTCCTTAAGCCCATGGACTATGATGTCCTTAACCTTTACAGACTATGATGTCTTTAAACTAGACCACCATGTCCCTAAACTGGTAATCGACCGCAATGTCCCTAAACTAAACAATAGATCCCAAATGCTCCTTTGTTGGATCTAAATGATCCCGTTAAGTTGATCTTAGTCTAAAATTAGACTAACGTATCCTTAACAAACGTTTAAGTTGATCTTAGTCTAAAATGAGACTAACGTATCCTTAAACCCAACCCCAAACCCAAATATAAGAAAATACGGAAACAAACAACCACGACATGAAGTGACCATCTGGAGAAGGAGAAAGTGGTTACCGCGATGCGGTAGCGTAATTAACTGCAGGGGCTTGCGCCTGCAGGGAAGAGCGTCCCCACAATCAAAAACCCCTCAACGAGGGGGAATCTGATGAAGTCTGCTATATCGGCCGCATCCGTTTAAACCTTCGATACACGGTGTCATAAATCAACTTGGCATCTTCGGAGAGGTGGACAGATAGCCCCAATTAGCATCTGCCCCCAAATTCAGGCAAGACGGACCCGCGCGATCGCGTCTCCGTGTTTCGGTGAGGAACGGGAGAGAACCTCTCGATTCGCGTCGACCCACAGGGAAATCAGTGTCTTTGCAGGAATCTCTCGATTCGTATCGACCCCAGGGAAATCAGTGTCCTCGGAAAAACCTCTTGATTCAAGGAAATCAACGTCCTTGGTGAGAACCTCTCGATTCGCATCGACCCGTAGGGAAATCAGTGTCTTTGCAGGAATCTCTCGATTCGTCTCGACCCACTGGGAAATCAGTGTCTTTGGCAAAACCTCTCGATTCCGGGAAATCAGCGTCCTTGGCGAGAACCTCTCGATTCTCGTCGACCCGCAGGGAAATCAGCGTCTTTACAGGAATCTCTCGATTCGTCTCGACCCCAGGGAAATCAGTGTCCTTGGCAAAACCTCTCGATTCAAGGAAATTAGCGTCCTTGGCGAGAACCTTTCGATTCGCTTCGACCCGCAGGGAAATCAGTGTCTTTGCAGGAATCTCTCGATTCGTCTCGACCCGCAGGGAAATCAGTGTCCTTGGCAAAACCTCTCGATTCAGGGAAATCAGCGTCCTTGGCAAGAACCTCTCGATTCGCGTCGACCCATAGGGAAATCGGTGTCTTTGTAGGAATCTCTCGATTCATCTCGACCCGCAAGGAAATCAGTGTCCTTGGCAAAACCTCTCGATTCAAGGAAATCAAAGTCCTTGGCAAGAACCTCTCGATTCGCATCGACCCGCAGGGAAATCAATGTCTTTGCAGGAATCTCTCGATTCGTCTCGACTCCAAGAAAATCGGTGTCCTTGGAAAAAACCTCTCGATTCACGGAAATCAGCATCTTTGGCGAGAACCTCTCGATTCGTTTCGGCCCGCAACGAAATCAGTGTCTTTGCGAGAATCTCTCGATTCGTCTCGACCCGCGGGGAAATTAGTGTCCCTGCGCATGAAGAAAATTCTCTTGTGGGATCCTTACGATTCTCAAGAGAAAACACAATTAGGAGTCCTCACGACCCCTAAGGAGAAATTACACCTACGAGATCCTTTCGACTCGTAGGGAGAAAAGTCTTTGTGAGACCCTCACGGCTCATAGAGTTGAAAAGTCTTAGGCAGCAGACCTAAACCTGTTTTCTAAGCCATCGCTACCCCACAAGGAGGATAAGATGGACTGTTATCTACCATCTATGGGCCACATTTACTAAAGTAACATGCCAACAACATAGCAAAGTAAAGAAAGCGATAATATGAGATAAAATGTGCCTTTTATTCATGAATTTAATTGAGTACAAGGTACATCACATAAAAGAATAAAAAATGAAATGATGAATGAAAATGAATGCATGTTATTCACAGATTACAAATTTTCAGTCGATACAACAGTGATTACTAAGAAGGAGGCATCTTCAGTAAATCAGCCAGCTGCTCGCGCACTCCTCTCAACTCCTTTTCATGGTCAGCCACCGCGGCCAACTCCGCTTCAATTCGAGCCCGTTGCTGCAAACAAGATGAAAGCTTCTTATCAATTCCCTGCTGAGCAGCTTCACAACTCTGCGTAACCCGCTCAGCAAAGTCAAGCTTCTGCCTCAGCACCAGCCCGTCAGAAATACATCGTTGGAGGTCTTTAAAAGTAGCTTTCAGCTGACTGCATTCGCTTCGACTTCAGCACGCAATTGGACAGACTCGCTGGAAGCCGCTTCATGTTCCTTTCACTTCAGGGCCACCTCTTGTTCAAAATAACGGATGAAAGGAACACTACTCTTGACCCATGCAGTCCGCTGGGAGTTCAAAGCTGATACTTTAGGAGCGGGACACTTAAGCTCAATCTCATGCAGGCAAGTCTCGATCTTTCTGCAGTAATTAACCCAAGACTCAACGACACCCTCGTTATGGAAGTTCACGAGTGTCGCCAGCATAGGATTAATCTCAGCAGCAAAATCTGCAGCAAATGCGAGAGCCTCGGTGTCAAGATCCTCGACGAATTCGCTCAACATTCGCAAGCTAGTTGCAGCGCCCCTGGAAGATGGGCGTCTAGTAAAGGGCCCTGTCGGCATTGGGATGCGAGACTCGAAGGGAGATGGAGCCGGTGCGATTGCTGCAAAACAAATTATGGTCAAATGCCGACTCGAAAGGTAAGGAAAATACACGAGCGATGAAGTCTACTATACCGGTCATGGCAGGCAGCAGGAGGGGGAGTGTCGGAGCCACGGCTATTCCTTCGCCTCCTCCTTCGACCCGTGATGCTATATTCAATATGAAGAAGCATTAGCAACGACATGGCTACCCGTAAAAGAAAGGAAAGGATGTCGTTAAAAACTAAACTCACCGACACCAGCAGGTAGGATGATTTCTGACTCGAAGGAAAAATGCGGGTTCAACACCTGATACAGATGGTCAAAAAGGACTCCTGCAAAGTTGTGATGATATACTGTCGGTACAAGAAGGATGATACCCACAATGAAACCGATAAATTGCAAACCTATACCTTCCAGCATTCCAGAGGGCACAGGAGAAGGCGACAGAACAACAGCCGTCACGGCGGCGACCAGAGGTGCTTCAGATGGCATAATCTCAGCGTTCGCTGCACCTACAAACAACATATCGTCAGAAGAAGCTGAACAAGATTGAGAAATAAAACAATGACTCAAGACTTACCTAATGGGTCGTCGACCAAAACCGCGACGGAAGCATCACCAGGCATAGCGGCTTCTTTGCTCTTCTTCAGTGGGATAGTTTCTGTGCCCATGGCTTCATCCCCTAATTCGACAAGGGCCGTCGTGATGCTTGTGATGCCCGCCGATACCAGGGAGCCACGAGGGGAAAGTGCGGCAGTTTGGGCAGTCCCAGACTGCCGAGAGAGAATAGCCACTTCGGGCTCTGTAGTCGCCATCGTCTCACCTGCCATCTCACCGCCGGACTTAGCCCTGTAGGATATGGTATATAAGAATTTGCAGAGCGAGTTCTAATAAAAAGACTGGGCATTACGTTACCTTGCGATAGACTCTCGGTTGCCTCCTGAGCCGCGCGCACAACCAGTCTATGGGCGGTAGACAGCTGGAGCACCCTCTGAAGGAATAGTGACCGATGGAGTGGTGCTTGAGCCTGCACATACAGCCAAGGCAACATCACGTTCCTTCGCTGCGTGCTTCCTGCGTTTCCTTTCGGTTTACGCCGTGAGAACTGACCTCCTCAAGACCTCGGATAAAAGGACACCGTCGTCTGAATCGAGCTCTGCCTTCGGCACCGTTACGGCGTCCATCATCGGCTGCTTTAGCAAAGCCTCCTGCGGTAATGTTGGAGGAGATAGGGCCACAATAGCCAGCTCTGGAAGCGTCGCTGCACAACTGCTCAGGATCGGTACCGCACTCGGAATAACCCGAGTCGAGGTAGTCCCTGCAACAAAATATAGGAGAGGGTCAGAGTACGAACAAAAAGGGGAATGAAGGCACAATGAGCTGAATTATACCAAGACCCAAAGAAGTGCGGAGGCTCTCTTTCTCTTTGAATGTCTTAATGGAAGCCGTAAAAGCCTCTTCAGCAGAAATAACTGTTGGAGAAAAGGGCATTAGTAAAAGCATACTAATAAGGAAGGAATGAACGCAGAAAAATACAACTGAAGCATACCTGACTTCGCAATGGTGATTAACGCCGCTTCGTCGCGAGCCAGTCGCTCGGAGGCCAAAAGGCAGTCTGTAGATCGGTGTCGGTCGCAGGCATGTCGAACAAGCCATCGTTAGTGCTGTATTCATACAAGCCTTCGCTGTAGGGAGCATGGGGCTCCTGGCCGAGTACAACGTCAGTAGAAAAGAGTGACTTTGTAACACCCTAGTTCGTTTATACCAGTTCTAGTTCAAGTATTTCTTTATTTATGGTATTTTCCCGATTTACTGTGTTTTGGGTGCGAATAGTGTATTTGACATTTGTATTTGCATTCTACCCGACCCGCTTGCTTGAAACATATCTTCATTCATATTTATGATTTATCCTGACCTGTTACATGGACTCGTGCACTTTCATTTTAATTTATACATCTTGCATACTGGCATTTTATCTGGCATTTGCATTTTTACAATATAACATTTTAAGTCACATAAAATATTTTAAAAATACATTGCATGGCCTGCATGATACCCCTAGTCCCGTGGTAGCATCCGCGCATCTTGTTCTCGTCCCATTCAGTAAAACGGACTTGTTTGGATGGCTACGCGCACGTACCTGCATCCGTTCTTAAGGGTATGCATTTTCGTTACCCGGACATTCATTTTTTTTATTTTGGTCGACATGTATATTTTTCGTATTTTAAAACTGAATTTTAGACCCGACCCGGGCATGTTTTGGACTATGTTTGTATTTACAAGAATATCAAATTTTATTTATATAATATTAATTTTATAAACTGATACAAATTAAAATTTAGTTAACTAATAAAAGGTTTTTTAAATTTAAATCTAAACTAATTTCCTAACAAACTAACAGCCCCTTTCTCTCTCTCTCGTGACTCTCTCTCTCTCTCCTCTGCATATATATATTTATATATATTTTATTTATTTATTTTTCTTTCCTTATTTAATAAACATGCTCTTCTTCTTACTTCTTCTTCTTCTTCTTTCTTCTTTCTTTTTCTTGATCTTGTTTCTTAATTCCGGTGATCACCGCCGGAGCCGTACTCGTCGCTAACGATCCGAGTGATCTAGTGAACGTACCTTGCCAGTGTGACCACCCTCTTACCTTGCCTGGACCCGTCCCGCTTGCCGCGTGTGCGTTGCTACGATTTACCGACGTCGGACGTGCCGTGCGTATCCGTCGCGTGATTCGATCGAGGCAAGTTTACAACTTGCTACATACTATGCTTTATGTAATTTATTTATATGTTTCCGTATTATTATGATCATCATCATCATCATACAGATATATCTATATAATTTATATACCGTAGTTATTTAACATTAATCGGTTTTATAATATAAAATGTATGGAAGTTTACAACTTGCGACATGTTATAAATATATTTATAAAAATATTTATCGTCGTAATATTTCTTATTATTATCTTTAATTAGTTTATAATCTGCATTTTTATAATGTTATACAAAATATAGTTTGAAAATATTATAGTTTACACATGAAACGTCGTTGCAAAGCGGATACGACAAATCTGAAATTTACTGTACACCATACCTTATAAAATTCATTATAAATCATAGAAAAATTATTAGTATACATTCTTTAGTTCGTTACGAAGCTAACTCAGAATACTATAACTCTATAAAATATTTACTTGCAAAATAAATTGTTTAAATAATATAAAATGCAAATGAAAATATCTCTAAACTGCTGTCCAGGGAAATTCCAGCAGCAAACTTTCAATTTCGAATATTCATAAATTTTTGTAGGAACAACCTAAGATACTTAAACTTATAAAAATGAAAACCTTATTGAATTATCTTTGTTTTGGTATAAGACACGTCCCTTTTGGAGAACGTTTGTTATTTTTAAGCTATTTTACAAATCAGGGTAACACTGAATTTCTGAACGGAACTTTCTTGTGGATGGTTAATCAATACCACTTTTATAGTTATTAATCGATTTGAATATGTTATCCATGTTAATATTATTACATCACTATTTACATATCTAGTCGCATGCTAATTCATCTTGCTACATGTTAGGTATATTATTATGCATCCATATGAGTAAAATGTTACCCATTTATCATATTGTACATCCATACTAAAAGTTTACTATTTTCGGATAGCCGTTTGCATCCATATCATTTAAAATATATATAACTGCATTTATAGATCATATTAATTCATATTATTATTGTAGTAACACTCCATACTTAATAATGTGCATCCCATTTAGTCTTGGAACTGTAAATATAACCCTAATAGTTAATTATGCATCCATGTTTTATTGTGCATCCATACCATTAATTATATACCAATTTGGATACCATGGCACATTATTACATATTGCTGTTATATCGACACCCCATGCTTGATATTGTACACCCTACATAGTCATTATGAAACCCTAATCGATAATTGTGCATCCATTGATTTTATACCTACCATGTTATATTATTTCATTGTATTGTTATATTTGATTTCGTGCATTCATAATTACTACAGTTGATTATGATTACCCATTTGTTACCTGTGCACTACCTGACTTGACCTGATACCCTATTTTACATGACTTGATACATGTGCACTACTTGACATGACCTGCTATATTACTACTTGACTTATTACCTGATCTTGTTACTAATGCCAACAATCTTGACATGTTGTCCCTACGGACATATCCTGTGTCTATTTAGACAAACATGTACCTACTTGATCCTGTGTTGGTATTAGCTCCCGATTTATCAATACCTGACTTACACACATAACCTTGGGGGTATGGAGAAATCAAGATTGTAACAAAACGTAACTCAAAGGGCTATTACATCCTGTACCATAGTCCCGTGGGGTATGGACAGGATATAGACTCACAGTCTATTATATATTGTACCGTGGTCCCGTGGGGAATGAACGGGGCATAGACCGATGGGTTACGATGAGGATTACATTAATTGATTTCGAATAACTTTAAAGTAGATAACTTTATAGCACAGTTTAGACTACTCACTGCACTTCACCTGTTTATATCCTGTTCACTGATCTATATTCATTCTACTGTTTACTTGTTACTGATGACTTGTTACTATTCATACTTCATGCCTGCATATTTCATTACATCCTGCTTGCTTAGAATTATTGATATTACGACGCACTGACGTCTGGGTTTTGCATGGCCCAGATCCATTATCCTTGTCGCAGGCGGTCCAAGAGTATTTTGATCAACAGGCCGAGCAGTGAAAACCTGTTATTAGTTTAGTTTAGTTTTCCTTTCAGTATTTTTATTCCTGATGTGAGCCCGTATTTTGGGACGTATATTCCAGATTATTGTATTTGAATCTTTTGCTTCCTCATTATTTTATTTCATGACTCGTTTATTCTGGCATATGGACATGTACTAGATAGTTTATTTTCCTTTACTGTTCTTGATATCTCTAGACAGCCGTAATGTGACTGTGGAGGGATGTTTCCTAGCCACAGGTAGCATGGTTGGCTCTATCACGTGCCAATCTTAGCTCACTCTGGGAACCGGGGCGTGACAGACTTCTTCTTTTTCTGTGAGCGAACGCCGGCGGCTGATGACACAAGCTTACGCTTGACGGGCATTTTTGGGCGACAAGTCCCGATTTCCGTACCCACTCCAGACTCCAGGGACGCTGCAGCTGCCGTTTCTACAGGAACACAAGGTAAAGGCATTTCAGGGAAAGCGCGCGGGACCGCAACCGCAGCAGCTTCTCTTAAGGAAGGACGAATAATGATCCGTCGCTTTAAGGGGACAGCTGGATTACCAGCAGGGACCGCACCCTTGCGATCGAGCAGAAACCGCCTTTCTTCCCTAATAACAGCACCCGTCGCATGCTGGTACCACGCTACGTATGCGTTCGAGGCTTTCGAAACACAGCTCGGCTCATTAATAAAAAAAATTAGACCCGGTGTTTAGCCGCATGAAATGGTGCAGCGCGCTGCGGATACCCTCCTCCGTAGAAACCGGCTCAGCTAAGAAAGCCTCAAGTAGGATACTCTGATTGTAGCTCTACTATTGAGCAAAACGGTGTGGGTTGTATCTCATGAACAGTGCCGAGTCATTCTGCCTGAACACTAAAAAGCCCGGCCTGATCGAATATAAATGCAGAATCTCCCGAGCCTTCAATGTAGAATCCCCGTCTTTGAAGGTATCGCGCAGTGGCTGCACCATTTTAGTGGATTCCTTGCCGATGGTTAAAACCTTATCGACGAAGGTCATTCTATCCCCGACCATATGCGGGCGAAGGACTAGACCCCGAGCCTCTCGCTGTGACGGATCTAAAGCAGAAGCGTCAACTAGGAGCATAACCCGAGGGAAATTATAACTGTCGAAGAAACGGGGCCATTTGTAGTCCCCAAAAGCGCCGAGCACATGCAGCTCGATCCACGACGTGAAATAGTGCAGCGGGAGATTTAAGGGCTGTACCCCCGGCTGAGTGGTGTCCGTCGCTAAACTGAGGCCATGATACAGGTGAGCCAGCCCAGCGACCCCGACGGCCACAAACGTCCCCGCAACCATGCGGTGGGCTGGGTAAAAGACTGACGGCCTCATATAGAGAGGGTGCATTGGAAGCACAAACAAGCTTAACCATAGGCCGAGGAACCCCAAAAAGAACGACTCTTCATCAATGTCAGAAGCTGCGAGCTCTGCAAAGGGGACGACCGGGGTGTCTGGGAGGAAGAAATTCCTTTGATCTGCTTCCGCTGTCGGCTGATTATCCAAACCATAACCAAACGGGTCATCAAGTTTGGCGAATTTCGCAGCTGGTTTTGATAAAACTTCTGGGCAAAGAAAGCGAGCGATGAAGTCTGTGAAGCTGACTCCATGCCCTCCAGACTCTAGAAATAGGCTCTCATGAATGTTCAACACCTTGATCAGGCTCGGAAATCGATGTTGAATGGCATTCTCCGGGGTGAGACCCATCACCACTGATTTGGTGGTGAAGATATACTCGTCAGGGGGAAGTATTTCCTCGTAATGTTCCCCTCTAACGGGTAGGCCCAAAATTTCTGCAAATTCCTCCAACGAAATCGAAACCTCCCGGTCCGATAAAAGGAAAGTGTGAGTCGGCGTGTTCCACTGTTCCAAGAAAGCCTTGACCCACCATACGTGAGGCACGGGATACTGAAAAACAAACGCGTAGATAGCAGGGTACAACCCGAGCTTCAGCAGCAGCGACTTTTTGGCCGACAAGATGTATCAAGCCCACTGCAAGTATCCGGGTGAATGGCAAGGAGTCAAGCCTATCATGTATGCCTGTCCCCAAGGGCGCGACTTGCCTTGACATATGCGCCGCCCCAGAATATCTAAAGCCATCGGCGGCTGCAAGGGTATTGAGCCCATAGAGGGCTGGAGGCGTCCATCCATAATCCAGCTAATCTCCTCCACAGCGTAATTCACCGGGGGTGAGTCAGCGTAGTGAATGGCTGAAATCGGCTCTCAAGGCATTGCATAAGAGAAGCTACACCGACCCCGGATAATTTGGTTATACCACAACCCCCATAAATGAAGATACATCTGCTCCGGGTCGTGATCTTTAATCAGTGCAAAAACTTCCCGATCCACGGGCGTGTCGGAATATGCACTCTCGGGGCGAGCAAACAGGAAAGAAGTGTCGAAAGACATAGTATCTGCGCGAAAAAGGAATGAGGGTTAGATGTCAATGCTACAGTCCAAATTCTGACACTTTTAAATTTGTACCACACTGCAATGCAGTGGAAAGGGACCAAAAGGGACCCACAAAATCAAAGTGACGACTTATCATTGATGAGACAGTCACTCATTAAGGAGGAAATCCTAAGAGGATTCTCATTTAATAAGAGAATCATTAGGCCAAGGAGTTGAACTCCCTCGAGAGCAGTGCTCTGCAAACAGAATTTACATCTGTCAATTAAGAAGGAAATAAAATTCCTAAAAAAATTCTAAAGAGCTATGCTCTGTAAAACCATAAGATCTTTAAAGATCTGAAGTAGAAATCCTAGAAACTCTAAGAGTTCCTCATGAACGGGTTAAGAAACCCTAAAAAGGATTTCTTTAGATCTATGATCTAAGAAGAGCAAAACTCTGTTCTAATTAAAGGTTTAAAGAAACCCTAAAATACATCTTAAAAGACCGATGATCTAAGAAGAGCAAAGCTCTGTTTAATAGGTTTAATTATGATCCTTACCAAAAAGTTGGACAGAGTTCTAACTCTAAAAGGAATTTCCTTGGGCAGAGATCTGAGCTCTGGAGGGAGAATTAAATTCTCAGAAACAAAAAAGCAAGAAGATGAACAACAGTCATCTCAAGGGCCAAAGGCCCTACTTATAGGCAGGGAAAACCGATCCAACTTCCAAGAAGATCTAACGGCGGAAAAGTTGCCACCGCTGCACTCACGTGTGAGCCACGTGAGCGCAACGGTTGGGGGCATTTGTTTCCCCCCAATAAGAGAGCAAGGCTCTGTTCAAAATTTGAACTGAGGCAGCGCCTCACGTGCAAAGCACGAGGGCGCCAGCGCCCATAGTTTAAAAAACTCTGAGGCAGCGCCAAAATTTGAAAACTCTGAAGCTGCACCTCACGTGCAAAGCACGAGAGCGCCAGCACTAGAACTAAAAGTTCTCCACCGTTGGATCAAAGATCCAATGGTGATTAAAAATCACCAAGTTATAGAATTAAATTCTGATTGAGGAAATACTTCTCAAATCTATCTAAACAAGAAAGATTGCGCTCTGTAAATCAGAGCACCGTTGGATCAAACATCCAATAGTGATTAAAAATCACCAAGTTACAGAATTAAATTCTGATTGAGGAAATACTCCTCAAATCTTTCTAAACAAGAAAGATTGCGCTCTGAAAATCAGAGCACCGTTGGATCAATGATCCGATGGTGATTAGAAATCACCAAAATACAGAATAAGTTCTATATGGGGTAAATATTTTCCCAATCAAGTTAAAAACAAGAAAAATGTTTTCTGTAAAACAGAAGTCATCGGATCAAAAATACAACGGTGGATAAATTCCCCACATCAATTAAAAAATCTCTCAATGAGAGATTCCCTTAACTGAATCAACAAATTAGCCTCCCCTATATAAAGGACCCAAGACTTCAAGTCTTGTACAGAGAAACCCCCCCTAAACTTCAAACTTCAAAGACGAGAGCAATTTCTTCTCAAGGTAAATAACAATAAGTGAGATCATAGCATCTCCTCCATATTTAAGAGTTTAACTCTCATATCAGAAGAACTTAGTTCTTTTTCCAGATCACAGATCTATAAGACAAAGTCTTTCATAAGTGAGAATCCAATCTCAGAAAATTGAAATTGAGCAGAATAGAAAAACTCAGTGCTTGAGAGTTTAACTCTTACATCAGAAGAACTTGGTTCTTTTCCAGATCACAGATCTATAAGACAAAATATTTTATAAGTGAGAATTTAATTCTCAGGAAGTTGAATTGGGCAGAATACAAAACTCAGCGCTTACCGCTCAAAATCTGGCACTCAGCGCCAAGCGCTCCACGTGCTCCTCACGCGGGCGCTATTTAAAACTCAGTACTTAGCGCTCAAAATCTGGTGCTCAGCGCCATGCGCTCCATGTGCTCCTCACGCGGGCGCTATTTAAGAAGAAGCGCTCTGCACTCATTGGTTGGCGCCCAGCGCCAAGCGCTCCACGTGCCCCTCACGTGGACGCTACTAAAATAAAGAGTGTTCAGCACTCAAAGTCTGGCGCTCAGCGTCAAGCGCTCCACGTGCCCCTCATGTAGGCGCTACTCAACAAAAAGTGCTTAGCACTCATTGGTTGGCGCCCAGCGCCAAGCGCTACACGTGACCCTCACGTGGATGCTACTTGACATAGAGTGCTCTACACTCATTATATAGAGCCCAGCGCCATAAAAAGTGTTCAACACTCACAAAAAAACAAAAGAAAAAAAGAAGTAAAGTGTGAGCGTCAGAACCCACATAAATGCTTAGCATTGTGTGCACAGAGAAAGGACTGTGTCCTAGCAAGTGTCTAACACTTTATTCAAAAAGAAACGACAAAGACTAAGTGGGCTGAGCACAAGTTGGCCAAACTCCTAATCAACCGAGCCCATATGCTCTTTATTTTTCCAAACTGGTCTTAGTCCCAAACAAGACCACCGATATTTTGACGAATATTCATTGGTTCAAGGGTATATTTCTCCACACCTCTGATACATGTCGTTGTAAATTTTCAACGTCTTCAGAGAGGTGGAGGGTCCCAATAACCAATAACTCTTGGTATACCCCCAAACCAACAAAACATAAACACCACGGATCGCAACGTCCTTAAAAATAAATTGCGGACCTCAACGCCCCTAAAAACTAAATTCCACGGACTATGATGTCCTTAAACTTCGTACCTTAATGTCCCCAAACTAAATTCCATGACCGTAATGTCTTTAAATTAAACCCTTTAGACCGCAATGTCCTTAAAACTAAACTCTATGGACCGCAACGTCCTTAAAACTAAATTGTGGACCGCAACGTCCCTAAAAACTAAATTGCGGACCGCAACGTCCCTATAAACTAAAAAATCCTGTTGAGTAGATCCTAGTCTAAAATTAGACTAACGTATTCTCAACAAACATTTAAGTTGATCTTAATCTCGAACGAGATTAACGGTCCTTAAATCAAACCAAACCCAAGTCTAGAATATACGGATTTGAACTAATCCACGCCCTACGGGCGACAACATAAATTAGTCTCCGTATACAATCCATGGGCAACCAAAAAATAAAACAAACACACACGACAAGAAGTGAACATCTGGAGCAGGAAAAAGTGGTTATCGCTGCGTGGTAACATAATTAACTACAGGTGCTTGCGCCTGCAAGGAAGAGCATCCCCACAATCAAAAACCCCTTGCCAACGAGGGGGAATCTGACGAAGTCTGCTACATCGGCCGCATCCGTCCAAACCTCCGATACACGGTGCCATAAATCAACTTGGAATCTTTGTAGAGGTGGACAGATAAAACCAAATAGCATCTGCCCCCAAAATTCAGGTCAGACGTCCCAACGTCTCGGTCGCGTCTTTCGGAGGTGAACAGTGGACTTTCTAGGGTTTAGAAAAAAATATCGGTATTATCTCCACTTTTATCGATTTTGATTAAAATGTAATTCAAAGAATAGAAAGGGAGTTTGGAGAGGGACTTACCGTTTGATTATGCTAAGAAGAGGGGGAGGAAGAGTAGGAAAGCTTTGGGGTGTCTCGGGAGCTTCGGATGTTGCTTCGATCTTCGCCAGAAGTTGATCGCTTGCTAACTCCTCTTTACTCCACTTGCACCTAGGAACTTTTGAGGGAGTTTTGGCTAGAATTTTCAGAATGGTGAAGGGCTAGAGCATGAGATAGTATTTATAGTGGAGAATTAGGTTTTTGGAATTGAAAATGTGGATTAAAAAGCATTAAAATGTGGTTTAATTGCGAAATGAAGGGTCTCTATTTGATTGCATAGAAATCAAACAGTGTGGAAGGGTTAGGGGTAGGTGAAGGGGTTTGTGTGAAAAGCCCGGGACTCATTGGGCTTGTTACAGCCGTCGGTGTCGGCTAAAAGGGATGATCCGTCGGTCGATCTTGGGCATAGGGGCTCTGGATTTGTGCCACGTGTACATCTCAGTGTTTACTCCATTTTCTACATGTTTGATTTTTCTGACTTTTCATTTTTCTGTGTATTGCACATGCAATCTTTGGGACTTCCAAAAAAGTTTTTAAAATAATCAGAAAAAAATATAATGTGTCTGATCGGAATCGAATACACAGACTACGTCACAGCCGTGCAAGGGCTTTACCAGTGAGCTACAAGTTGCTTCTTGCTATTATTTAGCAAAAGTAACTTATAACTCCAACTCAGGCTGTGATACTCTCTTCTGTACATTAAAAAAATTTGTACAGTGATTTTAGAGTCGTTATATTCTACCCTCTTTATAAAAATTTCGTTCTCGAAATTTATATAAAGAAGTTGTAACAGATTCAAGAAAAATTTGATTACAGCAGTGGTGAAAGAACTACTGATATTGTACCGAAAGTGCATGAAAATGTTTGAAAGAACGAAAAGATGCAAGAATTTGAAATGGCTGAAAATGATGGGAGGGGATTTACCAGTGTTATCTTGACCTATAGCTTCGGCTTCTACAGCCTCAAAAGTGAAAGCCTGACGTCTCTGCACATTTCTCTGTGCATGCTGATACATCGATGGCTGACGAGGTAAAGGTAGTCCGCGTGGAAGTGGTGCAGGAAGGGCTAAACGAATAAGTAGAGCTTGGATAACTGGTCTAGCTGTAGGGGCTGGGCCAGTTCGATTTTGTGGGCAAGTTCCCATACTGTGTGAGGATGATCCAAATATCAGACAAAGACCATTCGCTCGACGGCAATCCTTGACTTGGTGCCTAATCCTCTTACAATAGTTACAGAAATTGGGTTCAGTCTCGGAAAATGATCCTCCTGGCCTCATAGCTGGCGCTGGGAGAGTTGGCCTAGAAGAGGCTCCTCTATTAATCTGGTTGGCAGTACGTTTCATACCGACCGACTGTGGCCTTCTCTTCTTCTTAATGACAGCTTCATAGCGATAGGCTGACTTCAAAGCTGTTTCATGTGTTAGGTATTCCCCTGTTGCTAGGGCGGCTTGGATCTCAGGGTCTAATCCTTGCTGGAACCGCCTGGCTCTGATTTCTGCATTAGGAATTAAATGGGCGGAGAATCTGCCGAGCATGGTGAATTCGGCATCGTACTTGTCCACTGATTTATCCCGCATAGATCCTTGTTGCAGATGAATGAATTTCTGTTCCATCTCGAAATGTGTAGTTACCGGAAAGTACTTGGCGTCAAAGAGATCACGGAAGGTCTTCCACTTGATTGACTACTCAAGACAGCTCTCCTCGGCCTTCCACCAGACTCTGGCATTGTCTGTAAGCTGGAGTTTGGGTATTCTGACCCAAGCCACTTCTGAAACTTGGGCTGCTGTTAGGTCATCCTCTATGCTCTAAGCCCATTCCTCGGCCTCAAGTGGTTTCTCCTTCCCTGAGAAGTTCTTCGGGTGTAACACTTGAAATTGTTTCACTCCCGATGCTTCTGCTTTAGAGCAGATGAAACTCTCTTGAAGGAAAGTTGTCTACTCCTGTAAAATCGTGCTTTGAGACTTTTGACCTTCAAGTAGGCTTTCGATAGCCTCCAGAAGTATCGTCTGTTCTGTTAGTGGAGCAGCTACGATAGTTGAAGATGGTATAACTATAAGGGTAGGTTGTGGTGGTGTACTTATGTTGACGTTGGTGTTAGGGTTGTTGGGAAATCCATCACCTTAGTTAGAGAAGAAAAATTAGAATAGATTCAACGGAAATTGAAATGTAAGGAATGTAAAGTTGTTGAATTTAATATTTCTTGTTATATATTGCTTATGACTTCATGCAGAACGGACTGTATGGGCCGCCAACAAAACCTGTCACGCCCCACTTCCCGGTAGACGGAAACAGTGACGTGGCAAGCCCGCGACGTATTTATTTCGAAAAGGTCATTTCCCGGAATAAATACTCTAAGCGTAAAAGAAACAATATAAAAATGGCAAGAAAATTAACATAAGATTTAAAATTCAACAACTTTATTTACATTCAACTTGATTCATTTACAATACATGATTTCAACTGAAAGAAAATACAAGAATAGAAATGCCTAAACAGATGGCATACATAAACTGAGAAAAAGATAACTAGTTTAGGCCTGGATCGCGATCTGTTCATGCTCTTCCTCGGTAGTGTCCACCCCCTCTGTCTCCACGATATCTGATGAACATTCCAACAAAACAAAGAAGGGCGGAATGCCCATCAGCGAACTTTCGCTCGATAAGTCTCTAAGAAATGAAGTGAAGTATAAAGTGTAATGATAAAGAAAAAATGTATATCATGAACAATTGGTTATTAAGTATGTCGTGTCGGCATGTCATTTAATTTAAACATGGCAAGTTTATTTAGCATGCAGTTCTATATATCATGGTAACTAATATGAGCAGAGTATAACATGGCCGTATAGTATAGGTATAGTGAACATGAAGTGAATGTAAGTGTCTTAACAGGTCTCTACTTGGGTATACTAATTTAACGTAAGTTCAAGGGTGAATATCAACCAATCTCAAGAGTGTTCTCGAACCCAACATGCTGTAATCCAAGGGTGAGGAACCACAGGTCCGAATCAAGTGTTAGTAATGGAAATTCAATCTAGTGTTGAAGTATTCCAAACTCAACAGGCTGTAGTCTAGGAGCAAGGAAACACGGGCCCTCACGATAGCTTGCTTGTGTTAGTAGATATGGATTCATGATCTAGTGGGACTCCTGAAATTTCGTTGGATTCATGCATGAACTACCCCAACACCCCGTGTATTCTACTTTATAGTCAAAATTACCGGTCTTGCTCGAATCCATGAATACATCAAGTTTCTAAGATTGAGTTCATGTCAATATCATATATTCGTGTCAAGTATTCTTGTATTCATGTCAAGTTGGGTTCATGGTTCGAATCAAGTCAGCTTAAATAGCAACCATTGTATTCTGGTTTTCATGTTAAGTTCATATCCAATTATAAACAGGGTTTGGTTAAGTCAAGTATACATGTTTGATACCGATGATTTGAATTCGAGTGTTCATGTTCAAGTATTGACTTTAGATTCAGGTTTGAATCAGACTCAGACTGAGTCAGACACTTGTACTGATTTAACTCTGAAAATCTTAGGTTCCGGAATTATCGGCAACAGCTGCACATGAACGGCAGGATTTGTGTATTTTTCTAAGACAATTGCCATTGATAACTCGGGTTAAGTTTTCTAACCTGAATAGGCAAGCACTCACTTTCTCCGGCTCCCTGGGGCTCAAGAGAATTGATCTCGCTTAAACTTATATTTACTAAAGTTCTTAAAATATTGTTTTTATATAACTCGAGGGGGTTTTATGAAAAAATATTATAATATAGTTAAAAATAAATCTCGAGGGTTTATTTATATTATCAAGGTTTTCATGAGAATGAGTTTTAAGGATTTGAGGTATTTTAGTGATAAGCAGTTAACTTTGGAAGTTCATGGTATTTTATTGAAAAGAGTTGTCTTTTGGTAACTTGATGGTATTTATTGAAATTTGTTAAACTTTCAATTTTTTTTAGAAAATAAGTTTATTATAATTTGAAAATAAGTATTTGTAATTTTTATATAATTATTAAAAATTAAATTTTTTTTATTTATTTAAAAAATTCATTTTTCTTAAAAACCGTATTTAAAACCTTTCGAGACCGAATGCTCCATGAGAAGGTCTGCATCTCGTTCTACTAGCCCAAAGATGTGTTATAATCCGCACCATATATTAGCGGGTCCTCTAAAGAGATTTGTAAAGGGATAATCGTAAAGGAATCGAAATACGGTTTTAAAAGAAAACCGTTTTTTAAGTAAGTGGTATTTTAATGTAATATTTTTCTCGAAACAAAAATTCATACAAAATGGTATCGTGCTATGAAACAAGAGTGTACGTGATGGGTAGGTCATTACCCCGTAAAGTTTTTCCTAAAAGTTTAATTTTAAAGAGACTAAAAGAAGCGATATCAAAGTTCATAATATTTTAATGAAAAAGTCAATTTAAAGTTATTTTACATGATATTCTAGACTAAAATTTATTCTAAATATTGGTATTAAGATTAAAAGTATTGTGTAAGAATTTGGATGAATAATATATAAGAAAAAGTGGACTTTCTAGGGTTTAGAAAAGCATATCGGTATTAACTCCACTTTTACCGATTTTGATTAAAAAATAATTCAAAGAATAGAAAGGGAATTTGGAGAGGGACTTACTGTTTGATTATGCTAAGAAGAGGAGGAGAAAGAGTAGGAAAGCTTTGGGGCGTTGAGAGAGCTCCGGATGTTGCTTCGATTTTCGCCGGAAGTTGATCGCTTGCTAACTTCTCTTTACTCCACTTGCACCTAGAAACTTTTGAGAGAGTTTTAGCTAGGATTTTCAGAATGGTGAAGGGTTAGGGCATTGGGTAGTATTTATAGTGGAGAATTAAGGTTTTGGAATTGAAAATGTGGATTAAAAAGTATTAAAATATGGTTTAATTAAGAAATGAAGGGTCTCTTTTTTATTACAGAGAAATCAAACAGTGCAGGGGGGTTGGGGGTAGATGAAGGGGTTTGTGTGCAAAGCCCGGGGCTCATTGGGCTCGTTACAGTCGTCGGTGCTGGCCAAAAGGGAAGATCTGCCGGTCAATTTAGGGCATAGGGGCTCTGGATCTGTGCCATGTGTACATCTCAGTATTTACTCTATTTTCCACATGTTTGATTTTTCTGACTTTTCATTTTTCTGTGTATTGCACGTGCAATCTTTTGGTTCCAAAAAAGTTAGAAGAAAAATAAGAAAAAAAATATAATGTTTCTGATGGGAATCGAACATACAGGCTACGTCACAGCCATGCAAGGGTTTTATCAGTGAGCTACAAGTTGCTTCTTGCTGTTATTTAGCAAAGTAACTTATAACTCCAACTCAGCCTGTGATACTCTCTTCTGTACATTAAAAAGAAAAATTTTGTACAGTGATTTCAAAGTCGTTACATTCTACCCTCCTTATAAAAATTTCGTCCACGAAATTTATACAAGCAAGTTGTAACAGATTCAAGAAAAATTTGATTACAGCAGTGGTGAAAGAACTACTGATATTGTACAGAAAGTGCATGAAAATGTTTGAAAGAACGAAAAGATGCAAGAATTTGAAATGGCTTAAAAAGATGGGAGAAGATTTACCAGCGTTATCTTGACTTATAGCTTCGGATTTTACGGCCGCCAAAGTGAAAGCTTGACATCTCTGCACATTTCTCTGTGCATGCTGATACATCGATGGCGGACGAGATAAATGTGGTCCGCGTGGAGGTGGTGCAGGAAAGGCTAAACAAATAAGTGAAGCTTGGATAGCTGGTCTAGCTGCGGGGGCTGGGCCAGTTCGATTGTATGGGTAAGTTTCTATAGTGTGTGAGGATGATCCAAATATCAGACAAAGACCATTCATTCGACGGCAATCCTTGACTTGGTGTCCGGTCCTCTTACAATAGTTATAGAAATTGGGTTCAGTCTCGGAAAATGAACCTCCTGGCCTCATAGCTGGTGCTGGGAGAGTTGGCCTAGAAGAGGCTCCTCTATTAATCTGCTCGGCAGGACGTTTCATACCGACCGACTGTAGCCTTCTCTTCTTCTTAATGACAGCTTCATAGCGACGGGCTGACTTCAAACCTGCTTCATGTGTTAGGTATTCCCCTGTTGCTAGGCGGCTTGGATCTCAGGGTCTAATCCTTGCTGGAAGCGCCCGGCTCTGATTTCTACAGTAGGAATTAAATGGGCGGCGAATCTGCCGAGCATGGTGAATTCGGCATCGTACTCGTCCACTGACTTATCCCACATAGATCCTTGTTGTAGATGAATGAACTTCTGTTCCATCTTGAAATGTGTGGTTTCCGGAAAGTACTTGGCGTCAAAGAGATCACGGAAGGTCTTCCACTCGATTGACTACTCAAGACGGCTCTCCTCAGCCTTCCACCAGACTCTGGCATTGTTGGTAAGCTGGAGTTTAGCTATTCTGACCCAAGCCACTTCTGGAACGTGGACTGCTGCTAGGTCATATTCTATGCTCTAAGCCTATTTCTCGGCCTCAAGCGGTTTCTCCTTCCCTGAGAAGTTCTCCGGGTGTAACGCTTGAAATTGTTTCACTCCCGGTGCTTCTGCTTAGAAGCGGATGAAACTCTGTTAAAAGAGAGCAGTCTGCTCCTGCAAAATCGTGTTTTGAGCCTGTTGACCTCCAAGCAGGCTTTTGATAGCCTCCAGAAGCATCGTCTGCTCTGTGAGTGGAGCGGCTACGGTAGTTGAAGGTAGTATAACGATAAGGGTAGCTTGTGGTGGTGTACTTTCGTTGATGTTGGTGCTAGGGTTGAGGTCATTTTCCGGAATAAATACGCTAAGCGTAAAAGAAGCAATATAAAAATGACAAGAAAATTAACATGAGATTTAAAATTCAACAACTTTATTTATATTCAACTTGATTCATTTACAATACATTATTTCAACTGAAAGAAAATACAAGAATGGAAATGCCTAAACAGATGACATATATAAATTGTGAAAAAGATAACTAGTTTAGGCTTGGATCGTGATCTGTTCGTGCTCTTCCTCGGTAGTGTCCACCTCCTCAGTCTCTACGATATCTGACGAACATTCCAACAAAACAAAGAATGGTGGAATGCCCATCAGCGAACTTTCGCTCGGTAAGTCCCCAAGAAATGAAGTGAAGTATAAAGTGTAATGATAAAGAAAAAATGCATATCATGAACAATTGATTCTTAAGTATGGCGTGTCGGCATGTCGTTTAATGTAAACATGGCAAGTTTATTTAGCATGCAGTTCTATATATCATGGTAACTAACATGAGCAGAGTATAACATGGCCGTGTAGTGTAGGTATAGTGAATAAGAAGTGAATGTAAGTGTATTAACAGGTCTCTACTTGGATATACTAATTTAACGTAAGTTCAAGGGTGAATATCAACCAATTTCAAGAGTGTTCTCGAACCCAACATGCTGTAATCCAAGGGTGAGGAACCACAGGCCCGAATCAAGTGTTAGTAATGGGAATTCAATCTAGTGTTGAAGTATTCCAAACTTAAGAGGCTATAATCCAGGAGTAAGGAAACATGGGCCCTCATGATAGCTTGCTTGTGTTAGTAAATATGGATTCATAATCTAGTGGGACTCCTAAGATTTCATTGGATTCACGCATGAACTATCACAACACCCTGCGTATTCTACGTTATAGTCAAAATTACCGGTCCTACTCAAATTAATGAATACATCAAGTTTCCAAGATCGAGTTCATGTCAATATCATGTATTCATGTCAAGTATTCTTGTATTCATGTCAAATTGTGTTCATGGTTCGAGTCAGGTCGGTTTAAATAGCAACCATTGTATTTTGGTATCCATGTTAAGTTCATGTCCAATTATAAACAGGGTTTGGTTAAGTATACATGTTTGATACTGATGGTTTGAATTCGAGTGTTCATGTTCAAGCATTGACTTTAGATTCAGGTTTGAATTAGACTCAGACTGAGTCAGATAACTCTGGAAATCTTAGGTTCGGGAATTATCAGCAACTGCTGCCATGGACGGCAGGATTTGTGTCTTTTTCCAAGATAATTGCCATTGATTATTCCGGTTAAGTTTTCTAACCTGAATGGCAAGCACTCACTTTCTCCGGCTCCCTGAGCCTCAAGAAAATTGATCCCGCTTAAACCTATATTTACTAAAGTCCTAAAAATATTGTTTTTATATAACTCGAGGGGGTTTTATGAAAAAATATTATAATATAGTTAAAAATAAACCTCGAAGGGTTATTTATATTATTAGGGTTTTCATGAGCATGATTTTTAAGGATTTGAGGTATTTTACTGATAAGCAATTAACTTCGGAAGTCCATGATATTTTATTAAAAAGAGTTGTCTTTTGGTAACTTGATGGTATTTATTGAAACTTGTTAAACTTTCATTTTTTTTTAGAAAATAAGTTTATTATATTTTGAAAATAAGGATTTGTAATTTTTATATAATTATTAAAAATTAAATTTTATTTATTTATTTAGAAAAATCTTTTTTCTTAAAAACCGTATTTAAAACCTTTCGAGACCGAATGCTCCGTGAGGAGGTCTGCATCTCGCTCTACCAGGATAGGGATGTGCGATAATCCACACCATCCATTAGCGGGTCCCCTAAAGAAAGTTGTATAGGCATAATTGCAAAGGAATCGAAATACTGTTTTAAAAGAAAACCGTTTTTAAGTAAGTGGTATTTTAATGTAATATTTTCCTCGAAACAAAAATTCATACAAAAAGGTATCGTGCTACGAAACAAGAGTGCACGTGAGGGGTAGGTCATTACCCCGTGAAGTTTTTCCTAAAGATTTAATTTTAACGAGACTTAAAGAAGCGATATCAAAGTTCATGGTATTTTAATGAAAAAGTTAATTTAAAGTTATTTTACATGATATTCTAGACTAAAATTTATTCTAATTATTGATGTTAAGATTACAAGTATTTTGTAAGAATTTGGATGAATAATATATAAGAAAAAGTGGACTTTCTAGGGTTTAGAAAAAAATATCGGTATTAACTCCACTTTTACCGATTTTGATTAAAAAGTAATTCAAAGAATAGAAGGGGGTTTGGAGAGGGATTTACCGTTTGATTATGCTAAGAAGAGGGGGAGGAAGAGTAAGAAAGTTTTGGGGTGTCGCGGGAGCTCCGGATGTTGCTTCGATCTTCGCCGGAAGTTGATCGCTTGCTAACTCCTCTTTACTCCACTTGCACTTAGGAACTTTTGAGAGAGTTTTGGCTAGAATTTTCAGAATAGTGAAGGGTTAGAGCATGGGGTAGTATTTATAGTGGAGAATTAGGGTTTTGGAATTGAAAATGTGGATTAAAAAGTATTAAAATATGGTTTAATTGTGAAATGAAGGGTCTCTGTTCGATTGCAGAGAAATTAAACAGTGTAGGGGAGTTAGGGGGAGTTGAAGGGGTTTGTGTGCAAAGCCCGGGGCTCATTGGCCTCGTCACAGCCATCGGTGCCTGCCAAAAGGGAAGATCCGCCGGTCGATCTAGGGCATAGGGGCTCTGGATTTGTGCCATGTGTATATCTTAGTATTTACTCCATTTTCCATATGTTTGATTTTTCTGACTTTTCATTTTTCTGTGTATTGCATGTGCAATCTTTTGGGCTTCCAAAAAAGTTAAAAGAAAAATCAGAAAAAAAAATATAAAGTGTCTGATGGGAATCGAATACACAGGTTACGTCACAGCAGTGCAAGGGCTTTACCAGTGATCTACAAGTTGCTTCTTGCTGTTATTAAGTAAAAGTAACTTATAACTCCAACTCAGGCTATGACATTCTCTTCTGAACATTAAAAAGAAAAAATTTGTACAGTGATTTCAGAGTCGTTAAATTATCGGGCTCTAAACGAAGTGACGATCAAGAACATGTATCTACTACCGCACATTGATTACCTTTTCGATTAGCTAAGTGGGTCTTGTGTATTTTTTAAGATAGATCTTCGTTCGGGTTATCATCAGGTGAAGGTCAAAGAGTCCGACATTCCGGAGACGGCATTTAGAATGGTCATTATGAATATCTCGTAATGCCATTTGGAGTGACCAATGCACCTGCCATCTTTATGAATCTGATGAACCAAGTTTTCCAATAGTACTTAGACAGCTTCGTTGTCATCTTTATCGACGACATCCTGGTGTATTCAAAGAATCGAAAAGATCACGCCGAGCACTTATGGATTATCCTGGAGACATTACGACAGCATCAACTTTACACCAATTACAACAAGTGTGAATTTTGACTAGATCAACTTGGATTTCTCGGACATATCGTTTCAGGCAAAGGAATCTCGGTAGATCCAGCTAAGGTGTCAGCTGTCAGCGAGTAGCCGACACCAAAGACGGTGAAGGATATACGAAGTTTCATGCGATTAGCAGGATACTACTGACGATTCATTAAAGACTTTTCGAAGATTGCAGCACCCCTATCTAAGCTCACACATAGAGATGAAGTATTTGTGTGGTCAGAAGCAAATGAAAACGCTTTTGTAGAGCTCAAGTCAAGATTAACTTCTGCTCCTATTCTTATAATACCGGATCAATCTGGTGGATTCGTTGTGCATTGCGATGCGTCTGGTAAAGGATTAGGATGTGATCTACACCAGCATGGAAAATTTATGGTTTTTGCATCAAGACAGCTAAAGGTACATGAGCGCAACTATCTAACACATGATCTGAAGTTGACAGCCATTATCTTCGCACTTAAGATTTGGCGCCACTATCTTCTGGGAGAACGAGTAGATATATACACTGATCACAAGAGTCTGAAATATGTATTTACTCAGAAAGAATTAAACATGCGGCAGAGAAAATAGGTAGAACTCATGGCGGACTTCGACATCAATCTACAGTATCATCCTGAGAAGGTGAATGTAGTTCCTAATGCACTTATCCGCTGGCCATTAGCAATGAATCTCACTGCTCAGTGGAAGCTACAGCAGGAATTACACAGATTGGCGATCGAAGTAGTTATGCCAGGTAACACTTTGTATTTGATGAACTTATAAGTCCAGTCCATTCTTGACAATCAAATCAAGCCAGCTCAAGCAAATGATACCAAACTACAAAAGATCCAAGAATAAAAAGAAAATAGATTTCGAACTGACTTCATCATCCACGAAGATGAATCCTTGCGATATGAAAGTCGTTTATGTGTGTCAATTGGCCCTGTTGGAGAAGAGTTGATGAAAGAAGCTCACAGCTCTCCGTACTCAGTACACTCCGGTGGTACAAAGATATACAAGGATCTATGGCAACACTACTGGTGGCATGGAATGAAGCGAGAAGTAGCTAGAAATGTAGCTAAGTGTTTGGTGTGTCAACAAGTGAAAGCTGAATATCACAAAACTACTGATCTACTTCAGCCGTTACCAATTCCAGAATGGAAATGGCAGCACATTACCATGGACTTCGTGACTGCCCTCCCTCGCAGTACGAAAGATAATAACGCAGTATGGATTATTGTGGATCGATTCACCAAGTCGGCTCACTTCATCCCATTTCGATTTGACCAATCAACTGAGACGTTAGCAAAGAAGTACATGGAGGTAAGTATAAATCTAAAGTAAGATTTAAACCTTCAAGATGTACAATATTTGATACTCATGAACTCATGCAAGAGATCGTGAGATTACATGGAGTACCTTTTTGGATCGTCTCCGATCGTGATACAAGATTCCGATCACAATTTTGGCAGAGTCTACAAGCTAGTCTGGGAACGAGTCTGAATTTCAGCGCGGCTTATCATTCATAAACGGACGGACGGTCCGAGCGAACAATTCAAATTCTGGAGAACATGCTAAGAGCTTGTATGTTAGACTTCGGAGGTTCATGGGAAGATCACCTACACCTCGTGGAGTTTTCATACAACAATAGCTATCAGGCAAGCATTGGAATGATACCATTCTCAGCACTCTACGGACGGAAGTGTCGTTCACCGCTAAGTTGGGACGACGTTGGAGATCATGAACTTCTTGAACCAGAGATGATCGTGGCAACTGTGAACGTAGTTCACACGATCAGGGAAAGAATGCGCATAGCCCAAGACCGACAAAAGCTGTAACAACCCTAAACTTTCTGTACAAAATTTTTGTAAAGTATAGAAAGGGGTACCTTAGCATGAGCACAACTTAAAAGTATTTCTTGTTTAAGAACAGCAAGAAAGCACTTGTAGCTCACCGGTAAAACCCTTGCACTGCTGTGACGAAGCCCTGGTGTTCGAATCCCCTCAACCACATATTATTTTTGCTAACCTTTTCTTTTAAACTTTTTGGAAGACCAAAAGTTTATACGTGTAATACATGTAAGAATGAAAAGTCAAGCTAATCAAACATGTTGAAAATGCTATTTGAATAGCCGAGGACATTTAGCCCCAATCCAGACCCCACCCCGTCTTGATCGGCCGGCGAGAGATGTGTTTGGGCCTGCGCCACCGGTCCAAACCGTCGCAAATGCTCCTAAAATTTAAACCCTAACCCCTTGGCCTCCCCCACTACCCTAGTTCTGTTTGATTTTCCTGCACATTAACAGAGAATTAAAATGAGATTTAAAACCAAATTTTAATTCTCATTTTAATATCCTAAACCCTAGTTCTATCCTATAAATACCACCCTATACCTTAGTCCTCTCTATTATGAAATCCATTTTCAAAACTCTCAAATTTTTCCAAGTCCAAAAAGTTGTACAAGTGGAGTTAGCCTAAGGTCAAGTTCCGGCGACGATTCAGGACAAATCCGGCGACACCGCGACTCCACGACGCCTTCAAAACCTTCCTCCACCTCTTCTCTCTCTTCTCAACTAGTAAATTCCCTCTATTCTGCTCTCTTTCTATTCTAAAATGATCTTTAATTAAAACTCATCGGAAGTGGAGTTATTCCGACTTTCAATTCTAATTTCATTAAAAACCCAATTTTTCTTAACAAAAAATCAATCATTTCTTTATATCTTGTTTAGCAACCATAAAACAATATTTAGGACAAGTTTCAATTCAAAATAAAATGCTATACAACTTGTATTATACTTTTTCGTTTAAATACCACAAAGTTTACCTACGACATTACTTCATCATATTGCTCATATTACCTTTAGAAAACTCACAAGATAATAACCTATCTCATCACAATACTCATTATGACATAGCACGATAGCTTGAAAACAATATTTTTTGTGGCTAAGACGAATTTACAGTTAAATACCATAAACTATCAAAACCGTTTTCTTTTAATTGTTTTAATCAAATTCCATACGATTATATCCTTACAACCCATTTTGGGGAATCCGATTTGGTTGGTATGGGTTATCACACATCCATCGGACTACTAGGGTGAGATGCAGACCTCCTCACAGAGCATATGATCTCGATGGAATTTTTATTATTACAATTTTTAAGAAAACGTGATTTCTATTAATAAATAAATTCTATTTTCAATAAATATATATGTGTGTGTGTGAACATTATCAAAATATCTATTTTAAATATATAATATATTCCATGTTTTCTAAATCAAAAGAAAAGAACCATAAAAGTTCATGAAAATACCATCAAGAAATCAATACAAGTCAATTTACATGAAAATACCATATACTATTCAATTTAGGTTTATATCCACTTGAATATCTCATCTTATAAAAATTATATCTATGAAAATCCTAAAGACGTAAATAAATACTTGAGGTTTATTTTGGAAAATATATCAAAACTATTTTTCATAAAACCCCCTCAAATTATTTTAATTTATAATAAGAACCCCAGTAAATATAGATTTAAACGGGACGAATTCTCTTGAGCCTCAGGGAGCCGGAGAAAGTGGGTGCTTGCCTATTTAAGGTAGACAACTAAAACGAGCTTATCAATTTGTCTTGGAAAAAGACACAAATCCTGCCGTCCATGTGTAGCAATTACCGTTAACTCCAAAACTAATTCAGGACTTCAATTCTGTTTAAGGTGTCTGACTCAATCTGAGTCTCAGTCTAATCTGAAATCAATCCATCCATGAATACAATTCAAATATAACTTCAATACAACATGAATCCATTTATACCAGAATACTATCTATATCAATATGACTTGATTTGACCGAACCATGGATATACATGGACTTGATCACATGACTATTCGTTTTCATTCTTTCCGTTTATATGAACAACCGATATCATAATTTCAGCAAGTCTTACATCTACAAATTACTACAAAACAACACAATAAAACATTACGGGGTTTTAACGGGGTAGACTGGTACAGAATGTGTTAAAAGTGACACGAGATGGTCATTAAAAGATGTAACTAAACATCTATTGCCGTTGTTCCGTGGGATTTGACGGAGCCTTGTACTATGGGTTTCCTTAGTCCACGGGATAGTTAGACTCCTCTCGTAAACACTAATACCTTCTGTACCAAACTACAAACAACTGTGTTAACATAACTATCAAACATTATACCAGTTATATTCTCTCTTATCTATCGATTCTATTCCTATCTCTCTTTGGGACTTACAGAGCGATTGTTCACTGACGACATTCCTTTTCTATTCTTTCTTTGGAATGTTGTCAGGAGGACCCGACTCTCTGGAGATCGAGCCCAGCTCAGATGACTTGGAGCAGTTCGCATAAGACCCTGAGATTTAGTCACTTGTATATACTTTTATTTTCAGTTCATGCCATTGTTTAGGTATTTCTTTCCATATTGTATTTACTTTTCAGTTGCATTGTAAAGAATGTTTAATAAATAAAAAACTACTATTCATTTACATCTCATGTCTTTCTTGTGCACATTTATATTATATTGCTTATTTACACTTAGCATGTTTACTTTTGAGTAAATACGTCGCGTGACCCATCACGTTTCCTTACCGTACACCGGGAAACGGGGCGTAACAGAAGCATTGGGCAGATGCTAAGCGCCGACATCTGAAGTTCCAACCGGGAGACCATGTTTTTTTAAAGATATCTCCAAACTGAGGATCTCAACTGGTTGTTGCTCGCAAGTCAGGTCAGTCTATACTGTGAGCTTTGAGTGATCAAATATGTAGCTGGGGTCGCTCACATATCGTCGTTGCTGGGATATATGGAACACATTGTGCACTCCTTCCAATGAGGGTGGAAGTGCTAAACGGTATGCCACTTCTCCAACTCGTTCGAATATGTCGAATGGTCCTATGTATCTTGGACTTAGCTTACCCCTCTTGCCAAAGCGGATCACTCCTCTGTTTGGAGATATCTTTAAGAAAAATCAACTTGTAGCTCACTGATAAAGCCCTTGCACTGCTGTGACGTAGCCTTTGTGTTCAATTCCCATCAGACACATTATTTTTTCTGAATTTTTTTTACTTTTTGGAAGCCCAAAAGATTGCACATGCAATACATAGGGAAATGAAAAGTTTAGAAAAATCAAACATGTGCAAAAGGGTTTAAATACTGTGTTGATCAAGTGGCACGAATCTCGAGGCAAATGCCTTAAGATCGACCGGCCATATGCTCAGGAAAACCGGTGGGGACGGTTGGATGGAGCCCAATGAGGCCCGGGCACTGCACATTTGCCTCTTCACCTACCCCTAACTCCTCTGCACTGCTTGATTTTCTTGCAATCAAAAAGAGACCCTTCATTTCACAATTAACATCATTTTAATGCTTTTTAATCAACCATTTTAATTCCAAAACCCTAATTCTCCACTATAAATACTATCCCCTGCTTTGGCTCAGCACCATTTTGAAAATTATAGCAAAATTCTCTTAAAAATTTCCTAAGTACAAGTGGAGTAAAGAGGAGTTAGCGAGTAAGCAAGTTCCGGTGAAGAACGAAGCAACATCCGACGCTCCCGCAATGCTACAAAGACCATACCCTCTTCTTCAACCATTCTTTAAACCTTCTAAACCGTACTTCTAAATCTTTTACTTTCTATTGAAATTCCTTTTCAAATTTTTATCGGTAAAAGTGGAGTTAATACCGACATCTTCTTTTCTAAAACACATAACTTCCTTTTCTTTTACAATTTAGTCAATATAATTTTACTACATCATTTTTAACCTTAAACCCTAATATTTATAATCAACTTTCATCAAAATTCTCATGTGAAATAACAATAATAGTACTTTTTCATTAAAATACCTTGAACTTATAAAAACCACTTTTAATATTTGTTAAAACAATACCTTAGGAAAACTTCACGGGGTAACGACTTACCCCACATACACACTTGGTTTCATAACACGATACTCATTGAATGTATTTTCGTTTCGAAGAATAATATTACGATAATATACCACATAATTTTAAAAACCGGATTTCTTTAAAGCGGTATTTTCTATCCTTTGCGATTACACATATACAATCCTCTTTAGGAGACCCGTTAATAGATGGTGTGGATTATCACACATCTTTAAGCTGGTAGAGCGAGATGCAGACCTCCTCATAGAGCATTCGATCTCGAAAGGATTTAAGTACGGTTTTTAAGAAATACAAATTTTCTAAATAAAATAAAATTATTTTCAAAATATAAATTATATAAAACTATAAATCTATATTTTCAAAATATAATAAACCTATTTTTTTTCAAAAAAAATGAAAAGATTAATAAATATCAATAAAATACCCTCAAGATAGCAAAAAGGCAAGTTTTACAATAAAATACCTTGAACTTTCCAACCCAAGTAATTATCACTAAAATACACAATACTTAAAATCCACACTCATGAAAACCCTATGTAAGACTAATCACCCTCGAGATTTATTTTTAACTATTAAAATATTTTTTCATAAACCCCCCTCGAGTTATATAAAAACAATATTTAAGGACTTTAGTAAATATGGGTTTAAGCAGGATCAATTCTCTTGAGCCTCAAGGAACCGAAGAAAGTGAGTATTTGCCTATTTAAGATAGACAACTTAATGGAGTTATCAATGGTAATTGTCTTGGAAAAAGACGCAAATCCTGTCATCCATGTACAGCAGTTACTGATAACTCCCGAACCTAATTCAAGAGCTAAATCAGTTTATAAGAGTCTGACTCAGTCTAAGTCTAATTTAAACCTGAGTCTAATTCAAACCTGAATCTAAAATCAAACATGAATACTTGAACATGAACATGAATACTCGAATCCAAATATCAATATCAAACATGTATACTTGATTTGACTTGATCGAACCATGGTTATAACTTGACTTGACTACTTAAATACTTGACAATATCCTGAACATGAATACTTGAACATTTTGTATCCATGCTTTCGGCAAGTCTGATAACTATAATCTATACAATACATTACGCGGGGATAAAATGGTAGATTGGTACGGAACGTATATCATGGCACGAGAGGTCACTTAAAAGACACCTACATGAATTCTTGTGCCGTTGTCCCGTGGGTTGTGACGGGGCCTTGTACTACATGTTATCATAGTTCACGGGGTAAGATGGACTCCTCTCGTATACATGAATACCTTCTGTATCAAGCTACAAACAACCACGTTATAATAACCATCATATACCTGTACAACTTACCTGTTCATTCACATTACTTGTTAAATTCTCTTTTCTCTTTTGGGACTTACCAAGCGCCAGTTTGCTGACAACATTCCTTTCTATTTTTTCCTTAGAATGTTCGTCAGGAGGATAAGACTCTCAGGAGATCGAGCCGAGCCAGGAGGACTTGGATCAGCTTGCGACATAGCCTAACTTCTAATTCCTTGTACTTACTTTCATTTTGTATGCCATTGTTTAGGCACTGTTTTACTCACTGTATCTTTTCTTTTCAAACAATTGTATGTAAAGTTGAATGTAAATAAATTTGTTGTTTTATTTTAATACTCTTGTCATTCTTGTACATTTTATATATTGCTTAATTACGCTTAACGTATTTATTTCTTAGTAAATACGTTGCGGCCTGCCACGTCACCATATCCGTCTACTGAGAAGCGGGGCGTGACACCATCGGCTGAAGGAACTAATTCTTTCTGCATCGCTGACCGATTAGGAGACTCCTCAATCTCATAAAATCTCAAATCCTGATCTATTTCTGCCTTCTACGTAAATTCCTCCCCGAGAAAATAGTTCGTTGTTACCTCCTTGAGGAAATCGACGTCGCACGACCAAATGTCAGTCACAATCATATCTCAAACTTATGGACATAAGTGACCAGGTGTCTCGTTCGTCCATTACTCATATGGTGTTAATTGTACTGTCAAAAAAACCACATGATCCAGAACATAAACCGTTTTCAACAACACATCTTCTAAGCAATATGTAAGATTGGCCCTTACCATCATATTCTTTATCATATCTAGTTGTTTACTATTTCTCGTCTTTACAGCACCATTTTTTTGCAGAATTTACGATATCATCAGCTGTCTGACGACTCTTTTTCATTCATTCAGTTCTCTGAACTGCTAAAATAAATACTCATGGCTTGCTTATAGGTCCTAGAACTGCTCCGAAAGAAATACGCACAACTCTATTTGCGTGAGCTGGCTCTACACTTTACTGACACAGCGCTTGATACAAATCAACGTTTTAGTTCTGTGTGAGATCAATAGCCTATCGAGTAATTATTAATGAAGGTGTTGAATTAAAAAACTCAACTACGTATCTTCATGTTTATTGGTCTATATTTATCAGAGTGAATTATCTGCAATGGATATCCAAATGGTTTTCCTCTAGTAGTTTTTTCTCCAAGGCAACTCTCACATATAGATGGTTTGATTTTGACTCAAATGCTAACTCACCACCCCAGGTGGTTAAGTCATCCTATATTGACCTAATCCACCATGCAACTCATGACATTTATAAAAAGGGCAATCCTCAAAATCATAAAAAACTCATAAGACGGATTGTCTTATTAAACTATCTAAATATCATAAGCCGAAACTGAAACCGTAACCGACGGGAATATAATTTGTGGATATCCATCTTCATCCCTGATGCAGAATTGACTCATATGTTCTCGACACATGATTTGTTTCCACAAACTTTTCTGTTCCAAGCAGAAGGCCCACTTTCACTCAGTACCATGACAAGTGGATCGGTTCAAATTCCCACAATCAAACGTTGGACTTATTATATTCAGTATTTCCATCACATTTCTCCATGTCAGATCACTTAAGTTGTTGGCACGTTATTTTTGTTTTCGTAGTTCGATTGAACTCTTCTTACGTTAGAACACCTGCCCTAGCGCATTGTTGACCTCGTCAATATATCAGCAGCGCTCTTGGTTCTATCGTCCATAGAGATTAAATCTTAAACCTTAGTTACTCAAACATACCAGCAAACGTTATCACATTCGCTTTCCGAATAACTAACCGTCTCATAGATCGAGTAGAAAACATGTAACCGTCCACTGCTATCACTCGACGATCTAACTGGAGCAGCACTCTTCAGATCCCAGATCGATGAAAATATAATTCTTAAGTGTATCCACATTACATGATTCGACTCCTTATATAAAAATAAGGTAAATTTAAATTTTCATTATTTTCATTAAGGAGTAAGGGTTGATTGTAGTTGGTAAATTTAAATTTTCATTATTTTTGTATAAGGAGGAGCAAGGATCGAGTAGATCAAGATATAAATGAAAGTAAGGGTTGATTGTAGTTGGTAAGTTTAAATTTTTTTGTATATTTGGTATTATATGAAAAAATGTTTATTAAATTGTTGTGACATCTAAATATTTAGTTCAATGTTTAAAATAGAACGCTACGTAGCTCGTTATTTTACGCTACAAAGCGTAATTTAGTCTTTTCACTATGTAGTATCAGTAAATAGCTTAAATACAAATTAGCTTACTCTTTTTAACAAATAGGATACACTATGCTATGCATACGCTATTTTCACATAATATTTTCTATTCGGATTTTTAAGATTTCAATATCTAATCCTAAATTATAAGAAGACAGCCTTATTGAAGTTCTAAACTTTCAATTTGAAATCATATTTAGTAGACATATTTCTCAAATAGAAATTATTTGATTGATTTTTGATACGTTTAATGCAATTATGATTCATACATATGAAATCAAGGTTTGAAAATTAAGAAAATAATGTTATGCTATTAATTGTTCTATGTTCTTTATCTATATAACATATAATTTATTGTAAATAAAATAAAAAATAATAATAATTAGTAATAATTAATAATTCGTGTAGCTTACGCTATGTACAACGCTGTTTGCGTTTTTCGCTATTCAGTAATGTAACGCTATAATATACGCTATCGTTATTTTGAACATTGAATTTTAGTTTCATGAAAAATTACCTGCTTTTGCTAATCCTTTTTGTTTAAAAATAGTTCCATTGCTCATTACATACATTTTGAGGATTGCTTCTTCTTCACAAGTCCAATACTCACGTTTCTTGCACATTATAATGAACCAAAGATTTTTTATTTTTTATTTTTTTGGTCCTTCTCTTTCAATCACAAATAAATTTAAAATCAATGAGATGACAATCTAGCGTATATATGAAACAAGAGTAAGAAAAAGTTATGCTTTAGAGTGATGATGGCATATGCCAAAGTTCTGTTCTGATAAATGGTCAAAAGTACTAAGCTTTAAGAAAGTTTGTACTATATTAAGCTCATATATGATTCAACCATAACTTTACCTTTATATTTTTGTCCTATTGAATCACCATATTTAATCACATGCAAAAATTAGTTGAATGATTCATGGTCATTGATTTAGGTAAAAGACAAGCAAATTTACCTAATCCATGTTGATATATCTTTTTATTTATTTATTTATATACATCTATTTTTAGCACATAAAACTGAATTTTTTCATATATATATTGTCATGCTATTCCTATCTTTTAATAATCTTTGGATGCGATATAGCATATATTTAACATTAATCAGTTAGTCGAAAATACCAAGAAAAAAAACGGTATACAAATAAAAAAAATTGGATTTAATCAAGGGGGCTTGCACCATACAAGCCCTTGAATGGCTTTGGGTTTTCTGCAAGTGAAGTCATTCAAGTTCTTGCATGGTGCAAGCCTTTATATAGAAGCTTGTTTTTTCATGAAAAGTGCAGTGGCTGTCTTGGGCCTTAAAAGACGGGTTAGGTCTTACAACAGTCTGGGCTTTGATTAGGCTTTTCTATACCCAACACATTAAATCCTAGTCCGAAACTTCTCAGTTCAAAATGGTAAAATTGATATACAATATGTTTTGATTAAAGCAGGCAATGTAAACTTAAATGGCCGCATCAGATCTGCTGGAGAATTATATGTTAATATCCATAGAGAACTGTTTAATTTAAGATCGTCGGCAGAGGCAGAGAGAAAAAAGAGACATGGAAACCGTAATAACTACATTTACTGTTCTATTTATGGTCGAGGCCATTTTACCGAAGAGAAATGGGATTGCTCTGCTACACAATTCATCGTCAAAGCGCTAACTCATGTTGTAAAGTGATCTATTCAGTGATTATTGCAATGTGTGTACATCATTGGCTGAAGAAATCGCCAAAGAAGATAAAGGAAAGTGTTTTCGTGTAGAAATCCAAACAATTTAGCTCGCCCCTGGGTTGTTGTATATGTTGTCAGATCTTACCAACCTTTAGATGATCTGTAAATTTAGCCTGCAGTAAAAGCATGAAGCAAAGCATGCCTGAAACTAGTGAGATAAATATACAAATTGAAAAGGATATCTTGCAATTGGTGCTGAGACAGAACTGATACAATCTCCCAGTTTCATGTTCATTATTTTTCACAAATTTGTATGTAGAAAACAATAACTATAGTATAATTGAGTATGGGGTGTGACATGTAACTTGATTCAAGCTGAAGTCGTCTTCATGCTGAAATCCCATAATTTTTTCGCCAACTCTGCATCGGTAGCTTTGGAAGTCGGCATGGACAAGTTGCTATTATTGAAATACTTTCCGGTAACCCCTTTAACTTGAGGACTCAGGGCCACATAACAAGTTGTTGCAGCACCCTGTAGAGAAAAAAAAACTCCAAAATGTATTTACGAATATTCATTCACCCTTATTAATCCTTTCACGAATTCCAATTTATCTTATTTGTCTAAATTGTATACCATCCCGTAGGATTAAATGTATTAGCATCAACAAGAACCAGCTTCCTGCACGAGCAAAGCACATGTATATATTTTCCCAACATGATTAATGAATTCAAAGAATTTTAAAGAATTTTAGTTAGGATGGTATAGATATTTAAAGACTTTTAATAGAGATTTTAAGGATTCGAGTAGTTTTAAAAAATTGTGAGGGTTTTTCGAAATGGGTAATTTCAATTTAAAGAACCCCTTTCCTTTTAGCATTAATAATAAAGAAAGAAGATATAAATTTTTAGACACTTCAATAGAGATTTTAGGGATTCATTCTATTTAATGTTTTTTCTCAAATTATAAGGAATTTTCTTTGCCACCTTGCATCCTTTCCATTGGCATTAATAGTGAAGAAGATTGATGCTTAAATCATGTTGGTTAAGTTTAACGGGGAAAGATATTCATGTTGTTTATCGAAAATGGAAAGTTATGTACACTATACTTGTCAAAAACATAATGCCGAGATATATATTCAGATCTGTGTAGCTTAAAGTGCAATTATTATTATTTTTTTAAATATACAGAATAAATTATGATATGTAAATGGGAAAAAAAAAGAAAAGAATTAAAACTTACTTGTTGAACATTTTTCATGACCAACTTGCCGACAGTATTGGTAATGGCTGGGTTAAAATGAACAAGTAAATTAGTCGGTAAGAACCATCACTTTAGAGATAAATCATCTACATCAAATAGGAAAATTTAAGCTCAAAAATTCTGGAACATATAAAGATCAATATCCTCATTGCATGTTACAAGGTCTAAAGAATAGACAAAAACGAACATGGATTGAGATGATAAGATATGTTAGTTACAATATTAAATCAATAAGACGGTCCTTAAAGAAGTCGAACGAAAAAATTTCTTTTTAGATCTATAAAATAAACTCAACTGATCATAAATCAAAAATCCATTCAAGAGCTTAACTATGGAAACTCAGTGTGTTACATGTCTTACCATTTATGAATTTATGGTACCGAAAAAGATTAGTAGTAATAATCCCAGGATGAAGTGAATTAGCTGTTATGTTCACCTTTTCTTCCTGTTCAACATGAAATTTAATTAAAATATTAACATATATAAACAAGTATGCATCAAGAACTTGCAATTATATTATAACAAAAGAGATTAAAAAATAATTATGCAGCTGTAATGCCTTGACATTAACATAGCCCTCGTCTGTGTGCGAGTTTGTCCACATGTGTACGTTAAAAAATAGCAGCTGTAATTATGCAGCTGTAATTTTTCAGAATTCAATATGCACATCTGTTACAAAAACAAGCTTGAATACTACCGATCAAAGATTACTTAGAACCAGTTGTTTAAACTTTAAAACTAGATATTTTAACGTAGAATTGTAAGCTGCTCATATCATAATCAACATGATGAATTCTGTAAAGAGATCAAAGCTACATAACAGAAAAGAATACCTGTAAACGCTTCGACAGTTCATTTGCATGCAAAATATTAGCTAGTTTTGATTGGCCATATGCAAGATAGCTGACATATCTGCAGAAATTTAATAGCATTTCTGATAAAGGTCCAGCTAGATATCTTTAACTACAAATAATAAAGGCGAAAGAAAAAGGATACTTTAGCAGAAAAATGTTGATGCCAAATTCACAAATAGATTACCCTGACGCGTCATTGATCTTATCGAAACGAATCCCTTCACGGTATGTCATTCTGTGAGCTTCCGATGAAAGAATAACGATCCTTCCTTCGATATTACTTTTCTGAGATGTTTCTTTCATCTTCTCCAACAAAAGATTTGTTAAATGAAAATGGCCTGCGGAACAAGAGAATCAAATAAATATTGCATTATATAGGTGTTGGAGTTAAAAATTGCATCCCGATTGACCAAGTCAAAGTCAAAGTCGACCCCAAACCAAGTGGGCCCAAGCCCAGATCAAGTGGGCCCATGCCCAAGTCGAGTCCGAACATGAAGCAGCCGGCCTCCCCCCATGCCAAAATGAAATCATGTAATAAATAATTTTGATATAATTTATTTTATGCATGAATATAAGAAAAATGGCCATAAAGCAAATTTTTGTAAATCCCATGACTCATGTGCAAAAGAAATAAGCATATGAGGTATGGAATGGGCAAAATGCCATTTTGTAAAGCCCAATGGGCTATATGTAAATTTGTAAGTCTATAAAAGACAACATGATAATGAAATGAAAGAATAATTCATTCTCCCCGAAATTTAGGATTTCTGTGACTCGTTCTCTTTGCTCAAGGTTCTAAACCTTCTTCCTTATTTTGAATTAAATCAAGAGTTTCACTCTTCCTCTTCCAAAAGAAATAGTTTTTCATCACAAAACTCTTGAAGGGGAACGTGGATCTTCCATCAAATCTCCAAAATGGGAGATTTTTAAAATCTCACCCTCTTTTCTCCAAAATCCAGTGAATCGAGAGGAGGAAGAAGAAGACCCACCTCCAAAACCACACTTTGGGAAACATCCAGGGCTCAAAAAAGAAGAAATGAGTTCCTTTTCATTAGCTCCAAAAATATATTACGAGTTTAACTCCTCAAAAAATATATATAATAATAATAATAATAATAAATCTTTCTTTTTGGGAGTACAACTCCCAGTATAGAGGTTAAGCCCCTTTTTCTGCTGACGCTTAGCGTTCGCGTACCAAGCATATGGGGCGCTGGCGTCCAGCGCCCGCTTGCCAAGCACGTGGCCAGCGCTCAGCACCCGCGTGCTAGACATGTGAGACGCTGGCGTTCACGTGTCCTTTGGACATTATTTTCTTTTTTTTATATACATATACACTTCCCCCGTTAGAAAAATTTCTAACGGGGCGCTGTCCCGCACTTCGTAAAGGGGCTGCTAGCCCCCTTGACACCAGCCCGCTATCCAGGTAACGGGATCTCTGTAAACTCTGTGAGGCCCCCGATATATCTAAAACCCCTTTTAAAACACAACACTGCACATCGAGTTCGCATGACCTGTTTGACCCGTCAATCGGAAGTTCTCTCACTCCAAAGACGAGGGGTAATTAACGGCAGTTTAGTCCGCGGCTGCCGGAGATTCGGATTCCCACAATCAATAAACCCCAGCCAACTCTAGGCAGGGGAAATCTGTAGTACGCCTGACAAGTGACACGCAGTCTCATCTTAATGGGGTGACGAAAAACACCCTATAGATTCTGCCACGTCTAGTGGGACCTTTCTCTCCTCCCATATGTCGGGTTAAACGTTCATGCGAACTTAATTAATATACATATCGATATTTATACTAAAATAATATTCTTTCATACAGGATTTCAAGCGATCAAGCCTCAACGATATCTCCAGGGACAAGCTCAGCTCTCGATACAGCTCTCGTCTCCTACACGATGAAAATGGACACCAGGACGGTCCTCCCGGTCAGTCTCGGACGACAGTGGAAGGAGTCACTGCTGCCATTTGGCTCTATTCTGTTCATGCCATCTAGCGTCGTCTTAGCTTCTCTGGCTCCAGTAACAGACAGACCAGCCTCGAAAGATAGGAGGCCAAATATGGTGATCTCGAGGGCACCACTACCCAAACGCAAGTCGGTGTTTGAGTGACTTTCTTTAACCCCAGCTGGGGGCAAGGCCATCAACACCAACAAAGCAACAAGGTGTCTCGAGCAAGCTCCAGCAGTGTCCCTGACAACTGTTAGTTATATGTATGCCCTAAAGGCCATTACTATACATAAGATGTATATTATAGTGGATACTTAGACATATATAGGGAGGACTTTCTTGCTCGACATGATAGTATGCTATCTGGTTGCTCTTTACCTTAACGTGTACACTGATTGTCTCTCTGTTACATGTTGGTAAAACCCTTAGGATGTGTACTTGACTACCTGGACTATGATGCGGATCATACTAGTGGAGACATGGTAGTCCATAAATACATCCTTCAAGGTCCCTAGTCGTGGGTGTATCGAGACGGGGCATCGATATACCAGAGTAGACTAGCGTATACCTTCTCGACCCATACAGATGGGCGATGGATGATCCCATATCCATTGGTGTTTGACATCAGAGATGATATACGGGTGCTCAGTGGAGACTGGGTACACTGGACGGACTCGCCGAGAACTCCCAGATGGTATTATACCTTACGTCAGATGACGTCAGATGGCAGTTCTCTGGTGACACTAGTACAGGGTAGTCTGTTGATCCGAGATCGTCATAGAGTCTTGTGTGATTCCTACTATGCTTTGATTTCCACCTTACCACGTCCCAGAGGGCGTGCAAAACGGTGGTTTTTGGGTACAGTCCCGAATCACATGGAGGCAATGAGCGATAGGAGGGGATTCGTCTCTTCCGGTATAGGGAGTTGATGTTGCGCTGTGTTCGATTGGCTATAACCGAAAATCCCTGGCCAGGGTTGCTGAGATTTACTGGTAAGTGTTATCAGTAGTATCTCGAACTGTTATAGACCTCATATCGACACGACTTATCGAGCTACTGGGGTCTGACATTTACCACCCCTAGGCGAGATATGCGACATATCAGACGATCAGACCGGACTGTACGGTAAGTGTTACTGGTTGGATTCACAGGAGTGTGAGCGGGCTTGCTCGTTGATCTTCTGATCGCTCAATACCCGGGTGGCCGTTACGTTTAGCACACCGCTTGCGGCTTGTGGGTGTTTGATATGATCATCACCTGCTGCCGGCGTATTGACGAATCTTTAGAGTCCTACACAGAGGTTTCCTGGCTCAAGCAAAACGAAATAGGAGCGCATATGAGATATGTGCGGGACCGAGAATAATACCAGTATGTGATACTGTATTCGATTCTCGCGATTTGTGACATTGATCAGTTATATGCGATATAGCCAGGTTATCGGATCAAATGTTGATTCGATAAGTTGTTACTATTGATATTAGTTGGTTATATGCATTATGACCGGATCATTAAATCAAGTGTTGATTTAATGATTTAATGTATAATTATATATTAGATATATTACTTTACATTAACTAGTATTTGTTCACTTAAGATTGATTTTCTCACTTGATTGTGCACATTGTATATATGATATATGTTTGTGTACTAGTTTGTATCATGTTTGATGATACATGCAAACTTGGGTGTGTATGCTTTAAACCATGTTTAGGAAAAAGGTTTAGGGTTTTATTTTCTTTATTTATTTTGATTAAACAAAATGGTGGATTTTCTTGTTTTATGCTTGAAGCTTCATGAAGCTTTTTAAGCATCTTTGAAAAAGTCTTACCATTTTGTTTTATTCATTAACCCTAACCATTTACCTAAACCCTAGTTTAATCTCTACAAGAGTTTACTCACCCATGGTTGCAACATGATAAGTCTTCACTTGATTATTCATTTGAAATAATTCTTTTTATTTTTTTTTCTTTCTTCTTCATCTTCTTCATGAGGTGTAGAAAGCTTACTAGAAAATTTCAAGTGATGAATCCAAGTGAGAAATCCAAATCCAAAGTGAACCCACTTCCTATTTCTTCATCCTCTACCACTTGCCATGTTGTATATGGTGTTTTCTTCACAAGGTTCATGACCAAGTGAAGATGGAGCTTGAGTTTGAGTCGCCTCGACGTAGATCATCTTCGGCATCGAAGTCAACGACCTAACCCGATCTTTTCACCGATGAAACCAACGCTAGAGTCCGGGATCCGGTTGATCGCAGCGGAGGGACGTCATCACGGAGCTAAGAAAGTGGAGGACCGGATCTACAAAGGTTGTAGTCCCTTTCACTTAGCAATAAAGTTGTTTACTTGCATGTTTCGCCTATCCTCTAGTTAACGATCTATATTAGGGTTTCTCGGCACCTAAATTTTTGAATTTGGCATGGTTGATGCCTTGTGGAATCTCTTGAGTGTGCCTAGGAACCCTACAGTGGTATCAGAGCCTAGCTAGAGCCTTAAGCGAAGTGTAGACGATGTTAGAAGTCCGATCGAACCCCGAAACCCTAAACGGAACCCTTCTCTGTACATTTTTTGAATTTGTGGATTTTTCTGAATTAAAAATACTCAAAAAATTCAGCAGGGTTTTATAAGAATTACTGTGCAAAACGTGGTCCTAACTCCATCAATGAGCCGCGGAACCGCGGCCATACCCCACGTGGCGCGGCGGTTCCGCGGCCACACTGTTGTTTCGTTGACCACACTTTCCACAGTAATGTTTCTATTTGACTCCTGTGTTTTCTGGGTAATTTTAATCTTTACTCAAGAGTTGAGTTTTCTGGGTTGTATTAGGGACTCGGTGTTTCGATCGGGAAGTTTAACTTCGTCTGTATGTTTTTCCGGGTATTTTAGAACATATTAAAAAGTTTGACCGGATATAAATACCCACTTTTTCCCCTGTCGGAAAATTTCCAAATGTTGGATTTTTCCGTGGTTTAAGAACGTTCTAAGTAGTGCAAGTAACGCGATGGACCCTATAGAATACAACAAATATTAACTCGATTATGTGACCGTCTTAAACTGCCCTTTGAACCTCAGTACGGCGTGCCACATGTGAGGCGTTGGCTTGACCCTTCTACGGCTGGACCGTTGGTACTGTGGCATGAAGTGAATGTTTTTTTAAACTTATTTCATGTGTTGAGCTGTTCCGGGAAAACTTGGGTGTTTGATTGTTCGATCGGAAAGTTTAACATTTTCTATTTATCTGGAATATGATACAATATTTGGAATCCACAAGTAGTTATGAGATAACTGATTTGAATGTTATAAACATAGCATTTTAGTCTCACTTGAGGGTTGCCACGGAGTTTTGATGCGATCAAAAGTCCGTTGCAATCACGTAGCGTACGTGGATACTCGCCGGATAAACTTAATAGACAGCTACACCCCTTAGCCCCGACCAAGTGACTGTAGGAGAACCCAGTCGCCGAAAGCATCCGTTCGGGTGCTAGCGGTAGCGGTGTTCCGTCTTGGTGCATTTCGTCGACGGCATCGGGGGTGCGACCGTCTACTAAAGTTTGCGACGAGCATTCGATCAGTATGTCGGGAATCTTGTTGAATTGCCCAACTTGATATTGAAAAGTGTTTGCGATAAAGAGACTAAAATGCGGGGTTTATAATTGTTAGGCATGCGATGTCTAAGGAATTCATTTGGTTAGGCATGCGATGTCTAAGCAGGTTGCGGATTCCAACTGTTGTAGTTTTACACATTCTTTTCTGCGACCGTAAGTGTAATATGTGATATCGCCGGTTTCGTTGCTATATGTCAACGACAATTGTGATGCGCATATTTACTTACGTTGATGAAATGTGATGTTATGTGTTGCTGGATATGTTATATTGGATCGTCGTGTTTGAATAGCTGGGGGTTTTTATGTGAGATGAGTGTTTTTCATTTTTATTCATGTAAAAACTTGTGTGTAATATTCTTTTATTGGGGCACTTCCACGTTGTGGAAGTTGTCACCGTTGATGTATATTATTTACTTTTCCGCACTAGGATAGACCCAAGGAGGGGAGCACAAGTAACCGGGTTCTAGGGTCCAGTGGGAGACCATCTCGAGGAGTCGAGTCCGGGTCTCCTAACTCTAGAATTGGTAGGGTTGCTTGCCGCTCTCGTAGGGGTCTAGGGGTGTGGGTTTGGCTATTCATCACGACCATGGAATCCGTGTTTTATACAGGCTCGTATTGAAAACACGGACGTCCTAGTATATCCAATATTTCATATATGATTCTTCTGCTGCGTTATCTGTGATGTGATCATGAGATTTGTTCAGATAGATATTGTATATAGTATATATGATATATTATATAGACGTTGCTTATGTTTTACACCCGCACTAGCCCTGTCTTGCTCTGCCGTTAGTTACCTAACCTAACGGTGCAGACGGGACATCGAGGCGAATGCGGATGGCATAAGCGTACGTTATATTTATCTGTGATGTTTAGGTGGAATTAAATGATAGGACTTCATTAATATGATTAATGAAAGAAAAAGAAACCTAAAAGATGTTGTGGAATCGAATTTTCAAAAACAGGTAGCTACAGTTCTTACTTTGCATCGTGGTGTTCCTTGTAGAACATCCTGCACCTTATTCGATGAGGAAAGGGCCGAGATCCCTTCACCGGGAGTGACCCCTTTAGCAATAACTGGCAGATGCTACAACCCTTGGTTTGTATTTTGATTGCTTCTATAGTTCTTGCTTTGCATAGTGATATATATGATATATCCCGCACCTCATTCGACGAGGAAAGGGCCGACAATCTCTTCACCGGGAGTGACCCCTTTAGCAAAACTAGAAAAGCCTCAAAAACATTCCATTTCAAAATCATTTGATTCTACAACAATATCAAGTTCATTAAGCAATAGTTTTTCAGAAAAACCTGTCGTAGCCCTCCGTCATTTCAGATAAGTCCTACTTAGTATTCGTGCTACGTTTGTTGGCCTGCGTCAAGGCGTAGTGTGCGGTAGCTAACTAGTATTTATCTGTTTATGCATATGATGCAGATTGGATTAGGGTAGTCGTGCGACTTTGTTGGCCTGCGTCAAGGGTCGTGCGGGTGGGTTTAATTCAATCAAGAAATGACGGGTTGAACTTGACTAGCGAACTATGGTTTGTTGGCATGCGTCAAGGTCATAAGACGCTAGGGCTAAAATATTATCGGGAATTTCAAGTGTTGAAATTTGCAATGAGATTGCATACCTTCTATGAGATAGTTGGATCCCGATACCCGCTGCGAGTAAGAGTTACTCCTGGGAGAGTTTTACACATTACAATTAGCCGATCAAGTAGGTGTCTAGAAAGGTGTTAACGGGGTTACGCCTTTAGGAAAACGAGGTTTACATTAATTAGGTCCGTGCGAAAGCACGGGGCACCTCCCTCAAAGTACCGACACTGGCCTGGCTGAAAGATTGGCGAACTTGTAGCGTGTAATTAATCCCGGCTAGCCTTTCCTTTTAGGGTTTGAAGGAAGATTTGATAAAAACAGTGGGAGCCATCCTGATTAGATAAAATTATAACCAATCTAATCTTGCAAGAGCGCACGCAGAGTGTTTTCTTCTCTCTCTCTCTCCAGGTAGCGACCATATCACGCCTTAATCAAGATAATAATACGGATTATTGACCGAACCCGCTTGTTATACTGAGCTGGGGAACATTGGTCCCGCTCCAACTTATAATTGTTATAAGACAGAGCAGGAAACAGGGGAATACCAGGATTCCCGTGCCGCCCAAACGAAGAAAGTGCATGCTGATGCATCATCTTCGGGTGTGTTCATTACAGAGAACTGTTTCTCAATATCCTTTACGTCCTGGGTATGTAATACCGGATCAGGATCCCGCATATGTAATCTGTTACATGGGCTACAGATAGGTAGAGAACTGAGGACGGATGATAAGTTTCATGAGACAGAAAACGGTGCAAGTGTTGAAGCCAAGTCTGTTGGTCACTGTCACCCTGTATTACCAGAATACATTAATTCTGAACGAATGTTATTAGATACCGAACCTGATATACAAAATCATATCAGTCTTTTTATCAGTAAAGAAATGATAAAATTTTGTATTGTTGGATAATGTTTTGAACATTTCCTATATCAAGAGTTGATCGGTTCAGGTACGTTATCTAAAAGCATTAACGTTCTAAATCAAACTACAGTTCTTAGTATACAGAACACACACAAGAGGAAGAGTTCAGAAATGAACGAATCCTTCTTGAGGTATTGTAGACTAGGTCATATCAATGCGACCCGACTAGCTGAAGTTACATATAGATGCATATTTAAATTAGTTTGAATTTACATCTTGTGAAACTTGCTGGTCATTTCACAGAGATAAGATGACCATAGCTCTGTTTAATGGAAACAGAGAAAGAGTTAGTAAACTTTTGGGATAATACATGTTGATGTATGGAGGTCCCCTGTCTACACATGCCAAGACCGGTTCTTTGTACTTCATTACATTCTCTTATAATCTCTCAAGATTCAGACATATGTTCCTGTTGAAACATAAGTCCGAAGTTTTTGAGATATTCATAAGAATATAAGTTAGAAGTAGAGAACCAAAAACCGGGTAGAAGTATTATGTCCTATGATGAGATCAGGGAGAAGAATACTTGTGCATAGAATTCCTGGACTATCCTAAAGGAGAATGAGATTCTCTCTCAGCATTACTCCTCCGTATACACCATAGCACGATGGTATATCGGGACGGAGCAATAGCACCCTATGTGATATGGTGTGCTCTATGATGAGTACTACTGAGTTTCCTTTTTCCTTTTGGGAATTATGCACTTGAGAAGTTGCACTTGAGAAGTTGCATACCTATTGAATAAGGTTCAAATCAAATCAGTTGCATACCACTTCATATGTGATATGGGAAGGGAAGAGCCTATTTCTTAAGTTAGTTAAGATTTGGGGTTGTCCGGCCTATGTCTAAAAGCAAAATCCGGACAAGCTCGAGGCAAAGTCTGTTATGTAGAACTGGAAAGGTTCCAGCTATACAAACTACAGCAGATGATTTGGTAGAACCAAAGGATTCAGTAGATTCCAATGAACCTCAGCCTCTCCGCCGATCTAGTAGGGTTTCTCACCCACCTGAGAGATACTTCGGTTTCTCTATGACAGTGGGAGCGAGGATTGCATCATGAGATGATGACCCAACTAGTTTCGAGCTGGCCATCAGGAGTGAGACTCTGTAAGAATGGCTGGATGCTTATCGATCTGAGATGGAATCCTTATACACTAACAAAGTATAGACTTCGGTTGCTTTATCTGAAGGGTTAAATCCCCATCAGAAGCAAGTATATCTTGAGAAGATTACTTGGTGTACATGGAAAAGTTGAGACTTTCAAAGCTAGACTTGTTAAAGGTTTGCATCATAGACCAGTTGTGGCTAATGATGAAACCTTTTCTGGGGTCTATGCTTAAGTCTATCCAGATCCTACTTGCCACGGCTACACACCATGACTACGATATCTGGCGGTTGGGTGTCATGAATGATTTTCTAAATGATATTTTAGAAAAGAGCGTCTATAAGTACACAGCCAGAAAGCTTCGTAGACAGTGGGAGCAGCGGAAACGTGTGCAAGATGTTTTATGTGATAAAGCAGGTATCGCGGAGCAGGAACGTCTGTTTTGATGAGTTAGTCAAAGAGTTTGACTTCATCAAAATAGTAGATGAACCTTGTATAAACAAAAAGGTAGTAGAGAGTATGGTGGTGATCCTCGTAGAGTACGTGGATGACATACTCTTGATAGGGAAGGAGTTTCCTATGCTACGCTCGGTCAATCTCCGCTTATCACAAAGATTCTCCATATAGGACCAAAGTGATACCTACTAAATCCTAGGTTTTGGATCTATGAGATAGATTTAATTGGATGTTAGGATACTCACTAGTTGCAGTGAGATGGTATCAACTGATCCTGGGGAGAATCACTGGAAAGGTTCCAGGGTGATAAGGACGGCTGAAAGTCGGTCACAGGCATTGTCTTTACCCTCAGTAAAGGGACGGTATGTTGGAAAAGTTCCAAGCTAGATACCGTGGCATACTAGACGATAAAGGCTGGATACATCGCTACTAAAGATGCTACCAAAGAGGAAGTCTGGGTGTATATTGGTTCATGAGATGAACTTCGTTCCTACCATTGTGAGACAATGGAGTTGTGGCTTATGCCAAGGAACGCCCATCCCATCAGTGATCCAGACATATTCTAAGGCAGTGTCACCTGATCGTGGAGATGGTTGATCTCCAGGGGATCGAGGTTAGGAGAGCAGACTCAGAGGACAACACGGCGGATCCACTCACAAAGGCCTTTTCCCAGAGAGAGACTTTTATGGGATGGTTGAGTATGAGATACTACAACCACTGCTATCAGATGGCCCTAGTGCAAGTGGGAGATTGTTAGTTATATGTATGCCCTAGAGGCCATTACTATATATAGGATGTATATTGTAGTGGATGCTTGGACATATATAGGGAGGACTTTCTTGCTCGACATGATAGTATGCTATGTGGTTGCTCTTTACCTTAACGTGTACACTAATCGTCTCTCTGTTACATGTTGGTAAAGCCCTTAGGATGTGTACTTGACTACCTGGACTATGATGCGGATCATACTAGTGGGGACATGGTAGTCCATAAGTACATCCTTCAAGGTCTCTAGTCGTGGGTGTATCGAGACGTGGCATCGATATACCAGAGTAGACTAGCGTATACCTTCTCGACCCATACAGATGGGCGATGGATGATCCTATATCCATTGGTGTTTGACATCAGAGATGATATACGGGTGCTCAGTGGAGACTGGGTACACTGGACGGACTCGCCGAGAACTCCCAGATGGTATTATACCTTACGTCAGATGGCAGTTCTCTGGTGACACTGGTACATGGTAGTCTGTTGACCCGAGATCGTCATAGAGTCTTGTGTGATTCCCACTGTGCTTTGATTTCCACCTTACCACGTCCCAGAGAGCGTGTAAAACGGTGGTTTTTGGGTACAGTCCCGAATCACATGGAGGCAATGAGCGATAGGAGGGGATTCGTCTCTCCCGGTATAGGGAGTTGATGTTGCGCTGTGTTCGATTGGCTATAACCGGAAATCCCTGGCCAGGGTTGCTGAGATTTACTGGTAAGTGTTATCAGTAGTATCTCGAACTGTTATAGACCTCATATCGACACGACTTATCGAGCTACTGGGGTCTGACGTTTACCACCCCTAGGCGAGATATGCGACATATCAGACGATCAGACCGGACTGTACGGTAAGTGTTACTGGTTGGATTCACAGGAGTGTGAGCGGGCTTGCTCGTTGATCTTCTGATCGCTCAATACCCGGATGGCCGTTACGTTTAGCAGACCGCTTGCGGCTTGTGGGTGTTTGATATGATCATCACCTGCTGCCGGCGTATTGACGAGTCTTTAGAGTCCTACACAGAGGTTTCCTGGCTCAAGCGAAACGAAATAGGAGCGCATATGAGATATGTGCGGGACCGAGAATAATACCAGTATGTGATACTGTATTCGATTCTCACGATTTGTGACATTGATCGGTTATATGCGATATAGCCGGGTTATCGGATCAAGTGTTGATTCGATAAGTTGTTACTATTGATATTAGTCGGTTATATGCATTATGACCGGATCATTAAATCAAGTGTTAATTTAATGATTTAATATATAATTATATATTAGATATATTACTTTACATTAACTAGTATTTGTTCACTTAAGATTGATTTTCTCACTTGATTGTGCACATTGTATATATGATATATGTTTGTGCACTAGTTTGTATCATGTTTGATGATACATGCAAACTTGGGTGTGTATGCTTTAAACCATGTTAAGGAAAAAGGTTTAGGGTTTTATTTTCTTTATTTATTTTGATTAAACAAAATGGTGGATTTTCTTGTTTTATGCTTGAAGCTTCATGAAGCTTTTTAAACATCTTTGAAAAAGTCTTACCATTTTGTTTTATTCATTAACCCTAACCATTTACCTAAACCCTAGTTTAATCTCTACAAGAGTTTACTCACCCATGGTTGCAACATGATAAGTCTTCACTTGATTATTCATTTGAAATAATTCTTTTTATTTTTTTTTCTTTCTTCTTCATCTTCTTCATGAGGTGAAGAAAGCTTACTAGAAAATTTCAAGTGATGAATCCAAGTGAGAAATCCAAATCCAAAGTGAACCCACTTCCTATTTCTTCATCCTCTACCGCTTGCCATGTTGTATAGGGTGTTTTTTTCACAAGGTTCATGATCAAGTGAAGATGGAGCTTGAGTTTGAGTCGCCTCGACGTAGATCATCTTCGGCATCGAAGTCAACGACCTAGCCCGATCTTTTCTCCGATGAAACCAACGCTAGAGTCCGGGATCCGGTTGATCGCAGCGGAGGGACGTCATCACGGAGCTAAGGAAGTGGAGGACCGGATCTACAAAGGTTGTAGTCCCTTTCACTTAGCAATAAAGTTGTTTACTTGCATGTTTCGCCTATCCTCTAGTTAACGATCTATATTAGGGTTTCTCGGCACCTAAATTTTTGAATTTGGCATGGTTGATGCCTTGTGGAACCTCTTGAGTGTGCCTAGGAACCCTACAACAACTGCTCAATCGGGTATCTTCTCTAAGTTCCCAGTCAATCGACTCACGATGGCTTCCTAGATGATGGATGCCTGTCAAGCCCTCAAGATCGAGAAGCTAAGACAGAAAAGGCTCAGATATAGAGCCAACAAAAGGGCTAGGATTCATGCTAGGTTGAACTTCTTGAGGTTCTAAGAACAGAGTTACCCCGCCAAAAATAAAGAGATGGCTGGATATGTGGTCCACACTGTCTACATGGTGGGCACGCGCAGCAAGAGTAAGGACGGGGCCACTACATCTCAAATCCAATCTGGTATGAATGTGGCTGCCACTTCCCAAGACCAGCATCTTCTGGAAGATAATGAAAACCCTTCCAGTGAGGCTGATAAGCAGAGAGATCCCTCAGTTCATGAGAAGTCGGGCTCGGAAAGCGAAAATGAGCCAATCTTTCATCCTAAGACCGCAGAGCAGCAACTTCTCCAAGAGCTCCGAAAACAGCTCAGAAGTAAAGACAAAGAGATAGCCAAGCTCTACTAAAAAATTGACGACTTGACAAACGTCGTCTTACAGCTCACGGCCCAACTTGCCTCTCAGCCGCCTAATCAAGCGCAGAGTTCTGCTCATGAACCGGGAAACGGTGTCCCGAGACAGCCGACGCCTATTCCCTCAAATCCAAAGGTGGGCAGACCGCATGAAAATCAGTCACATCCTATCTCGGGAAATGTCTTGGCTACCGATGACAGTAGTCCTCTAACTCAAGATCAAATCATGGATTTGGTTGCCAACAAAGTCAAAACATTGGTAACCGAAGCCAAAGCGCAAAAAGATGTTAGCAGTAGCGGGAGACCATATCCTGCTCATTATGATATGGTAGAATTTCCTAACGGCTATGTCATCCCCAAATTCGGAAGATTTGATGGGACAGAAAATGCGAATCAGCACATCGCCCACTTTAAAGCCTCATGCGGGAATATTGGGGGCAATGATGCGCTTCTCTTCCGCCAGTTCGTTAATAGCTTAACCATTGTCGCTTTCGATCGGTACACTAGTATACCGGATGGCTCCGTTACTACTTTCGTCCAAATGGAATCTCTGCTCCGACAAAGGTTCATGAGTGTCAGCGATAAGATTACCATTGCCGACCTCGTCAGGACCAAGCCAAAAAACAATGAAAGCAGCACGGATTTTATAACTTGATAGCGCAATCTCTCCGTCAAATGTGAACGGCCGATAGAGCATGACCAATCTATCAGCCTCCTCATCGGAAATCTCAACAATTGGATAGCCCCGTTTCTATACACCGTGGGTCTCAAAACATTCCAAGAGCTGACCAGGAAAGTCCAGATGTTGGAGCGCTCAAAGCAGGAGTCCTACTCTGATTCCCAAAATAACAATAGGTCCTGGAGAAACCGAAAGGACGATAATTGCAAAGGCGGAAATTCCGATGATGCTGAATCTTTTAACACTTCGGCTAACCGAAATAAGCGAGGGATGAGCGGACCTAATGCCAACCAGCCTTGGAAGCCAGTGTTCGGAGAGAGAGGAGAATCTCTACTGAAAGAGAGGCTGGACAAGCTCTATTCCTTCAAAAAGGACAAAGTCCATAAAATATTCAAAGACGCCCTTAGGAACGGTCTACAATTGCCAGAATCAAAAAGACCGCAAGACGCGAATATGACCGACGACCCCAAATATTGCCCCTATCACAGAGTGATAGGTCATGCCATTGAGGACTGCTTCGTCTTCAAAGATTGGGTCGAAAAGCAATACAAGGCAGGAGAGATAAAACTGTCTAAATACGTGTTAGCAAACAGTCAAGCTGCGACCGCCAATTTCATACAAATGGAGACCGAAGTTCTTCGGGAACCTAATTCTCACAGACATCTGTCTTTCTCTGAAAAGAACGGACCAAGACAACAAGCTAAGAGCCAAACGAGCAATATTGCCAATGAACCACCGATGGATGGGTACACAATCCATACGATCTACATGATGGAGCCCTGAGGAACAAGTCCTCCTACGCGCTATAGCTATGACGATGACATGGTTGTTGCCATCCAATACCAGCTCGGTCTAGATGACAAAGAGCCCGCTTATGCAATTAGGCCAAAGGAGCCCGTGGTTCCTGCAGAATCAAGCCCAGGCTCCAACAGTTGACCACTACGTCGTTAAACTGGGAACAGTCGACCACCACGTCGTTAAACTGGGAATGTAAAAAATGTGTGTAAATAATAAATAATAACGTGTAAATAAAAGAAAAAAAATAAAGCCGAAATGATGGGGCAACTCGCAATAAAAATCAGTGAGTAAAATAAAGATGAAAAATAAAGCCGAAATGATGGGGCAACTGCTAATAAATAGCCGAAATGATAGGGCAATCACGACCTTCGCGAGAAAAGCTGAAATGATAGAGCGATCGCGGTAAAAAAATGGCGAATGATGAATCGCTCATGATACCATATTCCAGTGCAGTAATGCAGACGCCAACCAAAATTTCAAATCCCTGGATGTCCCAACAGAGAATGATGAGTCGCTCCTGGTACCATATTCCTGTGTAGCGATGCAGATGCCAACCAAAATCCAATTTCCTAAAATTCTCCCTGCCTTACGGTTGGTCCCTAAGTTGACTACCGTATACAATCCACGGGCTCAAATAATTCTCGTTACACCCATGCCCCACCACAATCACCAGTCACGCGGCCGGTCTCCGCCCTTGGAATTATGCTCCATTTGGGAAGATGCACTCATGTATCCTCACGATACATGAGGAGAATAAACTTACGAGATCCTCTCGACTCGTATGAAAACACCTTCGTGGGATTCTTACGACTCACAAAGGAAAAACACACTTGGGAGTCCTCACGACTCCTAAGGAGAAAACGCACCTACGAGATCCTTTCGACTTGTAGAGAAAAAATGCTTTTATGAGACCTCTACGGCTCATAAAATTGAAAAGCCTTAGATGATAATGATCTAAACCTGTCTCCTAAGCCATCGCTTCCCAACGGGTAAAGGCAAATGATGAATTGCTCCCGGCATCTGTGCTTCAGTGTTAGCAACGCTGATGCCGACCCCTACCCGAAAATTCCAAACTTTCGACCTAATAGACCCCTAAGTCTTTAAACTGGGAACCGATGACCTCTAAGTCGTTAAACTGGGAACAGAAGACCCCTAAGTTGTTAAACTGGAAACAGATGACCCCTAAATCGTCAAACTGGGAATGGGGGAAATCTCCTCATGGCAAATGATGATTCGCTCATGGTACCATATTCCAGTGTAGCGATGCCGATGCCAAACCAAAACCAAAATCCCTAAATCCACTCATGGCAAATGATGGTTCGCTTCTGGTACCATATTCCAGTGTAGCAATGCCGAGGTCAACCCAAATCACATCAAGTCAGCAAGTCAAATCCAATCCCTGACACCGCAGAAAGTGGAGCAAGTCAGATCCAGCACCGACCGTCCAAGTCGCTAAAATGGCAACACCGACCGTCCGGGTCGCAAAAAGGGCATCACCGACCGTCCACGTCGCAAAAAGGGCAGCACCGACCGTCCACGTCGCAAAAAGGGCAGAACCTACCGTCCACGTCGTAAAAAGGGCAGCACCGACCGTCCACGTCGCTAAAAGGGCAGCACCGACCGTCCAAGTCGCAAAAAGGACAGCACCGACCATCCAAATCGCAAAAAGGGCAGCAATGACCTCCCTATCGGAATTATGCTCCGTCTCAAAATTAAGTCAACCAATGACCTCCCCGTTGGAATTATGCTCCGACCCGGAATCAAGTCAACTAACAACCTCTGCACCGGAATCATGCATCGTCTCAGAGTGTACCCCGTGTCAAAATCATGCTTCGTCTCGGAGTACCTGCTTTCCCCGTCGGAATTATGTTTCGCCTGGGAATTGACCTCTGCGTCGGAATCATGCTTCGTCTCAAAGTGCGCCCCGTGTTGAAATCATACTTCGTCTTAGAGTATTTACCTTCCCTGTCGGAATTATACTTCGACTCGGAATCAACCTCTGTATTGGAGCTATACTTCATTCAGAATGTCTGCCCTGTGCCGGAACTAAGCTTCGTCTCAGGATACACCTGTCCCGTGTTATAATTATGCTCCGATCCCTAGGATTATTCTCCGCTCTTTAGAACTATACTCCGATACTTGGAATTATGCTCCGATCCCCGGAATTACGCTCCTGGAATGATGCCCCGCCCCCTGGAATGATGTTCCTCCTCGAAGTCTAACTCCAAGATCCATCAATTTCATGCACACAACTCATACATGCGGTGTGCATTTATTGATGGGGGGCATTTTGTTAGGGTCAAAAATTGCACCCCGGTTGACCGAGTCAATGTCAAAGTCAACCTCAAGCCAAGTGGGCCCAAGTCCAGATCAAGTCGGCCCATGCCCAAGTCGAGCCCGAACATGAAGCGGTCGGCCTCCCTCCATGCCAAAATGAAATCATGTAATAAATAATTTTGATGTAATTTTTTTATGCATGAATGTAAGAAAAATGGGCATAAAACCAAATTTTTGTGAAGCTCATGGCTCATGTGCAAAAGAAATGAACACATGAGGCATGGGATGGGCAAAGTGCCATTTTATAAAGCCCATGGGGCTATATGTAAATTTGTAAGCCTATAAAAGGCAACATGATGATGAAATGAAAGAACAATTCATTCTCCCCAAAAATTAGGTTTTTTGTGCCTCTTTCTCTTTGCTCAAGATTCTAAATCTTCTTCCTTTCTTTGAATTAAATTAAGAGTCCCACTCTTCCTCTTCCAAAAAGAAATAGTTTTTCACTACAAAATTCTTGAATGGGAACACGGATCTTCCATCAATTCTTCAAAAGGAGAGATTTTTAAAATAACACCCTCGTTCCTCCAAGATACAGCCAATAGAGAGGAGGAAGAAGGAGACCCACTTTCAAAAGCCCCAATTTGGGAAAGATTCAGGGCTCAAGATAGAAGAAAAGAGTCCCCTTTCATCAGCTCCAAAAACATCTTAGGAGTTTAACTCCTCAAAAAATATATATATAAAATAATAAATCTTTCTTTCTGGGAGTACAACTCTCAGTATAGGGGCTAAGCCCCTTTTCCTGCAGACGCCGAGCGCCCGAATGCCAAGCACGTTATTGTAGGGTGTTTTTCGTCAAATGTAAACGTTTCATGATCATATAACTGCATATTGATAAACTGGCGAGTACATCAAAACATATAATTCGTTATCTCATGTTAAAATATTAAGAAACGAAGGAATGGCGACTACATATCAGCTTAACAACAAAAGAAACATACCAATGTGATTAGTTGCAAATTGAAGTTCGATACCATCATGTGAAAGTAAGTAGGGAGTAGCCATAACCCCCGCATTATTGCTTCAAGCAAAAATGATAATGGTCATTTTTCATTTCACTTGAAAATAAATAACCAAAAGAATTTAACTTAGGAAATCGTAAAAAAATGTTCATGGTTTCTTTGAAGATCTCTTACATCAAAATGTTCAGTGGAAGATTCAAGGAATCAAAATCCGAAGCAAATTTTCTCACTGATGCTAGTGAACAGAGGTCCAATTCGAGCACGTCGACTTTAGCTTTGGGAATCTCCTTAAGTATTGCTTCTTTAACTGTATTTCCAGCAGCCAAATTTCTAACTGCCATAATTACATGGACGCCACGCAATGCAAGAACTCGAGCGGTCTCGTTGCCAATGCCGCTTGATGCTCCTGCGTGATATTTAATTAGCCTTGAAAATATATCGAAAAGAAAGCTTAATTGCTGGGAAATACCCCTCATTTTTGGTGTATAGCAAGAAATATCCCTTTCCTTTCAAAACCTGCACTGTCCCCTTCGAGTTTAATAGTCATATTATTTCCATCAAACGAACTATTCCAAAAATTACCCCTAAACTTTGACCTTTTTTAATCAATTGTTTCATTACCAGTTCATAATTGATATTCTCATTGAGGGCTATTTTGGAAATTAAAAATTGATATTAACAGATATTTAACGGCCATCAAAATAGAGGAAACAGAAGGGTATTCCTACTATACATCCAAAACACAATCCAGGGCTTAGCAGTTAATTTTATTTATTTATTGTTGATTTATGAGTCTCGTTCTCTTTAGTTTTGTTTATTTTAAAAAAACCATATTTCAAAGATATCATATGTTATTAATCATGTCAGATAAATTAAAAGTGCTAAAGCAATAAATCTATTCAAGTACGAAAACAATCGACACCGCAACTGGTATCTCAACAGTAACATCGAAAGACTCTGAAAATCAAAATGTAAGTTCAAAGGAAATAACGAAGAAGTTGAACAACGGACGTATTCAAGACTTTTTTATTTTCTTTGAGTCTAGAATCCATTTCAATGATTAGAACCTCTTTTCTGATCCTAATTTTCTATATTAGATATCTCTTTACTTAAAAGAGATATCTACACTTTTGATTAGAGTTTCAAAATAAACTAAATTACTTTTAAAATATTTTAGACATCCTAAAAGACATCTGTGTGTCTGAAATATCGGACGTCAGACGTCCCTAACGGTCCTAAATTTTAGGAACGGTTATTTTAACGGTCTCAACCGCCCTTCACTCAATTTCTATATAAAAGACATATTTTCAAAGAGTTTTTAACTCATGAATTTTAACTTTTTACTATTTTGCTTTCAAGTTCTCATTCTTTAATCTTTTCATGAAAAACTCTGTCACTCTCTCGTTCTGAAGTTTTTACTACTTGGAAAGAAGAGATTTTTTAAGGCTTTAGAATTTTCTAGTCATTAGAAACGAAAGATCTCTAAGTTGTCGAAAAAGTTTTTGTTTTAAACTTTTTCTTAATCTTTTTGAAAAACTTTTTCGAATCGTTTTTAAACGTTTCCTAATCTCCAAAACACAATCCATTATCTCTTTTAATTTGAAACTTGATTTATACTTTGAGATCATTAGGACCGTAAAGTTGATTTCGTAAAGATTTGTTAAAAATCTTAACTGTAAGACCCAGTGAAAAAGGTCTATGAACTTCACAGTGTAAAGAGTTTCGGACTTGAGCCTTAGTGAAAAGTCTAGGTGTTCACCATCTGCAAGTGTAAAGATTTTAAGATTTGAGTCTGGAAAAAGATCTGCGTTTCTCCACCCGTAAGGAGTTACTAGATAGTTAATTATCCTGAACAGGAGTTCTCAGACGGGAATTAGCCATAGTGTTGGTGAACCCAGTAAACGAATCTCTGTGTCATTTACTTTCTGTGCTTTTTGTGTTGTCAAATTTTTATTACTATTAGACTCTGACTTACATTCCGCTGTAAAGTTTTTCAAATTAGCACAATTGCACCGAGTTTGCCATAAAGCCTTATTCACCACCTCTAAGGCCGTTTTCATTTATTTATTTGGATTATTAATGATATAAAATATGGAAAAATGAACAAGAAGGAAAACCACTTGCCCATCAAGAAAATCATACACATCAAGACAAGGCACAATCTATTTCCTGAAATATCTAGTTTGGTTCCAGAGAAGCCAAAAACCTCAACCATAAATCCCTAGGCAGATCTTGTCACATGGAGACGATTGCCTTAATTTTTCCAAAAAAAAAAACAAAACAGAAAACTCCTCCATGAACCCTACTTCAAAGAATTTTTCTACATACAAATAAATTTTAATACATGATTCTTGTTTATGTTACCCTCCAAAAGACCTGAAACCTATATCCAACTAGGCTAAGCACATACCGGGCAACATTTTTTCCCCCATCAACACGATCCACGAAAGATTCGACAAAAATGTTACAAGTACCAAAACCTTCTCCTAGAGAATTCTCTTCAATTCAAAGGCACAGATAAAGCTAATATCCAAACAATACATATTCCCACAGGAATATTTGAACAACCTACAACATCAAGCAACTTGCCACAAGAGGCACAAATTCTTCTCACCTTAATGGGCATAACTCACAAAATTAATACAATGATTCAAGCAGCCACTCAAGAGAACTAAAAGAAATTATAGCTCAACTTTACCTACTAGGGGTTGTTCCCTACCAGCATCCTACCAATGTTACAGTGGTCTCTTAATTTTGTGGGGTCTTTCATCCCATCAATCACAGGCTCCCCTATCTGCATCTTGGTGAGACGCTGGTAGGCGAAAAAGCTAGGTAGAAAAAGTATTTTTCAAGAAATTATACCTGTAACAATGGCAGTGAGCCCAGTAGCATCAACTCCTTGAGTTACTTGCTCTGCTGTTGAACATGATGAGAACCCAGATGCCCCTTTTCCGATGAATGGCCACATCCCTCCCTCCCTCCCTCTCTCTCTCACACACACATGCACAAAAGAGTACCACAAAAAAAAGTGCTTCTCTATTCAATCAGAGGGCTTTTTATAGATTTCAAAATCCAAAAGGACAATTGGATGGTTGAGATTAATTATGCAACAGTTGGAATCGATGAAGTGGTTGTTTTAATTCCAACAGAGAGTTCAACAAAAATATTTTATTAGAATTTTTTTTTTAATGGATGCAGTTAACTGATAAAATGAATCTTTCTATATAGATGCAGCATCTTGTTCCATAATTAATATTACTTGTATTATTTTTGCATTATTAATAGCAACCGAAAGCTTTTTGTGGTCCAGATGCCCCTTATTGTCTCTGGACGAAAGCGATGATTTCTTGATAATTCTATTGATGTTACACATTTAAGCTCTGGATTCCAAATAAAAGATGCTTTTATTTTTTCCGTTAACATACAAAAAATCTGATAGAAATTTTTTCTAAGAGATAAGTTGTCGATACTTGACTATCAATTACAATCAGAATCAAAATTATGAATCGGAGATTTATGAAAACATTTATTCCAATTATCTTGTTTATGTTATACCAATTTGACATCAATCCACTGTTTCTCACAATTCAGTCACTAAAATGTGAGAGTTACGGTATGTATGTTTTAAGTCAAATCTGAAACCATTTTCATGCTGAAATCCCACAACTTTTTGGCTAACTCTGCATCGGTAGCTTTCGAGCTCGGTTCAGACAAGTTACAGTCTTTGAAATACTTTCCGGTAACAAGCTGTTGCAGCACCCTGTAGAAAATCAAAAACGGATTATAATGAATATTCATTCATTCTTGATTCTTCCATACTGTCAATATTATCTTATAGAAAATTAAGAATTTCATTGTACACCGGAAAAAATAATATTGCAATGAAAACCAAAACCTAATCAAGGATTTTTATGAACACAAGGGTGCATAGCTTGGTCACATTGAAACCAATATAGATCAGAAAACGGCAAATGCTACTACATATATAACAATCTCTATAAATATTATGCTCTAGATGAGAATAAAAGGAAAAATAGTTTACCCGTTGAACGTTTTCATAACCAGCTTACCAAGAGAATTGGTGACAAAATTCATACCGACTGCAAGAGAAGAAACAGCAAATTAGGCAGCAGACACCTTCACTTTTAATCTTCTAGAAATAGTTTTTCAACAGGTTATAGGGGGAAAAAATGAATCCCAATTTCATTTAATTATGTATACTTCTTGCTATAACCTTGGTATATTTCCTTGGCATTATGGATATGTTGTGTTTTGTGTAAAAGAATCCAATTTTTCATTTAATAATGTATACTTTTTTGCCATTAAATGGGATATTCATCAACCAATCAAAATCCTAGTTGTTTTATGTCTCACCATATTCCAACGAAAAATTCCGGAAAATATTAGTCATAATAGCTCCTGGGTGAAGTGAGTTGGCATTAATTTCCACCTTTTCTTCCTGTTTAACAAACAATTAACGAACACATGCATTATGCAGTGTAAGATACTGAAAATGCAATGATCAATAATTGATTATCTCTATTATAATGCAAACCCATTTGGAGCAGCAAAAGATATGGAAATGACTAGCGGCAGATCTGGACCGTTTGTCAAGCTAAGTGAAGTTTATACCATAAATTATTTTGGAATACAAAAAACATGCAAAAATTAATGCAACAATACATTTGAATATCGAAGTAATTGCAGAACACAAGCCTTTATCATCTAAAATGATTGCATAATCAGTGTATCACGCACGCATGCACACACGCACGGATATGTATCCTTCTTGATGCAAGTAACCATCACTCATCCATTTCTCAACTTGATATACTTAGTTTAATCAAAATGTTTTAAGAGGGCAATAGGAACACAACGAAATCAGATGGTATATGTAAATCGAAAAGAAATTAGGCGGTATATACAAAAAACAAAGAACTTCGTTCATTATTATTGTTTTTTTGAAGTAATTTAAAGAAGAGGATATGAATGTGCAACATATAGGATAGGTTTTATTATCAAAAGAAGAAAATCGTATAGGATATGTCCGACTATTTGAAGCCAAAAGTTTACATGACATGTTCTATATATGTCATATTATTGACTAAAAAACAAATCTATTTTTTTTCTTGGATTCTTCAATCAAATGTACACAGAAACTCCAAATCAAGGTAGGGCGACTGCTAACCTAGACCCTTCAAAGATCCGCCCCTGCGAGTGACAAATGGTACCATATTATCACTTATTCTAAAAAGAAAAGGCACGAAATCAAAAGTGTAAATACTATAGCCTCAATCTACAAAGAAAAGGTTAAAATAAAATCAATCTTCAAGCTCATCATTCTATTACACTTTAGCAGATAGGTCATTCAAAACGATAAATTTGTCATGAAGAAAACAAACTTTTACATAGGTAGTTGCTTCTTCACTCTAGTTGCAAGTTGCAACACAATGCCAGAAAGCTAGCAAGTAATTACTAAAGCTAATTCACACACCAAGACAACATAAGAAATTCAAATATACGGTCCTTCCATCAAATGCTAAATTAGAGCATCCATATCATTAGGTAACTAGCTAGAGTAGGTTCCATGCATTTTAATGGCCCAGAAGTATAAACACTTACCGTGCCTCCACGTAATATATAATCAGATCACGTAAAATACCTCAAGGCGCCTTGAAAGCTCATTTGCATGCAAAACTTTCGCAAGCTTCGACTGTCTATGAGAAAGGTGGATGGCATATCTGCATTGAAATCAAGTGCATTTAGGTCATCCATATAGCTCAAACTACCAATGATAAGACAATAGGACGGAGGGAATGTGAAAGATAAAACCACCAACCAATGGAGAGTAATGTAACTTAGATTGATTAATTACCCTCACTTTATCATTAATTCTGTCGAAACAAATGCCTTCAGAATAAGTCCATCTACGGCCTTCAGATGAAGCATTAACAATCCTGCCTTCAATGTTACTATTACGAGATGTATCCTTCATCTTCTCCAACAAAATATTTGTTAGAAGAATATGTCCTGTGAATTAAGATGGCCGTCACAAATGTGATAGATTATCAAAACAATGCATTGGCCATCAACTGAGACCGAATTGCAAAATAAATTCTATAAACTTAATCAGTTGCAAAAGAGCAAGGACTTTCAACATTTTTCAGTTGAACGTTATATAAGGTTCTTCAATTTAGGCTTCGATTAAATAATATAAATAAAATTGCAATAGTAACAGCTTATGGAATAAAAAACTAAAAAAACATCTGAAGGTCCTGAATTTTTTTTGCAAATAACTAAGTTCATAGCATATATTTTTACAAAGTGTATGATGTTTACAAAGATATGGATGCCAAAGGCCTTAATAAATGTATATTGTTGGTATATTGTTCGATAGGAGTGAGTGGAGCCAGAGGATTCATATGTTCGACCCGGCATGATTCTCATGTTGATTCATGCACCCTACCCATATGCTTGGGATAAAAGGCTCAGTTGTTGCTGTTGTTGTATGATATTTATTTTAAAAGATCTGCATGGTTCTTGGTATTTTAACGAAATTAGCGGAGGAAAAGATGCTATATGTAATGTTATTTGTGTAATGTCTGTCTTTTAGCAATTTAAAAGCCACCTTTTTAATAATTTTATGATTTGGCTTAATGGGTAGACCGACCCTCTATACTCTAGGTTGAGCACTCATTTACCCTGAACTATCATAACAATCACTTATAACCCTCTATATGGAACAAATATTTTTTCTGATTCCCATTTTTACCCTTTTCTTCTTCATCTCCGATCCTAATCAACCAATTTAGCTTTCATCTAAAAGCTCGTTGTTCTTTTCTTATCTTCCATCCAAATTTTCCTCCATCATCTCCAAGTTATTTTCTGTTTTTCGCAATTGCTTTCCGTCTTCAAAACATGATGATGTTTAACTTCTAAGCTCCATTAATTTTTAAGGGGAAAAGGATATCCAAGTAAATTATTTTCTATCTTATTGTAAAGTTGTTTTCTTTAGTTGTTTTTGCTAAGGATTCTTCTTTTAATTTGCTTTTTCAATTAGAGTTACGTGCTCTATATGGTTGAAAAAAAAAGAAAGTGGGTAAAATGGAAATTGTTTGTGTGGGTGCACGCTTATATATATACACTTTAGAGAGGATATAAGTGCCTATTATAATAATAGATCAGGGATAGTGAGTGCTAAAGTATAGGGGGTTTGAAAATACCTTGAAAGGAGCTAAATAAGATAACCATATGTCCTATGGCATATTTAGAAACATAATTAAAATATTCCGAGTGATTATCAAGTTTTTGCAGAAATTATTTAAACAAGTTTAAAAAAGAAACTTAAAGTGGCAATCAAAACAAACACAGAAAAGTAAAAAGAGTAAAAGCAATCGCAAACACAATGATTGTTGACCAAGATTCATCACGCTCTTCTGTCTAGTTTCCGTCGGAGACACCTTCTCAAAATTTCTGCGCTATTGTTGTGAAGAATACGAATCCATCTTCACTGAGTTGTGAAAAACAAAAATCTCTCTTCATAAGAAGCACTCTTGAACTTGTGATTCGCTAGAACACAAGTTTTCTTCTTCTCTACCCTGTGATTATCTCGGAAAGCCGCGCTTTCCTCTCTAATCCACGTCTTTTTAGGAAGATCTTTTTTTCCACTCCGAATCCACACAATTCAAGCAATGAGAGGCACCCCTTCTCGTGGGCTGAGAGGCACCCTCTCTTGTGGGTTTACAATCGTTTTACAAGAACAACAAATTCATCCACTCTTAATCCTATGATCTCAAAAGATTATAACCGATGTTGCAAAAGTATTGATTCGAGAGATTATATCAGGTTTTGGCTCTTGCGGATATGGAAAAAAAATTGGACAAGTTAAGCACGAGAAGAATAAGAAGACTTCTCAATAAATTTGCAATGAATGGTTAAATGAAAGTGTGAGATCTTATGGGTTTATATAGGGATCGAATGGGCAGTTATTCCAACTGCCCATAGCTGTCAAAAATTGTCTTAATACGGTTAATGACCATTAGAGGCGGTTTAAATTGAAAACGGCATAAATATCCCTTCGATTCCAAATTCAAATTTGAATTAACTGCCAAAAACTGTCTGTGAAGACATCTTTATGAGACGTCTGCCAATAGACAAAATCCTTCACCATATGTCTGTAGGAGACGTCTGGAGAACAAAAAAATATTCAGCAAACGTCTATAGAGTCGTCTTTGAAGTTTATCCAATATTTGATATTTTGGGAATTTATGTTGTAGACGTCTATGGGAGACGTCTGGGTTCAAAAAATTGTACAGACGTCTGTGTTATGACATGAATGAATATCTGTGTCTGAAACTTGGTAATTTGAATTCCAACGAATAGGTTAGACGTCTTTCGATGAGAGGAGAGACGTTTGGAGTATTGTTTACCGTCGAAAACTGGACCGAAACGTTGAGACGTCTAGCCTGTATTTCGGGACAGATGCCATTTGGACATATCCATCCACCTCTCTAAAAATTCCAAGTCGATTTATGGCACCGTATATCGGAGGTTTGAATAAATGCGACCGATATAGTAGACTTTATCAGATTCTCCTCATTTGTAAGAGGTTTTTGATTGTGGGGACGCTCTTTCCCGCAGGCGCTAACCCCTGCAGTTAATTACGTTGTCGCGTTGCGATAACAACTTTTTCCTGCTCCAGTATTTCACTTCGTGTCGTGTTGTATTTTTGTTTATTTTGGTTGCCCGTGGATTGTATACGGAGACTAATTTATGTCGTCAACCGTAGGGCACGGATTAGTCCAAATCTGTATATATTAGATTTGGGGTTTGAACCTAAGTTGTATGTTCCATCGGTTCAAAGGATATTTTATTTTATTTAAGATCCGTTAATCTGATTTTAGATTAACATCAACTTAAATATATATATATATATATATATATATATATATATATGTGTGTGTGTGTGTGTGTGTGTGTGTGTGAGCATATGGACTCAATTTATTTTAATTAAGGATACGTTAGTCTTGCATGAGACTAAGATCAACTTAGAAATATGCTTAAGGATCATTAAATTTTGTTAAGATCCACCAACAGAGTATATGGGCTCGGCTACGAGGAAATTTTAGAGACTTAGCCAATTTTGCCTTAGTCTTGGGCTTTTTTCCTCATTCAGCGGTGCTAAGCGCTTAGTCTTTTAACTATATATATAGTAATAAGAACTTTTATTCAGCACTCACATGAGACGCTGAGTTCTTGAGCGCTCACGTGTGTTTCATGTGAGGCGCTGAGTTTTTTAAGCGTTTACGTGTGTTTCACTTGAGGCGCTGAATTTTTAAGCGTTCACGTGCGTTTCACGTGAGGCGCTGAGCTCGGAGGATCTTTTGGACGCTCACGTGTGTATCACGTGAGGCACTGCAATAGTGCTAAGCACAAATCTGTTTTGCTTTCTGGTGCTCTCGTACTATCACGTGGGGCGCTAAGTTTTCTTTTTGGGCGCTTACGTGTGAAACACGTGAGGCGCTGAGCCCTTCAGAGATTTACCCTCTGTTTTTCTTTTGAAAAGATGTTAAACTTCTATTAATGGCGTTTTGGCCATTCATGATCACCAAGATCGTTATTTTGAGGATCTGCGATCAGATTTTCTTTGAGAACTAAGTTCTTCTGTTCTTTTTTGTAAGAACTAAGTTTTTTAAAGGGCTAAACCCTATTTTCAGAGGATTTAAATTCCTGAAATGCAACTTCCATCTTCTTCTTTTTTATTTCTTTTCCCACCTCTAGTTTTTTCCTAGATATTGAGTCTGAAGAACAAAATCATCCCGATGAGAATTAAATTCTCAAGTTATGAAAGATTTGCCTTGCGGATCTCAGATCCAGAGAAAAAACTAAGTTCATTTTGGAGGGTTAAATTCTTATATTTATGTATGATAGGCAAAGAAGATATTTTGATCTCTTCTTTTTCTTTACCTAGGATTTGAGATGATAAATGACTTTTCTTCAGTAAGAGAATTAAATTCTCAGTTGTAATTGCCAAAGCTTATGAAGGTCTCTCTATATGAGACTTGAAGTCTCAGGTCCTTTATATAGGTAAAGTAAACCGTTGATCAATTTTGAGAAAATCTTTTATTGAGAGATACCAATTGATTTAATTGGTCTCAAAAATTATTCGGGAAATTTTACCCACCGTTGGATTTTTGACCAGTGATTTTCTGTTTAACAGAATATATTATCTTATTTTTTTAATAAGATTAGGAAAATATTTTCCTATATAGAATTTAATTCTATTTTTTAATTCAAACGGTGATTTTTTAATCATTATTGGATTTTTAATCCAAGTGTTCTCTATTTAACAGAGTATATCTTTCTTATTTAGAAATATTTGGGAAATATTTTCCCATATAGAGTTTAATTTTATCTTTTGATAACTTTTAATCACCATTGGATTTTTGATCTAACGAATCTGTTTAACAGGGAATATTTATGGAAATATTTTCCATGGAGAATTTAATTCTACCTAAGCAGACTAGCTTTAATTTGGGCGCTGGGCGTAGCCAAAGAATTTAATTCTTACTTAAGACGACCCACTTTAATTTGGACGTTGACGCTCACGTGCTATGCACGTGGGCATAGCCAAAGAATTTAATTCTTACTTAAGAAGACCGGCTTTAATTTGGATGCTGACACTCACGTGTTACGCAAATGGGAATAACCAAAGAATTTAATTCTTACTTAAGTAGGTGCCCACATGCTTTGCACGTCGACGCTCACGTGCCTTTTACGTGAGGCGCTGCCCTAGGATTTAATCCTATCCAAGACAGTCATCCACATGCTTTGCACACCGGCGCTCACGTGCCTTTTACGTGAGGCGCCACCTCATTTTATGAGGGTCTCGTTTCACTTTCTTTATCTGCTTCTTCTGAGTCAACATTTTCCTTTCTAACGCCTTCTTTTAGTCAGGGCTTGGAAATAGTTACACCATACACACATTTTCTGTGCCGAGATTTAAATTCTTCTCTTTATAATCTGAAGCAGTACTCATCTTCTCCTTCTCAGAGAAAGAACCACTTTCACAGAGAAAGAACCACTTTCACAGAGAAAGAATTATGGCTTGCAATCGCCCACATGTTCCTCGACAACCATAGGAGATGCCCATTGGGAAGATTATTCCTCATTTTGCTTCTCGTCTGGTGAATCCCGCTTTCATGGATGCTCAGTGCGACACGGTGATGCATGAACTCATGATTCGCAGGGGATCTCTTCTCCCTACTGGCTCTATTTGGCTCCGAATGATTTTCTTGCCATCCTTAACGACGTTCCCCTTCATCCCGCGGAGATGACCCTAGCGATGCTTGACGCAGCGAAGGATAAGATCAGATGCGTTCATGAGACATGCTTGATTACTAAGCCTCTGAGGGACCATTCGATTCACATGCTGAGTAAAATCCGGGCTCGGCGGATTATCATGTCTTCCTTTGCTGACAAGAGTGGCGTTGACAGATGGGGAGGGACTCTTCGTAAGAACCGCCGTTACGACATGGTAGAGAGGGAAAAGAGGGAGTTAGAGATCTTTATATACTGTTTTGTTAACCCTTGTAGTTCTGATCGCATGTTTGGTGATCTCTTTCCTGTAGCTTGAAATAAATATTTGAATGCAAGTTTATTATTCGATGAAATTTTTATTTTCACGTCAAATAAATGCCCCTCACTATTTTGGCCATGTAGGTATAGACGTAGGTTAAGTAGTGCGGAGTAATGCATAGCCTACGACTTATTTCAGACAGGCATATCGTACACAACTTTTAAAATCTTAATCTAAGAAGATAGTGAGAGGGCACCGGCGCCGTCATCTACCATTGACTCAAATCACAATTCTTAAGAAATGTAGTTCTGAACCCTAAGGTTCGTGAGTCGCACCTTTGCCTTTTTTACGGCGGCGGCTTCTACCAATTTTGTCGAATATGGCCCATGGATAGTATACAAGAGTCGGTCTTGACCTCCTTGGAGGGCAACAATGGCTTAAGAAACATGTTGAAATCTCCCTCGCTTAAGGCTTTTCAACTTTAAGAGCTACGAGGGTCTCATAAAGATGCTTCTCCCTACGAGTCGAGAGGATCTCGCAGGTGTATCCTAAAGTGAAATATAGATAACCCCTCTTTTTTATGGGGTCTGTTAGGTTTGTGGTACTAGGTTAAGTCCATCGTACCTGTTTCCCCAATCAGAGCAAAACTCTGTTTGAATTTCAAAAATTCAAAAATTGAAGCAACGCTTCAGATTTCTTGCGCTGCACGCAACGCACCACATGTCAAAAGCTGACACGCCAGCGCTGCACCCAAGACAGCGCACCCAATCAGAACAAGGCTCTATTTAAAACAAAATTAAAGGAAGCAACGCTTCAGATGATCTGCGCTCAGCGCTGCGCGACATGCGTCAGCGCAGTTGCGCTGCACTCAGCGCTGCGCGACACGTGTCAGCGCAGTTGCGCTGCGCGACAGGACGCGTGTCAGCGCAGTTGCGCTGCGCTCTGCGCTGTAGGACGCGTGTCAGCGCAGTTGCGCAGCGCTCTGCGCTGCGCGACACGTGTCAAGCGCAGGTGCGCTTGCGCCAACTGTGCCAGCACTAAAACAGAATTAAAATTCCAGAAAGATCTTTCTGATCTTATTAAAACAATAAGATTCTCTTCTGTAAAACAGGAGCCCTTGGATCAAAAATCCAACGGTAGGGAAAAATCTTTAAATCACTCAGAGAAAGATCTCTTTAACTGATTTAACAAATCAATTGGTACTATAAAAAGGCCCCTAGACTCCAAGTCTAAAGGAGGATCGACACAGGGAAAAAAGGAGAAACATAGAGAAAGATATTCAGAACTCCTCTAAAAAAATTTTGAGAAGTGCTCAGAGAAAGAAAAGGTAAAAACCTTTAAATAAAAGAAGAATTTCTTCTAAAAGAGATCAATGATCTAAGAACAAGATCAAGATCTTGGATAAATAAAAAATAATAATAATAATAATAATAAAAGAAGTAATTTACTTCTGTATAAAGGCATTGCCTTTTGATGAACCCATGGTTCTATGAAAACAAGAAAAACTTATTTTTTTGATCTAAATTTGATCAAGAGATTAAACATTGTCCTGCACTTGTAAAATTTGTATTGTTGCGCTCTTGGGTTGACGCAAGCCACCAGAGAGCGCCACGTGTCAGCCCCAGAACAAACTGCGCCTTGCGTTTTACAAAATGAGCATTGCGCTCTTGGATTGGCGCAACTCACCAGAGCGCGCCACGTGTCAGCAGCGCACTAGCGCAGCGCAATGGCGCAGCGCGCTGCGCTTGCGCTCACCGGAGCGTGACACGTGTCACCATCACATGAGTTTGCGCCTTGCGCTTCTTAATTGGCACAAAGCGCCTAACAAGCCACGTGGCGCACTGTCAGAATATTAAATGCAGCGCATTATTAAAGAGAAGAACCCAATTAAGAGGTCCAATGGACCAAAACAAATGCTCTGCATTATAAAAAAAGGGCAGAGCCCGAACAGAGGTCTGTTAGACCAAAACAAATGCTGTGCATTTAATTAAAAGCCCAATGCTATGCATTAATAAAGGGCAGAGCCCAAGCAAAGGCCTAATAGGTCAATGATAAATAAAATGTTGAACATTTTCAACTAGACTTAACCCAATCATGGCCATAAGTCTTCAAATTAACATTGACTGAGCACGACTGCTCTCTTAAATCAATTTACACCCGGTTCAAGGGTACATCTCCGAACTCCTCTGACATTTGTCATTGTAATACTTCAACGTCGTCAGAGAGGTGACGGGTCCCGACAACCACATATCAATATGGACTTAAGCGTCCTTAAACCAACTCATGGACTTAAGCGTCCTTAAACCAACCTATGGACTTAAGCGTCCTTAAACTCACAGACTTAAGCGTCCTTAAACCAACGGACCACTATGTCCCTAAACTGGAACAATAGAGCCCCTCAAATGCTCTTTTGTCGGATCTAAACGATCCCGTTTAAGTTGATCTTAGCCTCAAATATGGCTAACGTATCCTCAAACCTTCAAACAGACTTTAGTCCCAAATTGGACTATAGATCCCCCAATCAACTTCGGTTCAAGTTTACATCTCTGAACTCCTCTGACATCTGTCGTTGTAATCCTTCAACGTCGTCAGAGAGGTGATGGGTCCCGATGGCCATACATGCAATGGACCACTACATCCTTAAACTGGAACAATAGAGCCCAAACGCTCTTTTGTCGGATCTAAACGATCCCGTTAAGTTGATCTTAGTCTCAAACTGGACTAACGTATCCTTAACAAACGTTTAAGTTGATCTTAGCCTCAAATACGGCTAATGTATCCTTACACCAAAACCCCAAATCCAAATCTAAGAAAATACGGATTTGGACTAATCCACGTCCTACGGGCGACGACATAAATTAGTCTCCGTATACAATCCACGGACAACTACAAACAAAACAAACAACCACGACACGAAGTGAAATTCTGGAGAAGGAGAAAGTTGTTACCGTGATGCGGTAGCGTAATTAACTGCAGGGGCTTACGCCTGTAGGGAAGAGCGTCCCCACAATCAAAAACCCTTCAAACGAGGGGGAATCTGACGAAGTCTGCTACATCGGCCGCATCCGTCTAAACCTCCGATACATGGTGCCATAAATCAACTTGGCATCTTTGGAGAGGTGGACGGATAAAACCAAATAGTATCTGCCCCGAATCTCAGGCAAGACGCCCATGTCTTGGCCGCCATTCGGAGGGGAACAGTACCATCGTGTTGGATGATGTATTCTTGATATGTAGTCCCTTAGGTTGCTGCTCGAGTATCCACGAATCTGTCGTGTCTCTGATCCCTTCAGAGGCTGGACAAGACGTCTTCAAGTAATCTTTTTAGGTTGGAATATCCGTATTACCATCGTAAGATCAAGCGTTACGTATTGTCGTGGCACTTTACTTGAGATTAAGCTTAATTTGAAGCCCCGATGAGTCATAATCGCATCCTTCTGAGGTGGGATGACATCCAATGGTCTCTAGGCTTGCCGTCAAGACCTAAAGCTAGGAATATATTGTCACTTCGATTTTTTTTGTTTTGGTGTCATACCGATTCTTTGCTAAAATAGGGTAAACATCCATATGACCTCTATACTGTATGTATTGCAATCGAGATCTGAAGCTAGGAATATGCCATTGCCCCAACTTTAATAGTTGCATCCGCACACTGCTAGAATGAGAAGGAACTTTGAGATGATCTCTAAACGGTAGATATTGCTATCAAGATCTGAAACTAGAAATATACTATCACTCCACTTTTATTTGACCCTTGGGTCTTTGCTGACGCCGCGTCTGTAGTTTGCTGGAGTAAGAGGGATGTCCAAATAGTCTGTAGATGTGTTATCAAGACTCGTTTTTTTTTTGACGAAGTATGGTAGGAAATATGATTCATCTTTCTTTCATTTGTGCCCATGGATTGTATACAAGAGTCAATATGGACCTACTTGCAGGGCAGAAAAAGTTTTATTTTTTTTATGTTTCCGCGATACTCTATATTTTCAGATTTTTATATCGCGAAAGTCGTGATTGCCCAATCATTTCGGCTGTTTTATTCGCGGTGCCCAATCATTTCGGTTGTTTCATATGCATTTTTTTCTTTTTTTTTTGCGGCTCGTTAAGTTTTATTACGAGTCAGGACCTTGGGATCTGATTCCGATCTTGGCATCAACATCGCTGCAACTGGAAAATTGCCATGAGCGAATCATCATTTGCTTTTATTGATTTGAACAAAGGTGTCTTAGCAAACAGGGTTAGGATCCTGTCGACTAAGGCTTTTTGATTTTATGAAGCATAAGGGTCTCATAAAGGTATTACTTTCTACGAGTCGAAAGGATCCCGTAGGTGTATTTTCTCCTTAGAAGTCATGAGGACTCCTAAGTGGTATTTTCTCTTGCGAGTCATAAAGACTCGCAAGTGCCGTTCACCATATTGAACGATATTTCTCGTTCTAGGTATGGCTTGGTTGAGAATATATTTATTTACGTCCGTGGATTGCATACAAGGGTCGATATTGGACCATCTGTAGAGCATAAATTTGTGGGGGTTTCATGGCTTAAAAACAGGTTCAGATCCCTGTAAGTTAAGCCTTTTGAACTCTATAAGCCATGAGGGTCTTATAGAGGATATATTCTCCTTACGAGTCGTGAGGATCTCGTAAGTGTATTTTCTCCTTAGGGATTGTATGGATTAGCACACCTGCAATCCTTTACCAAGTGTCCATTCCTTTTGCAATAGAAGAAGAAATCTGGACTGGGCCAGTTAAAAGGTACTCCCGGTCTCCTGGGTACACACGGTGGCCTAGAAGAGCCTCCTCCTGCTATCAAGTAGCAGTGCGCTTCACACCGGCAGATTGAGATCTGCTATTCTTCTTCACTACTGCATCATATCGACGGGCAGCCTTCAAAGCTAGGTCGTGAGTTGGGAAATTTCTTGTAGGTAGAGCAGCTTAGATCTCTTGGTCCAACCCTTTCTGAAATCATCTAGCCCTAATCTCAGCATTCGGTATGAGATGTGCCGCGAACCTGTTACGGTTTTGTGTTAGCTGTGTAGTATGAGATATTAGAAAACTTGAATATTTGAGACATCTCTTACCTACTTAGCATGGTAAATTCAGCGTCATACTCATCCAAAGATTTGCTCCACATAGAGCCTTGTTGTAGGTGGATGAATTGTTGCTCCATGTCAAAACAGGCAGTCTTGGGAAAATATTTTGAATCGAACATGTCGCGAAAATTCTTCCATTCAATTGGCTGGGTAAGTCGTCTTTCTTCAGCCGTCTACCATACTCTGACGTTGTCAGTTAGTTGCAGCTTCGTAACTCTTACCCAAGTAATATCTGGCACTTGTGTTGCTTCCAGATCGTCCTCAATCGACTGAGCTCATTCCTTTGCCTCCGAAAGGCTATCTTTCCCAGAGAATTGTTTAGGGTGCAGTGCCCGGAATTGTTTCACACCGGGTGCCTCAGCTTCTGGGCGATTCAATAAGATAGCAGTCTGCTGCTGTTGTCCCTCCAAGAGGCTCTTGATTGCCTCAAGCAATACCATCTGCTCGTTGATAGGAGCAGTTACGGTAGGTGTAAGTAGTAGAGGTGGTGGTGGTGGGGTGTTGCCATTGACATTCGTGCTGGTATTGTTGGGAGAATGCATAACCTTGAAAGAAAAATAAGGTTAGGATAAATTTTAGGAATATGAAATGTAAAGAATATTTAGTTGCTGATTCTTATAATTCTTGTGATATAAATTGCTTAGTTTTCCATGCAGAACTGACCTGCATGGTAGGGTTCCATGTAGAACTGACCTGCATGGGCCTCCAACAAAACCTATCACGTCCCGCTTCCCAGTGTACGAGGAAGAGGACGTGGCGAGGCCCGCGATGTATTAACTCAAAAGTAAACACGTTAAGCGTAAATAAGCAATATAATAAATATACACAAGAAATGACAAGAGATATAAATAAATAACAACTTTTTATTGATTAAACATTCTTTACATACAACTGGAAAGTAAATACAATAATGGAAAGCGATGCCTAAACAATGGCATATGAACTGAAAGTAAAGTAAGTACAAGTGAACTAAAATTTCGAATCCTCAGTAAAGTGCTCTAAATCGTCCTGGCTGGGCTCGATCTCCTGAGAGTCGGGTCCTCCTGACAACAACATTCCAAAGAAAGAAGAGATAGGAATGTCGCCGGCGAACAATCGCTCGGTAAGTCCCAAGAGAGAGATATGAATAGATCAAGTAAAAGGAATAAATATGGTAATTTATCTGTTTTTGTTATACTAACATAGTTGTTTGTATCTTGGTACAAAATATTCAGTGTATATGAGAGGAGTCCAACTTGCTTCGTGGACTAAGGCATATGGAGTGCAAGGCCCCATCACAACCCACAGGACAACGGCAATAGATATTCAGGTTAAGTGTATTATAGTGACCGTCTCATTCCACTTCTAATATATTCTGTACCAATCTACCCCTTAAAAACCCCGTAAATGTATATTGTGTCGTTTTATAGATGTAAGACTTACCGAGACCATAGTATAAATTGTTCATGTAAACGGATAAGGATGTAAATGGATAGTCATGTAGTCAAGTCAAGATATATCCATTTCGATTAATTCAAGTCATGTTGATTTTGTTCTGGTATAGTTCTGGTATTCATGTTCAAGTTCAAGTATAGATTGGATTCATGTTGTATTGGAGTTAAGATTGGATTGTGTTCATATTTAGATTATATTCGGATTAAACTTAGACTAAGATTGAGTCAGACACTTGAACAGAATTGGATCCTAAATTAGGTTTAGGAGTTATCGATAACTGTTCAGACCATAATATTGCATTATTATATTCCCCATTCTTATTCTTTTTATAAATAAACAGGTGCTTTTGACGCATGTCTGCTACATGTTACAGGTTACAGGTTCGTGGATTTAAAACAGTGAAAACGATGAAAAGACGATGCAAAAGTGGACTTTGACTAACAAATAGGAGGAATTTAGTCAAGCCTGCATCGAAAGACAGTTCACAATTAACAAGGCAACGCAAGGTCCAAGAATACAAAGCGGACTGTTAAAAATCCATTGCAAATTGTTCACTGAAGATCTGGAACCAATGTAGAAGCCTAATTGATAAAAGAACCAAAGAACCAGAAGCCCAATAAGACCAAGAACAAAACCATAAATTTTCAGCACCCAATCTTTCTAAAGGGCCGCGGAACCGCGGCCCAAGCCTGCTATTGCCGCGGTTCCGCGGCCATATTGTGCCCGTACGCGGAGAACTTTTTACCAAAATGTTTAGCGGCGTTGAAAAGTTGACCTAGGGCTATTATTGTAAATTTAGATATGCAGATCAAAATGTAACCTAGGGTTTCCTATTCTCTATAAATAGGAACTCTAAAGATTGTAATTCTCATGTCTCCTTTTAATAATAAATTCAGATCTCTTTATGGAGAGCATCGGTGCTTCCCTTCAATTCAGAAATTCAGATAAACCTGCGTTGATGTTTGGAGAGATGCATCTGTAAGTAGATTTAATTCCTTGCTCTAGTTTAGATTTCAATTCTTTGCCCTAGGTAGATTTAATTTCTTGCCGTAGATAAATTGTAGATTTAATTTCTTGCCATAGATAAATTGCTTAGAGTTAGCTTTGGGGAAGGATTTTGAGAGATGAGATCTCTCATCCCTTTCGTACCCATCATATATTTTCAATAGGACTCCATGCATACACGCACACACCGCGCCCTACGGCATCCTACCCCTCGAGGTAACGATGATACCGTAGTATAAAAACCCGGTTGCGCGCGTTTTCCATGAAGGTTAGGGTAAGGATCTCTAAAGGAAGGACAAGAACCTAGAGGAAGGAACACCTTCCCGAATGGATCTAATCCCCTTTATTGATAATTACCATAACTCCTCATAGATCGTCATTCGGGTATAGAAAGCGTTGAGATTTACTTGCATTTACAAACCATCCCTAAACCTAACCCTAGCAAGACTAGATCTAGATAATCTTAGATAGATAGATTTAGATTTTAGATTTAATAATCAATCCGAACACCCTTCGGAATTAACTCGTTAGCGCGATTAGGAGATTCACAACATCCCTGTGGACCGACCCGTACTCACCGGCTAGCTGCAAAGCGACGCCGTTCTTGATCGCGGTTACAAATATTTTTGATCTATCTTTTAGAAAGCGCAAGCACGCTAAATCATTCAATCAAATGGCGTCGTTGCCGGGGATGGCGTAGAACTTTCCTTTTTGCGATTTCGGGTTAATCTTAAATTAAAAAATCATAAAAATCTAAAAAATCCAAAAAAATTATAAAAATATATCAATTGTTATTTTTTGGAAAGGGTACTTTGTTGTGTGAATCTTGCAGGAACAATCGAGACGGATCTGGAAATTTCCAGAAAGCGAAACAGAAAACGAGATATAAGAACAGAAGAGATTTTAAACAACAGAATAACACAAAAATTTTGGAGCATTGAACCACCCAAAGCGCCGCCTTTCCGCGGCCATAACCTTCTTTAGGCCACGGAACCGCGGCCTACTTGTCGAGTCGTCGCTTGAAAAAAATTTTGGGGATCCACGACGCTTAGACCACCGCCCTTCCGCCGCGGGAACCCACATAAAGCCGCGGAAACGCGGTATTCTTGTGTCTTCAGCTCGTGAAAAAAGCTCTGTAAGCTTCTTTGTTCCTCCTCTGTAAAAATTTCCATATATTTTCTGAAAAAATTCCTGCAAGATTTTGTGTGCTTTAAAAATCTTTCTCTTTCCAAATAACAATCTTGTGCAGGATTTTTGGGCCCCGCTTAAAATTATAACCGATTGCAAGTAATATTTTTCGGTTGCATATCTTTAATTAAAAATCTTTTTGCAACAATTTTCAAATAAAGAAAAAGAAAAAGGACAAATCTTTTATAGAAACTTGCAAACTTTTGCCGCAAATAAATCCTTGCACCAACCATCTTTCTTTCTTTCACCCTTTCTTCTAACATGGGTACCCCACATAATAAACACTTGCCGAACTTTGATATCCCGAACCTAATTTGGGTCGTATGTCAATTTGTTCGGTCAATTTAAAAACGATCCTTCCTTGCTTAAAATATCTTTGAAAGATCAAATAGAGGCGTCTAGGAGAAACAGTTCGACTTTTCAACCCACTTTGTGTCAACCAAGTCAACCTTTACCACCTCCATATGTTGACACCACTTTTTCGAGTCCTTCTGTCACTCCTAAGCTGATATCCATTGCTGAGCATATTGCTCAATCTCGCAGCCGATCTTTCACCCCTCTCCACTCATCTAGTTCTAGGGATCTACACGACTATTCACCTTTTTATCCATATGTTGACCCTACCCCTGTCCAATCACCCACTTCCTACCAGTCCTACCCGGCCTTCCCACCTTCACTAGACATTGATTCTACACAGCCATTAGGGAGTTTCACATATCCAAAAAATTTCGAATCTTTTACCGAAACCCCCTTACCACCCAAGTCTAGTTTGGAAGAGTCGTTGGAGGCATATATCGCAGCAACAAACAAAATGGTTAGGAATGTGGAAGCGTCCGTGGCCGCCCTTATGCAACCTGCTGAACCGGTAGCTAGTTTTCCGCTAGGTCCAAATTTTTCAATGTATGAGGAGGCGGTTAGAAAGAATGAGAATTTGAGAGGATTTCAAAATCAAACCTACCCTTACCCAATTGAAGCCCACAACTCCAGTTTTCCATCGAATGTCCTAAATGATTCACAAGTTCAAAATAAAAATGAGTTGTGTGATTTTGTAGTGCTTGATTTGCCAAATTGTGAGGAACCCCTTTCGAGTGAAACCGCACATAATCCTTTCGATCTTTACACCTCCCATCTAGAACCTAAATCGATAGATATCCATACTTTTGATGAGGTGTCTAAAGAAATTGATTTTCACTTGATTGAGGATATAGACGCCGGGAATATTTCGGATGATGAACATGTCGATTTAATTGAAATTTTATGTTCAAATCATCATCCTGAGTTATTAAATGTTTCTCCCGAATCTCATATGCGTCTTGATTTTGATGATAATGGCATGGATGAGTTGAATATTGAGGAAAATTATAAGGATAGTATTGAGGAGAGTTTTGAGGATCATATTGAGGTTGAACCATTTTTGTTTGATATGTCTGATTTTCCAATTCATTCTCTTGAACGTTTAACTAAATCACCCTCCCTCTTTTCCATCGTTCCGACCACGCTTGAAGACTGTGAACTTGAAAAATTTTCTTTTGAATCCGACACAGTTCTCACAGCCGATAACACGTACGAGTGTTTCACTTTTTCGGACGATGTTGATGACTCACCGCCCGAGTTGGAGTCCTTTACATTTTCAGATGAGTTAATTGAACTATCAGACTCGGTTGCTTACAGTAGTTTCGAACCATTAATGGAATCTTTCAAGTTCGAGACAGTTTACTACGGTGAGAATGAGACTATCCCTAATTCACTCCCTTTAGTCTTTCCCATTGTTCCGACCATACAAGAGACTGTTACGTCTTCATCTCCTATACCAAGTTCGGCGTACCCATGTTTTCTTGCGAATCTTAAGGGATTTGACCCCATTTCTCGACAGGTTGATAGGTTAGCGCAATCGCTTATAACATATCGGTCATCACATATTGCGCTAATTTATTCACTCGATTTACACCCTCAAGATCGCGCGACCCTTCTTTCTCCTTTCCGCCATTCTGCTCCTCCACCGAGACCATATTCTACCATTCTTCTTTTCACACGGTCTCGCATGTTTCTCATTTCTTTTTTCTACACCCCATTATTTCACCAACTTAGCTATTACCATGATAAGATTTTTGAATGGTTGGTGCTAATCTTTGGCTTGTGTAAGGCCAAGCTTAAGTTTGGGGGGAACCTTGTTGTATATAAGTATATATATATATATATATTTGTTTTCTTTTTTCTATAAAAAATAAAAAAATTAAAAAAATTAAAAAAATAAATAAATAAATTATAAATAAATAAACAGGGGAGTGCCGACATTTTTGACCCTCTTGGTTTAGCATGACAATAAGGACACTGTCAAGTTTAAGTTTAGGGGTATGCTCGGTACATCTTCTTCCTTCGCATTCATTTGTACATATTTTTGCATTTGCATACTTATTTGAAAACCCATAAAAATTGAAAAATTTCAAAAATTATAAAAATTATTGTATTCAATGTTGGCTAATTGACTTGAGTTTGACAAATAGGTTAACTAGCTAGGAACAACTAGATCTTAGACTTAGTAAATTAAAAATCCTAAAAATAACATTCCTTAAAGTTTAACGGTAGAAAGTATATGTCTTTGTAGGTTATTTAGAAATAGGCAAATTTTGGGTTCACTTCTTGGGCTAAGTCGAAACAAGGGAAGAGTATTGATATTCTTATTAGAGTATAATTTTGACAAATAGTTTCTAGCTTAAGTCTAGATTCTGAAAATGTATACCCTACAATTTGCACAATCATGCACCTTGAAACTTGGAATAGTAGAGGAGATCTTGAAATGCTCTTGTCTAAAGTCCTTAGTACAATGAAAATAAAAGAAAAAAAAGTGTGAATAAAGAATAAATAAAATGGACACTGGTTTTTGTGATTACTTAAGACTGTAAAAAATAGAAAAATATTTAGCGAGGGTGCTTCATCACCTAGTGCCTTAGACCAACTGGTTTGGGAGTCACTGCTAAAAGCCTTGGGTGTTGCAAGACTCGGAATTACGCTTTAAAGTGTAAACATATCTTGTAATCGATTGTTGGTACCTCAAGAAGTATTAACGGTCGCATGAAGGATGTGTAAGCAAAAATTCATTTAAATTCACCAACTAAAAAGTGCTTTGGATAACGGACAAGAGTATGATTGCTTAATTTGAATTTCCAAGTGTAGGGGTGATATTTACACACACGTAGGGGTATGTGATTGGGATTTAGATGAGAGAAAGGAATGAAGAATATAACTTGTATCTTTAGTAGAGTTGATAGAAATTCCTAAGTGGAGATGGAACCCTAGAAGGAAAACTTAAGAGATGCCGAAAGCTAGGTAAGTCTATAGAGCATATATAATCTTAAGTTAAATAATGAGGAAGTGTGAAGAATATGGGTGGATAATTTGTGGGTCGATGATAATAGAATTCTTAGTTAGAAAACCTAATTGGAGAATAAAAGTCGAAAAAGCCAAATTGATAGGATTTTGTGGGTAGTATCCGCTGAAAACCCTCGGGAGACAACACTCCTCCTACTAGGGACACCTAGAGGTTTAACGGCTTGTTGCACGAGCTCAGTGCAATCGCGATTCCCTGCGAAAGTGCGGTTAGGATTTTAGTGAATAAAAAAATAAGTTTGCTCGAGGACGACCAAAAGATAAGTTTGGGGGTATTTGTTCAGACCATAATATTGCATTATTATATTCCCCATTCTTATTCTTTTTATAAATAAACAGATGATTTTGACGCATGTCTGCTACATGTTACAGGTTACAGGTTCGTGGATCTAAAACAGTGAAAACGATGAAAAGACGATGCAAAAGTGGACTTTGACCAACAAATAGGAGGATCTTAGTCAAGCCTGCATCGAAAGACAGTTCACAGTTAATAAGACAACGCAAGGTCCAAGAATACAAAGCGGACGGTTAAAAATCCATTGCAAATTGTTCACTGAAGATCTGGAACCAATGTAGAAGCCCAATTGATAAAAGAACCAAAGAACCAGAAGCCCAATAAGATCAAGAACAAAACCATAAATTTTCAGCACCCAATCTTTCTAAAGGGCCGCGAAACCGCGGCCCAAGCCTGCTATTGCCGCGGTTCCGCGGCCATATTGTGCTCGTACGCGGAGAACTTTTTACCAAAATGTTTAGCGGCGCTGAAAAGTTGACCTAGGGATATTTTTGTAAATTTAGACATGCGGATCAAAATGTAACATAGGGTTTCCTATTCTCTATAAATAGGAACTCTAAAGATTGTAATTCTCATGCCTCCTTTTAATAATAAATTCAGATCTCTTTATGGAGAGCATCGGTGCTTCCCTTCAATTCAGAAATTCAGATCTAACAAACCTGCGTTGATGTTTGGAGAGATGCATCTGTAAGTAGATTTAATTCCTTGCTCTAGTTTAGATTTCAATTCTTTACCCTAGGTAGATTTAATTTCTTGCCGTAGATAAATTGCTTAGAGTTAGCTTTGGGGAAGGATTTTGAGAGATGAGATCTCTCATCCCTTTCGTACCCATCATATATTTTCAATAGGACTCCATGCATACACGCACACACCGCGCCCTATGGCATCCTACCCCTTGAGGTAACGATGATACCGTAATATAAAAGCCCGGTTGCGCGCGTTTTCCATGGGGGTTAGGGTAAGGATCTCTAAAGGAAGGATAAGAACCTAGAGGAAGGAACACCTTCCCGAATGGATCTAATCCCCTTTATTGATAATTACCATAACTCCTCATAGATCGTCATTCGGGTATAGAAAGCGTTGAGATTTACTTGCATTTCCAAACCATCCCTAAACCTAACCCTAGCAAGACTAGATCTAGATAATCTTAGATAGATAGATTTAGATTTTAGATTTAATAATCAATCCGAACACCCTTCGGAATTAACTCGTTAGCGCGATTAGGAGATTCACAACATCCCTGTGGACCGACCCGTACTCACCGGCTAGCTGCAAAGCGACGCCGTTCTTGATTGCGGTTACAAATATTTTTAATCTATCTTTTAGAAAGCGCAAGCACGCTAAATCATTCAATCAGTAACTGCTGCACATGGACAGCAGGATTTGTGAATTTTTCCAAACCAATTACCATTGATAACGCCATTTTAGTTTTCTAGATTAAATATGCAAGCACCCACTTTCTCTATCTCTCTGAGGCTCAAGAGAATTGGTCCCGCTTAAACCGATATTTACTAGGGTCCTTGATGTAAATTAATATAACTTGAGGGAGTTTTATGAAAAATATTTTTAGTATACTTTCAAATTAAATCTCAAGTATTTATTTATCGTATTTAGGATTTTCATGGATGTAATTTTTAAAAGTGGGGTATTCTAGTGAATAAATACCTATCTTGAATAATACAGGGTATTTTAGTGTAAAGTTGACTTGTATGGATTCTTAATGGTATTTTTATGAAACTTGTAATTCTTTTGTTTAGAAAAAAAACATGGAATTTATTATATATTTAAAATAGACGGTTTGATAATATTTATATATAAATATTAAAAATAAAATTTATTTATTAAATAGAAAATCACGTTTTTCTTTAAAATTGCATTAGAAATTCCATCGAGAACGTATGCTCTGTGAGGAGATCTGCATCTCGCCCTACTAGTCCGATGGATGTGCAATAACCCGCACCAACCGATTCGGATTCCTCAAAAGTGGGTTGTAGAGGCATAATTGTAAGGAATGTAATCACACAATTTAAAGAAATACGGTTTTTAATAGTTTATGTTATTTTGATGTAAAAGTCGTATTTGTCTCAAAAATATTGTTAAAAGGAAATTGTGCTTTGTTATAATGCGTATTGTGAGATGTAGGTCATTATCTCGTGAGATTTTCTAAAGGTAATACAAGCAAAAAATGATAAAAGATGGCATATGTAATTTTATGGTATTTAAACATAAAAGTGTAATAAAAGTTGTTTTATATGGAGTTTTGAAATAAAAGTTGTTTTATATGGAGTTTTGAAATAAAACTTGTTTATAATTATTGTTTAATGTTTAACAAACAGAGTATAATTGTTTAGATAATTAGTTCTTAAAAAAAGTTGTTATTTTAAAAAGTTTTAGAAATGAATGTCGGTATTACTCCACTTACCGATATCATTGAAAAAAAAAGTTTTGAGATGCGAAAAGAAGAAAAGAGAGGAAACTTACTAGTTTAGGATTTAGAGGAGAGGTTGATGAAAGAATTGGGAGATTCGTGGAGTCGCGGGGTCGCCGGAATCGTCTCGAATCGTCGTCGGAACTTGACCTGGTGCTAACTCCACTTGTACTTTTCTTTCCCTTGGAAAATTTTGAGGATTTTGACAATAGATTTTAGAATGAAGAGGGTTAGGATATGATGTGGTATTTAAAGGATGGAATTAAGGTTTTAAGAATAGAAGAGAGAATTAAAATATAGTAAAAATAAGATTTATGAGTGAATTAACACTCTCTAGATAATTGCAGTGAATTCAAACATAATAGGAGTAGTGGGGTTAGGCCAAAAGACCGCTGTGCAGAAAATAGGGGCATTACCGACGAGGGAGCCCGGTGCCGTTGGCCCTATAGGCCATCTCGCCGGCCACTTGTATGGGTTTGGGGCTTGGATTCTTGCGACGTGTCTAGGTCGGTTTATATATCATTCAGCACATATTTGATTTTCTGCGACTTTTCATTTTTACGTGTATTGCACGTGTAAAATTTTGGGCTTAAAAAAAGTTTAAAAGAAAAATCAGTAAAAATATATGTGGCGGATGGGATTCGAACACACATGCTACGTCATAATAGTGTAAGGATTTACCAATGAGCTACAAGTTATTTCTTGCTGTTTTTAAACAACTTAAATTTATAACTTGTGCTCAACTCTATTCTGTACATTAATTTGAAAATTTTTGTACAATGAAATTGGAGTCGTTACACTTCTAGAATCACATGCTTCTTTACAAGCCCATTTGAGTTTCTTTTCAGCCTATTGAAAACTGAGACTTCAGAGTTGGACGGCTTGCTGATAGGAGCCATCTCGGTAGCCAGCCGATCAAAGACCGACCTTCGGGAAGCTTCTTCTTAGGATGTTGAGGCGCCAAAGCTTATGGGTAGGAGAATAGTCCCGAAGAATATCCCGATAGTGGCCTAAGTGACATGCCCTACCGGCATTGAAAAGATGGAAACCACGTTGGGTCCGTACATCACTCCTCCAGATAGGATGGAGTGGGTGTTGCTTTTGCAGGAAGTGCAGTTAAAAGCCATTGATTCTACACAGAGGCGAAGCACCAAGTTTTAGTATTTGGGCATCAGGTGAAACATTGACGGTCCTGCCATCGATAAATCAAGGATGCAACCTGTGTTTCACAATGCAGTTCACACCAAAATAAAATCGTGAGTCGTTGGAAAACCCGCACATAAGTGTTGTCTATTCTTTCCTCTACATTAACAATTGTCGGCGCGGATTAAAAAAACATGCTTATATGCAACGATGTGGAAAGTGAAAATTAAGCAGAGGAAAGGGAAAGACGATTCAGAAATTTAACAGGTTGTAGTGGAAAAAAGAGAAAGAAGTCTTTAGTAAAATAAGTAAATTAAAAAGCTAAATTGCAGGAAATGCCTCTAACTTTTCACCAACATCAGAAAATACATTTTCTAAAACTAGCATTTTACTAAGTCAATTTTAATTTGTTTTTTAAATGCCTTTTATTAATTATTTACATTTAGAAGAAAAAAATTTCCTTCTCTTTCTTCTTATCAATACTGTTTAATGCAAAAGAAACGGGTAAGTGATTTTAATAAAGGGTCTTTTCTATATATCACCCTCAAAAGTTGCCTATTTTTAAATATGACCCGCAAAACTTCGATATTTCATATATCATCCCCAAAACATACAGATCATTCAAAAATCACCTTTAAAACATATAAGTTATCCAAAAAAATCACCCTCAAAACATTATCACTGTCCAAAAAAACCTTCATTAGCTTCCAACATCAAATTTTTAACTTGTGGTGGATTTGATTAATTAGGATTATTGGTTTATGGGATAGAAAATCACAGTTAGCCTATTTCTCTTTTATTTTTCTCTCTTAACATCTCATTTTCTCTTTTTCAAACACACTGATGATGCTCAATATTGGCAGTCTCCAGGAGCTGGACACGTGGCAGATGACGTATCCCAAAACTCAGAAGGAAGGGCCACAGGGGCCGACCAGGCAACCCCTGTATCCGACCTACAAGCACAAGCTGGCCCACCTCAGGGCCCTCTGCAAGTTGGCCTTCGCGACCCCCCAGCTTGACTCGAGCTGCCACAGGACCAGGTCTCCTCGACCTTCTTGCTTATCTCCGAGCTCCCTAGCCGAGGCCGTCTTCCTCGGTCCCTCCGACCAGATCCACCGCTCACGGGCGTAACCGCCGCTCCGTGAATCTCGCCATGCGCGGATTCTCCGCCGACAACATCCCACGTTCCACGCCTCCACGATCCCCATTAATGGGCGATCCGCTCTCTACACGGGCGTGACCTCGGGAGCGTAACTGCTGGCGAGATTCTCGCACCTGCTGCCGCATGCCCTCACCGCTATATAAACCCCCATCACAGAGGGGTCAAGGAAGCCATTTTTATTCCACTTATCCGTTACTCTACTCGGATCTAGCACTAACTTGATCGTCGAAGGGTCCTCGGTGGTACCAAACCACCCCAGGACTTCTTTGCAGGTACTCGGCACCAAACTCCTCAAATCACCTTTCTCATCAAAACCCATTGAGATCCACACGCAACAGAAGACCACCACCAAAATCCACCGGGAGATCAACGGAAGACAACATCTGATGGAGACCTGAAAAGGACCTCCATCAGTTGGCGCCGTCTATAGGACACTAACTCCATAAAACACAAAGTTGGCCTTCCGATCTCCGCCCGCATGGAAGCCGATCCCCCTGAAGATCCAGACACCCGCTGTCACCTCCCTCACAACGAAGGCGCGGACGAACCCTCCCCAAATGTCATCGGCTTCCCCGCTGGCTGTCGTTTTACAGGCTTTGACGACCGCCCGAGCAAAAGGACTAGAGGCCGAGAGCCCATCACCTTTGGCGACGAAGATCTCCACGGCATATCGGTGCCCTATAACGACTCGCTGGTGATCATAGCCCAAATCCACCGGTACGAGGTCCACCGGATACTCATCAATTCGGGCAGTTCGGCGGACATCCTCTTCCACGAATGCTTCCTGCGTATGGGGCTCGCCCCAGCAGACTTAAAATCGACCTCTCACGTCCTCTTGGGGTTCACCAACCACTCCATCCCGGCGCAAGGGGTGGTCACCTTGCAGTTCACGATCGGGGAGCCCGGCCGCATGCGCACACTGCCTGTGGGCTTTATCGTAGCAAAAGTTCCGTCGGCCTACAACGTCCTCCTCGGCCGTCCGACGCTGAACTCCCTCCAGGCCCAGATCTCGACATATCACCCGGCGATAAAATTCCCCCTCGATCGGGGCGGGATAGGTCGGGCATACGGGAGCCAGCGGGTCACGAATATAGGCCTTACCGAGACGTCTTCGCCCGAGCAGTATGCTGACGGTGCTGAGGCATGTGATGACATCAAAGGTACCCTGGACCCCCGAGACGAGCGGAAGGAGGTCTGTGGAGCACCGGTCGAACCTCTGACCAAGGTACCCCTAACGGAAGGGGACCAAGGAAAGACCGTCCAGGTCGGGTTGCTCCTGACGGGGACTCAGCGGGATGACCTGATCAGATTCCTCAGAAGCAACTCCGACGTCTTCGCCTGGGCGCCTTCTGACATGTCTGGGATCGACCCCAAAATCATCTCCCACAAGCTCGGAGTTGATCCTGCGGCCCGACCTGTCAGGCAGAAGAAAAGAAGCTTCACCCCGGTCAAACAGAAGGCTATCGAAGAGGAGGTTGATCTTCTCCTCGCCGCCAACTTCATCAGAAATGTGCCCTACTCGGAGTGGCTGGCAAACATAGTTCTGGTCAAGAAGTCAAGCGGGAAGTGGCGTATATGCGTCGACTTCACCGACCTCAATAAGGCCTGCCCCAAGGACAACTTTCCGCTCCCCCGCATAGACCCCTCGTCGACAGCTCGGCCGGTCATGAGTTGCTGAGCTTCATGGACGCTTTCTCCGGCTACAACCAAATCCGTATGAATCCTGAAGACGAAGATCTGACCGCGTTCTCAACGGACCGGGGAGTGTACTGCTACAGGGTGATGCCCTTCGGCCTCAAGAACGCCGAGGCCACGTACCAAAGGCTGGTCAATCGCATGTTCAAGCCACAGATCGGCAGGAATATGGAAGTCTACGTTGACGATATGCTCGTCAAGTCCATCTCGTCGGTCGACCATGCCAAGGACCTGGGCGAGGCTTTCTGAGTGCTCCGCAAATTCAACATGAAACTAAACCCCACCAAGTGCGCATTTGGAGTCACCGGAGGAAAGTTCCTCGGGTTCGTGGTCACTCACCGCGGAATTGAAGATAACCCAGAGAAGATCGACGCTATCCTAAACATGGCCGCACCCAAGACCAACGTCGAGATCATGCGGCTCACGGGGCGGGTCGCCGTTCTAAGCCGTTTCATGTCCAGGTCGGAGGAGAAGTGCCTTCCGTTCTTTAAGGCGCTGAGGAAGATTCCGAGGTTCGATTGGTCGGAGGAATGCCAAGCCGCCTTCGACCAATTGAAGAAGCACCTCGCAACACCGCCGCTGCTCACCCGGCCGTGGAGGGGGATGAGCTGTTGCTGTACCTGGCAGTATCCGACCAAGCAGCAGGCTCAGTGCTCGTCCGGGAGGCCGAGGAGGCGCAAAAGCCGGTGTACTATGTGAGCCACGTGTTTAAGGACGCGGAAATGAGGTACCCCGCCATAGAGAAGATTGTCTTAGCCCTCGTGGTAACCTCGCGGAAGCTGCGGCACTACTTCCAAGCACACACCATCATCGTCCTCACCGAGCGCCCGTTGGGAGCTATCCTAGCATCACCGGAATCCTCGGGCCGCATAGAAAAATGGAGGTGGGAGTTATCCTAATTCGACATAAGGTATCTCCCGAGGCAAGCCATCAAGGCATAGGCCCTGGCCGATTTCATCGTTGAATGCACCATCCCTGGCAGGAAGCTGGAGTCCGCGCCACCCCTCGCAGCCCAATGTCCCGTCCCGGAAGGCCCTGGCTCTGTTCCGGAGTGGGTCATCTACGTCGACGGGTCTTCCACCGAGGAAGGCTGCGGTGCCGGCCTCATCATCCAGGGCCCAAACGATGCAGAGATGGAGTATTCTTTGAGGCTCGGTTTCAAAGCATCGAACAACGCGGCAGAATACGAGGCCCTCCTGGCCGGACTGCGCATGGCCGTTGATTGGTTTGGAATTTTATGTGCTTATGTGCTTTTTGTGATCAAAGAATTAACCGCAATCAAGAACGATGTCGCTTGGTAGCTAGCCGGTTGAATACGGGTCGGTCCACAGGGATTACGTGTATTTTCTAGTTGTTCTAACGAGTCAATTCCTATTGTGGTAGGTTTGATTTTCAATAAAAACTAAAGTTGAATTTGATTAGGATTAAAACCTTGCTAGGGTTAGGATTAGGTTGGTTTGGAGAGTCAATTATTCTCACCGTTTTATTTGCCCTAATTAAGTACTTTTAGGTGTTAAGGTAATAATTAACAAAGGGGATTAGCATGATCGGGAAGAAACTAGGTTTCTTCTCTTTGGTCTTTGTCCGTCCTTTCTTAACTCTTACCCCAACCTCCATGGAAATCATACACAATCGGTCTTTAACTATGGTATCACCGCTACCTCTTAGGATAGGATGCCGTAGTGAGCGGTGTGTGTATGTATGCATAGAGTCCTACTTTAAAATGTATAACAGGCAAGAAAGGGGTGAGAGATTTTCATCTCTCAAACCTTCCCCAAACCTAACCCTAACAAGTGAGGAACTACTCACTCATTAGGGAATTGATAAACGAGTTCATTTTTTATGGTTTTAATTTAATAGCTACGACAGATAAAAAATTGCGGAAAATAATTACGGCAGAGAAATAAAATTGCTAGAGAAATAAAATTGCTAGAGAAATAACTAGGGCAGAAAAGAAACTTACTTTTATTTGATGCACTCTTCGACAATTACAGGGAATCAAAATTCTAAACTAGATAAATAAAAAGAGGTATGCTCCAAAAAGAGTTGTAGGGTTCCTATTTATAGAGAATAGAAACCCTAGAGTTTACATCTGATCCATATCTATAATTAAAAAAATACCCTAAGAAAACCGGGTCAATGCACCGACTCCACCGACACGCACCGACATGCGCCGACACGTGCACAGCACGGCCGTGGATCCGCGGCCATATGCCTTGTTTGGCCACGGATCCGCAGCCATGTGATGGGCTTGCTGGCTCAATTTTCTAGGGCTTCTTCCTGTTGCTATTTGCTTCTGTTTTCTTCACTTGGTTCTTCAGACTCTTTTCTAGTTTCTTCCAGATTTCCACACTGCAGAAATATTGTGGACTTTTACCGTTCGCTTCATGTTGAAGTCTTGAATCATGTGCTGCCTTCATGCTTTGTGAAATCGAACTATTTGCTGATCTTCGTTTTGTCCCTCAAACTGTAGGCGGTATGACAAAGATTATTCTATTTGTTGGTCATAATCTCACTTTTGTAGTGTCTTTTCACCATTTTTACTGTATTGTTCCGAGAACCTGTAACTTGCAACTATTTAGAAGATATGGATCAAAAGCACTTATTTATTTGTAAAATGATTAAGAATGGGGAATATAATAATGCAAAATTATGATATGAACAAATACCCCCAAATTTATCTTTTACTCGTCCCGAGCAAAACTAATTTTATTCTTAAAAAAACCTAACCTCACTTTCGCAGGGAAACGCGATTGCACTGAGCTCGTGCAACAAGCCGTTAAACCTTTAGGTGTCCCTAGTAGGAGGAGTGTTGTCTCCTGAGGGTTTTCAGCGGATACTACCCACAAAATCCGATCAATTTGGCCTATTGACTTTCATTCTTCAATTTGGCGTTCTAGCAAGAAATTCTAATATCTTCAACTCAGAAATTATCAACCCGTATTTTTCATACTTCCTTATTATTTAACTTAAGATTGTATATGTTCTGTAAATTTACTTAGTTTTTAGCATGTTTTGAGTTTTCCTTCTAAGGTTCCATCTCAACTTAGGAATTTTTATCATCTCTACTAAAGATATAAGTCCTATTTTTCATTCATATCTCTCATCCAAACCCCAATCATATACCCCTACGTGTGTGTATGTATCACCCCTACATTTGGAAATTCAATTCAAGCTCTTATACTCTTGTCCATCGTCCAAAGTACTTTTAGTTGGTGAATTTTTAGATGAAATTGCCCACACATCCTTCATGCGACCGTTAATACTTCTTGAGGTACTAACGACCGATTACAAAATGTGTTTGCGCATTAAGGCGTAATTCCTCGTCTTGTAATACCTAAGGCTTTTAGCAGTGACTCTCAAACCAGTTGGTCTAAGGCACTAGGTGATAAAGCACCCTCGCTATATATATTTTTTATTTTATGCAGCCTTAAGTAATTACAAAACTAGTGTTCATTTTTTTATATCTCTTTATTCACACTTATAATTTTATTTTCCTTCATACTAAGGATTTTAGACAAGAGCATTTTAAGGTCTCTTCTACTATTCCAAGTTTTAAGGTTCGTGTTTGTGCAAGGTGTAGGGTATATATTTTCAGAATTTAAACTTAAGCTTAGGAATTATTTTTCAGACTTACACTTTAATAAAAATATCAATACTCTTTCTTTATTTTGATTTAGCCCAAGAAGTGAACTCAAAATTTGCCTATTTCTAAGTAAACTACAAAGACATATATTTTCTATCGTTAAATTTTAAGAAATGTTATTTTTAGGTTTTTAATTTACTAAGTTTTGGATCTAGTTTTTCCTAGCTAGTTAACCGTCTTGTCAAACTTAAGTCAATTATTGCCAAAATTGAACTTTTATAATTTTTCTAAAATTTTCAGTTTTTATTTGATTTTTCTTTTTATATTTTTTTTTCATTTTTTCAATTTTTATGATTTTTTTATAAAGATGCAATGCAGAATTAAACATGCAAAAGAAAAAGAAAAAATATATACAAAAATTTAAAAAAAATATGCAATGCAAATGATAACTATTTACAACACCTCCTCCCCCAAACTTACCAAAAGCAGTGCCCTCACTATTCGGCCCCACGCCGCCCCCTTAAGCGTGAACGGGAACGCTCATCCCTAGCTACCAGGGTTCGGACTCCCTGCTCTACCTCTACCAAACGCCTGCCATGCTCCTTTATCATCCCCCTTAACTCGTCAATCCCCCTAATGGCTCTTCTCATTAATTGTGCATGTTCTAAGGGGTTGAGCTCTCCCTCACTAGCGGTCGAGCTGGAGCTAGGTGTTCTGGCGGGTACGTGTTCCGCTGTTCTGTTTGTGACCAAATATCTGTTAAGCATGTATAGGACGTAGATACGCCCTCAATGAGAGGCCTGACGGGTATGCCTCCATGCATGTAAAATTCAAACTCCTCCACGGGGAGGAAATAGCGACACAGTTGTGTCACTGGCATAGGGCATGGGTAGTTCGCGGCTCTTTTGCCCGCACCAATTGAGTTAAGCAGGACCGTGCACATGACGAATCTAGGGTTCCTTGTCATAAGTGTGTGCACGATATGCAGTGATGGGGTGAAAAATGTGGTGTTATAGGAACTTCCAAAAATATTGTTTTGTGCCCACCGGCACACGGTTAAAACGTTAGTGAAAAGGGTTCTCGCTTGGATTCCTTTCCTCGGTTCTCTCGAGCAATCATTACCCATTAAGGGTATGTAATCTTCAAACTGGAGTGGTTGATCATGAACAGGTATCCTAGGGATTAAAGTGACTTCATGTATGAAGTCTCTATCAATAATAATCTCCCTATTACCCCACAGTAATTTTATAAATCCATATTGTGCGAGACAGCCGTCTTCCATGTACTTGTAAAAACGAGTGACTAAATCTGGAAGGGCGTAAGCGTTTGGGTGATTATATATCAAAAAATTCCAGCTCCTACGTGCGATTTCATTAGCAAAGTAACTCCCATATATCGTGTGTGAAAAGATCTATGAGAAATCACGCTCTAACTGCATACTTGGTGCCATTACAGATCTAAAAAATTTAAACAGAGATGAGTTTTTAGAGATCGAACCTCCCTTGAATAAAATCAGGAGGAGAAGCGGCAGGGGCGCAGCGGAAACGCGGCGGGAGGCAGGTTCTGGCGGCGGATCAGTGGCGCTATGAGGAGATCTCTCTGCAGAAGTTGGAGCGGCGGCTAGGGCTTTCTGTGAGCAAATTGTTTTTAGGGTTTGTGAAACAGAGAGGGTCAGGATTTATTTATAGGGGAGAAGTGTGTTGGATATTTGCAAAAAACCCCTCTCAAAGAGAGGAAATTATTTGCAAATAAAATTTTTATTTTTATTTTATTTTATTAAATCTGGAAATTTACAAAAAGACCCCAAATTTTATTTTTTTTCAAATTTTTATTTTTTATGTTATTTTCGAGAGCCAAATTATACTCTCCCAAACTTGAGTTAAATAATGTTAAGCTTTTAAAGAGGGGGTTCAAAGTTATTGGTCAATACCAAGCTTTGCAAAGACCAAAAGTCAACACCAACCATTTGAAGAATTTATCAGTGTAACGTATAGGTCGGTGGGAGAACATGTTATATAGAGCCAAGAAGAAGTGGGGAAGAGATAAGTGGTGGTATGGAAAGGGTTTGTGTGAATGTGAATGTGAGGAGATAAGAGGTGATGATAAATAAAAACAAGAATGTGAATGATCAGAAATGAGTGGAATATTGGCATTCTCGTATTTTATTAGAAGAAAAAGTGGTGGTTCAACTTCTATAGGTAGAGGTTGATTAACCATAAAATCCTCGAGGTGTCTCTGTGGATCCCTTACTGGCTTGGCATCATCTATCATATGTATATTGTCACGCCCCGCTTCCCGGTGTACGGCGAAGGGGACGCGACGAGGTCTGCTACGTATATACTCAGAAGTACATACGCTAAGCGTATCTAAGCAATATAAAAGTAAATCACAAGAGACAAGAGATATAGAAATAACAACAACTTTATTAATAACATTCTTTTGTACAATGCATGAAAAGTAAATATAATTGAAATGAAAAACGATGCCTAAACAATGGCATAACAGGAAATGAAAATACTAAATAGAACAAGATACAATATCTAGAGCTCGGGGTCTTCGTGAAACTGCTCCAAGTCTTCACCGGTGGGCTCAATCTCTGCTGGGTCCAAAGCACCTGACGACATTCAAAGAAGAAAGAAGTAGAATGTCGTCAGCGAACAGGTCGCTCGGTAAGTCCCAAAGATAAGAAAAGACAGAATAAGAGGTATTTTCTAAAGAGATTGTAAAATATTGTAGAATATTGTGTTAACGCTGTTGTTTGTAGTTTGGTACAGAAGGATGCCAGTGTATACGAGAGGGGTCTCTATATGCTGGAGACCAGGGCAAACGGAATGTATAAGGAACCGTTAAGCCACGGTACAACAGCAACGGAATATAGGTTAGGTTTCTTAATCTGACCACCTCGTGCCACCTTTAACACCTTCCGTACCAATCTACCCCTTAAACCCCGTAGTGTTTTGATAGTATTGTTGTATTGTATTGTGTAAGTTGGCTGACTGACCAAAACCATGATATCCGTAAACATATTGTAACTGCATAATCAGGTAAATAGAATAACGGAATAATGGATGTATATCCATGGTTTGTTCAGTCAAGTTGTATAGATTGTTTACTGGATTCTGGGATTCATGTGTTCATATTGAGTTGGAATATTAAAGAATGTAGATTGACTTGAATCATATTCAAGTCAGAAATAATCAGACTCAAACCCGAGTCAGACCAAAAGAAATGTAAGTCGAGATTCTATATTTGTTAGGGTCCTTATTGTAATTTATAAAACTTGAGGGGGTTTTATGTAAAAATACTTATGTATAGTTTTCAAGATACACCTCAAGTATTTATTATTCGTCTTTATAGTTATAATGAGTGTGATTTATTTTGTGATATTTCTAGTGAAAATATCCTAATTTCATAAATAAAGGTATTAATTTGTAATATTGATTTATTTGAAATTCATGGTATTTTAATGTAACTTTTAATCTTGTAATTTTTTAGGAAAAGGTGGAAACTTTATCTTATAATAAAATAGGTGTTTCAATGATAAATATACATATGTTTATACAAGAATAATTTTTAATAAATATTTTATTTTCCAAAAATCTCATTTTTCTTAAATGTCGTATTTTAAACCTTTCGAGACCGAATGCTCCTTGCGGAGGTCTGAATCTCGCACTACTAAGCCCGAGGGTGCACGATAAACCATACTATCCCTAACGAGTTCCCCAAAGGTGGGTTGTAGCGGCGCTTTGCAAAGATTTAATAAATACTAGTCATTTAGAAAACGGTTTTATAAAGATAAGGTATTTATTTGTAAAAGTTGTAAATTTCCGTATTTTAGATTCTAGGGTTTCCTAAGCCAACTAGTCTATTTCTAAATGGTCTAAACGACAAGTTATTAGAAGTCTCAAATCGCCTCTTCACCACCAATTGTGGCCAGGTAAGTACAAATGAGAAAAGGAGGGATCCGCTCACGAATCGTGAAACGGGCCTTTTAAAGTTACCTTTTCTCACTTGCCTAGCCTAGACACCACAAAGTCAGGTTTAGATAAACGATCGATGTCCACAACTTATCGTGTTCTTCCTATTAAAGATATTGGTTTAAGAATGTATTAACCTAAAACTTTTAGAAAAGGTTTTATAAAGAAAATGGTATTTTAATATAAAATCTTGTTTTGTCGTATTCTAAATCTTCAAGATAGCGTATTATGATTACATATGAGTGTGTGAGGAGGTAGGTCATTACCTCGTGAACTACTTTAAGGTTTAGCAAGGTTAAGAGGTTAAATGTGATAAACTAAATATGGTGGTATTTAAGTGAAAGAATACGATATATTGCAAAAGTTATCATTTCATGTGAGAAACTTTATTCAAATTAGTTGTTATGTGATTAGTAGTCAACATGAAGATGTTTAAGTATTATGGAATTGGTGATAAGTGAGATTTGATAGAAAACCGAATCGGAAATCGGTTTGTTCCGATTTCCGTTGGGTTTTTAAATTCGTATTTTAATGAAAGAAAAGAAGGATAGAAAAGAGGGACTTACAGGTTTGGACAACGCTAGAGAGTGAGAGAGAGGTAGAGGGTTTGCCGGCGCGTCGAAACGTCGTCGAGAGCTCCTAGCACGATCACCGGAAAGTCGCCGTCGATTTCGTCAGCGCTTCGCCTTTCGCTCGTTTTCCGACGTACCAAAGTTCTCTTGGAATTTTGAGAGAGTGGACTTAGGAATTTAGGATGAGAGGGTAGAGGGTAGGGGTGTTTATATAGGGTTAGGCTATGGTTAGGGTTTTAATTAAAAAATATATATAAATATATAAAAAAAACATTAAAAATCATTAAATTTTTGGAGTAAAAGGGATTTATTGGGCTCTCTGTAACCGGTCAAGAAATTTAGTGTGTGCGTGTAAGAAGACCAGGTCAAAACGCACGTTTTCACCGTTGACGACTCGGCCGTCCGGCCAAGTCCGACCGACGGCGCTGGCCCAAGTCGGCCGGTCCGCCGGCCGAGTCGGGGTGTCGATGGGTGGGGGTTTTCCTGGGGGGATTTATGGTATATCTAACTTTTTACGTTCAGTACAAATTTTGTGAGTTATGGCCTTTTGACTGTTGACTTCCAAAAGAATTTAAAACAAAATAAATACAAAAATAATGTGGAGCATGAGATTTGAACTCTGGTGGCTTGGTTCAGCGGTGTAAGGTATTACCAATGAGCTACAAGCTCTTTCTTGTAATTATGGAGTGAAATAAATACTTAAAGAGATATCAGCCGCAATAAATACTCCAAGTATATATTGAATTTAAATCAATTCTTTGAACATTAAAAATGGAGTTGTTACATATATGATGTTCAACTATGAGGGGACTAATCCCTTTGATGCCCGCCATAGTCCAGCCAAAAACTTGCCGATTGTTTTGTAAGACCAGTAAAAGGGCTTTCTCATTCTCGAGGGCTAGAGAGGCCGATATGATAACAGGAAGGGTCTCATTCTCACTTAAGTAAGCGTATTTAAGGTGAGACGGCAATAGTTTGAGTTCGGTTTTTGGAAGCGAAACAATTGTAGGTAAAATGGGTGAAACTGTCTCGAACTCGAAGGATTCCAACAATGGTTCGAAGAGAGTGTAAGAAACCAAGTCGGATGGTTCAACTAACTCATCCGAAAATTCAAAAGACTCAAACTCGGATGGTGAGTCTTCAAAATCATCCGAAAAAGTGAAACACTCGTAATCGTTATCGGTTGTGAAAACTGTGTCAGATTCAAGGAAGAACGCACTAGTGGCGTCAAAACTGCTGTGGTCAAACAGAAATTTTTCGAGCTCGCAGTCCTCCTGCGTGATCTCTTGGATCGAGCAAACATCAAGTATACTAGCATTAGGCTCGGAGGGCAGACTTCCTATCTTGTAAATGTTGAACTCACTTGACATCTTCCCGAAGGATAGAGTCATAGAGCCGTTACGACAGTTGATTACAGCATTGGAAGTAGCCAAAAGTGGTCGACCGAGAATCACCGGAATTTGGTTCCGTGGGTTAGCCACAGGCTGTGTGTCCATAACAATGAAATCAACGGGGAATATGAAGTCCCCTATTTTGATCAAAACATCCTCTAACTCACCTTTAGGATGGGTGATGGATCGGTCGGCCATTTGGAGAGAACAATAAGTGGGTTTAAGCACTCTAACGCCTAATTGTTCATATACTGAATAAGATAGCAAATTAACACTAGCACTGAGATCTAAAAGTGCGCGATTAATATTCTTATCCCCAATTATTATTGAAATTGTAGGACAGCCAGGATCCTTATGTTTTTGGGGTAAAGGTTAGGTAAGAGCATCACTTACAGCACTAGCCACGAAAATTTTCTTGGGTACCTGTGACTTCCTCTTCTTGGTGCATAAGTCCTTTAAGATTTTAGCGTAAGAAGGGACTTGTTGGATTGCATCCAAGAGAGGTATGTTAATGCTAACCTGTTTGAATAACTCCACAATCTTCTCAATTTGGGGAGTAGGTTTATTGGATCTCAATCTGTTTGGAAACGGAATATTTTGAAAATTTGTTGAGTCCAATGTTTGTGGAGTAGATTGCGGAGTTGGAACGGATCCCAGTGTTGGTGTTTTCGTGAAGTGAGATGTGGGTCCATTCGAATTAGAAGAAGTAGAGCCTTATGAAGAATGAAGAATAGGCTCTGAAGAAGATGAAGAAAATGGAGAAGAAGCGGAAGAAGAAGAAGAAGCGGCGGTCGGGGTTTGATCACTAATACCCACATTATTGTGCAACACTCTTCCAGATCTCAACGTGGTCACAGCATTCACATTATAATTTTGTTGTTCATAAGCAACATGTGCGTTGTGTGTGTGACCGAGATTTGGCAGTGGTTGAGACGGAAGCTTTCCCTTTTCTCGCTCGCTTAACACAACATTTAGTTGTGCAATTTGGGCCTCAATTGATTTGATGTTCTGATCATGTGAAGCACTGTGTTGCACCGAAGACTGAATGGAAGTCTCCAACCTTTTTGAGGATTGTATAGATTGTTTTAAAAACGCATCCAAATTTCGTTCTAGCGAGGAAACCTTATCGTTATTCGGTTGAACAAAATTGTTTTGAGGATAAGAGTTGTTGGGTACAAAATTGTTCATTTGGTTTGGGTAAGGTTGAGGTTGGAAAGGTTGCTGATATTGAGTTTGTTGAGGGGCTTGTTGTTGTGGAGGAGGCCTTTGAAAGTTGTTATTGCCTTGGAATTATTGTTGATTTTGGTTCCAAGCAAAATTAGGATGGCTCCTCCAACCAGGATTATAAGTTGAAGAGTATGGATCATTTCTTTGTCTTTACTGAAGGGCAGTATTGACTTGATCTTGTCCTTAAACAGGTGGGTTGAAAGGACACTCTTCAGTAAGATGGAACGGATCCGAACAACAAGCACAAATAGTGCGTGGGGGTAAAGCAGGGGCAGGAGAAGGTGATGAGAATTTGCTCTCAATTGCTTCTAGTTTGTTCGTGAGTGCAGCCATTTCGGCTTTCATTGCAATCGACATATCAAGTTGATGTATGCCTGCCCTAGATTGACCTGATGAAGTAGATGAAGTGGTCTTAGTGCTTTCCCACTGAAGTGTTTGTTCAGCAAGATCGTCGAGAAATTGCCAAGCTTTCTCGCTTGATTTTGTAAGAAAGTGACCTTGACAAATGGTTTCCAACAACTGCTTAGTTGCTGGGTTCGGTCTTTCGTATAAAGTTTGGTAAAGTTGCCAATTCTCGATATCGTGATGAGGGCACTGAACAAGAAGGTCTTTAAATCTTTCAAAACACTTCCAAAAAGGTTCGAAAGGAAGCTGGGAAAATTGAATAATTTCGTTGCGAACTCTCGCGGTCTTGTGGTGTGGATAAAACTTTTTTAGAAAAGCCTTAACAAACTCTTCCAAATTTTTTATGGAATGTGATACTGTGTTATATAACCATTTTTCAGCTAGGTCACATAAAGTGAATGGAATGACACGTAGCCTTATAGCATCATCAGAAAGTTGTGTGGTCTTCATCATTGCACAAACATTCTGGAATTTGTTAATGAAGATGTTGGCATCTTCGGATTCCAGCCCGTGAAATTTGGGCAACATATTGATGAAGTGGGGTTTAATTTCAAAGTTATCCCCATTAGATGGTGGAAGTGAAAGACAAGTGGGAAGTGCGGTGCGGATAGGGTAGAAAAGATCCTGGAGCGCGATTCGTTGGGGCGCTTCAACAGGAGGGTATGGTGGGTTATTTGCACCTAGTGGGGATGGAATCAGTCCCGCAGGTAAGGGGTTGTTAGGATTGAATCCCGACATCTCCTTGGAAGATAATGAATATGAAGATGAAGGTAAAGAAGTGGAGGGGATTTCGACTTCGGAGTCGAAAGCGTCGTCAGTCGGCACTAACGAGACACGGACTAAACGGGCGCTAGTGTCCTTAGTCCAACTGGACATACACTAAAGAGGTGTAGTATAGTCAAAAAGGTATAAACAGAAGGTGGGGGTAAAAAAACATCAGTGGAAGAAAATGGGGTGTAATGGATTTCTAGTGACAAATTGGCAAGTTTTTTTGTAAAAATTTTCTGTTTTGCGTTTTTTTTATAAGGATTTTTTTGCAAAAGATTTTTATAAGAAGCTTAGACACACATTCAAGCAATCACAATATGCACAATCAAGCCTAGATCTAGGGTCTCCTAGGTCAACTAGACTGCTCCTAACTGTTCCCAATGGCAAGTTGTGAGTCCTCAAATCGCCTCTTCACCGCCAATTGTGGCCAGGTAAGCACAAGTAAAGAAAGGAGGGATCCGCTCACGAATCACCATGAGACGGGCCATTTAAAATTACTTTTCCCACTTGTCTAGCCTAGGCACCACAAAGTCTGGTTTAAATAAACGACCGATGCCTACAACTATTCCTTTGTCCTAATGAGCACGATAGTCCTTATAGGCTGAGTCTAATCTTTTTTAATTAACTCGAAGGTTGATGCAAAATGCTTTTTGTGATTTTTGGGGTCCTAGAAAGGGTAATGAAATCCCCACCCAATCTGGATTGGTGTTATAGCCCCTTAAAAGTCAGTTTTAAAAACGCAAAGCAATAAACACACAAAACACTTGCCAAAAATTTTTCTTTTATTGCGGCACAAAGAATCCTGCACAAGATCAAGTTATTGGAAAAGAGAGAGAAATTTTTACGCAAAGAACCCCGCAGGAAAATTTTTCAGAGGAGATCAGGGGGTTACAGAGAAGAAAAGAAAGCTTACAGAGAAGATTCAGAGGGTTGACGTCAGCAACAGGCCGCAGATCCGCCGCCAATTGCTACCTATGACCGCGGTTCCGCGGTTGACTAGTCGGTTCAGGCCTCCAAACTTTTCCTGTTTCTCTGTTGTGGTTCTCCTCTGTTTGTTCAGATCTGCTGTTTGCTGTTTTGCTCACTGGATTTTTCCAGATCTGAATCTGTTCGTCTCTTCGATCCTGCACAATTCACACGAAAATCCTTCAAAAAATAATAAGATGATAAATTTTTTATATTTTTTATATTTTTCAGTTTTTATGATTTTTTCAATTTTTTTAATTAACCCGAAATTACAAAAAGAAAATAACTACGCCATCCCCGGTAACGGCGCCATTTGATTGGTTTGGAATTTTATGTGCTTATGTGCTTTTTGTGATCAAATAATTAACCGCAATCAAGAACGGTGTCGCTTGGTAGCTAGCCGGTTGAATACGGGTCGGTCCACTGGGATTACGTGTATTTTCTAGTTATTCTAACGAGTCAATTCCTATTGTGGTAGGTTTGATTTTCAATAAAAACTAAAGTTGAATTTGATTAGGATTAAAACCTAGCAAGGGTTAGGATTAGGTTGGTTTAGAGAGTCAATTATTCTCACCGCTTTCTTTGCCCTAATTAAGTACTTTTAGGTGTTAAGGTAATAATTAACAAAGGGGATTAGCACGATCGGGAAGAAACTAGGTTTCTTCCCTTTGGTCCTTGTCCGTCCTTTCTTAACTCTTACCCTAACCTCTATGGAAATCATACGCAACCGGTCTTTAACTATGGTATCACCGCTATCTCTTGGGATAGAGTGCCGTAGTGAGCGGTGTGTGTATGTATGTATAGAGTCCTACTTTAAAATGTATAACAGGCAAGAAAGGGGTGAGAGATTTTCATCTCTCAAACCTTTCCCAAACCTAACCCTAACAAGTGAGGAACTACTCACTCATTAGGGAATTGATAAACGAGTGCATTCTTTTATGGTTTTAATTTAACAGCTACGACAGATAAAAAATTGCGGAAAATAACTACGGCAGAGAAATAAAATTGCTAGAGAAATAACTAGGGCAGAAAAGAAACTTACTTTTATTTGATGCACTCTTCGACAATTACGGGGAATAAAAATTCTAAACTAGATAAATAAAAAGAGGCATGCTCCAAAAAGAGCTATAGGGTTCCTATTTATAGAGAATAGAAACCCTAGGGTTTACATCTGATCCATATCTATAATTACAAAAATACCCTAAGAAAACCGGGTCAATGCACCGACTCCACCGACACGCACCGACACGCGCCGACACGTGCACAGCACGGCCGCGGATCCGCGGCCATATTCCTTGTTTGGCCGCGGATCCGCGGCCATATGATGGGCTTGCTGGCTCAATTTTCTAAGGCTTCTTCCTGTTGCTATTTGCTTCTGTTTTCTTCACTTGGTTCTTCAGACTCTTTTCTAGTTTCTTCCAGATTTCCACAGTGCAGAAATGTTGTGGACTTTTACTGTTTGCTTCATGTTGAAGTCTTGAATCATGTGCTGCCTTCATGCTTTGTGAAATCGAACTATTTGATGATCTTCGTTTTGTCCCTCAAACTGTAGGCGGTATGATAAAGATTTTTCTATTTGTTGATCATAGTCTCACTTTTGTAGTGTCTTTTCACCATTTTCACTGTATTATTCCGAGAACCTGTAAGCTGCAACTATTTAGCAGACATGGATCAAAAGCATCTATTTATTTGTAAAATGATTAAGAATGGGGAATATAATAATGAAAAATTATGATATGAACAGCCGTCGGGCTGGGGCTGAAAATAATTCGAATCCGCAGCGACTCGGCCCTTGTTGTCGGTCAAGTGACTGGCCGGTTCGAAGCTCGAGAACCTCTGATGATGAGGTACCTAGACGAAGTGAGGAAACTCCAAAGAAACTTCGATGAAGTCCAGATAGAACAAATACCCAGGCAGCTGAATGCCCAAGCAGACGCCCTAAGCAAGCTAGCTTCGTCGTACTCGGCCAACAATAAGCGGTCTATCCTCTTCGAAACCTTACCTCGACCCAGCGTGGGAGACAAAGCGACGAAACTTTACATGTACGCGGCGCAGGAGAGCGACCAGGATTGGAGGAAGCCCCTCATGGAGTTCCTGAAAGACGGCGCGCTCCCGGAGGACCGAGCGGCCGCCCGCCGTCTCCGGGCCAAAGCCCGCCACTTCGTCTGGAGCAACGGGAACCTTTACAAGAAGGCCTTCACTCAACCCCTGCTCCGGTGCGTTGACCCCTACGAAGCCGAATACGTCCTTCGGGAAATCCATGAAGAGGTGGGCGGTACGTACCAGGGGGCTCGAACCTTGATCCAAAAAGCGTTACTCCAAGGGTATTACTGGCCCACCATGCACGAGGACGCCCTGAAGCTGGTCAGAAGATGCAAGAGCTGCCAGCTCCACGGCAGCATTACCCGCCTCCCGGCTACCGAGCTGACCGCCCAGACATCCCCATAGCCGTTCGCTCAGTAGGGGTTGGATATGATCGGCCAGTTGTAGGACCACGGTAGCGCCCCGGCCGTCTGTCCGAGGCCAAAAAGCGGAAAAAAAACTTTTCTTAAACTAGAAACCAGCGCTACTGTGGACATAAAAGCCGGATCGGACCATTAACCTACTACTACCTAACTAGAGAAAGGGTAGAGAGCTATACCGAGCGATCCGTGTCTTTCGGTCTTCGGCCACCATCCCGATCTTCCCGCGGCATCTCCGGTCTCGATCTCCTCATCAGAAAGGGCACCACATCACCGAGTCTTTTTACGGGCTCCCACCTCTGAACCGAGGCAACTCGGACACGAAGTTGGCAAGCCGACGTGTCTAAGATTGCTATAGACTGAGTGTAGAACGCTATGTCTCGAGGGGTTGTTTGAAGTTGCCATTTGGATGTGAAGGTGGAGGAATGAACTTTGAAATGGAGCTATGGAATTTTGTGTGAGCCAAAATGAGATGAAATTTTCCACACACAAAATGAATCCCCTCCATGGAAAATTCAGCCAAGGAAAGACAGAAAGGAAAATGGCCGAAAAGGGAAAGCAAGCTGGCAACTTCAAAAAAATGATCCGGTAATAAATTACAGGAAAACCCCGCGACTGTATATACATACCCGCATTTGTATTGCGACCGAATACAAATGCAATGAGACAAAATCTACACTGTATAATACTAGGATCTGGCTTAAACCAAAGCCCGCTAGTATTACCCGTCCGATCATGATCTGTGCAATACCGCACGTATAAGATCGAACCCTGCCATATATCCAAACGGCCTCTACAGCGTTTCGCCCGAAACTTGAGAAACTGTCTGTGGGGGACTCTAAAGACTCGTCAATATTTTGGCTGTGGATTTAACCACTAGCACGCCAGAGGTATTAGCCGTACGTAACGGGCTACCGGGTATTGACCAAAAGGAAGTCGATGAGCGAACTCATCCTGACACCCTACTGAGCCTGTCAGTGACAATATCCGTACAGTCCGGTCCATTCTTCTATGAGCATCGCATGGCGGGCCTAGGGGGTTGGTAAAAGTCAGACCCCAAAAAGTGGTACAAGTCGTGTCGGAGTGTAGCCCAGAACACCCTGAGATACTACTTGAATACCTACCAGTAAATCTCCTGCCTTGGCCAAGGACTTTGTGTAATGGCTCTCCTAGACACAGCGTGACCTCATCCCCAATACCGGGAGAGACGAACCCCTGCAGATCCGCTCACTGCCTCCATGTGGCTTGGGACTGTACCGAACTAAAACCTGTTTGCATGACTCCTTTGAGCCGTGGTAGGGTAGTAATCAAAGTATAGTGGGAACTCACATGAGACAAATGACGATCTCAGGTCGATGGACTAACCTGAACACATGTCACTAGGGAACTGCTATCTGACGCCAGGTATAAAACCAACTAGCATGTTCCCGGCGAGTCCTGTCCGGTGTACTCATAACCCAATGAGTACCTGCATACATCTTAGGTGAACCAACTGACACCAGTGGCTTGTGAGACCGGCCACCACCCCTCGTCGGGGTATCGACTGTATACACTAGTCTACTCTGGAGTATCGATGCCCTGTCTCGAAAACTCCCACGATTAGGGACCTTTTAAGGATGTGCTTATAGACCCCAGCTCCCACGTATATGATCGCCATCATACTGCTGGCCATCAAGCAAGAATTCTAAGGGCTCTATCAACGCACAATAGTGACCTGTAAGGTCACCTAAAGCAGTACACGATGATAAAGATAAACCAGATATCATACTATCAACTTGAGTAAGACTGTCCTACCGGCATAGATCCTCCCTCAATCATTGCAATCACGTGCCTGTGATCCAATAATTGACTCTGAGGGCACTATCTCCAACACCAGTTCCCTACCGGAACAGGCGGGCATAAATACGTCCTCGTTGTGGTGGACTACTTCATTAAGTGGATCGAGGCCATCCCCATCAGGAAACCGGACGCCGCCACAACCATCAAGTTCCTGCAAAACAACTCGATACTCCGGTTTGGCATCCCGAGATGCATCGTCACCGACCACGGGACGAACTTCGAGAACGAGAAAGTGAAGGACTTCTGCAAAGAGTACCATATCCTCATGAAGTTCGCTTCGGTCGCGCATCCCCAATGCAACGGGCAGGCCGAAGTCACTAACCGAGATGTCCTCCGAGGTCTCCGGACCCGCCTAGAAGGGCGACAAGGCAGTTGGGTCGAAGAACTGCCCCGGGTCTTGTGGGCCCTGCGCACGTCAAAAAAGACTCCTACCGGGGAGACCCCCTTCAGCCTCTGCTACGGGACCGAAGCTATGGTCCCAGCGGAGATCGGGCTACCCAGTCACCGGGTCGAGTACTTGGACGATGACGCAAACACCTCGGCGCTACGGACCAACCTCGACATCTTATTGGAAAAGAGGGATCGGGCTCAGATCAGAGCTGCCGCCTATCAGCAACAAACAGCCCGGTACTACAACGCTCGGGTCAAACACCGCTCCTTCAAGACCGGGGACCTGGTCCTGCGACGGAACGAGTTCACCGACCAGGGCAGGCTTCACAAGTTCTCCCCGAAGTGGGAGGGTCCCTTCCTCGTCTCTGAGGCGCTCCCCGGCGGAGCCTACCGCCTATAAGACGCGGACGGACGAAATCTTCCGCGGCCTTACAACGCCGAGAAGCTCAAGCTATACCAGTTAAGTCAAAGCCAGCGAGTGTATACCGCCCACCCCCCCTCTTTTTCCCTTTAACGAAGATGGTGCAAAGTGTTCTCCAAAAATTCTTGTCCATACGAATAAAAAAACGGCGAATCATTCCGAACAGAGTCCCATCTTTACACTCCGAAGCCCTCTCAGAGGCAGTCGAGCCCGAGGATCCCTCGCTCGGCTATCCCCAGCGGGCAGCTTCCCTGCCGCAACGCCGGGGGTCAAAAAACCCTCCCAGTAGCAGTCGAGCCCGAGGATCCCTCGCTCGGCTATCCTTCAGGACAAAAGCCCTCGCCAAGAGGCACCGGGCAGTAACCCTACCCAGCCAAGGGTCTTTGGTAGGCTTCTACAGCCCTTCCCGCGCTAAGGACCAAAGTCCTCCCAGAGGCAGTCGAGTCCTTGCTCGGCTATCCCCGGCTGGTAGCTTCCTACCACAACCGATAGGGATCAAAGTCCTCGCCAAGAGGCACTGGGCAGTAACCCTGCTCGGTCCCCGTCCTGAAGGATCAAAGCCCTCGCAAAAGGCAACCGAGCAGCTACCCTGCTCGGTCAACTCCGGCTGGTAGCTCCCTACCCACGACCCCAGAGATCGAAAGCCCTCACAAGAGGCACCAGAACGGCTACCCTGCTCGTTCATCCCAGGCTGGTAGTTGCCTACCCTCGACGCCATAGGTCAAAGCCCTCGCTAAGAGGCAACCGCGCGGCCTCACTGCTCGGTCATCCTTATTGGGCTTCTTACAGCCCCTCCAGTGCTAAGGACCAAAGTCCTCCCAAAGGCATCGAGTCCTTGCTCGGCTATCCCTGGGTAGTAGCTTCCTACCACAACCGAAAAGGATCAAAACCCTCGCCAGGAGGCAACCGCGCAGCTTCACTGCCCGGTCATCCTTAGTGGGCTTCTTACAGCCCCCCCGACACTAAGGATCCAAGTCCTCACCAGAGGCGACCGAGCAGCTACCCTGATCATGTCATCTCCGGCTGGTAGCCCCCTACCCATGACACCGAGGGTCGAAGCCCTCGCAAGAGGCATCCGAGCAGCTTCCTCGCTCGATCGTCCCAGGCCGGTAGTTACCTACCCACGACGCCAGAGATCAATGCCCTCGCAAAGAGGAGACCGCGCAGCTTCACCGCCCGTTTATCCTTGGCGGACTTCTTACAGCCCCACCAACGCTGAGGATCCAAGACCCCAAAAGGGGCAACTGTTGGGGTAAAAATTTACACCCCGGTTGACCAAGTCAAAATCAAAGTCAACCCCAAGCCAAGTGGGCCCAAGCCCAGATCCAGTGGGCCCATGCCCGGGTCGAGCCAGAACATGAAGCGGCCGGCCTCCCCCCATGCTAAGATAAAAATTTTGTAATAAATAATTTTGTTGCATTTCTTTTAGTTTATTTTATGGATAAATGTAAGAAAAATAGGCATAAAGCCAAATTTTTGTAAAGCCCATGGCTTATGTGCAAAAAGAAATGGCACATGAGCCATGGGATAGGCAAAATACCATTTTGTGAAGCCCAAGGGGCTATGTGTAAAGTGTATAGCCTATAAAGGCAAAAGATAATGAAAATATCTCATAACTTTTCTCTCTCCAAAAAAAGGTTTCAGATCTGAGATCTTTCTCCTTCTTCAAGGTTCCAAAACCTTCTTCTTTCTTTTGAATTAAATCAAGAGTTCTACTCTCCTTTTTATAAAACAAATTACTTTTTCACCACAAAACCCATCAAGGGGAACTCAGATCTTCCATTAGATCTCAAAAAGGAGTGATTTTTAAAATCTCATATCTCTTGATCTTCAAGATCCAGCTAACAGAGGAGGAAGAAGAAGAACCCCTCCCATTAACCCAAAATTAAAAAAAAACACACTCAGGAGTCCAACTCCTTTCTAATTTCTCTTCCGGGAGTTTCTGGGGTTAAAAGCCCTATTTTCCTCGCCGGCGCGCTAGCGCTCGAGCGCAAAGCACCTACGTGCCGACACGTGGTGCATTTGCGCTCCAGCGCACTGCGCCCGAGCGCAAAGCGCCCACGTGCCGACACGTGGCGCGCTTGCGCTCATGCGCACTGCGCCCGAGCGCAAAGCGCCCATGTGCCGACACGTGGCGCGCGCGCTTACGCTCCTGCGCACTGCGCCCGAGCGCAAAGCGCCCACGTGCCGACACGTGGCGCGCTTGCGCCCTAGCGCCCAGCGCTCATGCGCAAAGCGCCCACGTGCCGACACATGGCGTGCTTGCGCCTGAGCGCACAGCACCTAAGCGCACAGCGCTCAAGGCGCTGGCCCCACGCATCCTTTGGATGTCTTTCCCCCCTTTTTGTTTATATATACATGTATATATATACATATGTATACATATGTACACATACACATACTCCGCAACATTCTCCCCCTCCAAAAATTTTTTAGGCCGGGACGCTGCCCCGAACCCCGCAAGGGGGCTGCTAGCCTCCTTGACCCCCAGCCCGCTATCCGGATAGCGGGACCTCCGTAAAAACTCTGCGTGGCTCCCGATATATCCAAAAACCCCTTTCAAAACAAAACACACGTACACTGCACATTAAGTTCGCATGACCAGTTTAACCCGTTAATCGGAGGTTCCCTCGCCCCAAAGGCGAGGAGTAATTAACGGCAGCTTAGTCCGCGGCTGCCGGAGATTCGGATCTCCACAATCATTAAACTCCGGCCTACCCTAGGCAGGGGGAATCTGTAGTACGCCTGAGAAGCGTGCGCGTATTCCCATCTCAATGGGGTGACGAAAAATACCCTACAGATTCTGGCACGCCCGGTAGGACCAATCTCTCCTCCCATATTTCGGGTTAAAACATTCATGTGAACTCAATCCATATACATATCGATTGCCTATACTGAAATGATTTTTTTTTCTTCCGTGCAACAATCAACCTTCGACAACAATGTCTCCCCAGACGAATTCAGCTTCCAAAGTGACCCCGATTCCGTACGTGGTCAAGATCAACGCTCGTGTGGTTCTCCCCACAAGCCTCAGTCGACAGTGGGAAGAACCGCCCCGCCAGTTTGGCTCCGTCATCATCTACCCTGCCGGAAGCGCTCATCTGGCGGAAATCCCGGCAGAACAGGTGGCCAAGCCGGTCCCAAGGGACAGGAGGCCGAATGTCGTGATCGCCAAGGCACCACAACCGAAACTCAAGACAGTGTGTGAACGATTCTCTGGTGCTCCAGCGGGGGGCAAGAACTCCGGTACAAAGGGCAACATCCAATGTTGCGGACGAGCTCAGGCGATTACTCCAACAAATGCACAATCGAGCGTATCTCCAAGGCCCTCCATCGCCCGGTCTGCGACGTCTTCCCAAAGAGCTGAAGTCTGCCAGGTGCTTAGAACAGAAAAGTTAAGGCAGAAGCGGCTCAGGTATCGAGCCAACAAGAGGGCCAAGGCTTCAGCCAAATGGAATCGTGTGAAGTTCCAAGTGCAGGGTTGCCCCGCGACGACGGCTGAGTCGGACGTGAGAATCAGCAATTCCTTCGAGCCTCTGAAGTGGGTTCAGAAAAATGCCATGACCGCCAGAATTAAGAAGACAGCGGTCCGAACAATGTTACAAAGAGACATGTCCCGGCCCCAACAGAAAATGTATGACACTGTCTCTTCAAGAGTCTATCAAGCACTTTGTGCCGCACGAAAGCAGCGGGGCAAACCCAGAAAAGAAGCGCCAGCACCATTCAAGAACCTGGTTAGGCCAGCCGCCTTCAATTGACTACCAGCTACCGAAACAAGGGGGTCAAGACAGCGATCCGTGAAATCAGTAGCCAAGGATAGAATGACGGCCGGATATATCATCCATACGGTCTATATGGCGGGTGGGCGCCCCAGCGACAACCTTCACAGCAAAAGCAAGGATGGGGCCACCACATCCCAAGCCCAATCTAGCCTAAATGTGGTTGCCGCTGCCCAAGAACAGCCGCCCCCGCTGGATGAAGAAAACCCTCTCAATGAGGATGATAGGCAGAAAGACCCCTCGGTCCATGCAGAGTCAAGCTCGGACAGCGAGGAAGAGCCGACTTTCCGCCCCAGGACTGCGGAGCAAGAGCTGCTTCAAGAGCTTCGAAAACAGCTCAGGAGCAAAGATAAAGAGATGGCCAAGCTCTATTCGAAGATTGACGACTTAACGAACGTGGTGATGCAGCTTACGGCTCAAATTGCTCGAGCGCCTCCCAATCAAGCACAAGCCCCTACTAATCAGCCGGGTGATGACAATCCGAGGCAGCCAATGCCTGTTCCTTTGGGTCCAAGACTGGTCGAGCCGCATGAAAGCCGGCCACACTCCGCTTCTGGGGATGCCTTGGCCCCAGATAGCACTATCCCACTAACACGGGATCGGATAATGGATTTGGTCACCAGTAAGGTTAAAACATTGGTGGCCGAAGCTGAAGCTCAGAAAGAGATCGGCAGTAGTGGACGGCCATATCCCGCGCAGTACGATCTAATTGAGTTCCCAAGCGGCTACGTCATTCCTAAGTTCGGAAGATTTGATGGAACGGGGAATGCAAATCAGCACGTCGCCCACTTCAAAGCATCGTGCGGAAATACAGGGGGCAATGACGCGCTCCTTCTTCGTCAGTTTGTCAATAGCTTGACCGGCGTCGCCTTCGATTGGTATGCGAGTATACCGGACGGGTCCGTCATTACCTTTGCCCAAATGGAGTCCTTGTTTCGGCAAAGGTTCATGGGCGTCAGTGATAAAATCTCCATTGCCGACCTTGTGAGGACCAAGCCGGGGAAGAATGAAAGCAACACTGACTTTATTGCCCGATGGCGTAATCTTACGGTCAAGTGCGAACCACCGCTGGAGCAGGACCAGTCCGTCAGCCTTCTCATTGGGAACCTCAGCAATTGGATGGTCCCATTCTTGTGTACAGCGGGTCTCAAGACATTTCAGGAGCTAACCAGGAAAGTCCAAATGCTGGAACGCTCGAAGCAAGAGTCCCCGCCGGACTCTCAGAGAGACAAAACTTGGAAAAGCAAGCGGGACGACAGCCGTAGAAGCGGGAGTTCCAGCAGTACCAATGTCTTCAATGCGTCCGACAATGAAGAAAAGCGAAGGGCGGGCGAATCCAAAACCAACCGGTCTCGAAAGCCATTGCTGGGAGGAGATGGGCCTTCCCTAAAGGAGAAGAAGAACAAGGTTTACTCTTTCAGAAAGGACAAGGTCCGTAAGATATTTAAAGATGCCTTGAACAACGGCCTACAATTGCCGGAGTCAAAAAGACCCCAAGAAGCAAAAATGACCGACAATCCCCTGTATTGCCCGTACCACCGAGTAGTGAGCCATGCGATCGAGGATTGCTATATCTTCAAAGACTGGGTCGAGAAACAGTACAAGGCTGGAGAGATCGAGCTGTCCAAAAGTGTGTTGGTGAACAATCAAGTTGCAACCACCAACTTTATACAGACAGAAGTTGAAGCCTTCTGGGAGCAAACAGCCGAACCCGCTGCCCCGAGAAATGAGACGAACTCATTGCGGTCTTCGTGGAGTACGCACATATCTAACAAGACGAAGAAGATGATAAAGATACTTCGGAAAGAGCCCAGGACAGAATGGGAAGGGCAGAAGAAGCCTACCAGTCCAGCTGCCAATGTGGCTCTATCACACTCAAAATCTAAGAAACTCAAGAAGAAGAAAAGTGCGTCTCGGCGCGAAAAGGAGTCTGCAGGGAGATCGACCAATCAAAAATATATCGATTCCCTCGAAGAATATGAACAAAAGGAAAGAACATTGATTCAATTGAAGGAGTTCTTCCCTATACAAGCGGGTGAAATTCTGGAGGAGTTAGAAGAAGACTCCAATGAAGGGATCCCAGTGGTGACCTGCTACGCCATCCATCTTGGCAGCGACTCCGAGGATGAGCTCTGTTTTCCCGAAGAAGACGAGGAGCTCACCACAAAGGCCAATCAAATCCAGCTCAGAAGCGGCAGGGCTCTACCGCAAAATCAGGGCAACGCCCTAAAAGGGAAGGAAAAACAAGTCGCTAATGAAGAAGATGGCAGAGAACCGGCTGATGAAAACATAAGTCCTTCCTCGGTGGACTATAATGTCTTGGCACATCTCCGGAAGCTTCCGTCTCTCCTGAGCATCTACGATGCCTTGGTCCTATCTAAGGAGCTTAGAGATGTTCTCATTCACGCTCTACAAAACCCCGAGCGGTATCAGGCTCACTTTGCGGAAATTAATATGAAAGAAGCCCAGCATGCTTTGCATGCCGCCGCAGTCACATTTAAGGATGAAGACTTGCTACTGGGAACGGCTGAGCATAATCGGCCGCTTTACGTGACCGGGTACAGCGACGGAGATCGAATTAATCGCATATTGATTGATCCGGGGTCCTCAGTGAACATCATGAACTTGCGAACTCTGAAGAGTTTATCAATGGACGTCCGACACCTGTCAAGGGAAAGGATTGTCATTCAAGGCTTCAACCAAAATTGCCAGCAAGTTCTGGGGTCCATAGCTCTGCCAATCAAATTCGGGGATCTGCAAACTGAAGCTAAGATATACGTGATCGACGCCGACACGTCTTATAAGATTCTCTTGGGGCGGCCGTGGCTCCACGATTATGGTATCATTCCGTCAACTCTCCATCAATGCATGAAGTATACTAAAAATGGCGAAGAAAGACGTATTGACGGAGACATCCATCCGTTCGGTGTGCATGAAGTCCGCTATGAAGATTCTCGGTACTTTATGAACCACCAAAATGCTAAGCCACAACTGACTGAGGATAGACTGGCCCCAAGACCCAAAAGCAAATCTGCGCCGGTTGTCTCTTTCAAAAGCAAAAATACCCAAGTGCGCCCACATTTCGGCAGCGACACTGATGAGTCCGACGCTGGAAGCCCGTCCTTCTGTAAAACTCGCCCTCATTTCGGCAGCGATACGGACGAATCTGTTACTGAAAGCCCATCTAGCAGCAAATTCCGCCCTCATCTTGGCAGTGACACTGAAGAGTCAGAAGAAGAGGACCTGCCGTGCAACAGCTGTGCAGATTGGCCCCCCATGCAGCAAGCGAAACTACGAGAGACCTTCGAAATCGCAGAAGGGTCCCTGGCCATCACAAGGGTGCCGGAACGGATGTGCAAAGAGCTCGACGCATTGTCAGTCTTTACCGTGGACCAGCTGAAAACTTTCTACGTGCCCGGGAGGAAAAATGGACAGAAGGGCATCCTGTTTTACAGGTCAAACCCCGTTGTGCACCCGGACGATCTTTCTGTCGCGTGCCTTCCCTATGAGAGAGGCATAAGAGCCGTCCTCAATCCCAGATACTATGCGCCCGGGATGCGGGAATACTTTAAGAAGTGCGGATGCCGGTTATATCAAACGGAGTCCGAAGCAAAGTTTTACGAAGGGCTATGGTATCCGCCCCAGGTCCGAGCACTCATCGATGGACGAATTCCAGATAGACGGGGCATAGGCTACATTCAACCTGATTCCAAAGCGTGCTATATGATCCATGTTGGTGAGGCCAGCGAAAGATCAAATGATGACGACGAGATAGCCGAGCCAGAAGAAGCTCCTCAAGAGCTCGAAGATGGCGGACAAGCAACCTTTGACGAGCTAACCGAGATTGACTTAGGAACGCCCGATAATCCAAGGCCGACCTACATCAGCTCGCTCTTGTCAGAGGAAATGAAAGCGCAGATAATTGCCCTGCTGCATGAGTTCGTCGACTGCTTCGCGTGGACATACAAAGAAATGCCTGGCCTTTCCCCTGAAGTGGCCATACATAAGTTGGCTATATCTCCTGATGCTAAGCCAGTCAAACAAGCTCCTCGAAGAATGAGAAGGGAACTAGAAGAAAAGGTCATCGAGGAAACTAAGAAGCTCATCGATGCCGGCTTCATCAGGGAAGAGAAATACGCGGACTGGATCGCATGCATAGTCCCAGTGAAGAAGAAAAATGGGCAGATCCGAGTTTGTGTCAATTTCAGGGATCTCAACAAGGCATGTCCTAAAGACGACTTTCCGCTACTGGTCATGGAAATGATGGTCGATGACATCTCAAATTACGAGTTGTTCACCTTTATGGATAGCTCGTCTGGATATAATCAGATCAAGATGTCGCCTGAGGATGAGAAACACACAGCATTTCGAACCCCGATCGGAATATATTGCTACAAGGTAATGCCGTTCGGACTGAAGAACGCAGGTGCTACATATCAAAGGGCAATGACTAATATCTTTGATGACCTAATCCATAAAGTCGTTGAATGCTATGTTGATGATCTGGTCGTCAAAACTAAAGCCAAGGCCGACCACATCCAAGATCTTAGGACCATTCTCACCAGACTGAGGAAATACGATCTGAAGATGAATCCTCTGAAATGTGCTTTTGGAGTGTCATCGGGAAAATTCCTGGGTTTTATAGTCCGGCATCGAGGGATCGAAGTTGACCCATCAAAGATAAAGGCCATCATGGAGATGCCCCCTCCGAAAAGTCTGACGCAGCTAAGATCTTTTCAAGGCAAGCTTGCTTATATAAGGAGGTTTATCTCAAATTTATCGGGGAGATGTAGGCCCTTCTCAAAGCTCATGAAGAAAGGAGCTCCTTTTATCTGGGATGCCGAATGTCAAGCAGCGTTCGAAAGCATCAAACAATACTTGTTGCACCCTCCAGTGCTGGCCGCTCCCATTCCAAATAAACCGCTGATTCTCTACACTGCCGCGCTAGATGAGTCACTCGGTGCGCTCCTTGCCCAGAATAATGAGGAGGGAAAAGAAAATGCCCTCTACTACCTTAGTCGAACTCTAGTCGGGGCGGAACACAACTATTCCCCAATTGAGAAGTAATGCCTGGCTCTGATATTTGCTGTGAAGAAGCTGAGGCACTATCTGCTTGCTCCTCGGGTTATGCTGATCTCCAAGGTCGACCCGCTCAAACACTTGATTACCAGAGCGAGCCTAGCCGGCAGAATGGCAAGATGGGCTGTTATGCTACTTGAGTTTGACATAGTTTATACTCCTCAGAAAGCAGTAAAAGGGCAAGCTCTTGCAGACTTTCTCGCTGCTCATCCCATACCAGAAGGGTCGCCGCTAAATTGTGAGTTACCCGATGAACAAGTGCTGCACCTCAAGGAAGATGGGCCATGTTGGGAGCTCTACTTCGATGGAGCCTCATCAATAAGGACCTCCAGTAAATCAAGCGTCCCAGAGATAAAGGCAGGGATAGGATTGGTGTTCATCACGCCATTAAAGGGAACCCTACGGCGCTCTTTTGCTCTCACTGAGCCTCGCACAAACAATGAGGACGAGTATGAAGCTCTGATAGCTGGTTTGGAGCTCGCCATAGAAATGGAAATCCTTCGGCTACGAGTTTACGGTGACTTCCAGCTCGTCGTCAACCAAGTAAGCGGCGATTATAAAATATACAAACCCGAGTTAGCTCGGTACAGAGGCCGAGTGGTGGAACTCATGAAACGGTTCACTCACATTGAACTAATGAGAGTCCCTGGAGCGTTGAATGGAAAGGCTGACGTACTCGCTCGCTTAGCCAAGGAGCTGGCTGATCCTGACATGGACGAAATTCTGATCACAGTCAGGAGCCAACAAATTCTACCCCCAGTCTCTCTACGAGAAGAGGAAAGCACGGAACAGAAGAGCAGTCCTGCCGAAGAAGCTTCGATCATCCAAGACGAGCCCGATTGGAGAGAACCCTTCATAGAGTACCTCCGATACGACAGGCTGCCCGAAGAAAAATCTGCAAGGATTCGGCTGAAGAAAAGAGCTCTCCGATACATGTTTGTAAATAACACATTATACCGCAGGTCATATGACCAACTCTGGCTCAGGTGTCTGTCGTTGGCCGAAGCCCAAAAGGTCATGAAAGATGTTCACTCGGGCGTTTGCGGTGCTCACCAATCTGGCCCCAAGATGCGACTTCAAATCAAACGGCTTGGGTATTACTGGCTCACCATGATACGGGATTGCGGAGAGCATGCAAAGAAATGTCAGATCTGCCAAATCCATGGTGATTTCATTCACAAGCATCCCAATCCGTTGCATCCTACGGTGGCATCGTGGCCCTTCGAAGTCTGGGGCACCGACATTGTTGGCCCAATTGATCCTCCGTCATCCAAAGGCAACCGGTTCATATTGGCTGCGACAGACTACTTCTCCAGATGGGCTGAAGCTGTCCCGCTAAAAGAAGTCAAAACAAAAGATATTCTGACATTCTTCCAGCATAATATTCTATACCTCTTCGGTACACCAAGAAGAATCATTTCCGACAATGGGCCTTCTTTCAAGAGTTTCAATGTCTCAAGGTTCGCTACCCAGCACAAGATAGACTGGAGATATTCCTCCATCTATAATCCAAGAGCCAATGGGCTAGCCGAAGCCTTCAATAAGACTCTATGCAAGCTCCTGAGGAAAAATGCTTCAGCCAACAAGAGAGACTGGAATCTCAAGCTTCACGAGGCATTGTGGGCATATCGTACCACGCACCGTACTCCAACACAGTCCACTCCATACTCATTGCTCTTCGGAGTGGAGGCGGTCCTCCCCCTCGAAGTCGAAGTTCCAAGCTTAAGAATGGCCGTTCAGCACGAGTTGACGGAGGAGGAAAACGTGCTCCTTCGACTTGAAGAGCTCGATGCCCTCGAAGAAAAGAGGCTCGCGGTACAGTAAAATCTGGAGCTATACCGAGCCCAAATGTCACGGGCTTATGACAAGATAACCCGTCTCTGCGCTTTCAAGAAAGGTGAATTGGTGTTGGTCCTCAAAAGACCAATTATCCCCAATCGACATGCCAAGGGAAAATTCGAGCCAAACTGGGAAGGACCATATGTCATCGAGAAAGTGTTCGACGGAGGATCCTACCAACTAATAAGTGCCGAGGGAGAAAGGCCCATGCCACCCATCAATGGCCGATATCTCAAGAAATACTACACGTAAATGCTCCAAGTCGCAGGCGAATTGAGCACATCAGCCCTACGGTCTGGATCATACATCCTGCAAAACCGTATACAATCCAAGGACGTAAATATCCCCTATCTCTCCCAAATCCTGCCGGTGAGACTACTTTTAAAGTCCCACCAGCGGTAAAAAAAAAGAGAAAAAGAGAAAAAATATATATATAAAAGAAATAAATAAAATAAATAAACGGTATGTCCACAAGCAAAACGGGCACGGATGAAAACCCGAAAGGGCTCCGTGAGTAAAAACAGCAGGACTACCGGCGAGTCTGCAAAAACCCGAAAGGGCGCAAACTCGTGAAAAGAGATGAAATACACTCGCAAAGTCCTCTCGACCTTGTGAGGAGAAAACCCCTGCGTGAGATCCTTACGACTCACAAAAGAGCAACACACTTAGGAATCCTCACGATTCCTAAGGAGAAAATACACCTGGGGGATCCTTACGACTCGTAGGGAGAAAATGCTTTTATGGGACCCTCACGGCCCATAAAATTGAAAAGCCTTAGGTGATAGGGACCCAAACCTGTCTCCTAAGCCATCGTCCCCCAACGGGCAACGGCAAATGATGAGTCGCTCCTGGCATTTCGCTTCAGTGTTAGCGGTGCTGATGCCGACCAAAAACCCAAATCCCAAGTCCTCCCAAGGCAAATGATGAGTTGCTCCTGGCATTATTCCAGTGCAGCAATGCTGAGGCCAAACAAGATCCAAATTCCAAGTCCCCAAACGGCGAATGATGAGTCGCTCCTGGCACCACATTTTAGTGCAGCGATGCAGACGCCAACCAAAATCCGATTTCTCAAAATTCTCCTGGCCCTACGGTAGGTCCCCAAATTGACCATCGTATACAATCCACGAGCTCAAATAATTCTCATCATACCCATGCCCCACCGTAATCACCAGTTATGCGGCCGGTCTCCGCTTTGGGAATGATGCTCCATTGATAAGACCCACTCATGTGTCCTCACGATATATGAGGAGAACAAACCTTTGTGGGATCCTTACGACTCATAAAGGAAAAACACACTTAGGAGTCCTCACGACTCCTGAGGAGAAAATACACCTGCGGGATGCTTACGACTCGTAGGGAGAAAATGCTTTTATGGGACCCTCACGGCCCATAAAATTGAAAAGTCTTAGGCGATAGGGATCTAAACCTGTCTCCTAAGCCATCGCTCCCCAATCCCCAAATGGCGAATGATGAGTCGCTCCTGGTATCATATTCCAGTGCAGCGATGCAGACGCCAACCAAATTCTAAATCTCATACCCCAACGGCGAATGATGAGTCGCTCCTGGTACCATATTCCAGTGCAGCGATGCAGACACCGACAAAATCCCGAAATTTTTCCGGCCCTACGGTCTGGATCATACATCCTGCAAAACCGTATACAATCCACGGGCGTAAAACAATCCCAAAATCCTCTCAATGACTGATGATGATTCGCTCCTGGTACCATATTCCAGTATAGCGATGCTGATGTCAACCCAAATCAAAATCAACAAGTCAACTTCCACTCCGACACCGCAGAAAGCAGAGCAAGTCAGAATCCAATCTCGACACCGCAAGAAGCAGAGCAAGTCAAGTCTACCCCTGACACTGCAAGAAGCAGAGCAAGTCAAATCAAGAACCGACCGTCCACGTCGCTAAAAGGGCAGCACCGACCGTCCAAGTCGCAAAAAGGGCAGAACCGACCGTCCAAGTCACAAAAAGGGCAGCATCGACCGTCCAAGTCTCAAAAAGGGCAGCATCGACCGTCCACGTCGCTAAAAGGGCAGCATCGACCGTCCAAGTCGCAAAAATGGCAGAACCGACCGTCCACGTCGCAAAAAGGGCAGCATCGACCGTCCAAGTCGCAAAAATGGCAGAACCGACCGTCCACGTCGCAAAAAGGGCAGCATCGACCGTCCAAGTCGCAAAAATGGCAGAACCGACCGTCCACGTCGCTAAAAGGGCAGCACCGACCGTCCACGTCGCAAAAAGGGCAGAACCGACCGTCCACGTCGCTAAAATGGCAGCACCGACCGTCCACGTCGCTAAAATGGCAGAACCGACCGTCCACGTCGCTAAAATGGCAGTACCGACCATCCACGTCGCAAAAATGGCAGCATCGACCGTCCAAGTCGCTAAAAGAGCAGCATCGACCGTCCAAGTCGCAAAAAGGGCAGCATTGACCGTCCATGTCGTAAAAAGGGCAGTGCAGGATTCCTACAAAGCGGGAACCAGATTACTCCGGGCCAAGTAAACGTCTATCACGGACACTCCGTCTCGGAGACATGTCAAGCAACGACCGTCCATGTCGTAAAAAAAGGGCAATGCCAGCTTCCCAAAAAGCGGGAATGAAATCAGGTTGCCTCCAAGTAAAAGAAGATCCATCAATTTCATGCACACGACCCACATATGTGGTGTGCATTTATTGATGGGGGGCAATTTGTTGGGGTAAAAATTTACACCCCGGTTAACCAAGTCAAAATCAAAGTCAACCCCAAGCCAAGTGGGCCCAAGCCCAGATCCAGTGGGCCCATGCCCGGGTCGAGCCAGAACATGAAGTGGCCAGCCTCCCCCCATGCTAAGATAAAAATTTTGTAATAAATAATTTTGTTGCATTTCTTTTAGTTTATTTTATGGATAAATGTAAGAAAAATAGGCATAAAGCCAAATTTTTGTAAAGCCCATGGCTTATGTGCAAAAAGAAATGGCACATGAGCCATGGGATAGGCAAAATACCATTTTGTGAAGCCCAAGGGGCTATGTGTAAAGTGTATAGCCTATAAAGGCAAAAGATAATGAAAATATCTCATAACTTTTCTCTCTCCAAAAAAAGGTTTCAGATCTGAGATCTTTCTCCTTCTTCAAGGTTCCAAAACCTTCTTCTTTCTCTTGAATTAAATCAAGAGTTCTACTCTCCTTTTTATAAAACAAATTACTTTTTCACCACAAAACCCATCAAGGGGAACTTAGATATTCCATTAGATCTCAAAAAGGAGTGATTTTTAAAATCCCATATCTCTTGATCTTCAAGATCCAGCTAACAGAGGAAGAAGAAGAAGAACCCCTCCCATTAACCCAAAAAAAAAACACACTCAGGAGTCCAACTCCTTTCTAATTTCTCTTCCGGGAGTTTCTGGGGTTAAAAGCCCTCTTTTCCTCGCCGGCGCGCTAGCGCTCGAGCGCAAAGCGCCTACGTGCCGACACGTGGCGCATTTGCGCTCCAGCGCACTGTGCGCGAGCGCAAAGCGCCCATGTGCCGACACGTGGCGTGCGCTTGCGCTCCGGCGCACTGCGCCCGAGCGCAAAGCGCCCACGTGCCGACACGTGGCGCGCTTGCGCTCAAGCGCACTGCGCCCGAGCGCAAAGCGCCCACGTGGCGCGCTTGCGCTCAAGCGCACTGCGCCCGAGCGCAAAGCGCCCACGTGCCGACACGTGGCGCGCGCGCTTGCGCTCCTGCGCACTGCGCCCGAGCGCAAAGCGCCCACGTGCCGACACGTGGTGCGCTTGCGCCCTAGCGCCCACATGCCGACACGTGGCGCGCTTGCGCCCTAGCGCCCAGCGCTCATGCGCAAAGCACCCACGTGCCAACACGTGGCGCGCTTGCGCCTGAGCGCAGAGCACCTAAGGCGCTGGCCCCACGTATCCTTTGGATGTCTTTTCCCCCCTTTTTGTTTATATATACATGTATATGTATACATATGTATACATATGTACACATACACATACTCCGCAACATTCTCCCCCTCCAAAAAATTTTTGGGCCGGGGCGCTGCCCCGAACCCCGCAAGGGGACTGCTAGCCCCCTTGACCCCCAGCCCGCTATCCGGGTAGCGGGACCCCCGTAAAAACTCTGCGTGGCTCCCGATATATCCAAAACCCCCTTTCAAAACAAAACACACGTACACTGCACATTGAGTTCGCATGACCAGTTTAACCCGTTAATCGGAGGTTCCCTCGCCCCAAAGGCGAGGGGTAATTAACGGCAGCTTAGTCCATGGCTGCCGGAGATTCGGATCCCCACAATCATTAAACTCCGGCCTACCCTAGGCAGGGGGAATCTGTAGTACGCCTGTGAAGCGTGCGCGTATTCCCATCTCAATGGGGTGACGAAAAACACCCTACAGCAACAAGTCTAAGCGATCCCCCCTCGGCTCCGGGGCCATGGAGATGCTTCCTAGGTAGCGTTGGGCAAGTGATCGAAATCAACCCGACGAACGATCGCTAGACAGATAGCTGGCCCAACAGTGCAGACAGAAATATCTTACAAACATTTTTCACACATAGAAGAGGAAATGTAAACCAATGAAACAAGAATTTTCTTTTATTACCAAAGGCAAAGTTTCTACAAAGGGTGTTCTGGGGCTCCCCAGCCCTACAAACTGCCCGGAGGCTTATTTCGATCCCCTCATCGCTGGCATCACGGCCCGCCGGGGGCTTTACCACCGGAGATTTCGCTACCAGGGGCGCGCCCTACTCCCTTCGCCATTTCCACCGGAGGCCTCGCCACCGGAAGCGGAACCTGAGCGCAGAGCTCACCATCGTCGAACTCGGGAAGCTGCTCCTTCACGGCGTCTAGGGTCTTGTTCCACGCGACGGCAGAATACTCCCCGAGCTCGGCGTAAAACTGCTCTGACGCCTTATAATCGGCCAAAGCTCTCTTTTCCCGAGCCTCGGCACCCTGGGCCTCCAGAAGCGCCGCCTCAGCATCTCCCCTGCTGGCGTCCCTATCTTTTTCCATGGCCGTGAAGCGTTCGGCCAGATCTGCCAGCTACCTATCGACGACCTGGAGGGACGCACTCAGACGACGCTGGACACCCCGATTCGCTGAATTGGCAAGTTCCACAGCCTCCGCCCGGGCCGCCAGGACGTCGGCCCTCGCCCTCTCCAGGCGTAGGTCACGCCGCAAAGCCTCGACCTCCGAAGGAAACGCTTCTACTGGCCTCGGGGCATAGAACGCCCCCTCGGCCTCCATATGAGCGGCAAGGGCGCAGTGTTGAAGGACCTGACGGAAAGCCGATGAGAAACCAGGGGCACCCGAGCCAAAGAAAGGTATACCAGAAAAACTACACGCAGAGGGATTCATATCTGGACCGCCCCCTGGGCCATGGCCTCCAATTGAGCCCTCAGGGAGCCATGTAGAAGCTTTCCTCCAGCCGACCCCTCCATCCCGGCGAGCAGGCCAGCGACAACGGAAAGCCCAGACGGAACCGTGAAGACGGCGCCCCCCTCCTACACGGAAATTCCCTCAGGGACCCTCGACAACGACGCACGAGAAATCGTCCTCTTCCTCTTGAGAGGGGGCATGTCCTCGCCCTCCCTTCTGTCCCCCGTCTGGAGCTCGGATAACTGTGGACGTCTCTGGCCACCGCCGGAGAAACCACTAGGAGCTGTCGACGAAGCAGACCGCCCTATCGCCGGCAGAGGATCCGGCGCAGGGCATGAGCCAGCCAGGGGCTCGGCCGCGCCACTAGCCTCCTTCTGGCGCGGGCAGCCCAAAGAGTGGGAGCGAACTATGTATTCAAAAAGAAGAAGAACGCCGAGCAGCCGTGACTTAAGAAAGAGGAAAAATGAAAGAGTAGGGGCCCTGGAGCGGGCCCCGCCCATACTTATTGCTGCAAGCGGCCTCATCCAACGACGCCCGTCGTCTCCCGCCAAAAACGGCTCCTCGCGTCCAGCGGCTCCGATCGCTCCACGTGTCGATCTGCGTTGGACCGCGTCCCATCAGACGCTGCGGGCTTGCATACGTCACGCCGGCCAATCGACGCTTGACACGTGGGCCGTCGCTTCAGTGGAAGAGTGCACGAACCGGCGCACCTTCCTTAAATGCGGAGATCTCGCCCCGATTCACTAGCAGAAAAGACAACTGACAGCCCGAGAACTCGTCCCGACAAAGCCTTAGGAAGAAGCTCACCTCGGGAGGCCTAGCAGTCCACTCCTGACCCGACCCACTGGCTGGTCAGGACAAGAGTAGGGGGCTAATGATGATGCTCAATATTGGCAGTCTCCAAGAGTTGGACACGTGGCAGATGACGTGTCCCAAAACTCAGAAGGAAGGGCCACAGGGGTCGACCAGGCAACCCCTGTACCCGACCTACAAGCACAAGCTGGCTCTCCTCGGGGCCCTCTGCAAGTTGGCCTCTGCGACCCCCCAGCTTGACCCGAGCTGCCACAGGACCAGGTCTCCTCGGTCCTCTCGCTCATCTCCGAGCTCCCTAGCCGAGGCCGTCTTCCTCGGTCCTTCCGACCAGATCCACCGCTCACGGGTGTAACCGCCGCTCCGCGAATCTCACCATGCGCGAATTCTCCGCCGAAAACATCCCACGTTCCACGCCTCCACGATCCCCATTAATGGATGATCCGCTCTCTACGCGGGTGTGACGTTGGGAGAGTAACTGCTGGCGAGATTCTCGCGCCTGCTACTACATGTCCTCACCGCTATATAAACCCCCATCACAGAGGGGTCAAGGAAGCCATTTTTATTCCACTTAGTCGTTACTCTGCTCGGATCTAGCACTAACTTGATCGTCGGAGGGTCCTCGGTGGTACCAAACCATCCAGGGACTTCTTTGCAGGTACTCGGCACCAAACTCCTCAAATCACCTTTCTCATCGAAACCCATTGAGATCCACACGCAACAGAAGACCACCACTAAAATCCACCGGAAGATCAACGGAAGACAACATCTGACGGAGACCTGAAAAGGACCTCCATCACACACTTTGTTCAATCCATTAGACTGCATAAAACCCTTGATTTCTTGGCAAAACCAAAACTAGACTTTACCCATGTGTCATTAACGTTGGAAGAAGGATTGTTTTCATTGTCAAGAAGTATTTCATCCAAAAATTAGTTCAGGAAAGAAATTTGGATAATTTATAGGTGTTGGGGATGATATATGGAATGTCAAAGTTTTGAAGGTGATATATAGAAAAAAAAAAAACCGATAATTAATTGGTGATAGGGCGTCAATTTAGAGAAATCAAAATTTAAAAAATAATGTGAAATGCACCTAATTAATGCGACATCCTCATAGTGTGACATACATAGTTAAATCAATAATAAATTTATAAAAAAACTTTTTATGATTTGAAAACAAGGGATTTGAACAGATTCTAAATGCCTTTTATTTAAGATAATAGATATGAATATATAGATCTTTTGTTGGGATAACGAAGACCTCCACCTATCTCTATTTTATACACACATGTATTGTACATGAAAAATACTAGTTTATGTTTCCCTGTCAACCACTTCTCTTCTTTTCATCCTCAATATTATAAAATCATGAAATGGATTTAACTTAATTGGTACCAATTTACTCTCTCCAATATGAGTGGCCACAAGTTCAATCCCCAAAGTGGGTTTAATTTTTTTCTTTTAAAAACATTCATAAAATTCAAGAGGGGTCTTATATTGGAAAAAATCTTGATAGACATTGCCTTTTAAGTTTTTATTTTTGCTTCACAATGAATTTAGAAGCAAGAAAATCGAGTAGAAAAATAAATATTTTATCAAGAAAGAAGAATTTTTAGGATGAAACTACATCGCGAGGATTTTACCTGTATTTAGTTCGATAAAAGATAGTTTAAAAAACTATAGAAGGATAGTTGTGATATTAGATAAATGAAAAGTCGATTTTGGTTAACAAAATATTTAAATGAAGAGACTTTCTATTTTTACTTTTTTCTTGCGACACCCCATACGCTTCGGAGGAGGGGTTGGTCTTTAGGCTCATGAGAACTTTCTCTACATAATTGATTGTTTGTCACTTCAAATAGTGGGTTTTGACCCAAGGCTTCTCACCAAACGAGGGAGTGTCATTATTGCTCGAGCAAAAACCTTTTTTATTTCCTTAGATCACAAAACACAAGAATTTTTCGATATCCAAAGATTTCTGCTCGGATCCATTTCAATGATACACGTTTTGAGAACAAATTAATTGAGGGAGAAACGTTGGTTTTAAAAGATATATTTTATTAATTATTAATTGAATTAGGAAATGATATTTGGTGGAACCGCTTGGCCTTGCCGCAGAGAGAGATATCAGCCCAACATCCAGTGCACCGCAGAGTGTACAGGTTTGGGCCAAAGTTAAATTTGTACTTTTGTTAGTTAACCCCAGTGACCTACTTATCATTTCCTTCGCAACTTGTTATTTTATATTGTGGGAAATTTAGGAATATATTAAGATAAAGAAAAGAGAAAAGTTAACGATTGTTACGACAAAAGAGAACGCAAAATCTTAGTATAGTTCGGTTTCGATCATCATGTGAAACTTAAAGGGTTTGTTCAATTAAGCCTTCAAGGTTCCCAATACGTAAGTCATGTGAAGCCTAGTTTACAATGGAGTATTAATCCAATAACCTGAACGCAATCCGATCTAGGACGTTTCGGGTTAGGGTTAAAGAAACTCATTCGATGAATACTCAGGTCTGTCGAGGATTTGATACGATATAGGACGGATCAAACTCGAACCCAATCCGATTGACAACGCTACCTACAACAAGACAAAAGCCGGGCTGCCCAAGAAATCACAGAAAAGATTACGTTCCATGTGATGGTGTGAGGCCACCGCAAACTCACAGCTAGCCACACAAATTTAAGAATATTTGCATATACATCATAACCCAATAACGTATCATCATATGTCCTTGCATTGCACAACCCAACAAAGTCCTTGCCCCCATCACCTTTTTCACTATTTAAATCCAAGCGTGCTTCTCATTTAGTGTTTTTTTATTCCTCTTATTTATGATTTGTAGTTTGTTCGGTTTTGGTATCTTGCAGTTATCATCATCAGGCTCCAATAGTGGACCTCAAGAAGAAAAATAGTTTAGAATCCAAAGTAGAATATCATGAAACAATGCATAGTTCTTTAGGTTAGAAATTTAGAATCCCATATTCCAAAGGGTTTATAAATTAACGCTTTCAGGGCAAATTCATTTCGTGGGTCTTCTAGATGCGTTTGTGTTGTACGCGGACGTATTGTGTGCATAGATGAAGGCCTACAGCCCAGTGCCTCTCTCTCTCTCTCTCTCTCTCTCTCTATATATATATATATATATATAACCCAAGGAGGGTTTTCTTTTTCTTTTTTCTGAAATAAAAGATGGGCTATTTAATCCCCCTATTAACATTATAAAATTAATGCCTACAAAATTCTAAAGGGTTTTCTATTTTTGGCCTTCTAATATTCCGTAATTACCCGATTTTTTACACACATGCTTTTTATCTTCTCATCCGTGCAGAACTTTCAAAGTTAATCGTTTAGCTTTCCATTAGCGTTGAGATGTTATCTTTATCTAGTTCGGGTTGAAAACATGATGATTATAACAAATAAATCTAAAAGAAATTTAATTTCAATAGTTAATAAATATAACCCAAAGCTCCAAGCAAACTCATCATTTTGATAACATATGTATTAAAAATCCTACAAGTGCTAGGTGTAGAAAACATCAAAGATGAACATAAGAGGTATAAAGAACCCTTAAAGACAGGAAACTTGAAACTAATCATCTACTCCCATTATACCTTACACGTAAGAAATTAAAAATTAAAAGATGAAGGGTATAAAAGCAAGAGAAAAACCTCACTTGAAGCATAAGCAAACTAGGCATTAAGTACAACATTACTCAATTTACACACTTATTTAACAGCAAATCAGAGAGAAGAAGATCAAGAAGAAGAGAAGACAAGGATGGCCACAACAAATACATGCATGATAGAGACATGAAGAAGAGCCAAATATGAAAATATGAATGATGCCTTGGAACATTATCAAGCATCAATCAATCCCTGGTCTTGAATGGGATAGCCCTGATCACCACCTGGTGATAGATTGCAGCAAGGGCAGCTCCTATGAATGGTCCCACCCAGAAAATCCACTGAAAAATTTGCACACCAAGAGATTTAATTAATTAGCGTTCTTGCATTATTGATGTGTTCAGAATTGTTACTCTAAGGGTTTCAAATGTTGCTTGTGTGTATATAACGAAAAGAAATGAGTCGGCAGGATTCTCACGACAACGAGGCCATAAATTTAAATGTGCATCCTACACAGAGATAACAGATTAACCCTATTTATATGACTCCTCCATTAGTCCATCTTTATAACTTTTTTATAAAAAAAATTCATTTGTAATAAATATTGTTTGCACCACACTATTTACTAAGAACCAAAATGGTAACTCCAAAGATCAGAAGAAATTTACATGGTCACTCCAAGCATGATGCTTGTTGTAGATAATGGCAGCTCCAAGAGATCTAGCAGGGTTGATGCCGGTGCCAGTGATTGGGATGGTTGCCAAATGCACTAGGAACACTGCAAACCCTATTGGCAAGGGAGCTAGGATCTGCACCCAAAATTTTCAAAATTATGAATGAAAGCTCATGGTTAAGGGTATTTTAGTGCAATATAGCCAATAATGAAGAAAAAAGATGCAAAGGTGCTTAAAATATTATTCCGCTGGTATAGCGGGGGAGCCCTTTCTTTCCACATGGCCCGAAATTCAACAGCATTACTATGTTGTCAGCATATACAATTGTTATCCCAGAACTTAACAGCTTAATCTTATTATTATGGGTAAAGCGGTTATTGTCTGGAAAAAAAAGCAGCGGCAAAAGTGCTTACAGGAACATGGGAGTCTCGTGCATTCCTCTTGGCATCAGTGGCAGAGAAGACAGTGTAAACAAGAACAAAGGTGCCTATGATCTCAGCACCCAAGCCATCACCCTTGGTGTATCCAGGGGCCACAACATTAGCACCACCCCCTTGTGTCTCATAGAGCCCCTTTTGGTACCCTTTCACAACACCAGCACCACAGATAGCACCCAAGCACTGCATCACCATGTAAAAAACTGCCCTTGTCAGGGACAGTTTCCTTGCCAAGAACAACCCAAAGGTCACTGCTGGGTTTATGTGCCCACCTGCAAATTAATTTAAGAAGAAAAAATTAATTGGAATTTTTTTAGTGTATTTTAAGGATTTTGATGAACGGTTGAAGTTTGTAAATGGTTTCTTACATGAAAATTTTTCAGTTTTCAGGAAAACCTAAACCTGCGGTGTCCATATAGTTGCCTGCCTGCTATATCTGGTTATTATGTCATATCTAGACCTATTTGGATATAAAAATAGAAATTACTGTATGAAAATGTTCCGTTGCTTTGAGGCAAAGGGATTTTGTCAGCAGGAGGAGAGGGGGACTGTGTGTGTGGGGTGGGGGGTGGGGGGGTGGGGTTTCTAGCACAAAAATTCATAATAGTGAGTCTACAAATAGGAGTTATGCCAACCTAGCCTAAAGCGCGGGGGGTGGGGGGGAGCCTAAAGAGCGCGGGGGGTGCTAAAAAATTCAGCAAGAAAATTAGAAACCCTCAGGCTGTTACAAAAAACCCCAGGCTTGAAGCGGTTATCAAGAACCCGGAAAAATTTTTGGTTGCCGCTTGCCTGCGGAATCTGTAAATTGCATGCCTGTTTTATCTAGTTATCATGCTATATCTATATAGTTGCCTACTATTTAGATATGGCAGGCAACAACTATACAGATACTGCTTGAGAATTTTCGTTATTATGCGTGCCAGCTGTTTAGATATGGCAGGCAAACTATACAGATATTGCATGAAAATTTTCCAAGGGATTTCTGACAAAAGTGTCCAAAAAAATATCATAGAGTAAGGAACTAAGCCTTGAACATCATCAATTGAAACAAGAAAGAAAATTCATTTGGACTTGTTTCTCAACATTCTAGCCTCCATCAAAACATTCAAGAAAATGGGTTTTTCAAATTAAATACTAACCAGAGATGCCAGCAGTGCAATAAACCAAAGCAAAGATCATGCCACCAAAAGCCCAAGCAATCCCCTGGATCCCAACAGTAGAGCACTTGGTAGGGGACTTGACAACACCCATGACAGTGAGGATTGAGATGTAGAGGAACAAGAAGGTGGCAATGAACTCAGCGATCCCAGCCCTGTAGAAGCTCCATGACTTGAGCTCACCAGGCTCAAACAGGGGAGCTGGGGGTGGCTCCTTGTAGTCCTTGCTGTCTGGGACTTGTGCTGCTGTGCCTATTGGCTGCCTCTCTGGATACTTGTTGGCTCCTAGGTTCACATCCTCTTCTTTCCCTTCCATTTTTGCTCTAAGAGTTTGAGGAAATTGTTGGAGGAGGAGGAGGAGGAGATGGGGAGATGATGATGAAGGAAAGAAGAAAGGTGGAGGTATTTTTTATAGAGGGAGTGATGCGATGGTGAAAGGAGACGAGGGGTTTGTCATTAATGATGCTTAAGAGATAAGATTAGGTAATTAAATGGGAAATTTCATCAAAACCATCCAGTGTTTTAGCAAATGTTTCCAAAACCATCTTGGAGAAAATTCCCATCACAGAAAACCCCAAGGTTAACTCTGTTAAACACGATCCCCGTGATCCCTGACCGTTAAATCCATTATCAAATGACCAAAATACCCTTTCTCCCTTTTCCTTCTAATTTATAGCTTAAAAGAAAGAAGAAAAAGAAGCAGAAGAGGAGGAGGAGCCCAGCAATGGCGGCGGCATCAGCGATGGTCTTAGCTTCGTCTTTCTCTTCGCAGTAGTTATCTGGGTTTCGCTGCTCGTGTTTGTTTCCATCTTTGTCGAGTTCGTCGCTCAGTCTCAGTCTCCATCTCTTTGTCCTCCACCGTCACTCCCTTCGTCCCTTTCTTTCTCCGGCTACTGCAAATACTCCCACGACATGATGACACGCCACAAATCTATTCCTCCAGAAAATAAAGTTTTTTTTCTTGATTATTAATATTAATATTATTCTTGATTCTTAAAAATGGAAGATTTCAGAAATATTACAAAAAAGAAATAGATTTTACTCATGTTTGAGCTGTTCTATAAATTTGAGGGGGTTTCTTGAGTTGGGCTGTGTGTTGATCAAGAGATTGAAGCAAAATTTTCTTTTATTTGGTGGAGTTAAGTGCAGGATAGGTGTTCGATCTAATGTCTCTGAGGCAGCCATTTTATCTTTGGTGCTACATGATTCCTTATTCCAAACACTAAACCTACTCGACGAAATGCAGAAGAGAGACATCACCCCTGATGTCTTCATCTACACCATCCTCATCGAGGCCTCCTACAAGTCCTTCTCCGTCTCCTCCGACACGCACCTCTTCCACAAGATGCACTCAATGGGTTGAAAAAGTGTGAATGAAGAATGGTACGTAGAATGTATTTGTGTAAATTCTTGAGAGAGATTTTTGAGCTGTTTAGTGTCTGGAATATATTTGTATAGATTTTGAAGATAATGGTGTTTGAAATATGTTTGTATAAATGCTTGAGGGAGTTTTTTTTTGTTTGTATTTAAGGATCGTGTTTGTATAAATTTTGGAGATTTTAGGATGTGGGAAGCTTTTGCTTTTTGCTGCATATATGCACACCAAGTGTTTGGTAGAAAGAAATGAAATTTACATATTCCGGGTCGTAGTGGCTAATGTAAGTAAGCCGTCTCATAAGTCCTTCGGAATAGTCACTTCTTCTCTGGTTTCTTTAAACGGCTCATGACCATTTTGAGCCGGCTCAAAATATGACAGTTTCACAACCCTAACTCAAAAAAAAATTCACAATACTAACTTAATTTTTTAGTGTTGCCAGATATGTGCATTAATCAACAACCAGAAACTGGAGTTCAAAGAGCTGCAAAATATAAATTCATATATATTACTGGATTATAACATTCCATACATTCACATTTTCACAACAAAAAGTTAACAGAGATCAAACTGTATTTAACAACACTACATTTCTTCACTTCTTCAACAGCTTCGGCATATAAAAAAATACAAACAAACCATTAAAATTGACACAATCGTATCCCACATCCATTGTTCAACTTCTAAGCCAACAACACCAACTACAACATTTGCATTTTCTACCCTACCAATTCTTAGATCTTGCTCCAATTGCACAATTCTTCCTTGAAGTGCTTCATTCTCTCTCTACAGTTATTCAACATACTGCACTACCTTAGGTCGCGTCTCAAAGCCTCTCCACATAAAGAACTTACAATTTCGAGGAAAATGATAGCAAGCATAGAAATTTTGACCCGCGTTCTCCTCAGTTGTAGCAACAAGAATTGGAGTATGAAGACCGCAGTAGCAAAGGACTTGGCCATCAAGATCCGCACTCCCTGAGCTTTTCGATGGATTGTTGCCCATTCGTCGTGGTGATTGTGCCAACTTCCTCATCGATATCAAATTTTCTCTTCTATATTAAGATTTGCAGAAATCAAAACATCTTGAATCGATTCATCGTGAGGACAGACATTACAAGCGTCTTTTAAGGAATCGATTTCCCCAATTTCTGCCAAAAAAATACTACAGCATTAGATTAAACAACACAAAATACAAAAAAATACACACACAAAAATACAACATATTTTGCCAAAGAACTCATCTTTATCATCAATTTCTTCTTCTTTGGTTTCTGTTGCCATCTCTCTATAACAAAGATCATTATTTTGATCAACAAAATCTGCGAAAATCAAAAGCTCAAGAGAAGATCCAGTACTCGAGGGAGAAGAAAGGGGTTCCCTTTCACCATCTCCGAAAATCTCTTGGGAGTTTAACTCCGAATAAGAATCCATTTTTTAGGAGTTTAATTCCAAACCAATCTCTGAGAAGCTCAACTCCAAGAACCAAATTCTCTAAGAAATTGAATCCCAAAAATCCAGATCTTTTAGGAGTTTAATTCCACAAAAAGATCCCTTTTTTTAGAAGTTTAAATCCAAAAGTCATTCGGGAGTTCAACTCCTAATTCAGAGGTTAAGCCCCTTTTTATGTGGGCGTCCAGCTCACGCGTGTAGGGCGCGTGACCCGCTAGCGCCCAGCGCCCTCGTGGAGGGCGCGTGACCCGCTGGCGCCCACTTGCCAAGCACATGAATCGCTGGTGCCTAGCGCCCGCATACAGAGCGCATGACCCGGTGTCGCCCAACGCCTGCGTGTAGGACGCGTGAACCGCTGGCGCCCAGCGCCCGCGCACCAAGAACGTGACTCACTGGCACCCAGCGTCCATGTGCCATGCACGTGACCCATGGACGCCCAGCGCCTACACGCCGCTCACGTGACCCGCGCCGCTCACGCGTCATTAGGACGCTCCTCACCCCTCTTTTCCCCTCACGCCCCACATTCAAAACACATCCCCTGTTAGAAAAAATTTCTAATGGACGTTGTCTTGCACCTCGCAAGGGAGCAGTTAGCCCCCTTGATCCCCAGCCCGCTATCCGGATAGCGGAACCCCCGTAAACTCTGCGAGGCCCTCGATAAGTCCAAGACCCCTTCAAAACACAATACATACACACTACACATTGAGTTCGCATGACCAGTTTTACCCGTCAATCGGAGATTTCCTCACTCCAAAAGCGAGGGGTAATTAATGACAACTTAGTCCACGGCTGTCGGAGATTTAGTTCCTCACAATCAATAAACCCCAGTCTACCATAGGTAGGGGAAATCTGTAATGTGCCTGACAAGCGCACGCATTTCCACCTCAATAGGGTGACGAAAAACAACCTACAGATTCTGTCACGCCCGGTGGGACATATCTTTCCTCCCATATTTCGGGTTAAACGTTCATGCGAATTCAATCAACATATACATCGATTGCCTGTACTGAAAATAATGCTCTTTCATGCAGGATTTCTAGCGATCAATTCTCAACAATGTTTTTAAAGATGAACCCAGCTTTCAAGACAACTCCCGTCTTGTAACGACCCTGAATTTTTCTATACAAAATTTTTCTTCTTAAAGTACAGAAATGAGTTTGTAAGGCTGAGCACAATTTAAAAGTTATTCTTGTTTAAGAATAGCAAAAAACAACTTATAGTTCACTGTTAAAAGCCTTGCACTTCTGTGACGTAGCCCATGTGTTCGAATCCCCTCAGCCACATATTATTTTTCCTAATTTTTCTTTTAAACTTGTTGGAAGCCCAAAAGTTTACACATGCAATACGCATAAAAATGAAAAGACAGAAAAAATAAACATGTGTAAAATATTGTGTACGTAGCCAGGGACACGTGGCAAGAATCCAGAGCTCCAATGCCCCCATTGGACCGGCGAGATCGGCCATGAGCCAGGTGACGCCGTCCGTCCATCGGGGATAATCCCCCGTGTTTCTCCCACAACACCCCTTGGCCTACCTTACCATCTCTGTTCTGTTTGATTTCCCTGAAAATTAATAGAGAATTAAAATGAAACTTTAAATCCAATTTTAAATGCTTTTTAATTCTTTTTTCAATTCCAAAACCCTAATTTTACACTATAAATACAACCCCATACCCTAACCCTCTTCATTCTGAAATCTATTGTCAAAATTCTCAAAAAATTTCTAAGTCTAAGAAGAGTGCAGGTGAAGTTAGCCCTAGGTCAAATCCGGCAAGGATTCAAGACGTTTCCGGCGACCCCGCGACTCTACGAAGTCTACTACCCTCATGCTCTACCTCCTCTCTCTCCTTTAAACTTGTAAGTCCTATATCTCTTCTTCTCTTTCTACTATAAAACTTCTCTTTTTCAAAACATATCGGTAAGTGGAGTTATACTGACATTTGTTACTAAAACCTTTGAAAACCACAATTCTTTTTAAGAATCACTTGTACTCATATATATACCTTACTTGTAATCAGTTAACTAATGTTTAGAAACCAATTTCACTCTAAAACTCCATGTTAAATAATTTTAATTAAACTTTTACGTTTAAATAACATGAAGTTTACATACAACATCTTTCAATTATTTTGCTTAGCATACCTTTAGAAAATCTCACGAGGTAATGACCTACCACTCACATACACATATTTTGACATAGCACGATTCTCTTGAATAATATTTTTGTGGCAAAATACGACTTTTCATCAAAATACCTTAAACTATTAAAAGCCCAGATTTCTTTAAATTGTGTTACTTAATTATTTGCGATTATACCTCTCCAACCCATTTTGGAGAACCCGGTTTGGATGGTGCGGATTATCGCACATCCATAGGACTAGTAGAGTGAGATGCAGACCTTCTCACGGAGCATACGATCTCGATGGAATTTTAATACAATTTTAAAGAAAAACGAGAATTTCTTTTTAATAATAAAAAAATTATTTTTAATAATTATATAAAAATTTATCAAACCACGTATTTTAAGATATTATTAAATTCCATGTTTTCTAAACAAAATAAAAGAATTACAAGTTTCATGAAAATACCATCAAGAATCAATGCAAGTCAAAATTTACACTAAAATACCTTGAACTATTCAAGTTTCACTAATATACTTCATTCTTTAAAAATTTACATCCATGAAATCCCTAAATAACATAAATAAATACTTGAGGTATATTTTGAAAGTATACTAAAAATATTTTTCATGAAACCCCCTCAAGTTATATTAAATTACATTAAGGACCTTAGTAAATATAGGTTTAAGCAGGACCAATTCTCTTGAGTCTCAAGGAGCCGGAGAAAGTGGGTGCTTTTCTATTTAAGGTAGAAAAATAAAATGGGGTTATCAATAGTAATTGTCTTAGAAAAAGACACAAATTCTGCCGTTCATGTACAACAGTTATCGATAATACCAAAATCCAATTCAGGATCCAAATCTGTTTAAGTGTCTGACTCAATTTGAGTCTCAGTCTAATATGAATACAATCCAAACATGAATCCAATCATAACTCCAATTCAACATGAATCCAATATACCAAATATGAACACTTGAACTTGAACATGAATACCAGAACAATATCAACATGACTTGACTTGACCGAACCATGGCTATATCTTGAACTTGACTACATGACTACCGTTTACATCCTGAATGTGTTTACGTGAACAACTTATACCATGATCTCGGCAAGTCTGATAACTATAAATCAATACAATCAATACAATATAGATTACGGGGTTTAACGGGGTAGATTGGTACGGAAGGTATTAAAAGTGGCATGATGATGGTCACTAAAAGACGTAGATTAACATCCATGCTGTTGTCCCATGGGTATTGATGGGGCTTTGTACTACGGGTTAGCATAGTACACGGGGAAAGTTAAACTCCTCTCGTATACACTGATATCTTTTGCACCAAGCTACAAACAACTACGTTAGTTTAACAAACATATATGTGTATAAATTATAAATTATCAATTCTTTCCTATCTACTTGTTCTATTCTATTCTATCTTTTGGGACTTACCGAGCGCTAGTTCGCTGACGACATTCATATCTCTTCTTTTTTTAGAATGTTGTCATGAGGACCTGACTCTCAGGAGATTGAGCCAGCCAGAACGACTTGGAGCAGTTTACAGAGGAGGCAGACTTTTAGGCCTAACTTGTACTATTTTCTTTTCAGTTCATATGCCATTGTTTAGGCATCGCTTTCTATCATTGTATTTTTTTTTCAGTTGTATGTAAACAATGGATATTAATAAAAAGTTGTTATTTATATTACATCTCTTTTCATTTTTGTGCTTTACATTTATATTGCTAATTTACGTTTAACGTGTTTATTTCTGAGTAAACACGTCGCGTCCCTGCCACGTCTCCTTCCTCATACACTGAGAAGCGGGGCGTGACACGTCTCCTACACGATGAAGACAGACGCTCGAACGATCATCCCGGCAAGTCTCAGGCGGCAATGGGAGGAACCGCTGCAACAATTTGGCTCTATTTTATTTGTCTCGGCTAACACCATTCCCGCCCTTCAAGCTCCGGTGACGGATAAACCGGCCTCAAGAGGCTAAAAGACAAATGTCGTGGTCGCGAAGGCACTTCAGCCCAAGTACAAATCCGTTTCTGAATGACTCTCTGTTGCTCCAGCTGGAGGTAAGGCCATCAACATCAACAAAGCAATAAGGCGTCTCGGGCAAACTCCGGCGGTGCCCCTGACAACCACTCGATCGGGTATCTTCTCTAAGCTCCCCATCAACCGACTCACGGTCACTTTCCGGAAATAGATGCCCGCTAAGCCCTCAAAATCGAGAAGTTAAGACAGAAAAGGCTCAGATACAGAGCCAACAAAAGGGTTGGGGCTCCTGCTAGTTTGAACTTCGTGGTGTTCCAAGAACGAGGTTACCCCACAATAACAGCTGAATCGGATATAAAGCTCTCTAACTCTTTCGAACTGCTGAAACTTGTTCAGAAGAACATCATGACCGCAAGAGTCAAGAAAACTGCGATCCGGACCGTGTCACCTAAGGACCCAGCCAGGCCAACCGTCTTTAGTCGTCCGTTCTCTCCCGAAGAGAAAGGGCCACGATGACGGTCCGAAATACCAGCCGCTAAAAATAAAGAGATGGATGGACATGTGTTCCATACTGTCTACATGGTGGGCACACGCAGCAAGAGCAAGGACGGGGCCACCACATCTCAAATCCAATCTGGAGTGAATGTGACTGCCACTTCCCAAGACCAGCCTCCTCTAGAAGGTAATGAAAACCCTTCCAGTGAGCCTGATAAGCAGAGAGATCTATCGGTTCATGAGGAGTCGGGCTCGGAAAGCGAAGAGGAGCCAGTCTTTCGTCCCAAGACCACAGAGTAGCAACTTCTCCAAGAGCTCCGGAAGAAACTCAGAAACAAAGACAAGGAGATGGCCAAACTCTACTAAAAAATTGACGACTTGACAAATGTTGTCTTACAGCTCACGGCCTAAGTTGCCACTCAGCCGCCCAATCAAGCGCAGGGCTCTGCTCATGAACAGGGAAACGGTGTCCCGAGGCTTCCGACGCCTATTCCCTCAAATCCAAAGGTGGGCGAGCCACATGAAAGTCGGCCACATCCTATCTTGGGAAATGTCTTGATTACCGATGACAGCAACCCGCTAACGCAAGATCAAATCATGGATTTAGTCGCCAACAAAGTCAAATATTGTAAGCCGAAGCCAGAGCACAAAAAGATGTCAGCAGTAGTAGGAGCCCATATCCTGCTCGGTATGATCTGGTAGAGTTTCCTGGTGGCTATGTCATCCCCAAATTCGGAAAATTCGATGGGACGGGAAATGTGAATCAACATATCGCTCACTTTAATGTCTCATGTGGGAACACTGGAGGAAATGATGCGCTTCTCCTCTGCCAGTTCGTTAATAACTTAACCGATGTCGCTTTCGACTAGTACGCGAGCATACCGGATAGCTCCGTTACCACTTTCTTCTAAATGGAATCTTTATTTCGGCAAAAGTTCATGAGTGTTAGCGATAAGATCACTATTGTCGAACTCGTAAGGACCAAGCCAAGAAACAACGAAAGCACGTGGATTTTATAATCCGATAGCGCAATCTCTCCGTCAAATGTGAACCGCCGATAGAGCAAGACCAATCTGTCAGCCTCCTCATTGGAAATCTCAACAATTGAATGGCCATGTTTCTATGCACAAGAGCTGGTCAGGAAAGTTCAAATGTTGGAGCGCTCAAAGCAGGAGTTCTCCTCTGATTCCCAAAATGACAATAAATCCAGGAGAAACCGAAAAAACGATAATCGCAAAGGCGGAAATTCCGACGATACAGAATCTTTTAACATTTCAGCTGACCGAAATAGACGAGGAACAAGCGGGCCAAATGTCAACTAACCTCGAAAGCTATTGTTGGGAGGGGGAGGAGAATCGCCTTTGAAAGAGAAACTGGATTGGGTCTATTCCTTCAAAAGGGACAAAGTCTGTAAATTATTGAAAGATGCCCTAAGAAACGGTCTACAATTGCCAGAATCAAAATGACTGCAAGAAGCGAATATCACCGACGACCCCAAATATTGCTCCTATCATAGAGTGATAGGTCATGCCATTGAGAACTGCTTTGTCTTTAATAATTGGGTTGAAAAATAATACAGGACAGGAGAGATAGAACTGTCTAAAGGCGTTTTAGCAAACAATCAAGCTGCGACTGCCAATTTCATACAAATAGAGACTGAAGCCTTCGGAAATCTGCTTCTCTTAGTTGTCTGCCCTTCTTTGAAAGGAACAGACCAAGGCAACAAACCAAAAACCCAACGAGCAACATTACCAATGAAAAAGCAGTAGACGGGTACATAAACCACATAGTCTACATAGTGGGGCCTAGAAGAACAAGTCCTCCTACGTCTCATACCCATGACAATGACGTGGTTATTGCCACCCAACACCGGCTTGGTCTAGATGATGAAGGGCCCGCTTGGGCCATCAAGCTAAAGAAGCCCGTGGTTCCTGTGGAATCGAGCTCAGGCAGTAAGGATGACCCAGTTATCATACCCGGAGTTACAGAGCAAGCGTTATTCCAATGGCTTCAAAAGCATTTTCAGGACAGGGACGAGAAGTTGGCCAAGGTCCATTCCAAAGTCGACGAGCTGGCAAACGTCGTGGCAGATCTCACGATCTAAGTCGCCCGATTGCAATTACAGCAAAATTAAAATTTGGTTCATGAGCCAGAGATTGATATCCTTAAACAGCCAACCGATACTCCCTCCAGCCTAAGAGCGGAACACCTTTGCGAAAAACGGCCGCGATCAGCTTCCAGTCCCTCCGAGTACACTGAACGGGGTAAGCGGACAGCAGGCGAAGCAAAGATCAATCGGCCTCGAGGACCAGCATCAGGAAAGGCACCGACGGAGAGAAAGAAGAAAGGATACTCCTTCAGAAGGGACGAAGTCGCAAAATATTCAAAAACGCCTTGAACGACGGTCTGCAACTGCCTATTCCAAAGAGGCCACATGAAATGAACATGACCGACAATCCCATATACTGCCCAAATCATAGAATGGTGAGTCATACCATCGGAGACTGCTATGTTTTCAAAGAATGGGTATAGAACTAATACAAGGCTGAGAAAAACCTACCGTCCTCGGATGTACCGGCAAACCACCAAGTTACGATCATCGACTCAGCCTCGCCAAGATCAAAGTTCAAGAGGCTTGGATAAGCAAACCCCCTTGACCACCACGTCGTTAAACTAGGAATAGATGACCCCTACGCCGTTAAACTGGGAACCACCGACCCCTAAGTCGTTAAACTGGGAATGTAAGAAAATGTGTAAATAAATAAATAAATAGCCAAAATGATGGTGCAACTCCCAAAAAAAATCAGCGAGTAAAAGTAAAAATAAAAATCTGAAATGACGGGGCAATCGAGAATAAATAGCCGAAATAATACGGCAATCCCGACCTTCGCGATAAGAAAAGCTGAAATGGTATAGCAATCGCAGTAAAAAAATTGTATACAAATTAATATTTCAAACTCCTCCAAAGGTGAATGCTGAGTCCCTCCTGAAACCATATTTTTGTGCTAGCGATGCAGACGCCAACAAAATTTCAAATCCCCGAATATCCCAATGGTGAATGATGACTCGCTCTTGGTACCATTCCAGTGTTAGCGATGCAGACGTCAACAAAATTCTAAATTTCCCAAATTCTCTCAGCCCTACGACCAGTCCCCAAATTGACGACTGTATACAATCCACGGGCTCAAATAATCCTCATCACACCCATGTCTCACCGCAATCACCAGTCCCGGGCCGGTCTCCACCCGTGGAATTATGCTTCATTTAGGAAAACCCACTCATGTGTCCTCACAATGGATAAGGAGAACAAAACTTACGAAATCCTCTCAACTTGTAAGAAAGCACCTTCGTGGGATCCTTACTACTCACAAAGGAAAAACACACTTGAGGGTCCCCACGACACTTAAGGAAAAAATACACCTACGAGATCCTTTCGACTCGTAGGGAGCAAATGCTTTTCTGGGATCCTTACGGCTCATAAAATTGAAAAGCCTTAGGTGATAGGGACCTAAACCTGTCTCCTATGCCATCGCTCCCCAACAGAAAAAGGCAAATGATGAATTGCTCGCAGCACTTATGCTCCAGTGTTAGCAACGTTGATACCGACCTCAACTCCAAAAATTCCAAACTTTCGATCCAATAGACCCCTAAGTCATTAAACAGGGAACAGATGACCCCTAAGTCGTTAAACTGGGAACGAGGGAAATCCCTTCATGGCAAATGATGATTCGCTCCTGGTACCATATTCCAGTGTAACCATGCTGATGCCAAATCAAAACCAAAATCCTCAAATTCTCTCATGGCAAATGATGACTCGCTTCTGATATCATATTCCAGTGTAGTGGTGCTGATGCCAAACCAAAGACAAAGTTCTTAAATCCTCTCATGGCAAATGATGATTCATTTCGGGTACCATATTCCAGTGTAGTGATGCTGATGCCAACCCAAATCCCATGTTATCCACGTCAAATGATGATTCGCTCGTGGTACCATATTCCAGTGTAGCGATGTTGACGCTAAACAAAAACTCAAATTCTAAGTCCCAGGCTCACAAGTCCCGCTAGACGGATAAAAAACTCCCAAATCAAATCAAATAATCAAATCAACCAACGACCTCCCTTCGAAATTATGCTCCGCCTCGGAATCAAGTCAACCAACAATCTCTGCTTCGGAATCACATTTTTTCTCAGAATGTACCCCATATCGAAATCATGCATCGCCTCAGAGTATCTGCCTTCCATATCGAAATTATGCTTCGCTTCGGAATCAAGTCAACCGATAACCTCCCTGTCAGAATTATACTCCGCCTCATAATCAAGTCAAGCAACAACCTCTGCGTCGGAACCACGTTTTTTCTCAGAATATACCCTTTGTCGAAATCATGCTTCGCCTCGGAGTATCTGCCTTCCATGTTGGAATTATGCTCCATCTCAAAATCAAGTCAACTAACAAGCTCTGCGTCAGAATCATGCTTCATCTCAGAATATGCCTCAAGTCGGAATCATGCTTTGCCTCGGAGTATCTGCCTTCCCTATCAGAATTTTGCTTCGCTTGGGAATCAACCTCTGCATCGGGGTTATGCTTAGTTCAGAATGTCTGCCCTGCGCCGGAATTAAACTTCATCTCAGGATACACCTGTCCCATGTTGAAATTATGTTTCACCCCGGATCCCTGCGTCGAAACTATTCTTCGTCTCAGAATATATCCTCCCCTTGGAATTATGCTCCACTCTTCGGAATGATGCTCCGATCCCAGAATTATGCTCCGCTCCTCGGAATGATACTCCGATCCCAGAATTATGCTCCTGGAAAATGCCCTGCTCTTCGGAATGATGCTCTGATCCCGGAATCATGCTCCGTTCCTCGGAATGATGCTCCGATCCTGAAATTATGCTCCTTGAATTATGCTCTGCTCCTTGGAATGATACTCCGATGCCGGAATTATGCTCCTGGAATTATGCCCCACTCTTCGGAATGATGCTCTGACCCTAGAATTATGCTCCACCCCTCGGAATGATAATCCGATCCTGGAATTATGCTCCACACCGTGAAATGATGCTCCGATCCCCGGAATTACGCTCCCGGAATGATGCTCCACCCCCAGAATGATGTTCCACCTCGAAATCAAACTCCCCATAAATAAGATCCATCAATTTCATTCACACAACACATACACGTGGTGTGCATTTATTGATAGGGAAAGTTTGTTAGGGTCAAAAATTACACCCCGGTTGACCAAGTCAAAATCAAAGTCAACCCAAACCAAGTGGACCTAAACCCAGGTCAAGTGGGCTCATACCCAAGTCGAGCCCAAATATGAAGCGGCCGGACTCCTCATGCTAAGAAGAAAATTACATAATAAATAAGTTTGATATAATATTCATCCATGAATGTAAAATATATGGGCAAAAAGCTAAATTTTTATAAAGCCCATGGCTCATGTGCAAAAAGAAATAAGCACATGGGCATGAGATGGACAAAATGCCATTTTGTAAAGCCCAAGGGTTATATGTAAATTCATAAGCCTATATAAGGCAATATGATAATGAAATAAAGCATAATTATTCATTCCCCTCAAAATTAGGGTTCTGTGCCTCCTTCACCTTCCTCAAGATCCTACTTCTTTTTTCGAATTAAATCAAGAGTTTAACTCTTTCTTTTCCAAAAAGAAATATTTTTTCACCATAAAATCTTTGAAGGGGAGCTCGGATCTCCCATCAAATCTTTAAAAGAGGAGATTTTTAAGTCTTACCCCCTTTTCTCCAAGATCGAGCCAACAGAGAGGAGGAAGAAGGAGACCCGTCTTCAAAAATCTCACTTTGGGAATATCCAAGGCTTAAGAGAAGATCCAGGGCTCGAGAGAGAAGAAAGGGGTTCCCTTTCATCATTTCCAAAAATCACTCGGGAGCTTAACTCCGAACAAGAATCTATTCTTTAGGAGTTTAACTCCAAACCAATCTCTGAGAAGCTCAACTCCAAGATCCAAATTCTTGAAAGAGTTGAACCTCAAAAATCTAGTTTTTTTAGGATTTAACTCCACAAAAGATCCCTTTTTTAGGAGTTTAACTCCAAAAGTCACTCGGGAGTTCAACTTCTAGTTCAGGGGCTAAGCCCCTTTTTCCGCGGGCGCCCAAAGCCTGTGCGCCGAACCCGTAGCCCGCTGGCGCCCGCGCGCATGGCGCATGACCCGCCCAGCGCCCACACGCCAAGCACGTGACCTGTGGGCGCCCAGCGCCCACGCACCGCTCACGTGACCCGCGCCGCTAACGCGTCTTTAGGATGCTCCGCACCCTTATTTTTTCCTCACGCTCCATATTTAAAACACGTCCCCTGTTAGAAAAAAATTCTAACGGGGCGCTACCCATCATCCCATAAGAGGGCTGCTAGCCCTCTTGACCCCCAGCCCACTATTCGGGTAGCGGGACCCCCCTAAACTCTGTGAGGCCCCCGATACGTCCAAGACCCCTTCAAAACACAACACATACACACTGCACATTGAGTTCGTATGACCAGTTTTACCTGTCAATCGGAACTTTTCTCGCTTCAAAAGCGAGGGGTAATTAACGGCAGTTTAGTCTGCGGCTGCCGGATATCTGAATCCCCACAATTAATAAACCCCAGCCTATCCTAGGCAGGGGGAATCTGTAATGCGCCTGACAAGCGTGCGCATTCCCATCTCAATGGGGTGACGAAAAAAATCCTACATCTGTCACGCACCGCTTCCCAAAATACGGAATACGAGGGATGACCATACTAGCCATGCTCCTATAGACAAGAAAATATCCCACCGTAGTCACATTTTGGCTTCTAACACTACATAGTAAGCAGTAATCATGCACAGATAGATAGAAATACAATCACTAATTTATCGCATTTAAAAGAATCAGAGTGCAATGGATACGAGTCTGTAACATCAAGGAAACAACTAACCGAATGGAAGCAAGGGAAACAAATAAGTTGACATCACTGGTCTAGATCTTCGCGATCTCCTTGAAAATGGTAGGTCCGCTTGTTCCTCTGAGCATGCATACTCAGGTCATCAAAGTGACACAATATAGCAATATATAATATGTGCAATAATGTAATAAGCATGAATTAGCAAGCATATATTAATGACATGAGTGTGAAATAACAGATGCAGGTGAACAATATAGCATGTGTATCAGATTAGTAATCAATGCAATGTCTATGTCACTAAACATATTAGTCTCTAAGTCGGTTGAAATTGATCGGTGGAAAAGAATTCTCATGCTTAACAAGGTCCCATGCATGCTCGATACTACGGTCAAAACTGTATCTAGGACATACCCTATCAGCCGTACCGTAAGGCACAACTAGCTAAACATATCACTATCACTAATATCAAATGATCATCCTCTAAACGCTGTATCTCGTTAAATACGAGTTCGATTCCACTCTCTATTTACCCATTTCCCCCAGGTTATGGTATATGTGCATGTATCAGATTGATCGCGTACAAGTACGTATCACTTTTACTTTTCAGCCACGCTTTCACTTATATCACTTTTGCTTATAATCACTTTCACTAATGTACTTGCCACAACCCAATCAATTTCACTTATCACTCAACAATACACTATAGTCACTAGGGTATCAATATAAATGGTCACTAATCACTGAGTGTAAAGCAGACACACGATATGATAGGAATGGAGTAATTACACTTCAATTAAATAAGGGCAGCCAGTGCCATTCAGTTTGCAAAATTCACTATAATTCATACACGCAGAATTAGGTAAAATAATATTAAAGACATAAATTATACTCATTTATATAAATGGTAAAATTATTTTCATCTCAATCGACATTCTGGTTAGGGAGTTATGTTCATTTTAAAACAGATGTAAGCTGCTGGAATTCCAGTTTCAGAACTGAAAATCCAATTTCAAGCGCAGTTTGCTATGAATTGCATTCAGAATTAATGACCGTTACAGTTCAATAATATCTAGCTTTATCAATTAAGTTTTCAAATCAACCGACGTAACGTCAATAGCCCTTGTGTATAGGGAATTATTTTTTGTTTAAAGTCAATACGTATAAATTGTCACTTCAGAAATTAGCATAACACACTGACAGTTTAAAATAGTTTTAAAATATCAAAAGGCAATTAATTTTAATGAAACTAGTACCAAAAGTTAGATAACTTGATTATCTACGCAATGTATAGGTACCCGCATATTATCAGATCTTTACAGTGAGATATGGATGTTTCAATTCAGGCATCAACAGAAAATACTGTTCTGGACTGCAGTCAAGAGCAATATTTCTCTCCAATTTTCGTTATCTTAACATGATAATATTTAGTAACAATTTGTAGAGAGTTTTAGTTTATCTATTTGGCTTCTATACAAGCTTTAGAACATCATATTACAAGTTATAGTGAATTAACTATGAATTTTACACTGCGACATATACGGTAAATTTCAGATTTAACATCGCCGATTGGGGGTATCATTTCATGATCTAAACATTGATGTTTTGTGTCTAAATTCTACACGATATCAGTTAAAAATCAAATGAAACTATTGATCACAAAGTATGGGATTTTAAATAGGTTTTTCAATCAAGTGATACATCGAGCACTTAGGTTATGCATACGTATACTAATCAACGCCAGCTTTATCAAATTGATTAAAAAAAAATTGATTCCTATGAATTCTAAATTATATCACTATGGGATAATAGACCAGAGTTGGGTTTGATTCAATACAATCAATACGATGGCTCACTTTAAAAGTATTTTATTATAACTTTACGATACACACACACATATATATACATGCACACACATATATATATAATTATTTAACATTATTCTATAACTTAAATACTATAATAGCATGAGTAAGCAAGTGATGGGTTTTCGCTTGCCTGGCACCGGATCGACGGTCGAGATGGCGACGGCTCCGGCATCGGCACAGCACGATCATGACACAAGCACAAGCAGTAGCAATAGCACACCTAGGGCTCGGCTGTGGCACTGCGGAGCTTGGGCTCGGCGATGGTGACGGGGCTGCTGCTGACGTCGGAGAGGCGATGGTGATTGCCGGCGATGAGGGCTGTAACGATCTTGAAATCCCTGTATATTTATAACAATTCTATATTATATAAAGGGTGTTTCTATTTCTTATTCCGAGTTATAAGTAGTTTTTGATAAAAGTCAATAAGAAACTCCTTTTAGATCGCCGGTTAATACCCTTTACCGTTGTTCCTTAGCCCACGTGTTCGAATCTCATCAACCCCAATTATTTTAATATTTTCTTTTTAACGTTTTGGAAGCTACGGGTTTACGAAATGTTTCAACTGAAATGAGGTATTAAAATATGACCCTAAACCTTACCCGAACCCAAACCCCGAGCACAAAGCTCGAGGCTGGGCCGAGATTTGGATGAAACCGGCGTCCTGGGTGGGTTCAATTTGGTTTGTCTCCTGGACGGATGACTCTTTGACTCCCCACTACCCCTTTTGATATTTTAAAACTCCTGCAATCAACCAGAGAACTGCCAGTCTTTTCATCTCCCATTAACCATTCTTTAATCCTTTTTAATTCTTTTTAGATTCATTTTAATTCCTCATGCAGCTATCCCTCACTCCCTGTAAATACCTAACCATTCTAGCATCATCCTCATTTATGAAAATACTCTAAAATTATACTCGAAAGTCAAATCTCTCAAGTCCAAGAATAAGTCCAAGCCAAGCAAGTCCCTCAAACTCGTTCTTCATAAATCTTTTTCCCATTTCATCGATCTCGGTTCTTGCAACCAAGGCTCTTGTTTTCATCTCCTCTAGTACACGCAGCTCGTAAGTCTCCCTCCCTCCCTCCCATTCGTTCTACCCTCACATCGACGTAATAAAATTTTAGAAAAACAATTTTTTTGCAAACTTGAAATAACCGTTATCATGAGAACATCTTTTACCCATCTATCATTTCTTTTTTTTATGACATGCCACATTTAAATGGTACATGAATTTAAAATAATTTTGCTATGTTATAAAATGCTTAGAAAACAAAGTAATAGATAAATACCACGTCCTTATTTTAATCTTGATTGTAGTTTTTGTTAACCTATTTAGATAATATCATACACGGAGTAACGAACTACCCCAGACACACATGTAAAATATAGCACGGTCATTGTTTGTCACAAAGAAAAGTATTTCGCTAAAATACCCTTAGGTAAAACATGAAATTTTTATTCTTTGTAAATACGGCTCTACAACTCTCGTTAGGGGAACCCGTTATGGATGGGGTGGATTATCGCATATCGTGAAGATAGTAGAGCGAGATACAAAACTTCTCATGAAGAATTCGATCTCGAAAAGAATAAAATACGGTTTTAAAATAAAATAAACAAATTCTATAAAATTTAACATAAAAGAAAATATAAGTTTTGTTAATTGGGTTATCACTATTTTCTAAAATATCAATCAAAACAAGTTTTTAAAATTTAAAGTCTTTAAGAAAATCCTCTCAAGTTTCCAAAAGATAAATTTTTCATTAAAATACCATAAATTTTAAAAGCTAGGTTTTGACAATAAAATAACACAAAATATAAAATATGTTTTTCTAAAAAAATCTTGAAATTTTAACTAACATTATTTTATCAAGAAACACCTTCAAGGTTTTAGGATGAATTAAAACCCCACGAGAAATTTTAAATGATATCTTTCACTAAAATACATTAGAAATCAAAAGACTAGTCTAGATTACATATTTAAGTTGCAGATTGGTTCTGAGTGGTATCTTCTCTTGTCAGTGCCTCGGGGTTACCAGAGATAATGATGCACCACTTGTCTGTCCCTGAATGTAGATCGTAATTTCAGGAAATGAATCACATAGAACTTGAACTTGAAAACTTGAACTTGAATTGAACCTGAACTATGTACTCGAAACTTGATATGAATATATGAACTTAATAAATATACCAGAAACCAACTTGACTCAAACCATGAATACAAATGACATGACTACATGAACTCAATCTTGATATTACATTACCTTTTGTATTTACGGACTCAATAAAGACTTGTAACCATTGATTAATATATACGGGGTGTTGGGGTAGTTCAAGTGTGAATCTAACGGAATCTCAGGAGGTCCCCTAATTCATGAATTCATATCTACTAACACTAGTAATCTATCACTAGAGCTCATGTTTTCAAGCCTCTGGGCCTCTACTCTTGGGTTTGGAATACTACGACACCAGGTTGAAGTCCCATTACCAACAATTGATTCGGGCACGTGATTCTTTGCTTCTGTGCTCTACCCTTGAGTTCGAGAATACTCCTGAGATTGGTTTACATTCACATTTGGACTGACGTTAAATTAGACTACCTTGCAGAGACCTGCTAAGACACTTACCCATACTCACTCACACACACTTCTTACCTGTTATGCTATACATTTCATATTATATTTCTTTTGTACCTGTTAAACATCATATTTTTTTAGGACTTACCAAGCATAAGTTCGCCGACGGGCATTCCACCCACCTTTATATTCTTTAGAATGTTCGTCAGATGATCTAGAGAAATAGGAGGTGGAACCGACTACAAAAGACTATGACCAGCTCAGCTCACAAGCCGATACATAGATTTCCTTTTCAGTTTCAGTTTATATATGCCACTTGTTTATGCATTATATTTCATGTTATTTTCTTTTCAGACAATCTATCAACATAATTAAACTTATTGAAATTAGGATGTAAATATATAAAGTTGGATTTTCATTATCATGTTCATTCTTATCATTTTATATTGTTTATATACGTTTAGCGTATTTGTTTCGAAAAAAGACCTTCTTGGAATAATTATGTCACGGGCCTTGTCACGTAACTACTCCCTCTTTTGGAAAGCGGGGCATGACAAGGACAATTGGCAGCGACAGTCAGCTTGAGGGGGTGCAGGGTGTTCAGTGCTCAGCTAGCGTTTAGAGAGGAGGCTGGCAGCTCGGAAAGGGAAGGAGTGGGGTTTATTCCCGCTAAAAATTTCTGCGCAAAAAAACCCAAGGTATCAAATGGCAGCAATACGTTTAAGAAAATATAAACCAGTATTTTTCGGGCTGTATTTTGCCAAACTCCCGAATGGGAATCAGGTAAATTCTGATGGTATCGAAAGCGTCTCGAAAAGTCCTTTGATTTAATATATTACGGGCCTCATAACCCTTCTCAAGAACTTAGTTTTTTCTCTGGATTTGAGATCCACAAGACAAGTCTCCCACAAGTTGAGTATTTAATTCTCATCGAGAAGATCTTATTCTTGAGAATAAAAAATTCAGGAAAGAACAAAGTTGAAAAGAAAGAAGATGGAGTCCATAATACTCCATGAACTTAGTTCCTTCAAATTAAGAACTTAGTTCTTTAAGAACCCGATCCAAGATCCTCAAAATAGTGATATTGGTGATCGCTAATGGTCAAAATACCATTAACAGAGTTTTAACCTCTTTGAAAATATGAATAGAAAAATATGGATAAAAGAACATGGACAATATGGAGTTCATAATACTCCAGGAACTTGGTTCCTTCAAATCAAGAACCTAGTTCTTAAAGAACCTGATCCCAGATCCTCAAAATAGTGATCTTGGTGATCGTTAATGGTCAAAATACTAATAACAGAGATTTAAGTTCTCTAAAAATATCAACAGAGATTAAATCTCCAAAGAACTCAGCGCCTCACGTGAAAAGTACGTGAGCACCCAAGGCCAAATTATATAGCGCCTCACGTGAAATACATATGAGCGCCAAAAAACAAAAAAAGTTTAGTGCTTAGCACTAGTGCAGCGTCTTACGTGAAACACACGTGAACGCCAGACGCTCAGCTCCTCACATGAAACGCACGTGAGCACCACAAAAGACTAGTGCTTAGCACTATTTCAACGCCTCACGTGAAACACAAGTGAGCGCTATATGCAACCGATTTCTTAGCACTGCTGGGTAATACAGAAACCCAATCTTAGCCCAAATTGTCTAAGCTTATGTTCGTGATATCCAAACTGATATCCAAACCGATCTTAGTCCTATACATGACTAATGATCTTCATACCATACTTTCTAAGTTAATCTTAGTCTCAAATAAGACTAACGATTCATAGATGATCCACCATGATCTTTTCCCTCAAATACGGGATTTGCTTTAAGGGTACATCTCTCCACACCTCTGATATACGTCGTTGTAATTCCTTAACGTTTTCATAGAGGTGGCGGGTCCCGACAACCAACAACTCTTTTCTCGTCCCAACTTGATGTAAAATTTCATCAAGATAGGAATGATACATCCCACATTGATGCACTTCCAAATTGATGTGCACACCTCAATTGGATCGCACCCTAAATTGGACGCATTCCATGTCACCATCATTCACTTCACTACGTAACAAATACACATGTGCGCAATACAGATGTTGAACTGAAATGTCCTTAAACTAACGTTCGTTCCCAAAATGAGAATGGTGGACCGAAGCGTCCTTAAACAAAAATTCATCCCCAAAACGGGAATGATGGACCGAAGCATCTTTAAACTAACATTCGTCCCCAAAACGGAAATGTTGGACCAAAATGTCCTTAAACTAACAATCGTCCCCAAAATGGGAATGTTGGACCGAAATGTCCTTAAACTAACATTCGTCCCTAAAATGGGGATGTTGGACTGAAATTTCCTTAAACTAACATTTTCCCCAAACACGGCGATAATGGACCATGATGTTCTTAAACTAAAATAATCGAGTCCATATTCTCATATGTTTCTAAATTGATCTTAGTCTCAAATATGACTAACGATCCTTAGATCAAATTCAAATATCCTACGAACGGATAGACCTCATAAATGTGAGAAATACGCCCTAAGTTCATTCCCGTTGGAAAACCAAGCTACCAATGTGGACCCCGTCAAGCAAATCCCTGACCTAAACCCAAATCTCAAATATACGGATTTGGACTAATCCGCTCCCTACGGGCGATGACACAAATTAGTCTCCGTATACAATTCACAGGCAACAAAAACAAACAAAAACACACATGACACGAAGTGAACTGCCAGAGCAGGAGAAAGTGGTTATCGCAATGCGATAATGTAATTAACTGCAGGGGTTTGCGCTTGTAGGGAAGAGCGTCCCCACAATTAAAAACCCCTCATAAAATGAGGGGGAATCTGATAAAGTCTGCTACAACGGTCGCGTCTGTCCAAACCTCCGATATATGGTGCCATAAATCAACTTGGTATTTTCGGAGAGGTGGATGGATAAGTCCAAATATCATCTGCCCCCAGAATTCAGGCCAGACATCCCAACGTCTCGGTCCTTATCTTTCGGTGGTGAACATATTCTGGCACGCCCGGTGGGAGCTCTTCCTCTTTCCACTCCACACTTCGTGTGTCGTGTTTTTCCGCGATCAAATAATCGCGGTATAGATATTTGTAGTTGCCCTTGGATGATGGGATACTGAAGCCGGCATTTCGTCTCTATGCAGAATGGAATTTGCTTTCACTCACCGCAACTCAGGCTCTGTCACATCTGGCGCAGTCAAGTATGGGCCACTTACAAACTCAAATCTCTGCAATCCGGCTCTTCAAGAAATCAATGGGCTTCTGTTTGGGTCGATACTCCCACCTCCCACCCTCGATGCCTCAACGCCGAAGGAGAAAGCCCAGAAGAAGTCTGTCTTCCATAGGCCGGCTCCCCAAGCTGAAGCTTTGCCGACAGAATTAGTCCTCAAACAACTGGCACCTGCCAAAGACCAAGGTCGACACAGGGGGCATAATACTCATGATCTCAAAGAATGCAGGGGGCAAGCTCAACAAACTCTTAAGACCGATAAATCTATGGCTGCAAGACATCATCGATGTCGAAATCAGCGTTAAATAAGACAAGCTGGGGGTAGTTGTCCATCCGGGCTGTTTCTAACTCTGACAGTGAATATTGATGTTCCAACCAGTAACAGCTTTGAACTGCTGCGAAGGGTCGGGAAAAATTCCCCTATCGTGATATTGAAGAAGTCTTCACAAACCACGGAGATCCAAGGAGAGCATAGGCCAATTCGCTCCCTAAAAGAACTTTCCTCATCTATATATCAAGTGTGGAAGCAAGTAAAGGACTCAGTCGTTATCCGCGGTCCTTCCTATAAGCGTCAGCTAAACTCTGACAACTCTCTTTCCAAATACAAGGGGACTCATCCCAAGTCAGTTCCTGATACTATGGTTCCTCCTAAAGCGGCTTATCACAAAGAGAGGCCTAATAAAATCCAAATGCCCGAGGCAAACTCCAAGGGTCAAGATTCTAAATGCCCCAAGCCTGGGAGCATGGTAGTTCATACAGTTCACATGGTAAACTCCAAAGAGGAAAGTACTACTTCTACTAGTCACAGACCGCATACTCGGTCTTCGACCAAGGCTCAAATGCAACGTGAAAAGTTGCAAAAGATGCTTGCTTAGGCGGCAGCACTCACTAATTCATCGTATAAGGCAAATCCCAAAGATGCACCTGTAGAAAGAACAGAGCAGGAGTCGGATATTGACTTCCTAAAGCGCGCTCTCAAAAATAGAGATGAAGAAGCGGCAGAAATGTCCATTAAAATGAACCAGATGGCCTTTCTAATCCAAAATATGGCTGGAATGATGGTTCAATCGGAACCACTGGCAGATGAACCATTGGTAATCACTCTTAAAGACAAGGGTGACGTTTCAAATCCTCTGCAAGTCTCATCAACGGCCAAAGAGGAAATGATTCCAAAAGCAAAGCTGGACGAATATTTCGCTCAGCAAATCAAAGCTCACTATGTTAGTGAAGTTGCAAATAGGTCAATCAAGACTGGTCAAACATATCCGTCCTGATACGATCAAATACAGTACCCGCCAGAGTATACACTTCCAACGTTCCACATATACAAAGGAACTGGGAATTCTCGTCAGCACATTGCGCGATTTAAATCCATGTGCGGCAATACTGGAGGAAATGATATATTGCTCCTCCAACAGTTCGTCAGCAGTCTGGCGGGCACCGCCTTCGAATGGTATGCGAAACTCCCAAAGATTCTGTGAATACCTTCGACGAGATGGATATGCTTTTATATCAGAGATTCTCTAGTGAGAATGAACACACTATCATGGCGGCATTGGTCAACGAAAGGGTTGGACTGAATAAAATCTGGGTTCAATATGTTACCTGATGGCGAAATCTCTGGTCAAAATGCGAACAACGCATCCACGAAGCTGCAGTCGTAGGAATGTTCATAGCCACCCTTAACCCAAATTCAAAGGTGTTCCGATTTATGGCCCTCTTCAAGCCGATGGCCTTCCAAGAACTCACGGATAAAATGACTCGATTGGATCAGATAGGTCAAGTCCCTTCATCATTCGATGAAGATGAATGAAAAGAAAAGGCAAGATGGCGTTTTTCGCCAACGTTCAACAAAAAATGAGCGGCTCCGAAACAATCTATTGCCAAAACAGCGACGGCACGGGTTCTACCCTTCGAAAGATTGGGGGTGCGAATACTCGTTCCCCCGGGATATATGCAGGGGCATATTGCTCATTGGCGGAATAATCTCTACGCCAGATGGTCCCTTTTTTCAAAAAACAGGAAAGATACTAAGAGACCTACAGACGGGTCTTACAATCAAGTAGAATACCCCGCTTAAACAAAAAAAACCATGGGAGGGATGTGAAATCCATGTCCCGCTCCGAATCAGATGATGAGGGAAAAATCCCCCAAGTCAAGTTCATTCTTCCAAGTAAGAAGAAAACTCTGCAGAAGGAGCGACGTGATATCTCGTTCCTTCGTATATGAAGATATTTCGTTAGCGTCAGAAAAGCGACATTGATGAATAGGGGGCAAGTGCCGTGTAAAATGCCTGGTATTTCCCGCAAAAACAACCCGATTGCTGTGGTAATAAAAGAAGCAGTCTAAGAGGGTAAAAATAGTTTAAGGTGAGAAGTGTCCATGCAAACAAAGGACACGCAGCAATGCCTCAGCAAAAAAGAGTTGGAAGGGATGAGTTATGCAACTTCTCGACCGAATGATAAATAATGGACCGAAACGTCCTTAAACTAGTGCGTCCTCAAACACGACGTGTCGCCTCAAACACGACGATAATGGACCGAAATGTACCAAACTAGTGCGTCGCCTCAAACATGGCGATAATGGACTGAAACATCCCTAAACTAGTGCGTCGCCTCAAATATGTCGCGTGGCCCAGAACACGGTGATAATGGACCGAGAAGTCCCTAAACTAACAATCCGCCTCAAACATGGCGACAACAGATCGAGATGTCTCTAAACTAACAACGGACCGAAATGTCCTTAAACTAAAACTTCGCCCCAAACATGGCAATAATGAACCAAGACGTTCCTAAACTAATAATGGACCGAAATGTCCTTAAACTAGCGTTCGTCCCAAAAACGGGAATGTCGGACCGAGACGTCCCTAAACTAATAACGGACCGAAATGTCCTAAATCTGACGTTCGTCCCCAAAATGGGAATGTTGGACCGAAAAGTTCTTAAACTAGAAATCCATCTCAAATATGGCGATAATGGACCGAAATGTTCCTAAACTAGTGTGTCGCCTCAAACATGGCGCATCGCCCCAAATACGGCAATATCCTCCCTTGAGATCTATATTACAATCGAAGTCTCAACGGTGAGGATTGCAACTTAAATCATGCCGGCTACATAGCTACTCCAGCGATGACGCCACCCCCAACTCCCACCGACAAAATAATAGGTCATCTGCGGCAAAACTACCTTCGAGAGTTCCATCGTCCGCAAAAAAAACAAAATAAACGGTATGTCCACTAGTAAAATGGGCATGGATGAAAACCCGAGAGGGCGCCGCGAGTAAAAACAGCAGGATTGCCGGCGAGTTTGTGAAAACTCGAAAGGGCGCAATCCCGTTTTAAAAAAATAATTAAAAAAAGAAAAATAAAAATAAAAACGGTATGTCCATAAGTAAAATAGGCACGGATGAAAACCCGAAAGGGCACCGTAAGTAAAAGTAGCAGGATTGTCGGCGAGTTTGTGAAAACCCGAAAGGGCACAATCTCGTTTAAAAGAGAGAGAGAAAGAGAGAAGGGGAAAAAAAGAAAAACGGTATGTTCACAAGAAAATGGGCATGGATGAAAACCCAAAAGGTGGCCGTGAGTAAAAACAGCAGAACTGCCGGCAAGTTTGTGAAAACCCGAAAAGGGCGCAAACACGTAAAATAAGAAAATTCATGTGCACTTGTAAGAAAAAAACCTGTGTCAGATACTTACGACTCACAAAGGAGCAACACACTTAGGAATCCCCATGATTCCTAAGGAGAAAGTACACCTACGAGGTCATCACGACTCGTAAGGAGAAATATCTTTATGAGACCCTTACGGCTCATAAAGTCAAAAGGCTTAGTCGACAGGATCCTAACCCTGTTTCCTAAGCCACTTTTGTTCAAATCAGCAAAGGAAAATGATGAGTCGCTCATGGCAATATTTCAGTCGTAGAGATGCCGATGCCTAAAAAGGTATCAAACTTCAAGTCCTCACACGGCAAATGATGATTCGCTCATGGCAATATTCCAGTCGTAGCGATACTGTAGCGACTCTATTTTAATATACAAAATTTTTTAAAGTTGATGTACAGAATAGAGTATTTGTAAGCCTGAGCACAAGTTATAAATTTAATTTGTTTTTAAACAACAAGAAACCATTTGTAGCTCACTGGTAATATTTGTAAGCTTTGCACTGCTGTGACGTAGCCCTTGTGTTCGAATCCCATCAGCCACATATTATTTTTAATGATTTTTCTTTTAAACTTTTGGAAGCCCAAAATTTTACACATGCAATACACGTAAAAATGAAAAGTCAGACTAAATAAACATGTGGAATATATTATATGAACATACCAAGACACGAGGCAAGAATCCCACACCCCACCTCAACCAAACGACCGGCGAAATGGGCATAAAGGCAGGCGCTGCCGGGCCCAAACATCGGGAATGCTCCAATATTTTGAACCCTAGTTGTTTGGCCTACCCCCACTACTCCTCTTCTGTTTTTTTTCTGAAATTAAACAGAGAATTAAAACTGAGCATTAATCCAAGTTTAAATGCATTTTTAATTCCTTTTTTCAATCGTCAAAACCCTAATTTCTCCTACAAATACAACATCACACCCTAGACCTCTCCTTTCTGAAATCCATTATAAAAAATTCTCAAATTTTTCCAAGTCAAAGAAGTGTACAAGTGGAGTTAGCCTAAGGTCACTTTCCGGCGACAATTCAGGACAATTCCGGCGACACCACGACTCCACGAAGTTTCCATCTTGTTCGCATACCTCCCTTCTCTCTTTTCAAACTGTAAGTCCCCTCTCTTCTATTCTTTTCACATCTCAAAACTGTCTCTTTTCAAATGACGTCAGTAAGTGGAGTTACCCGACTTTTAAATTCTATTCTCTTTAAAATAACAATTTTTCTTAGGAAACAATTATTCAAATTATTATACCTTGCTTGTTATACATTAACTAAAATCTTAGAAACCAATTTCACTATAAAACTCCATGTAAAACAATTTCTATTACACTTTTACGGTCAAATACCACAAATTTTATTTTCGGCATCTTTTATCATATTTTCTTGTATTACCTTTAGAAAAATCTCACGAGATAATGACCTACCTTTCACAACACAAATCTTGACATAGCACGATTGCTTGAAAACAATATTTTGGGACAAATACGAATTTACATTTAAATACCATAAACTATTAAAAACCGTATTCTTTAAATTGTTTTAATTAAATTCCTTACGATTATTTCTCTACAACCCACTTTTGGGGAATTCGATTTGGTTGGTGTAGATTATCGCACATCCATCGAATTAGTAGAGCGAGATGCAGAGCTCCTCACAGAGCATACGATCTCGATGGAATTTTTAATACAATTTTTAAGAAAAACGTGAATTTCTATTAAATAAAATTTATTTTTAATAATTATATATAATATTATCAAACCATCTATTTTCAATATATATAATAAATTCCATGTTTTCTAAACAAAAAAATCACAAGTTTCATGAAAATACCATCAAGAATCCAAACAAGCCAAATTTACACAAAAATATCATATATTATTCAAGCTAGGTGTTTATTCATTAGAGTACATCACTTTTAAAATTTACTTCCATGAAAATCCTAAATACAATAAATAAATACTTGAGGAATATTTTAAAATTATACTAAACTATTTTTCGTAAAACCCTTTCAAGTTATATTAATTTACCTTAAGAACCCTCGTAAATATAGGTTTAAGCGGGACCAATTCTCTTAAGCCCCAGGGAGCCGGAGAAAGTGGGTGCTTACCTATTTAAGGTAAAAAACTAAAACGGGGTTATTAATAGTAATTGGCTTGGAAAAAGTCATAAATCATATCGTTCATGTGCAGCGGTTACCAATAACTCCAAAACCAAATTCAGGAATCCAATTCTGTTTAAGTGTCTAACTCAGACAGAGTCTCAGTCTAATCTGAAAACAAATCCAACCTACATACAATTCAAATATAACTCCAATACAACATGAATCCGTATATACTGGAACTTGAACATGAATACCAGAATACTATCAAATATCAACATGACTCGACTGGACTGAACCATGGATATATATTGACTTGACTACATGACTATCCGTTTATATCCTTATCCGTTTACATGAACAATTTATACCATGGTTTTGACAAATCTCATACAACAAATCAATACAATCAATACAATATGCATTATTGTGTTTTATTGGATAGACTGGTACAGAATGTGTTAAAAGTGGCACGATGATGGTCACTATAATACACCTAACCTGAACATCCGTTGCCGTTGTCCTGTTGGTTTTGACGGGGCCTTGTACTCTATATACCTTAGTCCACAGAGCAAGTTGGACTCCTCTCGTATACACTGCACATTCTGTACCAAGCTATAAACAACTATGTTAACATAATAAACATAACCATATATACTTTACATATTCTATTCTCTGTCTATTCTTCTTTATCTTTTGGGACTTACCAAGCGATTGTTCGCTGACGACATTCATTTTCCCTTCTTTCTTTGGAATGTTGTCAGGAGGACCCAACTCTCTGGAGATTGAGCCCAGCCAGGACGATTTGGAGCAGTTCATTGAGGACTCATAGCTCTAGTTCACTTGTATATACTTTTACTTTCAGTTCATGCCATTGTTTAGGTATTGCTTTCCAGTATTGTATTTACTTTCCAGTGTATTGTAAAGAATGGTTAATCAATAAAAAGGCGTTGTTGATTTATATCTTTGTCATTTCTTGTGTACATTTATTATATTGCTTATTTACCCTTAACGTATTTATTTCTGAGTAAATACGTCGAGGGCTTCGTCATGTCTCCTTACCCGTACTCTGGGAAGCGGGGCATGACAGATACTGATGCCAAAATTGGTATCAAGACCAAAGTCCCCGACTCGCAACAAAATCAGCGAGCAAAAAAAATGCATATGAAATAGCCGAAATGATGGGACAACTCGCAATAAAAATAAGCAAGCAAAAAATATATGCATATGAAACAACCGAAATTTTTGAGCAACTCGCAATAAAGAATAGCGAGTAAAAAAATCGATATAGCCGAAATGATTAGGCACCGCGATAAATAGCCGAAATGATTGGGCAATCGCGATTTTCGCGACATAAAAGCTGAAAAGATAGAGAATCGCGGAAAGAAATAAAAAAATGAAAATGAAACTTTTTGCCCTGCAGGTAGGTCCACATCGACCCCTGTATACAATCCATGGGCACAAATGAAAGAAAAGGTACCATATTTTCCCACCGGGCTCCATCAAAGGGAGAGCCAGATCTTAATGGCAACATGTACAGCCTAGAGGTCATCCCAACATTCTTCTCATTCTGACAGGATGCAGATGCAACGTCAACAAAGCTCCAAGGAGACAAAACAAAAAAGGAGTGATGGCAAAATCCTAACTCTAGTTCGATGTGCTTCTCATGCAAGCAGGATGCAGACGCAACATCATCAAGGACCCAAGGGCCAAATCAAAGTGGAGCGATGAAATATTCCTAGCTCCAGATCTTGACGGTGACATCTACAGCCTAAAGATCGACTCGACGTGCTTCTCATGCCAACAGGGTGTGGACGGAACGTCAATAAAGACCCAAGGGTCGAATAAAAAAGGAGTGATGTCAAAATCCTAACTCCAGCTCGACGTTCTTCTCATTCCAGCAGGATGTAGAGCGACGTCATCAAAGACCCAAGGATCAAACAGATAAGGAGTAATAGAAAAGTCCCAGCTCCAGTTCAACGTTCCTTCTCGGTGAAGACGCGACGTCAACAAAGGCTCCAAGCAGCAAAATAAAAAAGGAGTAACGGCAAAATCCTAACTCTAGCTCGACGTGCTTCTCATGCCAGCAGGATATAAACGCAACGTTATCAAAGACCCAAGGATCAAAACAAAAATGGAGTAATGGCAAAATTGCAGCTCTAGCTCGACATTCCTTCTCAATGCAGACGCGACGTCAATAAAGGCTCCAAGGAGCCGAATAAAAAAGGAGTGATGGCAAAATCCTAACTCCAGCTCCACGTGATTCCCATGCCAGCAGGATGCAGATGCAACGTCAACAAAAGACCCAAGGGTCAAAACAAAAATGGAGTAATGGCAAAATCCTAGCCCCATGTCTTGATGGTTCATATACAACCCAGAGACTATCTCGACGTTGCCCCTTATTTCAGCAGGATGTAGACGCAACTATCAAATGAAATTGGAGCAATGGTATATTCCTAACTCCAAATCTCGATTACAATACCTACAGCATAGAGATCACACAGATGTTTTCCCGACTTCAGCAAAGAATCGGTGCGACATTGTAAAAAAATGAACGAAGTGGCGGCATATTCCTAGTTTCGGGTCTTGACGACAACTCATATAAAGCTTAAAAGACCATTGGAGATCATTCCACCCCAGAAGGGTGCGGTTATGACTCATCGGGGCACCAAATTGAGCCTAACCTCAAGTAAAAAGTATCATGGAAAATTCGTAACGCTTGCTCTGCCGATGGTAATATAACCATGTTCCCACGAAAATTTTGGCTCAAAACTTGCTCCTTTATAAAATAATAACAATAAAATAAAACTAAAAATAAAGGGAAAGCTCCATATGCAAAGCATGTAGGTACTGCCTCGGATAGAATTAAATCCTATGATGGCGCCTCACGTACTTCTCACGCGGACGCCAATGTACAAAGTACAAAAAGAAATCTATTAAATAAGAGTTAAAAACTCATAGACGGTGCCTCACGTGCCTTGCACGAGGGCGCCAGTGCCGAGAGTTAAAAACTCTGAGGCAGCGCCTCACGTGCCTTGCACGAGGACGCCAGTGTCGAGAGTTAAAAACTCTGAGGCAACACCTCACGTGCCATGCACGAGGGCACCAGCGCTAAGAGTTAAAACCTCTGAGGCAGCGCCTCACGTGGCCCACGAAAGCGCCGGCGTCAGAACTAAAAGTTCTTTGCCGTTGGATCAAAGATCCAACGGAGATAATAAATCATCAAAACACAAAATTAAATTCTAATTGAGGAAATATTCCTCAAATTATTCTAAATAAGAAAGATTACGCTCTATACAATAGAGCACCGTTGGATTAAAGATCCAATGGTGATTAAAAATCACCAAGCTACAGGATAAGCTCTGTGGGGGAAAATATTTTCCCCAATCTTTCTAAACAAGAAAGATTACGCTCTGTAAAACAGAGCACCGTTGGATCAAAGATCCAAAGGTGATTAAAAATCACCAAGTTACAGAATAAGCTCTGTAGGGGAAAATATTTTCCCCACTCTTTCTAAACAAGAAAGATTACGCTCTGTAAAACAGAGCACCGTTGGATTAAAGATCCAATGATGATTAAAAATAACCAACCTATAGAATAAACTCTGTAGGGAAAAATATTTCTCCAATCATTCTAAACAAGAAAAATTACGCTCTGTAACATAGAGCACCGTTGGATTAAAGATCTAAAAGCGATTGAAAATCACCAAGCAACAGAATAAACTCTGTAGGGAAAAATATTTTCCCAATCTTTCTAAACAAGAAGGATTATGCTCTGTAAAACAGAACACCGTTGAATTAAAAATCCAATGGTGATTAAAAATCACCAAGCTACAGAATAAAGCTCTGTAGGGGAAAATATTTTCCCAATCTTTCTAAACAAGAAAGATTATGCTCTGTAAAACAGAGCACCATTGGATTAAAGATCCAATGGTGATTAAAAATCACCAAATTACAGAATAAGCTCTGTATGGAAAATATTTTCCAATCTTGTTAAAAAAACAAGAAAAATATCTTCTGTAAAACAGAAGTCCTTGGATCAAAAATCCAACGGTGGATAAAATCCCCAAATGAATTAAGAAATTTCTCAATAAGAGATTTCCTTAACTGAATCAACAAATCTGCCTCTACTTTATAAAGGCCGTAAGGACTTCAAGTCTTAAAATGAGGAACCCCCCATAAACTTCAAGTTCAAAAAGAACGGCAAGCAAAAAGAGCTTTAAGAGAGAAGAAGGAAGACGAACTTTCTTTAAGGTAAATAGAGATCATAGTATCTCGTCTGCATACCCAAGGGTTTAAACCTCATAAAAGAACATAGTTCTTTCCCTGAATCTAAAATCCATGAGACAAGTCCCCCACAAAAGAGAATTTAATTCTCATGGGGATGAATTTATTCTTGGGGATTGAAGATCCAGGGGAGAACAAAGAATCGAACTCTTCAGAAAAATACACAAAGAAAGAGATAGCGCCAAGCGCCCCACGTGCCCCTCATGTGGGCGCTGCTCAATAAAGTGTGCCTAGCACTCGGTGGTTGGCGCCCAGCGCCAAGCGCCCCACATGCCCCTCACGTGGGCTTTGCTTAATAAAGAGTGCTCTGCACTCAGTGGTTGGCGCCCAGCGCCAAGCGCCCCACATTCCCTTTACATGGGCGCTGCTTAATAAAGAGTGTTCTGCACTCAGTGGTTGGCGCCCAGCGCCGAACATCCCACGTGCCTCCTACGTGGATGCTGTTTAATATAAAGCGCTCTGTAAATAGAGCCCAATGCCATAAAGAGTGTTTAACACTCCATAAGAAACAAAAAATATGGTGAGCGTCAGAGCCCATATCAATGCTCAGCATCGCTGCACAGAAAAGGGACCGAGCCCAAAAAAGTGTTTAACACTTTTTTCAAAAACTGAGTGGGCTGAGTCCAAGTTGACCAAAAGTCCCTAATTCAGATCAACCGAGCCCATGTGCTCACAATTTTTCAAAATTGGTCTTAGTCCCATACCCAACTACAGATCTCCCAATCGACGTTGGTTCAAGGGTACATCTCCCAACACCTCTGATATATGTCGCTGTAATTCTTCAACGTCTTCAGAGAGATGGCGGGTCCCGACAACCAACAATTCTATCGACCTTAATGTTCTTAAACTAGTCATGGACAGTAATGTCCTTAAACTGGCTATGGACCGTAACGTCCCTAAACAAAAATGATAGAGCCCAAATGCTCTTTCATTGGTTCAAAAATGATCTCGAACCCTCGTTAAGTAGATCTTAGTCCAATATTATATTAACTTATCCTTAACAAATATTTAAGTTGATCTTAATCTCAAACAAGGTTAACGATCCTTAAATCTGTAAGTCGACGTTAGACACCCCACGAGTGGCGGGGAGGCGGAATAGGTAAAACAATCATTTTGTTTAAAACAAACATCGACTAACTTATGGATCTTTGCCAAACCCTAACTAACAACATCATAGGAGGGATTAGCTACTATGAAAGAAGATTATACCTAATGAACCAAGTCCTTCTTTTTTCTCGTTGACCACCTCCTCGTCGGCCTCCTCTTTGTGATAGAAGATCCACCCGAGAGCTACTTCTCCAAGCTTGATCTCTAACTTGAGATAACTAAGTTACTAAAAGTGCTAATCAAAGCAACCTAGAGGATATAGAATAGGATTATGGATCAATTAGTCTTGCTAACCCTTGATCTCAACACATGAGAGGTTAGGTTAGGGTTTGAAGAGAGAAAGCTTGAGGAGAGAGAAGGTGAGAGTGAGAATGATCTTGGAATAATGATTCATTGTGAATATATGAAGCATAAGATATTTATTAAATGAAGTAACAAATAACAATTATCATCATGCTTCATTAACTCACCTTGTGATTCATCTCATGAGCCATTTAAACAATAAATGCATCATTAACTCTATGGATGAATCACACCATGAGTCATTAAACCAATTAATGCAAATGCCACCTAAGCCTCCAACTCATCAATTTTCTAGAAGTTTCTCGACAAATTACGAGAACGCCCCTCCCATCCGTGAAAACACCGAACTACTGAGACTGTATAAATCCAATAATCCAATACTAGAATCTGACTTAAACCAAAGCCTGCTAGTAAAAACTGTCCGAATATCGTACGTGCGTAAAAACACGTATGCGTCCGAACCCTGTCGTAAAACCATACGACCTCTATATCGTTTCGCCCGAAACAGGGAAACTCTCTGTGTGGGACTCTAAAGACTCGACTACTACGCTGGCAGTGGGTTTAACCACAGACCGCAAGCGGCACTAGCTGTACGTAACGGTCCTCAGGTAAATGTCGATAAGAAGGCCGATGAGCAAACCCATCCGAACTCCTACTGAGCCTGATGTGACAATCTCCATACAATCCGGTCTGTTCGTCTACGACTATCGCATATCGGGCCTAGGGGCGGTAAGCGTCAGTCCCCTAAAAACGGTATAAGTCGTTTCGGAGTGAAGCCCATTACACCTTGAGAAACTACTGGAAAACCTATCAGTAAATCTCACTTGCCCTGGCCAGGGACTTTGCGTAATGGCTCTCCAGACACAGCGTGATATCAACTCCCAATACCGGGAGAGACGAATCCTGTCTAACCGCCACTGCCTCCAAGTGCTTCGGGACTGCACCCAACTGCTACCTGTTTGCACGACTCCTTTGAGCCGTGGTAGGGTAGCAATCTAAGAACAGTTGGAACACACTCGAGGCGAAGCAGCAGTGTCAAGTCTGCGGACAATGCTGTACTCATGTCACCTGGGAACTGTTAACTGACGATGGGTATAATACCAACCAACAGTTCCCTGCAAGTCCTGTCCGGTGTACCCGTAACCCAACGAGCACCTGTATACTATCTCCAGTACGACGTACTGATGGCTGTGGGACAGACCATCTCCCCAACTGGGATGAGAAGCGTACACAATAGTCTACTTCGGAGTATCGATGCCCTGTCTCGATAATCCTAAGACTAGGGACATGAAAAAGGATGTGCTTGTAGACTACCCAGCCCCCACTAGTGTGACTGCCATCACAACGCTGGTAGTCAAGCAAGATCCTAAGGGCTCTATCAATACGTACACACATATTAAGATAGATATAAACCAAGTAGCATACTACCATGTTTAGCAAAACTGTTAATATAACTGTGAATATCCCAAGCTTCCATTAAGTAATATACAAGCTAGTATGATACAATAATGGCCCCTAAGGCATATACACTAACAATCTCCCACTTGCACTAGGGCTATGTACTGGAGCGTATCGAAGACCGATCATCTCGAGTAGCCTCTCGAACTGAATCTGAGGTAAGGCCTTTATGAATAGATCAACAGTGTTCTCCTCTGTAGCAACTCTCCGGACCTCGATCTCCCGGCGATCTATGATCTCCCTGATCAGGTGATACCGCCTTAAGATGTGTCTGGACTTCTGATGGGACCTGGGTTCCTTCGCTAAAGCTATAGCTCCGTTGTTGTCGCAATACAGCGGTATTGGATCAACAATGGTAGGAACCACCGGAAGTTCTGTGAGGAACATCTTCATCCAGACCGCTTCTTTTGCGGCATCGCAAGCAGCGATATACTCCGCTTCCATCGTCGAGTCAGCAACGGTGTCCTTCTTGGAACTCTTCCAGCACACCGCCCCTCCATTGAGGGTAAAGACATAACCTGACATGGACTTGGAGTCATCCTTGTCACTCTGGAAGCCGGAATCAGCAAAGGTCTCGATCTTGAGGTCTTTTCCGCCGTAAACCAAGAACATCTCCTTAGTCCTTCTCAGGTACTTGAGAATGTTCTTTACTGCTATCCAGTGCTTCTTCCCTGGGTCTGACTGATACCTGCTTACCACGCTCAATGCGTAAGCTACATCTGGTCTGGTGCACAACATCGCATACATTATAGAGCTTACCGCAGAAGCATAGGGTATAATAGATATGTGATCCCTTTCCAAATCAGTCTTGGGAGACATCTCTTTAGAGAGGGTGATTCCGTGACAAGCCGGTAAACTACCGCGCTTAGAATCTTCCATACTGAATGTTTTCAGTATAGTGTTGATATACATGGACTGTGAAAGTCCCAACATTCTCTTGGATCTATCACGATAGATCCGGATCCCCAGAATGTAAGAGGCATCACCCAGGTCTTTCATGGAGAACCTGTGTGATAAGAATCTTTTGACAGATTGTAGCATAGGAATGTCATTTCCTATCAATAGAATGTCATCCACATACAAGACGAGGAATACAACAATTCGTGCTACAATTTTACTATATATACATGGTTCATCTGGATTTTTGATAAAGTCATATTCTTTGATCGTTTCATCAAAACAGATGTTCCAGCTCCGCGATGCCTGCTTTAATCCATAAATGGACTTAAGCAACTTGCACACTTTCCCGCTGCTCCCACTCTGATTGAAACCTTCTGGCTGATCCATATAGACGCACTCTTCTAAACTACCATTTAGAAAAGCCGTCTTTACGTCCATCTGCCAGATCTCATAATCATGGAAGGCGGCAATAGTAAGAAGGATCTGAATGGATTTGAGCATAGCCACTAGAGAAAAAGTTTCGTCATAGTCCAAACCAGGTCTTTGACGAAAACCCTTTGCAACAAGTCTAGCCTTATAGGTTTCCACCTGTCCAACTACACCAATCTTTTTCTTGAAGATCTATTTGCATCCTATGGGTTTTACCCCATCTGGAGCAAAGTCCAAAGTCCATACTTTGTTGGTGTACATGGACTCCATCTCGGTCCGCATTGCATCCAGCGATCTTACCGAGTCACCGCTCTGGATGGCTTGCTGGAAGCTAGTAGGTTCATCATCATCAATGACGTAATCCTCTCTATCCCTATCTATGAGAAAACCGTAGTATCTCTCAGGCGGATGAGACGGCCTACTACTCCTGCGGAGGGGTGCGGAAATGTCCTGTTCTTCTTGAACTACTGGTTCTACCAAACTTTCAGTAGTAGTTTGCGGTTCTGGAATTTCTTCCAGTTCTATTTCGCTCCCACTTGTTTCCTTTTCTAAAAACTGATGTTCTAGAAAATGGGCATTACGAGAAACAAAAACCTTTTGTTCCTTTGCGTAATAGAAGAAATACCCCTTGGAGTTCTTTGGATATCCCACAAACTTACACTGTACTGATCGTGCCTCGAGTTTGTCCGCATGTTGCTTTTTAACAAAAGATGGACATCCCCATATCTTTAGATACTGAAAATAGGGTTTCTTCCCACTCCACATCTGATATGGCGTGGTAGGCACAGTATTGGTAGGAGCCCTGTTCAAAATATATGCTGCTGATTCTAGCGCATAACTCCAGAAAGATTGCGGTAACTCAGCATTACTGATCATGGAACTTACCATATCTAATAGGGTCCGGTTCCGTCTCTCCGATACACCGTTATTCTGTGGAGTGTATGGAGAAGTAAGCTGAGAGAGAATTCCTTTCTCTTTTAGGTAACCTAGGAACTCGGCACTTAAGTATTCACCACCTCGATCAGATCTCAGTGTCTTGATACTTTTGCCGGTTTGGTTTTCTACTTCATTCTTGGAATTTCTCAAAGGCCTTGGATTTATGTTTCATCAAGAAAATGAATTCGTACTTAGAGTAATCATCCGTAAAGGTAATGAAATATGAAAAACCACCTCTTGCATGTGTAGACATTGGACCACATACATCGCTGTGTATGAGTCCTAAGAGCTCGCTCGCTCTTACTCCATGTCTAGTGAATGGAGTCTTTGTCATCTTTCCTTTGAGACATGATTGACAAGTTGCATAAGATTGATATTCGAACGAATCCAAATATCCTTCTCTATGTAACTTAGTTAACCTGGTCTCATTGATGTGACCCAGTCTAAAATGCCATAAGAAAACCTTATTTAAATCTAGAGACTTTCTTTTTAGTGTGTTCTGGATATTGAAAATCTGCAATTGGTTTAGCACGTATATACCGTTATCTAGTGTACCGGACCCAATCAAACCATGATTAAAGTTGATGTTAACAACATCGCTTACAAACATGAAATCATAACCTTCTTTTGATAACAACGAAACTGATATGATATTACACGTTAAACTAGGTACACAAAAACAGTTGCGCAAAACCAAAATATGTCCACCCATCAATCCTAGGTGATAATCCCCTACGGACACAGCACCCACGCTAGCTCCGTTAGCAACCTGGAGGGTCATATCACCAACTTTCAACTCTCTACGGTCTCTCAGTGCCTGCAACGAATTGCATATATGAGATCCTGATCCGGTATCCAATACCCAGGAAGTAGAGTTGATTGACAGACATTTTTCAATTACAAACACACCTGAAGTCGAAGCCACAGCTTGCTTCGGTTCCTGGTTCTTGGCAATCCAAGCTTTGCAATCTTTCTTCCAATGGCATTTTCTACGACAGTGGAAGCACTCATCCTTTGCCACTACTGGCATTGCAACCTTTGTCTTTCCCTTATCTCCCACCTTACCAACACCACCTCTCGGTTTGGTAGCGGCCTTCTTCTTCCTTCCTTTGGCCCTAGCCTTGGATCCGGAAGAGAAAGCACCGCGAACAAACATAGCGGATGTTTCCCTTGCCTTCTGCAAGGTGCCCTCTGCACTTCTCAACATGTTAAGGAGTTCTGGAAGTTCAACTTCTTTTCTTTGAATGTTGAAATTCAGAATAAACTAGGCGTAGGTGGAAAGAAGGGACTTAAAGAATCAAGTCTGTATAGAGCTCGTTCTCCAAAGTCGTCCCGAGGTCCGCGAGCTCTTCTATAAAGTCAATCATCTTTAGGATATGTTCTCCTATAGATGATCCGATGGCCAGCCTCGACTGAAACAAGTTCTTCGAGGTCTCGTATCTTGCTATACGAGATTGCTCTCCATACAGATCTTTTGTATGGAGAAATATGGATTCAAGATCCATATTCTCGTGCCTCTTCTGATGTTCATTATTCATAGAGGCAAGCACGATGCACTTGGCCTTCGCGCAATCTAACTCCCAGGTTTTGTAGATTTCCTTATCCACAATACTGGAATCTGGACCAGGAACAGCAGGTGCCTTAGTAGTAAGGACATACCCTAATTTTTCATAAGTCAAAGCCATCTTAACATTCCGGAACCAATCTTTATAGTTTAGCCCTGTCAATATATTTTTTTCTAATAGTAACTTAAGGCCTGTCATGTTTTGGGTCGCTGCAATGAGAGAGAGAGTGAACACTTTAGCATGATGCTCTTGCAAGTTTAGAGCGGTTTTATGTTTATCTAAACTGGATGGCTCCCATTGTTTCTCGAATCCCTCCTCAAACCAAAAAGGAAGAACTAGTCAGGACTATTCTCACTGTACAATACTTGCTTAACCATTCAGCCAGGCCGGTGTCGGTACTTCGAGGGAGGTTTTCCAACGCTTTCGCGAAGTTCCTTAATTAAATAAGCTCTTTTCTCTGGGGGCGTAACCCCGCTGACACCTTTCTCGGCACCTACCTGGTTTATAGCATTGATCATTAAGTGACGAATCTCCTGATGAGTAGCGGATACTCACAGTAGGATCGGGATCCAAATATCATCGTGTGATAAAGCTGAAGGAATCCTACCAAAATTATCACACTCCAAATGGTATGCATCTCTTTGCAAATTTCAGTTTCTTTAGAAATTCCCGATATGGATTTCTGCCCCATGCTCTTATGACCTTGGCGTTGGTCAAAATATCATAAGTCACATGTCAAGTTCTATCCATCATTATCTTGTTAATTTGAACCCATCCGTACATATCCCTGACGTTGGCCAAATGATAATACGACTGCCCCAAACTAACTCATCTATCTATGCAACAAATGAATACCCAGCAGCTACCAAACACTATGCCCTGGCGTTGGTCAAAATACATAGCTTGAATACTACTGAATACCCAAATGAAATGACGGAGGGCTATGAATGGTTTTGGCGAAACCGTGAACGTGGTGAACTTGATATGATCGAAGGAACCTGATAGCTTTTAAAAGGAGTGGTTAAAGCTCCGTAATTTAAAAAATATCCTCTGTTTTAAAATAACCGAGTGGTTTCTTTTAAACTGTTCCAACGATTCAACTTTGGTTTATTTTCTTTATATTAATATAATGTGTCCCATCAATTAACCTATCATTGCAGAAAACAACGAAAATACAACGTCCTCTTATGCCATCCGCATTCGCCACTGGGTCCCATCATTCACCCGTTAAGTTAGTTAACTAACGACAGAGCGGGGGCTAAGCTAGCGCGGGTGTAAAACATAAGTGACGTCTAATAGCTATCATATATATAGATATTGTACATCCGTCAGACGCAATATTAGGCATTCCAGATCACAGATGAACATATTGGATTTTCTACGAATCCGTATTGTTTTGAGCCTGCAAAGAAAGACGGATTACACAGTCGCGATGAATAGCCAAAACCCCACCCTAGACCCCTACGGGTACGGCAAACTACCCACCAAGTACCCGAAATGAAGCGGTCTCCCTCAACAACGTGAGTAGGCCACTAAACACTTCAAAGTACCCGGTAGTTTGTGCACCCCACCTTGGGTCTATCTTAGGAGCAAAAATCAGTAAATGAAATAATACAACGGTGGCTACAATTTTAGCTCGGATGTTCCCCGCAAAAGAATATTACAATAATTTACAAATTACATTTGAATGAAAGAAACACTCGTCTCACATCCCCGGCTATCCTTTCACGACAATCCAACAAGTCCACAAACACAAACAATTACAGAAATGTGCAACCCCCTGCTAACCGACATACTAGCAGTTAGGGGAGGTTTACGAACACATTAAACAAGTCACAGATATATTCAAATTAGCCAAACATCATAGAATTTCGATCAAGCAAACACAAATGATTCTACTCCAAATAATTCACCGTGCACCTGAAACCTGAGTAGAAACAGAACATCCTAGAAAGAACAAAATCAACACAGAAGAGTTACTGAGGAATTTTGGGCTGACTCGGCCCCAACTCGGCCGCAGATCCGTGGCGGATCGCTTTGGATCGGCCGCGGTTCCGCTTCGGTTTGGACGAGTTATGACCCCAAATTTCTCCAGTAACCTTATATTTTCCTGTTTGTATTTTTAAGGGTCCGTGAAAAATTTTTAGACCCTGTTTTAAAAACGACAGAAACTATATGAAAATGATGTTTTTTCGGTTCGTTTTGCGATCGAATTTCTAACGACTTTGCTAAAAAGTTAGTTATGGTTTAGCGAGGCTTTGATACCACTGTAAGTCGACATTAGACACCCCATGAGTTGCGAGGAGGCGGAATAGGTAAAACAATCATTTTATTTAAAAAAAATATCGACTAACTTAAGGATCTTTGCCAAACCCTAACTAACAACATCATAGGAGGGATTAGCTACTATGAAAGAAGATTATACCTAATGAACCAAGTCCTTCTTGTTCTCGTTGACCACTCCTCGTCGGCCTCCTCTTTGTGATAGAAGATCCACCCGAGAGCTACTTCTCCAAGCTTGACCTCTAACTTGAGGTAACTAGGTTACTAAAAGTGCTAATCAAAGCAACCTAGAGGATATAGAATAGGATTAGGGATCAATTAGTCTTGCTAACCCTTGATCTTAACACATGAGAGGTTAGGGTTAAGGTTTGAAGAGAGAGAGCTTGATGAGAGAGAAGGTGAGAGTGAGAATGATCTTGGAATAATGATTCATTGTGAATATATGAAGCATAAGATATTTATTAAATGAAATAACAAATAACAATTATCATCATGCTTCATTAACTCACCTTGTGATTCATCTCATGAGTCATTTAAACAATAAATGCATCATTAACTTTATGGATGAATCACACCATGAGTCATTAAACCAATTAATGCAAATGCCACCTAAGCTTCCAACTCATCAATTTTCTAGAAGTTTCTCGACAAATTACGAGAACGCCCCTCCCATCCGTGAAAACACGGAACTACTGAGACTGTATAAATCCAAAAATCCAATACTAGAATCTGACTTAAACCAAAGTCTGCTAGTAAAAACTGTCCGAATATCGTACGTGCGTAAAAACACGTATGCGTCCGAACCCTGTCGTAAAACCATACGACCTCTATATCGTTTCGCCCGAAGCAGAGAAACTCTCTGTGTAGGACTCTAAAGACTCGACTGCTACGCTGGCAGTGAGTTTAACCACAGACCGCAAGCGGCACTAGCTGTACGTAACGGTCCCCAGGTAAATGTCGATAAGAAGGCCGATGAGGAAACCCATCCGAACTCCTACTGAGCCTGATGTGACAATCTCCGTACAGTCCGGTCTGTTCGTCTAGGACTATCGCATATCGGGCCTAGGGGGCGGCAAGCGTCAGTCCCCTAAAAACGGTATAAGTCGTGTTGGATTGAAGCCCATTACACCTTGAGAAACTACTGGAAAACCTACCAGTAAATCTCGCTTTCCCTGGCCAGGGACTTCGCGTAATGGCTCTCCAGACACAACGCGATATCAACTCCCAATACCGGGAGAAACGAATCCTGTCTAACCGCCACTGCCTCCAAGTGCTTCGGGACTGCACTCAACTGCTACCTGTTTGCACGACTCCTTTGAGCCGTGGTAGAGCAGCAATCTAAGAACAGTGGGAACACACTCGAGGAGAAGCAGCAGTGTCAAGTCTGCGGACTATGCTGTACTCATGTCACCTGAGAACGGTTAACTGACGATGGGTATAATACCAACCAACAGTTCCCTGCGGGTCCTGTCCGGTGTACCCGTAACCCAACGAGCACCCGTATACTATCTCCAGTACGACGTACTGATGGCTGTGGGACAGACCATCTCCCCAACTGGGATGAGAAGCATACACACTAGTCTACTCCGGAGTATCGATGCCCTGTCTCGATAATCCTACGACTAGAGACCTGAAAAAGGATGTGCTTGTAGACTACCCAGCCCCCACTAGTGTGACTGCCATCACAACGCTAGTAGTCAAGCAAGATCCTAAGGGCTCTATCAATACGTACACACATATTAAGATAGATATAAACCAAGTAGCATACTATCATGTTTAGCAAGACTGTTAATATAACTGTGAATATCCCAAGCTTCCATTAAGTAATATACAAGCTAGTATGATACAATAATGGCCCCTAGGGCATATACACTAACAAAATCAACCTTAAACCCAAACCTAAGAATATACGGATTTGGACTAATCCATGCCCTACGGGCGACAACACAAATTAGTCTCCGTATACAGTCCACGGGCAACCAAAAAATAAAACAAACATACACGACACGAAGTGATCTTCTGGAGCAGGAGAAAGTGGTTACCGCGAGGCGGTAATGCAATTAACTGCAGGGGATTGCCCCTACAGGGAAGAGCATCCCCACAATAAAAAAAAACCCTCATAACGAGGGGGAATCTGACGAAGTCTACTACAACGGCCGCATCCATCCAGCTCCGATACACGGTGCCATAAATCATCTTGGCATCTCCGGAGAGGTGGACGGATAAATCCAAATAGCATCTGCCCCCAAAATTCAGACCAGACGTCCTAACGTCCCGGTCGCGTCTTTCGGCGGTAAACAGATTCTGGCACGCCCGGTGGGACCTTTTCCTCTTTCCACTCCACACTTCGTGTGTCGTGTTCGCGAACGAATCATGGTTTAATATGGTTGCCCCTGGATTCGAGGTACTAAGATTTGGTGTCTTTCTCCGTGCAGAAGAGAAGATGACATCAATGGCTTCCAACTGCACCAATTGCAGCAACAACTCCCAATCCGTCCCTGCTGGAGGAGTAACTTATGGGCCCTAAGCGGCCTCTATCTTCGCAATGCAAGTGGAACAGGTGACTCAGGCCACCACTAGACTGTTCTTCGAGACCATGATCCCACCAATGAGCTTCAATACTTCAATGCCATCACAAGAAGCCCTAAAGAAGTCAGTCTTTGATCGTCTCGCAACCACCATGACCCCTCTCAACGGGTCATCCAAGTCTGCCACCTCGGTCTTTGATAGGCTGAGCCAAAACTCCACTGGGCCCGTAAAGAGACCCGCAATACCTGAAGGGGTTATCCCGAAGCGGATGGCTATTCCAGCTCCGGTAGACGAAGTCGTCAAAGGGGCTTCTCCTGCTAAGGGAATGGTCTTCGCAAGACTGGCCGTTCCAACTTCTACTATGGGTGAGGTCGTTACAAGTGCTTCCCCTATTCGAAAGTCAGTCTTTGATAGGCTAGACGTTCCCTCTTAACGGACATCAGTCTTCGACGGATTGGCATCAACAGCAGCCTATCATCAAAATAGGGGCATGACGAGGTCTCTTCTACAACTGAGGTGATCCCATCCGCAAGACATGCTCGACGTCGCCACTGGCGCAGAGTGAGGAAAGCTGGGGGAAACTCTCCTTCTGGACTTACCCCACCAGCTCCAACGGTGGAAACCGACGCTATTGTTCCAACTAGGAACAGCTTCGAGCTACTCAGGAGAGTGTGCAAGAATTCTCCTACCGCCATACTGAAGAAGTCTCTTCCGCCTGCCGAAAACACAACAAAAGTGATGCCGGAACAGCCTCCTCAGTGGTTGTCCTCTAAGATCCACAGAGTTTGGCGAAAAGTTCAGGACTCTGTAATTGACAAATATTACTCTCGCCGGTTGAAGAAGACGAAGGCTTGGCAAGAGGAGGACCATCCAACCGCCATACCACGAAAGGTATCATCTGCATGGGTGCCTGCCGCAACGGCCCCCTCAACCTTGACCTCCCACAAAAAGAGAAGGCCAGAGAATCAACCACCACCGCAGACAAATTCTGAGCGTAAGGGATCCAAACGCCCAAAGTCTGGGGGCATGGTAGTGCACACGGTGTATATGGCTTCCAGCAAAGAAATGAAAGTCGTACTTCCATGGGCCATCGATCGCTCACGCGGTCTCTGACGAAAGCTCAGGAGCAGCAACAAAAGCTCCAGGAGATATTGACAAAAATGGCCGCACTCACTGGGCAGAAAGAAAGCCCGGAAGTATCGTCAGACCAACGCCAGGAGCAGGAGACTGACACCGAATTCCTACGGAGGGTGCTTGAAAAGAAAGATAAAAAGGCCGCAGAACAAGTGGCTAATATAAAACATATGGTGCTTCTATTCCAAGACATGGTTGGGATGATGATCCAACCGGATCCTCCAGCCGAAGACCCTCCAATAATCATTGAAGACGACAGAGGAGAGACATCAAACCCTCCTGCGGCCTTATCAGCAGCCAGGGAAGAGACGATCTCCAAAGATACCCTTGATGACTACATAGCTCAGCAAATACGAGCTCATCAAGCGAACGAAACGGCATGACAAGTCGTCAGAACTGGGCGACCTTATCCAGGCTGGTACGACCAAATTAAATACCCGCCAGGATATACGATCCCTAAATCCCATGTGTATAAGGGGACGGGCAATCCGCACCAACACGTTGCTCAATTCAGAGCTCTATGCGGTAACACCGGGGTGATGACAAATTATTGCTTTGCCAATTTGTCGGCAGCTTGGCGGAGACAACATTTGAATGGTATTCAAAGCTTCCAAATGACTCTGTCAAGACATTTACGGAGATGGAACTACTGTTCACACAACGGTTCGCAAGCGCACCCCAATCACGACATTAATCAACGCTAGAGTTAAGCCGGGAGAAACCTGGGTTCAGTACGCAATTCCGTGGCGGAACCTATCGTCGAAGGGCGAACAGCGCATAGAAGAAGCTCCTGCTGTGGGCATGTTCGTGGGGACCCTTGATCCTCAGGCAACTATATCCCAATTTACGATATTCTTCAAGCCGACCACCTTTCAGGCCTTGATTGACAAACTGGCCCAAATGGACCAGATGGGTCATAGGCCGTCCTCTTCAAAGACGGATATTCGGAATGAAAAGGGCAAAGGGAAAGCGGCCTTCGTCGCCAACGCTGAACAACAATTGAGTGACCCGAAGCCGGTGGCTCGCCAAAACAACAGACCGCAAGCCCTCGAAGAGAAGTTGAGACGTCTTTACTCGTTCCCCCGAGATAAAACAAGGAGATTATTCGAACTGGCGGTGCACAATAGGCTCATCACTCTGTCAGATCCGAGACGTCCACTGCAATCGGGTGACGTCAACAATCCCAATTACTGCCCATACCACCGAATAGTAGGCCACCCAATCGAAGATTGCTACGTCTTTAAAAACTGGTTCGAAGACCAGTACCAACAGGACAAGTTCGCGCTGTCTGAAAACTGGAAGGTGAACCCGCCGCAACAGCACGCTTCTAAAAAAGTGGACACGCCAGGGCATCATGCTCATTTATAGAAGAAGCCCCGTGGGAAGTGGTCCTTTCAACTAAAACTAAAAGAATGTTGAAAGATCTTCAAGCATGTCCGGCGATTAAGTGGAAAAGCCCGCTGGAGCCTGAAATTATTAACGGAATGCTGAAACCACGCCCAACGCCAAAAGTTGGTAACGATGGACAAAACCTCCAGGCTAAGCCTCCGAAGTCTTCAAAGAAAAGGAAGAAGGCCAAGAAGCCCGTGCAGCTCGACGACAATCGTACGGGTCTGCAAAAGTATATCGACGTGCTGGAGGAATACAACCAAAAAGCGAAGACCCCAGTCACATTGGAAGAATTCTTCAAGCGTGTTCTTGAGAATGTAAACAGTGACATTGATGAAGGAGACAACTCATCAGAAGAACTCGAAGAGTATGTAGAGAGCTACCACATGATCTCTCACTCGTCGAAAAACGGCAAAGAAACTCCTGACGTAGGGAAACTGGGGGCAGATCCAGAACCAAAACCTAAAAGATCGCCACCTCGACTCCGAGAGAGGGAGGGCACCGAACTTCCTGCACTTGGAGATTAATTGACTTACACTCGACACGCGATCGTCGACTAAAAGGCCGGTCATCGACCTACGTCCTAACACTAGAATCGAGGAAAAGACCGACAAGCTCAAGTACTCACGCAAGAAACACATTGTCATGCAGAGGAAAATAAACCCAGTTTTATTCATGTTCCGAAAGCCTTTACAAGGTATTCTGGGATCCTCGGCCTTATAAAAAGTGCCCAAAGGCTTAGAAAATTTGAGAAAAAATAAAGGGAAAAACAAAAAACTCTGGTTGCAGGCTCTGCCCGGATCTCGGCTTGGTAGGCACAGCCCTCAGGGGCCGGAGCTTCTACTTCCGTAACCGCCCCTCCCCCGGTGCCAGCCGCTTGCGGCGTGTCCAGCGAAAGTGAGACCCGAGCGCGGAGCTCACCGTCGGCAAACTCCGGCATTAACGCTTTGAAGGCATCAAGAGCTTCGTGCCAAATGATGGCAAAGGCTTCGCCGATGTCGGCGTAGAACTGGTTTAACGTCTTGTACATGTCCACTGGCTTGTAAGCTCGGAGCTCGGCAATCTTTGCCGCCTCAAGCACAGCCTCGGTCTCCCTCTTGCTGGCGTCCCTCGCCTTCTTCATTATGGCATAGCGCTTTCCCAACTCCCCCTCTTTAATGCACGATCATTTCCCTGATCTGCTGATTCATCAAAGATGTGCGCAAAGATCCAAGCGCCCGGGATACGCTACTCAGGTAAGGCATTAGCCCCCACTCTCGTCCCGACCTATTTATGGGTCGGGCCGAGAGTGGTCTGATTGGTTTTCTGGGCGCAACCTGTTGCCAAAAATCTATTGGCGCGGATTTCCAGGGTGACTCGTTGTAGGGCAGTTACGTCGTTCAGATTTATGAGCTCGCATAGCGTATCCCGGGCGCTTGGATCTCCGCGCACATTTTTGATGACATCAGCGGATCAGGAAAATGATCATGCATTAAAGAGGGGGAGTTGGGAAAGCGCTATGCCATAATGAAGAAGGCGAGGGACTCCAGCAAGAGGGAGACCGAGGCTGCACTTAAGACAGCGAAGATCGCCGAGCTCCGAGCTCGCAAGCCGGTGGACATGTATAAGGCGTCAGACCAGTTCTACGCAGACATCGGCGAAGCCTCTGCCGACATTTGGCGTGAAGCTCTTGATGCCGTCAAGGCGTTAATGCCGGAGTTTGCAGACGGTGAGCTCCACGCTCGGGTCCCGCTTTCGCTGGACACGTCGCAAGCGGCTGGCGCCGGGGGAGGGGCGGTTATGGAAGCAGAAGCTCCGGCCCCTAAGGGCGGTGCCGAGCAAGGCGAGATCCAGGCAGAGCCTGCAGCCTGAGATTTTTGTTTTTCCCTTTATTTTTTCTCAAATTTTGTAAGCCTCCGGGCACTTTTTGTAAGGCTGAGGAGCCCAGAATACCTTGTAAAGAATTTCGAAACATGAATAAAACTAGGTTTATTTTCCACTGCATGACAATGTGTTTCTTTCGTTAGTACTTTAGCTTGTCGGTCTTTTCCTCGATTCAAGTGTTAGGTTGTAGGTCGATGACCGGCCATTTAGACGACAATCGAGCGTCAAGTGTAAGTCAATTAATCGCCAAGTGCAGGAACGTCGGTGCCCTCCCGCCCCCGGAGTCGATGTGGCAATCATTTACTTAGAATACATCGGAAGATCTCTCAGTGTAGGAAGGTCGGTATCTGCCCATTCCTTAGAGTCGGACCGACGACCATGTCTCTTAGCGTAAGTTGAACAATAACAAGTTAGAATTGGTCGAGGTTGACTGATTCCCCCTTGATGTAGTTCCTAGATCCTCGTCTTAGGATGGTAGGAATTTTTCACTCGGAGGTTAGCCGAGCAGGGATCTGCGCGGTTACGCCTTGGTGGGGCTTCGATCCTTAGCTTCGGTGGGTAGGAAGTTACCCGCTAAGGATTGATCGATCAGGGAAGCTGCTCGGTGGCCTCTTGATGAGGGCTATGATCCTTAGCGTAGGTGGATAGGAAGTTACCCGCTAAAGATTGACCGAGCAAGAAAGTTGCTCGGTGGCCTCTTGGTTAGGGCTTTGATCTTTAGCGTAGGTGGGTAGGAAGTTACCCGCTAAGGATTGACCGAGACGGGAAGCTGCCCGGTGGTCTCTTGATGAGGGCGTTAGATCCTTGGCGTTGGTGGGTAGGGAACAACCAGCCAGGGATTGACCGAGCAGGGAAGCTGCCCGGTGGCCTCTTGATGACGGCTTTAGATCCTTGGCGTCCGTGGGTAAGGAACCACCCGCTAGGGATTGACCGAGCAGGGAAGCTGCTCGGTAGCCTCTTGATAAGGGCTTTAGATCCATGGCGTCGGTAGGTAGGGAACTACCTATCAGGGATTGACCGAGCAGGGAATCTTCTCGGTGGCCTCTTGGTGAGGGCTTCGATCCTTAGCGTAGGTAGGTAGGAAGTTACCCGCTAAGGATTGACTGAGCAGGGAAGCTGCTCGGTGGCCTCTTGGTGAGGGCTTCGATCCTTAACGTAGGTGGGTAGGAAGTTACCCGGTAAGGATTGACCGAGAAGAGAAGCTGCTCGGTTGCATCTTAATGAGAGCTTTAGATCCTTGGCATCGGTGGGTTGGGAACTACCCGCCAGGGATTGACCAAGCAGGGAAGCTGCTCAGTGGCCTCTTGATGAGGCTTTAGATCCTTGGCATCGATGGGTAGAGAACTACTCGCCAGGGATTGACCGAGCATGGAAGCTGCTCGGTAGCCTCTTGGTGAGGATTTCGATCCTTAGCGTAGGTGGATAGGAAGTTACCCGCTAAGTATTGACCGAGCAAGGAAGCTGCTCGGTGGCCTCTTTGTGAGGGTTTCGATCCTTAGCGTAGGTGGGTAGGAAGTTACCCGCTAACGATTGACCGAGCAGGGAAGCTGCTCGGTAGCCTCTTGGTGAGGTCTTCGATCCTTAGCGTAGGTGGGTAGGAAGTTACCCGCTAAGGATTGACCGAGCAGGGAAGCTGCTCGGTGGCCTCTCAGTGAGGGCTTTAGATCCTTAGCGTCGGTGGATAGGGAACTACTCGTCAGGGATTTACCGAGCAGGGAAGCTGCTCGGTGACCACTTGGTGACGGTTCGATCCTTAGTGTAGGTGGGTAGGAAGTTACCCGCTAAGTATTGACCGAGCAAGGAAGCTGCTCGGTGGCCTCTTGATGAGGGCTTCGATCCTTAGCGTAGGTAGGTAGGAAGTTACCCGCTAAGGTTTGGTCGAGCAGGAAAGCTGCTCGGTAGTCTCTTGATAAGGGCTTTAGATCCTTGGTGTTGGTGGGTAGGGAACTACCCGCCAGGGATTGACCGAGCAGGAAAACTGCTCGGTGGTCTCTTAATGAGGGCTTTAGATCCTTGGCGTCGGTGGGTAGGGAACTACCCGCCAGGGATTGACCGAGCAGGAAAGCTGCTCGGTGGCATCTTGATAAGGGCTTTAGACCCTTGGTGTAGCTGGGTAGGAAGTTACCCGCTAAGGATTGCCCGAGCAGGGAAGCTGCTCGGTGGCCTCTTGATGAGGACTTTTGATCCTTGGCATCGGTAGATAGGGAGCTACCCATTAGGGATTGACCGAGCAAGAAAGCTGCTCGATGGCCTCTTGGTGAGGGCTTCGATCCTTAGCATAGATGGGTAGGATATTACCCGCTAAGGATTGACCGAGCAGGGAAGCTGCTCGGTGGCCTCTTGGTGAGGGCTTCGATCCTTAGCGTAGGTGGGTAGGAAGTTACCCGCTAAGGATTGACTGAGCAGGGAAGTTTCTCAGTGGCCTCTTGATGAGGGCTTTATATCCCTGGCGCGGTAGGTAGGGAACTACCGACCAGGGATTGACCGAGCAGGGAAGCTGCTCGGTGGCCTCTTGATGAGGGCTTTAGATCATTGGCGTAGGTGGGTAGGAAGTTACCCGCTAAGGATGGACCGAGCAGGGAAGCTGCTCGGTTGCCTCTTGATGAGGGCTTTAGATCCTTGGCGTCGATGGGTAGCGAACTACCCGCCAGGGATTAACCGAGCAGGGAAGTTGCTCGGTAGCCTCTTGGTGAAGGCTTCGATCCTTAGCGTTGGTCGGTGGGAAGTTACTCGCTAAGGATTGACTGAGAAGGGAAGCTGCTCGGTATCCTCTTGGTGAGGGCTTCGATCCTTAGCATAGGTAGGTAGGATGTTATCCGCTAAGGATTGACCAAGCAGAGAAGCTGCTCGGTGGCCTCTTGTTGAAGGCTTCGATTCTTAGCGTAGGTGGATAGGAAGTTACCCGCTAAGGATTGACTGAGCAGGGAAGCTGCTCGGTGGCCTCTTGCTGAGGGCTTCGATCCTTAGCGTAGGTGGGTAGGAAGTTACCCGCTAAGTATTGACCGAGCAGGGAAGCTGCTCGGTGGCCTCTTCTTTTTTTTGGCTTGGTCGCCCCGGGACAGGTTGGCGTTCACCTTAGACTCGAGTTGGATCTCTCGCTCAGTCCAAGCTTTTACCTCGGTCATGGTCTTAGCTTGCGCTAATACAAAAGAGCAGAGCCACTCTTTGTGCCTAAGACCTGACTTTAGAGCGGTGATGACAGTTTCATCTCGGTGATCGGGGACTTCGAGGAGAGCGTTGTAGAAGGGAGTGACATATCCCTTAAAGAATTCTTTGTTCTTGCTCTTTATGGTGAACAGGTGGTTGACTGTTCTCTTCTGTCGCCTGTTGCCGACAAAGTGTCCGAAGAATTGGGTGGCCAACTCGTCAAAGGTCGAGATAGAGCATGGCGCCAATCTCCGGAACCAGTCCCAACCTGCACAAATGAGGGTGGTCGGGAAAGCTCGGCACTGGGCTGCGTCCTAGTTATCCTGGAAGCTCATGCTCGACGTGAACGCGTCCAGGTGGTCCTTCGGGTCGGACTTCCCATCGAAGATGGCCACCTTGGGCGGCTTGTTTCTGGACGAGACGCGTATGGTGAGCAACTCCTCGGTGAAGGGCTTCGTAAGTAAGTCAGCGGCGTACTTGGCCCCTTCAACGGATGGATGACCCTCCCGATGTATACCCTCGATTTTCTTTTCGAGGATGACGAGGCGGTCATGATATCTCGAGGATTCGGCGCATTCAGAGTGGTGGCCCTTCCCGCTTGTGGTCTGTGCTAGGCTGCAACTCCGATTCCGTTCTATCAAATTCCTTAGGTCCCCTGGCGAGGTCCTTCTTGAGTCTTCGCGGCGAGTGCCGTTCGTGCGATCCCACCGAGGGAGAGGGAGTCGGTCATGCCTGGAAGCAGGCGAGCTGACCGATACCTCCTCTGGAGGGACGGGAACGCGATGGGCCTCGGGGTGATGGGCTCTTTAGCGAGACCTCGGCGTGTAGCCGTGTAGATTCAGCGGGCCATTGAATCGGTCGCCGTGGTCGCCGGAGTGAGCACGATATTGTTCGGTGGTGCCAGCGTGGGCGGTGTCATCCACCCCTCTGCGGAGGTCGTGATCCCTGGGAGGCGGAACGGTGACCTAGGGGGTTGGGCCTACCGTTTGGATACGGACAAGGGCGTCCACTATGGACGTGGGCCTGTCGATCCTTGCCGAAAGGGCATGGATGGCGTTCGGAGGGGTAGATCCGTCCGCGCCTCCATTGTGGGGAAGGCGGCGGCTTGTGCTAGGATCGTCACGGTTTTCGCTCGCCATGAAGTCGGGAGCGGAAGATCAACTTTCGATGGGTGGAAAAAATTGCTTTCCCACAAACAGCACCAACTGATAGAGGTCTGGATCTCCTTCAGATGTTGTCCTCCGTCGATCTGTTGCGAGTATTGAAGAAAGGTTGAGATTGGTGTTGAAGGTTGTCTTTTTGGACGTGATCTTAATGGGTTGATTTTGAGGTGAAGCCGAGCTACCAGTAAAGAAGTCCCGGGATGGTTGTACCACCGTGGACCCTCCGACGATCAAGTTAGCCGACGAATTTGAACAGAGTAGAGGCTTGTTGGATTCAAAAATGCCTTCAATGTATCGTGCTTGCTCGTGTCCCGTAAGCCCCGGGACACGTCATCTACCACGTGTCATGATCTGGGGAATTCCCACTTATGAGTATCATCAAACTGTCTTGTTTCGTTGTGTTTATTTGTATTATCACTACTACAAATAAGGGTTGCCCCTACGGATTTATCCGTAGGGGCAAATCACTGCCCCTAGGATATATACGTAGGGGCGAAAAAATACCCCGTAGGTGCAAAGGCCGCAGGTGCAAGTTGAGGCCCTGAACTTGCCCTTACGGGCAAATTTTTGCCCCTACGGATTTATGTGTAGGTCCTGTTGTCCCTACGGATTAAGCCGTAGGGTATAAGATTTTATATTATTTACGGTTTATTTTAATATATTACTTGGACCTACGGACATGTCCGTAGGGGCATGTACTACACCCTACGGATATGTGCGTAGGTACGTGTCCGTAGGGGCACAATATCAGGATTCCTGATATTTGGCCCCTACGGATAACGCCGTAGGGGAGTGGCAGAGGCCCCTACGGATATGTCCGTAGGGGCAATCCCAACCCCCTGGCACTGAGATCAGGGGGGAAATATCGGTTACTGCTGATATTTTGCCCCTACGGATATATCCGTAGGGGCAACATATATACCTACGGATTAATCCGTAGGTACATATTGTCTGTATTTTTTTTATAAAAATGGGTTGCTTGATTTTTTCCCGCCCTGTGCACAATAATATATACATCAATCAAATCATATATTGCAGTATTCATAATTACATCTCACGCATATATATAATATACAAAAGAAACACAAAAACTGAATATGATATAAATACAAACCAATATCAATATCGTTTCAAAATGTAGTACAATGTGTATGATATAAATAAATACATGTTTCAAAAAATAAGAACCAAAAATCTACCCTAGCTCGATCCAGCTCCACCTCTGAATAACGATAGAATAACGCGCGCCTGCTCCTCGGTCAATAAACTCTGCAATTCGTCGCGAGCGGGAGTCTGAGCGGCATGTGGAGCCGGCGATGTGGTCTGCGCAGCCGCCGTCGAGGTAGTCGCTTGCGGAGCCGCGGCTGCGGGAGTCTGAGTGGGCGGTGGAGCTACAGGAGCTGTCTGCGGAACCGCAGTCGATGTAGTGGCTTGCGGAGCCGCAGCCGAAGGAGATGCATGTGGAGGCTCGGCCGATCTACCCTGTCGCGTCTGGACATAACGTGTGTAAGAAGCGTGTAAGAACTGTGTATTATTCGAATTCGTATCATTATTAAGTTATTTCGAAACCCTGTTTGGATATCTAGTTTGGAAAAGCGTTGTTTATTTTAATTACATATGTATGTATGATTAATCAAACTTAAGTCTAAAACCAAATAAGCTCAAGCTACGTACTAATTATGGATATGTTGATATGTATACAATATGAAATGATATTTTACTATAAAGTAGTATACATACCAGCATCTCCTTCAACTCCTGAAAGCTGGCCCTCAAGCTATCCAGTTCCTGATGGACATGCCGGTCACTGGAGACGGAGGAAGTAACCGCCGGGGTGGAGTCCAACCTCATATGGGCCCTGCTAGGGCCAGTCCCCGGCCTCTCTCCCAACCTCCGTGGTGCCCTCCGTATGCGGCGTCCAGAACTGGGGTCAGCAGCCTCGGATCGTTTTGTCCGGTAAAATCGATCCCCGAGGCCTGGGCCTGCTCAACCACCCGCTCCTACACCCACATTAAGCAGTAAAGTATAAGTATAAAATTTAAACTTGAACCTTCCAAAACTAAAATTTCAAATTTGGGTAGAAAAAATATTAACACTTACGCAGTACTCCTGGGTAGCGACGTCGGGATATCGAAGCTCGCCCGTGGCGGGATCTGTCGAGGTGCCGTGGACGGCAAGATATGCGGACAGCACGCTCGGTGTACCACCTGACGCCACGGTCCGAGATGTCAGCAATATTAGAAAGTAACTCTTAATATTAGAAATATTAGAGAATAACTCTTAATATTGCAGAATATTAGAGAATAACACTTAATTTACCGATAACTCCATGGCTCGAGTAATGTTCCTCGAGCCACCTGTGTAAGTGGGGCGACCCCTCTTCGCCGACTTCCTGTTCTCCGTATTCTGAGCGGCCTGTTTCTGCACAACGCATTAACATTTAGTTTTCTAATTAAGAAACACAAAGAAATAAATTATATCATAAATAATGAATTAAATTTAAAATACGTACCTGTTTGCGTTGGGAGTCGAAATAAGCGCACAATAGAGGCCATGTCTCTACGTCGACTCTCGCAAACGCCGGAGTAGATAGGAGGGCCGCTCTCTCTGCTTCGGGGGTCGCCATCCACAGGGAGTAGCAGTCGGCCTTCAGCTCATTCCTGTTGTATCGGACCTTGGCCTGCATGTTCTTCATCAGGCCATTGTACAGAGCATGAAGGTCGAGCACCCTCCCCGGGTGATCAGGGTCGGCTACAGGCTGAAAATCGTAATCCAACTGAAAATACAAAAAAAAACATTGTTATTAGATTGCAAGTGTTAATAATAAATATATTGGATAGATCAAATGAAAATATATATTAATACACACCCGAGCCTGATCAAAGAAGAGGGCGAATGAGCGCTGGTGCTGCTCGCCACACTCAACGTGAAGTGGATAGTTCTTCACGATCCGGCTCTCGTCCCCCAAATACCGGCCGAACCTCTCGGCATGAGGACCGGTATAGCGATAGTCTAGGATAAAAAAATAGGGGGAATGCTGCCTCCCCCCTAGCTCTATCAGGCCTCAGCCTATGGGACTGATTCGGGCCTCGAGTCCCCCTCTGGGGATGGAGAGGCCCTGCGTCTGCACGAAATATCAAGACAATCAATAATAAGACAAAGTTGTTTTAAGAAATCAAGGTTAAACAAAAATTCAAGTGTGATATATACCTCCGGTGACTAGCGCATGAGCCTGGGCCCGAGCAGCAGCACGAGCGGGACGATAGTTCCTCCGGTGAGGAACAACCGGGGTCCCGGACCCGGACGCATCCCCTCCAACTATAAAATAAACATCGACGCTAAATTTCCATAAAGTTCATATTTATTCTATAGAGTATATGTAAAATGAATAAATATTTTAAATTTATTCATACTAACCTGCAGACGATGCGGAGGGTATGGAAGCGGCAGGAGTGGGCCCTGTGGAAGGTGTGGACGCACCACCTATAATTAGACAATTAAAAATAGATTATATAAGTAATTGCAAAAAGAATGTGTAGATCAATAATATAACGTTCTAAATCAATATGCATGCACTATAGGATATATAAACATACCCGCAGGTGCGGTGGTGTCACCACCTACAGCTAGACAATAATAAAAATTGCTAAGTAAGAGCAAAAGGAATGTGTGTATTTATGATATAGCATTCTAAATCAATATACATACACTATATGATACATAAACATACCTGGAGGAGCGAGGGTGGCCTCTGTCCCAGATGTGGACGCATCACCAACAACTAGACAATCAAACATTGACAATATAAGTAATTTTGACATAAACATGCATGAATATCTGTAATATTACATTCAAAATGGATATACGTGCAGTATACCTGGAGGTGTGGCCAAATCAACACGGGAGGCATCCGAAGGGGTCTCCGATCTGGGTGCAAGACCGGCCCTCTGAAGCTCCCTAGGAGCTCTCCGGGCGGCAGAACCGCTCTGCCTCTGCCTCTGCCTCTGCCTCTGCCGCGGCTGGAGCTCCTGCCGCCCCTCGGTGCTCCCGACATCGTCATCAAATCTAGATAAACGGTTCGTGGACGCATTAGACAATCATTAAAAGTATCGACTATATATGATCTAGAGCGTAAAATGTGAAGTAATAATATAACATTACTGATAACCTTTTTCGTTTCGTGGGCGCATCATACATATCTACTTGGATTTCATCGTCGATGTCATTTCTAACCCACGTAACTTCATGATCGGTCGAAGACAACCCGTCCTTCGAAACAGACGGTCGGAGCACTTTAAGCCTTCTCTCTTCTTCGTCCTCATCGCTGTCCTCGTATTCTGGGACATCGTAGACATCTCTAGGTTTCCATCGGCATACAACACTCCACCCCGCATGCTTCAAACACTGTGAGTAGTATACTTGGAATGCTTGGTTCGGAAAGATAAACGGATCGTCCTGACCGTAAAATCGAAGTGTGTTCACACTGGTCAATCCATATTCATCTTTCCAAGTCCCAAGACTGCTTCTCCACCTGTCCGTATCGGTTCGCGGATCGTACCAAGTACACTGGAATATATAAAAGGGGTCTGATCGTCCGGGATAGTGGATTCCGAGTATACAATTTAAGTACCCATAGTAAATCACACCGTCCGATCCTACCGTCGCAATCCCACTATTCTGAGTGGTTCTAGATGTTTCTATGTCCTTAACTTCGAATTTGTATCCAAGGACACCAAATCCTTTATAATATGCAACCTCCATACTAGGAAATTGAGCTAAACATCTTGAATCACTCTCAAATGATGCAGACAAGTTCGGATCGTGGATATAACAAAACAAATTTTACGACAAAATACATAACGATACAAGTTTAGATTAAAACTGATAGCAATAAAATGTTATTCGAATAACTTACATGAGCTGTGACCCAATCACAAAAATTATCCTGATGGTATTTTTCCAAACGTTCTTCATTCCAATCAGGATGCCCCTCACGTACCTCGTTAAAATGAGTTCTGTTTTCGACAAGTAATTATGACATTAATATTATGTCATTTCATACAAACACAAACACAGATATAACAATTAATCCAAAAGAACTTACTCTCTAATTTGTTCAAGATATGCGCAATTAAGCAAGATAAACCGGTATATCTTGTTGATAAACATAGTGTCTACCCTCTTATACTCGGCTTTACCATATGGCCCGTCTTGAATTCTTCGTGGTCGGTTAAGCCTTGTCTCAATATTCTCGTCCAGATAGCGGGAACAAAATGTGGTTGCTTCATCAAGAAGATAACCTTACATGATAGAACCCTCTGGTCGATTTTTATTGCGTATATACTTCTTAAGAGTGTAGAGGTACCTAATGAGAATATGTTGAATAAATAAATACGGGCATACATGACAACAATAAATTTATAAATTGCGCGAAACGAAAAATTACACGTACCTCTCGACGGGATACATCCATCGATATTGTACTGGTCCGGCTAATTTCGCCTCAGTTGCAAGATGAACCGTCAAGTGTATTATGATATCGAAAAATGACGGTGGGAAAATACGCTCAAACTTACAAAGTATCAACGCAATAGAATTTTCTAATTTATCCAGCGTCGCAACCTCCAGTGTTTTAGCACACAACTCCCTGAAAAAACAACATAGGTCGTTGATTACTAGACCAACCGAGTCGGGAAGAGAAGTCCTGAGGGCTAATGGAAGAAGGTGCTCCATGATAACATGGTGATCATGACTTTTCAGCCCATCGATCTTGCCCTTCACAATTTTTATTTTCTTGCTGAATGATCCTGAGAAATCTGTGGGCACTTTCAAATCATGCAACACCTGCAGGAATCTTTTCTTCTCCGGTTGTGACATATGATAAGCGGCATTGGGAAGTACAAACTTTCCCGGTTTATCCGCTACCGGTCTAGGGTGCAATTCACTTCTTATTCCCCACTCTTGTAGATCCATCCGAGCATTCATGTTGTCTTTCGATTTCCCGTTTTTAAACAGAAGCAAGTTAAGTATGTGCTCTGATACTCCCTTCTCTATATGCATGACGTCCAGACAATGACGCACTGAATTTGTAGACCAGTACGGAAGCTCGAAGAAAATGCTTAGCTTGTTCCAATATTGTGGTTTGACCTGTTTCGTCGGATCCATCCCGAAGGTCACGTTATTGTAACCATCCCATTTAGCAGTCACGTCCTCTCCGGATAATGGGGATGGAGCTCTAAGAAGCTCCTGATGACCATCAAAGTGAACCGTGTCTAACCTGTAGGGGTGGTCTGGAGGCAGAAAACGTCGATGGCCGCAATAACAAACCTTCCTGCTAAAATTCAAAAAATTTGATGTTGTGTATTCATGGCAATGAGGACATGCTTTGTGACCATGTACAGACCAACCTGATAGCATTCCATACGCAGGAAAGTCATTAATTGTCCACATTAAAGCCGCACGCAGTATGAAGGTTGTATTTGTGTTTGAATCATATGTCTCTACACCATCAATGAACAAAGTTTTCAGCTCCTCGATCAGAGGTCGGAGATAGACGTCGATATTGTTCCCCGGTGAGTTTGGTCCGTCGATAAGAAGAGGCATCATAAAGTATGATTGGTCCATAGCCAACCAAGGCGACCGATTATAAATTATCATTACAACGGGCCATGTACTGTGACTTCCAGCCATATAGTTGAATGGGCAAAAGCCATCGGTAGCCAGTCCGAACCGGACATTGCGAGGATCGCTACTGAATATTGCGTGCCTCCTATCGAAATCCTTCCATGCCGGTGAATCTCTTGGATGGCTCATTTTTCCATTTTCGCTTGGAAGAGCACGATGATGCCAAATCATTGCCTCGGCTGTTTTCTTGCACCTGAATAGCCTCTGTAGTCTCTGTGTTATGGGAAAATATCGTGCTATCTTCACAGGTATATCAGGCTTCTTATCAGAATCTTTCGGCTTATACCTGGCCTCTCCGCATGTTGGATACTCTTTCAAATCTGAATTCTCTTTCCGGTACAACACGCAATTTTTAGGACATGCTTGAATCTTCTCGCACTTTAGACCCAAATCAGACATCATTTTCTGGGCTTCGTACCAGCTTTTGGGCACATTATTTCCCGGAGGCATAGAATCTTTCAAGAACGAAAGAAGCATTGTGAATGACTTGTTGCTCCATCCATTTAGGCACTTAATTTGGAAAAGTTGGACGAACCATGAGAGGGTGGAATACTTCGCATTCTCATAAATTGGTTTCCTAGCATCATTCATGAAATTTTCATATTTATCCGCACGCGGTCCTTGACCGGAAGGAATGTCATCTTCGGTACGAATAGATTCACCTAGGGCAGCCTCTACCATATCCTCCATTTCTTCTGATGGAAATAAATTTCCGTCTCCTGCCGTATTACCGAATTCTTCTTCTTCTCCTGCCGCATTATCGTGTTCTCCTTTTTCTTCTACCGCAGTACTGCATTCTTCTCCTTCCCCGTGATATTTCCAAGTTGAATAAAGTCTAGTAAACCCATGTTTTACAATATGAAGCTCTGCCAATTCTACCTTCTGCCAGTACTTATTGCCACATCTATCGCACGGACAGAGAATCTTCTCTATTATGATCTTATTATGTGCTCGTGCAAATTCAAGGAAAGCAGCAACTCCTGCGACAAACTTAGGTTGCATACGTTGTTTCCAATCCACATACATCCAGTCCTTAACTCTGACGTACTCATGGGCCATGTTAGACTGAATAACATATAAATTGTAGGTTATGCTGACTATATTGAGAAATATAAGAACGGGATAGTTACTGACAAAGGAGAAAATCCGTGTATATGCTTTGTGTGTGCGTTTGTCGTTGAAAAGAATAAATTATCGCACGTTATGTTAACCGATAGACGGGGACTAAGTGGCGCTTTTAGTTTCATATATGAGTATCGATAGGAATATGAAGGTTTCATATTATCATATATTGGTTTTAACCCGAACATCTCGAATCGCTCTCTAATTATGTGTTTGTATGCATGTGTTCCGGCTGTCGGGGGTAGGCTTCTATCCCATTAAGAATGTATAGAGCGAACGCCCATCACTTGTGCTTTCAACCGTTTCGAGTAAATTTCGGCAGCACCTCCCCGCTGTTCTCCGAGTACACTGTAATAGAATAGATAATCATTTCAAAGCTGTGAAACAACGTTGAAATGAACATCTAATCTATCTTTGTACACGGAGAACCAGCGGAAAGGTACCGACGAAATATCTCGAAACGGATGAAAACACAAGTGAATGAAGGCGTTTGCTTTATACATTCTTAACTTGTCCACACGGGACAAATCTATGGGTTACCATACGATTGAATTTTCTCGTCGCGTAGACTATACTACGGTTGTTAGTATCGAGCTATACTGTCCGATATTTAACAACCTTCGTATGGTTCTAGGTCACGACGAGCATCGCACGTATGTTAACCGATAGACGGGGACTAAGTGGCGCTTTTATTTTCATATATGGGTATCGATGGGAATATGAAGGTTTCATATTATCATATATTGGTTTTAACCCGAACATCTCGAATCGCTCTCTAATTATGCGTTTGTATGTATGTGTTCCGGCTGTCGGGGGTAGGCTTCTATCCCATTAAGAATGTATAGAGCGAACGCCCATCACTTGTGCTTTCAACCGTTTCAAGTAAATTTCGGCAGCACCTCCCCGCTGTTCTCCGAGTACACTGTAATAGAATAGATAATCATTTCAAAGCTGTGAAACAACGTTGAAATGAACATCTAATCTATCTTTGTACACGGAGAACCATCGGAAAGGTACCGACGAAATATCTCGAAACAGATGAAAACACAAGTGAATGAAGGCGTTTGCTTTATACATTCTTAACTTGTCCACACGGGACAAATCTATGGGTTACCATACGATTGAATTTTCTCGTCGCGTAGACTATACGACGGTTGTTAGTATCGAGCTATATTGTCCGATATTTAACAACCTTCGTATGGTTCTAGGTCACGACGAGTATCGTACGTATGTTAACCGATAGACGGGGACTAAGTGGCGCTTTTAGTTTCATATATGGGTATCGATGGGAATATGAAGGTTTCATATTATCATCGAGTATCATATATTGGTTTTAACCTGAATATCTCGAGTCGCTCTCTAATTATGCGTTTGTTGTGCATTCGTGTTGTATGTGTAACATGATTTTAAACCATCGAGATCAAGATTGATAGAACTGATCATCCTACATTGCAATAGCATTCATCAACCAAAAACTATTATTGCAATGGTATACATCTATAACAATCAACAATTAAAACTACAAATATAGGATACCGATATCATAAAGCGTTATGAGACACGTCATCTGCCACGTGTCGTGATCATGGAAATCGCTAATATTGAGCATCATCAAAATTAGATTATGGTTTTGAAGCAAGTTATTGAGCATCTTGGATTGATTGTCAAGTGTTGATTTTTATTTCAACACTTGACAGAATAAAAATCATAAATACAGTTGCAAAATGTGTTCCTCAGCCCCATAAAGTGGATCTTAACAATCCAGATAAGACCATCATTGTTCAAATTGCCAAGGAAGACATAATCTCAGCAGTTATTTACGGTTGCTAGCTTGTATTGCTTGTTGCTATTCTTTTTTTTCCTTGCCCTTTCTTTCTTTCTTTTTTTGGAGGGGGGGTTGTGTTTGAAAGGTTTTAACCAACTCACTGCTATTTCTAGGCAATGCAGGAATATAACTAGTTTTATCCCCCAAAAGAAAGAGCTTCAGGCTTCATGCGTCAAGCGATGTGTATAATTATAGGATTTTCTTGCTAGCGGTTCATTTACAACTATTCTTTAGTCTATATACCTAGCATCTGCTACCAGATATTACATCTTGCATCAACACCCTGCATCTTAAAATCAAAATCGATTATTTTTTTCTTGAGCTTTTTCTGATTTTCTACCATCTGTGTCGAGTAAATTATGATTACCTGAAATTTCAGATGGTATTGTGGTACTAGGATGAACCCCAGCCCTACCGTAACCCTAACCCCAGCCCCACCGTAACCCTAACCCCAGCCCCACCCCAGCAGCAGCCGAACCCCAACCCTAACCCTACCCCGACCCCGACCGCCACTGCCACCGCGATCCCTGCCCAACCCCAACTCGCGCACGCAACCCAGACCCAGCCATGAACCCTAAGCCCAAAATAATCCAAACATGCTTTAATTTACCTCGAGATTTATACCTGAACGGCTGCTGGTGGGCTGGAGCGACGACGGTGGCGATTTGGCGACGAAACCGGCGGTGGCGACGACGGTGGCGACGAAACCGGCGGTGGCGACGACGGCGGCGACGGTAGCAACGACGGCGGCGATGGTAGCAACGACGGCGACGACGGTGGCGACGATTTGGGCTTTTTTCTCGCGCGCGATTGAGAGAGAGAGAAAGTGAGTGTAGGCGATCGATTTGCGCTTATGTTAAAACGATATTTACTTGCCCCTACGGACATACCCGTAGGTCTTTTGTTTGCGGCTCCGTAGGGGCAAACACCAAATTAAGAATTAATATTTTTATTCTTGGACGTATGTGCCCGTAGGGGCAACCTTTTAGCCCTACGGATTAATCCGTAGGGCCAAGTTAAATCTGCCCCTACGGATTCCAATATCCGTAGGGGCAACCTCCTATTTTACTAGTGTATAAATAGGATGAAATTCCAGACTTTAATTGTTATATATTCGAGAATACTTCAATTATTATTTCTACATATATCCGAGAAAAATATGCTCTTCTGATTGTTCATATTATTGGAATAAAAAGCCCTAGTCTTTGCCACTACTATGTGAGCTTTTACATGGTAAGAATTGTTCTATTGAACTCAGCACGAGCTTTATATCCGTCACATGGAAATGGAATCCTTTTGTTCATTGAAATTAGTAACTAATGCGATTTCAAAATTTTCATCAAAAAGAATCAGTATTCAAGCAATTTCAAAAATTTACATTCATGATAGAAGATCTTAACGCCTTTACAATGGAGGGGAAATTTTTTAATTGCCCTCCATTATCTCTTTAGCATTAGTAATATCTTTTTCACCAAAAAATATTAAGTAATTCTAGCAATTTAAAAAATTTACATCCGTGACCGGAGATTATAGCTTGTTTATGTTCCTTCATTTAATTTGCACTAAATATTGGCTTGATGGTTCTAGGGCTACATTGTGCGTGGCAGTGTCTTAAGGAAACATATGTTAAAGGTAAATTAAGAAGGGAATATATGCAACCATTAAAGTTTTGCATGAGTTCAAAAGAGTGAGGATCTTGTGGGGCCTTGACAGGCAAAAATTATTTCATGTGCCGGTCGTATACATCTGGACAATAAAAAAAAGAAATAGAAATGTGGGACCCACATGCTGCTCAAGGCTGTCCGAAATTCTCTCCCTTCTCTCTCTCCATGTCCGGATATATTACATCCGACACATAGAATAATTTCTCCTTGACAGGATAGTTAATTTTATTTTTCTCCGATCAAATTATATTGCAACTCTTTCCCTTTCACTTTCTCTTTCAAGGATTCCTTAATTATGTCCTCATATTATTTATACTTTTTCCTTATGTCACTCATTAAAACTTATTTAATCCCTGTAGGGCTTTCCTTTCACGTAATCCACCCATTTTAACTTGCCAACTTTTTAACACATTTTTTCCCTTGGAAATCACCAAAGTCAAGCAGAAACTTTAATTCCTTAAGCCAATTAAGTATATATTGGTTGCAAGAAGAAATTAAATACAGCCTCATGCTACTTTAAAAAAAAAAAGATCCCGCAGCTTCTCAGTAGACCATGATAAAAGCACGACAATTTGATCTGTTTCACCCTCAACTTGTCATAACATATATCTACCGTTTCGATTTCCAGAGGAGTCGCATACAAATAAAAAAACAAGATCTATTTCACACTGCATCTCACCTTCTCCATTATATGCCAGCATGTAAACAAATTCTTGCAACTACCTTTATTTGCCCAAAAGCATTGAAATTTAATCCATAAATACTCTAAAGCTAATAATTCCGGTGGCGCATCATATTATGGACATGGGACTTCTCGTTTTCCCTAAATTTTTTGGGTATCGTTTAGAAAAAATCGGGGCTTTCATATTAAAAAGCAAAATATAATTAATCTGTATGCTCCTTTGAAATAATAACAGAATAATTGATCTATACTTTCCTATGTCCACTCCTGCACCCATCGCAATATATATTATGTTAGTATGCATGCATCTCTCACAGAATAGTTGATCTATACTTTCCTATGTCCACTCCTGCACCCATTGCAATATATATTATGTTAGTATGCATGCATCTCTCTCTCTATAGAGAGAGAGGATAATGGAGAAAAGAGGCCATAGGAGGAAATTTCCTCCTATGGCGTGGAGAAAATACAACCTCCATCAATTTTTTCGACGATCGGCCCCATCATTTTCATCGTTATCATTTAAAATGTGCATACACCAAATTTTATGTGATTCTACAACTTTTTCACTGTTGATTTAGCAATGTAAAAAGTTCTATTCTCGGTAAACCGTTAATTTTGAACCCACTAAATCAACGGTGAAAAGGTTATGGAATCACATGAAATTTGGTGTACGCACATCTTAGATGATAACGATGATGATGATGGGTGCCGATCGTCGGAAAAAATGGTGGAGGTTGTATTTTTTCCACGCCATAGGAGGAAATCCCCTCCTATGGCCTCTTTCCTCCATATATATATATATAGAGAGAGAGAGAGAGAATAATGGAGAAAAGATGCCATAGGAGGGAATTCCTTCCTATGGCGTCGAAAAAATACCCTCTCCACCAATTTTTCCGACGATCGGCCCCCATCATCTTCATCGTCATCATTTAAGATGTGGGTACACCAAATTTCATGTGATTCTACAACTTTTTCACCGTTGATTTAGCAATGTAAAAAGTTCTATTGTCGGTAAACCGTTAATTTTGAACCCACTAAATCAACGGTGAAAAAGTTGTGGAATCACATGAAATTTGGTGTACCCACATCTTAAATGATGACGATGAAGATGATGGGGGCCGATCGTCGGAAAAATTGGTGGAGAGGGTATTTTTTCGACGCCATAGGAGGGAATTCCCTCCTATGGCCTCTTTCCTCCATTAATCTCATATATATATGAGGTTAATGGAGGAAATGTTCCATAGGAGGGAATTTCCTCCTATGGCGTCGGAAAAATACACCCTCCATAATTTTTTTCGACGATCGGCATACATCACCTCCATTTTTATCATCTAAGATGTGGATACACCAAATTTCTTGTGATTATACCATTTTTTCACCATTGATTTAGTTGGTGTAAAATTAATAGTTTACCGACAATAGAACTTTTTACATTCCTAATTCAATGGTGAAAAAAGTGGTGGAATCACATGAAATTTGATGTACGCACATCTTAGATGATAACGATGATGATGATGATGCCGATCGTCTGAAAAAAAATGGTGGATGTTCTATTTTTTCGACGCCATAGAAGGAAATACTCTCATATTGTCTCTTTCCTTCATCATTCTCTCTCTATATATATAGAGAGAGTCTTTCCTCCATTATTCTCTCTCTATATCTCTCTCTCTATATATATAGAGAGAGAGGAAAAAGGACATAGAGGGAATTCCTCCTATGGCGTCGAAAAAATATACCCTCTATCGTGTTTTCCGATGATCAGAATCCACAATCTTCATCGTTATCATCTATGATGTGAGTATACCAAATTTTATGTGATTCTACAACAATTTCACCATTGATTTAACAATGTAAAAAGTTTTATTGTTAATTAACTGTTAATTTTGAACCCACTAATTCAACGGTGAAAAAGTTGTAGAATCACATGAAATTTGGTGTACCCACATCTTATATGATAACGATGAAGATGATGAGTTCCGATCGTCGGAAAACACAATGGAGGTTGTATTTTTTCGACGTCATAGAAGAAAATTCCCTCATATGGCATATTTCCTCCATTGTTCTCTCTCTATATATATATGAGAATAATGGAGAAAAGAGGAAATAGGAGGAAATTTTCTCCTATGGCGTGGAAAAAATACAACCTCCACCAATTTTTTTGACGATCAGCTCCCATCATCTTCATCGTTATCATCTAAAATGTGGGTACACCAAATTTCATGTGATTCTACAACTTTTTCACCGTTGATTTAGCAATGTAAAAAGTTCTATTGTCGGTAAACCGTTAATTTTGAACCCACTAAATCAACGATGAAAAAGTTGTGGAATCACATGAAATTTGGTGTACGCACATCTTAGATGATAACGATGATGATGATGATGGATGCCGAACGTCGGAAAAAATGGTGGACGTATTTTTTCCCGCCGTAGGAGGAAATCCCCTCCTATGGCCTCTTTCCTCCATTAATCTCTCTTTCTGTGTGTGTGTACACACGGGCGCGCAAAGAATTGAGTATCCTAAGATGATTCATCAAATCATATCAGTCGTCCATACATTATTATTATTTTTTAAATAATGAAAGCTTTATATATTATGCTTTTTGTGTTTTGGAATAATTTTGGGAACAATGTTTTTGTTTGGTTGCTCTCTAGCTAGCTAGGAGCAAGTTGAGTTGTTAGTCCAGCCATTTGAATGGACCATAGAGTTGCTGGCAATATATATATATATATATATATATATATATATATATATATATGTGGCAGCTTTACAACAAGTTATATAGCTGTGCTGATTTGTTTGCCTGCAAAAATAATGGAAGTATAGAAAGTTCTCTTGAAGTGAGGGACATATTATAAGGTAGGATCTGAATCATGTGGAGTGGTCTGATCTGTGACGATAGGTTAGGATTATTATAAAAAAGATGGCAAATAATCCTAATCTGATTCGTTATGTATTAAGCTTTCTTTATATACCAGTCATTTTCTTTTTCTAGTATGATTCATCGAATGCTCGAGAGATAAATAGATCGTCACTTCCTTGGATCTTCTTAATTATGCAACATTTTGCTCCATACAGCTGCATCTTTCATAATATCTAACTCATTAACAACAACTACCTGTTCACAATTGATATTCTTATTGAACGTTATTTGTTTCGAGTGACTGGTCAAAACAAATAGTTTTTATGATGCAATACTGGTGTAGAGAAATTTAAAGGTTTCGTTCCGTGGATAGGACAGGATGGAACACATATCGTCTTATCAGGAAAATAATCCTATAACTATCCCTAATTTTATTCAAGAATATAAATTTTAATGGAAAAAATTACGATAACTGTACAATACTTATACAGCAATCCAAACAGATCTAATCAAATATACTAATCAAATTTATGACCAAATATTTAAAATAAAATCCTGATTAAGTACCTAATTAGAATATAAATCTAATCAACTCTCAAAGAATATTAAAATAATTCCTAAAGCACATGTGATGATACCCGTAAGTAGGAATTTCTCAGATCACGACACGTGGCAGATTACGTGCCTTCCACGCAAACTCACAAATTTCTTGGAGGCCAGAGAGCTGGGATAAATATGACGCATCGGGGACGTTTTTCGGCGCCACGCCTCCGAGGCTACACCAGACCCTCTAAGAAAACATTCCCGGAGTACCTTCCCCCTTCGGCTGACCATCAACCAATGGCTTGTCTCTGAGCTATCCTATAGCTGGGACCCCTCGGCTCACTTTCTCGTCTTCGAGCTATCCTATGCCCGAGATTCCTCAGCGTCCCTGTTTCACCAAGAGCACGGAGCCTGAGCGCCCCCATAACGGTTTCATGTATCTCGCTACGACGAGATCTCCGCCGCTCCACATCCTGCATCCCACGCTAGCGCATCTCGTCATTAATGGGCGTATCCTGCCATCAACGCGTACGTGACACGGGGGCGTAACGGACAGCGGAAATCTCGCATCGGCTCGCTCCAATGCGACCCTAATATAAACCCCTCCTCCAGACGATTCAGGTATGTTGAACTCATTTCCAATACGCCGCTACTTTGCCCAATTACTCCTTGGTACTTACTTGATCGTCGGAGGGTCCTACGGTGGTTTTCCACCCTGGGACTTCCCTTGCAGGTAGCTCGGTGTCAACGACAACCAACAACCCATTAAGACCCACATGCTCAACCCTTACCTTAAATCTCAACCATTCAGCCTCGCTAGTAGTAAGATCGACAGAGAACAACATCTGAGAGAGATTCTAACCTCCATAAGTTGGTGTCGTTTGTTAAAACCTACTTCTTTTCCCACCCAAGAAAGTTGATCTTCCGCCCTCGATATAATAGCCAGCGATTCCCATCATGGAGATCCCAGCACGATCCACCCTGCCATCTACAACGGAGACGGGGTCGGTCCTACTCTACCCCCCAACGTCATCGACGCCTTATCAGAATGGATTGACAGGCTCACGGCGACAGTGGACGCGCTCGCTCGTGTTCAAATGGCCGGCCACGCCCGCCAAACCGTTGTTCCCACCCCACGGAACGACGGCGTGCGTGGGACGATGGAGGGGCACATTCAGGCCCTCGAGCTCGCTCACACCCATCTCGATGTCACCGAACACCGGCGTGCCGATTCCGGCAATCACGACCCCCTAACGAGGAATGATTCCATAACTCGTTGGGCGCCGGATAGTTCGACACCGAGGTCTCAAGGGAGACCGGGCCGTCGCTTCAACGCCCTCCGCGCTCTCTCACCTCCTGAGGAGACGTCGGTTAGGTTGCCTGATTCTAGGAGAAACCGACGTCCTCGCATCCATCGAGACTATGCACGTGGCTCACCTCGGGACCGATCAAGAAGGGTTCCTCCCGAAGACCTTAGGAACGTGATAAAGCGAAACCGAAACCACTCCATCGCGCAAGCCCAAAGCAGAGACAGCCAACGCTCCGAGAGCAGGGAATCCTCGGGGTACCATCAGCAAATCGAGGCCCTCGAGAAGAAAACGAAGACATGCGGTACGCTATCCGTTCGGCCGGAGGAATGGCAAAGTACTCCGTAAATTCGCTCACGATGCCCTACACAGAGCAGCTATTAGGCGAGCAGGTCTCGTCCAGGAACAAACAGCCCAAAGTGACCCTCTTCGACGGAAAATCCGACCCGAAAGACCACTTGGACGCGTTTACAGCGGGCATGAGCTTCAAAGACAACTCAGATGCAGCTAAGTGCAAGGCCTTCCCTACCACCCTCATCCGGGCCGGCCGGGATTGGTTCCGTAGACTGGAGCCACGCTCGATCTCGATCTTTGACGAGCTGGCGACTCAATTCCTCGGTCACTTTGTCAGTAACCGACGACAGAAAAGGACGGTTGACTACATGTTTACCATCAAGAATGAAGACAAGGAATCCGTTAAGGGTTACGTCACCCGCTTCTATAATGTCCTCCTGGAAGTCCCCGAGCACCGTGATGAAACGGTTATCACCGCTTTGAGGTCGGGTCTTAGGCACAAAGAGTGGCTTCGCTCTTTTGCATTGGTGCAACCTAAGGCCATGGCCAAAGTAAAAGCCTGGACTGAGCGAGAAATCTAACTCGAGTCAGAGATAAACGCCAACTTACCCTGCGGCGACCAAACGGAATGAAAAAATAGGACAAAGAAGTGAAAAAGAAGGCCGACCGTCCGAAATCTTATTCTCCAAGGTTGCATGAGTACACTCCCCTGAACGTCTCCCAGACCGAGCTACTAGAAGAGGCTAAGGGCAAGAGGTTTTTCAAACTCCCGCCGGCTACTCAGAGGCCGGGAAAGCGACTCCGTGGCCCATACTGCGCCTACCATCGGTCATAGGGGTACCCGACCAAAAGCTGCAAACAACTCTGTGACTATATTGAGGAACTGATTCACTCCGGTCACCTGGTGAAGTACCTGCGAAACAAACGGCGGGCAGATCGAGAGCAAACGAACCAAACCCCTCCCGAAGAATTGACGGTCGGGCAGATCATAGTCGTCTCCGTAGGTTTAACTTCGGGCAACGAGGATACCCGCCGCTTCCGGCCGGTCATGACTTTAAGTGATCCGCCCTACAAGAAGTGCAAGAAGGACGATCCAATCACCTTCACCAACGAGGACCTTCACGGCACATCACTCCCGCACAATGATCCCCTTATGATAGTAGCTCGGGTAAACCGATACGAGGTCCGGAGAATATTGGTCGACTCGGGGAGCTCGGCGGATATCCTGTTTTACGACTGTTTCCATCGTATGGGATTAAATCCGTCCGACCTCCAACCGACCTCCCACGTCCTCTCTGGGTTCACAAACCATTCCGTCTTGGCTGAGGAATCGATCACCCTCCCTCTCAACATCGGGAAAGCAAGCAAAAAGCGAACCATACCTATGAACTTCCTCGTTGCCAAGATCCCGTCGTCCTATAATATCCTCTTAGGACGCCCCACCCTAAATGCCCTCCAGGCTCGGATCTCAACCTATCATCTCGCGCTCAAGTTCCTTTTGGATAACCAAAGGTAGGCCAGGCCTACGAAGACCAACAAACCACCAGGATCTGTCTCGCCTCAACGTCTCCTGGGGAGAAAGAGGTTGACGATTTCGAAGACGTGTACAATCCTCAGGAGTCTCTGGATACACACGACGACCAAAAAGAAATTCGAGACGCCCTGTTAGAGACTTTGATAGAAGTTCCTTTCAGGGAAGGAGATGACGGCCGAACTGTCCAGATTGGCTCACTCTTAACAGGGGCGCTCGGGACGACCTGATCCAGTTCCTCCGGAACAACTCTAATGTGTTCGCTTGGACCCCAGCGGACATGCCCGGGATCGACCCCAAGGTGATCTCCCACAAGCTCGGGGTTGACTCGAAAGCCCGGTCAGTCCGACAAAAGAAAATAAGTTTCGCGCTAATGAAATAAAAAGCGATAGAGGAGGAAGTGGACCGACTGCTCACGTCCGACTTCATCAGGAACCTAGACTACTCGGATTGGCTGGCAAATGCGGTCATGATCAAGAAGAAAAATGGGAAATGGCGCATGTGCATCGATTTCACCGATCTAAACAACGCCTGCCCTAAAGACAACTACCTACTCCCTCAGATAGATCAGTTAGTAAACAACTCGGCGGTCATGAGCTACTAAGCTTTATGGACGCCTTCTCCGGTTATAACAGATCTGGATGAATCCGGCCGAAGAAGATCCTCTTGACTCGTAAGGAGAACTCCTCCTATGAGACCCTCATAGCTCATAGGATTCAAAGCCTTAGGCTACAGGGACCTGGACCTGTTCTTAAGCCATCGTATTCCCCAAGTTGCCCTACAGGCGGTCCAATATTGGCCCTTGTATACAATCCACGGTCACAAATAAATGATTTCCCTCACCAAGTTCCACCAATGAAAAGGAATGGCGTCATATGGTGAACGATACTTATAAGTCCTCTCAACTTATAAAGAGAAAACACTCTTTTAAGATCCTTACGACTTATAAGAGAACACACACTTAGCAATCCCCACAATTCCTAAGGAGAAAATACGCCTACGAAATCCACACGACTCGTAGGCAGAAATAACTTTATGAGACCCTTACGGCTTATAAGGTCAAAATTTCTTAGTCAACAGGATCCTAACCCTGTGTACTAAGCTACCTTTGTTCAAATCAGTAGAGGCAAATGATGATTCACTCCGGGCAATATCCCAGTTACAGCGATGCTGATGTCTAAATCGGTGTCAAATTCCAAGTCCTTTCACGGCAAATGATAATTCGCTCTTGGCAATATTCCAGTCGCAGCGATACTGATGCCAAGATTGGTATCAGATCTTAAGTTCCATACTCGCAATAAAATTCAGCGAACAAAAGATGCATATAAAAATAGCCAAAATGATGGGGCAACTCACAATAAAAATCAACGAGCAAAAAATATATGCATATGAAATAGCCGAAATGTTTGAGCAACTCGTAATAAAAAGTAGCGAGTAAAAATATAAAAATAGCTGAGATGATTGGGCAAGATAAATAGCCGAAGTGATTGGGCAATCGCGACTTTCGCGATATGAAAAGCTGAAAAGATAGAGTATCGCGGAAATAAAAAATAAAATAAAATAAAATTTCCTCTGCCCTGCAGGTGAGTCTACACCGATCCCTCTATACAATCCACGGGCACAAATGAAAAAAGGGAACCATATTTTCCCACCAGGCTCCGTCAAAGGGGAAGCCAGATCTCGACGACAACATCCACAGTTTAGAGATTAGTTCGACGTACCTTCTCATTCCAGCAGGATGTAGACACAACGTCAACAAAAGGACCAAGAGTCGAAACAAAGCGGAGCCATGGCAAATTCCTAGCTCCAACTCTTGACAGTTCATATGCAACCTAGAGACAACCCCGGCGCACCTTCTCATTCCAGCAGGATGTAGACGCAACGTCAACAAAAGGCTCAAGAGTCGAAACAAAGCGGAGCCATGGCAAATTCCAAGTTACAAGTCTTGACGGTTCATATACAACCTAGAGACAACCCGAGCGTACCTTCTCATTCCAGCAGGATGCAGACGCAACGTCAACAAAGGCTCTAAATAGCCGAAACAAAGCGGAGTGACGGCAAAATCCAAGCTCCAAGTCTCGACGGTTCACATACAACTTAGAGATAAGCTCGACATTCTTCTCGTTACAGCAGATGTAATATCAACAAAGGCTCCAAATAGCCAAATCAAAAATGAGTGACGGCAAAATTCTAGCTCCAAATCTCGACGGTTCACATACAACCTAGAGACAGTCTCGATATTCTTTTCGTTACAGCAGATGCAATGTCAACAAAGGTTCCAAAATAGTCACATAAAAAAGGAAGCGAAGGCAAAATTCCTACTTTCAGGGTCTTGACGGCAACTCAAATAAAACCTGAAAGACTATTGGAGACAATCCCACACCACTGCGGAGTGGTTATGACTCATCGGGGATCCCAAACTAAGCCTAACCTCAAGTAAAAAGCGACATGGCAAAATTCCTAACGCTTGCTCTTCCGACGGTCAAACTGTCTAAGAAGATTACTTGAAGACGTCTTGTCCAACCCCCGAAGGGATCAGAGACACGACAGTCATGGGGCTACTCGAACAGCAGTGTAAAGTCTGCATATCGGGGAATGAATCAGCCAACGCAACTGTTCACCGCCGAAAGACGCGACCGGGACGTTAGGACGGCTGGCCTGAATTTTGGGGGCAAATGCTATTTGGGTTTATCCATCCACCTCTCCGAAGATACCAAGCTGGTTTATGGCACCATGTATCGGAGGTTTAGAAAGATGATGCCGTTGTAGCAGACTTCGTCAGATTCTCCCTATTGTGAGGGGGTTTTTGATTGCGAGGACGTTCTTCCCTGCAGGCGCAAGCCCCTGCAGTTAATTACGTTATCGCGTAGCGATAACCACTTTCTCCGGCTCCAGAAGATCACTTCGTGTCGTGTACGTTTGTTTTATTTTTGGTGGCCCGTGGATTGTATACGGAGACTAATTCGTGTTGTCGCCCGTAAGGCGTGGATTAATCCAAATCCGTATCTTCCTAAATTTGGGTTTGTTTGATTTAAGAATCGTTAATCTCGTTTGAGGTTGAAATCAACTTAAATGTTTGTTAAGAATACGTTAGTCTAATTTTAGACTAAGATCTACTTAATAAGGTTTTAGGATCATTTAGATCCAACGAAAGAGTATTTGGCCTCTATTATTTTAGTTTAAGGACGTTGCGGTCCATTATTAGTTTATGGACGTTGCGGTCCACAGATCACCATTTTTGATGTGAGGGTTTAGTTTAAGGACGTTGCGGTCCGTAGTAGTTTAAGGACGTTGCGGTCCGTTATTAGTTTAAGGATGTTGCGGTCCGTTATTAGTTTAAGGACGTTGCGGTCCACAGTAGTTTAAGGACGTTGCGGTCCATTGTTGCTGGTTGTCGGGACCCGCCACCTCTCTGAAGACGTTGAAGAATTACAACGACATGTATCAAAGGTATGAAGAGATGTACCCTTGAACCAATGAATGTTCATCAGGGACTTGGTAGTCCTGTTTGGAACTAAGGCCAATTTAGAAGAAGGCATATGGGCTCGGTCAATTTGCTGTCTGGCCAACCTTGGGCTCAGCCCACTTGATTATTTATTTGGGCTTGATCCTATTTCCGTATCAGCACTGCTGAGCATAGATTTGGGTTCTGTCACCCCTCTTTCTTTTTGTTTTATTCGTATTCTTTTATATGGAGTGTTAAACAATTTATGGCGCCCACATGCAGAGCACGTGAGGCGCTGAGCGCCAAACACTAAGTGCTAAGCACTTTTTATTAAATAGCGCCCACTTGAGGGGCACGTGGAGCGCTCGGTGTTGAACGCCAAGCTTTGAGTGCTAAGCGCTTCTTATTAAATAGCACCCACGTAAGGAGCACGTGGAGCGCTCGGCGCTGAGTGCCAGCCTTTGAGTGCTAAGCACTTCTTATTAAATAGCGCCCGTGTGAGGAGCACGTGGAGCGCTTGGCGCTGAGCGCCAAACTTTGAGTGCTAAGCCCTGAGTTTTCTGTTCTACTCAATTCAATTCTCTGAGAATTAGACTCTCACTTGTGAAAGACTTTGTCTTATAGATCTGAGATCTGGAAAATGAACTAAGTTCTTCTGATGTGAGAGTTAAACTCTTAGAAATGGAGGAGATGCTATGATCTCTCTTATTTTTATTTACCTTCAAGAGAAATCGTTCTTGTCTTGATGTTTGAAGTTTATGGGGGGAAGGGGTTCTTTTCTATCTTTAAGACTTGAAGTCTTGGATTCTTTATATAGTGGAGGCTGATTTGTTGATTCAGTTATGAAAATCTCTCATTAAAAGATTTCTTAATTGATTTGGGGATTTTATCCACCGTTGGATCTTTGATCCAAGGACTTCTGTTTTACAGAAAATATTTTTTTTGAATTTGGCACGAGTGGCACTGCTTCGCGTATTCGAGACAGTCCTGAATTATCGTGGGCCAATAGTAGCCCATTCTTTTGATCTTCACCTTCATCTTTGGCCCGGCTTGATGGGAACCGCAGAGTCCGTCATAAGTTTCTTGGACGACTCTCCTTGCTTCTTCCGGTCCCAGGCATCTCAGCCACAGATAGTCGAACGATCTCTTATATAGAGTATCATTGACGAAGGCGAAAGACAGAGCTCGTTTCATGAGCTGATGTCTTGAGAATGCATCTTCAGGTGTTCGACGGAATTTGAAGTAGTTTATAAGGACTTCCCTCCAATCCTTAGCTTTTTCTTGGTCCTCTATTTGTAAGGCCGTTTGCTTAGCCGCTTCCTTTTCTTCAGATGACTCCGGAGATATTTCTACTGGTGCAAGAACCCGACAGCTCTGCACAATGATCCTTACGTCATCGAGGTTTTCGTCAGCCAGTTCTTTAGCGAGTTTGGATAATGCATCCGCTTTTCTATTTTCTGTACGCGGTATGTTTTCCAGGGCGTAGGAAGGGATTTGAGTCAGCAGTTGTTGCATTCTATCGCCGTACTTTACCAACTCTGGTTTGCACGTTTGATAGTCGCCATTTACTTAACTAACGACCAGCTGGGAGTCTCCGTATATAAGGAGATTTTCGATCTCCATATCAACAACGATCTCAAGACTTGCTATCAAAGTCTCATATTCCGCTTCGTTGTTTGTTCTTGGCTCCGTTCAGGAAAAGGCAAAGCGCATTATCCCTCCTTGTGGAGTCACGAAGATGAAACCTACCCCAGATTTGATTATGGGGGAGCTGTGCTTTCGCTTCTTCATGGAAGATGCCCCATCGAAGTAAATTTCCCATCGGGTATCACTCCGTCCTTTCTCCCTATCGATCGTGTCAAACGCGTGCTCGTCTGGCAATTTGCAATTTAGGGGTGAATCGGCAGGTATCGGATGCTCTGCGAGGAAGTCGGCGATGGCCTGGCCTTTCAGTGTCTTGAGAGGTCGATAGATTATCGAGAACTCCATCAATAGGAGGGCCCATTTAGCAAGTCGCCCTGTTAGTATGGCTCTTGACATTAAATATTTGAGAGGATCCACCTTTGATATGAGATGGACCTCATGCGCCAAAGCATAATGCCGAAGCTTCGTTATAGCGAAGATTAACGTCAGGCAGTGTTTTTCGATGGGAGAGTAGTTATTTTCTGCCCCCAGGAGAACTCGACTCAAATAGTAGAGGGCTCTCTCCTTCCCATGGTCGTTCTCCTGTGCCCATAGTGTGCCTAAGGAACCTTCAAGGGCAGTTATATACAGGATAAGGGGCTTTCCCTTGACCGGAGCGGTTCCAATTTTAGTGTACATAAAATTCATTTAAAATTAATATATACTTAGGGTATTTACATTTCATGTGAGTACTATAAATATTTAATTTACTTTTGAACAGAAAGAAAGAGCTTGTAGCTCATTGGTAAGACCTTGCACTGCTGAACCAAAGCACCAGAGTTCAAATCCCATTAGCCACATTATTTTTTAATTAGTTTTCTTTTAAATTTTTAGAAGCCCAAGAGTTTACACGTGCATAACTCGTAAAAACCAAAAGTCACATATAAAACAAACGAGTACAGGTGGTAGACCAATCGACGGTGGACACGTGGTGACGAGTCTCGGCTCGACTCGGCCGAATCGACCGGCGGCGCCGGTTCGGGTGAGTCGGATCGCCGATTTCCCTTCTTGACTCCTGTGCCTTTTTGCCTCCCCATAACCCCTGTACAGCATATTTTACCTGCACAATTACAGAGCCAATAAGAACATCTATTTACTCTATTTTAAATACAAATTTTTAATGCATCTTTTCACACCCATTCATCTATCCTAACCTTAACTTTTCCTATAAATACCACTCCATTCCACACCCTCCTCACACACAAACTCTGTCCAAACTCTCAAGAAATTCCCTAGAACTTTTGTGTACAAGTGGAGTTAGCGAAGGGCGAAACTCCGGCGAACTTCCGACGACGACCCTAGGAGCTCCCGGCGATAAAATGACGCACCGGCACCTCCTACCACTCCCTCTTCCTCTTCTCTAATCTAAAATCCCGTAAGTCCCTCTTCTCTCTTCTATTTTCTATTCTGAAAACTTGTATTTCTAAAACCCGACGGAAGCGGAGTTAATCCGACTTCCGATTCGGTATTCTTTAAAAAGTTCCAATTTTCTTAAATACAACCATACCAAACTTGTACATCATGACCATTAAATATTAACAAAACATATTGAACAAGTTTCATAGAAAAAGAATTCATATTGTAATTTTTATCGCACTTTTTCAGAAAAATACCATATAATTTAGTTTTGACATAAATCATTCTAATTCCTTACTATACCTTTCGATAGTTCACAAGATAATGACCTATTTCCTCACACCATACATCTCTATCATAGCACGATATCTTTTGGGAATATAGAATACGGGAATACGAATTTACAAGTTATAACTTTAACTTATAAAAACCTTTTTTCTACAAAATTATGTATTTTAAACAAATCTTTGCAAAACCCCACTACAATCCATTTGGGGAACCCGTTCGGAATGATGCGGATTATCGCACATCCTCGGGCTTAGTAGTGCGAGATGCAGACCTCCGCAAGGAGCATACGGTCTCGAAAGATTTAAAAATACAAATATCTTAAGAAAATAAGATTTCTAGAAAAATAATAAATTTAATTATTTTATAAATATATATATATATATTATCAAAATATCTATTTTTTATAGTATAAATAATCCAATTTTTCTAAATAAAAAAGAATCACTTTACATGAAAATACCATGCAATTCCATACAAGCTCAATACTTTATAATTAAATACCATATATTATGAAATTATGTTTTATTCACTAGAAATGTCACATATAAAATCTACATCTATGAAAACTCTAAAGATGATAATTAAATACTTGAGGTGTATTTTGAAAATTATACAAATTATTTTTACATAAAACCCCCTCAAGTTCTACAAATTACAATAAGGACCTTAGTAAACATAGGTTTAAGCGGGACCAGTCTCTTAAGACTCAGGGAGCCGGAGATATGGGTGCTTGCCTATTTAAGCAGACAACTTAATAAACGGTGTTATCAACACGGTAATTATCTTTGTAAAAGACACAAATTCTGCCACCCATGTGCAGCGGTTACCGATAACACCAAAACCTAATTCAGGACTTCAATTTCTTTTCTAATTGTTCTGACTCAGACCGAGTCTCATTATAATCAATCTGACTTGAATATGATTCAAGTACAAACTACAATTCAATATGAATCCATGAATCCATATAATCAATTTGTTCAATCTATTCAATCTGTATTGGCTGAACCGAAGCATGGATATATTTCCATTTACATGATTCTCCAGTTACATCCATTTACTGATATCATGATTTCGGAAAGTCATTCATCTATACAATCTATAATACAAGACAATACAATTTACAATACAATACCAACAATACAATTAAGACACCTAATCTGTATTCCATTGCTGTTGTACCGTAGCATAAACGGTTCCTTGTATATTCCGTTCACCTTAGTCTCTGGTCTACTGAGACTCCTCTCGTATACACCGGCCTCTCTGTACCAAGCTACAAATAACAACGTTAACAATATAATACAACTTTAAAAGTTACACTCTCTCTTTGTGTGTGTCTATTCTATTTCTCCCTTATCTTTGGGACTTACCGAGTGATTATTCGCCGACGACATTCCCTTTCTTTCTTCTTTGGAATGTTATCATGTGATTCGGATGTTTAGGAGATCGAGCCCACTAGTGAGGATTTGGACCAGCTAGTTTACGACCAACAACTTTAGATTCTTGTATACATTTACATTCTGTATTTTCCATTTCTGTTATGCCACTGTTAAGGCATTGCTTTCCATTCCATGTATTTACTTTTCAGATGTATTATAAAAAGAATGTTAATAAATAAAGTTGATGCTCATTACATTTGTCTCTTGTGTATATTTTTTTTATATTGCTTAGTTACGCTTAGCGTATTTACTTCAGAGTAATACGTAGCGGCCAGTCGCGTCCTCTGCCCGTACACTGGGAAGCGGGGCGTGACAGTCAGTATTGGCGGATTTTGCAGGTATTGCTTGATTTTGTCCAGTTCGCTTTGGCATTTACGACCCCAAACGAACGGGGTTCCATTCTTCATCAGGTGACTATAGGGACGGCATTTTCCGGAGAGATTGGCTATGAACTGTCGGATATACGCGAGCTTCCCTTGTAGAGACCGCAATTGTTTTAAAGTTCTTGGAATGGGTATTTCCATAATCGCCTTGATCTTCGATGGATCTATTTCGATGCCCCGGTGTCGTATGATGAACCCTAGAAATTTGCCTGAGGAGACTCTGAATGCGCATTTCAGAGGGTTCATCTTTAGGTTATACTTACGAAGACTTTGGAACACTATTTTCAAATGCTTCCAGTGTTCCTCGTACGATTTGCTTTTCACTACGAGGTCGTCGATATAGCATTCGACGATTTCATGTATGAGGTCATCGAAAATCTTCGTCATGGCCCTCTGATAGGTAGCGCCGGCGTTCTTCAGACCGAAAGGAATCACTTTGTAGCAGAATATGCCCAGAAGAGTCCGGAAAGCGGTATGCTTCTGGTCTTCAGGATGCATCTTTATTTGATTGTACCCTGATGATCCGTCCATGAAGGAGAAGAATTCGTGAGTGGATGTGTTATCTATCATCAACTCGGTAACCGGTACGGGAAAATCATCCTTCGGGCAAGCTTTATTGAGGTTTTGGAAATCCATGCAGATGCATACCGTTCCATTTTTCTTCATCACTGGGACAATGTTAGCGATCCAGTCAGGGTATTGAAATTCTTGGATGAAGCCGGAGTCGATTAGCTTCTTGACTTCGGTGTTGATACTCATTTCAGGTTCGAGCCGCATTCTTCTTGGCACTTGTTTAACTGGCTTGACGTCCGGAGATATCGCCAATTTATGCACAGCTATTTCCGGATCTAGTCCTGGCATCTCGGAGTAGTTCCATGCGAAACAATCTTTATATTGCATGACACATCTTTTAGCGTAGTCACCTGCTCTTTAGACAGCAGCTCACTGACGAATGTTAGTCGTGGGTCGTTTATCGTCCCCAAGTCAATTTTTCTCAGGCTGTCCGCAGTAGTGTGTATTCCATCTTCTAACTCTTTTAGCGCCGGTGAAAATTCTGAGATCAACTCATCTTCATCCTCATTTTCAAAGCACTAGGAGAGGTCATCCATATTCTCGTGTACTCCTTCTTCCGACAGCGTTATCATGTGACAGGTACGAGATCGTTTCCAAGACCAATATTGATCTGGTTCTACTCTTGCTATATACGTTGCTTTTGGTACATGCTTTTGTGGTGGGGCTACCCTCCAACTGTTGGATAGAGCAAACCTGCCTTACTGATATTGGTCTTCGACCCAGTTTTTGAAGGTGAAGCAGTCTTCAAGAGGATATCCTATCGCTCGGTGATAGGAGCAATAATCTGGGTGATGAAGCTCGTTTGCTTGATTAGGATGCCGAGACTCCGGGAGTGTCATCATTTGATATTTCATGACAAGGTCAAAGATTTTCCTTGTCTTGTCTCGAGGGAAAGAATATGCTCGACCCATCTTTTTCATAAGAGACAGATTCCAGCTGACCTTTTCTCGATCGCGTGGCCTTTTGGATCCGTTTTGCCGCTGTCGAACATTTTTTCCGTTCTTTAACTTGTTTTTACCTCCGCGTCGGGCCTTTTTCTTGTCTTAGGAATGCATAGCGGGCTGACGGTGAAGGGCATTGTCATCCTCCGTAGCCTGCTGAAGGAGGCGTTGCGTCTTGGTTTTCTTGTAAATAGCCATTTCGCGGCTGTGGTCGTTCCGAACCTTTTGACACGCTTCCCATACTAGCTTGTCCATCTGTTCTTCAAACGACGGAATCGGCGTTTTTATGACAGGACCTCGTTCTGGTTCGATGTCAGCGTCTTTTAAAAGAGCATCCCCTTCATCATCGAGGTCATTTATGACATGGCAGCCATGGAATTACTCCCATTTCTTGGACTGGACATATCCAAGCCCAATCGTTTCCATTTTTCCGTTGGGCAATTTTCACTGAGTTCCGGGGACGTTCCAAATCCTGTTGTAGAACTGATTCTGTCGAGCGTTTTGTTTGAAAGGTACGCCTTGGCATTTTAATAAACTTTTCAATCTCTCTGCGTAGTATCTGGGTAGACGGATTGGTTAGAGCTTGTCGAGTGCGAAATCGGCACCGTGCCAAACTTCTCTTGCAACTTTAGTCTCCGTGGATCGATAGAATAGGATCGCCTTTTCACCTCTTCGTCTGGGCGGGACGTAGAATGTCTGCAGCTCTTGCACACTATAAGTCTCAAGAACATCAAGCTCTCTGTAGTGCTGTCGCAGAACCATGGCGATTTGCAAACTCTGATCATCTCCAATAAGGGCCTGCATTGATGAACGGATCGAGAACATTGTGTTGACTTCGTCTTCAGAGTCACTGCCAAAGACCAAAATAGGGGTCGATGGTCCCGGCCTATTGCATTGGGGCGGCCCCGAATAGACTATCTCTTCTTCCTCCTCAGTATCGCTCCCGAAGACCGGGATAGTGGCGATAGCTTTTTGTTTGTTCTCCGGTTTATGACATCTTTCCGTGTCTTCGAATTCTAGTAAGAAGTATTTGGCATCTTCGTATTTGCGGACTTCATTTACGGAGAATGGGTTTCATTCCCCAGTCACGGTATACTCGAGACCATCTTTGAAATACTTCATACACTGATGTTGTGTAGAAGGGATGATGTTGTACTCGTGTAACCAAGGCCTGCCGAGCAAAGCGTTGTAGCAGGTCTTGGCGTCAATGACATGAAATTTGATGTTAGTGATGAGCAACCCAAAGCATAACGTTAGTACTACAGACCCAAGCATCCGTAACGACTGGGAGTTGAACCTGAAGATGGTGATTTTATCCAGAGCGAGGTGCTGAACGCTCATGCAGATCTCTTATAACACCCTCACATTTAGGAGGTTGACAGAGGACTCGTTGTCAACTAAGATCTTCCATATCTTGATGTCATGGCAGTACCAGGTAACATACAGGGGACGGTTATGCTCCACATTCCGAGGAGGAGATCTTCATCACTGAAGGTATGTCGGCTGTGTGAATTTCTTCCAGCTCTTCCTTTATCTTTTCTTCGGCAAGGAAAGCTTGAAACTGCTCGGGCTCTTGTAATGCCCTGATCAGAGAATCTCGTGCCTCTTTAGACAACAGAAGGACATCCAAAAAGTTTAGCTGTGAGGGTATCTTCCTCAAGTGTGTCAGGACATTGTAATCAACTTTGTTTTTCTTAGCCGGGTCCTTGGCTGCAAGCTCTTCGACGACTCGGTCATTGAGGGCGATATCCTCAGGGACTTTTTCTTTCCCTTTATCCTTTTTGTTCGATCCCTTTTTTGTGGGTCCGAGATTCTTTTCGGGCAACATACGGTTACGCAGCTGAATATTCTCACAGTTGTCTATCTCTTCCTCTTTTTCTGAGGTGGATTCTTTGAAGAGAGGGCCGAGGGCTATTTCTTCGTCAGAATCGCTTCTGAAGGTGAGAATTTACGATCCCCTGGTATCAACAATGTGACAGTTGCCGGCAGTTCTTTCGTGCTCACCTGTCGTATTTCTCTGCTCCCGACGAGTTTTGCACTTCAACCGCTTGAAATGTTGTCGGTGAGCAATGTATCCTTGCCACCACTTTTTAAAGGCCATGCATTCTTCGGTAGAGTGTGCAATCCTCTGATGGTATAAGCAGTAGTTAGGATGTATATCCGCTTCGTCAAGGTGTATACCGCCAAGAGTATCTACTTTGAAAAATGGCAACTTTATTCCCATTGATAGGGCTTTAGCGAACCGTTTCCTTGTCTTAAGCTTGTTTTTGTCTGCCACGGGCGTGCTCCGATCTGGTTGGAGTGCTTTGCAACTCATCCTTACCACGACTTCTTCAACTTGATGCTGACACCTGGACCTTTCGAATATGGCTATTTCACGCTCTTGATCAGCTTTGCTCTTCTGATGGGCTTCGTTCAGCAGCATGTCAATCAACTCGTCTGACGGTTCCAAGGATTTTGGTACCGATCCTGCCCCCAGCTCCTCTATGTTATTTTCTGACGCTGAGTGAGCTTCTTCATCATTTATTGGTGAATGAGAGATCATGTGACAACTTGCCATATAATCCTCGGATTCTTCTGACGAGTCTTCTCTCTCATCATTGTCATTATCTCCACCCTCAAGGATATGGTTGAGAAACTCTTGGAGTATGCCCGGGGTTCGCGCCTTCTACTTATATTCTTCCAGCGCGTCAATATGCTTTTGTAGGTCCATGCGTTTGTCGTCAGACTGCGCGGGCTTTTTGGTCTTCTTCTTCTTCTTCGAAGACTTCGACGGTTGGACTTGGGTGTTTTGCCCATCGTTACCAATTCCCGATGTTGGGCGCGATTTCAGAATCCTCTCAATGATCTCGGGTTCTAACGGGCTTTTCCACCTGATTGCCGGGCATGCTTGAAGATCCTTCAGCATTCTTTTGGTTTTAGCTGAAAGGACAACTTCCCATGGAGCTTCCTCTATAAATGAGCACGATTCCTCCGACGTGTCCACCTTTTTAAGAGCGTGCAGTTGTGGTGGGTTTACCTTCCAGTTTTTAGACAACGCGGACCTGCCCTGTTGGTGCTGTTCCTCGACCCGGTTTTTTAAAATGAAGCAATTTTCAATTGGGCGGCCCACTATTCGGTGGTAGGGGTAGTAATTGGGATTGTTGACGTCGCCCGGTTGCAGTAGGCGTCTTGGATCTGGTAGAGTGATAAGTCTGTTGCGCACCGCTACTTCGAACAGTCTTCTCGTTTTATCCCGAGGGAATGAGTAAGGACGTCTCAGCTTTTCTCCGAGTGATCGTTGTTTATCGTTTTGGTGAGCGGCTATTTTCGGATCACTCGGCTGTTACTGAGCGTTGGTGACGAAGGTCGCTTTCGCTTTGCCCTTGTCATTTCGAAACTCCGTTTTCAAGGCGGACGGTCTATGGCCCATCTGGTCCATTTGGGTCAGCTTGTCGATCAAGGCCTGGAAAGTGGCCGGCTTGAAGAACATCATAAATTGGAATATAGTCGCTTGAGGGTCGAGTGTCCTTATGACCATGCCCACAGCAAAAGCTTCTTCTATGCATTGTTCGCATTTCGTCCATAGGTTCCACCACCGAATTGCATACTAAACGCATGTCTCTCCTGGTTTCACCCTGGCATTAATCAATGCCGTGATCGGGGTGCGTTCGCTGGTGCTTGCGAAACGCTGGGTGAATAGAAACTCCATTTCTGTGAATGTTTTGATGGAGTCATTCGGAAGCTCCGAGTACCATTCAAATGCCGTCTCCGCTAAGCTGCTGAAGAACTGGCGAAGGAGCAATTTGTCGTCACCTCCAGTATTGCCGCAGAGAGCCCTGAACTGAGCGACGTGCTGATGGGGGTTGCTTGTCCCCTTATACACGTGAAATTTAGGGATCGTATATCCCAGCGGGTACTTAATTTGATCGTACTAGCTTGGATAGGGTCACCCAGTTCTGACGACTTGGCCAGCAGCTTCGCTCGCCTGATGAGCTCGTATTTGTTGAGCTATGTAGTCATCAAGCGCAGCTTTCGAGATTGTCTCCTTCCTGGCTACTGATAAAACTGGAAGAGGGTTTGATGTCTCCCCTCTGTCGTCTTCAATGATTATTGTGGGATCTTCGGCTGGAGGGTCTGGCTGGATCATCATGCCCATCATATCTTGGAACAGGAATGCCATTTGTTTTTTTTTAGCCGCTTGCGCCGCGGCTTCTTTATTTTTCTTCTCGAGCATCCTTCATAGGAACTCGGTGTCGATTTCTTGTTCCTGGCATTGTTCCGACGACGCTTCTGGGCTTTCTTTCTGCCCAGTAAGTGCGGCCATCTTTGTCAGCATCTCCTGGAGTTTCTGTTATTGCTCCTGAGCCTTTGTTACGGACCGTGTAAGTGGTCGATGACCCCAAGAAGCACGGCTTTCCTATTTTCCGGAAGCCATGTAGACAGTGTGCACTACCATGCCCCCAGACTTGGGGTGTTTGGATCCATCACACTTAGAATTTGTCGTCGGTGGTGGTTGATTCTCTGGCCTTCTCCTTTTATGGACGGTCGAGCTTAAGGGAACTGCAACAGGCACCCCTGCAGATGACACCTTCCATAGCATGGCGACAGGATTCTCCTCCTCTTGCAGAACTTTCGTTTTCTTCTGTCGGCGGGAGTAGTCTTTGTCGATCACAGAGTTTTGGACTCTTCGCCAGACCCTGTGAATTTTGGAGGACAGCCGCTGAGGGGGCTGCTCCGGCCTCGCCTTAGTAACATTTTCAGCGGGTGGAGGAGACAATTTTAGTATGGCAATTAGAGAGTTCTTCCACACCCTCCTGAGTGGCTCAAAACTGTTCCCAATTGGAACAGCAGTATCAACTTCCACCATTGGAGCTGGTGGGGTAAGTCCAGAAGGAGAACTGCCCCCAGCTTTCCTCACTCGGCGCCAGTGATGACGTCGAGCATGTCGTGTAGCCGGGATCACCCCTATCGTCGGAGTAGCTTCATCATGCCCCCTGCTTTGAGGAGAGGCTATTATTGGCGCCAGTCTGTCAAAGACTGACATCCGCTGGGAAGGAACGGTCAACCTGTCGAAGGCCGACTTTCGAGTAGGGGAAGTAGTTTGGATGACTTCACCGGCAGCGGGAGTTGGGATAGCCTTCTCCAGTACTGCGAGCCTCTTCGCGGGCCCATTTGAGCTTAGGCTCAGCCTGTCGAAGACTGAGGTAGTAGACTTGGACGACCCGTTGAGAGGGGTCGTGATAGTTACAAGACGATCGAAGACCGACTTCTTTGGAGCTTCCTGTGACGGCACTGGAGCGTTGAAGCTCATTGGTGGGAGCATGGTCCTGAAGAACAATCCAGTGGTGGCATGTATCACCTGTTCCACCGGCATTGAGAAGATGGAGGCCGCTTGGGGCCCGTAAGTTACTCCTCCAGACGGGGTGGAGTGGGAGTTGCTGTTGCAATTGGTGCAACTGGAAGCCATTGATCTTATCTTCCCTTCTGCACGGAGCAAGACACCAAATCTTAATACCTCGAATCCAGGGGCAACCATATAAACCGCGATTCGTTCGTGAACACATCACACGAAGTGTGGAGTGGAAAGAGGAAAAGGTCCTACCGAGCGTGCCACAGAATCTGTTCACCACCGAAAGACGCGACCGGGACGTTAGGACGTCTGGCCTAAATTTTAGGGGCAGATGCTATTTGGGTTTATCCATCCACCTCTCTAAAGATGCCAAGATGATTTATGGCACCATGTATCAGAAGTTTATACAGATGCGGCCGTTGTAGCAGACTTAGTCAGATTCCCCCCATTGTGAGGGGTTTTTTGAATTTGGGGACGCTCTTCCCTACAGGCGCAAGCCCCTGTAGTTAATTACGTTACCGCGTAGCAATAACCACTTTCTCCGGTTCCAGAAGGTCACTTCGTGTCGTGTGCGTTTTTTTTATCTTTGGTTGCCCATGGATTGTATACAGAGACTAATTCGTGTTGTCACCCGTAAGGCGTGGATTAGTCCAAATCCGTATCTTCTTAGATTTGAGTTTGTTTGATTTAAAGATCGTTAATCTCGTTTGAGGTTGAGATCAACTTAAATGTTTGTTAAGGATACATTAGTCTAATTTTAGACTGAGATCTACTTAACAAGGTTTTAGAATCATTTAGATCCAACGAAAGAGCATTTGGGCTCTATTATTTTAGTTTAAGGACGTTGCGGTCCGTTATTAGTTTAGGGACGTTGCAGTCCACAGATCACCATTTTTGAGATGAGGGTTTAGTTTAAGAACGTTGCGGTCTGTAGTAGTTTAAGGACGTTGCGGTCCGTTATTAGTTTAAGGACGTTATGGTCCACAGTAGTTTAAGGACGTTGCGGTCTATTGTTGCTGGTTGTCGGGACCCGCCACCTCTCTGAAAACGTTGAAGAATTACAACGACATGTATCAAAGGTGTGAAGAGATGTACCCTTGAACCAATGAATATTCATCAGAGACTTGGTAGTTCTGTTTGGAACTAAGGCCAATTTAGAAGAAGGCATATGGGCTCGATCAATTTGGGGTCTGGCCAACCTTGGGCTCAGCCCACTTGATTATTTATTTGGGCTTGATCCCCTTTCCGTATCAGCATTGCCGAGCATCGATTTGGGTTCTGACACCCCTCTTTCTTTTTGTTTTATTCATATTCTTTTATATAGAGTGTTAAACAATTTATGGTGCCCACGTGCAAAGCACGTGAGGCGCTCGGCATTGAGCGCCAAACACTAAGTGCTAAGCACTTTTTATTAAATAACGCTCACGTGAGGGGTATGTGGAGCGCTCGGCGCTGAACACCAATTTTTGAGTGCTAAGCACTTCTTATTAAATAGCGCCCATGTGAGGAGCACGTGAAGCGCCAGCCTTTGAGTGCTAAGCATTTCTATTAAATAGCGCCCGCGTAAGGAGCACGTGGAGTGCTCAGCGCTGAGCGCCAAACATTGAGTGCTAAGCATTGAGTTTTCTATTCTGCTCAATTCAATTCTCTGAGAATTAGATTCTCACTTGTGAAAGACTTTGTCTCTGAGATCTGAAAAAGAACTAAGTTCTTCTGATGTGAGAGTTAAACTCTTAGATATGGAGTAGATGCTATGATCTCTTTTATTTTTATTTACCTTTAGGATAAATCGTTCTCGTCTTGAAGTTTGAAGTTTATGGGGGGGGGGAGGGTTCTTCTCTGTCTACAAAACTTGAAGTCTTTGGTCCTTTATATAGTAGAGGCTGATTTGTTAATTCAGTTAAGAAAATCTCTCATTGAGAGATTTCTTAATTGATTTGGGGATTTTATTTACCGTTGGATCTTTGATCCAAGAATTTCTGTTTTACAGAAAATGTTTTTTTGTTTGTTAACAAGATTGGAAAAATATTTTCCATACAGAGCTTATTCTATAATTTGGTGATTTTTTAATCACCATTAGATCTTTGATCCAACGGTGCTCTGTTTTACAGAGTATAATCTTTCTTGTTTAGAAAGATTAGGAAAATATTTTCCCCTACAGAGCTTATTCTGTAGCTTGGTGATTTTTAATCACCATTGGATTTTTTATCCAACAGTGCTCTGTTTTATGGAGCATAATCTTTCTTGTTTAGAAAGATTTGAGGAGTATTTTCTCAATCAGAATTTAATTCTGTGATCTGATAATTTATCATTTTCGTTGGATCTTTGATCCAAGGGTGGAGAACTTTTAGTTCTAGCGCCAGCGCCCTCGTGCAGGGCAAGTGAGGCGCTGCCTCAGAGTTTTTAACTCTTGGCGCTGGCGCCCTCGTGCTTTGCACGTGAGGCGCTGCCTCAGTTCAAATTTTGAACAGAGCCTTACTCTCTTATTGGGGGGAAACAGCGACGATATCACGGATTAAAACCCTAGTACCACAAAACATAGTGGACCTATGTCACAAAGAGCAGGGGTTATCTATAACGTTTGGACAAGTTTGCCTATAAACCCAAGGGAGGTAAACTGATTAAACTCTGAAATGAGTCCATAAACTAGAGATTGCGGAATGAGTGAATAAACTATAAACTCCGAAATGAGTCCATAAGCTAGAGACTCCGGAATGAGTGAATAAACTACAAACTCCGAAATGAGTATATAAACTGGAAACTCTGCAATGAGTACATAAACTATTTTATGCCAAGTCAAGACATTAAAGGAAATAGAAGCGCTAGTATGAAATGAAATATGTCCTTTATTCATGATTCAAAATGAATACAAGATACTCTTATTTATGAATCAAAATGAATAAAAAAAAGAGGTTATACAGCAACAAAAATGTCTAAGTCGGCGGATGGTTCAATAAGCCAGCAAGTTCGTCATTTTTTCGTTGGACTTCTGATTCGAGCTCTATCAGTGCCGCAAGACGAGTCCCTGCCTGTGTCTGTTGATTTTGGTATGAAGCAAACCGACTCTCAAACTCTTTCTCGATGACCTTGTAGGCTTCAACCATCTCACGTTGAAAAATAACGGCTTTGTCAAGAGCTACCACCTTTGTAATGGCTTCTTGAAGCACGCGCTAAATTTCAAATGCACGAGTGGTCTTGACAGTGAGCTGGGCTTGAAGCTCCCCTAAAACCTTTGAAGCCAACTCCCTTGCCGAAAACATCCGGTTAAGCCTTTTCTCCCATGACTGGAGATTGGTTGCACATCGTTCGATCCAACCACGCAAGCTCGCCTTTACAGACAAGATGTCGGAGGGAAGCCATATGCATTCAATCCCATGTAGACAGGCCTCCACTCTGTAGAAGTACTCAACCCAGGTACGCACCAATGCCTCGTCATGATAAGCGGCAAGAACTGATAAGGAAGCGTTGGCTTCAGCAGCGAATTCTTCGGCCGCAACAGAAATACCAACGCGAAGATCTTCGATGAGAGCCGCCAGGGAATAAACGCTCTGTTTTTCCATCCTCTCAGATATGCGTAAGGCGTAAGGACCTGGTGGAATGAGGATCCGAGACTCTAATAGGGTCAGGGCTGGCAAAGCTGTAAAGAAATATGTGCGGTCAGTTGTATTTCCAAATATAGAGTAAACAAAACGAAGCCAATGATAAAACGTCACTTACCCACAGTCATGCAAGGCGGGTTTGAGAGATCCCCAGGTCCATCAAGAATCTCGACTTCATCGTCAACTTCCAGAACTGTGGTTTAAAATGAAGGGTATATCAGCATCATTATAAAAATATAAAACAAAAAAAGCAAAAGAATACCGACCTTGGCTAGAAAAGAGCACTATGTTTTGTGGAGGTATCGCTTGTGGGGCCGCCATGTCAAGCAATCGCTGGAAGGTTTTCCTCGGGGAAAGATCCACGATGGAAGCCGCCAGCTCCCGCAATTATAAAGGAAGGAAAGGTTCATATAATGGAGGAGTCGTTAAACAAAATGTGTATGTATATAAGATTACCTTCGATACTTCGTCCATTCTGAACTAGAGGGATGACAGCTTCAGCAGCCTCCTCTACACCGTCCGATGCATCACGAAGGATATTTGTGAAATCTGTAGCCGGCATGGCAGTCTCCAGTAGAGAGAAAAAAGCCGCCACTGGAGGCCCCAAGATGGGGATAACAGTTTCAGCAATCTCTTCTACACCCTCCTGTGTGTCACTAGAGATATCCATGGGATCTATAGCCGGTAAGACCGCCTCTGCTGGAGGAGTAGACGCTGAAGGGACAGAAGCCATCACTGGAAGCTCCACAGCAGGGGTAGTAGCTTCAGTAATTTCCTCTACACCTTCCGGTGCGTCACGGGAGATATTCGTAGAATCCGCAGCCATAGCTCGATCTGGGCTCAAACCCACTTCCGCTGCAGAGTCCCTGCAAAGTTTTTGCAAAGATAAGGAGACGTGAAAGTAATACAAATTACTCGCCAAAAGAAAGACACGAAAAATATGCATACCAATACGCCAAGAAGCCTGAATATGGATTTTTCAAGCTGTTGTTCTTTTCTGATCAAATGCGCTCGCCGGGTTTCAATCGCGAGTAAATGGCTGCCCTTCTTCAGTGCAAGCTCATCTTCCAGAACAACCGAGATGGGCTATTTGAGAGCCCGTTCTTCTTCCATTGATAGAGGACCCATGGGTACCCTACGTAATAATGGGTCAACGTAATAGAATACAACGTGGGGAAGGCTTTCTTCGGGGGGCACACGTTTTCAGTTTCATCTCATGAGCGCCTTAAAGCCTCGGCCAACTGTATGGCCTCCTCGGCAGACAAACCAGGAAAGTGAAGACCGTCGTTCGGCTCCTGCATAGATATCGGCTCGTCCTGAATAAAGGGCTCGGATTCAAGAAAAGTGTCGAGTAGGCCGACGACCGATTTCTTTCTCCTTTTGGAGCCTGTGCTAACGCTAGCGGAGGAGCGCTTCCTCCCCTTTGGTGCTTTGGCACGGCGCTGCCCAACTTCGCCTTCAGTATCATCCTGGGGTGACACCACCGCTAGTTCTTTATCAGGAACTTCTGCCTCGGCTTTACTACGCACCGGCAAACCATCAGTGCGAGGGGATGATTCTACTTCTACGGCTTTAGGGATAAGTACCGAACCGCTATCCCTCAGAGGAGAGCGAACCACCGACCGTGGCCGCAATGAGGTGCTGGTGACCTAAGCTGGAATGGGAGCTTTACACTCGAAAAGTACCCATCTCTCCTCTGCAATGACGAGGTCGATCCGAAGGCGATACCAACCCTTGAAGGACCCCACAAGCCTTGGAAGATAGTCGGACTCCGGACTCATGAAGAGGGAGCCAGTATTTAACCGCATGAAATGGTAAATGACATCGCGAGTAACCTCCATGGAGAGGGCAAGCTCAACTAAAAATGCCTCAAGAAGAACATCCTGGTTGTAGCCTAACTGCCAGGCGAAGCTATGCGGATTATACCGCATGAAGAGAGCAGCGTCATTCTGGCGGAACACCAAATAGCCTGGCCTGATTGAGTATAGATGCATAATCTCCTTAGGCTTTAAAGCTGGAACCCCATTCTTTGACAAATCAAACAATTGCTGAACGGGCCCTGCTAGAGCAGAGAGGACTCGATCGCAAAAAACCATTCTGCCCTCATTCGAGTAAGGATTGAGCAGTACGCAGAGAGCCCCTAACTGGGTCGGATCGGGAGCGGAAGCATCAACCAATCTCATGATCTGCTAGAAAGTATATGAATCATAAAAATCTGGCCGCCGGTGCGCAGCGAACGCTCCTAACATGTGCGTCTCAATCCACGACGTGAAGTAGTGGAGGGAGAATTCACAGCATCCGCATTCGGGCTCGAAGTATTAGCGGCAATGCTTAACCTGTGATATAAATGCGATAATCCCGCAACACCAACAGCTAATCGTGCCCCTTCAGATATGCGGTGAGCAGGGTAGAAGACGGAGGCTCTCACGAAATGTTGCCAGAGACTGATAAAGCCAATAAAGAAAGTTTCTTCGTCCATGCCAGGGGCCGCGATCACATCGAAATCTATGGCCGACGAGTTTAGAATATAAAACTGCGGCAGGTCTTCCTCTTTGGCCGGCAGTTTCTTCAGCCCGAATCCAAAAGGGTCTTCAATTTTCGTGAATATAGGTGCTGCAATCAAACAACAGATAGGCTAAACAAAGGCTCACGTGTTAAACACGTGAGCGCCTATATGCAAAGCATATAGGCGCTGCAATTAAACTACAGATAGGATAAACAAAGCCTCACGTGTTAAATACGTGAGCGCCTATATGCAAAGCATATGGGTGCTGCAATCAAACAACAGATAGGCTAAACAAAGCCTCACATGTTAAACATGTGAGCACCTATATGCAGAGCATATAGGCGCTGCAATCAAACAACAGATAGGCTAAACAAAGCCACACGTGTTAAACACGTGAGTGCCTATATTCTTTGCATATAGGCGCTGCAATCAAACAATATATAGACTAAACAAAGCCTCACATGCTAAACACGTTAGGATACCTCCTGTTGGTATGCAGTAGAGCCTCTAGTAAGGTTGCAACATCATAAAGTAGTGAACTTTTAAATTTTAGAGGGCTATTACAAACAAACTACGAATCGTGACTAGAGATTAAGGTAATATCAACACAATAAGAAGTATAAGCTAAAGGAAAAGGAAATACAACCTTTGTAACCAACTCCTTCGGTCTTTAGGACTCCTATGGCTTTGCTTGAAGCTTGGATCAACTTTGCTCAAGGTCCTTCGTCGTCATCTACGATGATCCACCCGGAGATTCCTAGGTCAAGCTCTTTGCCTCACAAAATCAAGATGAAGTGGAGCAAACACTCTACACTAAAGAGCTAGGATAGTGTAGAATGGTTGTGTGGTTTGTATACTCACTTAAAAACCCTTTCTTTCTAAGTTCCTCACTCTTTTAAAACTCAAGAGAGATTGAAGAAGGATGAAGAAGAAAATGGAAAAGCTTTTATCAAAATATTGTGATAAAACTTTTTTAATAAAATGAAAAACAAAGAATATATATAAGACACTCGCAAATATAACCATGGTTATCTAAATATCTAGATATTTTGTGGATGAGTTAAAGAACAAAGGAAATCTAACTAGGGTTAAGTCAAAGGTCAATTAAGAATTGTGTAGAAAGAATGAGTCATTTTAGCTAATTTCCTTTTTCTTTAATCCATAAAAAAAATAGAAGATATTTATCAACCATGTAAGTCTTGTATTGCCATCTTCTATGTATCATCAACCATGATACATATGTATGTATGTATGTGTGCATGCACATCATTATGTGTATTTATAAACATATATGCATACATCTAAAAGAAAAGGTTTAATTAAAAGTGAGCTAAAAGTCAATATTAAATCAACACTTGATTTAATAAATCGGTCACATCAAATGTGACCCGACCAATAATAAACGCCCGATTAAAATACAGTATCACATACTCGCATTTAATCGAGCTACCGCACATATCTCATATGCACTCCACATCATTTCGCCCGAGCTAGAAAAATCCTGTGTGGGACTCTAAGACTCGTCAATACGCCGGCAGTAGGTGATGATCATATCAAAACACCTACAATCCACAAGCGGTCTGCTAAACGTAACGGCCACCCGGGTATTGAGCGATCAGAAGAAAAACAAGCGAACCCATCAAAATTCCTGTCGAGCCATTGGTAACACTTACCGTACAGTCCGGTCTTTTCGTCTGATATGTTGCATATCAAGTCTAGGGATGGAATCGTCGAGCCCTAATAACTCAATAAGTCATGGATATGGTCTATGATAAGTCGAGAAACTACTGATAACACTTATCAGTAAATCTCATCAGCCCTGGCCAGGGACTTCAAGTCAGAGCCAATCGCACATTGCACAACATCAACTCCCAATACCAGGAGAGACGAAACCCCTCCTATCGCTCATTGTCTCCATGTGTCTCGGGACTATACCCAAAAGCCACCTATTTCCATGACTCGGTAGGGCCGTGGTAGGGTGGAAATCAAAGTACAGTGGGAGAACACACAAGACTCTATGACGATCTCGGGTCTACAGACTAACCTGTACCAGTGTCACCAGAGAACTGCTATCCGACGATAGATATAATACCATATAGGAATTCTCGGTGAGTCCGTTCAGTGTACCCAGTCTCCACTGAGCACCCGTATACAATCTTCGATGTCACAACACCAATGGATATGGGATCATCCATCGCCCATCATATGGGTCAAGAAACGTACACGCTAGTCTACTCTGGAATATCGATGCCATGTCTCGATATACCTACGACTAGGAACATTTAAGGATATGCTTATAGACCATACATGCCCCACTAGTATGATCTTCATCATAGCCATGGAAGTTAAGCAAATATCCTCAGGGCTTTATCAACATGTATCAAATGAACAGTATCAAGTAAACATATCAGATAAAGTAAAACCAGATAGCATACTATCATGTCGAGCAAGAAAGTCATATATCAAATATACATATATACATGTCCAAGCATCCACTATACATATAATGGCCTCTAGGGCATACATATATCCAACAATCTCCCACTTGCACTAAGGCCAATTATTGGCATATCTCATACCCAACATCTCAAAAAGTCGCTCATGTTGCGGCTGTGGAAGGGCCTTGGTGAGTGGATCCGCGGTGTTATCCTTTGTATCTACTCTCCGAATCTCGATCTCATGGCGATCAACTATCTCCCGGATCAAATGATATCGCCTGAGGATGTGTCTGGACTTTTGATAGGATCTGGGTTCTTTGGCCAACTCCATATCTCCATTATTATCACAATACAATGGTATTGGATTAATAATTGTTGGAACTACTCCTAGCTCCGCAACGAACTTCCTCATCCAGACGGCTTCCTTGGCAGCATCATTTGCAACAATATACTCAGCTTCCTTCGTGGAGTCTGCAACGGTATCCTGTTTGGAACTCTTCCAACATACCGCCCCTCCATTAAGGGTAAATACAAACCCTGAGATAGATTTACTATCATCCTTATCACTTTAGAAGCTGGAATCGGTAAAGGCCTCCATTTGGAGATCCCCATTACCATATACCAAGAACAATTCTTTAGTCCTTTGTAAGTACTTAAGAATGTTCTTCATGGCTATCCAGTGTTGCTCCCCTGGGTTGGATTGATACCTGCTCATTACAGCTAGTGTATAAGCTACATCAGGGCGAGTATATATCATCGCATACATTATAGATCCTATGGCTGAAGCGTAGGGTATAATGCTCATGCGAGCTCTCTCTTCATCAGTCTTCGGACAGAAGTCCTTAAAGAGAGTGATTCCATGGCAAGCGGGTAAGGCACCACGCTTGGAATCTTCCATACTAAACCTTTTAAGGATGGTATCAATGTACTTTGATTGGGACAATCCCAATAATCTCTTGAATCTATCTCTATAAATCCTTATGCCTAAAATGCACAAGGCATCACCCAGGTCCTTCATGGAGAACCTTTGTGATAAGAATAATTTGACCGATTGTAGTATAGGAATGTCATTTCCAATCAAGAGAATGTCATCCACGTACAATACGAGGAATGTGACAGTACTCTCTACAATCTTCTTATAAATGCATGGTTCATCTATATTTTTGATAAAATCAAACTCTTTGATTGTATCATCAAAACAGATGTTCCAGCTCCGTGAGGCCTGCTTTAATCCATAAATGGATTTAAGCAATCTACATGCTTTCCCGCTGCTCCCACTGTCAATAAAGCCCTCTGGCTGATCCATATAAACGCATTCTTCTAAATCACCATTCAGAAATGCAGTTTTAACGCCCATCTTCCAGATTTCGTAGTCGTATTGAGCGGCAATGGCAAGTAGGATCCGAATGGATTTTAGCATTGCTACCGGAGAGAAAGTTTCATCATAGTCCAGTCCTGATCTTTGATGAAAACCTTTCGCTACAAGCCTTGCTTTACAGGTCTCTACCTGTCCATCTACACCAATCTCTCTCTTAAAGATCCATTTCCACCCAACGGGTTTTATCCCAGGAGGTGCAACATCTAAAGTCCATACTTTGTTGGTGTACATGGACTCCATTTCGAATCTCATGGCATCCAGCCACTTCACTGAGTCACTACTCGTGATAGCTTGCTGAAAACTAGTAGGGTCATCATCATCTATGATGCAGTCTTCTCTATCACCATCAATGAGAAACGCATAGTATCTCTCCGGTGGGCGAGAAGTTCTACTAGATCTCCGGAGCGGCTGAAGTTCTTGAAGTTCTACTGCAACATCAGTTTCAACCAATTTTTCCTGAGTAATTTGTGTCTCTAGAACCTCTTCTAGTTCTACAACATTGCCATCAGTACTATCTGTAAAAATTTCATTTTCCAAAAATGTGGCATGTTGAGAAACAAACACCTTTTGTTCCTCCTTGCGGTAGAAAAGATATCCATATGAATGTTTTGGATATCCCACAAATGTATACATGACCGATTATGTCTCGAGTTTATCCGGATTCTGCTTTTTGACATAAGCCGGACAACCCCATATCCTAACTTTTTAAGAGATGGTCTCTTTCCACACCACATCTCATATGGAGTGGTAGACACGGTCTTTGATGCAACCAAGTTCAATAGATAAATTGATGTCTCTAATGCATATCCCCAAAAGGAAAGTGGTAACTCAGCATCACTCATCATGGACCGTACCATATCTAATAGGGTACGATTCCTCCGTTCTGACACACCGTTGTGCTGTGGTGTGTACAGAGGAGTGAGCTGAGAGAGAATCCCATTCTCTTTTAAGAAGTCTGAAAACTCAGTGCTTAAATACTCTCCACCTCGATCTGATCGAAGTTTCTTGATACTCGAGCCAGTTTGTTTTCCTACTTCAAGTTTGTACTCCTTGAATTTATCGAAAGCTTCGGATTTATGCTTCAATAAAAACACGTGTCCGAATCTTGAGAAATCATCAGTAAAAGTGATGAAGTATGAAAAACCGCCTCTAGCATGTGTAGACATTGGTCCGCATACATCACTATGTATGAGATTTTAGAGTTCTGTAGCTCTCTCTCCGTGTCCTATAAACGGAGTTTTGGTCATTTTACCTTTGATACAAGACTGACAAGTTGCATAAGATTTATATTCAAAAGGTTTTAAATATCCATCTTTATGTAGCTTGTTTAGTCTTGTTTCATTAATATGACCAAGTCTACAATGCCAAAGAAACGATTCATTTATATCCGAAATCTTTCTTTTATTTGTATGTTGTATATTGAAAACAGTGTGTTGGTTTAGGACGTAAATTCCGTTACTTAGTGTACCATACCCAATCAACTGTTGATTCAAGTTAATGTTCATAACATTATTTTGCAACAAAAAATGATATCCTTCATTGTCCAACAAAGATACGGATATTATATTACATAGCATACCAAGTACAAAATAACAAGGGTTCAAAACCAAAATACATCCTGAAAGCAACCCCATATGATACTCTCCTACGGATACAGCATGTACATTGGAACCATTTCCAACCCGTAGAGTGTGGTCCCTGGTCTTCAAAACTCTACTGTTTCTCAATCCCTGCATACAATTACAGATGTGAGAACCAGATCCGGTATCTAATACCCAAGATACAGAGTTTAATGAAAAACAGTTTTCAATTACAAACACACCTGAAGGTGAAACATCAACATGCTTCTTCTTCTTAAGATCTGCAAGGTACAAAGTACAATTGCGTTTCCAGTGTCCCGACTTGTGGAAGTAAAAACATTCTCTTTTTCCACTTCTCGCGGTCCTAGACTTGTCTTTCCCCTTCGCCTTTTCAACTCCACCTCTCGGCTTGGTGGGATTCTTCTTCTTCTTTCCCTTAGCCTTGGCTTTTGGGACTGAAGAGGAAGATGGCCCATAAAGCAAAGTGGGAGTTTTCGCTATCTTAAGCGTGCTCTCTGCATTTCTCAACATATTGAGAAGTTCAGGCAATGATTTCTCCAAATCGTTCATATTGAAATTCACTAAGAACGGAGCAAAGGCGGGGGAGAGAGACTGCAGAACAATATCTTTATATTGCTCATTATCCATAGTCCATCCCAGTTCCTCAAGTTCTTCTATAAGACCAATCATCTTTAGAACATGGTCTTCTACAGATGCACCGGGGGCCAACCGCATCTGAAACAGCTTTTAAGATGCCTCGTATCGTAAAGTACGAGATTGCTCTTCATACAACTCCTTTGTATGAAGAAAGATGGATTTTACATCCATCTTCTCGTGCTGTTTCTGATGGATACTGTCCATAGAAGCAAGCGCGAGGCACGTGGCCATGTTGCAATCAATATCCCATGTTTTTCGGATCTCCTTATCTGAAACAGATGATTCAGGTCCTGGGACGGATGGGGCTTTGGTAGTGAGGACATATGATACTTTATCATATGTGAGTGCAATGTTCAAGTTCCTCAACCATTCTTTATAATTGGTCCATTCAGTTTGTTTTTCTCTAAAAGAAGCTTAGGTACCATCATCGGTATCTGCCATTAGGAGAGAGAAAAGAATACACTCAGCGAAATGCTCTTGTAAAGATCAGATTGGTTATTATCTTATCTAATCCATGTCTCCCACTGCTTTTATCAAATTTTCTTTCAAACCTGAAAAGAAAACTAGTCAGGATTAATTACATTCTACAGTTTCGCTAACCGGTCAGCCAGGCCAGTGTCGGTACTTTGAGGGAGGTTCTCCGTGCTTGCGCACGGACCTAATTAAAATAAACCTCGTTTTTCCCATAGGTCAAACCCCGTTAACACCTTTCTAGACACCTACTGGATTAGCTAATTATAAAGTGTAAAACTCTCCTGAGAGCAACTCTTACTCACAGTGGGATCGGGATCTAACAATCATATAGACGGTATGCAATCTCATTACAAATTTCAACACTTGAAATTCCCGATATAGTTTTTACCCCTAGATGCTTATGACCTTGGCTATGGTCAGCATATCATAGGCACTAGTCAAGTTCTACCCGTCATTTCGTAATTAACAAGACCCGCCAATATGACCCTTGACTATGATCAACATAATCACATGAATGTCCTAACTTAACGCATCATATGCTTTGTAAGAAGACATCACTTGGCTACCGTACACTACGCCTTGACTCTTATCAACATACGTAGCACGAATACTAAGTACTCTGCTTCCTAAAATGATGGAGGGCTGCGGATGGTTTTTATGAAAACTTTTAATGCTTTGAACTTGATTTCATTGTAGAATCTAAATAGCTTTTAGAAAAGGAGTGGCTTAAACTCCACATCTTTTGAAACTTGCTTTTTCATAAAAAGGAGCCGAGTGGGTTTCAAATCCGATTCTACAATATCTTTAGGTTTCTTTTCTTTTATATTAATCGCATTAATGTATTCCCATCATTTAAGTTCCTAAGCCATTACAGAAAGAAACGAAAAACAGTATTGCATATCACATATATAACAATATTACATTCGTCTCAGATATTAAGCAATCACATCACAGAATAATCAACAGCAGAAACACATATATGAAAATATAAGATATACTAGGAACTCCGTATTTTATATTTAGCCTACGATATAAAATACGGATTCCACAGTCGTGATGAATAGCCAAGCCCACACCCTTAGACCCTTACGAGAGGGGAAAGTGACCCTTCCAATTTTGGAGTTTAGGAGACCCGGTCTCGACTCTTCGAGATGGCCTCCCACTGAACTCCAGAACCCGGCCACTCGTGCTCCCCTCCTTAGGTCTATCCTAATGCGAAAAGGTAAAATATACATCAAAGGAGACATTATCCTCAACCTGGATGTGCCCCAATAAAAGAATAATATATACAATGAATTTTACATGAATGAAAAGATAAAATCTCGTCTCACATAAAACCCCCGGCCATTCAATCACGACAATCCTATACATCATATCACATCAACAATTGAAAAGCATAAATGACATTAAAATATATCAATCAACACATCAACATACCCACTGTAGTAATAGATCTCAACACTTGAACCTGCATAAAAAATTCCCAAAGAGCATATATGGTACCTACGGATCAACGCAAGAGTGCACGGTCCAAGCCTCACCAACGGCGCCGCAGAACCGCCGCAAATACACCTATTTGGCCGCGGTTCCACGGTCGTTGTGTCGAGTTAGGCGCTCGTTTTTCTTGGGGATCCACAAAAAACCCTGCTATATTTTTTGAATATTTTTAATTACAAAAATTCCAACTTTTGAAAAAATTTCTAGTGAGCATGTAAAAATATCATTTTTCATGTTCGATTGAGTTTTTAAACGTCGTCCGGTTTACCCTAAAGCTCTAGCTAGGCTCTGATACCATGTTGGTGTGTAGTAGCGCCTCTAGTAAGGTTGCAACATCATAGTAGTGAACTTTTAAATTTTAGAGGGTTATTACAAACGAACTACGAATCGTAACTAGAGATTAGGGTAATATCAACATAATAAGAAGTCTAAGCTAAAGGAAAAGGAAATACAACCTTTGTAGCCAACTCCTTCGGTCTTTTGGACTCATACGGCTTTGCTTGATGCTTGGATCAACTCCGCTCAAGGTCCTTCGTCGTCTACGATGATCCACCCGGAGATTCCTAGGTCAAGCTCTTTGCCTCACTAAATCAAGATGAAGTGGAGCAAACACTCTACACTAAAGAGCTAGGGTAGTGTAGAATGGTTGTATGGTTTGTAAACTCACTTAAAAACCCTTTCTTTTTAAGTTCCTCACTCTTTTAAAACTCAAAAGAGATTGAAGAAGGAGGAAGAAGAAGATGGCAAAGCTTTTGTCAAAATATTGTGATAAAACTTTTTTAATAAAATGAAAAACAAAGAATATATATGAGACACTCTCAAATATAACCATGGTTATCTAAATATCTAGATATTTTGTGGATGAGTTAAAGAACAAAGGAAATCTAACTAGGGTTAAGTCAAAGGTCAACTAAGAATTGTGTAGAAAGAATGGGTCATTTTAGCTAATTTCCTTTTTCTTTAATCCATAAACAAAATAGAAGATATTTATCAACCATGTAAGTCTTGTATTGCAATCTTCTATGTATCATCAACCATGATACATATGTATGTATGTATGTGTGCATGCAAATCATCATGTGTATATCATGTGTATGTATAAACATATATGCATACATCTAAAAGAAAAGGTTTAATTAAAAGTGAGCTAAAAGTCAATATTAAATCAACACTTGATTTAATAAATAGGTTACATCAAATGTGACCCGACCAATAATAAATGCCCGATTAAAATACGGTATCACATACTCGCATTTAGTCAAGCTCCCGCACATATCTCATATGCACTCCACATCATTTCGCCTGAGCTAGAAAAATCCTATGTGGGGCTCTAAGACTCGTCAATACACCGGCAGTAGGTGATGATCATATCAAAACACCTACAAGCCGTAAGCGGTCAGCTAAACGTAACGACCACCCGGGTATTGAGCGATCAGAAGAAAAACAAGCGAACCCATCAAAACTCCTGTCGAGCCATTGGCAACACTTACCGTACAGTCCGGTCTCTTCCTCTGATATGTTGCATATCAAGTCTAGGGATGCAATCGTCGAGCCCTAATAACTCAATAAGTCATGTCGATATGGTCTATGACCGGTCGAGAAACTACTGATAACACTTATCGGTAAATCTCATCAGCCCTGGCCAGGGACTTCTAGTCAGAGCCAATCGCACATTACATAACATCAACTCTCAATACCGGGAGAGACGAAACCCCTCCTATCACTCACTGTCTCCATGTGTCTCAGGACTATACCCAAAAGCCACCTGTTTGCACGACTCAGAAGAGCCGTGGTAAGGTGGAAATCAAAGTACAGTGGGAGAACACACAAGACTCTATAACGATCTCGGGTCTACAGACTAACCTGTACCAGTATCATCAGAGAACTGCTATCCGACGATAGATATAATACCATATAGGAATTCTTGGTGAGTTCGTTCAGTGTACCCAGTCTCCACTAAGCACCCGTATACAATCTTTGATGTCACAACACCAATGGATATAGGATCATCCATCGCCCATCATATGGGTCAAGAAACGTACATGCTAGTCTACTCTGGAATATCGATGCCCTGTCTCGATATACCTACGAATAGGAACATTTAAGGATATGCTTATAGACCACACATGCCCCACTAGTATGATCTTCATCATAGCCATGGAAGTTAAGCAAATATTCTCAGGGCTTTATCAACATGTATCAAATGAACAGTATCAAGTAAACATGTCAGATAAACTAAAACCAGATAGCATACTATCATGTCGAGCAAGAAAGTCATATATCAAATATACATATATACATGTCCAAGCATCCACTATACATATAATGACCTTTAGGGCATACATATATCCAACACCTCCTTACGTAGAATTAAATTCTACTTAATTCACCATTGGATCAAGGATCCAACGGTGATTAAACATAGAATTAAATTCTGTTGGGAAGAATATTTTCTGTTAAATAGAGTGTTAATGGATCAAAGATCCAAAATATTTTCTATATCTTTCTGAACAGAGAAAAATTATACTCTGTTAAACTGAGCACCATTAGATTAAAAATCCAATGGTGATTAAAATGTCACCACTCGATAGAATTTTATTCTATATATGTGAGAATATCCCCAATCTTATTAAAAACAAGAACAATATCTTCTATAAAAATAGAAGTTCTTGGATTAAAGATCCAACGGTGGGTAAAATTTTCCAAATCAATTTTGAGACCAATTAAATCCATCGGGATCTCTCAATGAGAGATTTTCTCAGAATTAAATAAACTTCTTTCCACTATATAAAGAACCCAAGACTTCAAGTCTCAGGGAAAGAAGGACAGACAGAGAGAGAGAACTCCCCAGAGGAGAAAAGAATATACAGTGAGCTTTTGAGGAACATGAGAATTTAATTCTCAAAGAAAAGACTTGCTTCCTTGAAACACTACGTAAAAAGAAAACACATCTCTTTTGCCTCTCTAAGGGTTTATCCCTTCATATAAGAACTCGGTTCTTTTCTTTGGTTGAGATTTGCAGAGGCAAATCTCAACACAAGTTGAGAATTCAATTCTCATCGGAGAGATTTTGCTCTGCAAGATTCAAAATCTAGAAGAAAAGAACTAAGTTACATAAAAAGGGGAGAAGAAGAACGGGAACAAATAGGAATTTAATTCCTCCAAAGATTAAGATTTAACCCTATATAAAGAACTTAGTTTTTCAATAAAAAAATAGTGATCCAAGATCTTCAAGGCCAAATCGTTGGTGCTTAGCACTATTTCGAAGCTTCACGTGTTTTCTACGTGAGTGCTTCAAACAAACAAGGAAAATAACCAAAACATTCTCACGCGTTTACCACGTGATTTGTTTAAGAGGAAAACAAGTAAAAGAAAGAGGAAACTACAGTACTCCGGCATCAATAAAGGAAAATGGGACACCCATGTGCTTTGCACGAGAACCAAGTGCTTAGCACTTATATAAAAGAGGGAGGAATAAAACCCAAAAACTAGTGCCCATATTTGGGTTACCTCACGTGTGTCACGTGAGCGCCATAAAACTCTAGTGTTTAACACTAGTCTGGCGCCCATATTTGGGGTGCCTCACGTATATCATGTGAGCGCCATAAAACTCTAGTGTTTAACACTAATCTAGTGCCCACGTGAAATGCACGTGAGCACAGTAATCCTCAGTGCTTAGCACTGTTGGAGACTCAATCTTAGCCCAAATTGGCTAAAGTTTTCTGAGGCTAGACCTATTTGATACTAAAACAACCGAGCCCCTGTGCTCATGTTTTCCCAAATTGATCTTAGTCTCAAAAATGACTAGTGGTCTCCCATTGATGATATCCCAAATGATACTCATCTTATATCTCCTAAGATAATTTTAGTCTCAAACATGACTGTTCCCCTCCGAAAGACGACGCGATAGACGTCTTGCCTGAGATTCGGGGCAGATGCTAATAGGTGCTATCCGTCCACCTCTCCGAAAATGCCAAGTTGATTTATGGTACCGTGTATCGGAGGTTTGAACGGATGTGGCCGATGTAGCAGACTTCATCAAATTCCCCCTCGCTTGAGGGGGTTTTGATTGTAGGGACGCTCTTCCCTGCAGGCGCAAGCCCCTGCAGTTAATTACGCTACCGCATCGCGGTAACAACTTTCTCCTTCTCCAGAATTTCACTTCGTGTCGTGTGTGTTTGTTTTGTTTGTGATTGCCCGTGGATTGTATACGGAGACTAAGTAATGTCGTCGCCCGCAGGACGTGGATTAGTCCAAATTCGTATTTACTTAGATTTGGGTTTGGTGTTTTAGTCTAAGGATACGTTACCCGTGTTGAGGCTAAGATCAACTTAAACGTTCGTTAAGGATACGTTAGTCCTGTTTGAGACTAAGATCAACTTAACGTGGTGATCCATTTAATATATGGCCGTCGGGACTTGTCACCTCTCTGACGTCGTTGAAGGATTACAACGATAGGTGCCAGAAGAGTTCAGAGATGTACCCTTGAACCAAAATTGATTAGGGAATATATAGTCTGTTGAAATGTTTAAGGATACGTTAGCCATGTTTGAGGCTAAGATCAACTTAAACGGGATCGTTTAGATCCGACAAAAGAGCGTTTGGGGGCTCTTTCATTCCAGTTTAGGGACGTAGTGGTCCATAGGTAGTTTAGGGACATTGCGGTCCATAGGTAGTTTAAGGACGCTTAAGTCCATAGGTTTAAGGACCCCACAGTCCGTATTTTAGTTTAAGGACGCTTAAATCCGTGGGTTTAAGGACCCCACAGTCCATGTCTTAGTTTAAGAACGCTTAAGTCCATGAGTTTAAGGACCCCACAGTCCGTGCTGATGTGTGGTTGTCGGGACCCGTCACCTCTCTGACGTCGTTGAGGGATTACAAAGATAGGAGTCAAAGGAGTTTGGAGATATACCCTCGAACCAGATGTAAATTGATTTAAAAGAGCAGCTGTGCTCAGTCAATTTGAGGACTTATGGCCATGATTGGGCTAAGTCCAGTTGAAAAATGTTTAACATTTTTATTTGTTTTTGGCCTATTAGGCCTGTGCATAGCATTAATCTTGGTCTCTGTTGGACCTTTATTTGGGCTCTACCCCTTTTAAAATAATGCATTACATTATTTATTTTGTTTGGGCTCTGCCCATTTATAAATGATGCAGAGCATCAATTTTGTTTGGGCTCTGCCCTTTTTTATTGCATTGCAATTTAATTTGGCCTACTAGACCTTTCTGATTTAGGCCTGACCCTTTAGTAATGCATTGCATTTGTCAGGCGCTTTGCACCAATTACTGAGCGCAAGCGCTTGTGGTGATGACACGTGTCACGCTCTGGTGAGCGCAAGCGCAGTTAGCGCAGCGCGCTGCTGCGCTGCTGACACGTGGCGCACTTTGGTGAGTTGTGCCAATTTCAGAGAGCAAGGCACTATAGCGCAAGTAGTTCAGATGTTGACACGTGTCACGCAAGCGCAGTGCACTGCGCCAGTGCGCTGCACTTGCGCTGCTGACACGTAGCGCGCTCTGGTGAGTTGCACCAACCCAGGAGCGCAACAGTGCAATTTTGCAAGTGCAAGGCACTATTAATCTTGAGAATTTTTTAGATTCCAGAACCAATAGTTCATAAAAAAGTGCAAAGCACTGTTTGAGTTCTTGATCCAATTTAGATCAAAGAAAACAAGTTTTTCTTGTTTCTCTTGTTTCAGATAACCAGCGGTTCATAAGAAAGTGCAAGGCACTATTATTGTTTATTTTTCTTTTTATTGAAGATCATTGATCTTGTTCTCAGATCAATGATCTGTTCATAAGAGAATTTTCTCTTTTTTCTAAAGGTTTTTTCCTTTTTATTCTTGAGAAATTCTCTCCAATTCTTCAGAGTTCTCAATGATGATCTTTTTTTTTGCGGGGTCTGGCGGTCTTTATATAGTGCCCATAGATTTATTAAGTTTGTTAAAGAGATCTTTCTCTGAGTGATTTGGGGAATTTTCCCCACCGTTGGATCTTTGATCCAAGGGCTTCTGTTTTACAGAAGACAATCTTCTTATTTTAACAAGAACAAAAAGATCTTATTAAAATTTTAATTCTGTTTGGCGCAGATGCGACAGCGCTTGACACGTGTCGCGCAGCGCACAGCGCAGCGCAGCGCACAGCGCAGCGCAGCGCAGCTAGCGCAACTGCGCTTACACGTGTCGCGCAGCGCTTACGCAGAAGCAACTGTGCTGACACGTGTCGCGCAGCGCTTGCGCAGCTGAAGCTTTGCTTCCTTTTAATTTTGTTTTTTAATAGAGCCTTGCTTTGATTGGGCGTGCTGCCTCGGGCGCTGCGCTCTCTGCGCTGGCATGCCTGATTTTGACACGTGGCGTCCTACGCGCAGCGCAGAGAATCTGAAGTGTTGCTTCATTTATTAAAGTTTAAATTTTCAAAGTAGAGTTTTGCTCTGATTGGGGGGAATCAGAAGTGTTGCTTCATCTCCCGCCTTGGAATTTGAATAGAGCTTTGCTCTGATTAGGGTAAACAAATGCCCCCTCACCGTTGCGCTTACGTGGCCCTCCAAACGTGAGCACAGCGGTGGTAGAATTCCAACCGTCGCGGCAACTCTTGGAAATTGAAAGGGCATTTGATGCCTATAAATAGGACCCTTGGTCCTCAACAGATGATTGTCATCTTCGAAAATTCTTACTTTCAGAATCTCAGAGCCTTGCTCTTTTTGTTTAAGCACTTTTAAAAGTTCAAACTTTAGAGAATTTTAGGTAAAAAAATTAATTTGGATTAAATTGAATCAATTTTAAGAGCCTTGCTCTCAATAGATCCCTGATCTAAAGAAAACCCATTTAGAGTTTCACTTAGCAGAGCTTTGTTCTAAAGGGGTCTAAAGAGGACTAAGGAGAACCCTATTAGGGTTCCACTAATAGAGCTCCGCTCTCTAAAAGATTTTCCCTGGATTTTCTTAATTAATAGAGCTTTGCTCCTTCCAAATCATATTGAAGAACTCTTAAGAATTCTTTATGAATCTTGGAAGTTAAAGATGGCATTTTGTATTATTATTATTATTATATCATCTTTTCAGAGCAACGCTCTCAATGTTCTTAGGGGATTTTCCTCAAATTCTCCTCATAACCGATTTTGACAGGTGTCACTCCTGTCTGCAGAGCATTGCTCTCGAGTAGTTTAACTTCCTGAGTCCCCTTTCTTTCTTTCTTCTCTTTTTTCTTTTCTATCGCTAATCTTCCATTGATGTTTCCTTCAGGCATTATGGCGGTGCGTCTGTACAGTCTGCATGAATTCATCACCTACGAGGATATCCATGCACAGGGCCGTCAACAAGACCAGGAGTTTACGGATGCCCAGTGTGCGGAGGTCATGGGTCGTCTGAACGCACGTGTTGGTTGGTTGCTCCCTCGCCGCTCTGCTCTCTTGAAAGTCATACTGGGAGCAATTTGGAGAGCACTCCCGGGGTTCCACGAGGCTCTACCACTCAATGCGCTGGATGATGCCGAAGACAAGGTGCATTCAGTGTACCTGTCGGGACTGATCTCGAAGAAACGGCGGGATAGTCTCATCGACATCCTGCATCAAATTTTCCAGCAGACGAGGATAGTCGCTGCTTATCGAAGGCTGGGGGGCTTGCCGAGGATCTTGACACACAGGAGCGCGAGAGGCTGCGCACAAGAATAATCAGAAAGGCCAGAAGAACTCTGGATGGCCTCACTTTTGACTTCCTCAATCCGTGCCCTGGATCTGAGGTTATTCCATTGTAATAATATTTCTCGTTTATTGCTTCATGATTGTAAGAATTTTTGGTAATATTAATGGAAATTTTTTATCCCAGCTTGTCTTATTTTTCGTTCTGAGTCTTTTGCACATGCGTGAATGAGTGTGTCTCGAATGTTTAATCCAACGCCAATCAGATATTCTTTCTGTCGCTTTCTTCTTTCTTTTATTATCCGCATGATACCTTAGTGAACATGGTTGACAGATGATAGAGCGAGCATTTTGGTTTCTTCACGAGATAGCGATGGCTTAGGCCGCAGGTTCAGATTTTCTGCCTAAGACTTTTCAACTCTATGAGCCGTGAGGGTCTCATAGAGATTTTTCTCCCTACGGATCGAGAGGATCTCGTAGGTGGATTTTCTCCTTAGGAATCGTGAGGATTCCTAAGTGTGTTTTCTCTTACAAGTCGTAAGGATCTTATAAGAGAATTTTTCACTCTTACGAGTCGAGAGGACCCGTAAGCGGTTGTTTCCCCCTTGTCGAGATTCGAGTTTGGAGAGTGAGACCCGTGGATAGTATGCAAGAGACCGTTTTGGGTCAACTTGCAGGGTCCCAATGCTTAGGGAATAGTTTTTTTTTAATCCTTACCGCCTAAGGGTTTATCCTACGAGTCGAGCCGCATCGAGAAGTTCTCGCAAAGACATCGATTTCTTCACAAGTCGAGACGAATCGAGCATTTCTCGTAAGAACATCCTAACGTCATAGTTAACCTCTGCTCTTTACGACAGAAGTCCGTTAGGGTCTGTGGTACTTAGGGTTTTGGCCGTCGTACCGTCACATAAGCTGATATATTCTTCGATAGGCAATCGTGCTGTTCGAGGAGCCCTGCGACTGCCGTGTCCCTGATCCCTTCGGGGGCTGGACAAGACGTCTTCAAGCAATCTTCCTAGGCAGTTTGACCGTCGGAAAAGCAAGCGTTAGGAATTTGCCATGCCGCTTTTTACTTTAGGTCAGGCTCATTTTGGAGAGCCCCGATGAGTCATAACCACTCCGTGCTGGTGTGGGATGATCTCCGATAGTCTTTCAGGTTTTATGTAAGTTGCCGTCAAGACCCTGAAGCTAGGAATTTGGCCTTTCCTTCGTTTGCTAGCATTGCGTCTGCTGTATCGAGACGAATGTCGCGATGGGAACTAGGGATTTTGCCGTGGCTCCGTTTGTTTGATTGTCGCGTCTGATCCCTGCTGGAGGAAGAACGCTGGGTTGACATCTCGTCTGCTGTATCGAGACGAATGTCGAGGTGGAGCTGGGATTTTGCCGTGGCTCCGTTAGTTTGATTATCGCGTCTGAACCCTTCTGGAGGAAGAACACTGGGTGACATCTCGTCTGCTGTATCGAGACGAATGCCGAGGTGGAGCCGGGATTTTGCCGTGGCTCCGTTTGTTTGATTTTCGCGTCTGATCCCTGCTGAAGGAAGAACGCTGGGTTGACATCTCGTCTGCTGTATCGAGACGAATGTCGAGGTGGAGCTGGGATTTTGCCGTGGCTTCGTTTGTTTGATGATGTTGCGTCTGCTGTGTCGAGACGAACGTCGAAGTGGTGACCATTCCGCATTGGTGTGAGATGATCTCCAGTTGTCTTTCAGGCTTTATATGACTCGCCATTAAGACCTTGAAGCTAGAAATTTGGCCTTCGCTTCGTTTGCTTTGTCACGTCCGAATCCTGTTGGAGGAAGAACGCTGGGGTGACATCTCGTCTGCTGTATCAAGACGAACGTCGCGATGGAGCTGGGATTTTGCCGTTACTCCATTTGTCTGACCATAGGGTCTTTTGTTGGCGTTGTATTTGCATCTTGATGGACTGCGAAGAAATGCTGTTGTTGACATTGCGTCTACTGTAACGAGACGAATGCTGAGGTGGAGCTAGGATTTTGCCTTCACTCCGCTTTGTTTTGACCGTGGGGTCTTTCGTTGACCTTGCATCTGCATCCTGCCGGACTGCGACGGAACGCCATTGTTGACATTGCGTCTGTTGTACCGAGATGAATGTCGAGGTGGTCTCTAGGTTGTTTGTCAACCTTCGAGATTTGGAACCAGGGACTTTGCCATGGCTTCGCTTGATTGTCGCGTCCGCATCTTGTTGGAGAAAGAGCGCTGTTGTGGGTCTCCAGGCTGTAGATGTAGCCATCGAGACTTGGCTCTCTTTTCAATGGAGTATGGTGGGATGATATGGTTCCCTCTTTGTTTGCGTCCCTGGATTGTATACAGGGATCGATGTGATCTCACCTGTAGGACAAAAGTTTCATTTTTTTATATTATTATTTTATTTCTGCGATGCTCTATCATTTCAGCTTTATATCGCGAAGGTCGCGATTGCCCAATCATTTCGGCTATTTTTCGCGGTGTCCAATCATTTCGGCTATTTAGTTTATTTTCACTCACTGCTTTTTATTGCGAGCTGCTCAATCATTTCGGCTATTCAGTTTATTTTTACTCGCTGTCTTTTATTGCGAGCTGCCCAATCATTTCGGCTATTCAGTTTATTTTTACTCGCTGTTCTTTTATTGCGAGCTGCCCAATCATTTCGGCTATTCAGTTTATTTTTACTCGCTGTCTTTTATTGCGAGCTGCCCAATCATTTCGGCTATTCAGTTTATTTTTACTCGCTGTTTTTTTATTGCGAGCTGCCCAATCATTTCGGCTATTCTGCATGCATACATTTTCACTTGCTGCTTTTTATTGCAAGTTGCCCCATCATTTCGGCTATTTCGTATGCATGTGCGGCCTACTGGCTTTTCGCTGTAGGCCTGGAATTAGACACCGATTTCGGCATCAGCACCGCTACAACTGGGATATTGCCAGGAGCGAATCATCATTTGCCTCTGTCGATGTCGACCAAAGGTGGCTTAGTGAACAGGGTTAAGGTCTTGTCGACTAAGACTTTTAACTTCATGAGCCGTAAGGGTCTCACAAAGGTATTTTTCCCTACAAGTCGTGAGGATCTTGTAGGTGTATTTTCTTCTTAGGAATCGTGAGGATTCCTAAGTGTATGTTCCTCTGTAAGTCGTAAGGATCCTACAAGAGGGTTTTCTCCTTGTAAGCCGAGAGGACTTATAAGGGTTGTTTATCATGCGTACATATCCCCAGTCACGGATGGGACTTGGTTAGGGAAATGTTTATTCGCACTCGTGGATTGTATACAAGGATCAGCATTGATCCGCTTGCAGGGCAATATCGGAAGTTGTAGGGGTTGCTTAAGCACATGTTTAGGTCTCCGTAACTTAAGACTTTCAAATCTTATGAGTCGTGAGGGTCCCAAAAGAGAGTTCTCCTTACGAGTCGTGAGGATCTCGCAAGTGTAATTTCTCCTTAGGAATCGTGAGGATTCCTAAGTGTGTTACTCCCTTGTGAGTCGTAAGGATCTCACGCAGGTGGTTTCTCCTTACAAAGTCGAGAGGACCGTGTAAGTGTCTTTTAATGAGGTTGCGCCCTTTCGGGTTTTCACAAGCACTCGCCGGTAGTCCTGCTGTTTTTACTCACGGAGCCTTTTCGGATTTTCATCCATGCCAATTTTGCTTATGGACATACCGTCCTTTTTTTTAACGAGATTGCGCCCTTTCGGGTTTTCACGAACACTCGCCGGTAACCCTGCTATTTTTACTCACGGAGCCCTTTCGGGTTTTCATCCGTACCCATTTTGCTTATGGACATACCGTCCTTTTTTTTAACGAGATTGTTCCCTTTCGGGTTTTCACGAACACTCGCTGGTAGCCCTGCTATTTTTATTCACGGAGCCCTTTCGGGTTTTCATCCGTGCCCATTTTGCTTCTGGACATACCGTTCCCTTTTTTTTGTCAGCCTGAGGATGCTACGGTAGTAGTTTAAAGACATTTCGGTCGTTTGCAAGTTTTAGGGCATTGCGGTCCATCATTAGTTTAAGGACGTTTCGGTCCAGCGTTAGTTTAAGGACGTTTCGGCCCAGCGCTAGTTTAAGGACGTTTCGGTCCATCATTAGTTCAAGGACGTTTCGGTCCGCTGTTAGTTTAAGCACGTTTCGGTCCGTTATTAGTTTAAGGACGTCTCGGTCCGCTGTTAGTTTAAGAACGTTTCGGTCCGCTGTCGCCGTATTTGAGGCGAATTTCTAGTTTACTGACTTTTCGGTCTATAAGGCTTTCCCTATGAATGAGCATGATGCCCCCGGCGTATCCATCTTTCTTGGAGCGTGCGGTTGTGGCGGGCTCACCTTCCAGTTTTCGGAGATGACAAACTTGCCCTGTTGGTATTGGTCTTCAACCCAGTTTTGAAGACGTAACAATCCTCGATCAAGTGACCTACCGTTTGGTGGTAAGGGCAATAATTGAGATTGTTAACATCGCCTGGCCGCAACGGACGTTTTGGGGTCTTGATATAGTGCCCATAGATTTGTTAAGTTTGTTAAAGAGATCTTTCTCTGAGTGATTTGGGGAATTTTCCCCACCGTTGGATCTTTGATCAAAGGGCTTCTGTTTTACAGAAGATAATCTTCTTGTTTTAATAAGAACAGAAAGATCTTATTAAAATTTTAATTCTGTTTGGCGCAGATGCGCCAGCGCTTGACACGTGTCATGAGCGCACTGCGCAGCGCAGCTGCGCTAGCGCAGCTGCGCTGACACGTGTCGTGCAGCGCACAGCGCAAGCGCAGCTGCGCTGACACGTGTCGCGCAGCGCAGACACGTGTCGCGCAGCGCTTGCGCAGAAGCAACTGCGCTGACACGTGTCGCGCAGCGCAGCTGAAGCTTTGCTTCCTTTTAATTTTGTATTTTAATAGAGCCTTGTTTTGATTGGGCGCGCTGCCTCGGGCGCTGCGCTCTCTGCGCTGGCGTGCCTGATTTTGACACGTGGCGTCCTGCGCGCAGCGCAGAGGATCTGAAGTGTTGCTTCATTTATTGAAGTTTAAATTTTCAAAGTAGAGTTTTGCTCTGATTGGGGGGAATCAGAAGTGTTGCTTCATCTCCCGCCTTGGAATTTGAACAGAGCTTTGCTCTGATTGGGGTAAACAATGACTAACATTTCTCAGGTCTACAGCAGCACCATCTTTTCTCTCAAATATGGGATTTGGTTTAAGGGTACATCTCTCCACATCTCTGATATATGTCGTTATAATTCTTCACCGTCTTCAGAGAGGTGACGGGTCCCGACAACCAACAACTCATTGATGCACTTCCAAATTGACGTGCACACCTCAAATCAGACTGTACCCCAAACTGGGTGCATCCCATATCATCGTTGTTCATCCTGTCACGTAACAAATACACGTGCGCACAAAATGGTTAACAGACCGAGACGTTCTTAAAATAAAATCTCACCTCCAAAATGGTGATCAACAGACCGAGACGTCCTTAAACTAAACTCTCGCCTCCAAAATAATGATCAACGGACCGAGACGTCCTTAAACTAAAATCTCATCTCCAAAATGGTGATTAACGGACCGAGATGTGCTTAAACTAATATTTGCCTAAAAATGGCGACAATGGACCGAAATGTCCCTAAACTAAGACAACAGAGCCCAAATGCTCTTTTGTTTGATCTGAAATAAAAATGATCCTAACACCTTATTAAATAGATCTTAGTCTCAAATTGGACTAACGTATCCTTAACAAAAAACCAACCGAGCTCCAACTGCTCACATACATTTAAGTCGATCTTAATCTCAAACCAGATTAACGATCCTTAAATAAAACAAACCCAAATCTAAGATATACAGATTTGGACTAATCCACGCCCTACAGGCGACAATATAAATTAGTCTCCGTATACAATCCACGGGCAACCTAAAAAAATAAAAATACATACGACACGAAATGAACTTCCGGAGCAGGAGAAAGTGGTTATCGCGATGCGATAACGTAATTAACTGTGGGGGCTTGCGCCTGCAGGGAAGAGCGTCCCCACAATAAAAAACCCCTCGCAAACGAGGAGGAATCTGACGAAATCTGCTATAACGGTCGCATCCGTCCAAACCTCCGAGATACGGAGCCATAAATCAACTTAGCATTTTCGGAGAGGTGGACGGATAAATCCAAATAGTATCTACCCCCAAAATTCAGGCCAGACGTCCTAGCATCCCGATCGCGTCGTTCGGCGGAGAACAAACCCTATTTAGCCTCTGTTACAGTACCGAGGCAATAGTCCCCGCGGAAATCGGCTTGCCCAGTTATCGAGTCGAGCACTTCGACGACGAGGCTAACATCTTAGCGCTTCGAAGTAACCAAGAAATCTTATTAGAGAAAAGAGATTGGGCGCAAATCAGGATAGCCGCATATCTGCAGCAGACTGCCCGCTACTACAATGCCTGGGTTAAATATTGAGCTTTCAAAACAGGAGACTTAGTCTTACATCGAAACGAATTCATGGACCAAGGGAAGCTACACAAATTTTCCCCGAAGTGAGACAGGCCATTCCCCGTGACAGAGACATTGCCTGGCTGAGCCTACCATCTCCAGGATTCCTGGGGTATGATTTTCCTCGGCCATATAACGCCGAAAAGGTTAAGTTGTACAGATGAACTTGTACCCTTTCGAGTAATAAAATTCCTTTTTGTGTCGACTGACGCCTCTCTTCCTTCCAGTTTCAGGCGCTATTCCGGATTTTCTTGTTTGCTCTGGTGCACGGGCCTTTTCTTGTGAAAGAGAGCAGTTAGTGTATCCACTAGCTCTTTCTAATTCTGTTTCAAGCAAGACCAACTTTTTTTCTTTTATTTGGTAAGAAGTAAAACCCTTAGAGTAGCAGCTAGCTGGGCAAGCAGTGAGTAGCAGCTAAGTTCTCATGCGAGTAGATTCCTGTTCCGCTCTAAGGCCGGCGGATAGTCACCTATCCGTCACACTTACTCAAAACAGGCAATCTCCTGCCGGACAAAATACATACTCTGTAGCATCCGGCCACGGGCTTTCTCCAGCCCGGCTTAGAAGCAGTGAAGATGTCTCAGGACGAGTACCCAGGCATGCTCTAAGAGTAGCCGACCGAAGTCTAGCTCTGCCTTCCCTACCTCGGCTCCGTGGTAAAGGGTAGAGGAAAAGCGCTGGTCCACCTACGCTTCGAAAAACAAACAAGGAGGTTTGATGTTCTGTAATCATGGGCAAAGAAAGGCCTTTAAGCTGAAGGAAATTGATTAAGAATTTATTAGGAGGTATTCTGGGCTCCTCAGCCTTACAGAGCAAAAGAAAAAGCACATGATCCCTAACTATTACAACAAAAGGGGAAGTGGATTAAGAAAACATTGAAAATGATACTCGGAGGAGAGTTCTTCCAGCCGAGCCCAAGCAACCTCCACTCACTCCTTCTGTCGGTATCCATGGACCCTAGAAGCTACGGATTTGCCGGGGGCTCCCGCCACCGAGCACGACGCCACAACCAACCTCTACTGGAAACATTCGAGAAGAATACCCGTTGAGCGATCTCGCCTGCTCTTCGAGATCAGACCCAGCCCGTGGGCCGTATGCATCTTGTCGAACACCTCCTCCATTGCCCGCAGGAACAAAGCCTTGTAAAGACTCGAGAAAGACCTCCATATCGCATAAATAAGCACTTGCAAAAGAAGGGATCGATGGGGTAATAGATACCCACAGTGACCCTCCAGACGACCTATTACGGACTCATACGTCGCCTCAGAATGATCAAGTCCGTAGAAATACATGTCATCTCGAAATATGATGTCTCGGATGGTGTACGCGTGGCCCGTCATCAGGAAGGAAGAGACAAAACGGCTAGAAGGAAATCAATGTGGATGCCTGAAGGGGGACTATGCCTTCATTATTTATAGCCTTAACAAAAGTCTTACAACAACCGAGATCTTCCCACACCACAGCGCAAATCAAAGAGTATCGCATCTTCCCAATAAGGTGCGGCTACGTGGCATCCGATTACTGGCCCGCTCCCTCCCATGCGGGTAAAAGAAAGTTGAACGACGTCTCCAAGAATTCCCAAGAATTAAGGAGGCCAAGATACGAAAGTCCTCGTCACTAGGCAGCTGAGTAGTTTCCTACTTGGCTCATCCATGGGAGGCAGCTTCCTGCCCTGCTACGCTGCGGATCCAAAGCCCTTATCACGAGGCGGCCGAGTAGTTTCCTACTCGGGTCATCCGTGGGGGACAGCTTCCTGCCCGGCTACGCTGCGGATCCGAAGCCCTCATCACGAGGCGCCCGAATAGATTCCTGCTCGGCTCATCCGCGGGGGGCAGCTTCCTACCAGGCTATGCTGCGGATTCAAAGCCCTCATCATGAGGCGGCCGAGTAGTTTCTTGCTCAGCTCAACCAAGGCTGAGTCCAGAAGACGCCGATCTACTTATGCTTGGCGTTTGTTCGTTCGTATATCATGCCCGCCCATCACCTCAACTCCGAGGTGAGGAGGGACACTGATCTACTCATACTTAGCGTTCGTTCATTCGTATATCGCGCTCGCTCGTCACCTCAACTCCGGGACGAGGTGGGACGCTGGTCTGCCTATACTTGGAGATCGTTCGTTCGTATGCCATGCCCGCTCGTCACTCAACTCTATATATACTTGGCGTTCGCAAGACATCGGCCTATCTACACTTGCAAAAGTAAAAACATTGCATAGGCAAGCTAAAAATTGACTTTATTGATATTCCGAGTTATGTACAAGGTATTATGGGCTCCCCAGCCTTACAAGATGCTTGGAGGCTTACAAAATTTTAATAACAAAAAAGGAGGTTGCTCAAGTTTTCATCTCGGCCGCCACTTCCCCCTGTTCGACGCTTCCGCTGGGAGCTTCGGTTGCGGCCTCCGGCTCGGCGCTTCAGCCCGCAACCTCGCCTCCTCCTACCGGCTCAGCGCTGCCTCCCTGGGGCACTTCCTCGGTAAGGGGATACCTTGCATGAAACTCCTAGTCGTTGAACCCAGGCATAGCTTTCTTGACGGCGTAGCGGGAGTTGTGCCACTCGACAGCCGCGGAGTCGGTAAAGTCGACGTAGAATTGGTCGGAAGTCTTGTACTCCTCTATAGCTTTTTCCGCCCTGCCTTCAGCCTGCTTCGCCACCTCGTGGGCCGTCCAAGCATCCATTTTGAAAGAGTCCTCCTACCTCTTCATGGTGTCATGGAGCCCGTTGATCTCCTCCATCTTAGCCTGAATGGCCCGGTTGGATTCAGTCAGGAGTCGATGAGACTTCTTCAACTTGGCTACCATCAGGCTCTCCGCGACCTACTGTCACGCCCCACCTCCCGGTGTACGGTGAAGGGGACGCGACTAGGCCGCTACATATTTACTCAGAAGTAAATACGCTAAGCGTATCTAAGCAATATAAAAGTAAAAGCACAAGAGACAAGATATAATAAAACAGCAACTTTATTTATTCACATTCTTTCTGTATAATGCATGGAAAGTAAATACAACTAAATAAAGCAATGCCTAAACAATGGCATAACAAAAAAGGAAAGGTACTGAAATAAAAGTGTACAATGAACTAAAGCTCTGGGTCTTCAACGAAATGGTCCAAGTCTTCAGTGCTGGGCTCGATTTCTGACGGGTCCAGATCACTTGATGACATTCAAAGAAGAAAGAAGAGAATGCCATCAGCGAACAAATCGCTCGGTAAGTCCCAAAGATAAGAGGGAAATAGAATAGACAGAATAAGAAGGTAGCTTTTAAAGTTGTATTATATTGTTGTAATATTGTGTTAACGCTGTTGTTTGTAGCTTGGTACAGAAAGATACCAGTGTATACGAGAGGGGTTTCTATATGCTAGAGACCAGGGCAAACGGAATGTACAAGGAACCGTTGGGCCACGGTACAACAGCAACGGAATATAAGTTAGGTGTCTTAATCTTACTATCTTGTGCCACTTCTAACACCTTCCGTAACAATCTACCCCTTAAACCCCGCGATGTCTTGTATTGTATTGTTTGTGTTTGTATTGTAAATTGTATTGTCTTGTATATATAGATGACTTGCCGAAACCATGATATCAGTAAATGGATATAACTGGAGAATCATGGATGTAACTGGAGAATCATGTAAATGGAAGTATATCCATGGTTCGGTTCAGTCAATATAGATTGAATGTATTGAACAGCTTGAATATAGAGATTCATGTTGAATTGGAATATTGTAGATTGTATATGAATCATATTCAAGTCAGATTATTAATGAGACTCAGTCTGAGTCAGATAATTAGAAAAGTAAATTGAATTCCTGATTGATTTGATATTATCGGTAACCGCTGCACATTGGCGGCAAGATTTGTGTCTTTTTCAAAGACGATTACCGTATTGATAACACCGTTGTTAAGTTGTCTACTTTAAATAGGCAAGCACCCACTTCTCCGGCTCCCTGAGGCTCAAGAGATTGGTCCCGCTTAAACTTATGTTTAATAGGGTCCTTAGGGTAATTTATAGAACTTGAAGGGTTTTTATGTAAAAATACTTTTGTATAGTTTTCAAAATACACCCCAAGTATTAGTTATCGTCTTTAGAGTTATCATAGGTATGGATTTTATAATTGTGATATTTCTAGTGAAAATATCCTAAATTCATAATAAAAGGTATTTATTTGTAATATTGACTTTGTATGGAATTCATGGTATATTAATGTAAAGTAATTCTTGTGATTTTTGAAAAGAGTTGTAATATTTATATTATTTCAAAATAGATATTTTAATTTTACATATATACATAATTATATAAAAATAATTTTAATATATATTTTATATTTCTAAAAATCTCATTTTTTTAAGATGTCGTATTTTAAATCTCTCGAGACCGAATACTCCTTGCGGAGGTCTGCATCTCACACTACTAAGCCCAGAGATGTGCGGTAATCTGCACCATCCCAGTCAGGTTTCCCAAATGGGTTGTAACGGCGCTTTGCAAAGATTTGTGTAAAACACTAATCATTAAGAAAAATGGATTTATTAATAATGGTATTTATTTGAAAAGGTGTCGTTTTCCCGTATTCTATGTCCCCGAGGGTATTGTGCTATATTGCATATGAGTGTGTGAGGAGATAGGTCATTATCTCGTGATCTACTTAAAGGTATAGCAAGTTTAATGGTTTAAATGCCGAAATGAAACTACATGGTATTTTAGTGAAAAAATACGGTAAAATGGAAATAGCAATTTCTTTTGATATAGAACTTGCTTAATATGATTAGTTAGTGTTTAATAGTTAACATGAAGTGGTTTAACAAGATTTTATTAAGAAAATGTTAGATTTTGAGAATGAACCGAATCGGAAATCGGATTTACTCCGTTTCTTTCGGGTTTTGGAATTTCGTATTTTTAGAAAAGATTAGAGAAGGGAAATTGGGACTTACGGGTTTCAAACTTAAAGGAGAGGAAGGGAAGACGAGAGAAGTCGACGATGCGTCGTTTCGTCCCCGGGATCTCCTAGGGATGTCGCCGGAAAATTTGTCGGGGCTTCGCCTCTTTACTGCTTCCAAAGTATACTAAGGTTTCTAGGAATTTCTTGAGAGTTGGCTCAGAATTATGGGTGAGGGGGTAGTGTTTAGGGATGGTATTTATAGGGTTAGGCTAGGGTTAGGTTAGATGAAGAGTTTAATTGAAAAAAAATGTAATAAAATATATTAAAATGTATTAAAAGTGGAGTAAATGGGGTTTTATTGTGTCTCTGGAACCGATCTGGGTAATTGAAGTGTGCAGGGGGGGTATGGGAGGCCAAGAGGCACCACTTTAGTGTTGGGGACTCGACAGTCCGGCCGATTCCGGCCGGCGGTGCCGGCCGAGTCAGTCCACCGTTGGGTACCCCGACGGTCCATCTACTCACTGGTGTATTTAACTTTTCATGGGTAGTGGGGTTTTTGTGAGATATGCACGTGTAAACTCTTGGTATTCTAAAAATTCAAATCAAAATAATATTAAAAATAATGTGGGTATGGGATTTGAACTCTGATACTTTGGTTCAGCAGTGCAAGGTCTTTCCAATGAGCTACAAGCTCCTTCTTGTAATTAAAGAGCTGATTAAATACTTAAAGTAGTCACAGCAAAAGTAAATACCCCAAACATACATTAATTTTTAAGCAAATTTTTGTACACTAAAAATGGAGTAGTTACAGTCTGCCCTCCTTACAAAAATTTCGTTCTCGAAATTTACAACTTTTATTTGAGGACTAGTTTACAAAGAGGTGAGAATATCTTGCACGCATTTCATCTTCCCTTTCCCAAGTGGACTCTCCTGGAGTGTCTTTTCTCCACATTACTCGAACCAAATTAACTTCCTTGTTCCGAAGTGTCTTCACTTTCCTGTCCAGGATCTCCACAGGTTGTTGCTCACAAAATAAGTCGGGCTGTATAGTGAGCTCGGAATAATCAAGAACATAGCTGGGGTCACTCACATACCTTCTGAGTTGGGATATGTGGAACACATTATGCACTCCTTCCAATAAAATTGGAAGTGCTAAGCGGTATGCTACTTCACCGACTCGTTTGAGTATGTCGAACGGTCCAATATATCTCGGACTTAACTTACCCCGTCTTCCAAATCGGATCACTCCGTGGTTCGGAGATATCTTCAAGAATACGTGATCTCCTGGCTGGAACTCCAAGTGACGTCTCTTTGCATCAGCCCAGTGCTTCTGTCGATTTTGGGCTATGCGCATCCTTTCTCTAATAGTTCGAACCACATCAACAGTCGCTATTATCATCTTCGGTCCAAGAAGTTCCCTATCTCCAATGTCGTCCCAACTTAATGGCGATAGACACTTCGTTCCATACAGTGTTGCAAAAGGTGACATTCCTATGCTTGCTTGGCAGCTGTTGTTGTATGAAAACTCCACAAGATGTAGGTGATCTTCCCACGATCCTTTGAAGTCTAACATACATGCTCTGAGTATATCCTCCAAGATCTGAATAGTTCGCTCACACTGACCATCTGTTTGTGAATGATAAACCGTGTTGAAGTTTAGACTTGTTCCCAAGCTCCTTGCAGACTCTGCCAAAATTGCGATCGGAACCTGGTGTCACGATCGGAGACAATGCAGACCGATGCTCCATGAAGTATCAAAATTTCCTGTATGAGTTCATGGCTATAAGAGATAGTACATTATGAAGAATTTAAATCTTAAGTAGATTATTACCTCCATGTACTTCTTTGCTAGTGTCTCAGTTCATTGGCCAACTCGAAATGGGATGAAGTGAGCCGACTTTGTGAGTCGATCCACATTGACCCATACAGCATCGTTACCTTTTGTCTGTGAAGAAGAGCAGTCACAAAATCCATCATGATGTGTTGCCACTTCTATTCTGGGATTGGTAACGGTTGAACTAATCCAACAGTCCTGTGATGTTCAGCCTTTACTTGCTGACACACCAAGCATTTTGCGACGCTTTTGTCTACTTCACGCTTCATTCCATGCCACCAATAATTCTGACATAGATCTTTGTATATCTTGGTACCTCCAGGGTGTACTGAGTAGGGAGAGCTGTGAGCATCTTTCATTAACTCTTCCCGAACAGAACCTTTTAGTATACATAATCTGCTGCCGTATCTCAAAGATCCGTCTTCATGGATGATGAAGTCTGTTTTGAGTCCATTCTCCACTTGTTCTCTGATCTTTTGCAACTTAGCATCACTTGCTTGAGCTGCTTTGATTTGATTGACAATGGTTGATTGAACTTGTAAATTCATCAAACTTAAAGTATTACCTGGCATGACTACTTCAATCTCCATCTGATGCAAGTCTTGTTGAAGCTTCCATTGAACGGTGAGATTCATCGATAAAGGTTGGCGACTAAAAGCATCTGGAACTACATTCACCTTCCCTGGGTGATATTGCAAGTTGATGTTAAAGTCCGCCATGAGTTCTAACCATCTTCTCTGCCGCATATTCAACTCCTTCTGAGTAAACAAATATTTCAGGCTCTTGTGATCGGTGTATATGTTCACTCGTTCACCAAGTAGATAATCGCGCCAAATCTTGAGAGCAAAGATGACGGCTGCCAACTTCAGATCATGTGTCAGATAATTGCGCTCATGAGTCTTCAGCTGTCTTGAAGCATAATCCACAACCTTACCGTGTTGATGTAGAACACATCCTAATACCTTACCGGATGCATCGCAATGCACTTCGAATCCTCCAGATTGATCCGGTATAACGAGAATAGGCGCTGATATCAAACTTGACTTGAGTTCTACGAAAGCTTGTTCGCATGCTTCTGACCACACAAAATCTTCATCTTTATGTGTGAGCTTGGTCAGGGGTGTTGCTATCTTTGAAAAGCCTTCAATGAACCTTCTGTAATATCCAGCTAGACCCAAGAAACTTCGAATGTCCCTCACTGACTTTGATGTCGGCCATTCGCTAACTGCTAAAACTTTCACTGGATCCACAGAGATTCCTTCACCTGATACGATATGTCTAAGAAAACCAACTTGATTTAGCCAAAACTCGCACTTGCTGTACTTGGCATATAACTGATGTTGACGAAGAGTTTCCAGTACAATTCATAGGTGCTTGGCATGCTCTTTCCGACTCTTAGAATACACCGGGATGTCTTCGATGAAGATGACAACAAACCTGTCTAAGTACTCCCGGAAAACTTGATTCATTAGGTTCATGAATATTGCTGGTGCATTGGTCACTCCAAATGACATCACTAGAAATTCGTAATGACCATAGCGAGTTCTGAAAGTTGTTTTATGAATATCAGCTTCCTTGACCTTCACCTAATAATAACCTGAACGAAAATCCAATTTAGAGAAAACACAAGATCCACTTAGCTGATTGAATAAATCGTCGATGCGTGGGAGTGGATACTTGTTCTTTATAGTGACTCCGTTCAAGGCTCTGTAATCGATGAACATTCTGTATGAACCTTCCTTCTTCTTCATAAGTAGTACAGGTGATCCCCAACTTGAAGTGCTGGGACGAATCCATCCTTTCGCCAGTAATTCTTCCAACTGTGTTCGGACTTCCTTCAAACCTTCCGGACTTAATCGATAAGGTGCTTTGATCACCGGTTGTGCTCCTGGTACTAAATCAATGCTGAATTCAAGAGCTCGATCGGGAGGCAAACCTGATATATCATCAGGAAACACGTCGTCGAACTCTCGAACCACATCTGGCCTTGATTTTTCCTTCGCTTGAGCTGCTGCAACTACTGCTTCCCTTGGCTTCGCTTTGTATGTACTTGGCTCCAGTGTACGGTCTCCGCTTTTGAAATAGAAGACCGGATGGTCTGGAATCTCGAATACTACTCTCCTTTGACGACAGTCGATGGTAGCATAAAAAGTTCCAAGCCAATCCATACCTAGAACCACATCGAAGTTCGGTATGTACAGCACTTTGAAGTCATCATAAAATTCTCTGCTGCAGACGACTACTGGACACAAACTGTATCCCATTGTTGCCTTTAGAACGCCATTTCCTGAACTGACATTCCAGCTGGATACAAGCGGTGTAACTGGAATCGCATGGGTTCGAACGAACTGTTGCGATATAAAACAGTGAGATGCTCCAGTATCGAACAGTGCTAGTGGAGGTATTGAGGATACTAGGATTGTACCTAAGGTATGTGGGATATGTTTTAGATATGGGGAAATGTATGTAGATAAGTAGCAAGACTGAAATAAAGGTTGAGAAGAAATGGTTACCAGTGATAACTTGGCCAGTGGCCTCAGCTTCTTCCACGGTCATCGTGAAAGCCTGGCGTCTTGGTACATTCCTCCTGGCCTGAGGAGCATTCCTCGTAACGTTCCTTTGAGCTTGATGGAACTGACAAGGAGGTGGTGCAGCATGTGGTCCTCTAGATGGTGGAGCAGATAGTGCCAGTCTTGGAGCAGGTGCTTGGATGGATGGGCGCTGTGGGTAAGTGTTTGCTGGCCTGAGTGCAGCAATTGGATTTTGTCTATAAGGACAAGATCCAATATCATAAGCAGCTGAGACGCAGACTAAGAAAAGACGGTTGGCTCGCCGGCAGTCTTGCATCATATGTCCAGATCACTTGCAGTAGGTACAAAAGGTTGGGCTGGGACGATGGTTCGGTACTCCCGGTCGCCTTGGCACAAAAGGTGACCTGGACGAGGCACCTCCTGTCATCTGGTTGACATGGCGTTTAACTCCTGCAGACTGAGGTCTGCCCCTCACCTTTATCACTGCCTCATAACTGCGGGCACCTGTCAGAGCCTCTTCATGAGTTGGAAATTTCCCTGTGGCTAGTGCAGCCTTGATTTCCGTGTCCAAGCCTTGTTGAAATCGACGGGTTCTGATCTCGTCCGTCAGTATCAAGTGTGCCGCCAATCTGTTTAAAGGATTGTGTTAGCTGTGTAGTATGTGATATTTAAAAATTTGAAATATTGTGACATATCTTACCGACTGAGCATGGTGAACTCAGCGTCATACTCATCTACCGACTTGATCCACATCGAACCTTGTTGCAGATGAATAAATTGCTGTTCCATGTCGAACCTGGCAGTCATAGGGAAGTACTTCGCGTCGAACTTATCGCGAAAAGTCTTCCATTTTATGGGCTGATCAAGACGGCTTTCTTCTGCCTTCCACCAGTTTCGTGCATTGTCCGTGAGCTGTAATTTTGCCACACGAACCCAAGTTATATTTGGCACTTGTGCCGCGGCCAGATCATTCTCTATACTTTGTGCCCATTCTTCGGCTTCTAGTGGGCTTCCCTTTCCGGAGAACTGTTTGGGGTGTAAAGCCCTGAATTGCTTTACCCCAGGTGCTTCAGTCTCGGGACGATTCAAGAGCTGCTGTTGTCCCTCAAGGAGGCTGCGGATCACCTCAAGCAGAACCGTTTGCTCGTTGGGTGGAGAAAGAACGACAGGTGTGATTGGTAGTGGTGGTGGAGTGTTGTTGAAGTTGGTGCTTGTGTTGTTTGGGGAATTCATAACCTTGAAGAAAAATTTGGGTTAGGACAGATTCAAAGTATATGATTCAAAAAATATGAAATTGTAAGATTCAAGAAACATGAATTGTAAAGAATATTTTAGTTGTTAGTTCTTGTGTTATATTGCTTAGGTTGTTCACGCAGAACAGAACTGCATGGTAAGGTTCCATACAGCTCTGACCTGAATGGGCCACTAACAAAACCTGTCACGCCCCGCCTCCTGGTGTACGGTGAAGGTGACGTGACTAGGCCACTACGTATTTACTCAGAAGTAAATACGCTAAGCGTATCTAAGCAATATAAAAGTAAAATCACAAAAGACAAGATATAATAAAATAGCAACTTTATTTATTCAAATTTTTTGTGTACAATGCATGGAAAGTAAATACAACTGAATAAAGCAATGCCTAAACAATGGCATAACAGAAAAGGAAAGGTACTGAAATAAAAGTGTACAATGAACTAAAGCTCTGGGTCTTCAACGAAATGGTCCAAGTCTTCAGCGCTGGGCTCGATCTTTGATGTGTCCAGATCACTGACGATATTCAAAGAAGAAAGAAGAGAATGCCGTCAGCGAACAAATCGCTTGGTAAGTCCCAAAGATAAGAGGGAAATATAATAGACAGAATAAGAAGGTAGCTTTTAAAGTTGTATTATATTGTTGTAATGTTGTGTTAACGCTGTTGTTTGTACCTTGGTACGGAAGGATGCCAGTGTATACGAGAGGGGTCTCTATATGCTAGAGACCGGAGCAAACGGAATGTACAAGAAACCGTTGGGCCACGGTACAATAACAACGGAATATAGGTTAGGTGTCTTAATCTTACTGTCTCGTGCCACTTCTAACACCTTCCGTACCAATTTATCTCTTAAACCTCGCGATGTCTTGTATTGTATTGTTTGTGTTTGTATTGTAAATTATATTGTCTTGTAGATATAGATGACTTGCCGAAACCATGATATCAGTAAATGGATATAACTGGAGAATCATGGATGTAACTGGAGAATCATGTAAATGGAAGTATATCCATGGTTCGGTTCAGTCAATATAAATTGAATGTATTGAACAGTTTGAATATAGGGATTCATGTTGAATTTGAATATTATAGATTGTAAATTGTAGATTGTACTTGAATCATATTCAAGTCAAATTATTAATGAGACTCAATCTGAGTCAGACAATTAGAAAAGTAAATTGAAGTCCTGACTGTTTTGATGTTATCGGTAATCACTGCACATGGACGGCAGGATTTGTGTCATTTTCAAAGACGATTACCGTATTGATAATACCGTTGTTAAGTTGTCTACTTTAAATAGGCAAGCACCCACTTCTCCGGCTCCCTGAGGCTCAAGAGATTGGTCCCGCTTAAACCTATGTTTACTAGGGTCCTTAGGGTAATTTATAGAACTTGAAGGGTTTTTATGTAAAAATACTTTTGTATAGTTTTCAAAATACACCCCAAGTATTAGTTATCGTCTTTAGAGTTATCATAGGTGTGGATTTTATAATTGTGATATTTCTAGTGAAAATATCCTAAATTCATAATAAAAGATATTTATTTGTAATATTGACTTTGTATGGAATTCATGGCATATTAATTTAAAGTGATTCTTGTGATTTTTGAAAAGAGTTGTAATATTTATATTATTTCAAAATAGATATTTTAATGTTACATATATACATAATTATATAAAAATAATTTTAATATATATTTTATATTTCTAAAAATCTCATTTTCTTAAGATGTCGTATTTTAAATCTCTCGAGACCGAATGCTCCTTGCGGAGATATGTATCTCGTACTACTAAGCCCAGGGATGTGCGATAATCCGCACCATCCCAGTCGGGTTCCCCAATTGGGTTGTAGCGGCGCTTTGCAAAGATTTGTGTAAAATACTAATCATTAAGAAAAATAATTTTATTAGTAATGTTATTTATTTGAAAATGTGTCGGTTTCCCGTATTCTTTATTCCCGAGGGTATTGTGCTATGTTGCATATGAGTGTGTGAGGAGGTAGGTCATTATCTCGTGATCTACTTAAAGGTATAGCAAATTTAATGGTTTAAATGCCGAAATGAAACTATATGGTATTTTAGTAAAAAAATACGGTAAAATGGAAATAGCAATTTCTTTTGATATAGAACTTGCTCAATATGATTAGTTAGTGTTTAATAGTTAATATGAAGTGGTTTAACAAGATTGTATTAAGAAAATGTTGGATTTTGAGAAAGAACCGAATCGTTAATCGGATTTACTCCGTTTCCGTCGGGTTTTGGAATTTCGTATTTTTAGAAAAGATTAGAGAAGGGAAATTGAACTTACAGGTTTCAAACTTAAAGGAGAGGAAGGGAAGACGAAAGGAGTCGACGGTGCGTCGTTTCGTCGCCGGGATCTCCTACGGTTGTCGCCGGAAAATTTCCGGGGCATCGCCTCTTTACTTCTTCCAAAGTACACTAGGGTTTCTAAGAATTTCTTGAGAGTTGGCTCAGAATTTTGGGTGAGGGGGTAGTGTTTAGGGGTGGTATTTATAGGATTAGGCTAGGGTTAGGGTAGATGAAGAGTTTAATTGAAAAAAATGTAATAAAATATATTAAAATGTTTTAAAAGTAGAGTAAATGGGGTTTTATTGTGTCTCTGGAACCGATCTGGGTAATTGAAGTGTGCAGAGGGTATGGGAGGCCAAGAGGCACCACTTTGGTGTTGGGGACTCGGCGGTCCAGCCGAGTCCGGCCGGCGGCTCCGGCCCGAGTCGGCCGGTCCGCCGGTCGACTCGGATGAGTCCGGCCGAGTCAGCCCACTGTTGGGTCCCCCGACGGTCCATCTACTCACTGGCGTATTTAACTTTTCATGGGTAGTGGGGTTTTTGTGAGATATGCACATGTAAACTCTTGGTATTCTAAAAATTCAAAACAAAATAATATAAAAATAATATGGGGTTTGGGATTTGAACTCTGGTGCTTTGGTTCAGCAGTGCAAAGTCTTGCCAATGAGCTACAAGCTCCTTCTTGTAATTAAAGAGATAATTAAATATTTAAAGTAGTGACAGCAAGTATACATTAATTTTTAAACAAATTTTTGTACACTAAAAATGGAGTTGTTACACCAACCTCGAGTCTAGAGAGGACATCTTATCCTCCGCCTGTTTCTGCTGGGTGAGGAGCTCTTTCTCATGCGAGGAAGATTCATCGGCCTTCTTCATTACTGGGGCCACCTCCTCGGCCTCCATGGCAGCAAGAAGGCCGCAATGCTGGAGGACCTGCGGAAAAAACGAACCACTTTAGGAGCTAAACAGAGAAAAAAACACTTATAGAAATTTTGGAAAAGTTACCAACCTGAAAGGCCTCCTGAGCTATCGCCGCCACTTGGGCCTTCAAGGTGCCTCAAGGAATCTTGGCCTCCACCGTCTTCTCCATGTCTGCCAGTAAACTTTCGGCCACAGAGAGCCCCGAAGGCACCTCGATGCAGAAGTCATCATCCTGCACCTGTATCTCGGCCTGGGGTGGCCGCGAAACCACTCTCTTCTGCCTCTTAAGTGGAGACTCGGTAGAGGGCGGCACTTCTGTTTTGGCCCGGAGCGCCGGATCCTGGACATGCTTCTGCCCTCCTCCATGGCGTTCTTCCAGGATGGGAGGGGCTACGGGGACCCTGGCGGAAGGGGCTTGCCGGGAAACTGTCACGGCCCGAAAGTGGCACATAACTGGCACTTAAATCATGTGACATCTAAAAACGTCGACGCGGTCCAAGTAAGCCGAAAACCCGGAATCTAAACCTTTTTACGAAAATATTGGAGGTGAGATTTTACAAAGAGTTATTAGATGGAAGCAGTTTAAAATAACATTTAAGTCTAAATAAGTGTGTTTAAAAAGCATCTATGACGTTTTAAAAATCGGCAGCACCTCTTTTGTAAATTTGAATAAAACCCGATACAAAAATAATAAGATATAAAGCATCCTAACGGGAGCTAGCTTCCATGCTCAAATAGCGGAGCAACTACGCAGATAATATATGATGCCAAATAGCGAAGAACAGAAAAACGAAACAAAACCAACAAGTATAAAAGAGTCGACTCTAACGAGTGCGACGTCCAGCAACACACAAACTTTAAGTCTCGCTTCTAAGTCCACAATATATAAGTTCTAAGTCGATGGAGTTTTAACTAGATATAAAAGAATACACACACACACACACACACACACAAGTGTGGGTACGATGCAACAGTAACCCACCTATCAAGGCAATCACCGAAGAAAAGAGCGTGCTGCAAGCCGCAGATGCTCCAAGTAGTATCCTGCAAGAAACTAGGGCACAACGGGGGTGAGTTGCCAACCAAGTAAATAAAAGTATATCACAAGGTAGATATCAAAATGCACAACGATATCCTAGGTCATAAAGTATAGTACTATCATATCTTGTACTAATATATATATATATATATATATATATATATATATATAATGCATAAGTACTATAAATGCAATACTAACCATTACGTAAACCCAATTATATCATCTCATATGTATATAACTGGTATCCAGGTATAAACTTATAAGGTAGCCGAATTATGTATGAAAAAACCCTTTTTAAAATAGCCGCGGGATACGTATATCACGGCATAAAAAGCAGACGTAATAGTATGAAATATAATATGTATTTTATTTAAGATATACATATTTCTGTTTAATATAGAGTTTTAAGAGGTTTACAGTTTAAAAGATCCTCGGGTCATCCGAGACATGTCAAAATAATGAAACTATAGCTCGTTTAGAAACCCTTTTATATGTATCAATCGGTAAAATAGTGTTCAGGTACTGTCCCCCGGAGCAGTCCTGGTCGGATACTATAACCTATAAACTATAACGATATATCTCGTATGATCGCACAACATTAATGTTTAGGTGTCCAGCATCGACACCTAAAACCATCAAATTACTCGTGTCCATCACCGACATGCAAATCCAGATATCATTGACACTGTCTTAACAGATCGGTCAACCCTCTCTATCCCTAGCCCCGGTCAGTATCTCCTGAATATCCACCGTGCTCATATCTATCTCCGGTATCGAGTGTCCTCGCTAAGCTCCCCGCCTGTAATGCGGCTTTTCTGCCCCTCGGTCTCGACCGAATCTACCATATATCCGACTGTATACCCCCCACTCAGTCCGGATATGTAGCACGCCCGTAACCGTATAGCTCCCCCACTCGGTTCGGAATAAAACCAAATCAGAAAATATAAAACTCATAGTAGACGTCAACTCATCGTATCCAGAAATATCAAGTAAAGAAGAAGAAGAATTGCATATATCACTCTGATGATATTATATATATATATATAGCAGCGTCCTATACCACTGATATATATCATCGAAGTAAAAACATCATAAAAACACATAAGGATTTAATATGAATACCCATAGTATTGGTATTCGCAGTAACGCAGCAGGTAATAAAGGCACGGTACGTAAGTATAGCCTGGCGTGCAAACAATGTAACATTTCTACTGTGTCATGGCAATACTAATAATGTGTAGTGTAGCATACGCGTCTGTACTCGTGCAGCATGGCAATCATTAGTATTGTGCAAGTGTTTTATAAGTGTTTAAAGCAGAAAGTAATTCTACCCATATCCGTAACATATAATTATAATCAAATTTTTGGATATAGGGAATTCCTAACGCCTTGTATTGGCATTTACATACACATCGCGTGATATAAAGATCCTACAGTGTCATGACAGTACCAATGAGGTATAGTATAATATATGCGTCTCTGCTCATGTAACATAGTACTCATTGGTAGTTGTGCAGTGTTCTATCGGTGTGTTCCTATAAACAAGAACGTATATAATCGATAAGAGTATCGCAAACATGTAAAGTAAATTTAAGCGTATCACGTAAATATTAAACGTAACTAATTACTATGAGCTATACCATTATCTTTGATAATGGAACGAAACGTTATTTTGAAATAAGGAAGCTACATTAAGTAAAAATAGATATTCGTGTTGGAAAATAGTATCGTATCCTTATCATTTATCATTTAAAATGGAAAATAAATCGTTGATTTTTAAAAGAGTATAACTCACTCAATACGCAACGTCCCAAGCCGGGATAACTCATAACTTTATGAGTCCAAATGAAACTTGGCTGTAATTGGCACACTCTCCTCATCATCCCAAGTACGGTATGATTCCTCGTACCATATCCCCTCAATATCATATCCATATCGTACGGATCTATCGTCACGTACGTATGTCACCATAATCATATATCAGATATAGCCACATGTATAATCTACTAAATGCGAACTAACATCAATATAATTAGCTATGTTATCTAACATATCATAAAAATCTAACTAGATAGCATAACTATTCTAGTTAAATGGTTGCGGGGGTGCTATACGCCATCCACCCAACTTCCCCCGTAGATATAAATCTACTCACATGTCTAGCTAGTCGAAATCCAAGTTGCTTTGTCCGTCTTCACTGTCTCGGAAATCTCCGCGATCGTATCTACAATCGTAGTTATAATATATCGGCGTAAATATCATATCAAAACCAAAATAATGAGCTAAGAACCCATAGGTTAGAACATATAGCTTACTTGCTCCAAATACGACCAAATACCCCTGACATTAACGTACGAACGTTAATATTTCAGTCACGGTACAGAAATACGAAAAACCGTAATAAAAATGTCAGAAACATTGCTAAAACAAAACTAGAACACCCTCAGATTTCTCTATGTGAAATCTGGGACAAATCAAACAATACAGTAGCTTAAATTATCATCAACCTAAGCTACTGACCAAAACTCAAAACACCACTACCTTGAAAAATCGGCGGCAACGGGAAAAGGAGGAAAGTCGATGGTTTTACTGTAGAGTTAGGGGCTCAGGCTCTAAGTGTGATCTCCTAGTGGTCTCACCATATCCTCATATTATTAGTTTTTCTATTGGATTAACATAATAGTTTCAGATTCAAATTTAGCATCACAAATATCACAAAAATCTCCTTTTCAGATATTTGGACACAAAAACATATATGTAACAAAAAGGAACTTGCAAAGAAGGTAAGATATACCTATAGGGATGGTGCACAAGGGAAATCCAGCTCAAGAATTGGTGGCTTGAGGTTTCTTGAAATTGTAGTGGCTCAAGATTGATGGTATGAGCATGTTGATGAAGGGATTAAGGTTTTCTTCTTTGGTTTGATGCACACTTGAAAACTTTAGTGTTGGAGCTTAAAAGAAGTATCGGTTCAGTTTGGAAAAAAGTGAATGAATATGGGTAATTAGATGAAGGAGGTAGGTAGAAAAGAATGAGGTAGAGGGTTGAAACATGAGATGGAGGGAGATGAGGGTGTTTGTGTAGTGTGGAGGTTGTGAGGGTTTAACCTAACCCTAAAATATACCCATCCTCATACAAAAATAAAAACAAACCCTTTTTTAAATAAGTACCCTCATGTTACATCAAATCAAAATTCATGTTTTTTAAAAGAAGTAAAACACTTATCATAATACTTAAATACCATAACCTTTTAATAAAATCTCATATAATATTAAAATAATTTAAATATCATTTTTATGATATCACACCCTTTTCTTCATTTTTATCAAAATAATTATATTTTTGCGGATATAAATCCGATACCAAAATTTATATGCGATATCATTTTTGTAAACTCGTTATATTCATATTTTAAATTATAAATTAATATTTATAATTTTCTAAAATGTTACAGGAACCATGCGCGATGCGGGTCGGGACGAGCTAGTACTGCCATCCTTTCTTCCCTACGCCTTGGCGGCCATCGCAGTCATGATCTTCGAGTGATCCATCGGCTCTGCGGAATATACATAAGAAAAAGAGGGGAGGGGGTTAGCAACTAAAACAGAAAAATTATGCTAGAATAATGCTAAGTCCAAATTGATCGGCGAAACCCTAACTTACCCCCGAAGTGCACGGTACTGATTCCCGCCCAGCTCAAATCCTACTCGGAAAGCAGGACATTGACCCACTGGATCGATTCCCACTCCGACACCACCCTCGCCTCTGGGGCACTCGAATGTTTGACCTAAGGCAATCGGCCCTATGCCACTTGGTGGGCACGGGCCAATCCTCTCCCTCCGGAGGCCCGACGAAGACAAACTTCTCCTTCTATTCATAGATGGAAGAAGGGACGACCACTACCCCAAACCCGGCCATCCCACCCATATATTATTTGAAAAAGAGGTACACCCATCTCGGTTCGTCCTTGCTGGTACCAGGGTGATTTTTATAACAAAGAAAAGAGAGGAGAAGACTCAAATCGAAAGGGATCTGATCAATCTTCATCCGGACAAGAAACCCGAGAAGAATTCAATACGATTTTGGTGCTAGCTGGCCCGGAGCGAGACGAAAGCAATGGAGTACGGCGCAAAGTTCGGGCGAGAAGGGAAGACACATCCCTGCACGGAACGCTTCCAGGAACAGAGCAATCTCATTACCTTGTACCTGTCTGCCCACCCATCCTCCCTGGCCAGACGAAGCAAATAGCCAAGAGGAATATGGAAACGAGCCCGGATATCAGAAAGCTCGTCCAAGTGATTCAATATCGAGAGCGCATCACGAGTATTTTCGATGCGCACCTTAAGGGCCCTCCTCGCCGCCCAATGACGAAGTACAAGGGCATCACCCCCCTTTCGGGGGCAAGCCCGATGCAGAAGAGGAAGAGGAAGAAGACATCTCTTGGTTATCGGAAGCTGAGGAGGAAGAAGACCCATTGGACTCTGCTTCAGAAGCTGAAACCTTATCGCCCGACTCAATCCTAATTACATCAATGGATACTTCGGAAGAAGACATCTAACCTGATTCAAGGAAGGGTTGGCCGAAGAAGGGTTTTTGGCTGAAGGTCCGACCTAAGCAAAGGTGCGCCGGGCAATTTTCAGATGGCAGGAAACGACTAGGGCAAAATGTCTGCCAAGGGATGTCTCCCCTATTTATACACTCGGCGAAGAACCATCCAACAGCCAAAATCCGTTCCCTCCAAAATGAAGCATCGCACCCAACGGTCATGAGGACTCCACATGGCGATTGACCATTGGACACCTCCCCCTCACTTGGATTCAACTGACGACCCCTCGCATCCCGCCACCCCATGGTGGACACGTGGCACGAAGGCCAACAGACCAAGCGAGCGAAGCGGCACCTTCTTTAAAGCGCGATCATTTTACTGATCCACTGACGTCACCAAAAATACATGCGGGAATCAAGGCGCTTCATGAGTCGCCAAGTGGATCTAGGAATCTAAGAGGCGTAGCCGCCAAACGCCGCATCATCCTCAGACAACCCATTACGAAGAATTCTCGGCGCCGAGCTGAATTATTGAAGACCGGGATGATAGCCACTCTCGGCCCGGCCAAAAAATTGGTCAGAACGAGAGTGGGGGGATAATGATGATATCCGTAGTAGGAATTCCTCAGATCACGACATATGGCAGGTAACGTGCCATCCGTGCAAACCCATTAGATTTCTGGGAGCAAGGGAGCTGGGATAAATATGACGCATCAGGGACATTTCTCGGCGCCACGCCTCCGAGACTACTCCAGACCCTCTAAGAAAACCACCCTGGAGTACCTTCCCCCTTCGGCTGACCGTTAGCCAATGGCTCGTCTCCGAGCTATCTTATAGCTGGGACCCCTCGGCTCACTTGCTCGTCTCCGAGCTATCCTATGCCCGAGATTCCTCAGCGTCCCTGTTAGACTGGTGATGATGCTTAACATTGGGGACCCCTAAGATCAGGACACGTGGCGGATAGCACGTCCCAGAACTCAGAAGGAAGGGCCCACCGAGGCCGACCAGGCCACCCCTATGCCTGACCTGCCGGCACAAGCCAGCCCTCCTCGGGGCTCCCTGCAGATTGGCCTCCTCGGCCCCTCAACTCGCCCTGAGCTGCCACAAAACCAAGTATCCTCGGCCTTCTCGCTCGTCCATGAGCCCCCCGACCGAGGCTGTTTTCCTCAATCCTCCGCTCAGCTCCACCGCTCGCATGCGTAACCGCCGCTCCGCGAATCTCGCCATGCGCGGATTCTCCGCCCGCAACATCCCACATTCTACGCCTCCACGATCCCTATTAATGGGCGATCCGCTCTCTACGCGAGCGTGACGTCGAGAGCGTGACTGCCGGCGAGATTCTCACGCCTGCTGCTGCGTGCCTCCACCACTATATAAACTCCTACCACAGAGGGTCAAGTAAGCCATTTTTTGACTCCACTTAGCCGTTACGCTGCTCGGATCCAATACTAACTTGATCGTCAGAGGGTCCTCGGTGGTATCTAACCACCCCAGGACTTCTTTGCAGGTACTTGGCGCCAACTTCTCCAATCACCGAATTTGCTCTACACCCATTGAGACCCACACACAATAGGGAATCCCCTCCAGAATCTATCAGGAGATCGACGGAAGACAACATCTAAGGGAGATCTGAAAAGGACCTCCATCAACTAGGAGCACGGAGCCCGAGTGTCCCCATAACAACTTCGTGTATCTCTCTACGATGAGATCTCCGCCGCTCCACGTCCTGCATCCCACGCTAGCGTATCTCATTATTAATGGATGTATCCCGCCATCAACGCGTACGTGATGCGGGGGACGTAACGGAGGGCGGGAATCTCGCATCGGCTCACTCCAATACGACCCCTATATAAACCCCTCCTCCAGACGATTCACGTACGTTGAACTCATTTCCAATACGCTGCTACTCTGCCCAATAACTCCCGGGTACTTACTTGGTCTTCGGAGGGTCATACGTTGGTTTCCCACCTCGAGACTTTCTTTGCAGATAGCTCGGTGTCAACGGCAATCAACAACTCATTGAGACCCACACGCTCAACCCTTATCTTAAATCTCAACCGTTCAGCCTCGCTGGTAGTAAGATCGACAAATGACGGTATCTGAGGTAGATTCCAACCTCCATCAACTTGTATAAGATTAATTTAAATCTTCGATATGAGTCATCTCCTGCATCAAACTAGAATAGATTTTGAACTTGTTAATTTCCTGGAGAAATGGTGTTTTGTCTATCCTGACTGATGATGGACAGCAAAAACTTAATTCTTTTACAGTTTTAGTAGACATGCAATGAAAATTTGGTTGGTTGGTTTTTTTTTTGCTAAATCGCTTTTAAGTTCTTAGTAGAGGTTTAAGATTAAGACAAACATTACTGATACTACATAGAGACATGCATCTCGGAAATTGGATAAAAACACTAATGTTTTGGACATGTGCATCTGTCATAAATTAAAAGAGAGAGACAACATTAAGCCCTCGCAAAATTGTCTAAAGATTGCTCAAGAATTTCCATCTTTTTTCCCTGCTTAAAAACGTTGGGTTTGATGCACTAAATATGGTTTTTCTTATATTGAAGTGGTAGGCATGACCCACCAAAATCATTTTCACTGTCATGAATATTCTTTTAAGCAAGTAAAACTCCAGCAACTTATGTCCTTCAGGTAGCAAGGAAGAATAAAAGCTTTAGAAATATTTATGTTTTCTAAATGTAAAAAATGCCTTGTGCCGCCTCTTTTGATTCCTATCCACTGTTACAAATATGGCCAAAAGTAACGGAAATTGACCGTGACCAATTTAGAGTCACGGTTTCTATAGTTATGGTCACGGTTAAGACGTGACGAAACAAAAATTTTGGTGGACTATACAACCCTGACGCGATAAAACCCAATCCCTGACCTAAATCCCATTCGAGGCCCAAAAATTTCCCTGCGCCCTCAAATTTTTCCCTCCACCCAAATTTTTCCCACCTCCTTCCCTCCTCGCCATAGCCGCCGTCGAAGTTCTCCATTGTCGAGGCCGGTCCCCTCGAATCCCTTTGTAGTTGAGCCTTGCCCCATCGAAGCCCTCGACGCCTCGTTCGGTTCCGTGATCGACGATGTCGTCGGCTCGCGCTAGCCCTAGATCGAGCTCGTCGAGTCTCGCCACTGCCGCTCGAGCTGTCTCTGCTCCGTGATCGTCGGCAGGTAAGTATAATAGTTTAATTTTAAAATTTTGGATATAATTTTAAAATTTTAATTTGCTCCCAAAAATTAAAATTTGTTTGTGTTGATCTTGTTGCTGTTGCTGATGTTTATAATGTTGTTGATGCTTCATGTTGTCCGTTGTTATTAAAAATTAAATTTTGGAGTTGTTGTTGTTGTAGGAGCAGGATCATATGGGTTGGGAGACGGGTTAGCTAGGGTTTAGGTTAGGGTTAGGAATAGACGTTATGGTTATGGTTAGCTAAGGTTTATGGGTTAGTTTTATGGTTAGGAATAGGGTTAAGGTTAGGGATAGGTAGTTTAGTGAAATACAACAATAAATTAAGAGTATTTTAGTGTAAAAAAGTAAAATTTAAGTGGGTTTTTTACTAAAAAATTAAATGATAATTTAGTAAAAAACAACAATACTTAAGGGTATTTTAGTGAAATTTAAAGTAATTTAGATAATATAAGAAGACAAGTTGGGGTGAGGGTTAGGGTTAGGGACAAGGTTAGGGATAGTTAAATTTTTAAGGTAGTTTAGTGAAAAACAACAATATTTAAGGATATTTTAGTGAAATTCTTAGTAATTTAGTTAATTTAAGGTAGTTTAGTGAAAAACCAATAATAGACAAACGCGCGAGCGCGCACAAGCATACATGCACACACGCGTATGCGCGTGCACATAGAGACACACACATATACAAACATACACAAACCTTGATTCATTATTATTCTTCTCTACATTGAACTCTTTTCAAATCCCACTAAACCTAAATTCAAAATCTTAAATTCAATTAAGAAAACTCTCATCTTTAAAAAAATTAACCTAAACTTAGAACTTCAAAACCTTGTATTTGAAACGCAAACGTAAAACTAATTGAAATCAAATTCTAAACTAAGCGTATGATTTTCGATGATAATATGAAATTTTCATATTCTCATCGATAACTAATCATATGTGAAAATGAAAACGTGATTTAGTTTCCATCTATCGGTTAACATACGTTCGGTGTTCGTCGTGACATAAAATTACACGAATATTGTTAAATACCGGACGTTATCATTCGGTTTCTATAAACCATCACGTAGTCTATATGACAAGAATTAATATTCGATCGTATGATAACCGATAGATTTGTCCCGTGTGGACAAGTTAGGAATGTATAAAATAGACACCTGCATTCACTTGTGTTTTTTATTCGTTTCGGGATATTTCGTCGGTACCTTTCCGTTGGTTCTCCGTATACAACGATAAATTAGATATTCGTTTCAATGGTATTTCACAGCATTGAAATGATTATCTGTTCTATTATGGTATACTCAGAGAACAGTGGAGAGGTACTGCCGAAATTTTTTCGAAACGGATGAAAACACAAGTGAATGGGTGTATACTTTATACATTCTTAATAGGATAGGTGCCTTACCCCTACAGCCGTTATTCTCGACATCCAATAAAGAACATTTAATATTATCATCATCTTTTTTGGAAAAAAGAATCCAATTCTCGAGTTTTGAGATTAGAAAGAAAAAGTTCTCAATAGGAGTTTGAGGAGAGCCGAATCCAATAAAAATTGAATCCAAACTTAACGAAGTCGTCAATTAAACCTAATACTAACGCTTCTTATTATCCGTCTATCTCGTATTTGTCATGAAATCTTAATTCCACGACTCTTATTTATAGGAACCTTGCTACGTTCCGTTTTCTTCCAATATAGCATTCCCGTACCTCCATGACAAAAATTGGATGTACGTCGACGTTTCCTCAAAAGCCACTGATTTTTCCTTAATGGTGTTTACTTTTTCACCGATTTTGCCTACGCACGTCTTGAGATACCGAAAGAGCACGAAATCTATTGTCCTTGCTATAAGTGTATGAACACGCGATTACAGAAGAAATCGGATGTTGAGTTATAGATCATGAAAAACGGTTTCGTTAGAGATTACACTAAGTGGGATATTCATGGAGAAAAGGACAATGGAGGGCCAGTGCAAGAGACTGAAAATGAATTCATTGAAGCGGAAACCGAATAGTGGTAAGAGATAGTAGAGGAGGAGGAGGAGGAGGAATGGCAGTTTGAAGAAAACGAAGCCATCGAAGACAATAATACCATGTTCACGCCGGTCGATGACATGGATGGGCTTAAAAATGCCGATGGACTTCCTTATGATACGGAAAGCACTGGACCCGCATTATTGGAGAAGTATAAGGCTTTCTCGAAAATTCCTCTATATCCAAATTGCAAAGGGTTTTCAATACTGTTCTTTTTCGTACATCTCTTACAGATCAAGTGCACGAACAGATGGAGTGACCAGTATTTCACTGATCTCCTAATATTGCTGAAGGAAGTTTTTTCCGACAGAAATGAAGTGCCACCGAGCTGGTACGAGGTGCAAAACATAATCATAAATATCGGCCTAAAGTGTGAGAAGATACATGCATACGAGAATGACTGTGTTTTGTTCCGGAAAGGACACGCCACACTCAAAAGCCGCCCAATGTGCGGGAAAAGTCGATTCAAGCCTAAGAAAAATTCCCGTTCGAGTTATGTGCCTGTGAAAATTCTTCGTCATTTTCCGTTAATACCGAGACTGCAACGGTTATTTATGTGTGAGGAGACGGCATCCGAAACGCCTCGTGAAAAGGGAAAAATGAGTCATCCTAGATATTCGATATCATGGAAAGTTTTACTTGAAAAACATCTTTCGTTCAGCGCAGACCCTCATAACGTGAGGCTGGGGATTGCAAGCGATGGTTTCAGTCTATTTGGGATAGTTCATGGCGGGCGTACTCACAGTACTTAGCCCGTTGTGGTGACTATATACAACCTGCCACCATGGAAGGTTATGACACGGTCTTTTTTTATGTTGGTGTTTTTAATCGACGGTCCCTCATCTCCTGAGAAAATATCGACGTTTGTCTTCAACCCTTGATCAATGAGTTAAAATTGCTGTGGAAACCTGGTGTGAGAACCAATGACGCAAATGGTAAACAATTTTTCATATGCGTGCTGCTTTTTTATGGACGATTAACAATTTTACTGCCTACGGCATGCTGTCGGGGTGGAAAACTCAAGGTAAGCTAGCTTGCCCTGCTAGTCATATTCATACGAGCAACGTACGCTTGAAGTTTAGTGGGAAAGAGTTGTTTATATTCCACCGACGATTCTTACCAATAACTCACAGATTCAGAAGGCATAAAGAAATGTTCAATAGCAAGACGGAGACCGGTATGCCGCCTGAATCATTGTCCGGTAACAACATACTGCAACAATGGAGAGGTTATCAGAATATCACATTCGGAAAGAAATAGAACAAAAATGCAATGCCATGCCTATATGGCCGAAAGAAGCTTAGTGGTTTATTTCAACTTCCGTACTGGTTCGATCTGCCGCTACGCCACAATTTAGATATCATGCATATCGAGAAGGGCGTCTCCGAGCACATCATCAATTTTCTGCTATATAAGGATGGAAAAACGAAGGACAATTTCAACGCCTGTCATGATTTGACGTATTTGAATGGTTTATCCATTAGAAAAGAATTGCAATCTCGGCATGTGGCTGCTAAATCGGGTTATTACGAGATCCTACTGGCAATCTACAACATGAACAAAGAGAAGAAGCGCTGTTCTTACGTGTGTTGAAAGAATTGAAAGTCCTCGACAGTTTCTCATCAAACATTTCCAAACAGGTGCAGGTAGAAAATGGAAAAATCGTAGAACTCAAAAGCCACGATTACCATATATTGATGCAGCATCTTCTTACTTTATGCCTCAGAGTATCGATAAACCTAGAAGTTGGTCTCGTGCTTAACGACTTTTGCACGTATTTCCGCCAATTGTGTTCCAAAAATGTGAATGTCAATGAGATAGCAGAGCTCGAAAAAGACATTACTTTGATCCTCTGCAAGCTCTAAACTATCTTTCCACCTTCCTTTTTCGACATTACTGTTCACTTGTCCGTCCATCTGGCAACCGAGATCAGGATTGGCAGTCCGGTCCATTACCGTTGGATGTATTCAATCGAGAGGTATTATTGACGTTTATTATTCATCATTTAAATTGCACAGAATTATCATGAATTATTAATTTATTTTATTTTCAACAGATATCTGTCAACTTTAAAAACAATAAACATCGTCCTGAAGGTTCGATTGCTCAAGATTATCTCTTGGAAGAGCACGTCTTTCTATGCTCGTTTCCTGAACGGTGATGTCAGGACGAAGCTGAACAAACAGCGAAGTGTTCCTGACGGTCCAATTGGAGCAGGAAGACTAAAGAACATGTCTTACGATCCCGCGGCCAGTGTACATGCGTTCATCTTGATAAACAGTGATTGTTTTGCTAAATATGTAGAGTAAGTGTTTATTATTTCATCGTTTTAAACGTTCGAAATTAAATTTAATCTAATTAATATAACCGTATATTAACGAACAGAGCGCACAAAGATATACTCACGAGATCGAATCCTAGGACGTGGTCGAATGATAGGATCGAAGAAGAAGAGAGGTGCGCTTTAGCCGCTTGGTCTATAAAAGAAGTGGACGAACAATTGAATCATAGAGAGCACGTTGATAGAGTGGTACATGTCCTTTTAAACGGTCTAACGTCTGCAGCTAGGTTTTACAACAGGTACAGGGTATCCGGATATAAATTTGAGATAGAAAGTACGGAACGTATTAGGGCTACGCAAAATAGTGGTATCGCAACCGTCGACGAGGATGGAAATCCCTACTACGGTGTTCTTGAGGAAATTATAGCAGTCTCATACCAGCATACGACTGTTCCATTTCATATATTCCAATGCAGAAGGTACGATACCAAAACTGACCGGGGTATAGGTCGATCAATATAGTCTGACTTTGGTAAACACCAAACGGATGTTATCAAAATACAACCGTTTTATCTTTCCCACAATATCAACACAAATGTATTATTCTCGGAACTTGCAGAAGGTTTACTGGGATGTTGTTTGTCATTGGAAACCGAGAGATTATTATAACGTGCCGACGTTGAATGACTCTGAAGATGAGAGCGATGATGAAGATCTCGTGATAACACGTCTCAGTCTATCTATTGAATGTACCATAGATCCAAACTATTCTGCGTCGTCCATCCATATATTTGTAAGAAGTGATATTGGCCAATTGATTGTTACAGATCAAGATTTTGAGAATCCACTCAACGAATATTCAGATAATGCACCACATAAACGTGTTAGGTGATGAAGTTAAATTGAATGTTCTAAATTGTATAATGATTATAAGTAATGAAATAATATTTATATATATGTAGGATTTAATCATGGGCGTAGGCAAAGACACTAAACGCCATAAGAGACTGCGTCTATAGAACATTCTGAGTCGATCCATACCCGCCAACGAGACTGTCTTAGAATCCTCAGCAGGTATGGGAGCCACAGCAGCAGTGCCTATCCCTAACAGCTCTCCCTCTATTACTGCCACATCACCCCCCATGGCCCCTTACTCATACCACATCGCCCCTGACTGTCCCTTTATCCTTACCAGCGCTCCTCCTATTACCGCCACACCATCCTCCATGGCCCCCCTACTCACACCGCATCATCCCCGACTGTCCCTCTATCCTTAATAGCGCTTTCCATACTACCGCCAGATCACCTACAGCGTCACAGCCTCCCCCTACCCCAACTTGTGCGTCAACGGGTTCTTATACCGTCGTCACTCCTGCGCATGGTGCATAGTTTACTCATTTAAAATTTGACATATCATTACAATATAAGTGGATATTGAATCATCTAACAGTTTATTGTTTGCAAATCCGTATTCTACTCGTGGGATGGCGTCTGGCGTTGGTTCTAGCGCCACGCCAGGGACGACGGGTATAATTGTTATTTCTTAAAGGTTTTAAATAACGATTGTAATTTAAATTTGTCAAATTCTATATTCATATTCTAAATATTATAATATTGTGTGTGTGTATCTATTTTTTCGCAGACTCAAGCAATGTTAGGACGAGAGGTCCTACTGGGCCCGACTACTGCAGGTTACGAGCGGATGCTGGGCCATAGGATCTAATCTTTGACACAACAAGTGTGTTTGTTGGAGAGTATGCGACCCATTGGGGTGATTATGTTGGAAAGCAAGAATGTGCTTATTACAAGTATATGCTCCATATTCGGTGGAATAAGGCCCAGACAGAGCGTGCTACGCGATTTTTTGGGTCGAAAGAGGTATGACATGCCCTTTCACACATTTAAATTTCGATTGTCGTTATATACATATACATATAATTATTTGTTTAATATATTTCAATTTCAGACCAGAAAGAATTACAGATTCGTGGGTGAGAATGGCATGTACATGACATTCGATATAGATCGCACTCTCGCTCGCTTCCTAGGCCAGTGTCAAGTGATCAAGAGATATCACCGATGGGAAGTGAAGAGTGAACTTTACTTTTCTGGAGCCGCGACGATCGAGGATCAGCGGATGCACTTGATGGAGGTCATAGCGTTGGAGATCCTAAGAGAGAATTGGTCACTTCTTGTTGCCTATTTTGAGCGCGATGATGTGCAGGTATCAATTTGATTTTTAAGATTTTAACAATATAACATGAAATCATATTCTAAAACATATTATAATCTTTATTTTTGCAAGACGATATCAGATCAAAATAAGCAGAACCGGAACAACGGCATATGAGAACACGCTATCCCGATCCAAGGGAAGCGCTCGCAGTCCAATGCTTGGTGGCACTTGGTGAGTATTTCGATACTTAATTTCATATGTTTTCTATATCGTTAATTAATTATTAAAATAAATCATAATTTCATCGCAGAGAAAGAAAGACCCCGTCAACTACAATAAAATTAACGGGTAGGCCGCGTTACACTAGGGCACGGACGCGTATATGGTAAGTTTCATATAATCAAGTTGATTACGTATTTTAAGTTAACACCTGTGTATACACACATATTCTATACAGACCCAGTTCCAAGAGCAGATGAACGCCTTGGGACTTAGTCCTGGTGACTCGATCACCGCCATTGTCCCTATTCTGGATTCGATATCAGGCAAGCATCACGGTGGGTATGAGCACGGGGTTGGTCTCGGGGCTCATCAATTTTTTGATAGACCTTCGACCATGTATGAGTACGCCATAACCCAGACGCGGACAGATGCGACAGTTGTGTCGCTGCAAGAGATCCATCGGCTCCGTGAGCATGTGGAGCAGCAGCATCAGACGCAGCAGAAGACACTGCAGGAACTTTAGTAGACGCGACAGGAGTTTCAGAAGACGCGTCATGAGCTGCAGGTGTTTAGGGCGGAGATCCAAGACATAAGGCATTCGCACAACGATTCCGTCCAACAGGCCATACGGATTGAGTTGAGTGCATTTTTTAGGCCACGGGACGATAGAGGTGGATCGAACTTTCATAACATCCACTACGATGGACAGTTCTCCATCGAACTTTCATAACACCACTTTTCCACCGCCGGCAGGTGTGCAAAATCTACCGCGTATGTCTCTCCAAGAGAGATGCTACCCGATACGTGGTCCTCTTTCTACTTGTCTTTCCATTCCACCGGCCAATGGGGACAATTTCGAAATCAAACCTCACTACATCAATCTTTTACCTAAATATAACGGTCTCGAGTCTGAAGAAGCATACGTTTTTATTACCAAATTTGAAAACGTATGTGTTATGATAGGCACTTCACAACTTTCTGTAGATACTATGCGTCTACGTCTTCTCCCGTTCACTTTGTGCGATTTAGCCGAGAAGCGGCTTTATAATACAGCCGCACACTCTATTTCAAACTGGGATGAATTTGTCATAGCTTTCCTTAAAAAATTCTATCCTAATCATAAGACCGTCCGTGTCCGTAGCGAAATAAATCAATTTACCCAGCTTCCCAATGAACAATTTTGGAAGTGTTTTGAACGCTTCAAGGATCTGTTAGTTCAATGTCCTCATCACGGAATCCATCGATGGGATCTCTGTCAAATCATATATGAGAGCATTAATCCTACAACAAAACAGATGCTTGAATCCATGTGTCAAGACAATTTCATGTCTAAAGATGATGGTGAAGCTTCGAAATTTTTAGAAGATTTCGCTGAAAAAACTTTGCAATGGGAGAGTGTTAGTCAAATATCGTCTAGGCGTGGTATCCATCAACTGGATGTTTCCATAGAAGTCAAAACTGAAATGGCAACTATGCAAAAGAAACTTGAAGTTATGGAACACAAATTTTTATTAGCCTCCCTAAACCAAATGACACTCCCCAAAACTGCTTGTGGAAGCTGTTCTGATCCATCACATTTGACGGAAGAATGTCCTTTGAATTCTCCGTTTTAAGGTCAAGAGCACACTAATGCTGCTTTTTAGCAACGACCTAGAAACGATCTATATTCTTCCACTAATAATCAGGGTTGGAGGAATAACCCTAACTTTGCTTGGAACCAATACCAAACTCAAAACACGGTTCCAAACCAAAACAACTTTCAAAGGGTACCTCCACAACAACAGCAATCCCTACAATTGACTCAGCATCCCTATCAATCACAAAATTTTCAAAATCCGGCCAACACTTCTGCACCGTATAATAATTCTTTCCAATTAGCCGGTACTGATAACTCATATTCACTCGAACAAACCATGAGTTTGCTTCTGAAAAATTTCATGCAAGTTTCAGCTGAAATGAAGCCTTCTGTCGATGATATAAAGAAGAACTCTGCCTCCCAGGGTAAGAGTATTAAATCGATAGAAGCGCAAATTGCATGATTAAATGCCGAAATGAGTGCCAGAGAGAAAGGGAAACTTCCATCTCAACCCCTACCGAATCCTGGGCATTCACAACACTACAATGTGAGTGTCATTACAACGTTGAGATATGGAAGAGTGCTGAATAACCAAGTAAGTGAAGAGATTGATAATAATGATGAATCTATCAATAACACACCGGCTTCCACTTCCACTTCCACTTCTGACCCTAGTTCATCTTCTTCCGAGCCTATTCTCCATTTTCCTCAATGCTCGAACCCTCAGCCCACTTCTTCTAGTTCACCTCACTCGATCCCTGATTGATAGAGTTGTTGCGTGCTTAGTTAATTACCGCAATCAAGACGATTTCGCTTGTAGCTAGCCGATTGAGTACGGGTCGTCCGCAGGGAGATGGGAATCTTTTTCTATGTGCTTTAACGAGTTAAGTCCAAATGTCCAGGTTTGTTTGAGATTAACTATGTGCTAAAATGTATATAAAGATAGCTTGTTAGGGTTAGGATTAGGTTAGTTTGAGTTAGGAGTCGCTCACTTCTTTCGTTGCCACTCTTAATATCGGTGTTACGGTAATCGGCAACAACGGGGATTAGCACGACTAGGAAGGAACTTGCGAGTATAAGCTAGGCTTTCCAACGCTTAAGTTCTTCCTTTTGGTCCTTGTCCGTCCGTTCTTGGCTCTTAGCCTTAACCTCCGGTTAATTCAACCACAACCGGTCTCACTAAAGAATCACCGCTATCATGTAGGATAGGGTGCCGTAGGGAGCGGATTGTGGTTCAATTAATGGAAGTCCGAATTAAGATGTTGGGCAAGAAAAGAGTGAGAGAGATTTCCTTCTCTCAAACTTTCCTTATCCTACCCTAACAAGTGAGAAACTACTCACCCATAACAAAGAAAAAGAAAATACAACAAAAGGAGGAAGATAGAAAGAAAGAGTTTAGAAGTTTACAACTAGCTATTTGAGACCTCACCTTGGCAAGGATCAAGCTTAAGCATCATTATTGTTAAGGATAAAATAAAATGGAAGAAGAAAGAAACAAACAACAAATAACAACAACTAGATTAGCAAATGAAAAATACAAGCAATTATAATTAACAACATAACAAGACAAGCATGATAACAAAAAGAACTTTTTTATTCATCACTTCACTCATAAAAGCTCACTACAAGATTTTAATGGAGAAAAGATGATAAGAGGAAGAAGAACAACAAAGTATATCTAAAACCTTATACAAGAATTAAGCACCCTTGGCTTGGCAAGTTCTGGGCTATTTATAGGCAGGAAACTGGAAAACTAGGGCAACAATCTGCCACCAAATAAAAGTACCAAACTGCCCCTGAAAAATCACCAATTGCCGTGTCAATAAGGCCGCGGATCCACGGCCAGAGACTACTTATGCCGCGATTCCACGGCCATAATGGGGAGTTGGTCCTTCATTTTTTGTCAGTTTCCCTGGTTTGCTGTTATCTTCAGTTTGGTGTATGTGGTTTCTCAGAATCTTTTCACATTTCTTCCAGAATTTTAGCAGATCAAAAGGTGATTTGATGTGGATCTTTTGTCATGATTTTTCTTGAGCTCCGCGTAGACATGTTGGATCTTGTGTCGACATTGTGCTTTGTGCATGAAAATGACAATCGATTTGCCATTTTGTCCCTTAAACTGGTGTGCGGCAACATACGGATAGAGAGCGGAGACCCGTGTTTTATCTGTGGTTGGCAGTAATCCAGTATTTGTCGTGCTTTTCCATGAATTTCACTGTTTAGAGCTGAGAATCTGTATCCTGCAATTAAATAGCAAACACGGCTCAAGAGCACCTACCGATAAGCAATGCGATAAAAAGTGGACGGTATAAAAATGCAAAAATCTGTTATGAACAAATACCCCCAAACTTATCATTTGCTCGTCCCGAGCAAAGCCAATTTATTCAAAAAAATTCCTAATCTTACTTTCGCAGGGAACGCGATTGCACTGAGCATGTGCAACAAGCCGTTAAACCTCTAGGTGTCCCTAGTAGGAGGAGTGTTTTCTCCTGAGGGTTTTCAGCGGATACTACCCACAAAATCCGGTCAAGCTAGTTTTTTTAAAAATAACAATTTTATTATCCTAATTCTAGACTATCGAACCTTTATTTTTCACACCTCGCTTCTTATTTAACTTAAGATTTTATATGTCTTTACGTGTAGTGCAAATAGTGTCGTTAAGTTCCAGAAGGATCGATTAAAGTCATCATGTCATAAAATAAAGCCCAGATAAACATTTTAAAAGGATCACATAAGTTTTATAAAGAGTTAAGTGTTTTTCAAGTTTCGTTTTCCAGTAAGGTTTCAATTTCAGAATTTCTATCTTCCTTAACAGGAAACTAGGTCTTATTTTTCATTCCACCTTTTTCTTGTTTTCATTTCATACATACCTCTGTGAACGTGCAATAGTCTTTATCATAGAATAAAACCTTCATATCTCCGCTAGAAATATTTTTTATAGAAACCTGTCTTTTGTCAAGATTATTCTCACACAAAGAACCGTTAGGAATTTTAACTCGGAGAGAACACTTGCTTTACTTTGTTTTAATCTGGACTTTCTAGGCTTCTTAACGAGCTTTGGGCCAATGCACCCAAACCAGTTGGCTTTAGGGCATTAGGTGTAGAAACACCCCGGCGGACTTAATTACTTAAGTTACCTAGGCCTAAAAACAAAAGACAATTTAGCGTGAAAATCATGATGATTTAATGCGAACGGAGATATAACCGGCAGTTCAATTATTTTTTGGATAAAAGACGCATTTTGTGGGTTCGGTGTGTAATCATTCCAATCAAGTTCCAGATGGGTTATTTTTCAGAATTAGTTCCAATTAAGGCATCAATAACATTCCTTCATATTCGCTTCACTTCATAAACTATTCTTGATATTACTTATTTCAGAACAAACTTATTTGATCCTCAGAAAATAATTTATCCATTTAAAAGTTTTTAGATACAATTGAATTGTCATCTAATTTTCAAAACTCACGACACGTGTAGTGTGATGTAAAGACGTATTTCAGCTATAGTTAACTTCAAAGGAGAGTTATCTTTCAGGTTTTCAAAATCTAAAAATAATATTTAGTTATTCTTATCTTATCAAACAAAACCGTCGAAATGTTGAATCTAAGTTCTCCCACTAGCTAACTTGACAAAAAAGTTTTTATGTTTTTAGAAATTTTTTTATGGGTTTTATGGATTTTAGTATGCAGATGCAAAATATACATATGAATGCGAAGGTTAGAAATGCGTACCGAGCGTACCCCCAAACTTAAACGGGACAGTGTCCTCACTGTCATTGCATGAAGAAATCATTGAAGGGTCAAAATTGTCGGTTAGATATACACATTTTTTTTTTGTTTTTAAAGAAAAGAAAATATTAAAAATGGATATGCACCGGACAAGAATATCCATATATATATACAAAATGGTATATACATACCCCCAAACTTATTTGAAACAGTGTCCACTGTTTTTGGCTGGATAACCGAAGTTTGGTGGTAGGCAGAGAAAGATTATGCAGGGTAAACCGGCTCCTGTAAGACCAGGAGCTCCTCTGTTGGTTCGGCGCTAAGGTTCGGTTTTAGTCGGTGTCATTTTACTTTGAAAAATGAACCGTCCTTTGGATTCTCCAAATCCACAGCGCCATGCGGATACACATTCCGCACAAAATATGGCCCTTTCCAGCGAGATCTGAGCTTACCTGAATGGAAATGTAGCCGGGTGTCGTAAAGCAACACCTGTTGACCAGGTGTGAATGTTTTGCGCAAAAGGTGTTTATCGTGAAATACCTTCGTTCGGTTCTTAACGACAACCGCGTTTTCGTAAGCCTCATCCCGAAGCTCGCTCAATTCGTTCAACTGCAGCTTCCGATAGCTGCCCGCATCTTCGAGAAACAGATTCAGCTCCTTTATCGCCCAAAATGCGCGATGCTCTATTTTCACAGGGAGGTGGCAAGCCTTTCCGTAAACAAGCCGATAGGGAGACATGCCAAGATCGGTCTTATAAGCCGTTCGAAATGCCCAAAGGGCATCAGTGAGTTTTAACGACCAATCCTTACGGTTCTTGGAAACTGTCTTCTCCAGTATCTGCTTGATTTGTCGATTTGAAATTTCGGCTTATCCACAGGTTTGGGGGTGGTAGGGCGTAGAGAGCTTATGATTAATGGAATATTTCCGCATCAAGGCCTCGAAGGTCTTATTGCAGAAATGAGTTCCATTGTCGCTAATGATCGCTCGGGGGTGCCCAAACCGGGAGAAAATGTTTTCCTTAAGAAATCAAACGACAACCTTGTTGTCGTTAGTCCGGCTGGGCACAGCATCGACCCACTTAGAGACGTAATCAACAGCGAGAAGGATGTACAAGTTCCCAAAAGAGCTGGGAAACGGCCCCATGAAATCAATCCCCCAAACATCGAAAATCTCCACAACCAAGATTGGTTGGAGCGGCATCTCGTTTCTTCTGGATATTCGGCCCAAGTGTTGGCACCGGGAGCAAGTCTTGCAGTAGTCATGAGCGTCTTTGAAGAGTTGTGGCCAGTAGAAACCACACTGCAAGATCTTCTCTGCTGTCTTTCTGGGGCCAAAATACCCGCCACATGCTTGATCGTGGCAAAATGACAGCACACTCTTGAATTCATCGTCAGGGACACATCGACGAATAATCTGGTCGGGACAGTACTTGAACAGGTAGGGTTCGTCCCAGTAAAAGTGTTTTACCTGGGATAAAAATCGAAGTCTGTCCTGACTTAACCATTCAGTCGGTAGTAATCCTGTGGCCAAATAGTTCACAATATCTGCGAACCAGGGTTCGCAAGATACTGTCAAGAGCTGTTCATCCGGAAAAACGTTGTTGATCGGAATTTGAAGCGACGGCGAAGAAGGAAGTCGTGATAGATGGTCGGCGACTACGTTTTCACATCCTCTTTTTTCCTCGATGACAAGGTCAAACTCTTGAAGCAAGAGGATCCAACGTATCTGTCGAGATTTTGCATCTTTCTTCGCAAAAAGATGGCGCAGAGCAGAATGGTCCATATAGACGATGACTGGAAAGCCGATGAGGTAGGGCCTGAACTTTTCTAAAGCAAATACAACAGCCAAGAATTCCTTCTTAGTTGTTGTATAATTCAGTTGGGCGTCGTTCAGGGTTCGGCTAGCATAATAGATTACGTGCGGCATCTTGTTGATGTGTTGTCCAAGGACAGCACCGATGGCAAAGTCGGATGCATCGCACATAATCTCAAATGGGTGCGTCCAGTCAGGAGAAGAAAGAACGAGAGCAGAAGTGAGTGAGCTTTTTAATGACTCGAACGCAGTCACACAGCTTGAGTTGAAGTCGAACGTCATGTCCTTGGCCAGCAAAAGATTCAAGGGCCTAGCAATCTTGCTAAAGTCCTTGATGAACCGTCTATACAAACCGGCATGGCCAAGGAAGGCTCGGATATCTCTGATGCATCGGGGAGGAGGGAGATTGGAAATGACTTTAATCTTTGCTTTATCTACCTCAATGCCATTTTGCGAGATGATATGTCCTAAGACAATACCTTCGCGCACCATGAAGTGGCACTTCTCCGAGTTCAAAGTGAGATTCTTGTCCTTACACCGGGTAAGGACAACGTCGAGATGCAGCAAACACTCATCAAAGGAATCGCCGAAAATGGAGAAATCGTTCATGAAGATCTCCAAGAATTTTTCCACCATGTCTGAGAAGATTCCTATCATACACCGCTGGAAGGTAGCGGGCGCATTGCATAACCCAAAGGGCATGCGACGATATGCAAACGTGCCGAAAGGACAAGTGAATGTGGTCTTGTCCTGGTCTTTTTCGGCGATGGGAATCTGATTATAGCCGGAGTAGCCATTAAGAAAGCAGTAGTACTCGTGTCCGGCCAATCGTTCAAGCATCTGGTCAATGAAAGGTAGCGGAAAGCGGTCCTTCCGCGTTGCGGTGTTTAGTTTTCTGTAATCGATGCATACTCGCCACCCAGTCTGGGTGCGAGTAGGGATTAACTCGTTCACCTCGTTGGTTATGACCGTTATGCCTGATTTCTTGGGGACAACATGAATGGGGCTAACCCACTGGCTATCAGAGATAAGGTAAATGATACCACTATCCAGACACTTTACGATCTCCTTTTTTACAGCCTCCTTCATGACTGGGTTGAGTCGCCTTTGTGGATCCCTGGTTGGTTTGGCATCATCCATCAGATGAATGTGATGTTCAACGATCAGGGGACTAATCCCCTTGATATCCGCCATTGACCAGCTAAAAGCTTGCCTATTGCTGTGCAAGACCGCAAGAAGGGCTCTCTCTTGCTCTGGAGCTAGAGAAACCGAGATGATAACAGGGAGGGTCTCGTTCTCACCCAAGTAAGCGTACTTAAGATAAGACGGCAATGGCTTGAGTTCAAGCGTTGGAGGTGAAACGATTGAAGGCAAGATTGGTGAAAAGGTCTCGAACTCGAAGGATTCCAGCAAAGGTTCAAAATGAGTGTAAGCGACCGAGTTGGATGGTTCAGGTAACTCATCCGGAAATTCAAAGGATTCAAACTCGGGTGGTGACTGGCTAAGATCGGTCGAGAAAGTGAAACACTCGTAGTCATTGTCGGGCGTAGAAGCAGCAGCAGGTTCGAAGAGGAATGCACTAGTGGCGTTAAGGTTGTCGTGATCGAACAAAAACTCCTCGAATTCACACTCCTCCGGGGTGATCTCCTGAATTGAGCAAACGTTTAGAATATGAGCATTAGGTTCGGAGGGATGATTCCCCAACCTAAAAATGTTGAGTTCAATTCTCATGTTTCCAAAAGATAGGTTCATCGAACCATTTCGACAATTGATCACAGCATTTGAGGTTGCAAGGAATGGGCGACCGAGTATCACCGGAATTTGATTCCGGGGGTTAGCTATAGGCTGTGTGTCTAAAACAATGAAGTCAACGGGGAATATGATGTCTCCAACCTTGATTAACACATCCTCTAGCTCACCCCTAGGATGGGTGATCGGTTGGTCGGCCATTTGGAGAGTGCAGTGTGTGGGTTTCAGCTTTCCTACACCTAGTTGCTCATATACTGAGTAAGGAAGCAGGTTAACACTGGCACCAAGATCTAAAAGTGTGCGGTTGATGTTCTTATCCCCAATGGTAATAGAAATCGTAGGACAGCCAGGGTCCTTCCGTTTTTGAGGTAAAGATTGGGTAAGAGTATCACTCACAGCACTAGCCAAGAAAACTTTCTTGGGTACCTGAGATTTCCTTTTTTTCGTGCACAAGTCCTTTAAGATTTTCGCGTAGGACGGGACTTGTTGGACAGTATCTAAAAGGGGAATGTTGATGTTAACCTGCTTAAACAACTCCAGAATCTTCTCCATTTGTGGATTTTGTTTATTGGACCTCAACCGGTTTGGAAATGGAACGTTTTTAAAATTGGTTGAGTCCAATGCTTGTGGAGTTGGAACGAATCCCAGAGCTGGTGTTTTCGTGGAGTGAGAAATGGGTCCGTTTAGAGCAGCAGAAGAAGAAGAGCCTTTTGAAGAATGAAGAATAGACTCAGAAGATGAGGAAGGAGAAGAAGAAGACGAAGCGGCCGGGGTGTCATCATCCTCAATTGTTGTGTCGATGTTGTTGTGCAGCATCCTTCCAGATCTCAATGTAGTCACAGCACTCACATTATGGTACTGTTGTTCAAGAGCAACATGCACATTATGTGGGTGACCAGGATTTGGAAGTGGTTGAGATGGAAGCTTCCCCTTTTCTCGCTCGCTTAACGCCGCATTCAGCTGTGCAATCTGGGCTTCGATAGTCTTAATGCTTTGCCCGTGTGCAGCAGTGTGTTGCACTAAAGACTGAATAGACGACTGGATGTTTGCGGTAGATTGTGTCGATTGTTTAACGAACGCCTCCAGACTTCGTTCTAGCGAGGAAACTTTATCGTTGTTTGACGGAACAAAGTTGTTTTGGGGAAAAGAATTGTTGGATGCAAAGTTGTTCGTCTGATTTTGAAAAGGTTGGGGTTGGAAGGGCTGCTGAAATTGATGTTGAGTTTGTTGCTGAGCTTGTTGTTGCGAAGGAGGGGGCCTCTGAAAATTGTTGCCTTGGAATTGATGCTGGTTCTGATTCCAGGCAAAGTTGGGGTGGTTCCTCCAACCGGGATTGTGGGTGGAAGAGTATGGATCGTTTCTTAGTCTTTGCTGAAATGCAGTATTAACCTGATCCTGTCCTTGAGATGGTGAATTGTAAGGACACACTTCGGTTAAGTGAGATGGATCGGAACAACAAGCACAAATGGTACGAAGGGGAAGAACAGGGGCAGGAGCAGGAGATGAAAATTTGCTCTCTACCGCTTCAAGTTTTCTCGTTATTGCAGCCATTTCAGTTTTCATTGCAATAGAGACATCGAGTTGGTGAATACCTACCCTAGACTGACTAGTAGAAGTAGAGGAGGAAGAAGAAGAAGTACTTGGTCTGGTGCTCTCCCATTGAAGCGTTTGTTCCGTAAGGTCGTCGAAGAATTACCATGCTTCCTCGTCAGATTTCGATAGGAAGTGGCCTTGACAAATGGTTTCCAACAACTGCTTGGTTGCTGGGTTCAGGCCCTCGTATAAAGTTTGGCAAAATTGCCATTTCTCAATACCGTGGTGAGGGCACTGAACAAGAAGGTCTTTATACCGGTCAAAGCACTTCCAAAAAGGTTCATTAGGAAGCTGGGAGAATTGGTTGATTTCGTTATGGATCCTCGCGGTTTTATGATTCGGATAGAATTTCTTGAGAAACGCTTTCACAAACTCGTCCCAACTGGTTATGGAGTGGGAAGCGGTGCTATACAACCACTTTTCAGCAAGATCGCACAAACTGAACGGAATGACCGATAGCCGTATAGTATCGTCTGACAGCTGGGTCGTTTTCATCATGGCACAAACATTCTGGAACTTGTTGATGAAGATATAGGCATCTTCAGATTCAAGCCCATGAAATTTCGGAAGCATGTTAATGAAGTGGGGCTTAATTTCAAAATTATCCGCATTGGCCGGTGGAAGGGAAAGACAGGTGAGAAGTGCAGAGCGGATGGGATAGAAACGATCCTGGAGCGCGATTCGCTGTGGCGCTACAACAGGCGGTGGTGGTGGGTCATTCGCATCCATAGAAGGTGGAATCAATCCCGGGGGAGTCAAAGGATGTTTGGATTAAATCCTGACATCGCGGAAGAAGAAGTTGGTGATGGTGAAGGTGAGGATGTATGAACAGAATTCCGGTCAACGTCGGAGTTGGCCGGCAAAGGTAAGGGTGAAAGAGGCGTGGAAGGAGTTTCGATATCTGAGTCGATCGCGTAGTCGGTAGCGACTAACGTAATGCGGACTAGGCGGGCGCTAGTGTCCCGAGTCCAACCGGACATACACTAAACGAGTTTAATATAGTCAAAGCGGAGAAGGTGAGGGTAAGAAAACGTCAATGGAGAAATACGATGGGAGCTGAGTGAAAAAATGGATTCTGGCGACAAAGGGCAAGTTTTTATAAAATTTTTTGGTTTTGTGTTTTTTTTAGAAAGAGCTTTACAGAAATAAGTACGGACTTATGGCTTCAAACAATCACAGACAAAATATGCACAATCACACCTAGATCTAGGGTCACCTAGGTCAGCTAGACAGCTCCTAACTGTTCCAAAGGGCTAGAAATAGGACCTCAAACCGTCTCTTCTCCGCAAATTGCGGCCAGGTAAGTGCCAGGTAAGTGGGAGGCTCCCCACTACGTAAGTAGTGGTCCTAATTAAATAACCACTTGCCTTGGACACACTTGCCTAGACACCGCAAAGTCAGGATAGGATAAATGGCCGATTCCTTCAACCAGTCCTCTGTCCTATTGAGCGTGACGTCCTTAGGGCCGAGTCTAGTATTTTTTAATTAAATAATGGTCAATGCATATGCCTTTTGTGATTTCTGGGGTCCTGAGAAGGGTGATGAAATCCCCACCCAATCTGGATTGATTTCAAGCCCCTTAAAGTCCGATTAAAATATGCAAAGCAGTAACAATCAACTGCAATCAATTTTTTTTATTTTTTTAAGCGCGGCGCAAAGAATCCTGCACAAAAACAATTTATTGGAAGGGGGAAGAGAGTTTGTGCAAAGAATGTTGCACAAAAACAATTTATTGGAAGGGGGAAGAGAGTTTGCGCAAAGAATACGGCAGAAAACACAGTTCAGTGAAGTTCAAAGGAGTGGGGAAGAAGAAAGGAACACTCACAGAAAAATTGAAACCCTCAAGTCAACAACATGCCGCGGTTCCGCGGCCAAACGCACACTTATGCCGCGGTTCCGCTGCTTAAATGAGGAGTTGGTCCTTCAAATTTCTGGTCTGTACTGGTTTGGGTGTCCTCTTATTTTCTGGAGCTCCTGAATCTTGATTTGCTCACTGGATCTGCTCCAGAATTTTACAATAGACCGTTGGCTCCGTCTTGATCCGTCGTGGTGTAGCCGCGAGATATGGGTCTAACTTCCCACGTCTTTGGCATTGAACTCGACCCTTCTTTTTATCCTGCACACTAGCACAAAAACTAATCAAAAATAACAAGATGGTTTTTACAATGTATATCTTTTTTTTCCGGTTATATTTATATTCACAAATTAACCCGAAATTACACAAAGAAATAAACTACCGTCTCCCCGGCAACGGCGCCATTTGATTGATAGAGTTTTTGCATGCTTAGTTAATTACCGCAATCAAGACGGTTTCGCTTGTAGCTAACCGGTTGAGTACGGGTCGTCCGCAGGGAGATGGGAATCTTTTTCTATGTGCTTTAATGAGTTAAGTCCAAATTTCCAGGTTTGTTTGAGATTAACTATGTGCTAAAATGTATATAAAGATAGCCTGTTAGGGTTAGGATTAGGTTAGTTTGAGTTAGGAGTCGCTCACTTCTTTCGTTGCACTCTTAATATCGGTGTTACGGTAATCGGCAACAACGGGGATTAGCACGACTAGGAAGGAACTTGCGAGTATACGATAAGCTTTCCAACGCTTAAGTTCTTCCTTTTGGTCCTTGTCCGTCCGTTCTTAGCTCTTAGCCTTAACCTCCAGTTAATTCAACCACAACCGGTCTCATTAAAGAATCACCGCTATCATGTAGGATAGGGTGCCGTTGGGAGCGGATTATGGTTCAATTAACGGGAGTCCGAATTAAGATGTTGGGTAAGAAAAGAGTGAGAGAGATTTCCTTCTCTCAAACTTTCCTTATCCTACCCTAACAAGTGAGAAACTACTCACCCATAACAAAGAAAAAGAAAATACAATAAAAGGAGGAAGATAGAAAGAAAGAGGTTAGAAGTTTACAACTAGCTATTTGAGACCTCACCTTGGCAAGGATCAAGTTTAAGCATCATTGTTGTTAAGGATAAAGTAAAATGGAAGAAGAAACAAACAAACAACAAACAACAAATAACAACAACTAGATTAGCAAATGAAAAATACAAGCAATTATAATTAACAACATAACAAGACAAGCATGATAACAAAAAGAACTCTTTTATTCATCACTTCACTCATAAAAGCTCACTACAAGATTTTAATGGAGAAAAGATGATAAGAGGAAGAAGAACAACAAATTATATCTAAAACCTTATACAAGAATTAAGCACCCTTAGCTTGGCAAGTTCTGGGCTATTTATAGGCAGGAAACTGAAAAACTAGGGCAACAATCTGCCACCAAATAAAAGTACCAAACTGCCCCTGAAAAATCACCAATTGCTGTGTCAATAAGGCCGCGGATCCGCGGCCAGAGACTGCTTATGCTGCGGTTCCGCGGCCATAATGGGGAGTTGGGCCTTCATTTTTTGTCAGTTTCCCTAGTTTGCTGTTATCTTCAGTTTGGTGTATGTGGTTTCTCAGAATCTTTTCACATTTCTTCCAGAATTTTAGCAGATCAAAAGGCGATTTGATGTTGATCTTTTGTCATGATTTTTCTTGAGCTCCGCGTAGACATGTTGGATCTTGTGTCGACATTGTGTTTTGTGCATGAAAATGACAATCGATTTGTCATTTTGTCCCTTAAACTGGTGTGCGGCAACATACGGATAGAGAGCGGAGACCCGTGTTTTATCTGTGGTTGGCAGTAATGCAGTATTTGTCGTGCTTTTCCATGAATTTCACTGTTTAGAGCTGAGAACCTGTATCCTGCAATTAACTAGCAAACACGGCTCAAGAGTACCTACCGATAAGCAATGTGATAAAAAGTGGGCGGTATAAAAATGCAAAAATCTGTTATGAACAATCCCCGCTCCAATTCTGAGATCTGTTCCACTCACTCGACCTTCTCCAATGTTGGAGCCAGCTCTTATTGCTAAAGCTCCTTATCCAAATAGGTTAAGGAGAAACAAACCGAGTCCACATATGGAGAAAATTATGGAATTGTTTAAACAGGTTAACATCAATATCCCTCTCCTAGATACTATACAACAAGTTCCGTCTTATGCAAAAATTCTTAAGAACTTGTGCACTAGGAAGAGGGAGACTCAAGTGCCCAAAAAGGTATTCATGATGAATAATGTTAGCACCGCTTTTACCCCACAATTACTAAAGAAACGTAAGGACCCTGGATGTCCTACAATCTCTATTTCTATTGGGGGTAAAAATATTAACCGTGCTTTACTCGACCTTGGCGCTAGTGTTAACCTGCTTCCATACTCTGTCTATGCGTAGTTAGAGATTGGAGAGTTGAAACCAGCTCATTATACTCTTCAAATGGCAGACCGGTCAATCACCAAACCTAGGGGTGAACTTGAGAATGTATTGATAAAAGTTGGGGAATTTATATTCCCTGTGGATTTTATTGTTCTAGATATACAGCCTGTCGCAAACCCACGGAACCAAATTCCGGTGATTCTTGGTCGACCCTTCCTTGCCACTTCCAATGCTGTCATTAATTGTCAAAATGGTTCTATGAACCTATCCTTTGGGAAAATGACAATTGAGCTTAATATTTACAAGATTGGAAGTCAGCCGCCTGAACCCTCTGCTCACATTCTTGATGTTCGTTCTGTCCACGAGATAGCTCCCAAAAGCAGAAAGGTTGATGAACGTTGCTTTGATGATCTCGACGACATTAGCACATCATTGTTTGATCTTTCACATCTTAGTGAGGAACCTTTTGACTCATCACTTTCCGAGTCTGTATCCTTTGCAGGCTATGAGCTTCTTCGAGAATCTGAATGTCATTCACTTACCCACCTTCTATTGTCTCTCCGCCGACATTAGATCTCAAATTACTACCTTCTCATCTTAAATATACATATTTAGGTGAGAATGAGTCTTTACCTATGATCATATCCGCTTCTCCAGCCTCAGAGCAAGAGAACGCCCTTTTAACGGTTTTGAGATCTAATAGGCAAGCCTTTGGTTGGACAATGGCCGACATAAAAGGGATTAGTCTCTTGATTATTGAACATCATATACATTTCATGGATGAAGCCAAGCCAACCCAAGAACCACAAATACGGTTAAATCCCGTCATGAAGGAGGCGGTAAAGAAAGAAATCGTCAAATGCCTTGACAGTGGTGTCATTTACCAAATCTCTGATAGCCAATGGGTGAGTCCTATTCATGTAGTCCCTAAGAATTCCGACATCACGGTCATAACTAATGAGGCTAATGAGTTGATCCAGACATGCACTCAAACTGGGTGGTGTGTATGTATTGATTACAGAAAACTCAATGCCGCAATGAGAAAAGACCACTTCTCTCTACTTTTCATTGACCAGATGTTGGAACGGTTAGCTGGACATGAATATTATTGTTTCATGGACAGATACTCTGGCTATAACCAGGTCCCTATTACCGAAAAGGATCAAGATAAAACCACATTTACTTGTCATTTTTGTACTTTTGCTTATAGACACATGCTCTTTGGGTTATGCAATGCTCCCGCTACATTTCAGCGGTGTATGATGGGGATATTCTCGGACATGGTCGAGAATTTTCTGGAGATTTTCATGGACGATTTCTCGATATTCGGAGATTCTTTTGATGACTGCCTATCTCATTTTGACGCAGTTCTTACTCGTTGTAAAGATAAGAACTTAACTTTGAATTGGGGAAAATGCCATTTCATGGTCCAAGAGTGTATTTGTAACACTTGAGTTTTAGGGTTAGTAATAATTAAGTGTTAATTTGGGGGTTTTGGTAAAAAGTTTACCAAAACGGGATTCTAGTAATTTATCTAGATTTATAGTTATTTTTGTGGAATTTTATCTCAACCACACACACTTGTGCACGTTAGCCAGGGTTAAGATTAAGGTTTGCCACATATTTGAGTTGTGGGTTAGTCATGTTTAAGTTAACCTTGGAGGGTTAGGTCCTTAGTTAAGTTAATAGTGTTGTTTAGAGCTAATTAGCTTTAGTTGAAGATGGTTGGCTTTGACCATGGGGTTTTGGAGGGTTTAAGGTTGACTTAGCGAGAGAGAGAGAGGGGGTGTGATGGGTCATGATGGTTTAAGGATTTGTCACCCTCTTTCACTTCAAACTTGGCAATTCTTCTCACACTCAATCCCTCTCTCACTCACACATCAGTTCAGCCCAGAAATTGCATCAATTCAGCCCCCAAGCCATCACATTGTGCTGCTACAGCAGCTAGTGATGAACTTCAGCCATTCTCAGCCCCTCCCCTTCACATTCCAGCACTTAAACTGCTGCAACAGCAGCTGTTCCAGCCCCCAAAACAGCCCCTTCAGCACCCACTATCATTACAAGCAGCCTACCCTCAAATCTCTCTCTCACACACTCACTTCAGCCTACAACCAGCATCAACTCAGGTATCAAGACATCAGCAGTAGCAGCTGCTACATCAGCCCCATTTTTCATCATTTCAGCCACAATTCAACACCACAAAACAGCCCAGCTCAGCTTTATTTTCAGCAACACCACCCCAAACTTCCAGCTTCAGCCAAACTCTTCCAAGCTTGTTGCAGCATCAGCCAAGGCAGCACCATATCAGCCTACTCCATACCATACCACACCAAATCAGCCACACCACACCACATCAGCCACACCACAACTCCATACCACACCACATCAGCCAAGGCAGCACCATATCAGCCCACTCCATACCATACCACACCAAATCAGCCACACCACACCACATCAGCCACACCACAACTCCATACCACACCACATCAGCCAAGGCAGCACCATATCAGCCCACTCCATACCATACCACACCACATCAGCCACACCACACCACATCAGCCACACTACAACTCCATACCACACCAGCAACAGCAACAGCAACAGCAACAGCAGCACATCAGCATCAGCTCTGGTGAAGTTCAGCTCATTCCAGCCACGTTTTGATGCACCTACTCTCTTCTTCTTCTCCTTCTCCTTGGTTGCAAAGGTCCTAGGGGGTATAACTCCTAAACTTTTCCCATATTGTGTAGATTATGTGCTTGATTAGCTAGTTTTAGTGATAAATAGAATTTTAGAGCTAGAATGGTGTAGTGATGCTAGATTTAGTTATTTTAGAGTGCTTGTAGTTTAATGAACCCCTTTTGGTGTTAACTAATCTGTTTAAACCTAGTGGTGTCATTAAAATTAGATGGTTAGCCTTAATTGCTAAAGTTTCGGTAATCTAGCTTAATTGGTGTCCATATCACGCTTAGTAGTGATTTTGGGTGATTTGTGAGGATTTTGGGCAAAGTGAGAGTTGCGTTAGCTAGAATAACCCTCTTAGGTGCTAGTGAGGCCAGTCAACCAGAGAAATTCCCCAGACTCCATAAAAACCACCCGATTTACCCGACTTGGCGTATTTTGGCAGTTTTAGTGACTTTTTAACCTCTATAGGATCTGCTGTTGACCCGAACCCTTCAGAATAAAATTGGAAGACTGTAGCATGGTGAGACTGGTAGACACACACACACAAAACACGGGGACCCTCTCCCTATTCTGGCCGCAAATTGCGGCCAGAATGGGGGTGGGGGTGTTGGGTTTTGGTGTGTGGGTTTACTCTGGGTAGCTAGGGTTTTTGGTATCTGTAACTTTTCATTTTGGGTCCAGAGGCAAAATCTGAAGCTAGTTGTGTGTTTCGATGTTTTAAGTCTTGTGCGACACGCGCGTGATACGCGTCGTTCTGTGGAGCGCTGCGCGACACAGCGTATTAACTTAGGTTCTGGTGGTTCGTGCGCGTCGCGTCATGTCGTGTGCACAACGCGTTTAGTTGCACGCACGCGTATTCCTTTTATCGATACATCACGTTTTGCAGGATTTTCCTTATATGGTGACTGTTTGTAAATTCTAGGTTCGCCGGCGGGAACTTCAAGCGTAGCAGAGAAAGGCAAGCAGATGGTCGGACACACTTAGCACGGGATCACGGGTGAGTAGATTTAACATCTACGGGGGACGATCGTTTGGATGGCGCGAGTCGCCCGTTAGATTAATAAACTTATAGTTGGTAAACTTGATAGTACTTGTGACAATAAAATGATAATAATAAAACTGGCATAATATTACCGCAGTCATATCTACATGTTATACCCTTATACGCAAATTTATTTGTAGGACACATGCACCATTACCAGGTTTTATATGCAGCACGAGCACTATTCATGTGGACACACACCCTGGTAATTGCCATGTCACGACACTAGATGACCTTAACCTGAAACATGTTAATTGCCTACAAATATGATATTGCATTAAATATTTAAAATGAAACCATAAGAATTACCATACCTGTGCATATGTATTATCATACCATCTGCTCATGCTTAGTGCAAATCATACATTACAAATTGATACCATAAGCATCCATAGTCATCGACATATGCATTTTTGATGATTTCATGGGATTTATGATATTTCTGGATTTTGGAGGAAAGCCGCAAGATTTCAACTGATAACTGTTTAAAAATATAAAAGTTGCGGTTTTCTAGTGATGTAAAGTGTCGTCCACCATGAGTTTGTTGTGGTTTTCGAGATCCGTGACGAGAAGTGGAGGAACCGTCACGGATACATGGTGGGCCCGGTACGGTACCCCGGGGCAAGAAGATCGCAGGAGATGGCGTTGAGCCTGGCTGGGGACGGATTACCTACCGGTGACTTCATTTGGTACGGTGGATATCCAGAGGATACCGACCGTGGCCGCTGGTTTGAGACATGGATTTTGATATGGATCAGCCGGATGGCTGAGGCCAGAGATACTGGACATGGATATATGAGATTTGGACAGTTTTGGGGTGTCGTTGCTGGACACGGTTTTTACTGATTTCTTTGATATTATGCTGATGTTTAAAAAGGGAAATTTCAAAACAAAGGAAAGAATAATTCTCATACATACTTGATAGTACTATCATGTGACATACATACCCGTATTACATCCATGTGACATATATATGTACTTGCTTGCATACTGTTGATGCATACATACCTGCTAGAACATGTAGTCATACCTGCTTTAGGGATGCCAGGACATTTGTGTGCATGCATACGATAGCCTTAGTAGATGTTATTTATTACTCACGAGCTGGCAACTCACCCCCGTTGTGCCACAGCTTTTCTACAGGTCCACTCCGTCAGCACTGTAGCGGCGGATACTTTTGCTTCCTTTGCACTTTTTTCCTGGACTCGAGGCTTTTGCTCATAGGTGGGTTATTATCAGTTTGTACCACCTTATATATTTGTTGTATCTGGAACACTCCATCTACTGCTACTATCATTTCGGTTGTACCTGTTTTATTTGGATTACTGTATATTGACCTAGATGTGAGATTGTGAGACTTGGGAATTTAGCTTATGATATATCTGGGTCGAGCTCACTTGAGTCGACATGCTATTTCTCATGCACTGTTATTCCTTTATATATCTGTTGCACTGTTGAGGTTAATTTTACAAGTGAAATTCTGCTGGAATTTTGGGAAAAAGGAAAGTTATTTTAAAAAGGGCAATTTGATTAGGTAATGAAGTAAATGCTTAAACAATTTGGTTTTCCTTCACTCTAAAGATCTTAATTGGGTTTTGTATTCTGGGCTTCGGCTTACTTATTTTACGGACGCCTTGCGACGTCTCGTAATCTAAGGGCCGGTCACGTTCCGTACCTTGCGGGTCGTGACAAAGTTGGTATCAGAGCGATAGGTTTCACCTTTCTGAGTGTAGGATGACCCTTAGTAGATGGAGTAAGTGACTTAAGCAGAGTAGCGTAGCGTACGTATGTCCGCGGCATACTTGCGATGCGATACTCCGCCTAGGTGACTTTAGGACATGCTTGCTTGAAAATTCCTTCTTCGATTCCATGTATCCTGTGATTCTCTTGCGCTGTTCTCATTGTCCTGTTTCCTGTACCAGTCGCTATGCCACAGAGGGCTACCAGAGCACAGAGGGCTGCTGCCCGAGACGAGATTCGAGCTGGCTCATCCGAGACTAGGATTGAGCAGGGTGGCATGCCTACGCCACAGGGACAGACCGATCCACCTTCCCCAGGCCGTATGGATAGGCTTGAGACTGGTATGGAGGAGTTGCGTCAGATGATGGGGAGTATGCAGGAGCTCCGTCAGATGGTAGGATCCCTAGTTGCAGCCAGTCGTACACCGAGGCCGGAGGACGCACCTACTACATCCCAGACTACTTTGGTACCTGCTCCTACTACTACCACCGTGACCATCCCGGTTTCGCTACAGGAGTTCATGAGGCTGAGACCTCCAGTTTTCACGGGTACCGATGCGGCGGAGGACCCGCAGACGTTCCTTGACAGCTTGGCCAGGATCTGCCGATCGCTGAGATGTTCTGATGATCGCTGGGTAGAGCTTGCGAGTTTCCGACTAGAGGGTCTCGCACAGATATGGTGGGAGTCAGTTCTGAGAGGTCGAGCTACAGGCCTACCACCCATGACCTGGACCGAGTTCACAGCAGTTTTCCTTGCCCGTTTCCTTCCGGAGAGCGTTCGCGATGCCAGAGCCCGTAGTTTCGAGGCCTTGGTCAAGACACCTAGGATGACGGTGTCTGAGTATGACGTTCAGTTTACGCAGTTGTCCCGATATGCCCCGTACCTGGTAGATACCGAAGCGAAAAGGGTGAAGAGGTTCATACAGGGACTGGATGCCCAGCTATATCTTGCCAGGGGCGCTCAGCATTTTGATACCTACTCGGCATCTATGGATACAGCATTGCGGATGGAGACACGTATTTCAGCGACGTCGGCCGTTCCTGGGCCGAAGAGGATTCGTACCGGCACACCAGATCAGAGACAGCATGCCAGATTCATTCCGAGAGATAGGGCCGGCAGAGGGTTTGGACGAGGTCAGCTGTATGGATCATATACACAGGGACAGCAGTCGTCGCCAGGGTGCTTTAGGTGTGGGAGTCTGCACCATCGTATTAGAGATTGTCCAGTGAGGCGACAGGATACGGCGACAGTTCCGCATGTGACTCTACCTCCATCACCGCCCCCTCCTCAGAGAGCTCTACTACCTGCCACAGGCGATGCTCCACGCCAGTTAGGCGCACCCAGAGGCCGTGGGCGCGGCGCACCGACCCAGAGAGGACGAGGAGGCCGAGGCTGAGGTCAGCCCGCTATTGGAGGAGGTCAGGCCCGAGTTTTTGCATTGACATCCCGGGATGCGCAGGCATCCAATGCCGTCGTTACAGGTACCCTGTCAGTATGTTCTATTGATGCACACGTATTGTTCGATCCCGGATCCACGCACTCTTACGTTTCCACCCACTTCGTGCCGAGTTTAGGTTGAGAGTCCGGTTTGCTTGACCAGCCGCTGGTTGTGACCACTCCTATGGGAGAGTCTTTTGTTGCTAGGCACGTGTTCCGATCCTGTACCGTTCGTATTGGCGAGCGAGAGTTGCCTATCGACTTGATCCTTCTGGAGATGTTGGACTTCGACATTCTTTTGGGCATGGATTGGTTAGCCACGTGCTATGCGACGGTGGACTGCCGCGAGAAGACAGTTAGGTTTTGTTTTCCCGGCGAGTCAGCTTTTGTCGTGCAGGGGGACCGTGGTGCCGCCCCTCATATTTTGATTTCTTCCCTTCGCGCTGGTCAGCTGATGAGGAAGGGATGTCGGGGATTTCTAGCCTGTGTATGTGATACTAGAGCTACGGATGTTCCATTGGACCAGGTTCCGATTGCATGCGAGTTCCCCGATGTTTTCCCTGACGAGCTGCCAGGACTGCCACCTGAGCACGATGTCGAGTTCTGTATTGATTTGATTCCTGGCTCGGGGCCTATTTATATACCGCCTTATCGGATGGCCCCGGCGGAACTTAGAGAGTTGAAGGTTCAGCTGCAAGATTTGCTGGATAAGGGACTTATTCGACCCAGTGTTTCTCCGTGGGGTGCTCCGGTCCTGTTTGTCAAGAAGAAGGACGGAAGTTTGCGCTTATGTATCGACTATCGCCAGCTGAACAAGGTGACCGTTCGGAACAGATATCCGTTGCCGCGCATTGATGATTTGTTCGACCAGCTCCAGGGCGCGGGTTATTTTTCGAGGATCGACTTACGATCAGGATACCACCAGCTGCGAGTCCGACAGGAGGATATACCGAAGACAGCCTTCCGTACACGCTATGGCCACTATGAGTTTCTGGTGATGTCGTTCGGACTCATCAACACCCCCGCAGCATTTATGGATTTGATGAACCGTACCTTCAGGCCGTATCTTGACTTGTTCATCATCGTGTTCATCGACGATATTTTGGTGTACTCCCACAGCCGAGAGGAGCACGAGCAGCACCTGCGTATTACGTTACAGACTCTGAGGGAGCACCAGCTGTTCGCAAAGTTCTCCAAGTGTGCATTCTGGCTGGACAGCGTCGGATTCTTGGGTCACGTGATTACGAGAGATGGAATTTGTGTGGACCCGAAGAAGATTGAGGCCGTTCAGCAGTGGCCCCGACCTACATCGGTTACCGAGATCCGTAGTTTTCTAGGCCTGGCAGGCTACTACAGGCGTTTTGTTCAGGACTTCTCCCGTATAGCTGCGCCCTTGACCGGTCTGACCCGGAAGGGAGTTCCTTTCGTTTGGACGGAGGAGTGCGAGCGCAGTTTTCAGCAGCTGCGGACGTGTTTGACTACGGCGCCGGTATTATCTTTGCCTTCGGGATCAGGCGGATTTGTGGTCTACTGTGATGCTTCGCGAGTGGGATTAGGATGCGTATTGATGCAGCATGGCCGGGTGATCGCTTATGCTTCTCGGCAGTTGAAGAAGCACGAACAAAACTACCCTACTCACGATTTGGAGATGGCTGCAGTGGTCTTTGCACTGAAGATATGGAGACATTACCTAAATGGCGAGTCGTGCCAAATATTCACAGACCACAAGAGCTTAAAATACATATTTCAGCAGCGAGACCTGAACCTCAGACAGCGTCGTTGGATGGAGTTGGTGAAGGACTATGACTGTGAGATCTTATACCACCCGGGCAAGGCGAATGTTGTAGCGGATGCTTTGAGCAGGAGGCCCGGGGGTAGTCTATCCTATTTGCGCGCAGTGCAGAGGCAGACGTCAGCGGATTGGCAGATTCTATGCGACAGCCGAGTCGAGTTCGAGTTCACTCCGACAGGAGGACAGCTCGCGCATGTTCGTGCGCGCCCACAGTTGCTTGACCGTATATATGAGGCACAGCGTAGAGACGACCGTTGCTCAGAGATCATAGCGCAGCTGGGACAGGGCAGATTTTCCGAGTTCATGATTGATGATCAGGGGATTTTACGATTTGGATCCAGACTGTGTGTACCAGATGCTGATGGTTTGCGGCGCGACATTCTTGAGGAGGCACACCGATCAGTGTATAGTGTCCACCCCGGTTCCACCAAGATGTACCATGATATGAGAGAGACCTACTGGTGGGACGGAATGAAGAGGGACATTACGGAGTTCGTATCGAGATGCCTGACTTGTCAGCAAGTCAAGGCCGAGCACCAGAGGCCCGCAGGAGAGCTACAGCCGTTACCCATTCCAGAGTGGAAATGGGAGCAGATTTCGGTGGACTTCGTTGTGGGTCTACCCAGGACCAGTCGAGGGTACGACTCCATCTGGGTGATCGTGGATAGATTGACGAAAACGGCTCACTTCCTACCAGTGAAGACCACTTTCAGCTTCGCTCAGTATGCTCAGCTCTACGTTGACGAGATCGTGCGGCTACATGGCGTACCGACTTGTATCATGTCAGATCGAGGCACTCAGTTTACCAGCCGACTATGGCAGAGACTCCAGGAGGCTTTGGGCACTCGTTTGAGTTTCAGCACAGCATTTCATCCGCAGACCGATGGACAGTCAGAGCGGACCATTCAGACTCTCGAGGACATGCTCAGAGCGTGCGTTTTAGACTTCGGCGGTAGCTGGGACCGTCATTTACCTCTAGTGGAGTTCTCCTACAACAACAGCTTCCAGGATACTATTCAGATGGCACCTTTCGAGGCGTTGTATGGGAGGAGATGTAGATCGCCCATTTGTTGGACCGAGTTGAGCGAGAGCAGTATCTTCGGACCGCAGATCGTGCAGGAGACGACCGAAAAGGTACAGTTGATTCGAGACCGGATGAGAGCAGCTCAGAGCAGACAGAAATCCAATGCAGACAGGCGCCGTCGTAGACTAGAGTTCGCAGTTGGCGACCATGTTTTTCTGAAAGTCTCTCCGATGAAGGGCGTGATGCGTTTTGGGCGAAAAGGGAAGCTTAGCCCTAGATTCGTAGGTCCCTTCGAGATCTTCGAGCGTGTCGGCACTGTTGCTTATCGTTTGGCTCTCCCATCCAGTTTCTCAGATGTTCATCCCGTATTCCACGTATCGATGCTACGCCGTTATCTTCATGACCCTTCCCACACGATTCAGCATCAGACAGTTCAGCTTGAGCCGGACCTTTCGTTCACCGTGCAGCCAGTTGAGATTTTGAATCGGCAAGTGAAGAAACTTCGATCAAAGGTCTTGCCGTCCGTGAAAGTTCTTTGGCGCAGCCCGAGCAGTGAGGAGATCACTTGGGAGGCCGAGGGAGAGATGCGGAAGAAATTCCCTCATCTTTTTGAAGGTACGCGTAGTTGCGTATTTTAAAAATTCGGGGACGAATTTTCTTAAGGGGGAAGACTGTAACACTTGAGTTTTAGCGTTAGTAATAATTAAGTGTTAATTTTGGGTTTTTGGTAAAAATTTTACCGAAACGGGATTCTAGTAATTTATCTAGATTTATAGTTATTTTTGTGGAATTTTATCTCAACCACACACACTTGTGCACGTTAGCCAGGGTTAAGATTAAGGTTTGCCACATATTTAAGTTGTGGGTTAGTCATGTTTAAGTTAACCTTAGAGGGTTAGGTCCTTAGTTAAGTTAACAGTGTTGTTTAGAGCTAATTAGCTTTAGTTGAAGATGGTTGGCTTTGACCATGGGGTTTTGGAGGGTTTAAGGTTGACTTAGAGAGAGAGAGAGAGGGGGTGTGATGGGTCATGATGGTTTAAGGATTTGTCACCCTCTTTCACTTCAAACTTGGCAATTCTTCTCACACTCAATCCCTCTCTCACTCACACATCAGTTCAGCCCAGAAATTGCATCAATTCAGCCCCCAAGCCATCACATTGTGCTGCTAGCAGCTAGTGATGAACTTCAGCCATTCTCAGCCCCTCCCCTTCACATTCCAGCACTTAAACTGCTGCAACAGCAGCTGTTCCAGCCCCCAAAACAGCCCCTTCAGCACCCACTATCATTACAAGCAGCCTACCCTCAAATCTCTCTCTCACACACTCACTTCAGCCTACAACCAGCATCAGCTCAGGTATCAAGACATCAGCAGCAGCAGCTGCTACATCAGCCCCATTTTTCATCATTTCAGCCACAATTCAACACCACAAAACAGCCCAGCTCAGCTTTATTTTCAGCAACACCACCCCAAACTTCCAGCTTCAGCCAAACTCCTCCAAGCTTGTTGCAGCATCAGCCAAGGCAGCACCATATCAGCCCACTCCATACCATACCACACCAAATCAGCCACACCACACCACATCAGCCACACCACAACTCCATACCACACCACATCAGCCAAGGCAGCACCATATCAGCCCACTCTATACCATACCACACCAAATCAGCTACACCACACCACATCAGCCACACCACAACTCCATACCACACCACATCAGCCAAGGCAGCACCATATCAGCCCACTCCATACCATACCACACCATATCAGCCACACCACACCACATCAGCCACACCACAACTCCATACCACACCAGCAACAGCAACAGCAACAGCAGCACATCAGCATCAGCTCTGGTGAAGTTCAGCTCATTCCAGCCACGTTTTGATGCACCTACTCTCTTCTTCTTCTCCTTCTCCTTGGTTGCAAGGGTCCTAGGGGGTATAACTCCTAAACTTTTCTTATATTGTGTAGATTATGTGCTTGATTAGCTAGTTTTAGTGATAAATAGAATTTTAGAGCTAGAATGGTGTAGTGATGCTAGATTTAGTTATTTTAGAGTGCTTGTAGTTTAATGAACCCCTTTTGGTATTAACTAATCTGTTTAAACCTAGTGGTGTCATTAAAATTAGATGGTTAGCCTTAATTGCTAAAGTTTCGGTAATCTAGCTTAATTGGTGTCCATATCACGCTTAGTAGTGATTTTGGGTGATTTGTGAGGATTTTGGGCAAAGTGAGAGTTGCGTTAGCTAGAATAACCCTCTTAGGTGCTAGTGAGGCCAGTCAACCAGAGAAATTCCCCAGACTCCATAAAAACCACCCGATTTACCCGACTTAGCGTATTTTGGCAGTTTTAGTGACTTTTTAACCTCTATAGGATCTGCTGTTGACCCGAACCCTTCAGAATAAAATTGGGAAGACTGTAGCATGGTAAGACTGGTAGACACACACACACAAAACACGGGGACCCCTCTCCCTATTCTGGCCGCAGATTTATTATATCTGGCCGCAAATTGCGGCCAGAATGGGGGTGGGGGTGTTGGGTTTTGGTGTGTGGGTTTATTCTGGGTAGCTAGGGTTTTTGGTATCTGTAACTTTTCATTTTGGGTCCAGAGGCAAAATCTGGAGCTAGTTGTGTGTTTCGATGTTTTAAGTCTTGTGCGACACGCGCGTGATACGCGTCGTTCTGTGGCGCGCTGCGCGACACAGCGTGTCAGCTTAGGTTCTGGTGGTTCGTGCGCGTCGCGTCATGTCGTGTGCACAACGCGTTTAGTTGCACGCACGCGTATTCCTTTTATCGATACATCACGTTTTGCAGGATTTTCCTTATATGGTGACTATTTGTAAATTCTAGGTTCGCCGGCGGGAACTTCAAGCACAGCAGAGAAAGGCAAGCAGGTGGTCGGACACACTTAGCACGGGATCACGGGTGAGTAGATTTAACATCTACGGGGGACGATCGTTTGGATGGCGCGAGTCGCCCGTTAGATTAATAAACTTATAGTTGGTAAACTTGATAGTACTTGTGACAATAAAATGATAATAATAAAACTGGCATAATATTACCGCAGTCATATCTACATGTCATACCCTTATACGCAAATTCATTTGTAGGACACATGCACCATTACCAGGTTTTATATGCAGCACGAGCACTATTCATGTGGACACACACCCTGGTAATTGCCATGTCACGACACTAGATGACCTTAACCTGAAACATGTTAATTGCCTACAAATATGATATTGCATTAAATATTTAAAATGAAACCATAAGAATTACCATACCTGTGCATATGTATTATCATACCATCTGCTCATGCTTAGTGCAAATCATACATTACAAATTGATACCATAAGCATCCATAGTCATCGACATATGCATTTTTGATGATTTCATGGGATTTATGATATTTCTGGATTTTGGAGGAAAGCCGCAAGATTTCAACTGATAACTGTTTAAAAATATAAAAGTTGCGGTTTTCTAGTGATGTAAAGTGTCTTCCACCATGAGTTTGCTGTGGTTTTCGAGATCCGTGACGAGGAGTGGAGGAACCGTCCCGGATACATGGTGGGCCCGGTACGGTACCCCGGGGCAAGAAGATCGCAGGAGATGGCGTTGAGCCTGGCTGGGGACGGATTACCTACCGGTGACTTCATTTGGTACGGCGGATATCCAGAGGATACCGACCGTGGCCGCTGGTTTGAGACATGGATTTTGATATGGATCAGCCGGATGGCTGAGGCCAGAGATACTGGACATGGATATATGAGATTTGGACAGTTTTGGGGTGTCGTTGCTGGACACGGTTTTTACTGATTTCTTTGATATTATGCTGATGTTTAAAAAGGGAAATTTCAAAACAAAGGAAAGAATAATTCTCATACATACTTGATAGTACTATCATGTGACATACATACCCGTATTACATCCATGTGACATATATATGTACTTGCTTGCATACTGTTGATGCATACATACCTGCTAGAACATGTAGTCATACCTGCTTTAGGGATGCCAGGACACTTGTGTGCATGCATACGATAGCCTTAGTAGATGCTATTTATTACTCACGAGCTAGCAACTCACCCCCGTTGTACCACAGCTTTTCTGCAGGTCCACTCCGTCAGCACTGTAGCGGCGGATACTTTTGCTTCCTTTGCACTTTTTGCCTGGACTCGAGGCTTTTGCTCATAGGTGGGTTATTATCAGTTTGTACCACCTTATATATTTGTTGTATCTAGAACACTCCATCTACTGCTACTATCATTTCGGTTGTACCTGTTTTATTTGGATTACTGTATATTGACCTAGATGTGAGATTGTGAGACTTGGGAATTTAGCTTATGATATATCTGGGTCGAGTTCACTTGAGTCGACATGCTATTTCTCATGCACTGTTATTCCTTTATATATCTGTTGCACTGTTGAGATTAATTTTACAAGTGAAATTCTGCTAGAATTTTGGGAAAAAGGAAAGTTATTTTAAAAAAGGCAATTTGATTAGGTAATGAAGTAAATGCTTAAACAATTTGGTTTTCCTTCACTCTAAAGATCTTAATTAGGTTTTGTATTCTGGGCTTCGGCTTACTTATTTTACGGACGCCTTGCGACGTCTCGTAATCTAAGGGCCGGTCACGTTCCGTACCTTGCGGGTCGTGACAGTATTGTGCTTGGACATGTCATTTCACGGAAAGGAATTGAGATTGACAGAGCTAAAATAGATGTCATTCATAACCTTCCTCATCCCAAATGCGTTAAAAATATACAATCTTTCCTTGGCCATGCAGGATTTTATCGGAGATTCATTAAGAATTTTAGCAAAATTGCTAGACCCTTAACACTTCTCTAGGTAAAGGATACGACCTTTCACTTTGATTCGGACTGTGAGACTGTATTTGACTCACTTAAAAATTCACTCACTACAGCCCATGTTCTATCATCTCCTGATTGGAACCACCAATTTGAGCTTATGTGTGATACATCAGATTTTGTTGTTGGTGCGGTCTTAGAACAGCACATTGATAAGATACCACACGCGGTTTATTATGCAAGTAAGACCTTGAATAATGCTCAAATTAATTATACAACCACCGAAAAAGAACTCTTGGCAGTTGTATTTACATTAGAAAAATTCAGGCCTTACTTGATTGGCTCACCAATTGTTGTATACACTGATCATTTCGCCTTGAAATATCTTTTATCAAAGAAGGATGCTAAAAGTAGGTTAATACGTTGGATCCTATTATTACAAGAATTTGATCTCGTCATTAGAAATAAAAAAGGATGTGAAAACGTAGTAACCGACCATCTTTCGCGCATCTCTTCTTCACCAACTGTGACTTTGCCAATTAACGACACTTTTCCGGACGAATAGTTCTTGAACATATCCGGCGAATCTTGGTTCAGGGATATTGTGAATTATCTTGCAACGGGACTTCCTCCCAGCGAATGGTCTAAACAGGACAAGCATTGATTTCTATCTCAAGTAAAGCATTTTTACTGGGATGAACCTTATTTATTTAAGTATTGTCCTGACCAAATCATTCGTAGATGTGTCCCTAATGATACATTCAAGAGCGTTCTATTTTTCTGTCATGATCAGGCATGCGGAGGTCATTTTGGTCCATGCAAGATGGCGGAGAAGGTTTTGCAATGCGGTTTTTACTGGCCTATTTTATTCAAAAATGCATTTGATCATTGCAAAACCTGTCCACAATGTCAACACACGGGTCGGATTTCAAAAAGAAATGAGATGCCATTTCAACCGATCTTGGTTGTTGAAATTTTCGACGTTTGGGGTATTGATTTTATGGGTCCTTTTTCCAACTCTTTTGGGAATTTGTATATCTTGTTAGCGGTTGATTACGTCTTGAAATGGGTGGAAGCTATTCTTTGTCGCACTAATGACAAAAAGGTTGTCATTAAGTTCTTAAAAGAAAATACCTTTTCGCGATTTGGACACCCATGCACTATCATAAGCGAAACCGAGACGCATTTCTCTAACCGGTCTTTCGAGACTTTGATGTGGAAATATTCAATCAACTACAAACTTTCGACATCCTATCATCCCCAAACGAGCGGGCAAGCTGAGATTTCCAACAGGCAGATCAAACTAATTTTAGAGAAAACAGTTTCTAAAAACTGGAAAGATTGGTCAACTAAATTGACGGATGCTCTTTGGGCATTTCGTACTGCTTATAAAACTGATCTAGGTATGTCTCCTTACCGTCTAGTGTTTGGAAAGGCTTGTCACCTTCCGGTCGAGATTGAGCACAAAGCAATGTGGGCTATAAGAAAACTTAATTTTGATTTAAATCAAGGCTGCAACTTTCGGAAGCTGCAATTAAACGAGCTAAGCGAACTCCGCGATGAAGCTTACGATAATACTGTGATAGTAAAGAATCGGACTAAGGTATTTCACGATAAAAATATTTTGAGAAAAACTTGTACACCTGATCAACAAGTCATTCTTTACGATTCCCGTCTCCATCTTCATGCGGATAAGCTACGATCTCGATGGAAAGGACCATTTGTTGTGCGGCATGTTTACCCGCACGGGGCAGTTGAAGTCGAAAATAGAAAAAAAAAGGGTACAATTTTCAATGTAAATGGGCATAGATTAAAACCGTATTTTTCCACTGACCCTTCGGAGGAGCTCCTGTTTTTACAGGAGTCGCTTTATAATGACTAATCTTTCTCCACCTCACCTCCATATTTCGGTAATATTGTCTCATCTGTAGAATGGAGGTGAGTCATATATATATATATATATATATGTGTGTGTGTGTGTGTGTGTGTGTGTGTGTGTGTGTGTGTGTGTGTGTGAGTGAAATTGTACATATACAAAAAAATAAGTTTGGGGGAGAATTTTCACTTTCACTTATTCTTGCCCCCATCAATAAATTTTCCTCCCAAGCCTACAGGTTTTTGAGATTTAACAGATGACAACAGTGAGGACACTGCTGTAAACAAGTTTGGGCGAGGTTTATGCTTATTTACGCATCACTTTGTATCATACTTTGCATAAGCACAAAGCGTATAAAAAAAATTTATAATGAAAGATTAGAAAGTGAAAATTTATATTTAAAAGATTGGAAAAATTTAAGAAAAACAAGAAATTTAGATGTTTTCTTAAACGGAACTAGTAATAAGTAGTTATGAGTCGTTGTCCTAAGGGTTAGTAAGATGAAGAAATTCACTAATCTGAGGATAAAAATAAGTCTAAAAAATAGTTCCTATTCTGGAAGCCAAACATTTGAACGTTGATACCCTACTATACGCACTTACACACGTCTTGAAACTCGGGATAATAGAGGATACCTTGAAATGCTCTTGTCTAAAAGCCAAAGTACGAAGAAAAAATAATAAATGAATCATAAAAGTATAAAATGGTGAAGAAAAATGAACACTGGTTTTGTAATCACCAAGGCAGCATAAAAAATATAGCGAGGGTGCTTCATCACCTAGTGCTTTAGACCAACTGGTTTGGGAGTCACTGCTAGGCCTTAGGTGTTGCAAGACGAGAAAATTGCTACTTACACCTAATCTGAAAGCATATAAGTAATCAGTCGGTTAGTACCACAAGAAGTATTAACGGTTACATGAAGAATGTGTGAGCAATTCCATCCAAAATATTCACCTACTAAAAAGTACTGAGGTAGATGGACAAGAGTATGATAGCTTGAATTGAATTCTCCGAGTGTAGGGATGTCTTTTACACACACGTAGGGGTATATATCGGTGTTTAGAAGAAAGGTAGAGATGAAAAATAAAAACGATATTTTATTGAGAGATGATATGATTTCTGACATCTTTTCATAACTATTAAGATAGGGCTCATGACCACCGAAAAGTTAGTGTAGTTGAAAACTCTGATTTTCAAGTTCTTTCTTTTATAGTTCTTACTTTATATGTAACTTTCACAGTCTCCTTTTTATTATAGGATTTTGTGGGTGCAATCCGCTGAAAACCCTCTGGAGACAACACTCCTCCTACTAGGGACACCTAGAGATTTAAAGACTTGTTACACGTGCTAAGTGCAATCGTGTTGCCTACGAAAATGTGCTAGTTAGTTTTTCTATTTCTTTATATTTTCTTCTTCTCTTGAATAAAAGAAGTTTACTCGAGACGATCAAAATGAAATTTGGGGGAATTTGTTCAGTCGAAAATATTGCATTCTCAACACGACAATTTCCTTACTCATTCTAATCATTTGAAGATAGTTGTTATAAATATAGCACATATTACCAGATCATCTGGAAAATATCAAATACCACGTGATAATATATATAATCAATGTCTTATGAAGGAAATTGTGTGTTAATACGTCATGCATGATATTGTATATCTCAACACTTTTCATCAAGATTTTGTGCAGAAAACTACCTCAGGACAGATATCGGAATCGCAATTTCGCCGATAAAACGCAGCAAGTCAAAGACTTAAAATCTGACAGAGATTCAGAAGAGATAACAGGATTCCAGATATCACCTGAAGACCAAAATGCCAACACCAAACAACCACAGAAACATTATGCATTAAGCTCACTATTTGGCCGCGGATCCGCGGCCGAGTTGAGGGCGCCGGGGTCCAAACATCTCTAGAGGCTTCATATCAACTGCCTAGCTTGCTTGAGACGCCTCGAACTTCCTAGATTACTCTAGAAGCTTCCCTATAACAGCCTAGCTTCTTAAGCAAGCCTCATAACTACCTTATTCAAGAAGTTTCTCATAACTACCTAACTTCTTGGGGAAGATTAACCTAGCCTCTAGTGGAAGATTTATGAAGGCTATATAAAGAGACCTAGGGCTTCATTGTAAAGGTTGTTGAGCATTTATTCACTACACAATTCAATACAAGTTGAGTGACACAACTTGAGATCCAATTCAATTCCAAATCAAATCAAGAATCATCGAGAGTTCATCAAGCATTCATCGCAAAGATCCTTTACGCGAAGCCAATCTTCATCTACGAGCGCGAGATCCACGACAGATCCAAGTCTCACGGAGATCGAGCCAAGCGAAAGTCGACGGAGAAATTACCTCTTCAAGGGAGCGATCGAGAGCAACTCTTGTAATCTCGAATTGAAGAAACGTGCAATTTGAAGTTGATTAATAAAGGTGATTGTTCCCTTCCGAACGGCGGCAGAGACGACGTGAGGACGTCTAGCCTGAGATTCGGGGCAGATGATATATGGTTTTATCCGTCTACCTCTCCGAAGATGCCAAGTTAATTTATGGCACCGTGTATTGGAGGTTTAGACGGATGCGGCCGATGTAGCAGACTTCGTCAGATTCCCCCTCGCTAGAGGGGTTTTTTTATTGTGGGGACGCTCTTCCCTGCAGGCGCAAGCCCCTGCAGTTAATTACGCTACCGCATCGCGGCAGCCACTTTCTCCTTCTCCAGAATTTCACTTCGTGTCGTGGGTGTTTGTTTTGTTTGTGGTTGCCCGTGGATTGTATACGGAGACTGGGTAACGCCGTCGCCCGTAGGATGTGGATTAGTCCAAATCGTATTTACTTAGATTTGGGTTTGATGTTTTTAGTTTAAGGATACGTTAGCCGCATTTGGGGCTAAGATCAACTTAAACATCCGTTAAGGATACATTAGTCCTGTTTGAGACTAAGATCGACTTAACGTGGTGATCCATTTAATATATGGCCGTCGGGACTCGTCACCTCTCAGACGACGTTGAAGGATTACAACGACAGGTGCCAGAGGAGTTCGGAGATGTACCCTTGAACCAAAATTGATTTGGAGTTTTAGAGTCCATTTGAATGTTTAAGGATACGTTAGCCGTGTTTGGGGCTAAGATCAACTTAAACGGGACCGTTTAGATCCGGCAAAAGAGCATTTGAAGGCTCTATTATTCCAGTTTAGGGACGTGGTGGTCCATGTTCCAGTTTAAAGACGTAGTGGTCCGTGTTCCAGTTTAGAGACATGGTGATCTATCATTAGTTTAAGCACGTTTCGGTCCATCATTAGTTTAAGGAAATTTCGGTCTGACATTAGTTTAAGGACGTTTTGGTCCAATATTAGTTTAAGGACGTTTCGGTCCAATATTAGTTTAAGGACGTTTCGGTCCACGAGTTTAGGGACCCCGCAGTCCATATTCATGTATGGTCGTTGGGACCCGTCACCTCTCTGACGTCGTTGAAGGATTACAACGAGAACTGTCAGAGGAGTTTGGAGATGTACCCTCGAACCGGGTGTAAATTGATTTAGGGAGCAGCCATGCTCAGTCAATTTAATTTGAGGACTTACGGCCAAAATTGGGCTAAGTCCAGTTGAAAATGTTCAACATTTTATTTGTTTTTGCATTGCATTTCTTTTTATTTTTATTTGGGCTCTAGCCATAAAGGATGAAGAGCATCAATTTGTTTTGGGCTCTACCCATTTATAAATGATGCAGAGCATCAATTTTACTTGGGCTCTGCCCTTTTATAAATGATACAGAATCATCAATTGTACTTGGGCTCTGCCCTTTTTTATTGCTTTGCAATTTATTTTGGCCTGCTAGGTCTTTTCGACTTGGGCCTGGCCCTTTAGCAAAAGAAATGCATTGCATTTTCAGGCGCTTTGCGCCAATCAAAGAGCGCAAGCGCTTGTGGTGACGACACGTGTTATGCAAGCGCAGTGCGCTGCGCCAGTGCGCTGTGCTGCTGCGCTGCTGACACGTGTCACGTTCTGAGGAACGCAAGCGCAACAGCGCAGTGCGCTGTGCTGTTGCGCTGCTGACACGTGGCGCTCTCTGGTGGCTTGCGCCAGCACAGGAGCGCAACAGTGCAGATTTATAAGTGCAAAGCACTGTTAACTTGAGAATTTTTTTAGATTCAAGAACCAATGGTTCATAAAAGAAGTGCAAAGCACTGCTTGATTTCTTGATCTAATTTAGATCAAAGAAAAAAAACAAGTTTTTTTCTTATTTCAAGAACCAGAGGTTCATAAAAAGTGCAAAGCACTATTTTTTTTTTTTTTTTTATTAAAGATCATTGATCTTGTTTTTAGATCCATGATCTGTTCATAAGAGAATTTTCTCTCTTTCTAAAGGCTTTTTACCTTTTTTATTCTTGAGGATTTCTCTCCAATTCTTCACAGCTCTCTCTGTTTTAATTTCTCACAAAATGTTGATGCCTTTGAATTGAGGTCTAGGGTCCTTTTTATAGTGCCCATAAATTAGTTAAATTTGTTAAAGAGATCTTTCTCTGAGTGATTTTGAGAATTTTCCCCACCGTCGGATCTTTGATCAAAGAGCTTCTGTTTTACAGAATAAAATCTTCTTGTTATAATAAGAACAGAAAAGATTTCTTTAGAATTTTAATTCTGTTTAGCGCCAATACTCCAGAGCGTGACACGTGTCGCGCAGCGCAACTGCGCTAGCGCATCTGCGCTGACACGTGTCGCGCAGCGCAACCGCGCTAGCGCATCTGCGCTGACACGTATCCCGCAGCGCAAAACGCAGCGCAACTGCGCTAGCGCATCTGAGCTGACACTTGTAGCGCAGTGCTGAGCTTGCGCTACTGAAGCGTTGCTTCCTTTAATTTTAGTTTAAATAGAGCTTTGCTCTGATTGGGCGCGCCTTCTTGGGCGCTGCGCTGATGCATCTGCGCCTAACACGCGGCGCGTTGCGCCCGAGATTTGAAGTGTTGCTTTAAAATTTGAATTTTGAATTTCAACAGAGCTTTACTCTGATTGGGGAAACAAATGCCCCCCACCGTTGCGCTCACGTGGCGCGCACGTGAGTGCAGCGGTGGCAAGCTCTTGACCGTTGGATCAAGGGGTAAGCTGAAAGGGCGCAAGCGCCTTATAAATAGGACCTATGGCCCTCAGTAGATGATTACCATCTTTAAGAACTTTTATTTTCAGAGCTTTGCTCTTACTTAAGAACTTCAGAGCTTTGCTCATTTCCAAACTTAGAAACTTTAGGTAAAAATTAATTTAAATCAAATTAATTTAAATTAATCTTAACCAAAGAGCTTTGCTCTCACAGATCTTTTGATCTAAAGAGATACCCATTGGGGTTTCACCAACAGAGCTTTGCTCTCATGAATCCATAGATCTAGAGAGATCTTGTTCATGGGTTTTAACCCATGAGCAAAGCTTTGCTCATGGATCCAAAAATAGATCTTTTTGATCTAAAAATGAAGAACTTCTAAGGGTCTTCAAAATGTTTTAATTTCTTTAGGAGTTTTAAATAAATTTTCTCATCATCACCACAGAGCTAGGCCTTTTAAGGAATCTTATTTCCCTGAGACCAGAGTTTGACAAGTGTCACTCTGTGACAGAGCTTTGCTCTGAAAGAGGAGATTTTCTCCTTGTCTCTAGAGATTCTTTATTATTATTATTAGTGGGAATGTTTTCCTGGGGACCAACTGACAATCTCATCCAATAATGAGGTTGTCTTATTAACTGACGTATTGTCATCCAGATTTTGTGGGTCCCCCTTCGGTCTCCTACCCACTGCACTGCTGTATGGTGTAATTAATTAATTTTAATTTAATTAATTTTTAATTTAATTGATTAATTAATGCATTTTTTTCTTAAACGCTAAGCGTTGGAATTGCAACACTAAAGGCTAATTTCTGTTCACTTGCAGCGATCATGTCTCTCGACACCTCATTACCGTTTGCTCGTTCAGAGGAGGGATTTCCCGAAGCGCCCTTGGACCGTGAAGTCTTGGCCATGATCAAGGACCACGACCTGGAGTATAAGAGTCTCCACCTTTGGGGGCCGTGGAACAATCAGATCATTATGGGTCGACGCAGCTTTACATGCTCAGTGTCGTCAGAACCCATCACGGCAATTCATTACGCCAGCCTACCCCCGGTGCAGTATGCCGTGGAGCTGGTTGACTGTACATCGAAGGGCTTTCTACATCCCACCATAGATGCGATTCTGGTTCAGCGTCCCATGGTTTTGGATATCCTGGGACGCCGTATCTGTCAAGGCGAGGCACGACCCTGGGGGCAATCATATAACATAGGTCTGATCCCCCGCCACCCGGTCGGCTACCTGCCATGGGCTCGATATATCCTGTCGACGAAGAAGTCGCAGTTGATAAGATTAGGATTGTACACCGCAGTCTACGTCTCCCTCTTCCAGTATCCCACGCTTCCCACCTGGTGGTTCAAGGCCTTCTTAGAGCAGTGGAATATCCCCACTCACACTTTCCTTGCAATGGTTCGGGAAGTGTCAATTTCTCTGGAAGAGTTCACAGAAGTCTCCGGGTTACCGGTTATAGGGGAGCACTATGAGGAGTTGCTTCCAACAGACGAGTATGTCTTCGGTGCCAAGCCGGCGGTAAGGGGCCTCACGCCGGAGAATGCTGTTCAACACCAATTCCCAAGTCTGATCAAGGTGTTGAACATTTACGAGGGCCTTTTCATTGAGCGTGGGAGCCGCGGAGTTAGTTTTGAGGATTTCATTGCTCGGTTCCTTCACCCAAACGTCCTCTCGGCAGAAGCTGCCAAGTTTGCCACCCTTGAGGACCCTTTCGGTTTAGGTTTGGATAACCTGCCGGCGAAGGAAATAGACCAAAATGGTTTTTTCCTTCCTAACTCCCCGACCATGTCTTTTGCAGAAGTTGCAGCCCCCGAGACGGACGAGGAGGCCTTCTTTTTAGGATTTCTTGGGCTATGGCTGAGTTGGTTTGCGCTCCCAATGCATTCTCACCATATGCGGCCCTCCGTCTTTTACCCTGCTCATCGGATGACCATCAGGGTAAAAGTAGCCGTTGGGATAGCCGGCTTGGCACACTTGTATCACGGCCTCAGTCGAGCGGCGGATGCTAATGAGCCCGGGTGCTGCACGTGATTTTCCCGATGCACTATTTCATGTCGTGGCTCGAGCTACATACATCGGGTGTTTTCGGCATGCATAAAAGGCCCTCGTTCTACGACAGGTGCAGCTTCCCTCGCATCATACAGCTGATTGGCGCATCAATTATGAGTCCATCGCCACGAAATGCCAAGGGTTTACTCCTTCGCCCCCACACCGTTGGAGCCGGTGTGTCTTTCGTTGACAAGGTGTTGACTATTGGAAAGGCGTCTACCACTGCAGTGCGGCCATTGCAAGACACTTTCAAGGATGGAGCTTCAGTTTTAACGGCCCGAGAGACCCTCCACTTATATTCCATCAGACCGGGCTTCTTGGTGTTTAGGAAGAACGGGGCAGCGATCTTCATGAGATATAACCCGCATCGTTTCGCCCAACAGCTGAGCTACAATCAAGGGGTACCGCTGGAGGCTTTCTTATCGGAACCTGATGCGACCGAAGAAGGGATGGAGAGAGCGCTGCATCATTTCATGCGTCTAAACACGGGCTCCCACTTCTTTATTAGTGAGCCGGCTTGCGCCCCACGACTCCTCAGGGTATATACAGAATGGTACAGTCATTCGACGGGAGCGGTCATAAAGGAGGAAAGGTGGTTGCTGGTTGACCGTAAGGGTGCACCTCGAGGTAGCGACCGCAAAGCTCCTTTGGTGCCAAGGACCCCGGTAATCCCCCCTTTAAACTATGCCAGAGCCGGACCCTCGCGTGTGCAGAGTCCTCCACGCGGATTGCCGCTCCCTGATATTGCGGATGCACCCTTAGCGCCCTGTTCTCCAGTGGAGACAGTGGTTGTAGTTTCGCCGGAGTCTGGCGTGGGTGCGGACATCGGGACCCGCCGTCCCAAGGTGGCTGCTAAGCGTAAGTCAATCCCACGTGCGACTAGGGTCGGAGGGCAGAAGAAAAAGAAGTCGCTCTTCCCTGCAGATGTCGCGTTCGGTCAGGAACCCCACGCTCCCTATGCCGAGGGCCTGAGCGAATATGGGAATAACGAGGGATTAGTCATGCCGCCGCCGGATGATACAGACTTGGAGGCCGCTCTCGAAACTTCAGCGTGGTTGGCAAAGCGTGACGCGTGGCTAGCTGATCTTGCGCAATCAGGTAACTACTAGTCCCATTTTCTTTATTGTATCATATACTCCTCATTGCCTTTGACTAACGTTTTTCTTTCTTTTCTTCCAACAGGCATCACTGATGAAGAAGCCATTGCCGCTTCCCTCGAGACTTTCCAAGAGGAGGAACGTCTCAGGGCTTCTTTAGGCCTTAGTAAGTTTCAATGTATCAAGCTTTCGTTTTCTTTGTGTTATGGTCAATTTAACCTCTCCCTTTTTATTGCAGAAACCTCAATGCCGTTCCCGCCAAGCGACGCAAATGTTCTGCCAGCTGCCGATGTTCCCGCTTCCTCTGGGCCACCGCAGGAGGTTCGTCTTGAAGAGCCAATGAGAGATGCCTTAAAGGCTCTGGAGGCATCTTTAAATGAGGACGACGATGCTTCGATAAAGGAAGCGTCAAAGAGGTCCATCGTGACGGCCCGGGAGGAGAGGAAGCGGTCGAGGCGCGAAGCAAAGGCACGCAGGGCAGCTTTGGCCATTGGAGCGGGCCCCAGCACCGTTCCTCGAGCCGACACTCCATCAGAAGAGTCCCCGGTCGCCCTGTCTACAGCTCATAGACAGGCGATCCGCGCCAATAGAGAGGCTAACGACAAGTCTACCTCAGGTAATACTTCTTTCAGAATTTCGTTATAAGACTCATAAAGCTGTCGGTTCTTATATGTTCTACCCTACAGGGCCAAGCCCAACCGAGGGGGAGGCGGAGACTGTCAAACCTGAGGGGCTAAGGGGAGAGACATTGGTCGAGCCCGAGTCGGTGGCGAATGACATAGCTGGGATTGCTGGGCCCGAGGTAGTGGCTGACGAACTGGTCATGTCCGCTATGCCTGAGCAAGCGGTTGTTGTTGAGCCCGAAGTAGCAGCGGGCGGAGTGCCTGAGGCTGATGATCTTGTGGTGACGGTGGACGAGGTAACCGTGACTGCTGAACCCGAGGGAGTAACGGGTGAGGTGGCCATGATTCCTGAAGACGAGCCGACCGCTCCTTCTCAAGAATCTGGCAATGCTCCGGTCATAGCCCTCCCTGTCTATGGTCCTCCGCCGTCTCCAGGTCTCGCGAGCACGACAACGGTTCCCATTGAGTCGGGTGATGAGGCCACGGGCGGTGACCTCATGTCGATGGAGGAGGAATCCGCCTCCGTTTCGGCCGGCAGCTCACCAGGTAAATCCCAAGTTACTGTCCTCTTTATCTTACAATCCTTTCTGACAAGTTCACATTTGTTCGTAACGCAGGTGTAGCCAGCGCTGATGCCCCATTGCTCGAGGGAGCGCTTTCAATACTGCCTTGGCGGTGGTCACCTCTCAGCCCTCTCTCATACCGTCAAAGATATTGGAAGGTATGAGTTTGAAACTTATTAATCTCACTTTTCAGATGTATAATTCGTATACTAAAGTCATACTGTTGTGTCTTTCAGGAGTGCTTTTTGACCATCTTTATCAGGTGTTGCTCCCACACTTCTCCTTCCCATCCGAACTCGCCTCTTCCTCTGGTGGTGTTGGTGAGTATGATTTCCATTGATATCCTTCTTTCTTTATTGATGGAATTACTTATAAACCCTTTTTTTCTCATCTCGACTGCAGTGCTACAAATCGAAGGAGGGGATGAAAGATCGGCAGCGCCGCCGACCCTTCCGGCCTTGCCACCTGCCTCAGCTGGTACAGCGACTATCACATTGATAACTCCCCCTTTTTTTATTTCCTGAACTGTTATCTGATCACATCTTGTTTCTTTTCAGCTGTCGTTCCGGTCTCGGCACCCTTCGAGTCTCGCATCACAATGCCGGCAGGTCCTTACCTGAGACGTCCATCTTCGAAAGGCGCAGCGAACAGCTTGCGTATGTTGAGCGACTACATTGAGGAGCTCGACGTCGAGACCCCTACTTCTGCTGCGGATTTCGCTATAGCGGTTAACCCGATGCTGGTGATACTCGTGAATTTCCATGACGAGGGCATCATCGCATCTTGGGTTAACCATTGTATGGAGATCGAGGCTCGCCTGCATCAGCTGGAGTCGATGCGTCCCGCCCCCGAGACTTTAGCTGCGAGCAATGAAAGAGAAGCATGGATCGAGGGAAGCGCTTCTTACGTCCACCACTTGGAACAAGAAGCAGCTTTAAGGCTAAGGGAATGCCAAGAGACCTCGATCGAGACGGCCCGTCTGCGTGCTGAAGTTGAAGCGAATGCTGCCCAAGTGAAGGTTATCTTTGAGGGTCTCCTGGAGCGCATCTCCCATGGGCTAAACTTGAAACGAAAGCTTGATGTAGCCGAGCGCGATACCCCAGGTCGGGAAGCTGCTTATCAGGCCGTCAGGGAGCAGCTTGCACAGCAACGGGTCTAAGTGGAGGCGGAGCTGGCGGTGGTAGCCGATCAGGAGAAAGTGGGGAAGGAATTGTGCGAACAATTGCTAGAGCTATGCAAGATGCTACCTTCTCAGTAATTCTCCTTGGATCTAGGCACTTGTAAAAATTTTCTTTTTAAGTAATATGTATCCATTCTTTATTCTTTTGTACGCTTCATCTTGTACTTGATTACATTCAATAAAGATACATATTTTTCTTTGCAATGTTTTGTACTGTTTCTTTGCTTTTTCCTTTCTTATTATCAGCATGCTGTCACAATTAGCAGATAATAGAGTAAGCATCTTGATTTCTTCATGAGATAACGTTGGCTTAGGCCGCAGGTTCAGATCTGCCGCCTAGGACTTTTCAACTCTATGAGCCGTGAGGGTCTCATAGAGACTTTTCTCCCTACGGATCGAGAGGATCTCGTATGTGGGTTTTCTCCTTAGGAATTGTGAGGATTCCCAAGTGTGTTTTCTCTTGTAAGTCGTAAGGATCCTATAAGAGAATTTTTCCCTCTTACGAGTCGAGAGGACCCGTAAGCGGTTGTTTCCCTCCTTGTCGAAACTCGACTTTGGAGAGTGAGGCCCGTGAATAGTATGTAAGAGACCGTTTTAGATCAACTTGCAGGGTCCCATTGTTCAGGAAGCAAGTTTTTTAGTCCCTGCTGCCTGAGGCTTCATCTTGCAAGTTGAGACGAATCGGGAATTTTCCCGCGGAGACACTGGTTTCTCTACGAGCCGACGCGAATCAGGAGGCTCTCGTCAAGGATTGTTTGTTTCCCTGAATTGATGTTTTTTGCCAAGGATTATTTGTTTCCCTGGTGCCAAGGATTATTTGTTTCCCTGGTGTTGAAACGAGTCGAGAATTTCCCACGGAGGCACTAGTTGCTCTGCGAGTCGACGCGGATCAGGAGGCTTTCGTCAAGGATTGTTTGTTTCCCTAAGTTGAGGTATTTGCTAAGGATTATTTGTTTCCCTAGCGCCAAGAATTATTTGTTTCCTTGGTGTTGAAACGAGTCGAGAATTTCCCACGGAGGCACTGGTTGCTCTGCGAGTCGACGCGGATCAGGAGGCTCTCGTCAAGGATTGTTTGTTTCCCTGAGTTGAGGTGTTTGCTAAGGATTATTTGTTTCCCTAGCGCCAAGGATTATTTGTTTCCCTGGGGTTGAAACGAGTCAAGAATTTCCCACGGAGGCACTGGTTGCTCTGCGAGTCGACGCGGATCAGGAGGCTCTCGTCAAGGATTGTTTGTTTCCCTGAGTTGAGGTATTTGCTGAGGATTATTTGTTTCCCTAGCGCCAAGGATTATTTGTTTCCCTGGGGTTGAAACGAGTCGAGAATTTCCCACGGAGGCACTAGTTGCTCTGCGGGTCGACGCGGATCAGGAGGCTCTCATCAAGGATTGTTTGTTTTCCTGAGTTGAGGTATTTGCCAAGGATTATTTGTTTCCTTAGCGCCAAAGATTATTTGTTTCCCTGGTGTTGAAACGAGTCGAGAATTTCCCATGGAGACACTGGTTGCTCTGCGAGTCGACGCGGATCAGGAGGCTCTCGTCAAGGATTGTTTGTTTCCCTGAGTTAAGGTATTTGCTAAGGATTATTTGTTTCCCTAGCACCAAGGATTATTTGTTTCCCTGGTGTTGAAACGAGTCGAGAATTTCCCACGGAGGCACTGGTTGCTCTGCGAGTCGACGCGAATCAGGAGGCTCTCGTCAAGGATTGTTTGTTTCCCTGAGTTGAGGTATTTGCTAAGGATTATTTGTTTCCCTAGCGCCAAGGATTATTTGTTTCCCTGGTGTTGAAACGAGTCAAGAATTTCCCACGGAGGCACTGGTTGCTCTGCGAGTCAACGCGGATCAGGAGGCTCTCGTCAAGGATTGTTTGTTTCCCTGAGTTGGGGTTTTTGCCGAAGACACTGGTTTCTTCGGAGTTGGGATGGACTGTTGAGATTCGACTTCGTTTTCTGGTGAAGCCTATTGGGAAGGTATGGTTCCCTCTTCGTTTGCGCCCTTGGATTGTATACAGGGATCGATGTGATCTCAACTGTAGGGCCCAAGTTTATAATTTCTTTTTTTTTATATTTTATTTCCGCGATGCTCTATCATTTCAGCTTTTATATCGCGAAGGTCGCGATTGCCCAATCATTTCGGCTATTTTTCGCGGTGCCCAATCATTTCGGCTATTTATTTCGTTTTTACTCGCTGCTTTTTATTGCGAGTTGCCCAATCATTTCGGCTATTTTGCATGCATACATTTTTACTTGCTGCTTTTTATTGCAAGTTGCCCCATCATTTCGGCTATTTCATATGCATGTGCAGCCTACTGGCTTTTCGCCGTAAACCTGAAATTGGACACCGATTTCGGCATCAGCACCGCTACAACTGGGATATTGCCAGGAGCGAATCATTATCTGCCTCTGTCGATGTCGAACAAAGGTGGCTTAGCGACCAGGGTTAGGGTCCTGTCGACTAAGGCTTTTGACTTCATGAGCCGTAAGGGTCTCACAAAGGTATTTCTCCCTACAAGTCGTGAGGATCTTGTAAGTGTATTTTCTCCTTAGGAATCGTGAGGATTCCTAAGTATTTATTCCTCTGTAAGTCGTAAGGATCCTACAGGAGGGTTTTCTCCTCATAAATCGAGAGGATTTACAAGGGTTGTTCACCATGCGAACATATCCCCAGTCACGGATGAGACTTGGTCAGGGAAATGTTTATTCGCGCCCGTGGATTGTATACAAGGGCCAGTATTGGACCACTTGTAGGGCAATATCGAAAGTTGTGGGGGTTGCTTAAGCACAGCTTTAGGTCTCTGTAACTTAAGACTTTCAAATCTTATGAGCCGTGAGGGTCTCATAAGAGAGTTCTCCTTACGAGTCGTGAGGATCTCGCAAGTGTATTTTCTCCTTAGGAATCGTGGGGATCCCTAAGTGTGCTGCTCCCTTGTGAGTCGTAAGGATCTCATGCGGGTGGTTTCTCCTTACAAGGTCGAGAGGACCCTATAAGTGTCTGTTAACGAGATTGCGCCCTTTCGGGTTTTCACAAACACTCACCGGTAGTCCTGCTGTTTTTACTCACGGAGCCCTTTCGGGTTTTCATCCGTGTCCATTTTGCTTATGGACATACCGTTTTTTTTTATTCTTTTTATTTTCTTCTTCCTTTTCTTTACGAGGTCGCGCCCTTTCGGGTTTTCACGAACACTCGCCGGTAGCCCTGCTGTTTTTACTCACGGAGCCCTTTCGGGTTTTCACCCGTGCCCATTTTGCTTATGGACATACCGTTTTTATTTATTATATTTTTCTTTTCTTTTTTTTATCTCGTCAGCCTACGGATGCTGCAGTATTAGTTTAAGGACGTTTCGGTCCGCTATTGAGAAGGCAGGCTACTGCTTATGAAGCTTGAACTTAGGAATATAGCGAGCGGACATAGTCGTCGTCACCTATCATTGACCTAGGCTGTGGCTCATTAAGCGTAGTATTTCTTTAGGAAGCGACCGTTTATTGGCCTGAAAGGCCTTTCACCGTGCATGTCCATGAGTAGATAGGCCCCACCCTGGTAGACCTTATCTATGATGAACGGGCCTTCATAGTTTGGCTCGAATTTTCCCCGCTTGGCGCGATTAGGGATTATAGGCCTTTTGACCACTAGCACGAGTTCGCCTTGGCGGAATGTCCTCGGTCGGGTTAATTTTTCATATGAGCGAGTCATCTTTGCTTTATAAGCTTGCAGATTTTGTTGCGCTATGAGCCGGGTTTCATCAAGGGCGTCAAGCTCCTCAAGCTGAAGGTGAGCATTTTCTTCGTCCGTCAGTTCGTAGTGGACTGCCACTCGTAGAGAGGGTAACTCTACCTCGAGGGGGAGTACTGCTTCCGTCCCAAATACCAACGCGTACGGCGTTATGTTCGTAGCCGTCTTGAACGTAGTTCGATACGCCCAAAGAGTCTCTTGCAGTCTCTCGTGCCAGTCTTTCTTATTTCGGGACACCGTCTTTTTCATGATCTTCGTCAGGGTCTTGTTGAAGGCTTCAGCTAGACCATTAGCTCGTGGATTATAAACCGAGGAATATCTCCAGTCTATGTTATGCTGTTGCACGAAGCGACTGATCTTGTGGCTTCTGTAGGCTGGCCCGTTATCGGAGATGATCCGTCGCGGAGTTCCAAACCGATATATGACGTGCGTCTTGAAGAAATGGAGGATATTCTCCGTCTTCACTTCCCTTAACGGTACTGCTTCTGCCCATTTTGAGAAATATTCGGTTGTCTCCAGGATGAAGCGATGTCCTCTAGACGATGCTGGTTCGATGGGGCCGACTATGTCAGTTCCCCACATTTCGAATGGCCACCTAGCCACCGTCGGGTGTAGCGGATTTGGATGCCGATGGATGAAATCCCCATGAATTTGACATGAGTGGCACTACTTTGCATACTCAAGGCAGTCTTGAATCATCGTGGGCCAGTAGTAGCCCATCCGTTTAATCTTCATCTTCATCTTTGGGCCTGCTTGGTGAGCACCGCAGAGTCTGTCATGGACTTCCTGAACGACCCTTTCCGCTTCGTCAAGCCCTAGGCATCTCAGCCACAGAGAATCGAATGACCTCTTGTATAGAGTATCATTGACGAAGGCGAAAGACAGAGCTCGTTTCATGAGCTGATGTCTTGTGGACGCTTCCTCAGGTATTCGGTGGGACTTAAAGTAGTCTATGAAGACTTCCCTCCAATCTTCAGCCTTTTCCCGATCTTTTATTTGTAAGGTCGTCTGTTCAGTCGCCCTCTTCTCTTCGGATGATTCCGGAGATATTTCTGTTGGGGCAAGCACCCGACGGCTTTGTACCACGATTCTAACGTCATCGAGGTTCTCGTCAGCCAGTTCTTTAGCAAGTTTGGCCAACGCGTCTGCTTTGCTGTTTTCCGCGCGCGGTATGCTTTCCAAAGTATAGGAGGGAATTTGGGTCAACAGTTGTTGCACCTTTTCACCGTACTTCACCAACTCCGGTTTGCACGTTTGATAGTCGCCGTTTACTTGACTAACGACCAGTTGAGAATCTCCGTATATGAGGAGGTTTTCAATTGCCATGTCGATGGCTATCTCGAGACCTGCAATCAAGACTTCATATTCGGCTTCTTTATTCGTCCTCGGCTCTGTTAAGGAGAAGGCGAAGCGCATAATCCCTCCTTGTGGAGTTACGAAGATGAGGCCTACTCCCGATTTGATTATAGGGGTACTTTGTTTGCGCTTTTTCATGGAAGATACTCCATCAAAATAAAGCTCCCATCGGGTATCACCACCGTCGATCGCATCAAACGCTTTTTCGTCTGGAAGATCGCAATTCAAAGGAGAATCGGCAGGTATCGGATGCTCAGCGAGGAAGTCGGCGATGGCCTGGCCTTTTACTGCCTTGAGAGGTTGATATGTTATCGAGAATTCCATCAAGAGCAGAGCCCATTTAGCGAGTCGTCCCGTCAATATGGCCTTCGACATCAAATATTTAAGAGGGCCGACCTTCGAAATGAGACGGACCTCATGCGCCAATGCATAGTGCCTTAGCTTTGTTATCGCGAAGATCAACGCCAGGCAGTGTTTTTCAATGGAGGAGTAGTTGTTTTCTGCCCCCAGTAGAACTCGACTTAAGTAGTAGAGTACTCTTTCTTTCCCTTGGTCGTTCTTTTGCGCCCATAACGCGCCCAAAGACCCTTCGAGGGCGGTTGTATAAAGAATGAGAGGCTTTCCCTTAACCGGAGCAGCCAACACTGGCGGGTTCTGCAGGTACTGTTTAATTTCGTCCAGCGCGCCCTGGAATTTTTGATCCCAGACGAATGGAGTTCCCTTCTTCATCAGGTGACTGTAAAAGCGGCATTTGCCAGAGAGGTTGGCTATAAATCGCCGTATATATACGAGCTTCCCTTGGAGAGATCGCAGCTGCTTAAGAGTTCTTGGCGGAGGCATTTCTATGATCGCCTTGATCTTTGACGGATCTATCTCAATGCCCCGGTGTCGGACGACGAATCCCAGGAATTTGCCCGAGGAAACTCCGAATGCGCACTTGAGAGGGTTCATCTTCAAGTTGTATTGCCGAAGGCGTTGAAATACAGTTTTTAGGTGTTCGAGATGTTCCTCATACGATTTGCTCTTAACCACGAGGTCGTCAATATAACATTCGACGATTTCATGTATAAGGTCATCGAAGATCTTCGTCATGGCCCTCTGATAGGTGGCACCGGCGTTTTTCAGACCGAAGGGCATCACCTTGTAACAAAATATCCATAGAGGGGTCCTGAAAGCGGTATGCTTTTGGTCTTCGGGATGCATCTTTATCTGATTATACCCTGACGAGCCGTCCATAAAGGAGAACACCTCATGAGTGGACGTGTTGTCTATCATCAGTTCGGTGACTGGCACCGGGAAATCGTCCTTTGGGCATCTTTGTTGAGATCCCGGAAGTCCACGCACATGCGCACTGTCCCTTTTTTCTTCATTACCGGGACGATATTGGCGATCCATTCAGGATATTGAACCTCCTGGATAAAGCCAGAGTCAATCAGCTTCTTGACCTCGGCGTTGATACTCATCTCAAGCTCGAGCCGCATTCTTCTTGGTGCTTGTTTGACCGACTTGGCGTCCGGGGATATCGCCAATTTATGCACAACAATTTCTGGATCTAGTCCCGGCATTTCGGAATAGTTCCATGCGAAGCAATCTTTGTGCTGCATAAGCAGGTCTTTTAATGAAGCCACCTTCTCTTCAGACAGCAGCTCACTAATGAATGTCGGTCGCGAATCATTTGCCGTGGGCACCCAAGTAGCTATCGCCTTTTGTGGATTGATAGGATGGTTCTCTTCCCGCTGAACTTTCACCTTTTTCTGTCGACGGGGATAATCTTGATCAATTACCGAGTCTTAGACTTGACGCCAGACCTTGTAGATTTTAGAGGACAGCCGTTGAGGGGGCTTTTCCGGCTTCACCTTTGTAGCGCTCTCCATAGGTGGAGGAGATTTTTTCAGCACAGCGGTCGGAGAGTTCTTGTGGACCTTCCTAAGTGGTTCAAAGCTGTTTCCAGTTGGAACAGCAGCATCAATTTCCGCCGTTGGAGTCGGCGGAGTCAGTCCAGAAGGAGAGTTGCCCCCGGTCTTCCTTACTCGGCGCCAGTGGTATATCCCTAGTAGGAGGGGTGTTGTCTCCTGAGGGTTTTCAGCGGATTACACCCACAAAATCGTATAATTAAAGAGAGATGGTGAAAGTTATATAAAGATAAGAACTATAAAAGAAAGAACTTGAAAATAAGAGTTTTCAACTCTACCAGCTTTTCAATTGCTATGAGCCCTATCTTAATAGTCATGAAAAGATGTTAGAAATCACATCATCTCTCAATAAAACATCGCCTTTAGTTTTCATTCCTACCTTTCTTCCAAACATTGATCATATACCCCTACGCGTGTGAACTGGACATCCCTACACTCAGAGAATTCAATTCAAGCAATCATACTCTTGTCCATCTACCTCAGTACTTTTTAATAGATATTTAGATGGAATTTGCTCACACATTCTTCATGCGACCGTTAATAATTCTTGAGGTACTAACCGATTGATTACTCATGTGCTTGCTAATTAGGTGTTTTTCCTCGTCTTGCAACACCTAAGGCTTAGCAGTGGCTCCTAAACCAGTTGGTCTAAGGCACTAGGTGATAAAGCACCCTCGCTATATTTTTTTATTGCTGCCTCGGTGATAACAAAACCAGTGTTCATTTTTCTTTTCACCATTTTATCTTTTATTCTCCACTTTTATTTTCTTCATACTTTGGCTTCTAGACAAGAGCATTTCAAGGTATCCTCTACTATCCCGAGTTTCAAGATGTGTGTAAGTGCGTATAGTAGGGTATCAAAGTTCAAATGTTTGGGCTTCCAGAATAGGAACTATTTTTCAGGCTTATTTTTATCCTCGGATTAGTAATTTCCTTCATCTTACTAACCCTTGGGACAACAGCTCATAACTACTTATTACTAGTTTTATTTAAGAAAACATTTAACTTTCTTGTTTTTCTTAAACTATTCCTATCTTTTAAATATAATTTTTCACTTTCTACTCTTTTATTATCACAATTTTTTTTTGTGCTTATATATAGTATAATGCAAAGTAGGGCGTAAATAAGCACAGGAACGCTGAAAAACGACTTCTTGGGAGCTTCTTGTGATGGTACAGGAGCGCTGAAGCTCGTTGGCGGGAGCATGGTCCCGAAGAATAGCCCAGTGGTGGCTTGAGTTACCTGCTCCACTGGCATAGTGAAAAGGGAGGCCACTTGGGGCCCGTAGGTTACTCCTCCAGATGGGACAGAGCGAAAGTTACTGTTGCAGTTAATGTAGTTTGAAGCTATTGATTTCTTGAAGAGCTTGAATATTCTGCCCTCTGCGTCGACCTTAGTCTTTGGCATGTGCCAGTTGTTTGAGGACCGATTCCGTCGGCAAGGCTGCTGCTTGGGGAGCCTGCCTTTGGACGACAGACATCCTCTGGGCTTCCTCCATCGGCGTTGAGGCACCGAGGGTGAGAGGTGGGAGCATCGACCCAAAAAGAAGCCCGTTGATTTCTTGAAGAGCCAGATTGCAGAGATTTGAGGCTGCAAGTGACCCATACTTGACTCCGCCGGATATGACAGAGCCTGAGTTGCTAGGGTGGGAGCAAATGCCATTCTTTATAGAGATGAAATGTCGGCTTCAATATCCATTCCGCTAAGGGCAACCAAAAATATACACACCGCGATTATTTGATCGCGGAAAAACACGACACACGAAGTGTGGAGTGGAAAGAGGAAAAGGTCCCACCGGGCGTGCCAGAATCTGTTCCCCTCCGAACGGCGGCGGAGATGGCATGAGGACGTCTAGCCTGAGATTCGGGGTAGATGCTATATGGTTTTATCCGTCTACCTCTCCGAAGATACCAAGTTGATTTAAGGCACCGTGTATCGGAGGTTTAGACGGATGCGGCCGATGTAGCAGACTTCGTCAGATTCCCCCTCGCTATAGGGGTTTTTGATTGTGGGGACGCTCTTCCCTGCAGGCGCAAGCCCCTGCAGTTAATTACGCTGCCGTATCGCGGCAGCCACTTTCTCCTTCTCCAGAATTTCACTTTGTGTCGTGGGTGTTTGTTTTGTTTGTGGTTGCCCGTGGATTGTATACGGAGACTGGGTAACACCGTCTCCCGTAGGACGTGGATTAGTCCAAATCCGTATTTACTTAGATTTGGGTTTGGTGTTTTTAGTTTAAGGATACGTTAGCCACATTTGGGGCTAAGATCAACTTAAACATCCGTTAAGAATACGTTAGTCCTGTTTGAGACTAAGATCGACTTAACGTGGTGATCCATTTAATATATGGCCGTCGGGACTCGTCACCTCTCTGACGACGTTGAAGGATTACAACGACAGGTGCCAGAGGAGTTCGGAGATGTACCCTTGAACCAAAGTTGATTTGGAGTTTTAGAGTCCATTTGAATGTTTAAGGATACGTTAGCCGTGTTTGGGGCTAAGATCAACTTAAATGGGACCGTTTAGATCTGGCAAAAGAGCATTTAAAGGCTCTATTGTTCCAGTTTAGGGACATGGTGGTCCATGTTCCAATTTAGGGACGTGGCGGTCCATGTTCCAGTTTAAAGACGTAGTGGTCCATGTTCCAGTTTAAGGACATGGTGGTCTATCATTAGTTTAAGCACGTTTCGGTCCATCCTTAGTTTAAGGACATTTCGGTCTGACATTAGTTTAAGAACGTTTCGGTCCAATATTAGTTTAAGGACGTTTCGGTCCACGAGTTTAGGGACCCCGCAGTCCATATTCATATGTGGTCGTTGGGACCCGTCACCTCTCTGACGTGGTTGAAGGATTACAACGAGAATTGTCAGAGGAGTTTGGAGATGTACCCTCGAACCGGATGTAAATTGATTTAGGGAGCAGCCGTGCTCAGTCAATTTAATTTGAGGACTTACGGCCAAAATTGGGTTAAGTCCAGTTGAAAATGTTCAACATTTTATTTGCTTTTGCATTGCATTTCTTTTTATTTTTATTTGGGCTCTAGCCATAAAGGATGAAGAGCATCAATTTGTTTTGGGCTCTGCCCATTTATAAATGATGCAGAGCATCAATTTTACTTGGGCTCTGCCCCTTTTATAAATGATGCAGAATCATCAATTGTACTTGGGCTCTGCCCTTTTTTATTGCTTTGCAATTTATTTTGGCCTGCTAGGTCTTTTCGACTTGGGCCTGGCCCTTTAGCAAAAGAAATGCATTGCATTTTCAGGCGCTTTGCGCCAATCAAAGAGCGCAAGCGCTTGTGGTGACGACACGTGTTATGCAAGCGCAGTGCGCTGCGCCAGTGCGCTGTGCTGCTGCGCTGCTGACACGTGTCACGTTCTGAGGAGCGCAAGCGCAACAGCGCAGTGCGCTGTGTCAGTGCGCTGCGCTGTTGCGCTGCTGACACGTGACGCTCTCTGGTGGCTTGCGCCAGCACAGGAGCCCAACAGTGCAGATTTATAAGTGCAAAGCACTGTTAACTTGAGAATTTTTTTTAGATTCAAGAACCAATGGTTCATAAAAGAAGTGCAAAGCACTGCTTGATTTCTTGATCTAATTTAGATCAAAGAAAAAAACAAGTTTTTTTCTTATTTCAGGAACCAGAGGTTTATAAAAAGTGCAAAGCACTATTTTTATTTTGTTTTTTTATTAAAGATCATTGATCTTGTTTTTAGATTCATGATCTGTTCATAAGAGAATTTTCTCTTTTTCTAAAGGTTTTTTACCTTTTTTATTCTTGAGGATTTCTCTCCAATTTTTAAGAGCTCTCTCTGTTTTAATTTCTCATAAAATGTTGATGCATTTGAATTGAGCTTTAGGGTCCTTTTTATAGTGCCCATAAATTAGTTAAATTTGTTAAAAAGATCTTTCTCTGACTGATTTGGGCAATTTTCCCCACCGTCGGATCTTTGATCTAAGCGCTTCTGTTTTACAGAAGAAAATTTTCTTGTTTTAATAAGAACAGAAAAGATTTCTTTAGAATTTTAATTCTGTTTAGCGCAAATGCTCCAGAGTATGATACGTGTCGCGCAGCGCAAATGCGCTAGCGCATCTGCACTGACACGTGTCGCGCAGCGCCACTGCGCTGACACGTGTCGCGCAGCGCAAAGCGCAGCGCAACTGCGCAACTGCGCTGACACGTGTCGCGCAGCACTGCAACTGTGCTAGCGCATCTACGCTGACATGTGTCGCGCAGTGCAGTGCTTACGCTACTGAAGCGTTGCTTCCTTTAATTTTAGTTTAAATAGAGCTTTGCTCTGATTGGGCGCGCCTTCTTGGGCGCTGCGCTGATGCATCTGCGCCTGACACGTGGCGCGTTGCGCTCGAGATTTGAAGCGTTGCTTTAAAATTTGAATTTTGAATTTCAACAGAGTTTTGCTCTGATTGGGGAAACAGTGATCAATTGTTAATTCTTGCTTTCTATAAATGCTTGCATTATGAAATTTCTAATTCTTAATTCTTCTATTTTCATGATGCGTGAGTGAAATCTCCCCTTGTAAAGGATTCGAAGGAATTCAGTAGATCAAATGGTGATGAAATGCTATACTAATCTTAAGTCTTATGACGATTATGAACTTTAGGGAAAAAATTCATCGATGACCAAATTTGGAGCGAAATCATTGTTCTTGATGATTTCGTTACAAATTTAGGACTAAATGATTGATAATTCTCTTTGCTAAAAACTAGATTTGAATGATGATCAATGAAAAGACAAGAGATGCTTAAGGAGAAACCCTAGTTTCTTCAGTAGATCCCTAATCTTCATTCTTCACCATCATTCTAGCTATAATTCATCAATAGATAAGATGAGTCATTATTAGTATTCATCATTACTACTAATTTCTATCGAATTCTACAAACTATTCTTCAATTTTCTTGATAACTAAAATTGATTTTGGACACTTTCTTGATTTGTAATTCTTGAACACTTTCTTGATTTTCTTGAAATGACAAACTCAAATAAATCTTGAATCGCTTTCTTGAATTTAGTTACTACAACTCATCTAAAGCAAGATCGAATAAATTCTCGCATCTCGGTGGACGATCCGTTCTCATTAACGAAACTATTTCGACACCGTTATTGATTGCGGTTATAAATTCTTTGATTGTGATAACACATTATATTTTTCATACAAACACATCAATTGAAATCGAAACAATCAGTCTTCCCAACGGCGTTAGTTTTATTTTTTGATTTGTTGACACATACAATAGGATTTTAGTGGAGTATTTGATCATATTGGACGATTTTTTAACATACATTTTTTGATTTATTGATTAGTGGAGTATTGATCATATTGATTGTATGTATAATTTTTGTTTATGTTTGCATACGATTCAGAGCTTATTAATTTGATTATTGTTTGTTGATTGCGTGAGATTTGAATATATTGGGTAAATGATAATTATATATTGATGATTGTGAATGAAAATTATATATTGCTTGTGATTGAAATTAACGTGCGTGGAACGAGGGAAATTTAATTATTTAAAAAACCAAAATAACTTGTCACTGTTGTAACTGTGATTAAATAGATTTGTTCACGGTCTGCTCCAGATACTAATATCTGGAGCAGGTTTGTGTTATGGATCATGGTTATAAGTTTTGTTCAGAGTTGTAACCGTGATCCATAACTGGTTTTGTTCACGATTAGAACCGTGAACAAAAACTTGGGGCTCACCTAATAACTGATTTTTTAACCTTTCATGCTTAGAAATGTTCATGGTTACGCCCGTGAACATTTCGTCTTCTGTTTACGGTCAGAACCATGACTCATTCTTTGCTTACGCAGATTTAGGTCACGGTTCTCTCACGGTTTAAAGAGTGAACAAATCCCTGCTGAAGCAGGGATCCTAGATTACTAATCTGTCATCACAAACCAAAGTATTTACTAATATAACGACAAACATTAATGCCCTTCAATATATAGTTTATACATGATATTTGTCCATAATGCAAGCTTTTCCCTCTCATATAATTAAGAGGTATATGGGGAATGAATAATACAACGATGATTAGAAGCTTGCTTAATTATTATATATATACAGCCCAAAATAGCCTAAATAATTTTGCTACCATTCTTGACCCTTTGGACCCAAAAGCCATAGGTTCATATCCTTAGGGTTTAAAAAATTAGCATAACCCCTAAAACATATTTTTCACGCTTTTAGGTCCGCATGGTATTTTAAGCCTTTGACGCATTTATTAAATACCAACAATTAATCTCCTTCTTTATCTTCCATGCGTGTCCATGTACGTGTTAGGTCAATCGTCAAAAAGTCAAATTGCCGTTTTCAAACCACTGCACACAGTCTGTTAACTGCTATCATAGCTATGTGTAGTAGTTAACTGCTATGTGTAATAGTTAATATGTTATGTGTAGCTTATATGTGATAGTCAACAACTGCATATAGTAGTTTGAAAACGGCAATTTGATCTTTCGACCATTGAAAGGACATGGCCTAACATGCACATGGAAGACCAGAGAAAAACAGTATGAGTATTTAATAAATCAGTGGATAGGCCATGGACCTTAGCAGTATGCAGTAGGGGGCTGTTTGGTTGCAGGATTATGGGTTTGGATTAGGATTTTGGATTGTGGAATCCTAGGATTCCACAATTTTGTGTTTGGTTGCAGGATTAGGATTTCTAGGATTCCTTTGTTTTATATGAGGGCTCCACCACAAAAGAAGGATTCATGAATCCTAAAAATTTTCATGGATTCTCAAGGATTTGGCACTATTCATTGTACTTTTAAATGGGACCCATGCACTTTATTTATTTAACAATCCTCTCTCTCTCTATCTCTCTCTAAAATCCTCAAATCCAAATCCTACTTTTTTTCCAACAACCAAACAAAGATTACAAGGATCTACAAATCCAGATCTACAAATCCAAAACCAACCAAACAACAAATTACCAAATCCAGAAATTTCAACCGTACTATTTTTGGAATCCAAATTACATAATCCTGCAACCAAACAGCCCCTAGGGGACTTACGCCAGCTTCTTAAACCATAGGACGTCAGGCTATCGTTTTTTGTCCCGGGGGCCGATAAACACTTTCCTTTTTATTTCTCAAGAGATGTATGATAATTGGAAGAGGATGAGAGCGTGATGAGTATTGGTGGGACCCACGCAATTTTGAAACTTATTTGGGACAGGTCAACAGATAGCCACGCTAGCGTTGCTGGCCACATGAGGGGATGGGGCCCACTCCAACTGCCGTGACAAGGACAACAATCGGACACGTCACCCGTAACCGCCCAAACCCAGCTCCTTTGTCCACGTGTCCCAACACATGTCACTTGATGAAGGAAGATAATGTTGTTTTTAAACTCCATCAAAATGTTCAGATTTTTCTTCTTCTTTTTTAATACAATTTTTGAACTACAAAAAGATGTTGATGTATGTGACCCACCCCCCTCTTAAGGTGTGCTATGTTAAAGATTATAATATTTGTTTGAATTTTTTTCTCCAGATGAACGAGTCATTTAGAAGATGTAGATATAGTTCATAACAAAAAAGAGATTTATTGACCAGAGATATAAGTCTTGTACGATTTAAAGAGAAATTTAGCATACCTATATTTTGATGTGTGTTTGAATGTTGTTTTGAAGCAGAACATCAACTGTGATCAATTCTCAGAAGAGTGATTCCGATGGATTCCACACAGGCTATTGGGTTGAGATTGATTAGAACGTGTGGCAATTTGGCTCACATTCTAACTAATGGAGGTCCTTTTCGGGTCTCCGTCAGATGTTGTCTTCCGTTGATCTCCCGGTGGATTTCGGCGGTGATCTTCTGTTGCGTGTGGGTCTCAATGGGTTTTAAGGAGATTGGTGATTTGAGGAGTTTATCGCCGAGTACCTGCAAAGAAGTCCCAGGGTAGTTTGGTACAACCAAGGACCCTCCGACGATCAAGTTAGTACTAGATCCGAGCAGAGTAACGGCTAAGTGGAATCGAGAATGGTTTACTTGACCACTCTGTGATGGGGGTTTATATAGCGGCGGCGGCACGCCAGCAGTTACGCTCCCGACGTCACACCCGCGTAAAGAGCGGATCGCCCATTAATGGGGATCGTGATGGCGTGGAACGTGGGACGTTGCTGGCGGAGAATCTGCGCGTGGAGAGATTTGCGGAGCGGCGGTTACGCCTGTGAGTTGTGGAGTTGGTCGGTCGGAGGGACCGAGGAAGACGGCATCGGTTGGGGAGCTCGGAACCGAGCAAGAGGACTGAGGAGTCTTGGTCCTGTGGCAGCTCGGGGCGAGCTGAGGAGCCGAGAAGGCAAATTTGCAGGGGGCCCCGAGGAGGGCCAGCTTGTGCTTGCAGATCGGGTACCAGGGCGGCCTGGTCGGCCTCTGTGGGCCCTTTCTTCTAGGTCTTGGAACATGTCATCCGCCACGTGTCCTGATCTTGCATCGCCAATATTGAGTATCATCATTAGCCCCCCACTCTTGTCCTGACCAGCTAGCGGGTCGAGTCAGGAGTGGACTGCCAGGCCTCCCGAGGTGAGCTCCTTCCTAAGGCTTCGTCGGGACGAGTCCTTGGACTGTCAATTGTCTTTTCTGTCAGCGAATCAGGACGAGATCTCTGCATTTAAGGAAGGTGCGCCGGTTCATGCATTCTGCCACTGAAGCGACGGTCCACGTGTCAAGCGTCGATTGGCTGACGTGACGTATGCAGGCCTGCGGCGTCTGATAGGATGCGGTCCAGCACAGGATCGACACGTGGAGCGATTGGAGCCCGCTGGACGCGAGGAGTCGTTTTGGCGGGAGATGATGGGCGTCGTTGGATGAGGTCGCTTGCAGCAATAAACAGGGGTGGGGCCTGTCCTTGTTCCCCTACTCCTTCATATTTCCCTCTTCTAAATCCTGGTTGCTCGGCACTCGTCTTCTTTCTCTCGCTTTCGGTTCCCGAGGATTCCCTTTTTCAAGGTTAGATGTCTTCCTTTGTATAGTCAATAGATGTTGTAGGAGTAGGTTTTATGGACCCTTTAGTTGTGTCTGAGTCCCCCCGGGGAGCAGGGGTCGGATCCTCTCCCCGGGATCGTGCAGCGGGGGCAGCCCTCAGGGAGGAGGCGGCAGATGCGGCCCCCGGCACCTCGTGTTTGGTGAGGCATGAGGACGAGCTCGCCAATGCTCGGGCTCGCTTCCACATTCCCTCGTGTTACAAGCTCCGAATGGCCAAGGAGGGAGAGAGGGAGGATCAAGTACGGGGCAGGGAGATCGCCTTGTATTTGGAAGCTTTTTGGGGCGGAATGCGCCTGCCCTTCTCTCCCGAGGTCGTCGCAGCGCTGAATTTTTTCGGTTTGGCCCCTGGCCAGTTAGTACCGAACTCGTGGAGGATCCTTCTCGGGTTCTTGATCCGCCTGAACTTACAGGCGGTTCCCTTCAGCCTCTCCCTTCTCGATTCTTCTCTCGTCTTCAAAAATCACCGTGGTGGTCGAGCGGGTGACCCGAGATAAGTCTATCTCTCTTTCAGAAAGAGGCCGGGGGGCGCTGCCGGGACCGGGGTCGTGGCCTTGCCCTCTTCTATTCACGATTGGAAGAAGAATTTTTCTTCGTTTCCCCTCCCGAGGGCGAGGACTGGCCCGTGCCTACCAAGTGGTCGAGAGAGAAATGTTTGCCGGGGAACTAGTCCAATGACCCTGCCGCGGTGAGAGTGGCATCGTGGGAGCCCATCCCCCGGCCTGACGTGCTGCTGTCTGAGAGGGTCCTGAATTGGGCCGGGCTCAGCCCCGTTGAGTTCGTCAATAAGTTAGGCTTGCTTTTTGGCTTGTGTTTTGCTTGTGTCGCTGACTTGTTGGGTATTTGTTTTGTGCAAGATCCATGGATTTCGACTCTCTTAAAGCCTCCATGCGCCAGCTGAGGAGGGTTACGAAGGCGGGAGGCGCCAGCTCTTCTCGCGTGAAGCCCGCCCCGACTCCTACTGCTCCGGTGGTGGTGTCCCACGAGCGTTCGGGGGCGGATCCCGTCCCGGGTCCCAGCAGAGTGTCGGGCCGGAAGCGGGCCCTGGTTCTAGAGGATCCGGGCTCGGAGGAAGAGATCGGCTCTCCCTCGGAGCCGCTCAAGAGGAGCTCCCAGAGACCATCCCGGGGCCGGTCCTCGCCAATCATGGTGGAGGAAGGGGCCCTCCGGTTCGCGGTGCCATCAGGGCTATCCGTTGCGAATAGCCTTCTACATGAGATAGAGGCCTCGGCCGGGGGTAGAGTTCCCGGGGGGGCCTTCAGGGCTCAGCTGGTGTCCATCGCCCAAGAGTCCGTGCAGGTAAGTGTTTGGTTCATTGTGAGATTCGGTGCCTCCTTCATCTTTCTGATCTCTTTTGTATCTCCCAGGTTCTCCAGCACGTCGCCCTCGCCTTGCATATGGAATCCGAGGTGGTAGCCCCGGCGCTGGAGGCTGCGGGTCGGCTCGCCTCGCTGGAAGAGAGCTCCAGGCGGGAGCTGGAGGCGGTGACGGCGAGGGTTGCCGCCTTGGAAGGCGAGGCGGAGGCTGGGAAACGGGAGGTAGCCCGGTACCGCGAAGCTGCCGTGATTGCCGAGGACAAGCTCGGGGATGCTTAGGTGCTTGCCGGCAACCTGAAGAGGACAGTGAAGATCCTCCGGAAGGAGCTTGGGGCGGCGGCCGAGGCGGCCAAGTCGGCCGACCTGAAGGCGGCGAAGGCGGTGGAGAGCTACAAGAAGTCGAAGGACTTCTATGATGACCTGGCCGTGGCTACGACCCGCATCTGGCACGAGGCCCTCGATGCTGTTAAGGCCCGGATGCCGGAGTTTGCCGACGGAGATCTCCGAGCCGAATTCCCTCTCGCGGACGCCGACGAGCAGGGGGAAGAGGTTCCTGACGAGGAAACCGCCGAGGACTCCGCGCGTCACGTGTTGGATGTCGAGGACCCCGAGGTCGCACCTGGCCCCAAGGTCTAGAGCCCCCGTCTTCCTCCTTTTATTTCTTTGTTTTCGGAATTTTGTAAAGCTGGGGAGCCCAAAAAATACCCTTTGTAAAGCCTTTGTCTTTGGTAGTAATAAAAATTTTCTTTGAATTCATCGAATCGCGCTCTATCATCCGTTTGTGAAGAATGCTCATAAGATATCTCTGCTTACACCGTTGTGTTTTCATGTCAGGTTGGCCATCTGTCTAGCGATCGTCCATCGAGTTGATTTCGATCACTTGCCGACGAGCATGCCAAGCGCTGCCGAGGAGGTATCCCCATGGGCCTCGAAGTCGAGGGGAGATCGTTTAGACCTAGATAGACTTGATTCCCTTCACTGGGGTCTCGGATCCCCTGTGGGTGACAGGCAGAGCGCTGTTCGCCGTATTTTTGCCGAGCGTGAGTGGGAGGCTGCTCGCCAGCCCCATGGGGGGTGCCATCCTTTGAATTCTAGCAATGCGAGCATCGACCACCAGCCAGAGATAACCGAGCAGGGTAGCTGCTCGGTTGCCTCTTGCGAGGGATTTGATCCTTCAGGACGGGGACCGGGCGGGGTTTCTGCCCGGTGCCTCTTGGCGAGGGATTTTGTCCTGACGGATAGCCGAGCGAGGGATCCTTAGGCTCGATTGCCTCTGGGAGGGCTTTCTGATCCCTGGCGTTGCGGTAGGGAAGCTACTGAGCTACCTCTAAGGAGGACTTTCTGGCCCCTGGCGTTGCGGTAGGGAGGCTACCCGCCAGAGACGACCGACATGGTAGCTGCTCGGTTGCCTCTTGCGAGGGCTTTGATCCTTAGCGTTGGAGGGGCTGTAAGAAGCCCACTAAGGATGACCGGGCAGTGAAACTGCGCGGTTGCCTCTTGGCGAGGGCTTTGATCTCTGGCGTCATGGGTAGGCAACTACCGGCCTGGGATGAATAAGCGGGGTAGCCGCTCGGGTACCTCTTGTGAGGGCTTTGATCCCTGGCGTCGTGGGTAGGGAGCTACCAGCCGGAGTTGAACGAGCAGGGCAGCCGCTCGATTGCCTCTTGTGAGGGCTTTGATCCTTCAGGACGGGGACCGAGCAGGGTTACCGTCCAGTGCCTCTTGGCGAGGACTTTGATCCCTGTCGGTTGTGGTAGGAAGCTACCAGCCGGGGATAGCCGAGCAAGGACTCGACTGCCTCTGGGATGACTTTGGTCCTTGGCGCGGGAAGGGCTGTAAGAAGCCTACCAAGGACCCTTGGCCGGGCAGGGTTACTGCCCGGTGCCTCTTGGCGAGGGCTTTTGTCCTGAAGGATAGCCGAGCGAGGGATCCTCGGGCTCGACTGCCTCTGGGAGGGCTTTCTGATCCCTGGCGTTGCGGTAGGGGAGCTACCCGCCAGGGATAGCTGAGCGAGGGTCGGGCTCGATTGCCTCTGGGAGGACTTTCTGGTCTCTGGCGTTGCGGTAGGGAAGCTACCCGCCAGGGATAGCCGAGCAGGGTAGCTGCTCGGCTGATTCTTGTTCACACTAGAATATTGCATTATTATATTCCCCATTCTTATTCTTTTTATAAATAAACGGGTGCTTTTGACGCATGTCTGCTACATGTTACAGGTTACAGGTTCTTGGACAGGAAACAGTGAAAACGATGTAAAGACAATGAAAATATGGACTTTTGACCAACAAACAGAGGACTCTTGATCAAGCCTACATCGAAAGACAGTTCACAATTAACAAGGCAACGCAAGATCCCAAATTGTCAAGGCAAAGGGTTAAAAAGCCATTGCAAATTGCTCACTGAAGATCTGGAATCAATATTGAAGCCCAATTGTTAAAAGAACCCAAGAACCAGAAGCCCAAAGTGATCCATGACAAAACCCAAAAATTTCAGCAACTGAACTCATCAAAGGGCCGCGGAACCGCGGCCCAAGCCCACTTTTGCCGCGGTTCCGCGGCCATAAGAAGACAAAAGGGAATTTTCTTTTTACCAAAACGTCGTGGTGGTGCTAAAAAGATTTCCTAAGGGCTATTTTTGTAATTGTAGACATGCGGATCAAAATGTAACCTAGGGTTTCTATTTCCTATAAATAGGAACTCTAAAGATTGTAATTCTGATGCCTCCCTCATGCCTCTTTTTATGAATAAAATTTAGAAATCTTTTGGAGAGCATCGGTGCCTCTTTTCATTTCAGAAATTCAGATCTGACAAGTCTTGTGTTGATATTTGGAGAGAGCCATCTGTAAAGTAAGTAGGTAATTTCAATTCTTGCCCTAGGTAATTTTTCATTCTCTGTCCTAGATTAAATTTAATTCCTTGCCCAAGTTAGATAGTTAGATCTTTAATTCAATTGCCCTAGATTAATTTAGTTTTTAGATTTAATTAATCCATTCACACCGTTTGGAATTAACTCGTAAGAGCGATTAGGAAATTCACAACATCCCTGTGGACCGACTCATACTCACCGGCTAGCTACACGCGACGCCGTTCTTGATTGCGGTAATAGATAGTTTTTGACACGCGACCCCGGCAACGGCGCCATTTGATTTATCTCAAAAACTATCTATTACCGCAATCAAGAACGGCGTCGCGTGTAGCTAGCCGGTGAGTACGGATCGGTCCACAGGGATGTTGTGAATTTCCTAATCGCTCTTACGAGTTAATTCCAAATGGTGTGAATGGATTAATTAAATCTAAAAACTAAATTAATCTAGGGCAATTGAATTAAAGATCTAACTATCTAACTAGGGCAAGAAATTAAATTTAATTTAGGACAGAGAATGAAAAATTACCTAGGGCAAGAATTGAAATTACCTACTTACTTTACAGATGGCTCTCTCCAAACATCAACACAAGACTTGTCAGATCTGAATTTCTGAAATGAAAAGAGGCACCGATGCTCTCCAAAAGATTTCTAAATTTTATTCATAAAAAGAGGCATGATGGAGGCATCAGAATTACAATCTTTAGAGTTCCTATTTATAGGAAATAGAAACCCTAGCTTATATTTTGATCCGCATGTCTACAATTACAAAAATAGCCCTTAGGAAATCTTTTTAGCATCGCCACGACGTTTTGGTAAAAAGAAAATTCCCTTTTGTCTTCTTATGGCCGCGGAACCGCGGCAATAGTGGGCTTGGGCCGCGGTTCCGCGGCCCTTTGATGAGTTCAGTTGCTGAAATTTTTGGGTTTTGTCATGGATCACTTTGGGCTTCTGGTTCTTGGGTTTTTTTTAACAATTGGGCTTCAATATTGATTCCAGATCTTCAGTGAGCAATTTGCAATGGCTTTTTAACCCTTTGCCTTGACAATTTGGGATCTTGCGTTGCCTTGTTAATTGTGAACTGTCTTTCGATGTAGGCTTGATCAAGAGTCCTCTGTTTGTTGGTCAAAAGTCCATATTTTCATTGTCTTTATATCGTTTTCACTGTTTCTTGTCCAAGAACCTGTAACCTGTAACATGTAGCAGACATGCGTCAAAAGCACCCGTTTATTTATAAAAAGAATAAGAATGGGGAATATAATAATGCAATATTCTAGTGTGAACAAATACTCCCAAACTTATCTGTTGTTCGTCCTCGAGCAAACTTATTTTTATTTACTAAAATCTTAACCGCACTTTCGCAGGGAAACGCGATTGCACTGAGCACGTGCAACAAGCCGTTAAACCTCTAGGTGTCCCTAGTAGGAGGAGTGTTGTCTCCTGAGGGTTTTCAGCGGATTACACCCACAAAATCCTATCAACTCGGCCCATTGACTTTTGTTCTTCATTTAGGTTTTCCCAACAAGGAATTCTATTATCGTCGACTTGTAAATTATCCACCCACATTCTTCACACTTCCTCATCATTTAACTTAAGATTATATATGTTCTATAGAATTACTTAGTTTTCGGCATCTCTTAAGTTTTCCTTCTAGGGTTCCATCTCTACTTAGGAATTTCTATTAACTCTACTAAAGATACAAGTTCTATCTTTCATTCCTTTCTCCCATCTAAATCCTAATAACATATCCGTACGTGTGTGTAAATATCACCCCTACACTTGGAAATTCAAATCAAGCAATCGTACTCTCGTCCATTGTCCAAAGCACTTATTAATTAGTGAATTTTTAAATGAAATTTGCTTACACATACTTCATGCGATCGTTAATACTTCTTGAGGTACCAACAACCGATTACAAGATGCGTTAGCACTTTAAGGCGTACTTCCTAGTTTTGCAACACCCAAGACTTTAGCAGTGACTCCCAAACCAGTTGGTCTAAGGCACTAGGTGATAAGGCACCCTCGCTAAATATTTTTCTATTTTTACAGCCTTAAGTAATCACAAAAACCAGTGTCCATTTTTTTTCCTTATTCACTTTTTTTATTTTTATTTTCATTGTACTAAGGACTTTAGACAAGAGCATTTCAAGGTCTCTTCTACTATTCAAAGTTTTAAGGTGCGTGATTGTGCAAATTGTAGGGTATACGTTTTCAGAATCTAGACTTAAGTTATGAACTATTTTTCAAACTTATACTTTAATAAGAACATCAATACTCTTCCCTTATTTTGACTTAGCCCAAGAACTGAACTCAAAATTTGCCTATTTCTAAATAAACTACAAGGCATATACTTTCTACCGTTAAACTTTAAGGAATGTTATTTTTAGGGTTTTTAATTCACTAAGTCTAAGATCTAGTTGTTCCTAGCTAGTTAACCTATCTGTCAAACTCTAGTCAAATAAACCAAAATTGAATACAATAATTTTTATATATTTTTTTAAAATTTTCAAATTTTTATGGGTTTTCAAATAAGTATGCAAATGCAAAAAAAAAAAAAAATATGTACAAATGAATGCGAAGGAAGAAGACGTACCGAGCATACCCCCAAACTTGAACTTGACAGTGTCCTCACTGTCATGCTACACCAAAAGGGTCAAAATGCCGGCACTCCCCTGTTTATTTATTTACAATTTTTTTATATTTTTTTAATGTTTTGAATTTTTTTTTATTTTTTTATAGAAAAAGAAAACAAAAAGATATATACATATATACAACAAGGTTCCCCCCAAACTTAACCTTGGCCTTACACAAGCCAAAGGTTAGCACCAACCATTCAAAAATCTTATCGTGGTAATGATATAGTTGGTGCAAGAATGGGGTGGAAAGAAGAGAGATGAGAAGCACACGAGACCGAATGTGAAGAAGAATGGAAGATGGTTTCGGCGGAGGAGAAGAATGGCGGAAAGAAGAAAGAAGTAGAGTACGATCTTGAGCGTGTAAATTGAGTGAATAAATTAGCGCAATTTGTGATGACCGATGTGTTAAAAGCGATTGCGCTAACCTATCAACCCGTAGTGCAATGGGATCAAATCCCTCAAGATTCGCAAGAAAACATGGGTACGCCGAACTTGGTATTTGAGATGAAAGCGTAACGGTCACTTGCACGGTCGGAACAATAGGAAGGAGGGAGGGTGATATAACAGTTAGAGGTTCAGGAGGCTGAATTGGAAAATCCGACACATTAAACAAAAATGGTTCAACCTCAATATTATCCTCAAAACTCTCCTCAATATTATCCTTATAATTTTCCTCAAAATTCAACTCATCCATGCCATTATCATCAAAGTCAAGACGCATATGAGATTCGGGAGAGACATCTAATAACTCGGGATGATGATTTGAACATAAAATTTCAATCAAATCGACAGGTTCATCATCCGAAATATTCCCGGCGTCTATATCCTCAATCAAGTGAAAATTAATTTCTTTAGACACCTCATCAAAAGCATGGATATGTATCGATTTAGGTTCTAGAGTGGAGGTGTAAAAGTCGAAAGGATTAAGTGTGGTTTCACTCGAAAGGGGTTCTTCACAATTTGGCAAATCAAGCATTACAAAATCACACAACTCATTTTTATTTTCAACAGGTGAACTATGTAGGGCAATCGATGGAAAACAGGAGTTGTGGGCTTCAATTGGGTAAGGGTAGGTTTGATTTGAAAATCCTCTCATATTCTCACTCTGTCCAACCGCCTCCTTATGCGTTGAAAAATTTGGAGCTAGCGGAAAACTAGCTACCGGTTCAGCAGGTTGCATAAGGGCGGCCACGGACGCTTCCACATTCCTAGTCATTTTGTTTGTTGCTGTGATATACGCCTCCAATGACTCTTCCAAACTAGACTTAGGTGATGAGGGGGTTTCGGTGAAAGATTCAAAATGGTGTGGATATGCAAAACTCCCAACAGGCTATATAGAAACAGTGTCTAGTGAAGGTGGGAAGGTCGGGTAAGACTGGTAGGAAGTGGGTGATTGGACAGGGGTAAGGTCAACATATGGATAAAAAGGTGAATAATCGTGTGGATCCCTAGAACTAGATGAGTGGAGAGGGGTGAAAGATCGGCTACGAGATTGAGCAATATGCTCAGCAATGGATATCGGCCTAGGAGTGACAGAAGGACTTGAAGAAGTGGTATCAACATATGTAGGTGGTAAAGATTGACTTGGTTGACACAAAGTGGGTTGAAAAGTCAAACTGTTTCTCCTAGACGCCTCTATTTGATCTTTCAAAGATTTTTTAGGCAAGGAAGGATCGTCTTTAAATTGACCGAACAAATTGACGTATGGCGCAAAATTAGGTTCGGGATACCAAAGTTCGGCTAATGATTTATTGTGTGGGGTACCTATGTTAGAAGAAGGGGAAAAGAAAGAAGGTTGGTTGGTGCAAAGATTTATTTGCGGCAAAGGTTTGCAAGTTTTCTAATAAAAATTTTCCTTTTTCATTTTATCTTTATTTGGAAAAATTTTGTTGTAAACAGATTTTCGAGAAAAAATATGCAACAGAAAATTTACTTGCAATCTATTTCTAATTTAAACAAATCGCAAAAATCGTGCACAAGATTGTTATATGGAAGGTAAGATTTTTTAAGTGCAAGGAATCCTGCAGAAGATTTGACAAAAGATATATGGGGATTTGCAGAGGGAAGAAATAGGAAACAAACCATGCAAAAATTTCGCGATGATGATGAAAGAGGGCCGCGGAAAGGCGGCGGGAGCGCGCTTAGGCCGCGGTTTAGCGGTGGGATGGAGGCTTCAGGGCTCCAAAAAATTTCTACTGTTCTGTACTTGTAATCTCTCTCTGTTTTGATGTATCCTTTTCTGTTTCGAACTTTGAATTTTTCCAGATCCGATTTTGTATATCCTGCAAAATTCAAATAACAAAGTATCCCTTTCAAAAATAACAGATGAAATATTTTTATATTTTTTTATGATTTTTCAGATTTTTCAGATTTTTTATTTTATTAAGATTAACCCGAAATTGCAAAAAGGAAATTTCTACACCATCCCCGGCAACGGCACCATTTGATTTATCTCAAAAACTATCTATTACCGCAATCAAGAACGGCGTCGCGTGTAGCTAGCCGGTGAGTACGGGTCGATCCACAGGGATATTGTGAATTTCCTAATCGCTCTTACGAGTTAATTCCAAACGGTGTGAATGGATTAATTAAATCTAAAAACTAAATTAATCTAGGGCAATTGAATTAAAGATCTAACTATCTAACTAGGGCAAGGAATTAAATTTAATCTAGGATAGAGAATGAAAAATTACCTAGGGCAAGAATTGAAATTACCTACTTACTTTACAGATGGCTCTCTCCAAACATCAACACAAGACTTGTCAGATCTGAATTTCTGAAATGAAAAGAGGCACCGATGCTCTCCAAAAGATTTCTAAATTTTATTCATAAAAAGAGGCATGAGGGAGGCATCAAAATTACAATGTTTAGAGTTCCTATTTATAGGAAATAGAAACCCTAGGTTATATTTTGATCCGCATGTCTACAATTACAAAAATAGCCCTTAGGAAATCTTTTTAGCACCGCCACGACGTTTTGGTAAAAAGAAAATTCCCTTTTGTCTTCTTATGGCCGCGGAACCGCGGCAATAGTGGGCTTGGGCCGCGGTTCCGCGGCCCTTTGATGAGTTCAGTTGCTGAAATTTTTGGGTTTTGTCATGGATCACTTTGGGCTTCTGGTTCTTGGGTTCTTTTAACAATTGGGCTTTAATATTGATTCCAGATCTTCAGTGAGCAATTTGCAATGGCTTTTTAACCCTTTGCCTTGACAATTTGGGATTTTACGTTGCCTTGTTAATTGTGAACTGTCTTTCGATGTAGGCTTGATCAAGAGTCCTCTGTTTGTTGGTCAAAAGTCCATATTTTCTTTGTCTTTACATCGTTTTCACTGTATCCTGTCCAAGAACCTGTAACCTGTAACATGTAGCAGACATGCGTCAAAAGCACCCGTTTATTTATAAAAAAAATAAGAATGGGGAATATAATAATGCAATATTCTAGTGTGAACAATTCTTCATGAGGTTTCGCCCGACCATCCAGTTACAGATATGAGGAACAGGAACGGTCGCGGCGAACGCGTGCACAGCATGCGCGTTGAATGTGGGGGGAGGCGAAGCGCCAGGGTCGCGTCGTTTCAATTCTGCCAGAGAAGGCTCGTTGATCGCCGCGTGGCAGCGAATTTTTTGGGCGAAGGCGGGCGATTGTTGAGTTCTGTTAGGGTGCAGTGGGCTATATAAGGCTGAAGGAGCACCGGTCCTTCTTTTCTTCGTAAACAGATCGTTGAGGATGCAGGACTTCCCCTTTACTATCCCCGATATCATCCATTTCGAAGACGTATACCTCTATGACCGGAACTGCATCGTGGACACGGTGCAATTGGTCTACGGGAGCATCGAGGACCACTTCGGCTGGCAGTTCCCCCGACGCTCCTCCCTGCTGCAGCTGCTGATGTATTCCATCTGGAGGGCATCGCTGGGGCTTTACAACCCCCTGTCCGAGCAGCTCTATGACGAGGCCGTGGGCAAGCTGCGGTCTCTGAGGCACTTCGGCCTGATCTCCGCGAACCGGCTGGCTCGCTCAGAGGCGCTCATCCGCAAGTGCTACGAGCTGAGGCTCGGGGCCAACGTGCGCGGGGGGAACCGAGGGCAGAGGTTGGATCTCGCGAGGCCTCGCCTGGCGGAGATCTTTACCGAGTATCACGAGCAGTGCTCTCTGCACCCCCTTCCCCCGCTGTTGTAATTTTCTTTTTCTTTTTGTATGTATGGCTGAGGAGCCTATAATACCTTTTTTGAATAAATGAGATCTTTCCCTCTTTTCCGCAATGTTCCTTTGATATTTATTAAATTAACAACAGACCCTAAGAAGAGTTTACATTGCCCCAAAGGAAAAGTACATGCTAATAGATGACCTTATTAGCGTGGCCCGAGCTCCCCGGAGGCTTGTTGGTCACTATGCTCGGTACCGGGTACGGGGCTCCCTGAGCGTCGGACAGGTTATCTGCCGAAACGAGCATGATCTGGACGATGGTCAGCTCGGCGGGAGAAGGACGCTTCTCCTGCTCGCGGTCGGCCTGCCGTTTGTCTCTCAAGTAGGTGGCGAGGTGCCCCGATCGGATGAGCTCCTCGATGTAGTCCCGAAGTTACTTACTGTCCTCCGTGGCGTGGCCCAGCGTCCGGTGGAAAGCGCAGTAAGGGCCCCGGGTTCGCTTCGCGGCCTGACGCGGGGTTGGAGGGAACTTGAAGAACCCCTCGTTCTGGGCCTCCTCTAGCAATACTGCGAGGGAGATGTTGAGTGGGTTATACTCCTGGAACTTCGGGTGATAGGGCTGCTGACGCTCCGGCCTCTCCTCCCGAGCCCTCTTCTTCAGGTCGGACCGTTCTGCTCGGGGGAGGTTTGCGTTCACCTCGGATTCCAGCCGAACCTCGTGCTCAGTCCACGCCTTGACCTCGGCCATGGTCTTAAGTTGTGCCAACGCAAAGGAGCGCAACCACTCCTTGTGCCTCAGACCAGATCTGAGCGTCGTGATGACGGTCTCGTCCTGGTGCTCGGGGATCTCAAGAACGGCGTTGTAGAAGCGGGTGATGTAGGCCTTGAACGTCTCTTTGTCCCCACTCTTAACCGTGAAGAGGTAGTCGACCGTGCGCTTCTGCCGACGGTTTGCAACGAAGTGGCCGAGGAACTGGGTAGCCAGCTCGTTGAAGTTCGAGATTGAGCGGGGCTCGAGCCCTCGGAACCAGTCCCGACCTGCGCGGATGAGGGTGGCTGGGAAGGCCCTGCACTGGGCGACGTCGGAGTGGTCCTGAAAGCTCATCCCCGTGGTGAAAGCGTCCAAATGGTCCTTCGAGTCGGTTTTCCCGTCGAACAGAGAGCTCTTTGGGGGCTTGTTGCGCGAGGAGACGTGGACGGCGAGCAATTCCTCGGTGAACGGCTTTGTGAGCGAGTCGGAGGCGTATTTAGCTCCGTCGCTCGAGAGGCGAGCCTCCCGGCGCATGCCCTCGATCTTCTTCTCGAGGGCGTCGAGTCGCCCATGGTATCCCGAGGAATCGGCGCCTTGGGATCCCTGGCCTCTACTGCGGGTGACCTGCGTCCGGGAGCGGCCTCGGTTCCTCTCGATGAGGTGCCTCAGATCCCTGGGCGAGGTGGCTCTCGAGCCGCCGAGGTGAAACCCTTCTGTGCGACCCCGCCAAGGGAAGTGGTGTCGACCATGCCTGTAGACAGGCGAGGTGACTGACATCTCCTCAGGGGGTAAGGGCGTGAGGAGGCTCTAGGCGAGGCGTTCTGGCGGCGGACCTTGGCGTGGAGCCGTGGGGCGCCTAGCGGGCCTCGGGGAGTATCGGCTCGAGAGATTTGTGGCCAGGAGTCGTAGCTTGCTGGTGGTCAGCCGTCCCGACGGGGGCAGAGCCTTCTGGAGGCGGCGGAGCGGCGATCTGGGGCCCGGGCCCGGCCGTTTGGACGCGGACGAGCGCCTCCATGAGGGACTGTAGCCGATCTATCCGGCTGGCGAGGGCGTGATGATGGTCACTGGAGGAGGCCCATCCATGTCTCCGGTGAGGGGAAGGCGGCGGCTGGTACCGGGATCTTCAGGATGGTTGCTCGCCATGCGGACGGAGATCGGAAGGCCAACTTTGTTTTTGTAGAGTTTGCTTTCCCACAGACGGCGCCAACTGATGGAGGTCCTTTTCGGGTCTCCGTCAGATGTTGTCTTCCGTTGATCTCCTTGTAGATTTCGGCGGTGATCTTCTGTTGCGCGTGGGTCTCAATGGGTTTTGAGGAGATTGGTGATTTGAGGAGTTTATCGCCGAGTATCTGCAAAGAAATCCCGGGATGGTATGGTACCACCGAGGACCCTCCGACGATCAAGTTAGTACTAGATCCGAGTAGAGTAACGGCTAAGTGGAATCAAGAATGGCTTACTTGACCCCTCTGTGATGGGGGTTTATATAGCGGCGGCAGCACGCAGCAGTAGGCGCGAGAATCTCGCCAGCAGTTACGCTCCCGACGTCACGCCCGCGTAAAGAGCGGATCACCCATTAATGAGGATCGTGATGGCGTGGAACGTGGGACGTTGCTGGCGGAGAATCTGCGCGTGGCGAGATTTGCGGAGCGGCGGTTACGCTTGTGAGTTGTGGAGTTGGTCGGTCGGAGGGACCGAGGAAGACGGCCTCGGCTGGGGAGCTCGAAACCGAGCAAGAGGGCTGAGGAGTCTTGGTCCTGTGACAGCTCGGGGCGAGCTGAGGGGCCGAGGAGGCAAATTTGCAGGGGGCCCCGAGGAGGGCCAGCTTGTGCTTGCAGATCGGGTACCAGGGCGGCCTGGTCGGCCTTTGTGGGCCCTTTCTTCTGGGTCTTGGAACATGTCATCCACCATGTGTCCTGATCTCGCATCGCCAATATTGAGCATCATCACTAACCAATACCTAATCCGGTAGCGTGAAATCTACCGGGTTGATAGGCTATGAATTTTCGCTTTCAGAATCAATAGAACCACAAATGAATTTTAGAAAATTACTTCAGAAGGATTGCATCCTTGAAATTTTTGGTCTCATCTATCGAGGAAAATAATCCTCTTTTTTTTTAGGAGACACATAAGAGGTTTAATAATAACACATGCATGTGGGTTGTGTTTTGGTGTTGATCTCGTTTTTAGGCACAAGCAGCAATAAACTATATGAAGAAGAAGGGTTTTGTTTTCAGCTTTTCGAAAGTAAAAGGAATTGAGAACGATTTTTTTTTTCCAGATGTTTTGAAATTTATTAATGATGGTTTTTACAAAAAAAAAAAAATCTTTGCTTTTAAGAGATTGAGTGGAGAAAGGCATTTCCAAGATGATAATAAAACATGTAAAATGATCCAACCACCAACATATCGATTTCTGTGAACTCTTTTTTTTTCTTCCACCGCAACGAAGCCCACCGATCCCGTGTGTCCCTCTTCGAATCATTAAATGGAAGGTCACGGGTTCGATCCCGGGTCTCCCCTCCAAACTTCTATTGCCCATCACTTGGATATGAACTCTTAACAGAAACTGGTTCGTGTTTTAAAACAAGATTGGCTTTTGCATATCAAGATTTTGAAATTTTGGAAATAGATTTGATGAGTCGTATGACTTCCTTCATAAATGGATTTGGATCCTAACATATTCAGAAAGAGAGAAAATATTCATACTCAATTTATCTCATTGTGTAAATACAGTGTTTTGCCTAATATCTACTCCAACCTTATATTAAAAAAAAGTATAAACCAAATATGACAGGTAGAATTCTTTCTATTAAAAACATATATGATAACTATGTTCCGAATCCAATCATGCGCCGCCGGAAGAAAATGGCTTTTTTTAAATTCATCCAGTCGATGATCATTTAAATCCAATCAAGCATATATTGAGACTAGAAATGATCGATAGAGAGAATCCGATATCGTTGTCCTCCTCCTCGTCACATTGTAAGCAGTATTTGATGTAAAAATCACAAACCAAGCATGTCAAAGTCCAGAAGCAGTGTTGTGTTTGATTCAATTTGCAAACAAACAAAAGAAATATGAGGCTCAAAGGCCAGGGCTGATAATGGCTTAAGAACTAGGCCATTATTTTCTACCTTGGACAAGCCCAATGGACATACCCATTATAAATTTCCAACAATTAACGCAAAATCCAACTTGGGCCAGCCCATAGTAATTTGCACCGAGGACAGCAATTTGCCTAAAGCCTAATAGTTTACAGTCAAATAAATGGTAGATGTTCGTAGTTATATAAAACATTATACATATCTAATTTTGTTAGATCTATGCAGTGCTCAAGCTATTTTAGAATTGCTGATCCTTACAGAAAAGAGGATATAGCTTTTGCGAAAAGGCTAAGCTGTGTCAAATTTTGAGTTCGGCTTCAGATCTACTGGATTCAAACTGAGAAACGATTGAACAAGTAGCAGAAAGACGAACATTCAATCGAACAAATATTTGCTCATTCAAAATAACAATCCAAGCCAACAACACAAATACATTGCAGCCTCAACCAACCAAAGGGGCGTGGAACCCAATTCAATAGGAATTGCAAATTCATTGTACGTTGCAACTAGACTCTAAGCAATATGAAAAATATCAGGGGCCGTTATGTCAAAAAACTCTAAAAACCTCATCCTTCAAGATTCAGACAACCTCTATATTTCTCTCTCTAAGCAATAATCCCTCTTTCTCACACTAGGCACGATTCTCTCCCCTTCTCTTTCTCTCTCTAAAACGCTACGCGGCCTCTTTCCCTCTCTAGTGCGAAACCTCAGCCGCCTTCGCCGCCAGCGAGAACCCCGACCTCATCGTTCAAATTAGGGTTAGTCTTTCATCTCTTGGAAATTTTCCCCCCATTTCACATTGCTTTTTGTTGAGAACAATAATCATTGTTTGATAGATTGCTAGGAGATAGAGACGCGAGAAATGCAAAAGCATTAATTTTTTCATGATTGGTTAGCAATAGGATTATTGGGAGGTGTAAGTTGAGCTGCAAAAGTTTTGCATGCAACAAAATTTGAATTTTTTTCCCTCTGCAACAAACCAAATAATGATAACGCTTGATTACTTGATGGGAAGAAGAGAACTCGGGGTAGATAGTAAAGCTGGAGTTTGCATGGTTGATGTAATTGTTTGTCTAAATTGATACTATTGTAGAAATATGTTACAATAACATTATTTTGACGGGCCCTTCGGTGTTGTGATTGGATGCTAGTGCTAGGATTTAGGGACATGGAATCCATTTTTCCATGCTGCATACCATTAGAATCAAATTTGTGAATCATTACTATGGAAAATATATCTTGTAATAAGTATAGCCAAAGACATGAGACACAACATGATATGGACTGGCAACACATTAAATTCTTAAAAAGTATGCATGAACAAGATGACATGACAGAGAGGATGTGTATATATGGATAGATAATTAACATAAATATAGCTGTCGATGTGTCAAAATTCCACACGTAATTTTTTTTTACTAATATAACAGCTATAGTGTTTACATGTATAATGGAATTTAAAATCCATCTCTATTCTTCGGTCGAAACATATGTTTACTTACAGAAAACCAATATTTTGACGGCGTTTTCCACTAAGTCAATCTTTGGCATAAACATTATAGCTAGTAAATATTTCAACGTGTAATGATATAAGAATAACTAAATAGTCAGGAAAAAGAGTCAGGAAAAAGGCGAGGATGGTTACAGTGGACGAAGGATCAGCTGCGGGCATGGATACTTCAGCCACCTTTGTTTTGGCGGACGGGACATCGCGGGACGGAGGAGGTCAACCGTAAACTATAACGGTCTCGAGGGACAGTTTATGTGGGAGAGGAGATTGCTGCTTTCTTTTTGCGAGAACAAGATTTGTTTTTAATTTTTTATGGAGGACGTGTTATCCTCTATTTTCCTTTTCTTTTTTTCTTTTTGGGAGACTTTTGATGTAGTTTCGTTAAATTGTCGTTTAATGAAACGCGGGAGCACTTAACCTTCGTTTTAATTCAAAAAAAAAAGTTCTTGGAAATTATAGCTACACATTAAATTCTTAAAAAGTATGCATGAACAAGATGACATGGCAAAGAGAGAATGTGTTTATATGGATAAATAATTAACATAAATATAGTTGTCGGTGTGTCGAAACTCCACACGTAAAATTTCTACTAACATAACAACCATAATGTTTACATGTATACTGAAAATTAAAATCCATCTTAATTCTTCGGTTGAAACATATGTTCACTTACAAAAACCAATAATTTGACACTGTTTTCCACTAAGTCATAGTCCTTGGCATAATCATTATAGCCTGTAAATATTTCAACGTGTAATGATATAAGAGTAACTGAATAAGTGCTTGGAAATTATAGAACATGTGTGCAAAAAGTGTCTACGAAATGTCCTAAACCAGAAATTATGCTATAAAATTAAGGACACATGATAAGTGACTCACACGTGTTTGAGGAGTGCCTACAAAAATTTGATGTCCAAAATACATTTGACAAATGTCTGACATGCTCACGACTTCATGATAATAGTGTCCATGATAGCTCTGGATGATGAGAGTATGCTTTGAAGTAACAGATACTTGCATAGTAATTTCGTATTTGGATAATCGGATTCCTTAAATTTTGAATTTATTGCATTCTGTACTGATACTAATTATACTATTGTTTCTCGTAGGTCCGCAAATCTCATTCTGAAATTTTTATTTTTTTTCATTTTGGTAGGGCAAGCAAGTGATTTGAGTATCTACCATTTACAGCTTTCCATTTGAAGCCATTCCTTGGTTGGGTTTTTGATACGACCGACTTTTCAGAATAGGAACTCTATATGCCATTACTATTACCGTATATGTTATTTGATGGTGTTCATGCACATTCAGAATTCATTGTATAACGACAAGAGTTGTTTCCAGATCACCTCTGATAAATCAATTTTAAATTCTGAAGTTTGAGAGGATTATTACTTTTCTCATTGTGCCATCAGGGCCCATCAAATGTCAGGAAACGAGATGGCGATCATCAAACCAGAGGTGAGTCAGGAATTGCTTTTAACTATTTTGATTCCCTAGATTTTCTACCCCACAAAAGTCCTAACCCCATCCCAACCCTAACACACAGTAGATGGACGTTGGAGCCTCGGTGTTTACCACTTGTGTTGCTTTGTTTTATTTGTTCTTTTTCCTTTTTAATATTTGGGAAAACGGAGCCTCATCTGCCATAGGATAAATTTTCCTTTTCCAACGGTTCCAAAAAAAATAATAAATAAATAAAAAATAACTTTTCAATTTTTTCAATGGATTATCAACACCATTCATTGTGATCTGTATTCTTTAATACTTATGCACACCAATAAATCTTATCATTTACATGACTTTTTAGCTTTCATTGGGTTGTGACAAAATTAATGGTTCTTAATGATACAATTTTTGACATCTCGAGATCATTGAGCAAAAACCTTGAAATCACAATAAATTTTAATATTTTATATACATATGCCTTTGACCTTGAGGATCGATATAAATGATGTTTCGAATTAAAAGGCGTGAAGTTGATTTTTTTTGCCGCTATAGCAGGAAAGTTCCTTCTATGGCAGCTGGGGCTCCGTTTTTCTCTTTATATTTTATAATTTAGTTATCGTAGTTTTTTTTTTTGGTTACTTTAATCTTCATTTTTTATCTACCATATACACATCTTTCTCCATGTTCTCAACATCGCGATTCAATTATATTTTGTTTGAAGAAAATTTTGAAGCAACTGAATGCTATATTTATTTTCCCATTTTGTAAACTTAGAAAGCTCTTTATAAGCTTGATGCTCCTACTATAGACCAACAAAGTTAATTTTGGTAACTTCATTTCTTTGAGTATATACTCTAACAGGCTATGAAGTCGTATATTTGGCTCCAATGTGTCGATGGTTCAATCCAGCAAGTTGCAGAGGAGGTAGCTATGTTCTGTCCCATGATATGCCGAGAAATACTTCAGAAGGGCATGGGGTCTTCTAAGAACTATGTTATTTCTCTCCCAGAGCGGGTCAACCCAGCCATCCTTGGCTTGATTCTTGATTATTGTCAATTTCATCAACTTCCAGGACGTTCTAACAAGGTTTGTTTTTCTCTCTTTTTATGGCACAATGTTCATTTTCAACTTTGTTAATTGTAAAGTTTGATGAAGTTCAAAACTCATGCTTAAGATAATTCAAGCATTGATTTCCCTAAGGAAGATGCCTCAAAAGTGCAATGGCCAACTGATCATAATTGAATGCTTAATCATCCATTTGACTACCTAGGTGTGCTGTGAATTATTTGGGGCTGATGGCCTATCCCCCCCCCCCCCCCCCCGTTGCAGGAGAGGAAGTGCTTTGATGAAAAATTTGTGAAGACAGACACCAGTCGGTTATGTGAATTGGCTGGTGCTGCTGACAGCCTTCAGTTGAAGCCTTTGGTTGATCTCACTAACAGGGCACTTGCCCGCATAATTGAAGGGAAAACTCCTGAGGAGATTCGTGAGGCTTTTCATATTCCTGATGACTTAACAGAAGTATCTGTTTGTTTGTTTGTTTGTTTTTTTGGTTTTTGTCTGATTTTTTTTATTCCTTTGTCAAAATTTGAGTACGAATATTCTCTCATGTAAACCTTTGTGTATTTTTTTTTCAGGAAGAAAAATTGGAACCATTGGAAAACACAACCGATGATCCACAAATTCGTTTACTGAATAGACTTTATGCGAAGAAAAGAAAAGAACTACAAGAGAAACAAAGAATAAAGGTAATAGTAACATCAGTAATAGCAAAATCATCAATTGCTTGTCGTGCTCTATATTTTTATTCTAACATATATCAGACTACTATTTTTTAGACTTCCAATTATGGCATGCACCTGCCTTATATTTTGACTGCTTAATAGGTACTACTCTCTTAAAGATTGTTGCCTGTTTTAGGGTGTGAAAGTTGAAGAAGAGAGAGTGGATGAACGGTCTGTTGATGATCTTTTGTCTTTTATAAATGGAAATGGAGGTAGTTTTTCTGATTTTCTGCCTTTTCCATATATGCAACCAGTTATTATTATCTGTCTCTCATTCTTTAGTAAAGTCTGTTTCTTCTTCAAAATTAGCTCGGTGTTTTTTAAAATCTTTTTATGACCATGGATTAAGTTGATTTGTCTTTTTCACTTTCTTTACCTTTGGTTTCTGATACCACTTTAACATCTCATGTTGTTTTAATTTAAAGAAAATGGAGGCCATGTCAATATTAAGATCTTTCCAAGGATTAATCTATACTCTATTTTAACATCTTCTTTTGTACTGCATTATTTTAGGATTTTCCCCCTTCCTTTGAGCTTATTTTAGCATTCAACTGGTGACATTTATTCATACCATGTTCATCTTAACACAAGACTTTTATTTGCAGATATCTTGCTTCATAGTATCTGCATCTCTTGTACCTTACAGATCAAAGATTCTTCCCTGTTTCTCTAAGATATTACGATGCTTCTCCAAGAAGCATATATAATGACACACTCATTATTCAGCCAATGCCCACTCTCTAGTCTTTATCTTGTATTCTTATCTCTACTATTGCAACATGAGAGGGGGCATATTTTGATGTGGGGTCTGGGGTGATCGTGGTTTGCTCTCCCTTTGTCCATGATCGACGCAGGGAAAAAAATGTGAACTCTTATTTTTAGATTTTTTAAATCTCTTGAATGATAACAATTGGTCATATACGATTTCTTTGAGTTCTAGAGAAACCTTTATCTGGTGGGTTTGTATGCAATAATTTTATTTAGACATATAATAATGGAATAAATCCAACTTAATAGTTATCAGTATTTATTTTTTAATAAGATGATGTCTGATAAAAATTCATCTTTGAGATTATATTGTATATATATGAAAGAAACAATAATCCTGTTTGAAATAATGTTTAAGATTCTTAGTGATATTACCTGAGAAAAATATGGAGTAGCAATATTGACCAGACCTGAGACTTCCAGGTTCAGGTAAACCTTACTCAAGCAACCAGATCAGATAAACTTTAATCAGGTGTGGGCTATAATCGGATGGAGCCAATTTACTAGATTGACAATTGACTAATATATTTATCTCAAAAAGGGTTTAAATCCAATAGGATTTGAGACCTAGTCTTTTGACTGATTCTAAACCAAATCAACTACCATGTTGCCCATATCAAAATTTTAATCTGTTTCAGCTCAAAAAGATAAATAAGATGCAAAACATTAAGCCCCAACACATAAACTTCAAACCCCAACTTCTCATCTCTCAATACCTTGGATGTTTCTTTTTGGAACCGCGTCCTTCCAACCGCACCCCCACCCCACCCCCACCCCCCCAATAAATAAAATTCATCGCTCCCCCTAGCTTCACTTTCCAATCCTTACTACACCATAGTTTCCCTTAGCTTCTCCTTCCAATCCTAACTATTCTTTTCCTGTAGGTGGCCGCCAATGATTAGATCCACCAACAAATTCGAAGTGATTATCTAGTGATATTTTGAATGGGATTTAACTTTGTTTTAGTCAATAATGTGATTCGATGTGAAGGTTAACATATCGAAGACGAGACACTAATGAATGATTTGTACCTACAGATGCCATCTCTCTTTCAATGGAAGATGCCTCTACTTTGTTTGGAAAATTCTGTTGTGTTCTTCCCCAATATGATTACTTCCTAATTGGATCGAACCTTTTCGATAAAGATTAGATTCCGGTTTGGTACGGGCAGTAAATTCTTTCCTCCTTAATAAACAGGTTTGCTGGGTCGTCCACAATCGTACCAACTCAAGCTTGACCTGAACCCAACCCATCCGGCCCACTATTAATGCTTGCATGTATATTCCTTAATGCGTGTGTGGTTGTTCATCTAATGCATATATGCATGCATGTATATGGGTGCACATTCATACATGTGCACATATACACTTCCTTTAGATCAACACTCACTCGCAAGGATATAATTAATTCTTGTTTATTCTAAAGAGCCCTTGAAGAGAATTATAAGATATTTCAAGATAATTGCATATCAACATAAATTACTTCTAATATGAAAGATTGGTAAAACAAAGATTCTCAAATCTGAAGGCTTACATGAATTTTTGGAGCAAAATTTGATGTGGATACATATGATTATGTTATTTACTAATTTAGGGGTCTTTTAGCCAAGCAAGCATTTTTTAATGTAGTCTCTTTTCTTCGACTTAGTTGAAGCTACTTAATTTCGTTGGATATGAAAAATATAGTTTATTTCTGCAATAATCTAGGCAAGTGCTAACTAAGTTAAGATAACCAGTTGCATTTTTAATTGATTTATTTTTATATTCATTCTTCTAATTATGATGTTTGCCTTCTTGATTGAACCTCCAATGCAAGAAACATCACTTGATATCTTGGCATATATTCGAATTTAAGAACCTGCAAATGGAAAGTCGACAATTGTCTTGTCAGTCAGTTGATATAGTCAGTGCTTCTTTTTCTTGTGGGGAATAATGTAGTAATCATAGTCGAAGTTCCAAGGGAATAGTTACAGAAGAACCTGATGATTTAGCACCCTACCGCACAATTTTAGAATTCCCAAGCGCAATTGCATTGTCCAATGAAGGAAGAAACTTACGCTAATAAAAATATGTGACGTGTTATTGCATATCCTGGATGTTCGATTCTGAACTGGTATGGTTGGTGAGTGTTCCTGGATACCAAGTTACAATTTCATCAGGCAAGTTATAGTTATCTTGAGAGTTATGGAAGTGTCTAGAGAGTGCGTATTTATTAAGGACCTGATCTGAACCTCCTTGATAAATCTAGAGTGGTTGATTTCAGCCTGGTTACCTATTAAAGAGGGACCCCTGTTAGTGCCAAAGTACCCAATATGAGATGGGAACTTGTCCCTGTTCGTGTTTTGTCATGATACCCTGAAAATACCCATGCCGTGACTGACAAGGATCAGTATTGGATAATTTGTTGGGCATGGGCACCCTCTATAGAAAAGATTAATGTTAGTATTTAGTCCTGTAGTGACCCCCCCCCCCCAGCCCAAAACACACACACACACACACACAAAATTCAATTCCCTATTTTAGAAGTTATTGATATTTGAATATTTTCCTATTTTAGAAATTTCTATACCACTGTTCATCTTTTTGTTCAAATGAGGTTTCTTCACTTTTTCTTTATTCTATTTTATGGATGGAGAATAAAATTTCATCATAATTGACGGTTCAACATGGATACTAATTGTTGCATTCAGCCTGTGTTGTCCTGTGACTGCATATTGCAAACAGATATCATTTGGACCCGTTCTTAATATTGGTCTATGAAATTTTGTTTCTTTGATTTTTTGAGTTTCTGCCGGTTTACATATAAACTAAGTTCTTTTGCAAAGGGGGACAATTTAACTTAAATGTTCAATTTTAATTTTGAATAGATTCTAAAGTTACGGCTTCAAAAAATAAAAAGAAGAACAAGAGGAAAAAGGATCGCTCGAAAGATTCATGCAGGAGCGAGGCAGGCAAAACATCATCCATTAAGGTTCTTGATCTGATATTTGATTCTTGTTCTAATTCGAAGCATGTTAACTGGAAGTGTCACTTACATGATGCGGATATCGAGGTTCAGGAAGCTGCCAGTCTTTCTATGGGACCCCATGCAGCTACGGGCAATGGTTCTAATATTTCAAGCCAAAGCTCAATGAGACGTGAAAGTACTAAAGATGACCTTGCTTCAGATCTTGAATTCGATGATGATGGATTGGATCCTGCACTGAAGGACGAAATTGACAGGTAGTCTTTTGCTCATTCTTGTGCATGAGCCAACTTTCTCGATTCATTCCTTTTCCTTTTTAATTTTTGCATTATGTGATTTACATCATCAAGATGTCTAATAATTTCTTTCATTTTGGTGTGTATAATATTGCCATTAAACTGTTATATGCAGTTTGATTATCCTTTTTGTTTTCCCGCAAAGATTCCCATAGATATTGTTAATTGCAAGGTTTCTTTGTTCATACATTAATTTGTTCTCTTTAATTCTATTGCATGCCTGTAAGTTTTAATGATCTTGCACGTGATTTCATTTGGATTTGATTTTTTTTTTAATTACTATTCAAGAAAAGCTGGAAAATAGAGATTTTGAAATGTTTATCTTTCTATGTTTCTTTTCACTCTGATTAATTACAACTAGTTTCTTCAGTTCTTACATTAGTCACAGACCTAGCATTATACATTCTTCCTTTGCCTCCAGTCTCATGAGGTAATGTTAATGCATATCATCTTCTTACTGGTCTTTGAACATGTTTACACGGATATGTTCCCATGAGGTAATATTAATGCATGTGACAGTTTATCGTTGAATAAAACACTCTGGCTGCAGATGCAATTCATTTAAAGAAAAGTTGGAACATGTTCCGAAGGCGAGAATTGTATTTTTAATGGAGATATATAATGCTTGTGAATTAGACAACTTGTATCATGTATAGTGATTATCTGAGCTGCTTTCTTATTTATGATTAATTACTGTAGTTTTCTTTTGTCATTTTTAATTATATATTTTGTTCCCATCACATTATGTCATTTCCATAGTAGGCTACAACATAGAACTTCTGACATGTGTTGATATATATCTCTTTTGCATCTTAATTTCGCTTGCTTCATTTTTTTACATTAATTACTGCAGGGAAGTGGCAGATTTTGCAAGGAGATTGAACTCAGACTGGCCTGAAACACTGCAAGAAATCCTATCGTTAGGTCGAGACAGAAGTCTTAATCCAAATTTGATGGATGCAAACGGTTCATTTCGAAGATACACAGGTGTGTTATCTTTAGATTTATTTTATGTTCTATTTCTTCATTTCTTGATGCATAGGGTATGTATTCATGGTACAGACATGGCATCATAGGGAACTTAGTAACTCTCTTGGCAAATATCCCTGTGACCAACAGTACCCTTGTGTATTGCTAGCTCACATTATATACGTTTCATCATGCCAAGTGGTTACTGCATATTTTTCATGTGTTTCTTATATGCACCCTAATTTCTTCGATATTTTTACAAAAGCATCCATTAATCTAAGGTTCTATGTTTTGCCCTCAAATCTCTTAATCACTCCAAATTTCACCTTAATAACTTCAGTATATTTCCTCAGCATTTTTTTATATACAATAAAGATCTCTAGGCTAGTTAATGATAATTTGGAATAACCAGACGACACGTTAATTGTCAGATGGAACAATGTGAGAAGGGGTAACAAGCAGTAAGTAAAGAGATTTCAGGACAAATATAAAATACTAAGCGAAGGCATGCTTGAAAATGGGTTAATTGCACAAAACACCCCTGTAGCTTACCCGTATATCCCCTCAAGTGATTTATTAATCCAAAAAATCCATCAGTTCTTTAACCAAAACCCTTACCGAACACTCAGATTTAATTCTAAACAATTCAAATGATTGTCTAAGTTTCTCTAGAATTTTGTGTACTTTACAGTAGAGTTGGAGTGTTTCTGAAGGGTTTTGACCTTTTGATCGATGAATAAAGAGCGTCTTTGCGCAAATAAATTACTTGAGGGCGTATAAGTGCTGTATGGAGTATGCTAAATGGGGGTTATGTGCAATTAACCCTTTTTTAAAAAGTAAGGGAGGATTTGAGCCGTGATATGAAAAAGAACACCATTTTGTTTTCATGCGTAATTCTTGATATAACTTGATATATGATTGTGGGTGTCTTTGCCAAAGTTACAAACTTTGTTTTTGAGGTGCAGGGGTTAATCAGAGATGAGCAAGCAGGCATACATATACAAAGGCCGGCTAGAAGTGATATCCAGCTTCCTACAGCAAATGTTGTATGTTGTCTGTTCTTGGAAATCGCCATGGGCGACATGTATCAAAAATTTTCTTCGTGCAATCTTTTAGGCCGTCAATGTGTTTGTAATACAACAATCTTAGGTCACTGGATTTTCCAGTGTTTATGTGAGCTTTTCTAGAGGCATGAGCCCTCTGCTCGAAAACTTTTGCATGAGGGCCGTCTCTGTGCTGCGGAATCTGAAATCAGTCATCAAATTTTAACTTCAGCTGCCATTTTTTCTCACCCTTTTTTCGTTTCTGGGATTCTCTCTTTTCTCGCTTTGTTGGGCTTGATCTGGTTACTGCTGCTTGCTGCATCTACATGGGATATTTTCACATCAATTTCCTAGAGCCTATTTTTACCCATGAAGTTGTATCTTTTTATTTTTATCGTTTTCTTTGAATCCTTCTTCTTGTTGGTAAACCAGGAGCTTTTACCCTCCCACTGCATTATGATACGAATGGGATCTTGTATTCGTCCTGTTGTATGATCTCATGCTTGGAGTTTAGAAATTGTTTGCTACAGTTGGGATGCCAAAATGTGAGGTTGGTTATTTATGATGCTGCAATTACAGAAAAATGAGGCCTGAAATGGTACGGTTGTTAGTATACAAAGATATCATCCAACTTCGGATCCGCATGTAGTCAGGGAATTACATCCATCACCAAATACAAGCAGCGAAGCCTGTACTAATGTTAAACCAAAATATATGGCCGGAAAAATTATAGACAAGACAAACTTAAATATAGTCCGCAAAAGTCCGGAAGGGGTTGGAAGCAGCGATCCTTTTCAGCCATAGGAAAATAAAATTTGAACTTTGTTACGCTCTAGGGATCACAAACGGTTCATATGCTTTGGGTTTCCGTTTAAAGCTAATGATTCAATTTGACACTACAGACATATGGGACTTCGTACATACAATCCCTAGTCATTTTTGTGTTGGTATACAAAACCCTGAGCCCATCCTATATACATAATGTAAAGGTAAAGAGAGGCGGCAGAATTTTCAAAATGCCAATTTTGCCCTTACAAATCCTTGTTTGAACCCATTGTAACACCCTAGTTCAGTTATACCAGTTTCAGTTCTCGTATTTGCTTATTTATGGTATTTTCTTGATTTATCGTGTTTTGGGTGCAAATGGTATTTCACATTAGTATTGCATCCGAACCGACCCGCTTACTTAAAACTTGTTTGATTCATTTTTATGAATTATCTTGACTTGTTACATAGACATGTGCACTTTCATAAATACTGTATACTGGCATTTTATCTGGTATTACATCTTTTATTATATAACATTTTAAGTCACGTAAAATATTTTAAAAATACATTACATGGCCTGCATGATACCCCTAACCCCGTGGTAGCATCCGCGCATCTTATTCTCGTCCCGTTCAGTGAAACGGACTTACTTGGATGGCTACGCCCACGTACGTGCATCTGTTCTTGGGGGTATGCATTTTCGTTACCTGAGCATTCATTTTTAAATTTGGTTGTCGCATATATTTTTCGTATTTTAAAACTAAATTTTTTGACCCGACCCGGGTGTGTTTTGGACTAGGTTTGTATTTTCCAAAATATCAAATTTTATTAGTATTTTAAATATTCTTAAACGGTTTTAAAATTCATTTAACAGAAATGATTCCTAAATTTAAAATCAAAACTAATTAATAACCTCACGTTCTCTCTCTCTCTCTTTTTCTTTATATATCTGTCTGTGGACCTGTTTCCCCCAATCAGAGCAAAACTCTGTTTGAATTTCAAATTCAAAAGGTGAAGCAACGTTTCAGATCTCTTGCGCTGCGCGCAGAGCGCCACGTGTCAAAAGCAGACACGCCAGCGCAAGGGGCGCTGCGCCCAAGGCAGCGCACCCCAATCAGAGCAAGGCTCTGTTTTAAAATTTAAACTGTAAAAATAAAGAAAGCAACGCTTCAGAAAACTTGCGCTCTGCGCTGCGCGACAGGTGTAAGCGCAGTTGCGCTGCGCGACACGTGTCAGCGCAGGTGCGCTGGCGCAGTTACCCTGCGCTCTGTGCTGTGCGACACGTGTCAAGCGCAGGTGCGTTTGCGCCAACTGCGTCCGCACTAAAATTTAAATAATAAATTATTTAATTAATCAGAATTAAAATTCTAGAAAGATCTTTCCAATCTTATTAAAATAAGAAGATTGTCTTCTGTAAAACAGAGGCCTTAGGATCAAAGATCCAACGGTGGGGAAATATCCCCAGATCAATCAGAGAAAGATCTCTGTAACTAACTCAACAAACCAATTGGCCCTATATAAAGGCCCCTAGACTCCAAGGCACATATATACAGAGAGAAAACTCTCTAAAAAAATTTGAAAGGCAAGTCTTTGAAGAAAGAAAATCATCTTCTTCAAGGTAAAGAATTAAATTCTTGGAAGAACAGAGATGAAAACACCTCACAAAAAAAAGAATTTCTTCTAAAAAGATTAAAGATCTAAGAACAAGATCAAGATTTCAATAAAAATAAAAAGATCATAAAGATCTAATCACAAAAACAATAAAGAAGTAATTTACTTCACCCCTAGATCTTTTGATCTATATAAAGGCACAGCCTTTTGATGAACCATTGGTTCTTGAATCTTGAGGTAGAACCTCTTCGGAACAAGAAGAACTTGTTCTCTGATCTGAATTTGATCAAGATGCGCTCTGCGCTATTGGACAATGCCCTGCACTCTTAATTTGCGCTGTTGCTCTTCTTGGACTGGCGCAAGTCACCAGAGAGCGCCACGTGTCAATCTGCACCTTGTGCTCCTAAAAACAGAGCGCTGCGCTCTTGAATTGGCGCCCTACACCACAGCGCGCCACGTGTCAGCAGCGCACTGGCGCAGCGCACTGCGCTAACAAACTTGCACTCAGCAGAGCATGACACGTGTCACCTCCACATGCGCTGGTGCCTTGCGCTCTTTAATTGGCGCAGAGCGCCTGACAGGCCATGTGGCGCACTGTCAGACCACTAAATGCTGTGCATTATTAAAAAGGGACAGAGCCCAATTAAGAAGCCTAACAGGCCTAATATAAATGCCATGCATTTAAATAAAAAGCCCAATGCTATGCATTGTTTAAAAAGTGCAGAGCCCAAACAAAAGTCTAACAGGCCAAATATAAATAAAATGTTGAACATTTTCAAATGGACTTAGCCCAATTCTGGCCATAAGTCCTCAATTTAAATTGAACTGAGCACAACTGCTCTCCCAAATCAATTTACACCCGGTTCAAGGGTACATCTCTGAACTCCTCTGATATTTGTCGTTGTAATCCTTCAACGTCGTCAGAGAGGTGACGGGTCCCGACAACCATACATTGCTACGGACTGTGGGGTCCTTACCGAAATGTTCTTAAACTAATATTCGTCCCCAAAATGGGAATGTTGGACCGAAATGTCCTTAAACTAATATTCGTCCTCAAAATGGGAATGTTGGACCACCATGTCCTTAAACTGGAAATCGACCGCAATGTCTCTAAACTAAACAATAGAGCCTAAATACTCTCTTGTTGGATCTAAACGATCCCGTTAAGTCGATCTTAGTCTCAAATTAGACTAACGTGTCCTTAACAAACGTTTAAGTTGATCTTAGCCTCAAATATGGCTAACGTATCCTTAAACCAAAACCCCAAACCCAAATCTAAGAAAATACGGATTTGGACTAATCCACGTCCTACGGGCGACAACATAAATTAGTCTCCGTATACAATCCACGGGCAACCACAAATAAAACAAACACCCACGACACGAAGTGACCATCTGGAGAAGGAGAAAGTTGTTACCGCGATGCGGTAGCGTAATTAACTGCAGGGGCTTGCGCCTGCAGGGAAGAGCGTCCCCACAATCAAAAACCCCTCAAATGAGGGGGAATCTGACGAAGTCTACTATATCGGCCGCATTCGTTTAAACCTTCGATACATGGTGCCATAAATCAACTTGGCATCTTCGGAGAGGTGGACGGATAGCACCAATTAGCATCTGCCCCGAATTTCAAGTAAGACGTCTGTCTTGCGCCGTCTTTCGGAGGGGAACAGATTCTGGCACGCCCGGTGGGACCTTTTCCTCTTTCCACTCCATACTTCGTGCGTCGTATTCGCGAACGAATCGCGGTTTGTTAATGGTTGCCCTTGGGTTTCAAGTTACTAAGATTTGTTCTCTTGCTTGGCGCAGAAAGAAAACAGCAATGGCATTTACCTGCTCGAACTGCTCCAACCGCAACTGCAACCGACGCTCCGCCTCGCCTGGAGGTGTAGCCTATGGACCTCAAGCGGCATCACTGTTCACGATGCCGGTAGAACAAATCACCCAGGCTACTACTGGACTGTTTTTTGGGACCATGCTCCCGCCAATGAGCTTCACTGCCCCGGTGCCCGTACCAGAAGCTTCTAAGAAGTCGGTCTTCGATCGACTTACAGCTGCTACGGCCCCTCTCAACGGGTCGTCCAACACCAGTGCCTCGGTCTTCTCCAGGCTGGGCCAGAACTCCTGCGGGCCCACGATGAAGCTTGCGGTCCCAGAGAAGGTTATTCCGAAGAGAGTAACCAAACCTGCTCCTGAAATCGTCAAGGCGGCTTCTCCTGCCAAGGGGTCAGTCTTTACAAGGCTGACCGTCCTAACTCCTACTCCCGCTCCGGCTACTCAAAAGGCATCAGTCTTTACTAGGCTGACACCGGCTACAGCACCTCACCTGAACAGGGGGCAGGACAAGGCCGTCCCCGTCACCGAGCCAATTCCCACAACTCGGCATGCTCGACGTCGCCACTGGCGCCGAGTGAGGAAGTCCAGAGGTAGTTCCCCTTCTGGGTTAACTCCACTAGCCCCGACGACGGAAGTTAATGCTGCTGTTCCGACTGGGAACAGCTTTGAACTGCTAAATAAAGTGCGTAGGAATTCTCCTATCGATGTACTGAAGAGGTCTCCCCCTCCGCTGGAAAAGGCTGTAGAAGCAAAGCCAGAACAGCCCCAATCCCCTCAACGGCTGTCCTCCAAAATCTATAAAGTCTAGCGGCGGCCCGAGACTCGGTGATCGATCCAAATTTCTCCCGCCAGCATAAGAAGCTGAAGGTCCAACAGGAAGTCAGCCATCCTGCTAAGCCACGAAAAGCTGTCTGGGTGCCCACCTCGACGGCTCCCTCAACTTCGACCGCTCCTGAGAAAAGAAGGCCGGAGAAGATCCCTGTGCCGGTGACAAAAGCCAAAAACACTGAACCCAAACGCCCTAAGTCTGGGGGCATGGTCGTCCATACCGTTTACATGGCGTCTGGAAAGGAAGATAGCCACGCTTCAACGGGCCACAGACCACTCACCCGGTCCATCACAAGAGCCCAGGAGCAGCAGCGGCAGAAGCTCCAGGAGATGCTGACTGCAATGGCCGCGCTCACCGGACCAAAAGAAAGCCCAGAGGCGTCATCGGAGCAGCGTCGCGAACACGAAACCGATACTGAATTCCTTCGTAGAATGCTTGAAAAGAAGGACAAGGAGGCTGCAGAGCAAGCGGCCAATATAAAGAAGATGGCTCTCCTATTTCAAGACATGGTCGGGATGATGATCCAGCCGGATCCCCCAGCCGAAGATCCTCCGATTATCCTTGAAGATGACAGAGGAGAAACGTCAAATCCACCGCCGGCTCTTTCAACAGCCAAGGAGGAGACAATTCCAAAGCTGCCCTGGATGACTATATTGCTCAACAAATACGAGTTCACCAGGCAACTGAGGCAGCCGGTCAAGTTGTCAAAACGGGGCGACCATATCCGAGCTGGTATGATCAGATCAAATACCCGCCGGGCTACACGATCCCAAAATTCCATGTCTACAAGGGGACAGGCAATCCCCATCAACATCTTGCCCAGTTCAGGGCTCTTTGTGGCAACACCGGCGGCGATGATAAGCTCCTGCTTCGCCAATTCGTCAGCAGCTTATCGGAGACGGCGTTTGAATGGTACTCCGAGCTTCCGAATGACTCCGTCAAAAATTTCGCTGAAATGGAGTTGTTGTTTACCCAGCATTTCGCAAGAGCCAGCGAGCGTACTCCAATAACAGCTTTGATCAATGCAAGAGTAAAGCCGGGAGAAACTTGGGTTCAATATGCAATCTGATGGCGGAACTTGTGGTCGAAGTGCGAACAGCGCATTGAAGAAGCACCTGCGGTAGGCATGTTCATGGGCACTCTTGATCCGCAAGCGACCATCTCGCAATTTATGATGTTCTTCAAGCCAACTACTTTCCAGGCCTTGATTGACAAGCTGGCTCAAATAGACCAGATGGGCCATAGACCGTCTCCTCCAAAGCCGGACTCTCGAAATGAGAAGAGGAAAGGAAAAGTGATCGTCGTCGCCAATGCTCAACAACAGCCGAGCAACTTGAAGCCGGTTGTCCATCAAAAAAATATGCGTCCACGCCTATCTCTCGAGGAGAGGCTAGGACGTCCTTACTCGTTTCCTCAAGATAAAACGAGAAGACTGTTCGAGCTGGCAGTGCGCAACAGACTCATCAATTTACCAGATTCAAAATGTCCGTTGCAGCCAAACGACGTCAATGATCCTAATTACTGCCCCTACCACCGAGTATTGGGTCATCCGATCGAAGATTGCTATGTTTTCAAAAACTGGATTGAAGACCAATACCAACAAGGTAAGTTCGCCTTATCCGAAAGATGGAAGGTGAACCCGCCGCAACCTCATACCCCTAAAAGGTGAATATGCCGGGGGCAACGTGCTCCCTTGTTAAAGAAGCCCCATGGGAGGTCGTTCTTTCAGCCAAAACCAAAAGGATGCTGAATGATCTCCAAACATGCCCGGCGATCAGGTAGAAAAATCCGCTGGAATCCCAGATCATCGAAGGGATGCTGAAACCGCGCCCAACTCCAAAGACTGGTGCGGATAGCCAAAGCGTTCACATCCAGCCGTCAAAATCTTCGAAAAAGAAGAAGAAATCCAAAAAGCCCGTGAAGCCTGGCGACAAGCGCACGGACCTACAGAAACAGATTGACGCGCTGGAAGAGTACAACCAGAAAGCGCGAACCCCAATCACGCTCCAAGAGTTTCTCAGCCACGTCCTTGAGGATGAAGATGATGAAGAAAGCTCGTCGGATGGATCTGAGGATCACGTAGCAAGCTGCCATGTGATCTCTCATTCATCGCTAGACAATGAAGAAGCTACTTGCATAGAGAGACTGGGGGCAGGCCCCGAACCGGAACTGTTATGGCCGTCAGATGAAATGATCGACGCCTTCCTGAATGAGATTCATCTGAAAAGTAAAGCCAATCGGAAGCGTGAGATGGCCATATTCGAGAAAGCCAAACGCCGGCGACTAGATGGAAGGGTTGAGACACTCCCGCCGGATCAAAGTAAATCCACCGTAAATAAAAGCAAGTTCAAGACGAGTTTGCTAAAGCCATATCAATGGGGATGAAGCTACCACCCTCTGAAGGAAACATTGCCGGCAAAGCAGAAATGCACCCTTCCTACTGCTTATATCATCGAAAGATTTCACACCCCATCGAAGAGTGCAAAGCTTTCAATAGATGGTGGCAGGGGTATGTTGTTCACCGGCAACATTTTAAGCGGGAGAAGCGCAAAACTCATCGGGAGCGGAAAAGTACGACCGAGGAGCTTAGAAGAACTACCGGCGATTGTCGCATGGTTAACACCGGGGAAGCGCAAATTCTCACATTCGGGAGTGACTCTGACGAGGAAATGGCTCTTAGCCCTCTCTTTAAAGAGTCCACCTCGAGAAAAGAGGAAGGGCCGAAGGCCTGTGACAATATCCGGCTGCGTAATCGTACGCTACCCGAAAAGAATCTCGGACCCTCAAATAAAAAAGATAAGGGAAAAGAAAAGGTCTCTGAGGATATCGCCCTAGATGACCAAGTCATGGAAGAGCTAATCGCCAAGGACCCGCCAAAGAAGACTAAGGTGGACTATAACGTTCTGGTGCACTTGAGGAAGTTACCCTCGCAACTCAGTATTCTCGATGCCCTCTTACTATCAAAACAAGCAAGAGATTCATTGATCAAGGCGCTACAAGAACCAGAGCAATTCCAAGCCTTTCTGGCCGAAGAAAAGATGAAGGACGAGCTGGAGGAAGTACACACAGCCGATATTACCTTCGGCGACGAAGACCTCCTCCTTGGGATGTGCGAGCACAACCGTCCCCTATATATCTTAGGATACTGCCACGATATAAAGATAGGCAAAATCCTGGTCGACAATGGGTCTTCCGTTAATCTTCTCAACATGCGAGTGTTGAAGGAAATCTGCATGAGCGTCCAGCATTTCGCTCGTGATAAAATCACCATCTCTAGTTTTGACTCCCAATCATCGCGGACTCTCGGATCTGTGATATTGACATTACGCTTCGGGCTGCTTATCACAGACGTTAAATTTCATGTCATTGAATCCAAGACATGCTATAACGCTTTACTCGGCCGGCCTTGGTTACACGAGTGTAACATCATCCCTTCTACACAACATCAGTGTATGAAATACTTTAAAGACGGCCTCGAATACACCGTGACGGGAGAGCTGAATCCATTCTCCGTGAATGAAGTCCGTAAGTACGAAGATGCAAAATATTTCTTGCCAGATTTCGAAGACACGGAGAGATATCATAAACCGGAGAACAAAGCTATCACTACCATCCCTGTCTTCGGGAGTGATACTGAGGAAGAGGAAGGGATGATTTATTCAGGTCCACCTCGGCACAACAAGCCGGAACCGTCCGCTCCTATGTTGATCTTTGGCAGCGACTCGGAAGATGAGGTCTATGCTATATTCTCTGCTCGGCCTTCAATACGAACATTCGCTGATGAAGAGCAAAGTTTGCAAGTTGCCATGGTTCCGCCCAAACATCATAAAGAACTGGACGTGCTTGATACCTATAGTATGGAAGAGCTGCAGACGTTCTATGTCCCTCCCAGGCGAGAAGGTGAAAAGGCGATCCTATTTTACCGCTCCGGGAAAACTAAAGTGGAGAAAGAAATCTGGCACGGTACAGATCCTACACTTGACAGGCTCCAGCCCATCCGCCTGCCTAGATATTACACAGAAGGCTTGAAAAGGCTATTGAAGCGCCAAGGGATACCCTTCAAACAGACCACTCGAAAAGCTAAGTTCTACGACAGGATCTGGAACGTTCCCGGAACTTAGCGCAAGTTGCCCAACGGGAGAATGGAAGCGATCAGGCTTGGATATATTCGGTCCAAGAAACGGGAGCTACTCCGTGACTGCTATGTCGTACATGACTTTGACGAAGAAGGAGATGCTCAATGAGAGAGTGCTAATCCTGAACCAGAAAAAGTCCCCGACGTAAAAATGCCCGGTCCATCGTTCGAAAAACAAAAGGACAAGCTTATAAGGGAAGCTGGTCAAAAAATCCGAGACGACCACAATCGCGAAATGCCTATCTATGAGAAAGCCAGGACGCAACGCCTTCTTCAATAGGCTGCAAAAGATGAAAATGCCCCTCCCTGTCAACCTGTTGTAAAAAAGGCCCGACGCATAGGCAGAAACAAGTCAAAAAGCGGAAAAGGAATTCAGCAGCAACAAAGCGGGACCAAGAAGTCACGCGAACGGGAATCGAGCGGTCCGGATTTGTCCCTTATGAAGAAGATGAGTTGAGCATACTCTTTTCCTCAAGACAAGACAAAGAAGATACTTGACCTAGCTATAAAACACCAAATGATTACGCTTACGGAGTCTAAACACCTCGAGCAAGCAGGCGAAGTCTCTCACCCGAACTATTGCTCTTATCACAGGGTAATAGGACACCCTCTCGAAGATTGCTTCACCTTCAAGAACTGGGTCGAAGATCAGTATCAGCTCGGCAAGTTTGCTCTATCTTACAGCTGGAGGGTAACGCCGCCACAGAAGCATGAACCCAAAGCCATGAAAGCAGAACCAAATCCACATCGGTCTTGGAAGCAGGCTCGTACTTGTCATATGATAACAATATCAAAAGAAGACCCTGAGGGTATGGATGATCTTCCCTGGTGCTTCGAAAACAGCGATGACGAGATGATCTCAGAATTTCCACCAGCGCCGAAAGAGCTGGAAGATGGAATATACACCACTGCAGATAACCTCAAGAAAATTGAGTTGGGGACGGCGAACGACCCACGACCGACATTCGTTAGTGAGCTTTTGTCTGAAGGAAGGGTGGATGCACTAAAAGACGTGCTTATGCAGCATAGAGATTGCTTCGTATGGAGCTATTCCGAAATGCCAGGATTAGATCCAGAGATCGCGGTCCACAAACTAACGATATCCCCGGACATCAAGCCAATCAAACAAGCACCGAGAAGAATGTGACTCGAGCTTGAGATGAGCATTAACGCCGAGGTCAAGAAGCTGATCGACTCTGGGTTTATCCAGGAGGTTCAGTACCCTGATTGGATCGCTAACATCATTCTGGTGATGAAGAAAAATAGGACAGTGCGCATATGCGTGGACTTTCGGGATCTCAATAAAGCTTGCCCGAAGGACGACTTCCCAGTACCGGTTACCGAGCTGATGATAGACAATACGTCCACTCACGAAGTATTCTCCTTCATGGACGGATCATCAGGATACAATCAGATAAAGATGCATCCCGAGGACCAGAAGCATACCGCTTTCCGGACCCCTTTGGGTATATTCTGCTATAAAGTGATGCCCTTCGGTCTAAAGAACGCCGGTGCTACCTATCAGAGGGCCATGACAAAGATCTTCGATGACCTCATACATGAAATCGTCGAATGCTATATCGACGACCTCGTGGTGAAAAGCAAATCATACGGGGAGCATCTCGAGCATCTGAAGATCATATTTCAACGCCTTCGACAATACAACTTGAAGATGAACCCTCTCAAATGCGCGTTCGGGGTGTCCTCAGGTAAATTCCTAGGATTCATCGTCCGACACCGAGGTATTGAGATAGATCTGTCAAAGATCAAGACGATCATGGAGATGCCCCCACCAAGGACTCTCAAGCAATTGCGGTCTCTCTAAGGGAAGCTTGCGTATATTCGGCGATTTATAGCCAATCTCTAAGGCAAATGCCGTCCTTACAGCCACCTGATGAAGAAGGGAACCCCTTTCGTCTGGGATCGCAAATGCCAAAGCGCGCTAGATGAAATCAAGCAATACCTGCAGAATCCGCCAGTACTGGCCGCTCCGGTCAAGGGAAAGCCTCTCATTCTGTATACAACAGCCCTCGAAGGTTCTTTAGGCGCATTATGGGCACAAGAGAATGACCAAGGGAAAGAAAGAGCTCTCTATTACTTAAGTCGAGTTCTCCGGGGGGGCAGAAAGCAACTATTCCCCCATCGAAAAACACTGTCTGGCGTTGATCTTCGCGGTAACAAAACCCAGGCACTATGCATTGGCACATGAAGTCCGTCTCATATCGAAGGTAGACCCTCTCAAATATTTGATGTCAAAGGCTATACTGACAGGTCGGCTCGCTAAATGAGCCCTGCTCTTGATGGAGTTCTCAATAACTTATCAACCTCTTAAGGCAGTGAAAGGCCAGGCCATCGCCGACTTCCTCGCTGAACATCCAATACCAGCCGATTCTCCCTTGAACTGCGAACTGCCAGACGAACATAAGTTTGATGCGATCAAAAGAAGTGGTACCCGGTGGGAACTCTATTTTGATGGAGCGTCTTCCATGAAGAAGCGTAAACAATGCACCCCTATAATCAAATCAGGGGTAGGCCTCATCTTCGTAACTCCACAAGGAGAGATAATGCGCTTTGCTTTCTCCTTAACAGAGCCGAGGACGAACAATGAAGCCGAATACGAAGTTTTGATAGCAAAGCTCGAGATCGCCATCGACATGGGAATTGAAAACCTCCTCATATATGGAGATTCTCAACTGGTCGTCAGTCAAGTAAATGGCGATTACCAAACGTGCAAACCCGAACTGGTAAAGTATGGTGAGAGAGTACAGCAATTGCTGACTCAAATTCCCTCCTACATGCTGGAAAGCATACCGCGCGCGGAAAATAGTAAAGCAGACGCACTAGCTAAGCTCGCTAAAGAACTGGCTGACGAGAACCTCGATGACGTAAGAATCGTGGTACAAAGCCGTCGGGTGCTTGCCCCAGCAGAAATATCTCCAGAATCATCCGAAGAAAAGGGAGCGACTGAGCAAATGGCTATGCAAATAAAAGACCAGGAAAAGGCTGAGGATTGGAGAGAAGCCTTTATAGACTACTTCAAATCCCGTCGAACACCTGAAGATGCGTCCTCAAGATATCAGCTTATGAAACGAGCTCTGTCTTTCGCCTTCGTCAATGATACTCTATACAAGAGGTCATTCGATTCTCTGTGGTTGAGATGCCTGGGTCCTGAAGAAGCGAAGAGAGTCATTCAGGAAGTTTATAACGGACTCTGCGGTTCTCACCAAGCCGGACCGAAGATGAAGTTGAAGATTAAATGGATGGGCTACTACTGGCCCGCGATGATTCAGGAATGCCTTGAATATGCGAAGCAATGCCACTCATGCCAGATTCATGGGGACTTTATCCATCAGCACCCAAATCCTCTACATCCAACAGTGGCTAGCTGGCCGTTCGAAATGTAGGGGACTGACGTAATCGGTCCCATCGAACCAGCATCGTCCAGGGGACATCGATTCATTTTGGCGACGACTGACTACTTCTCCAAATGGGCAGAAGCGGTACCACTGAGGGAAGTGAAGACGGAGAATATCCTCCATTTCTTTAAGACGCACGTCATTTATCAATTTGGAACTCCGCGACGGATCATCTCCAATAACGGGCCAGCCTACAGAAGCCACAAGATCAGCCACTTCGCGCAACAACACAACATAGACTGGAGATACTCCTCAGTTTATAATCCCCGAGCTAACGGTCTAGCTGAGGCTTTCAATAAGACCTTAACGAAGATCGTGAAGAAGACGGTGTCCCGAAATAAGAAGGACGGGCACGAGAGACTACAAGAAGCTCTCTGGGCGTATCGAACTACGTTCAAGATGGCCACGAACACAACGCTGTACGCGTTGGTATTCGGTACAGAAGCAGTACTCCCCCTCGAAATAGAATTACCCTCTCTACGAGTGGCAGTCCACTACGAGCTGACGGACGAAGAAAATGCTCACCTTCGGCTTGAGGAGCTTGATGCCCTTGATGAAACCCGGCTCATAGCGCAACAAAATCTGGAGGCTTATAAAGCAAAGATGACGCGCTCATATGAAAGATTGACTAGGCCGAGAACATTCCGCCAAGGCGAACTCGTGCTAGTGGTCAAAAGACCTATGATCCCCAATCGCGCCAAGCGGGGAAAATTCGAGCCGAACTATGAAGACCCGTAAATCATAGACAAGGTCTACCAGGGTGGGGCCTATCTACTCATGGATATGCACTGTGAAAGGCCTTTCAGGCCAATAAACGGTCGCTTCTTAAAGAAATACTACGCTTAATGAGTCACAGCCTAGGTCAATGATAGATGACGACGAATATGTCCGCTCGCTATCTTCCTAAGCCCAAACTCTATAAGTAGTAGCCGGCCTTCTTCAACAACGGACCGAAACGTCCTTAAACTAATGATGGACCACTACGTCCTAAAACTAGCTGTTGACCGAGATGTCGATAAACTACGGTGGATTGCAACATCCCTAAACCGATATATAAAAAAAAGAAGAATAATAAAAAAAAAGGGTATGTCCATAAGCTAAAAGGGTACGGATGAAAACCCGAAAGGGCTCCGTGAGTAAAAACAGCAGGGCTACCGGCAAGTGCTTGTGAAAACCCGAAAGGGCGCGATCTTGTTATATAAAAAGAATAAAAAAAAGAGAAAAAATGGTATGTCCATAAGCAAAATGGGCACAGATAAAAACCCGAAAGGGCTCCGTGAGTAAAAACAACAGGGCTACCGGCGAGTGTTTATGAAAACCCGAAAGGGCGCAACCTCGTTAAAAGACACTTGCAGGGGCCTCTCGACCTTGTGAGGAGAAATCACCCGCGTGAGATCCTTACGACTCACAAGGGAATAACACACTTAGGGATCCCCATGATTCTTAAGGAGAAATACACTTGCGAGATCCTTACAATTCGTAAGAAAAACTCTCTTATGGGACCCTCACGGCTCATAAGATTTGAAAGTCTTAAGCTACAGAGACCTGAACCTGTTCTTAAGCAACCCCCACAACCTTCGATATTGCCCTAAAAGTGGCTCAATACTGACCCTTGTATGCAATCCACGAGCGCGAATAAACATTTCCCTAACCAAGTCCCACCCGTGACTAGGGATATGTCCATATGGTGAACAACCCTTGTAAGTCCTTTCGATTTATAAGGAGAAAACCCTTTTGTAAGATCCTTACGACTTACAGGGGAACATGCACTTAGGAATCCTCATGATTCCTAAGGAGAAAACACACCTACGAGATTCTCACGACTTGTACGGAGAAATACCTTTGTGAGACCCTTACGGCTCATGAAGTCAAAAGCCTTAGTCAACAGGACCATAACCCTGTTTACTAAGCCACCTTTGTTCGATATTGACAGAGGCAAATGATGATTCGCTCCTGGCAATATCCCAGTCGTAGCGATGCTGATGCTGAAATCGGTGTCTAATCCCAAGCTTGCGGCAAAAAGCTAGCGAGCCACACATGCATACGAAATAGCCGAAATGATGGGGCGACTTGCAACAAAATCAGCAAGTAAAAATGTATGCATGCAAAATAGCTGAAATTATTGGGCAACTCGCAATAAAAAGCTGCGAGTGAAAATAAAATAAATAGCCGAAATGATGGGGCACCGCGAAAAAAAAACAGCCGAAATGATTGGGCAATCACGACCTTCGCGATATAAAAGCTGAAATGATAGAGCATCGCGGAAAGAAATAAAATAAAAAATATATATAATAAAATTTATGCCCTACAGGCGATATTACAACAATCCCTGTATACAATCCAGGGGCACAAACAAAGAAGGAAACATATCTTCCCTCCCCATGCTCCATCAAACAACGGAGCCAAGTCTTGACGGCAACTCATATAAAGCATGAAAGACAATCGGAGATCATCTCGCACCAGCGCGGAGTGGTTACCACCTCGACGTTCGTCTCGATACAGCAGACGAGATGTCACGACAGCGTTCTTCCTCCAACAGGATTCGGACGTGACAAAGCAAATGAAGCGAACGCCAAATTCCCAGCTTCATGGTCTTGACGGTAACTCATATAAAACCTGAAAGACCATCGGAGATCATCTCACACAAGCATAAAGTGATCAGCACCTCGACGTTCGTATCGATACAGCAGACGAGATGTCACCCTGCGTTCTTCCTCTAGCAGGATTCAGACGCGACAATCAAACAACGGAGCCACGGCAAAATCTCTAGTTCCAAACCTCGATGGTTCACCAACAACCTAGAGACAACCGCGACATTCGTCTCGATACAACGGACGCAATGCCAGCAAACGAAGCGAAGGCCAAATTCCTAGTTTCAGGGTCTTGACGGTAACTCATATAAAACCTGAAAGACTATCGGAGATCATCCCACACCAGCGCGGAGTGGTTATGACTCATCGGGGCTCTCCAAAATGGGCCTAACCTCAAGTAAAAAGCGGCATGGCAAAATTCCTAACGCTTGCTCTTCCGACGGTCAAACTGCCTAGGAGGATTGCTTGAAGACGTCTTGTCCAGCCCCCGAAGGGATCGGAGACATGACAGTCGCAAGGCTACTCGAACAGCAAGGTTGCCTATCGAGAAATACATCAGCCGACACGACGGTACGATGGACAAAACCCTAGTACCACAGACCCTAACAGACCTCTGTCGTAAAGTGCAGAGGTTAATTGTGACGTTAGGATATTCTTGCGAAAAATGCTCGATTCGTCTCGACTCGTGAGGAAAAGCTTTAGGCAGCGGGGATTAAAAAACCTGTTTCCTAAGCACTGAGGCCCTATAAGTCGGTCCAAAACGGACTCTTGCATACTATTCACGGACCACACTCTCCAAAGTCGAATCTCGATAAGGAGGGAAACAACCACTTACGAGTCCTCTCGACTTGTAAGAGGGAAATTCTCTAGTGAGATCATTACGACTCTCAAGAGAAAACACACTTAGGTGTCCTTATGACCCCTAAGGAGAAAATACACCTACGAGATCCTCTCGACTCGTAGGGAGAAAAGTCTTTATGAGACTCTCAAGGCTCATAAAGTTGAAAAAGTATTAGGTGACAGATCCTAACCCTGTCTTCTAAGCCATCGCTACTCTACAAAAGGCATAAGATTGACATTTATATACTATCTACGAATTACACTTGCTAAAATCGCATGGCAAACAACACAGCAAGAAAGAAGAAAGCAGAGAAATGACACAAGATATTATGAAGAATGTATATCTTTTATTCATGACTTCGATTGAGTACAAGATACATTGTGTTAAAGATTAATAGAAACAAATACATTTTATGCACAATTATAAATGATGCAAAATTGTCATTGAGAAGGGAGCGTTTTAAACAAATTCGCAAGCTGTTCTCGCACTTTTTTCAACGCCTCTTCTTGATCGGCTGCCGCTGCCAACTTTGCTTCCACCTGGGCTCGCTGCTGCAAGTAGGATGAAAGTTGTTCTTCGACGGCTCGCCGAGCTGCTTCATGACCTTGGGCATCACGCTCAACGGTATCGAGCTTCTGCTTCAATGTTAACCCGTCGGAGATACTTTGCAGGAGGCATTCGAAGATAACTTTCACCCGAGCAGCGTTCGCGTCGACCTCAGCACGCAGTCGAGCAGACTCGTTTGAGGTTTCTTTGCATTACCTCCGCTTTAGAGCCGCTTCTTGTTCAAGATGGCGGAAGTAAGAAGCGCTCTGCTCGATCCACGCCGCCCGTTGAGTGCTCGTGGCCAAAATCTCGGGGGCAGGACGCATAACCTCCAGCTGATGCAGGCGGGCCTCGATCTCCCTACAGGGATTAACCCATGACTCGACGACACCTTCATTATGGAAATTTACAAGCGTCGCCAGCATCGGATTAACCTCGGCAGCGAAATCTGCGGTAGATATGGGAGCTTCTGCGTCAAGCTCCTCGACGCACCCGCTCAGCATACTCAGACTCATCGCAGCACCCTTTGAGGATGGATGTCTGGAGAATGGGCCTGCCGGCATCATGATCCGAGACTCGAAGGGGGCCGGAATCGGAACGACAGCTGCAAAAACAAAACACAATCAAATGACGGTTCAAGAAATATAGAAAGGTCATCAATGACGAAATCTACTATACCAGCTGCAGCAGGTGGCAAAGCCGGGAGGACCGGTGGCGCAACCGATCTTTCATCTCCTCCTTCGATCTGTAGCACTGCAATCAGGGTAAGGAAGAATCAGAAATAATTCCATTACTGAAGAAAGAAAGGGCATTAATTGAAAACTATACTCACCAGCACCACTGGAAGAAGCAAGCTCCGACGGGAAGGAGAAGTGTGGGTGCAGCACCTGGTACAGGTGATCAAAAAGCACTCCTGCAAGGACGCAATAATACAATGTCAGTACATAAATTATGCAGCCTAAAGATGAGACTGATAAGTCATAAATCCATACCTTCCAGCATCTGCGACGGTACGAAAGAGGGTAGAGAGGCGGCCACCGTCAGGGCGGTAACTAACGGTGCTGTCTCGAGTAGCTTGATTTCGGCACCAGCCGCACCTGCATTAGAAGCAAGATAAACTTTATTAGGAAAGACTGCGGAATAAACAAAAGAGAGAAGGGCGGTGACCTAAAATTTACCTGATGAGCCGCCAGCTAGGGCCCTAACGAGGGCGTTACTTGATGTAACGGTGGCGTCTTCCTCCTCCATTGGGACGGTCTCACCTCCCGTTGCCTTATCGCCCGACTCTACAGGAGCCGTCGTTACGCTCGCGGCGCCGGGAGACGACAAGGAGCCGTAAGCGGGGAGAGCGATGATCGGAGCGGCACCCGACTCTTGAGAAAGAGCGTCCGTCTCATGCTCAGCGATCATGCCCATCTTATCCACTACCACCTCGGGCTCGGCGGTCGCAGCCGTCTTGTCCACCACCGCCATGGGTTCATCGGTCGCAGCCGCTCCATCCGCTGCTGCCCCAGGCTCGGTTGTAGCAGCCGTCTCACCTGCCGCCCCCTCGGGCTCAGCATCAGCAACCGTCTCGGGCATAGTAGGCGTGACTGTCTCATCAGCCACTAGCTCAAGCCCGGCGATTACGGCTGCACTGCCTACCGTCGCCTCGAGATCAGCTGCTACCTTCTCCACCGTTCCCTCAGGCTCGACAGTTTCCTCCGCTCTTTCAGTTGGACTTGGCCCTGCAGGACAAGATGTATAAGAACCGATAGTTTTACAACTCTTACAACAAAGCCTCGAAAAACACGTTACCTGAGGTGGATTGATCGTTGGTTTCTTGAGCTGCACGCACCGCCCGTCTATGAGCAGTAGACAAGGCGACCGGTGGCTCCTTCGAAGAAGTAGCAGCGGGGGTAACGGCACTTGGGCCCGCTCCAACGGCCAAAGCAGCGCTGCGCTCCTTCGCTGCGCGCCTCAAGCGTTTCCTCTCCTCCCGGGCCGTCACGACGGACATCTTGGAAGCTTGCTTCAGCAAGGCGTTGTCGTCCGCGTTCAGAGTTGCCTCCAGAGCCTTCAAGGCATCCATCATCGGCTTTTTAAGTAGAGACTCTCGCGGCAACCCCAAAGAGGCCGGGACTTCGGCAGCTGGCCCGGGGATAATTCCTGCGTCGGCTTGCGAGGCAGGTCTTGTGGTCCCTGCAATAAGACAAAGAAAATGTTAGATTGGCCATAAGAAAGGAGAATAAAGACTCAATGAGCCGAGACGTACCAACGCCCGATAGAGCGCGTTTCCTTTCTTCCTCCTCGAAGGTTTTGAGGGAAGCAGCGATGGCTTCTTCGGTAGAAATGCCTATTTAAAAAGGAAAAGCATTAGTCAAAGACAATGATAAAAGCACGATGAAATGACGAAGAATGCAACTAGTGATTACTTGATTGCGCGAGTCTAGCCAACCACGCTTCGAGCCTTGCCGATCGCTCAGAAGCCGCGATGGCGGCTGCCAGATCGGTGTCTTCTGGCTCTACGAAGAAACCCTCGTTGCTTCCGTACTCACTTAGGCCTTCGGTAAGACGGGCCTGAGGCTCTAAGCCGAGCACAGCATCAAGAGAAAGAACAGACTTCTTCTTCCTCTTCTGAGCCCGGACCCCGGTCGCATCCAAAATCAACTTACGCTTCGTGGGCACCTTGGGACGGTGGGTCCCGATGTCCGAGCCCACGCCGGACTCTGGCGAAACCACATTCACCGTCTCCACCGGAGCACGGGGCGCTGGGGGCACGTCCACGATATCACGAGGCAATCCACGCGGAGGGCTCAACATGCACGGTGACTCATCTCCAGCATCTCTCAGCGGAGGAATGACAGGGATCCTTGGCCTCAAGGGAGCTTTGCGGTCGCTGCCAGGGGGCACACCCTTGCGGTCAACCAACAACCGCTTCTTTTCCCGGATGACGGCACCCATCGCGTGCGCGTACCAAGCCACGTACACGTTGAGGGCCCTTGGAACGCAAGTCGGCTCGCTAATGAAGAAATGGGAGCCCGTGTTTATCCGCATGAAGTGATGTAATGCATTCTGTATCCCCTCTCCGGTGGCTGTAGGCTCTTCCAAAAATGCCTCCAGTGGGACCCCTTGGTTATAACTTAACTACTGGGCGAACCGATGTGGGTTGTACCTCATGAAGAGCGCCATATCGTTTTGCCTGAACACCAGGAAGTCCGGCCGGATGGAGTATAAATGTAGAATCTCCCAGGCTTTCAATATGGAGGCCCCGTCCTTGAAACCATCACGCAACGCCAACACCGCCTTGGAATTCTCCGGGCTGATGGTCATGACCTTGTCCGTGAAAGAAATGCTCGCTCCGACCGTGCGCGGACGAAGAAGCAACCCCCTAGCCTCTCGTGGAGACGGATTCACAATAGAGGCGCCGATCAGCCGCATAACTCTTGGGAATCTGTACTTCTCGTAAAGCGAGGGTCTTTTATGAACACCAAATACCCCGAGCACATGCATTTCCATCCATGAAGTAAAATAGTGCATCGGGAAATTGACAGGTTGCACCCCTGGTTCATTTGCGTCTGCCGCCACGCTGAGTCCATGGTACAGGTGGGCCAACCCGGCAATTCCAATCGATAACTGTATACCAGCCATCATCCGATGCGCTGGGTAGAAGACGGACGGCCTCATGTAGCATGGGTGCATGGGGAGCGCGAACCAGCACGGCTATAACCCCAGAAACCCGAGAAAGAAGGTCTCCTCGTCAATACCCGGGACGGCGATTTCCGAAAAGGGCATGACTGCAGCATCGGGGAGGTAAAAACCCTTTTGGTCGTCCTCCATTACTAGTCGATGATCTAAGCCAAAGCCGAAGGGGTCGTCGAGCTTGGCGAATTTTTCGCCCCGTTGTGATAAAATCTCCGGACGAAGAAAGCGGGCGATGAAGTCTGTAAAACTAACTCCCCGGCCACCCGATTCTAAATAGAGACTTTCATACATATTCAGCACCCTTACCAGGCTCGGAAACTGGTGCTGAATAGCATTCTCCGGCGTTAGGCCCATTACCAGCGGCTTGGTGGCGAAGACATATTCATCAGGAGGAAGTAGCTCTTCATAATGTTCCCCCCTCACCGGAAAACTGGAAATCTCAGCAAACTCTTCCAGGGGGATGGAGACTTCCCTGTCCGTCAAAAGAAAGGAATAGGTGGGGATGTTCCATTGTTCCACGAATGCCTTAACCCACCACGTCGGAGGAACGGGATACTCGAACAATGAAGTGTAGACTGCAGGGTATAGGCCAATCTTCATCAAATGCGTCTTCTTCACTGACAAGATGTATCTGGCCCACTGTAAATACCCGGCCGATTGTCGAGGGGTCAATCCAATGTTGTAAGGTTGTTTCCAAGGGCGCGCTTCACCCTGGCATATGCGCCGCCCCAGAATATCCACAGCTGGTGGCGGCTGCACGGGAATGGCAGCAATCGAAGGCTGAAGAAGATCCTTCGAATTCCAATTTACGACCTCCACGGCATAGTTCACCGGGGGTGCATCCTCATATGGGATCGATGAGATCGGCTCTGACGGCGTCGCACAAGAAAAGTTTCGGCGACCCTTGATGATTTCGTTGTACCACCTACCCCACAGATGAAGGTTCTTATACTCCGGGTCATGATCCTTAATGAGAGCGAGAACCTCCCGGTCCACTGGCGCCTCAGGGAATCCTCCCTCTGAGCGGAAGAATGAGAATGAAAGATCAGCAGACATGGTGCCTGCAAGAAAAAGCGAAATTCAGTTATCAGCATCATAAGTTAATTTTAAAAATTCCCACACTTGGTACTTTAAAATTTATATCACACTGCAATGCAGTGGAAAGGGAACCAAAGGGGGACCCACAAAATCCAGATGACAATGCATCAGTTAATAAGACAACCTCATCATTGGATGAGACTGTCAATTAATGAGGAGATCCTCAAAAGAATATTCTCATTAAATGAGAAATCCCTTGAGACAAGGAGAAAATCTCCCTTTTCAGAGCAAAGCTCTGTCACAGAGTGACACTTGTCAAACTCTAGTCACAAGGGAATAAAATTCCTTAAAAGAACCTAGCTCTGTAATAATGATGGAAAAATCTATCAAAGGAAAAATTAATTTCTAAAAATTAAATTTTGGGATCTTAATGATCCATGAAGAATTCTTAAGAGTTCATCATCAGAAGATCAAAAGATCTATGGTTTTGTCAATGAGCAAAGCTCTGTTCATGGGTTAAGAAACCCTGAAACAAATTCTTGAGAGCAAAGCTCTGTTTATGAAACCCCAAAAGGGTTTTCTTTAGATCAAAAGATCTATGAGAGCAAGGCTCCATTAATTGAAATTAATTTAATTAAGTTAAGTTAATTTTTACCTAAGATGTTTCTAGAGTTCTAACTCTGAAAATGAGAGCAAGGCTCCGAGGTTCTTGAAAACAAGAGTAAGGCTCTGAAAATAAAATTCTTGAAGATGATAATCATCTGCTGAGGACCAAGGATCCTATTTATAGGCGTTTAAGCCCTCCTTCAACTCCTGAGTTGATCCAACGGTCCGGATCTTGCCACCGCTGCACTCACGTGTGCGCCACGTGAGCGCAACGGTGGGGGGCATTTGTTTCCCCCAATCAGAGCAAAGCTCTGTTTGAATTTCAAATTCAAAAGGTGAAGCAACGCTTCAGATCCCTTGCGCTGCGCGCAGAGTGCCACGTGTCAAAAGCAGACACACCAGCACAAGGGGCGCTGTGCCTAAGGCAGCGCACCCCAATCAAAGCAAGGCTCTGTTTTAAAATTTAAACTTTAAAAATAAAGGAAGCAACGCTTCAGATAACTTGCGCTCTGCGCTGCACGACACGTGTCAGCGCTCTGCGCTGCGCTCTGCGCTGCGCTCTACGTGTCAGCGCAGGTGCGCTAGCGCTCTGCGCTGTGCGACACGTGTCAAGCGCATGTGCGTTTGCGCCAACTGCGCCAGCACTAAAATTTAAATAATAAATTATTTAATTAATCAGAATTAAAATTCTAGAAAGATCTTTCCAATCTTATTAAAATAAGAAGATTGTCTTCTGTAAAACAGAGGCCTTAAGATCAAAGATCCAACGGTGGGGAAATATCCCCAGATCAATCAGAGAAAGATCTCTGTAACTAACTCAACAAACCAATTGGCCCTATATAAAGGCCCCTAGACTCCAAGACACATAAATACAGAGATAGAGAAAAGAGAAAACTCTCTAAAAAAATTTGAAAGGCAAGCCTTTGAAGAAAGAAGATCATCTTCTTCAAGGTAAAGAATTAAATTCTTGGAAGAAAAGAGATGAAAACACCTCACAAAAAGAAGAATTTCTTCTAAAAATATCAAAGATCTAAGAACAAGATCAAGATCTTCAATAAAAAGAAAAAGATCATAAAGATCTAATCACAAAAACAATAAAGAAGTAATTTACTTCACCCCTAGATCTTTTGATCTATATAAAGGCACAGCCTTTTGATGAACTATTGGTTCTCGAATATTGAGGTAGAACCTCTTCGGAACAAGAAGAGCTTGTTCTCTGATCTGAATTTGATCAAGATGCGCTCTGCGCTATTGGACAATGCCCTGTACTCTTAATTTACGCTGTTGCGCTCCTTGGACTGGCGCAAGTCACCAGAGAGCGCCACGTGTCAATCTGCGCCTTGCGCTCCTAAAAATAGAGCGCTGCGCTCTTGAATTGGCACACTGCACTAGAGCGCGCCACGTGTCAGCAGCGCACTGGCGCAGCGCACTGCGCTAACAGACTTGCGCTCAGCAGAGCGTGACACGTGTCACCTCCACATGCGCTGGCGCCTTGCGCTCTTTAATTGGCGCAGAGCGCCTGACAGGCCACGTGGCGCACTGTCAGACCACTAAATGCTGTGCATTATTAAAAAGGGGCAGATCCCAATTAAGAAGCCTAACAGGCCTAATATAAATGCCATGCATTTAAATAAAAAGCCCAATGCTATGCATTGTTTAAAAAGTGCATGTAGGGTTACTAGGCACTCTAAGAAGGTTTTACAAGGTATCAACCATGCCCGATTAAAATTTTAGCCATGCCGAATAACTCTAAACAAGATCTTTGCTAGATAATTAGGGTAACACATGCAAGAAAATAACAATTATCTCTAAGTGAATACGAAATACAACCTTTGTAGATCGGTCCTTCACTTCTTAAGCTCCTTGTAGTAGTCCCTTCACTGCGATCATCGAACTCCCGGACTCTCGGACGGCTCCATGAGAAAATCGCAACGGGATTGCTTGAAGTCTTCGAGGCCGAAGATGATCTACGTTGAGGGAATACGAACTCAAGCTTCTACTTCACTAACTAGAGAATTAGTGAAGTAAACACCCTAAACTAAAGTGTTAGTCTAGTAGAGGATGATGAAATAGGAAATGGGTACACTTTAGAATTCCTTTTCTCACAATCTTTCTCTCTCTTTTTCAAACCCTAGCAAGAAATTGAAGGAGGAATAAAATGTGCTCAAAATGAGAAATGAAAACTAATCAAGAGAAAGTTAGCTAACCATGGGTGAGTGGGTATCATATACTAACTCATGTAGAGACATAACCATGGATAATTATAGTGGTTAGGTTAATTAATATCTTAAGTAAAACAAAACTAGTGGACTAAGTCAAATGCAAACATAAGTTTCATGAAGCTTCATGCATGTGAGCTCATTATCCATTTGTTTTTAGAATTACTTTAAATATAAAAACCAAATCAATATAATTATAATGGTGTATGTCTCATACACCCCATGTAGTGTGTATCAACAACCATGATACAAAAATGAACACAAATAAATATATATCACATATATATTAAGTTGTGCACAAGTGAGAAAAATAAATGCTTAAGTAAACCAATGTTAGTTAATGTAAATTAGTATATCACATATACAATTATACACTAAATTTTCAAATCAACACTTGACTTAATAATCCGGTTATACCTCATATAACCGACTAACACAAAATGTACCAACTTATCGAATCAACACTTGATTCGATAAGCCGGCTATATCTCATATAACCGGCTGATACAATAGTCGCGAGAATAGAATACGGTATCACATACACGCATTATTCTCGGTCCCGCACATATCACATATGCGCTCCTATTTCGTTTTGCCTGAGCCGGTAAAACCTCTATGTAGGACTCTAAAGACTCGTCAATACGCCGGCAGTAGGTGATGATCATATCAAGCACCCACAAGCCGTCAGCGGTATTAGCTGGACGTAACGGCTACCCGGGTATTGAGTGATCAGAAGATCAGCAAGCAAGCCCGCTCCAACTCCTGCAAAAAGCCTGACAGTGACACTACCGTACAGTCCGGTCTCCTCGTCTGATATGTCGCATATCAAGTCTAGAGGTGGTAAGCATCAGACCCCAATAACCGATAAGTCATGCCGATATGAGGCTCATAACGGGTCGAGACTACTGGTAACACTTACCAGTAAATCTCTAAACCAGCCCTGGCCAGGGACTTCCCTGTTATGGCCAATCGAGCATAGCGCAACATCAACCCCCAATACCGGGAGAGACGAAACCCCTCCTATCGCTCATTGCCTCCATGTGACTCGGGACTGTACCCAAAAACCACCGTTTTGCACGTCCTCTTGGACGTGGTAAGGTGGAATCAAATCATAGTGGGAATCACACAAGACTCTATAACGATCTCGGGTCTACAGACTAACCTGTACCAGTATCACTAGAGAACTGCCATCTGACGTAAGGTATAATACCATCTGGGAGTTCTCGGAGAGTCCGTCCAGTGTACCCAGTCTCCACTGAGCACCCGTATATCATCTCTGATGTCAAACACCAATGGATATGGGATCATCCATCGCCCATCTACATGAGTCCAGAAGGTATACGCTAGTCTACTCTGGTATATCGATGCCCCGTCTCGATACACCTACGACTAGGGACCTTGAAGGATGTACTTATGGACTACCATGTCCCCACTAGTATGATCCGCATCATAGTCCAGGTAGTCAAGTACACATCCTAAGGGCTTTACCAACATGTAACAGAGAGACAAGCAGTGTACATGTTAAGGTAAAGAGTAACCAGATAGCATACTATCACGTCGAGCAAGAAAGTCCTTCCTATATATGTCCAAGCATCCACTACAATATACATCTATATGTATAGTAATGGCCTCTAGGGCATACATATAACTAACAATCTCCCACTTGCACTAGGGCCATCTGAGAACAGTGGTTGAAGTATTTCATACTCAACCATCCCATAAAAGTCTCTTTCTGGGAAAAGGCCTTTGTGAGTGGATCCGCCGTATTGTCCTCTGAGTCTACTCTCCTGACCTCGATCCCCTGGAGATCAACCATCTCCATGATCAGGTAACACTGCCTTAGAATATGTCTGGATCACTGATGAGATGGACGTTCCTAGGCATAAGCCACTACTCCATTGTCTCACAATGGTAGGAACGAAGTTCATCTCATGAACTAATATACACCTAGACTGCCTCTTTGGTAGCATCTTTGGTAGCGATGTATCCAGCCTTTATCGTCTAGTATGCCACGGTATCTAGCTTGGAACTCTTCCAACATACCGTCCCTTTACTGAGGGTAAAGACAATTCCGGCGACTGACGTTCAGTCGTCCTTTTCACCCTGGAACCTTTCCAGTGATTCTCCCCAGAATCAATTGATACCATCTCACTACATCTAGTGAGTATCCTAACGTCCAATTAGATCTATCTCATAGATCCAAACGCAGGATTTAGGAGATATCACTTTGATCCTATATGGAGAATCCTTGTGATAAGCAGAGATTGACCGAGCGTAGCATAGGAAACTCCTTCCCCATCAAGAGTATGTCATCCACGTACTCTACGAGGATCACCACCATACTCTCTACTACCTTTTTGTATATACAAGGTTCATATACCATTTTGATGAAGTCAAACTCTTTGACTAACACATCAAAACAGACGTTCCAACTCCGCGATGCCCGCTTTATCACATAAAACATCTTGCACACGTTTCCGCTGCTCCCACTGTCTACGAAGCCCTCTGACTGTGTACTTATAGACTCTCTCTTCTAAAATATCTTTTAGAAAAGCAGTCATGACACCCAACCGCCAGATATCGTAGTCATGGTATGTAGCCGTGGTAAGTAGGATCTGGATGGACTTAAGCATAGCTACTTAGAAAAGGTTTCATCATAATCCATACCTGGTCAAATGATGCAAAACTTTAACAAGTCTAGCTTTGAAAGTCTTAACTTTTCCATGTACACCAAGTAATCTTCTTAAGATATACTTGCTCCTGATGGGGATTCAACCCTTCAGATAATGCAACCAAAGTCCATACTTTGTTGGTGTATAAGGATTCCATCTCAGATCGTTAAGCATCCAGCCATTCTTACAGAGTCCTACTCCTGATGGCCAGCTCAAAACTAGTTGGGTCATCATCTCATGATGCATTCCTCGCTCTCACTGTCATAGAGAAACCAAAGTATCTCTCAGGTGGGTGAGGAACCCTACCAGATCGGCGGAGAGGCTGAGGTTCATTGGGAGCTATTGAATCCTCCGGTTCTACCTAATCGTCAGCTGTAGTTTGTATAGCTGGAACTCCTTCCAGTTCTACCTCATGACCACAAATTTGTTTCCAAAATAAATTCCTTTTCCCAAAAAGGTGGCATGCCGAGAAACAAAACATCTTTTGTTTCTCGGTGCGGTAGAAGATATTCCTTTGCGAATGCTTGGGATATCCAACAAACTTCCACAGAATTGACCTTGCCTCGAGTTTGTCCGGATTATGCTTTTAGACATAGGCTGGACAACCCCAAATCTTAACAAACTTAAGATATGAGCTCTTCCCTTTCCATATCACATATGGAGTGGTAGGCAACTGATTTGGTTGGAACGCCATTCAATAGGTATGCAGCTTCACAAGTGCATAACCCCCATAAGGAAATAGTTAACTCAGTAGTACTCATAATAGAGCACACCTTATCACATAGGGTGTGATTGCTCCGCCCTGATACACCGACGTGTTGTGGTGTATACGGAGGAGTAATGCTGAGAGAGAATCTCATTCTCCTTTAGAATAGTCCAGGAATTCCGTGTTTCAAGTATTCTCCTCCTTGATCACATCAAAGGACATAATACTTATACCCGTTTTGGTTCTCTAATTCTAACTTATATTCTGTGAATATCTCAAAAGGTCCGGACTTGTGTTTTAACAGGAACATATGTCTGAATCTTGAGAGATTATCAGAGAATGTAATGAAGTACAAAGAACCGGTCTTGGCATGTGTAGACAGGGGACCTTCATACATCAACATGCATCATCCCAAGAGTTCACTAACTCTTTCTCTATTTTCAATAAACAGAGCTATGGTCATCTTATCTCTGTGACATGACCAGCAAGTTTCACAAGATATAAATTCAAACTAATTTAAATATGCATCTTTATGTAACTTCAGCTAGCCGGGTCGTATTGATATGACCTAGTCTATAATACCTCAAGAAAGATCCGTTCATTTCTGAACTCTTCCTCTTGTGTGTGTTCTGTATACTAAGAACTGTAGTTTGATTTAGAACGTCAATGCTTTTAGATAACGTGCCTGAATCGATCAACCTTTGATATAGGAAATGTTCAAAACATTATCCAACAATACAAAATTATATCCTTTCTTTACTAATAAAGAGTCTGATATGATGTTGTATATCAGGTTCGGTATCTAATAACATTCGTTCAGAATCAATGTATTCCGGTAATACAGGGTGATAGTGACCAACAGACTTGGCAGCAACACTTGCACCGTTTTCTATCTCATGAAACTTATCACCCGTTCTCAGTTCTCTACCTATTTGTAGCCCATGTAACAGATTACATATGCAGGATCCTGATCCGGTATCTCATACCCAGGACGTAAAGGATACTGAGAAACAGTTCTCTGTAATGAACACACCCGAAGAAGATGCATCAACATGCACTTTCTTCGTTTGGGCGGCATGGGAATTCTGGTAATCCCCTATTTCTTGCTCTGTCTTATAACATTTATAAGTTGGAGCGGGACCAACGTACCCCTAGCTCAGTATAACAAGTGGGTTTGGTCAATACATCCGTATTATTATCTTGATTAAGGCATGATATGGTCGCTATCTGGAGAGAGAGAGAAGAAAACACTCTGCGTGCGCTCTTGCAAGATCAGATTGGTTATTATTTTATCTAATCAGGATGGCTCCCACTGTTTTTATCAAATCTTCCTTCAAACCCTAAAAGGAAAGACTAGCCGGGATTAATTACACCCTACAACTTCGCCAATCTTTCAGCCAGGCCAGTGTCGATACTTTGAGGGAGGTTCCCCATGCTTTCGTACGGACCTAATTAAAGTAAACCTCATTTTCCCAGAGGCGTAACCCGTTGACACCTTTCTAGACACCTACTTGATCGGCTAATTGTAATGTGTAAAATTCTTCCAGGAGTAACAATTACTCGCAGTGGGTATCGGGATCCAACTATCTCATAGAAGGTATGCAATCTCATTGCAAATTTCAACACTTGAAATTCCCGATAATTTTGCCCTTAACCTCCTATGACCTTGACAAAGGCCAACAAACCATAGGATGCTAGTCAAGTTCAACCCGTCATTTCTTGATTGAATTAAACCTACCTGCACGACCCTTGACAAAGGCCAACAAGTTCGTACGACTACCCTAACCCAATCTGCATCATATGCATAAGCAGATAAGTACTAGTCAGCTACCGCACACTACGCCTTGACAAAGGCCAACAAACGCAGCACGAATACTAACTACTACTTATCTGAAATGACGGAGGGCTACGACAGGTTTTTCTGAAAACCTATTGCGTAATGAACTTGATATCGTTGTAGAATCAAATGATTTTAAAATGGAGTGTTTTTGAGGCTTTTTCTAGTTTCGCTAAAGAGGTTACTCCCGGTGAAGGGATCTCGGCTCTTTCCTCGTCGAATGAGGTGCAGGATATATCATATATATCACCGTGCAAAGCAAGAACTAGAAAAGCAATCAAAATACAAAACCGAGGGGTGTAGCATCTGCCTGTCATTGCTAAAGGGGTCACTCCCGGTGAAGGGATCTCGGCCCTTTCCTTATCGAATAAGGTGCAGGATGTTCTACAAAGAACACCGCGATGCAAAGCAAGAACTGTAGCTACCTGTTTTTGAAAATTCGATTCCACAACATCTTTTAGGTTTCTTTTCTTTCATTAATCATATTAATGAAGTCCCATCATTTAAGTCACCTAAACATCACAGATAAATACGACGTACACTTATGCCATCCGCATTCGCCTCGATGTCCCTTCATGCACCGTTAGGTTAGGTAACTAACGGCAGAGCGGGGCAGGGCTAGCGCGGGTGTAAAACATAAGTAACGTCTATATAATATACATATATACTATATACAGTATCTATCACAACATATCAAATGATCACATCACAGATATCGCAGCAGAAGAAACATATGGAACATTGGATATACTAGGACATCCGTGTTTTATTTTGAGCCTCTATAAAACACGGATTCCACGGTCACGATGAATAGCCAAACCCACACCCCTAGACCCCTACGAGAGCGGCAAGCAACCCTACCAATTCTAGAGTTAGGAGACCCGGACTCGACTCCTCGAGTTGGTCTCCCACTGGACTCTAGAACCCGGTTACTTGTGCTCTCCTCCTTGGGTCTATCCTAGTGCGGAAAAGTAAATAATATACAAATGGTGACATCAACCTCATCCCGGAAGTTCCCCAATAAAAGAATATTACATACATTTAATTTTACATGTATGAAAATAAAAACCCTCATCTCACATAAAAAACCCCGGCTATTCAGAACGCGACGATCCAATATAACATATCCAGCAACACATAACATCACATGTCATCAACGTAAGTAAATATGCGCATCCCAATTGTTGTTGACATATAGCAACGAAATCGGCAATATCACATATTACACTTACGGTCGCAGAAAAGAAAGTGTAAAACTACAACAGTTGGAATCCGCAACCTCCTTAGACATTGCATGCCTAACAATTATAAACCCCGCATTTTAGTCTCTATATCGAAAACACTTTTCAATATCTAGTCGGGCAATTCAACAAGATTCCCGATATTTTGATCGAATGCTCGTCGCAAACTTTAGTAGACGGCCGCACCCCGGATGCCGTCGACGAAGTGCACTAAGGCGGAACACCGCTGCTGCGAGCACCCAAACGGATGCTTTTAGCGACGGGGTTCTCCTACAGTCACTTGGTCGGGGCTTTGGGGCGTGGTTGTCTATTAAGTTTACCCGGCGAGTATCCGCGTACGCTACGTGATTGCAACGGACTTTTGATCGCATCAAAATCCCGTGGCAACCGATCATTTGAGACTAAACTGCTATGTTTATAACATTCAAATTAGTTATCTCATAACTACTTGTAGATTCCAAATATTGTATCACATTCCAGATAAATAGACAATGTTAAACTTTCCGATCGAATGATCAAACACCCAAGTTTTCCCAAATAGTTCTCAACACTTGAGGGGAGTTTAAAAACATCCATCACATGCCACAGTACCAATGGTCCAGCCGTAGAAGGGTCAAGCCAACGCCTCACATGTGGCAACGCCGTACTGCCCCAAACCCTAAGGTTCAAAAGGCAGTTCAAGACGGTCACATAATCGAGTTAAGGTTTGTTGTCTTCTAGAGGGTCCATTGCGTAACTTGCACGATTTAGACGTTCTTAAACTACGGAAAAATCCAACACTTGAAAATTTTCCGGGTCGGGAAAAAGTGAGTTATTGATATCCGTTCGAACTTTCTAATACTTTCTAAATATCCGGAAAACACAACGAAATTAAATTTTCCGATCGAATCAACGAATACAAAATAAACCCCAGAACACTCAATACTTGAGTCATTTTAAAAATACCCAGAAAATAGTACTAACAGATAAGGGTATTACTGTACAAAAAACATGACCTAATCTCACTGTACGGTCGCGGATCCGCGGCCCAAGCAGGGTATGGCCGCGGTTCCGCGGCGATCCGTACGCATTACGTCATCGTTTTGCACAGTAATTCCTATAATCACCTGCTGAATTTTTAGACATTTTTAATACAGAAAAATCACATTTTTGAAATTTTTTCCAGAGAGGGGTTCAATATTGTCGTATCGGGGTTCGATCGGAGTTTTAACTTCGTAAACACGTCGCCTAATGCTCTAGCTAGGCTCTGATACCACTGTAGGGCTACTAAGCACTCTAAAAAGGTTCTATAAGGCATCAACCATGCCCGATTAAAATTTTAGCCGTGCCGAATAACTCTAAACAAGATCTTTGCTAGATAATTAGGGTAACACATGCAAGAAAATAACAATTATCTCTAAGTGAATACGAAATACAACCTTTGTAGATCGGTCCTTCACTTCTTAAGCTCCTTGTAGTAGTCCCTTCTCTGCGATCATCGAACTCCCGGACTCTCGGACGGCTCCATGAGAAAATTGCAACGGGATTGCTTGAAGTCTTCGAGGCCGAAGATGATCTACGTCGAGGGAATACGAACTCAAGCTTCTACTTCACTAACTTGAGAATTAGTGAAGTAAACACCCTAAACTAAAGTGCTAGTCTAGTAGAGAATGATGAAATAGGAAATGGGTACACTTCAGAATTCCTTTTCTCACAATCCTTCTCTCTTTTTTTCAAACCCTAGCAAGAAATTGAAGGAGGAAGAAGATGAGCTCAAAATGAGAAATGAAAACTAATCAAGAGAGAGTTAGCTAACCATGGGTGAGTGGGTATCATATACTAACTCATGTAGAGACATAACCATGGATAATTATAGTGGTTAGGTTAATTAATATCTTAAGTAAAACAAAACTAGTGGACTAAGTCAAAGGCAAACATAAGTTTCATGAAGCTTCATGCATGTGAGCTCATTATCCATTTGTTTTTAGAATTACTTTAAATATAAAAACATAACCAATATAATTATAATGGTGTATGTCTTATACACCCATGTAGTGTGTATCAACAACCATGATACAAAAATGAACACAAATAAATATATATCATATATATATTAAGTTGTGCACAAGTGAGAAAAATAAATGCTTAAGTGAACCAATGTTAGTTAATGTAAATTAGTATATCACATATACAATTATACACTAAATTATCAAATCAATACTTGACTTAATAATCCGGTTATATCTCATATAACCGACTAACACAAAATGTACCAACTTATCGAATCAACACTTGATTCGATAACCCGGCTATATCTCATATAACCGGCCGATACAATAGTCGCGAGAATAGAATATGGTATCACATACACGTATTATTCTCGGTCCCGCACATATCACATATGCGCTCCTATTTCGTTTTGCCTGAGCCAGTAAAACCTCTATGTAGGACTCTAAAGACCTGTCAATACGCCGGCAGTAGGTGATGATCATATCAAGCACCCACAAGCCGTCAGCGGTACTAGCTGGACGTAACGGCTACCCGGGTATTGAGCGATCAGAAGATCAGCAAGCAAGCCCGCTCCAACTCCTGCAAAAAGCCTGACATTGACACTACCGTACAGTTCGGTCTCCTCGTCTGATATGTTGCATATCAAGTCAAGGGGTGGTAAACGTCAGACCCCAATAACCGATAAGTCATGCCGATATGAGGCTCATAACGGGTTGAGAAACTACTAGTAACACTTACCGGTAAATCTCTAAACCAACCCTTGCCAGGGACTTCCCTGTTATGACCAATTGAGCATAGTGCAACATCAACCCCCAATACCGGGAGAGACGAAACCCCTCCTATCGCTCATTGCCTCCATGTGACTCAGGACTGTACCCAAAAACCACCGTTTTGCACGCCCTCTTGGACGTGGTAAGGTGGAAATCAAAGCACAGTGGGAATCACACAAGACTCTATGACGATCTCGGGTCTACAGACTAACCTGTACCAGTGTCACCAGAGAACTGCCATCTGACGTAAGGTATAATACCATCTGGGAGTTCTAGGCGAGTCCGTCCAGTGTACCCAGTCTCCACTGAGCACCCGTATATCATCTCTGATGTCAAACACCAATGGATATAGGATCATCTATCTCCCATCTACATGAGTCGAGAAGGTATACGCTAGTCTACTCTGGTATATCGATGCCCCGTCTTGATACACCCATGACTAAGGACCTTGAAGGATGTACTTATGGACTACTATGTCCCCACTAGTATGATCCGCATCATAGTCTAGGTAGTCAAGTACACATCCTAAGGGCTTTACCAACATGTAACAGAGAGACAAGCAGTGTACATGTTAAGGTAAAGAGTAACCAGATAGCATACTATCACGTCGACCAAGAAAGTCCTCTCTATATATGTCCAACCATCCACTATAATATACATCTATATGTATAGTAATGGCCTCTAGGGCATACATATAACTAACAGTGTAGAGCCCAAAAAAAGGCCTAACATGCCAAATATAAATAAAATGTTGAAAATTTTCAAATGGACTTAGCCCAATTCTGGCCATAAGTCCTCAATTTAAATTGAACTGAGCACAACTGCTCTCCCAAATCAATTTATACCCGGTTCAAGGGTACATCTCTGAACTCCTCTGATATTTGTCGTTGTAATCCTTCAACGTCGTCAGAGAGGTGACGGGTCCTGACAACCATACATTGCTACGGACTATGGGGTCCTTAAACTCATGGAACGAAATGTTCTTAAACTAATATTCGTTCCCAAAATGGGAATGTTGGAACGAAATGTCCTTAATCTAATATTCGTCCTCAAAATGGGAATGTTGGACCACCATGTCCTTAAACTGGAAATCGACCGCAATGTTTCTAAACTAAACAATAGAGCTTAAATGCTCTCTTGTTGGATCTAAACGATCCCGTTAAGTCGATCTTAGTCTCAAATTAGACTAACGTGTCCTTAACAAACGTTTAAGTTGATCTTAGCCTCAAATATGGCTAACGTATCCTTAAACCAAAATCCCAAACTCAAATCTAAGAAAATACGGATTTGGACTAATCCACGTCCTACGGGCGACAACATAAATTAGTCTCCGTATACAATCCACGGGCAACCACAAACAAAACAAACACCCACGACACGAAGTGACCATCTGGAGAAGGAGAAAGTTGTTACCGCGATGCGGTAGCGTAATTAACTGCAGGGGCTTGCGCCTGCAGGGAAAAGCGTCCCCACAATAAAAAACCCCTTAAACGAGGGGGAATCTGACGAAGTCTGCTACATCGGCCGCATCCGTTTAAACCTTCGATACATGGTGCCATAAATCAACTTGGCATCTCAGAGAGGTGGACGGATAGCACCAATTAGCATCTGCCCCGAATTTCAAGTAAGACGTCTGTCTTGCGCCGTCTTTTGGAGGGGAACAAGACCCCACTCACCTCTCTCTCACTCAGCCTCTCTCCTCTCTCTTTCTTTCTCTTTCTTCTCTCTCTCTCTTCCTCTCTCCCCCACGCAGTCTCTCTATCTTCTTTCTCTCTCCTCTCGAACCCTCTCTCACTCCTCTCGCGATTACTGTGCCTTCCTCGACTCTGGTCACTGCCTCCCCCACTACGGTTACCTCCCTTCATTCTTCTTCTTCTTCTTCTTCTGTAAAAGCTGAGCGCCCACGAGATCCTCCAAGAACCCTAACCCTAGCTTGCCACCGTCAACGACACCCTCATCCACAACCCCTCGTCTCCACCCTCGTACTCACCTCCTTCACCCCATCGCCCTCTCCTTCATCTTCTTCTTTTCATTTTGTTTTTCCCCGCCTCGTCTTCGCCATAACCCATCGCCTCACCCATTACCACCACCACCGACCCTCACCTTCATCACCTCATCATCTCCTTGACCCACTTACCTCACCTCAGCTCCTCGTCTTCCTCCTCTCCTCTCTCTCCTTCCCCGACCAACCCTCGAACCACCCAAGAAACCCAGCACCATTCTCCTTCGAACCCATCACCCTTCACCTGCCTCGCCGTCGCCCCACCACCGGCAACCACCTTGCCATCATCTTCATCGCTTTGCCCTCATCTCCCTCATCGATCTCACCCAGCACCAATCGATCCTTCTCTCAGCCTCTCAAACCCTAACAACCCTCACCTGCACCTCTTGTGTCGACGTCGCTCCACCGCCGGCCACCCCACTTCATCGTCGCCTCTGACCTCACATCCATCACCCACAGCCCTGACTTCAAGAAACCCAGACAACCTTCTTTCTTTCTTCTCTTTCTTCTTCTTCTTGTTTTCTTCTCTTCTTGCTTCCTTGTTTCTTGATTCGTGTTTCCGATCGTCGCCGGAGACCCACGACTCGTCATCACATCTCGCCTCGCCTCTGCCACAGAGCACCATACCAGTAAGCTTCCTTCTCCCTTTTTCTTCCTCTTCTTCTTTTCTTTTCTTTTCTTTTCCTGTTCTTGAATTCTGGATTTCAGAGATCGCCGGAGCCGGGCTTGACGCCGATGATCCAAACGACCCAGAGGATGTACCCTACCTCCGTGATCACCCTCTTGCGTTGCTTGGACCCGTTCCGTGTGCCGTGCGTGCGTTGCGATGTTTTGCCGACGTCGGACGTGTCATACATATCCGTTTCGTGATCCGTTGAGGTAAGTTAATCTTGCTACATGCTATAATACTATAATATATATCTATTTGAATTATAATACTTCAAAATGATTAATTTTGCAATCCACATTATTGTTTTTCAGTTTTATCGATTTATTCGACATCCGTATATATCCGTATATATATCATTTCAGATCTAGTGCATGAAAACCTATCTTATTACATACTATACTACCATATACTGCATCAAATTGAATAGTTACATCTCATATTGTTGAGTTATATGTCCCGCACTTGCCAGTTTATCATTTTACTGTTGTACGACATCCGTACGCATCCATATTAGTATTTACACATCTTGTCGCATGCTAAATTATCTTGCTATATGCTAGGTATAGTATCATGCATCCATACTAATAAAATGTTAACCGTTTATCCCATTACACATCCATATGAAAGTTTTACAGTTTTCAGATACCTGTTTGCAACTATAACATTTAATATACATGTAGCTGCATCTACCTATCATATTAGTACATATTATTATTGTTGGAACACCCCATGTTTAATAAAGTACATCCTAATTAGTATTGGAACTGTAATTGTAACCTTAATCGATAATTGTGCATCCATACTATTGATTTCATATCTATTCGCATACCATGTTGCATTATATCATTTTATTGTTATATTAGTACTCCATACTTGATATTGTGTACCCTACATAGTAATATAGTAACCCCTGATAAATATTTGTGCATCCATACTTTTGTTGTTCATCCGTACCTGCTACAGTTTTATTATGAGCTTCCACTTGATATATGTGCATTACTTGACATGACATGATACTTGTGTACTACTTAACATGACCTGATACACCATTACTTGACCTAACTTGATACATGTACACTACTTGACATGTTACCTGATCTTGTTTCTAATGCCGACAACCCTGACATGTTGTCCCGATGGACATATCCTGTTGTCTGTAAAGACAAACCTGTTCCTGCTTGATCTTGTGTTGGCATTAGCTTCAGATTTATCAATACCTGACTTGAACACATAACTTGGGGGTATGGGGAAATCAAGAATATAACCGAACGTAACTCAAAGGGCCATCTTATTGTTTGCCGTTTTTCCGGGCGTTACGGAATACCTATTGTTTGCCGTTTTTCCGGGCATTACGGAATACCTATTGTTTGCCGTTCTTCCGGGCGTTACGGAATAATCACCGATGGGCTACGATGAGGATTACATTAATTGATTTCGAAGACTTTAGAATAGATAACCCCGTAGCACAGTTTAGATATCACTGCATGTCACTTATACTGATGTACTTCACTGTTATATATATCCCTGTTATACTCTTGTTACTGTTTATTTTCATGCCTGCATATCCTGTTACCTCCTGACTATATTTTTATTGTTTGATATTATGACGCACTGACGTCTGGGTTTTGCATGGCCCAGATCCTCCACCTTTTCTGTTAGTTATATGTATGCCCTAGAGGCCATTACTATTCATGAGATGTATATTGTATTGGATGCTTGGACATATATAGGGAGGACTTTCTTGCTCGACATGATAGTATGCTATCTGGTTACTCTTTACCTTAACGTGTACACTAATTGTCTCTCTGTTACAAGTTGGTAAAGCCCTTAGGATGTGTACTTGACTGCCTGGACTATGATGCGGATCATACTAGTGGGGACATGGTAGTCCATAAGTATATCCTTCAAGGTCCCTAGTCATGGGTGTATTGAGACAGGACATCGATGCACCAGAGTAGACTAGCGTATACGCATCTTGACCCATATGATGGGCGATGGATGATCCCATATCCATCAATGATTGACATCAAGGATGGTGTACGGGTGCTCAGTGGAGACTGGGTACACTGGACGGACTCGCCGAGAACTCCCAGATGGTATTATACCTTACATCAGATGGCAGTTCTCTGGAGACACTGGTACAGCTTAGTCTGTTGACCCAAGATCGTCATAGAGTCTTGTGTGATTCCTACCGTGCTTTGATTTCCACCTTACCACGTCCAAGAGGGTGTGCAAAATGGTGGTTTTTGGGTACAGTCCCGAATCACATGGAGGCAATGAGATATAGGAGGGGATTCGTCTCTCCCGGTGTAGGGAGTTGATGTTGCGCTGTGTTCGATTGGATATAGCTGGAAATCCCTGGCCAGGGTTGCTGAGATTTACTGGTAAGTGTTATCAGTAGTTTCTCGAACTGCTATAGACCTCATACCGACACGACTTATCAAGCTACTGGGGTCTGACGTTTACCATCCCTAGGCGAGATATGCGACATATCAGACGACGAGACCGGACTGTACGGGAGTGTTACCGATTGGATTCGCAGGAGTACTAGCGGGCTTGCTTGTTGATCTTCTGATCGCTCAATACCCGGGTGGCCGTTACGTTTAGCAGACCGCTTGCGGCTTGTGGGTGTTTGATATGATCATCACCTACTGCCGGCGTATTGACGAGTCTTTAGAGTCTTACACAGGGATTTCCTGGCTCAAGCGAAACGGAGTAGGAGTACATATGTGATATGTGCGGGACCGAGATTAATACGATATGAGATACCGTATTCTATTCTCGCGATTCGTGACATTGATCGGTTGTATGCGATATAGCCGGGTTATCGGATCAAGTGTTGGTTCGATAAGTTGTTACACATGATATTAGTCGGTTATAGCCGGATTATTAAATCAAGAGTTGATTTAATAATTTAATGCATAATTATATATTTGATATATTACATTGCATTAACTAGTATTAGCTCACTTATGATTTATTTTCTCACTAGATTGTGCACATTGTTTATATGTGATATATGCAAGTGTACAAGTTTGTATCATGTTTGATGATACACACAAGTTGGATGTATGAGACTTAAACCAAATCAAGGTTAAATTAGGGTTTACTAATTTCCTAACAAATAACAAAAGAGGTGAGACTTTGGTCAAAGTTATCAAGCTTCATGAAGCTTGATAAACATTGACAAAGTCAACTCTTTTGTCATTCCTTAGGATATTAGTTAACCCAACCCTTAACCTAATGCCTTGGTTAATTCTCTACATGAGTTAAGTATGAGGGCTTAACTCAACCATGGTGCAATAATTCATTGGATAAGTTTTCATTTGGATGGATTATTCTTTCTTCTTCTTCTTCATCATCAAGCTCCATCCAAAAGCTTACTAGCTCCAATGGTGCTATGAGAAAAAGAGTGAGAAAATCAATTCTAAAGTGAGCCCACTTCCTACTTCTTCATCCTCTACCACTTGCCATATAGTAGAGTGTGTTCTCTTCACAAAGTTCATGACCTAGTGAAGGAATAGCTTGAGTTAGTGTCTCCCCAACGTAGATCATCTTCGGCCTCGAAGTCATCGAAGCAAGCACGTTCGTTCTTTTTGTGAAGCTTCTCTAGAGTCCGGAGTTCACGATCGCAGCGATGGGAACATCTACACAGAGCTATTGAAGTGAAGGACCGGATCTACAAAGGTTGTAATTCCTTTCACTTAGTGTTAAAGTTGTTAACATGCAAGTTTTCGCCTAAACCCTAGTTTAAAGATCCGGCTTCGGGTTGTTCGGCACGGCTAAAATTTTGATCGGGCATGGTTGATGCCTTGTCGACCCTTATGAGCGTGCCTAGCAACCCTACAGTGGTATCAGAGCCAAGCTAGAGCTTTAGGCGAAGTCTAGACGAAGTTTAAATTCCGATCGAACCCGAAAATCCCGATGTAAACCCTTCTCTGTACATTTTTTGAAAATGTGATTTTTTATGAATTAAAAATGCTCAGAAAAACAAGCAGGAAAAACTAAGAATTATTATGAAGTACGGTCCACTAAGTCCCTGAAATGACCCAAACCAAGGGTTTGGCGGCAGTTCCGCGGCCAAAATTTGGATTTAGTCCCTCATATTTCATATATTTATTCTTAGGTCCTTTCTTGTCAATTTTTTCTGGGATTTTTTTTATTCCACTCAAGTGTTGAGTTTTCTAGGGTTGTATTAGGGACTCGTTAATTCGATCGGATAATTTAACTTTGTTTAGTTTGTTCCGGATATTTTTAGAAACTGTTAAAAAGTTCGGACGGATATCAATAACTCACTTTTTCCCCGGTCGGAAATTTTTTCATAAGTTGGATTTTTTCTCGAGTTTAAGAACGTTCTAAGTCGTGCAAGTAACGCGATGGACTCTCTAGAAGACAACAAACCTTAACTCGATTATGTGACCGTCTTGAACTGCCTCTAAACCTTAGAGTTTGGGGCAGTACGGCATGCCACATGTGAGGCGTTGGCTTGACCCTTCTACGGCTGGACCATTGGTACTGTGGCATGTGATGGATGTTTTTAAACTGATTTCAAGTGTTGAGATATATTGGGGAAATCTTGGGTGTTTGATTATTCGATCGGAAAGTTTAACATTGTCTATTTATCTGGAATGTGATACAATAATTGGAATCCACATGTAGTTATGAGATAACTAATTTGAATGTTATAAACATAGCAGTTTAGTCTCAGATGATCGGTTGCCACGGGATTTTGATGTGATCAAAAGTCTGTTGCAATCACGTAGTGTACGCGGATACTCGCAGGGTAAACTTAATAGACAGCCATGCCCTATAGCCCCGACCAAGTGACTGTAGGAGAACCCCGTCACCGAAAGCATCTGTTCGGGTGCTCGCGGCAGCGGTGTTCCGCCTTAGTGCACTTCGTCGACGGCATCTGGGGGTGCGGCCGTCTACTAAAGTTTGCGACGAGCATTCGATCAAAATATCGAGAATCTTGTTGAATTGCCCGACTTGATATTGAAAAGTGTTTTTGATAATGAGACTAAAATGCGGGGTTTATAATTGTTAGGCATGCGATGTTAGTGTATATGCCCTAGAGGCCATTACTGTATCATACTAGTTTGTATATTACTTAATGGATGCTTGGGATATTCACCTTGTATATACAATCTTGCTCAAAATAGTAGTATGCTACTTGGTTTGTCTCTACTTCAATGTGTACTTGTGTTTATTTTACTATATCACTTATACGCATTAGTGGAGCCCTTAGGATCTTTGCTTGATTACCAGCGTTGTGATGGCAGTCACACTAGTGGGGGCTGGGTAATCTATAAGCACATCCTTATACAGGTCCCTAGTCGCAGGACTATCGAGACAGGGCATCGATACTCCGGAGTAGACTAGCGTATGCGCTTCTCATCCCAGTGTGGGAGATGGTCTGTCCCACAGCCATCAGTACGTCGTACTGGAGATAGTATACGGGTGCTCGTTGGGTTACGAGTACACTGGACAGGACTCGTCGGGAACTGACAGGTTGGTATTATACCTATCGTCAGTCATCAGTTCCCAGGTGACATGAGTACAGCTTAGTCCGCTGACTTGACACTGGCACTTCGCCTCAAGTGTGTTCCCACTGCACTTTGATCATTACCCTACCACGGCTCAAAGGAGTCGTGCAAACAGGTGGCGGTTGGGTGCAGTCCCGAAGCACTTGGAGGCAGTGACGGTTAGACAGGATTCGTCTCTTCCGGTATTGGGGGTTGACATCGCGCTGTGTCTAGGAGAGCCATTACACGAGTAGTCCCTGGCCAGGGCAATCGAGATATACTGGTAGGTTTCCAGTGTTATCTCAGGGTGTTTTGGGCTTCGCTCCGGCACGACTTGTACCGCTATTGGGGGACTGACGTTTACCACCCCCTAGGCCCGCCATGCGATGTATCAGACGAACAGACCGGACTGTACGGAGACTGTCACATTCAGACTCAGTAGGAGTTCAGATGGGGTTTCACCTCGTCAGCCTTCTTGTCGGCATCTACCTGGGGACCGTTACGCACAGCTAGTGCCGCTTGCGGTCTGTGGTTAAACCCACTGCCAGCGTAGTGTCGAGTCTTTAGAGTCCCACACAGAGGGTATTCGCCTCTGGGCAAAACAGAGTAGAGGTCGCATGGTTTTGCGACAGGGTTCGTTCTCATCCGCGCACTTGTGCACGTTTGGAGTCCGGACGGATTATACTGGCAGGCTCTGGTTTGAGCCAGATGCTGGTATATATATTTGGGGTTGCTTTTATATCTTGGTATTCTTGTTCCTCGGAACGAGAATGCAGGTGTGTATGCACAGTTGCTTGAGGCGGAGGATGAGGTATTTCATTAGGGTTTCGGAACGGGTGCGTATGCACAGTTGACAGTTATCTTTTTCCAAACCCTAATGGATTTATGGATTATCTATTTATAATAGTAATTAAATGAGAATTTTGTTATGGTTGATTTTGTTGACTTGTTGACCATGGTTGACTTGTTGACCATGGTTGAAAGTTGACCACCATCATGCTTCAAAAGTCTTCCTTGATTTATGCTTACATTTTTAAATGAAGCATGGTTGTGGTCATTCCAAATTGCCATCAACTATTCTCATTTTCAATTATTATTATTAGATAATTCTTTTCTTTTGCATTATGGTTGCAAGAAAGAAAAAATATAGCTCATTCTATCATTCTCATTCTCTCTCCTCTCTTCATCTTCTTCTTCCTCTAGCAAAGAGAAACCTTCTCATGAGTTGAGAATCCTTCTCTTGAAAAACAAAAGCAACCCTTAGACACTCTCTACTCACTCTAGGATCAAGGGTCTAGCAAGCCGGCGATTCTAGTTCACTCCAAGTACGAGAAAGAGCCCAAAGGTCGAGCCTTCGAGGTGGATCCATCTTCGACGGAAGAAGGCGACAAAGGAGAACCATCAACCTCTACAAAGTTTGAAGACGAAGGAGTTCAAGTCTAGGTATAACCATCTTCATCCGAGTAGCTAACTCTCTTTAGCATAGTTTGCTAGTTTTAGTTTAGACAACGATCCCGACCATAGTTTAGTCCATGTTGCCTCTTGCGTTAAAATTTTGATTTTATACCGTTTCCGCCTCCCCGTAAGCACCGGGGGTCGCAATATGGACTTACAGTGGTATCAGAGCCTAACTAAACTTAAACTAGCTTAGTAGTGAAGTGTAACGAAGTTCGGAACCGAAAAAAATCATAAAACCGGATAATCACAAAAACTGAGTTTCTGTTGAAATTTTTTCTGCTCAAAATAAAAAACTTTACACTTGTAAATTCGGCTCAGGGTTTTTTGTGAACACCCAAGAAAAACGATACAGTGATTCGCCTAAAGTGCCGCGCTTCCGCCGCGTGATCCTTCTTAGCTGCCGCGGAACCGCCGCGACTTGGTGTCTTCTCTGCATTGTTTTTCGTGCAGTGTGTTTGTGTGTTGGTTTTGGGATTTTTGAAATATATTATATGTGCCCAGATTTTGCAGAAAAGAAATTTCCTTTTGGGGTCCTATAATTCCGTATTTTTTCCGAACTTCACTACACTTTGACTATGATGGTTATATCTGTGATGTTTGCATGTATTGAACGTCGGCTAATCGCTATAAGACGATTAGTCGGGGTTATACATGATCTGTAATGTGCTGGAATGTGTATATAAATATGTTGGATTGTCGTGGGTGAATAGCCGGGGGTTGTGAGACGAGAGTTTTCTTTTCTTGCAATTCATTGTAAATGTAAATTGATGTAATTATATTATTTATTTGGCCGCACAACCGGGTCGGGGTTGTAGCCGTCATTGTATAATTCTTTTTACTGTTTTTGCTCCTAGGATAGACCCATGGAGGGGTGCACAAACTACCGAGGACTTGGCGGGTAGTTTGCCGCACCCGTAGGGGTCTTGGGTGGGGATTTGGCTATTCACCGCGACCGTGTTATCTGTTTTTGTTACAGGCTCGTACAAATTACAGATTGCTAGTATATCCAATGTATTTATCTGTGATCTGAAATGTCTATCATTGCTTTCTATTTAGGCGTTGCTTATGTTTTACAGACGCGCTAGCCCAGCCCCCGCTCTGTCGTTAGTTAAGTAACCTAACGGGTAATGACGGGGCCCCGTGGCGAATGCGAATGGCATAAGCGTACGTCATATTTTGGTTGTTTTCTGCAATGGTAGGATTAAATGATGGGACGCATTAAAAGTACTAATGCAAGAATATCACGCATTAAAAGAACTAATGCAAGATAATAAACCAAGTTAAAGTCGTTGGAACACTTTCGAAAAACCACTCGGTTCTTTTCAAAAACAACTTTTAAATGCGGAGCTTGAGCCACTCCTTTTAAAAGCTATCTCGTTCCATCGACCAAATCAAGTTCACTACGTTCACGGTTTTGCCAAAACCATTCGTAGCCCTCCGTCGTTTCGTATGAATATTCAATAGTATTCAAGCTGTGTTTGTTGACCTTCGTCAAGGCATAGTGATTGGTAGCTATTGGGTGTTCATATGTAGCATAGATAGATGCGTTGGTTTGGGACACTCGCATTACCTTGTTGACCTTCGTCAAGGGTATATACGGGTGGATTCAAATTAACCTGGATAATGACGGGCAGAACTTGACATGTGACTTATGATTTGTTGACCTTCGTTAAGGTCATAAGAGCATGGGGCAAAAATCCACATCGGGAGTTTCATAAGTACTGAAACTTGCTAGATTTGCATACCATTTGGAGTGTGGCGATTCTGGTAGGATTCCTTCAGTTTCGTCACGCGATGATATTTGGATCCCGATCCTACTGTGAGTATATGCTACTCCTCGGGAAATTTCTCACTTAACGATCAATGCTATAAACCTAGTAGGTGCCTAGAAAGGTGTTAGCGGGGTTACGCCCCCAGGGAAAAGAGGTTATTTAATTAAGGAACTTCGCGAAAGCGTTGGAAAACCTCCCTCGAAGTACCGACACCGGCCTGGCTGAACGGTTAAGCAAGTATTGTACGGTGGGATTGATCCTGACTAATTCTTCCTTTATGGTTTGAGGAGGGATTCGAGAAACAGTGGGAGCCATCCTGTTTAGACAAACTAAAAACCACTCTAAACTTGCAAGAGCATCATGCTGAGTGTTTCTTCTTCTCTCTCCTAATTGCAGCGACCAATCAACATGACTGGACTTAAGTTACTCCTAGATAAAAACAAACTGACAGGGCCAAACTACAAAGATTGGCTCAGGAATGTCAAGATAGCAATCACTTATGACAAGCTGGGGTATCTTCTTACCACCAAAGCTCCCCCTGTCCCTGGTCCAACTTCCAGCGTCGCGGATAAGGAAATCCGCAAGACTTGGGAGATTGATAGCGCGAAGGCCAAGTGCCTCCTGCTTGCCTCGATGGACAACGAACATCAGAGGAGGCATGAGAATATGGACATGGAGTCCATATTGCTCCATACAAAAGAACTGTATGGAGAGCAATCACGTATCGCAAGATACGAAGCGTCGAAAAAGTTGTTTTCGACAAAGATGGCCGTCGGATCATCAGTAGCCGAGCACGTGCTAAAGATGATCGGCTACATTGAGGAGCTCGCTGACCTAGGGATCACATTGGAGAGTGAGCTATATACGGATATAGTTCTCCAGTCCCTTCCTTCCACTTACGCCCAGTTTATACTGAACTTCAACCTACAAGAAAAAGAGGTTGAACTATCAGAGCTCCTCAACATGCTGAGGAGCGCAGAGGGCACCCTACAAAAAGGTAGGGATACATCCACTTTGTTTGTAGGAGGATCATCTTCTTCTAGGTCCAAGGCGAAAGCCAAGGGAAAGAAGAAGAAGGCCCCCGCCAAACCAAGGGGCGGTGTTAGTAAAGTGGATACGAAGGGAAAAGGTAAAGCAACAAAGATAGCGGGGAAGCTTGTGGATAAGGAAGAATGCTTCTTTTGTCATAAGAAAGGACACTGGAAGAATGATTGCAGGGCCTGGAAGGCCAGAACACAGGAATTGAAGCAGGTTGCAGCTTCAGCTTCAGGTGTGTATGTTATTGAAAACTGTCTTTCAATAAACTCTACTTCCTGGGTATTGGATACCGGATCAGGATCTCATATCTGTAATTCTTTGCAGGCGTTGAGAAACCGTAGGGATTTGAAGGCAGGTGACATGACCCTCAGAGTTGCGAACGGAGCTAGCATGGATGCTAAAGCCGTGGGGGACTATCACCTGGGAATGTCAGATGGACATGTTTTGGTTTTGCGTAATTGCTTTTTTGTACCCAACGCAACTTGTAATATCATTTCTGTATCTTTAGTTTCTAAAGAAGGTTATGAATTTGCGTTTGTAAGTAATGTTGTAAACATTCACCTTAATCAAGTATTGATTGGGTCAGGTACTCTGAGTAATGGTATATACGTGTTAAACCAACCACAGATTTTCAACGTCCAGAATACACACAAAAGAAAGTCTCCAGAAATAAATCAGACTTTCTTATGGCATTGTAGATTGGGTCACATCAATGAGAGAAGGTTGACGAAGTTACATACAGAAGGGTATTTGAATGCGTTCGAATATCAATCATATGCCACTTGTCAATCCTGTCTCAAGGGAAAGATGACAAAGACTCCGTTTACTGGACATGGAGTAAGAGCGAGCGAGCTCTTGGGACTCGTACACAGTGACGTGTGCGGTCCAATGTCTACACATGCCCGAAGCGGACATTCTTACTTCATTACTTTTACGGATGACTTCTCAAGGTACGGTTATGTCTTCTTAATGAAACATAAGTCCGAGGCTTTTGGAAAATTCCAGGAGTATAAGAATGAAGTAGAGAAACAGACCGGCAAAAGTATTAAGATTCTAAGATCGGATCGAGGTGGAGAATACTTAAGTGCCGAGTTCCTGGACTATTTAAAAGAGAACGGAATTCTCTCTCAGCTTACTCCTCCATACACCCCGCAACATAACGGTGTATCGGAGAGACGGAACCGCACCCTATTGGATATGGTGCGGTCCATGATGAGTAACGCTGAGTTACCGCGATCATTCTGGGGATATGCACTAGAAGCAGCTGCGTATCTCTTGAACAAGGCTCCTACCAAGACTGTGCCCACCACCCCATATGAGATGTGGACTGGGAAGAAACCCTGTCTTAATTATCTCAAGGTATGGGGATGTCCAGCTTTTGTAAAAAAGCAGCATGCGGACAAGCTTGAGGCACGTTCAGTACAGTGTAAGTTTGTGGGATACCCAAGGAACTCCAGGGGGTATCTTTTCTATTCCGCTGAGGAACAAAAGGTTTTTGTTTCTCAGCATGCCCGCTTCTTGGAAACTGAGTTTTTGGAAACCCAGATAAGTGGGAACACAATAGAACTGGAAGAAATTCCAGAACCACAGACTGTTACTGAAAGCTTAGTGGAACCAGAGGGTTCAACAGAACAGGACATTCCTACGCCGCTCCGCAGGAGTAGTAGGCAGTCTCATCCGCCCGAGAGATACTGCGGTTTTCTCATAGACGGGGATAGAGAGGATTGCATCATAGATTATGATGAGCCTACTAGCTTCCAGCAGGCCGTTCAGAGCGTTGACTCAGTGAGATGGCTGGATGCAATGCGGACCGAAATGGAGTCCATGTACACCAACAAGGTATGGACGTTGGACATTGCTCCAGACGGGGTAAAACCCGTAGGATGCAAGTGGATCTTCAAAAGGAAGATTGGTGTAGATGGACAGGTTGAGACCTATAAAGCTAGGCTGGTAGCAAAGGGTTTTCGTCAAAGACCTGGCTTGGACTACGACGAAACCTTTTCTCCAGTAGCCATGCTGAAATCCATTCGGATCCTTCTTGCCATTGCTGCCTTCCACGATTATGAGATCTGGCAAATGGACGTAAAGACAGCTTTTCTAAATGGAAATTTAGAGGAGTGTGTCTATATGGATCAGCCAGAGGGTTTCATTCAGAGTGGGAGCAGCGGAAAGGTGTGCAAGTTGCTTAAGTCCATCTATGGACTAAAGCAGGCATCGCGGAGTTGGAACATCTGTTTTGATGAGACAGTCAAAGAATTTGGCTTTATCAAAAATCCAGATGAACCATGCATCTATAGTAGATTTGTAGCGAGAACTGTAGTATTCCTCGTTTTATACGTGGATGACATTCTCTTAATAGGAAATGACATTCCTATGCTACAATCTGTCAAGGGATTCTTGTCACAAAGGTTCTCCATGAAAGACCTGGGTGATGCCTCATACATCCTGGGGATCCGGATCCATCGTGATAGATCCAAGAGGATATTGGGACTTTCTCAGTCCAGGTACATCGACACCATAGTGAAAAGATTCAGTATGGAAGATTCCAAGCGCGGTAACCTACCGGCTTGTCACGGGATCACCCTCTCTAAAGAGATGTCTCCCAAGACTGATTTGGAGAGGGATCGCATGTCTATTATACCCTACGCTTCTGCGGTAGGCTCTATAATGTATGCGATGTTGTGTACCAGACCGGATGTAGCTTATGCACTGAGTGTAGTAAGCCGGTATCAGTCAAACCCTGGGGAGAAACATTGGATAGCAGTAAAGAACATTCTCAAGTACCTGAGAAGGACTAAGGAGATGTTCTTGGTGTATGGCGGAAAAGACCTCCAGATCGAGGCCTTTGCTGACTCCAGCTTCCAGAGTGACAAGGATGATTCCAAGTCCATGTCGGGTTTTGTCTTCACCCTCAATGGAGGGGCGGTGTGTTGGAAGAGTTCCAAACAGGAAACCGTTGCAGACTCGACGATGGAAGCGGAATACATCGCTGCATCTGATGCCGCAAAAGAAGCTGTCTGGATGAGGAAGTTCTTGAAAGAACTTCAGGTGGTTCCGTCCATTGTTGATCCAATACCTCTGTATTGCGACAACAACGGGGCTATAGCTTTAGCGAAGGAACCCAGGTCCCATCAGAGATCCAGGCACATCTTGAGGCGGTATCACCTGATCAGGGAGATCGTGGATCGCAAGGAGATCGAGGTTCGGAGAGTCGCTTCAGAAGACAACACTGCAGATCCATTCACCAAGGCCTTGCCCCAGACTCAGTTCGAGCGGCTGATCGAGATGATAGGTCTTCGATACGCCAGTACATGGCCTTAGTGCAAGTGGGAGATTGTTAGTGTATATGCCCTAGAGGCCATTACTGTATCATACTAGTTTGTATATTACTTAATGGATGCTTGGGATATTCACCTTGTATATACAATCTTGCTCAAAATAGTAGTATGCTACTTGGTTTGTCTCTACTTCAATGTGTACTTGTGTTTATTTTACTATATCACTTATACGCATTAGTGGAGCCCTTAGAATCTTTGCTTGATTACCAGCGTTGTGATGGCAGTCACACTAGTGGGGGCTGGGTAATCTATAAGCACATCCTTATACAGGTCCCTAGTCGCAGGACTATCGAGACAGGGCATCGATACTCCGGAGTAGACTAGCGTATGCGCTTCTCATCCCAGTGTGGGAGATGGTCTGTCCCACAGCCATCAGTACGTCGTACTGGAGATAGTATACGGGTGCTCGTTGGGTTACGAGTACACTGGACAGGACTCGTCGGGAACTGACAGGTTGGTATTATACCTATCGTCAGTCATCAGTTCCCAGGTGACATGAGTACAGCTTAGTCCGCTGACTTGACACTGGCACTTCGCCTCAAGTGTGTTCCCACTGCACTTTGATCACTACCCTACCACGGCTCAAAGGAGTCGTGCAAACAGGTGGCGGTTGGGTGCAGTCCCGAAGCACTTGGAGGCAGTGACGGTTAGACAGGATTCGTCTCTCCCGGTATTGGGGGTTGACATCGCGCTGTGTCTAGGAGAGCCATTACACGAGTAGTCCCTGGCCAGGGCAATCGAGATATACTGGTAGGTTTCCAGTGTTATCTCAGGGTGTTTTGGGCTTCGCTCCGGCACGACTTGTACCGCTATTGGGGGACTGACGTTTACCACCCCCTAGGCCCGCCATGCGATGTATCAGACGAACAGACCGGACTGTACGGAGACTGTCACATTCAGACTCAGTAGGAGTTCAGATGGGGTTTCACCTCGTCAGCCTTCTTGTCGGCATCTACCTGGGGACCGTTACGCACAGCTAGTGCCGCTTGCGGTCTGTGGTTAAACCCACTGCCAGCGTAGTGTCGAGTCTTTAGAGTCCCACACAGAGGGTATTCGCCTCTGGGCAAAACAGAGTAGAGGTCGCATGGTTTTGCGACAGGGTTCGTTCTCATCCGCGCACTTGTGCACGTTTGGAGTCCGGACGGATTATACTGGCAGGCTCTGGTTTGAGCCAGATGCTGGTATATATATTTGGGGTTGCTTTTATATCTTGGTATTCTTGTTCCTCGGAACGAGAATGCAGGTGTGTATGCACAGTTGCTTGAGGCGGAGGATGAGGTATTTCATTAGGGTTTCGGAACGGGTGCGTATGCACAGTTGACAGTTATCTTTTTCCAAACCCTAATGGATTTATGGATTATCTATTTATAATAGTAATTAAATGAGAATTTTGTTATGGTTGATTTTGTTGACTTGTTGACCATGGTTGACTTGTTGACCATGGTTGAAAGTTGACCACCATCATACTTCAAAAGTCTTCCTTGATTTATGCTTACATTTTTAAATGAAGCATGGTTGTGGTCATTCCAAATTGCCATCAACTATTCTCATTTTCAATTATTATTATTAGATAATTCTTTTCTTTTGCATTATGGTTGCAAGAAAGAAAAAATATAGCTCATTCTATCATTCTCATTCTCTCTCCTCTCTTCATCTTCTTCTTCCTCTAGCAAAGAGAAACCTTCTCATGAGTTGAGAATCCTTCTCTTGAAAAACAAAAGCAACCCTTAGACACTCTCTACTCACTCTAGGATCAAGGGTCTAGCAAGCCGGCGATTCTAGTTCACTCCAAGTACGAGAAAGAGCCCAAAGGTCGAGCCTTCGAGGTGGATCCATCTTCGACGGAAGAAGGCAACAAAGGAGAACCATCAACCTCTACAAAGTTTGAAGACGAAGGAGTTCAAGTCTAGGTATAACCATCTTCATCCGAGTAGCTAACTCTCTTTAGCATAGTTTGCTAGTTTTAGTTTAGACAACGATCCCGACCATAGTTTAGTCCATGTTGCCTCTTGCGTTAAAATTTTGATTTTATACCGTTTCCGCCTCCCCGTAAGCACCGGGGGTCGCAATATGGACTTACATGCGATGTCTAAGGAATTCATTTGGTTAGGCATGCGATGTCTAAAGAGGTTGCGGATTCCAACTGTTGTAGTTTTACACTTTCTTTTCTGTGACCGTAAGCGTAATATGTGATATCGCCGGTTTCGTTGCTATATGTCAACGACAATTGGGATGCGCATATTTACTTACGTTGATGACATGTGATGTTATGTGTTGCTGGATATGTTATATTGGATCGTCGCGTTTGAATAGCCGGGGGTTTTATGTGAGATGAGAGTTTTTCTTTTTCATTCATGTAAAATTCATTTGTATGTAATATTCTTTTATTGGGGCACTTCCGGGATGAAGTTGGTGTCACCACTTGTATATTATTTACTTTTCCACATTAGGTAGACCCATGGCGGGGAGTACAAGTAACCGGGTTCTAGGGTCCAGTGGGAGACCATCTCGAGGAGTCGAGACCGGGTCTCCTAACCCTAGAATTGGCAGTGTTACTTGCCGCTCTCGTAGGGGTCTAGGGATGTGGGTTTGGCTATTCATCGCGACCGTGGAATCCGTGTTCTATACTGGCTCGTATTAAAAACACGGGCGCCCTAGTATATCCAATATTTCATATATGTTTCTTCTGCTGCGATATCTGTGATGTGATCATTTGATATGTTGTGATAGATACTGTATATAGTATATACGATATATTATATAGACGTTACTTATGTTTTACACCCGCGCTAGCCCTGCCCCGCTCTGTCGTTAGTTACCTAACCGAACGGTGCACGAGAGGACATCGAGGCGAATGCGGATGACATAAGTGTACGTCATATTTATCTGTGATGTTTAGGTGACTTAAATGATGGGACTTCATTAATATGATTAATGAAAGAAAAGAAACCTAAAAGATGTTGTGGAATCAAATTTTCAAAAACAGGTAATTACGGTTCTTGCTTTGCATCGCGGTGTTCCTTGTAGAACATCCTGCACTTTATTCGATAAGGAAAGGGCCGAGATCCCTTCACCGGGAGTGACCCCTTCAGCAATGACTGGCAGATGCTACACCCCTCGGTTTGTCTTTTGATTGCTTTTAGAGTTTTTGCTTTGCATAGTGATATATATGATATATCCTGCACCTTATTCGATGAGGAAAGGGCCGACGATCCCTTCACCGGGAGTGACCCCTTTAGCAAAACTAGAAAAGCCTAAAAAACACTCCATTTTAAAATCATTTGATTCTACAACGATATCAAGTTCATTACGCAATAGGTTTTCAGAAAAACCCGTCGTAGCCCTCCGTCATTTCAGATAAGTCCTGCTTAGTATTCGTGCTGCGTTTGTTGACCTTGTCAAGGCGTAGTGAGCGGTAGCTGACCAGTATTTATCTGTTTATGCATATGATGCAGATTGTTTTAGGGTAGTCGAACGGCCTTGTTGACCTTGTCAAGGGTCGTGCGGGTAGGTTTAATTCAATCAAGAAATGACGGGTTGAACTTGACTTACGGTCTATGGTTTGTTGACCTTGTCAAGGTCATAGATCGTTTGGGGCAAAATATTATCGGGAATTTCAAGTGTTGAAATTTGCAATGAGATTGCATACCTTCTATGAAATAGTTGGATCCCGATACCCGCTGCGAGTAAGAGTTACTCTTGGGAGAGTTTTACACATTACAATTAGCCGATCAAGTAGGTGTCTAGAAAGGTGTCAACGGGGTTACGCCTTTGGAAAAACGAGGTTTACATTAATTTGGTCCGTGCGAAAGCCCGGGGAACCTCCCTCAAAGTACCGACACTGGCCTAACTGAAAGATTGGTGAACTTGTAGCGTGTAATTAATCCCGATTAGTCTTCCCTTTTAGGGTTTGAAGGAAGATTTGATTAAAACAGTGGGAGCCATCCTGATTAGATAAAAGAATAACCAATCTGATCTTGCAAGAGCATACACTGAGTGTTTTCTTATCTCTCTCTCCAGGTAGCGACCATATCACGCCTTAATCAAAATAATAATACGGATGTATTGACCGAACCCGCTTGTTATACTGCGCTGGGGAACGTTGGTCCCGCTCCAACTTATAAAAGTTATAAGACAGAGCAGGAAATTGGGGATTACCAGAATTCCCGTGCCACACAAACGAAGAAAGTGCATGATGATGCATCTTCTTCGGGTGTGTTCATTACAGAGAACTGTTTCTCAGTATCCTTTACGTCCTGGGTATGTGATACCGGATCAGGATCCCGCATATGTAATCTGTTACACGGGCTACAGAAAGGTAGAGAAATGAGAACGGGTGATAAGTTTCATAAGACAGAAAACGATGCAAGTGTTGCAGCCAAGTCTGTTGGTCACTGTCATCCTGTATTACCAGAATACATTGATTCTGAACAAATATTATTAGATACCGAACCTGATATACAACATCATATTCTCTTTATTAGTAAAGAAAGGATATCATTTTGTATTGTTGGATAATGTTTTGAACATTTCCTATATCAAGAGTTGATCGGTTCAGGCACGTTATCTAAAAGCATAGACGTTCTAAATCAAACTACAGTTCTTAGTATACAGAACACACACGAGAGGAAGAGTTCAGAAATGAACGAATCCTTCTTAAGGCATTGTAGACTAGGTCATATCAATGTGACCCGACTAACTAAGTTACATTTAGATGCATATTTAAATCTGTTTGAATTTACATCTTGTGAAACTTGCCGGTCATGTCACAAAGATACGATGACCATAGCTCTGTTTGTTGGAAACAGAGAAAGAGTTAGTGAACTCTTGGGATTGATACATACTGATGTATGAAAGTCTCCTGTCTACACATGCCAAGACTGGTTCTTTGTACTTCATTACATTCTCTGATGATCTCTCAAGATTCAGACATTTGTTCCTGTTGAAACACAAGTCCGAACCTTTTGAGATATTCACAGAATATAAGTTAGAAGTAGAGAACCAGAAAAACGGGTATAAGTATGATGTCTTTTGATGTGATCAGGGAGGAGAATACTTGAGCACGGAATTCCTGGACTATTCTAAAGGAGAATGAGATTCTCTCTCAGCATTACTCCTCCGTATACACCACAGCACGTCGGTGTATCGGGGTATGTGATATGGTGTGCTCTACGATGAGTACTACTGAGTTGCCTATTTCCTTTTGGGAGTTATGCGCTTGAGAAGTTGCATACCTATTGAATAGGGTTTAAATCAAATCAGTTGCCTACCACTTCATATGTGATATAGAAAGAGAAGAGCCCATATCTTATGTTTGTTAAGTTTTGGGGTTGTCCGGCCTATGTCTAAAAAGAAAAATTCGGACAAGCTCGAGGCAAGCTCTTTTATGTAGAACTGGAAAGGTTCCAGCCATACAAACTACAGCAGATGATTTGATAGAACCAAAGGATTCAATAGTCACCAACGAACCTCAGCCTCTCCGCCGATCTAGTAGGGTTCCTCACCCACCTGAGAGATACTTCGGTTTCTCTATGACAGTGGGAGCAAGGATTGCATCATGAGATGATGACCCAACTAATTTCGAGCATGCCATCAGGAGTGTGACTCTGTAAGAATGGCTGGATGCTTATCGATCTGAGATGGAATCCTTATACACCAACAAAGTATGGACTTTGGTTGCTTTATCTGAAGGGTTAAATCCCCATAAGAAGCAAGTATATCTTGAGAAGATTACTTGGTGTACATGGAAAAGTTAAGACTTTCAAAGCTAGACTTGTTAAAGGTTTGCATCATTGACCAGGTATGGATTATGATGAAACCTTTTCTAAGGAGCTATGCTTAAGTCCATCCAGATCCTACTTGCCATGGCTACATATCATGACTACGATATCTAGTGGTTGGGTGTCATGACTGCTTTTCTAAATGATGTTTTGGAAGAGAGCGTCTATAAGTACACAGCCAGAGGGCTTCGTAGACGGTGGGAGCAGCGGAAACGTATGCAAAATGTTTTATGTGATAAAGCAGGCATCGCGGAGTTGGAACATCTGTTTTGATGTGGTAGTCAAAGAGTTTGACTTCATCAAAATGGCAGATGAACTTTGTTTATACAAAAAGGTAGTAGGGAGTATGGTGGTGATCCTCGTAGAGTACGTGGATGACATACTCTTGATAGGGAAGGAGTTTCCTATGCTACGCTCGGTCAATCTCTGCTTATCACAAGGATTCTCCAGATAGGATCAAAGTGATACCTCCTAAATTCTGGGTTTTGGATCTATGAGATAGATCTAATTGGATGTTAGGATACTCACTAGTTGTAGTGAGATAGTATCAATCGATCCTGGGGAGAATCATTGGAAAGGTTCCAGGGTGATAAGCGACTAAATGTTAGTCGCATGCATTGTCTTTACCCTCAGTGGAGGGACGGTATGTTGGAAGAGTTTCAAGCTAGATACCGTGACATACTGGACGATTAAAGGCAAGATACATCGTTACCAAAGATGCTACCAAAGAGGCAGTCTAGATATACATTAGTTCATGAGATGAACTTCGTTCCTACCATTGTGTGACAATGGAGTTGTGGCTTATGCCATGGAACGCCCGTCCCATCAGTGATCCAGACATATTCTAAGGCAGTGTCACCTGATCATGGAGATGGTTGATCTCCAGGGGATCGAGGTTAGGAGAGTAGACTCAGAGGACAACACGGCGGATCCACTCACAAAGGCTATTTCCCAGAGAGAGACTTTTATGGGATGGTTGAGTATGAGATACTACAACCTCTGTTATCAGATGGCCCTAGTGCAAGTGGGAGATTGTTAGTTATATGTATGCCCTAGAGGCCATTACTTTACATGAGATGTATATTGTATTGGATGCTTAGACATATATAGGGAGGACTTTCTTGCTCGACATGATAGTATGCTATCTAGTTACTCTTTACCTTAACGTGTACACTAATTGTCTCTCTGTTACAAGTTGGTAAAGCCCTTAGGATGTGTACTTGACTGCCTGGACTATGATGCGGATCATACTAGTGGGGATATGGTAGTCCATAAGTACATCCTTCAAGGTCCCTAGTCGTGGGTGTATCGAGACAGGGCATCGATGCACCAGAGTAGACTGGCGTATACGCATCTTGACCCATATGATGGGCGATGGATGATCCCATATCCATCGGTGTTTGACATCAAGGATGGTGTACGGGTGCTCAGTGGAGACTGGGTACACTGGACGGACTCGCCGAGAACTCCCAGATGGTATTATACCTTACGTCAGATAGAAGTTCTCTGGTGACACTGGTACAGCTTAGTCTGTTGACCCGAGATCGTCATAGAGTCTTGTGTGATTCCCACCGTGCTTTGATTTCCACCTTACCACGTCCAAGAGAGCATGCAAAATGGTGGTTTTTGGGTACAGTCCCGAATCACATGGAGGCAATGAGCGATAGGAGGGGATTCGTCTCTCCCGGTATAAGGAGTTGATGTTGCGCTGTGTTCGATTGGCTATAGCTGGAAATCCCTGGCCAGGGTTGCTGAGATTTACTGGTAAATGTTATCAGTAGTTTCTCGAACTGTTATAGACCTCATACCGACACGACTTATCAAGCTACTGGGGTCTGACGTTTACCACCCCTAGGCGAGATATGCGACATATCAGACGACGAGACCGGACTGTACGGGAGTGTTACTGATTGGGTTCACAGGAGTACTAGCGGGCTTGCTTGTTGATCTTCTGATCGCTCAATACCCGGGTGGCCGTTACGTTTAGCAGACCGCTTGCGGCTTGTGGGTGTTTGATATGATCATCACCTACTGCCGGCGTATTGACGAGTCTTTAGAGTCCTACACAGGGGTTTCCTGGCTCAAGCGAAACGGAGTAGGAGCACATATGTGATATGTGCGGGACCGAGATTAATACGATATGAGATACCGTATTCTATTATCACGATTCGTGACATTGATCGGTTGTATGCGATATAGCCGGGTTATCGGATCAAGTGTTGATTCGATAAGTTGTTACACATGATATTAGTCGGTTATAGACGGATTATTAAATCAAGAGTTGATTTAATAATTTAATACATAATTATATATTTGATATATTACATTGCATTAACTAGTATTAGCTCACTTATGATTTATTTTCTCACTAGATTGTACACATTGTTTATATGTGATATATGCAAGTGTATAAGTTTGTATCATGTTTGATGATACACACAAGTTGGATGTATGAGACTTAAACCAAATCAAGATTAAATTAGGGTTTACTAATTTCCTAACAAATAACAAAAGAGATGAGACTTTGGTCAAAGTTTCAAGCTTCATGAAGCTTGATAAACATTGACAAAGTCAACTCTTTTGTCATTCCTTAGGATATTAGTTAACCCAACCCTTAACCTAATGCCTTGGTTAATTCTATACATGAGTTAAGTATGAGGGCTTAACTCAACCATGGTGCAATAATTCATTGGATAAGTTTTCATTTGGATGGATTATTCTTTCTTCTTCTTTTTCATCATCAAGCTCCATCCAAAAGCTTACTAGCTCCAATGGTGCTATGAGAAAAAGAGTGAGAAAATCAATTCTAAAGTGAGCCCACTTCCTACTTCTTCATCCTCTACCACTTGCCATGTAGTAGAGTGTGTTCTCTTCACAAAGTTCATGACCTAGTGAAGGAATAGCTTGAGTTAGTGTCTCTCCGACGTAGATCATCTTCGGCCTCGAAGTCATCGAAGCAAGCACGTTCGTTCTTCTTGTGAAGCTTCTCTAGAGTCCGGAGTTCACGATCACAGCGATGAGGACATCTACACGGAGCTATTGAAGTGAAGGACCGGATCTATAAAGGTTGTAATCCCTTTCACTTAGTGTTAAAGTTGTTAACATGCAAGTTTTCGCCTAAACCCTAGTTTAAAGATCCGGCTTCGGGTTGTTCGGCACGGCTAAAATTTTGATCGGGCATGGTTGATGCCTCGTCGACCCTCATGAGCGTGCCTAACAACCCTACATTTTCCGTAGGCCGTTCAGGAGTATCCCAGTCATCAGGCCAAGCAGTGAAGACTTGTTAGTATTCTAGTTTAGTTTCTTTCAATACTTTTCATTTCTTGATGTGAGCCCGTATTTGAGACGTATATTCCAGATTATTATTGTTTATTGGATCTATTGCTTCCGCATGTTATTTCTTGACTCATTATTCTGGCTCATGGACATGTATTAGATGGTTGTTTTTATTTCTACTGTGCTTGATATCTCTAGACAGCCGTAATGTGACCGTGGAAGGATTTTTTCCTAGCCACAGGTTGCATGGTTGGCTCTGTCACGTGCAAATCTTAGCACACTCTGGGAAGCGGGGCGTGACACCCATGCCCGCGTTCGCGCCACTCGCTGCCTCGTCCCGTCGCCACCTCCACTCTCAACCTCGTCTCGTCCCCTCTTTCAAACCCGACGAGCCAACTCTAGAGCAGCCCCTGCAACCCGTCGCAAACCGCGACGAACCCCACCAAGCAACCCTCGGCACCATCGCCGCACCCTCATCGCCAGAGTTCCGATCACCCCGTCGGCCTCACCGCATCACCACCACCCCTCTCCTCTCCTCTTTCCCCTGCACAAAACCCCGATCCCCGACTTCAAGAACCGTGATCCACTGCCTCGCTGGAAAACCATTGCCTGCACCTCGCCGTCGACGGCCCATCGTCGTCGTCGTCTCCCCTGCGTCGCCTCTGACCCAAGGCCAGAGCAAACCCAGTGAACATATCTTCTTCTTCTTCTTCGTGTTCTTCTCTTCTTCTTGTTCTTGAATCCGTATTTTTCCGGTGATTGCCGGAGCCGTGCCGCCGTCGACGATCCAGACGACCCAGTAGACATTCCCAGCCAGCGTGGCCATGTTCTTGCTTTGCCTGGTTCTGTTCTGTACGTCCGTGTGTGTATCGCGACATTTACCGACGTCGGACGCGCCGTACGCACCCCGTATTGAGATCCGATCAGGCAAGTTTATCTTGCTACATGATATTCTATTATATTTGCATCCATATGAATAAAATTATCACATGTTTACTGCATTGTACATCCATATTACCGTTTTACTGTTTTCGGATAACCGTTCGTATCCGTATCATTTATTACATATCTAGTTGCATGCAAGTTTATCTTGCTACATACTATGTATTATATTTGCATCCATATTAATAATAATATTATATATTCATTGCATTGTGCATTCTATGTTACAGTTTTACAATATCCGTTCGCATCCGTACAGTTTATTACATATCTAGTTGCATGCAAGTTTACCTTACTACATGCTATGATACATATTTTGCATCCATATGAATAAAAATATCATATGTTTACTGCATTGTACATCCATGTTACTGTTTTACTGTTTTCGAATAGCCGTCCGTATCCGTATCATTTATTACCTATATAGTCGCATGCAAGTTTATCTTGCTACATGCTATGATATATATTTTGCATCCATATGAATAAAAATATTACATGTTTATTATATCGTGTATCCATGTTATCGTTTTACTATTTTGGGATACCCGTTCGTATCCGTATCATTTATTGTATCTTTAGTTACATACGATATGATATAATTTCATGTTACTGTTATGTTAGTACCCTATACTTGATAATGTGCATCATACGTAGTCATAGAGTTGTAGATGTGATCCCTGATAAACACTTGTGCATCCGTGTTTTACCGTGATTCGATACTTGCTATATTTTACTGTTGGGCATCCATTTGATACACTGTGCATCACCTGATATGACCTGATACACCACTGCTTGACTTGATACCTGATCATGTTACTAATGCCGACAATCCTGACTTGTTGTCCCGATGGACGTTACCGTTGTCTGTATAGAGAAAACCTATACCTGCTTGATCCTGTGTTGGCATTAGATATCGATTGGTAATACCTGACTTGAACACATAACCTTGGGGGTAAGGGGAAATCAAGAATGTAACCGAACGTAACTCAAAGGGCTATTATATTGTTTGCCGTTTTTCCGGGCGTTACGGAATATATTGTTTGCCGTTTTTCCGGGCGTTACGGAATAATCCTGTTACCGTGGTCCCGTGGGGAATGAACGGAGAATAGACCGATGGGTTATGATGATTATTACATTAATTAATTTCAAAGACTTGAGAGTAATTAACCCAGTAGTATAGTTTAGATTACTCACCACACGACACATACACTTATACACTTCATTGTTCTATATCCGTGTTTTCCTGATTATATTCATGTTATTGTTTATACTCATGCCTTCATATCTCGTGTATTCTGGTTATTTATTATTGTTGATATTATGACGCAATGACGTCTGGGTTTTGCATGGCCCAGATTCTCTGTCTTTGTTACATGCTGACCAGGAGTATTTTAGCCGACAGGCCGAGTAGTGAGGATACTGTTAGTATCTAGTTTAGTTTAGTTTTATTTCCGTAATTTCATTTCCTGATGTGAGCCCGTATTTGGGACGTACTTTTTAGATGTTATTGTTTATTGGATTTATTGCTTCCGCATATTATTTCTTGACTCGTTTATTCTGGCATATGGACATGTACTAGATAGTTTATTTTATTTTATTGTTCTTGATATCTTATAGACAGCCGTAATGTGACTGTGGAGAGATATTTCCTAGCCACAGGTAGTATGGTTGGCTCTGTCACGTGCCGATCTTAGCGCACTCTGGGACGCGGTGCGTGACAGGGTTTGTTTGGTATCAGATCCATAGGATTTAGGTTAATCGGGTTTGATTCTTTTGTAGTTGGGTATTGGACCTAATACACGAATCCGAAAACCCGTAATTAGGAACATGTCCTGCCACATTGTTGTCATGATTCTTGATTCTTATCTTTCTCTTGACACTTTGTTTTGACGATATGCAAATGACCTTGCATCTCGACTTGAAATCCTTTTGGTTCTCTATTGTTTCTCCTTTCTTATTCTTTTGATTCTGATACTAGGATTTTGGCGACTTGAACGGAGTTATATAATTGTAACTATGAACTGCAGTATGGTTACAATGCGGTACTCTATTTAAGTAACTTGGAGTTCTATTCTTGATTCATTTCCTTGATTTATGGTCGTTATATTACCTTGCTTCTCTCTGTGTCGTTGATTACCAGTTCATATTTTATCGCAAGCTTGAATCATGTTTACCGTGCTAATATTCTTCAGTGTCTTGTCTTTTGATGATGTCATTTCGGGTATCCTACTTGTTCATGTTTTTCCTGCATTAGCATTATTCGATTCTGGTGCATCCCATTGTTGTATGTCGTCCAAGTTTATTACTGCACACTCGATTTCTTGCACGACCCTATCTAGTTGTTGGGACATACACAATGGGAACGGAAAGATCATATCTAGTAGTGAGTGTAAGGATTGTTCGGTTGTTATCTGCGGACGAAAGTTATTTGCAGATTTCTTGGTGATCGATATCGGCAGTTATGATGTTGTCTTGGGAATTGACTTTCTTGGCACTTTCGACGCTTACATTGATTTTAGGGCAAAAAAAGTGATTTTCCAGATTCCCGGACATCCGGAGTTTGTATTTGCTGGAGGTAGCAGTTCTGTCGGACCAGTCGAGTTTAGGGCTAGGCCAACAAACACCGTTCTTTCGTCGATGGAAGTTGATAAGGAGAAGCGCCAGTGGTAGTTTGAGATTTCATGGATGTGTTCGAGGAAATCTCGGGTTTACCGCTAATACGAGATGTGGAGTTCGCGATCGATCTCATTCCTGGTGCAACACCAATCTCAAAGGCGTATTACCCAATGGCACCAGTAGAGTTGGAAGAAGTAAAGAAGTAGGTTACCGAATTGCTAGAGAAGGATTTGATTCGCAGCAGTAATTTACCCTGGGGAGCTCCAGTTCTTCTAGTCAAGAAGAAAGATAGCACAAGGAGGATGTGGATCGATTATCGAGAATTAAACCGGGTGACTATTAAGAACAAGTACCCGATCCCTCGCATCGGTGAATTATTCGAGCAACTCGGTGGCGCGAGGGTATTCTCGAAACTGGATTTGCGATCCGGATATCATCAAGTTCAAAATAAATCAGAGGATATTTGCAAGACTACGTTCCAAACTCGATATGGACATTACGAGTATTTAGTGATGACATTCGGAGTCACGAATGCACCGGCGATATTTATGGACTTGATGAACCGAATCTTTTCACTGTTCTTGGACCAGTTTATAGTGGTGTTCATCGATGATATTCTGGTCTACTCGAGGAGTCTAGAAGAGCATGCAGAACACTTGATGATCGCACTGCAGACGTTGAGGTAAGAAAGATTATATGCAAAGATGAGCAAGTGCGCGTTTTGGCTTGAAGAAGTGAAGTTTTTGGAGCACGTCGTATCCGGAGATGGAATCGCCGTTGATCCTGAGAAGATTGCAGCAGTTTAGAATTGGCCAATTCTGAAGAATGTAGCGGAGATCAGAAGTTTTCTGGGACTTGCACGATACTGCAGAAGATTCGTGGAGAATTTTGCTCGATTGGCTGAGCCTTCGAACAAGCTTACGTGGAAGGAAGTACCGTTCGTTTGGACGGATATTTGTGCGTCATCTTTTGAGGCGTTGAAGTAAAGGTTGATAACCGCTCCTATTTTGACCGTACCAGACGGTTCCGGAGGATTGGTGATTCACAGCGACGCATCTGGGAAAGGTTTGGGATGTGTTTTGATACAGCACGGGAAGGTTATAGCTTACGCATCGAGACAGTTGAAAACCCATGAGAAGAATTACCTAACTCATGATTTGGAACTGGCTGCAGTGATTTTCACTTTGAAGATTTGGAGACACTACTTATTGGGCGAAAGGGTCGAAATATTCACCGATCACAAAAGCCTAAAGTACGTGTTCACGCAGAAAGAGCTCAACATGAGGTAGCATAGATGGTTAGAGCTGATGGCTGACTATGATCTTGATCTCAAGTACCATCCGGGTAAAGTTAATGTAGTGTCGGATGCGCTTAGTCGGTTGCCAGCAATTCAAATGTTGACAGCACAGAAGAAGCTTATCGATGATTTTCGAAGATTCGAGTTAGAGATCGTGCTACCGCATTCTTCGGGACAGTTGATGCAGCTGTAAGTACAGTCGTCGTTGATCGATAATATTAAAGCAGCGTAGTCGCATGATCCAAGATTGCAGAAGTTTCGAGAGCAGGTAGAAGCGGGACTTCGAACGGACTTGTTGATTCATGAAGATGGTATATTGCGATAAGGTAGCCGTTTGTGTATGCCTGAAGGACATATTCACGAAGAAGTTATGAAGGAGACGCACAGTTCCGCATATTCCGTACATCCAGGAGGCACGAAGATGTACCGTGATCTACCACAGCATTTCTGGTGGGAAGGCATGAGAATGGAGATTGCCCACTTTGTAGCGAAGTGCTTGGTGTGTCAGCAAGTTAATATCAAAGGGTGGCTGGTTTATTGCAACCACTTCTGATTTCTCAATGGTGTAGGGTTCCTAGGCACACTAGTGAGGTCTCCCAAGCCATCAACCATGGCAATTTCAAAAATTATGGTGCCGAGAAACCCTAAACTACGGATCGATAACTAGATGTCTAGGCGAAAAAGAACTAGTTAACACTTAACTATTGAGAAAACGGAAATACAACCTTTGTAGATCCGGTGCTCCACCTCCATAGCTCCGCAACGAAGTCGTCTCCGCTGTCCAAATCAAATCCGGGCTCTAGAGTCGGCTTCGTCGGAGAATGGGCAAGCTAGGTCGTCGATGTCCATGCCGAAGATGATCTACGTCGAGGCATCGCTAAATCAAGCTCCGACTTCACCAAGTCAAGAAACTTGTGAAGTAAACACACTTTACTACTTGGCAAGAGGTAGAGGATGAAGAAATAGGAAGTGGGTTAACTTTAGAATTGGATTTCTCACTTGTTTTCATCAATCACCATTGATGAAGAATGGTTTTCTTCAATGAAGAAGATGAAGAAGAAGAAGCTAGTATTATGATAAGTTATTAGAAAATGGAAAAAATAGAATACTTATCATAATTCTAACTATGGTAATGTGTAGAGAGTTAACCAAGGTTAGTTGAATGGTTAGGGTTAAGAATGAGATAAGAATGGTGGACTTAGGTCAAAGCTTCATGAAGTTTCAACTAAACAACAAAAGAAGCCACCATTCTTTTCTCATTTTCTTTTCTCACTTTCTTTTATTCATTTATCAAAAAGAATAAATGAATAATTAAGAAAATAAAACCCTAAACATAAACACAACCATGGTTCAAACTTTACACTTAACCAAAGTGGTATGCATCATCAAACATGATACAATCATGTGCACATAAACATATCGCATATACAATGCGCACACCCGAGCGAGAAAAATCCATCTTAAGTAAACCGATACTAGTTGATGCAAAGCAATATATCAAATATATAAATATGCATTAAATCATTAAATCAACACTTGATTCAATGATCCGGTCATGTCGTACACAACCGACTAGTATACAATGTATCGGCTTATCGAATCAACGCTTGAATCGATAACTAGGTTATATCGCATACAACCATTCGATACATTCATTGCGAGAATGAAATACGGTATCACATACACGCATTATTCTCGGTCCCGCACATATCTCATATGCGCTCCTATTTCGTTTCGCTTGAGCCAGGAAACCTCTGTGTAGGACTCTAAAGACTCGTCAATACGCCGGCAGCGGATGATGATCATATCAAACATCCACAAGCCGCAAGCGGTCTGCTAAACGTAACGGCCACCCGGGTATTGAGCGATCTGAAGATCGACGAGCAAGCCCGCTCACACTCCAGTGAATCCGACCAGTAACACTACCGTACAGTCCGGTCTGATCGTCTGATATGTCGCATATCTCGCCTAGGGGTGGTAAACGTCAGACCCCAATAGCTCAATAAGTCGTGTCGATATGAGGTCTATAACTGTTCGAGAAACTACTGGTAACACTTACCAGTAAATCTCAGCAACCCTGGCCAGGGATTTCCTGTTATAGCCAATCGAACACAGCACAACATCAACTCCCTATACCGGGAGAGACGAATCCCCTCCTATCGCTCATTGCCTTCATGTGACTCGGGACTGTACCCAAAAACCACCGTTTTGCACGCCCTCTTGGACGTGGTAAGATGGAAATCAAAGCACAGTGGGAATCACACAAGACTCTATGACGATCTCGGGTCAACAGACTACTCTGTACCAGTGTCACCAGAGAACTGCCATCTGACGTGAGGTATAATACCATCTGGGAGTTCTCGGCGAGTCCGTCCAGTGTACCCAGTCTCTACTGAGCACCCGTATATCATCTCTGATGTCAAACACCAATGGATATGGGATCATCCATCGCCCATCTATATGGGTCGAGAAGGTATACGCTAGTCTACTCTGGTATATCGATGCCCCGTCTCGATACACCCACGACTAGGGACTTTGAAGGATGTACTTATGGACTACCATGTCCCCACTAGTATGATCCGCATCATAGTCCAGGTAGTCAAGTACAGATCCTAAGGGCTTTACTAACATGTAACAGAGAGACAATCAGCATACACGTTAAGGTAAAGTGTAACCAGATAGCATACTATCATGTCGAGCAAGAAAGTCCTCCCTATATATGTCCCAGCATCCACTACAATATACATCCTATGTACAGTAATGGCCTCTAGGGCATACATATAACTAACAATCTCCCACTTGCACTAGGGCCATCTGTAGCAGTGGTTGCAGTATCTCATACTCAACCATCCCATAAAAGTCTCTCTCTGGGAACAGGCCTTTGTGAGTGGATCCGCTGTGTTGTCCTCTGAGTCTACTCTCCTAACCTCGATCCCCTGGAGATTAACCATCTCCATGATCAGGTGATACTGCCTTAGAATATGTCTGGATCACTGATGGGACCGGCGTTCCTTGGCATAAGCCACAACTCCATTGTCACACAATGGGAGGAACATAGTTCATCTCATGAATCATTATACATCCAAACAGCCTCTTTGGTAGAATCTTAAGTAGCGATGTATCCTGCCTTTTTCGTCTAGTATGTCACGGTATCCAGCTTGGAACTCTTCCAACATACCGTCCCTTTACTGAGGGTAAAGACAATGCCTGTGACTGACATTCAGTCGTCTTTATCACCCTGGAACACTTCCAGTGATTCTCCCCAGGATCGATTGATACCATCTCACTACAGCTAGTGAGTATCCTAACATCCATTTAAATCTATCTCATAGATCCAAAACTCAGGATTTAGGAGGTATCACTTTGATCCTATATGGAGAATCTTTGTGATAAGCGGAGATTGATCGAGCGTAGCATAAGAAACTCCTTTCTTATCGAAAGTATGTCATCCACGTACTCTACGAGGATCGTCACCATACTTCCTACTACCTTTTTGTTTATACAAGGTTCATCTACCATTTTGATGATGTCAACTTCTTTGACTAATTCATCAAAACAGATGTTCCAACTCCGCGATGCCTGCTTTATCATATAAAACATCTTGCACACGTTTCCGCTGCTCCCACTGTCTACGAAGCCTTCTGGCTGTGTACTTATAGACGCTTTCTTCTAAATCATCATTTAGAAAAGCAGTCAAGACACCCAACCACCAGATATCGCAGTCATGGTATGTAGCCGTGACAAGTAGGATCTGGATGGACTTAAGCATAGATATTGGAAAAGGTTTTATCATTATCCACGCCTGGTCGATGACGAAAACCTTTAACAAGTCTAGCTTTGAAAGTCTCAACTTTTCCATGTACACCAAGTAATCTTCTCAAGATATACTTTCTCCTGATGGGGATTTAACCCTTCAGATATAGCAACTAAAGTCCATACTTTGTTGGTGTATAAGAATTCCATCTCAGATCGCTAAGCATCCAGCCATTCTTACAGAGTCTTACTCTTGATGGCTAGCTCGAAACTAGTTGGGTCATCATCTCATGATGCAATCCTCGCTCCCACTCTCATAGAGGAACCGAAGTATCTCTCAGGTGGGTGAGGAACCCTACTAGATCGGCGGAGAGGCCGAGGTTCGTTGGTAACTATTGAATCCTTTGGTTCCATCAAATCATCTTGTGTAGTTTGCATAGCTGGAACCTTTCCAGTTCTACATTACAGACCTTGCCTCGAGCTTGTCCGGATTTTGCTTTCAGACATAGGCCGGACAACCCCAAATCTTAACTAGCTTAAGATATGGGCTCTTCCCTTTCCATATCAAATATGAAGTGGTAGGCAACTGATTTGATTCGAACCTTATTCAATAGGTATGCAGCTTCTCAAGTGCATAACTCCCAAAAGGAAATAGGTAACTCAGCAGTACTCATCATAGAGCACACCATATCAAATAGGGTGTATCTGCTCCGCCCCGATATACCATCGTGCTATGGTGTATACGGAGGAGTAATGCTGAGAGAGAATCTCATTCCCCTTTAGAATGGTCCAGGAATTCCGTGCTCAAGTATTCTCCTCCTTGATCACATCAAAGGACAAAAATACTTATACCCTTATTGGTTCTCTACTTCTAACTTATATTCTGTGAATATCTCAAAAGGTTCGGACTTATGTTTCAACAGGAACATATGTCTGAATTTCGAGAGATTATCAGAGAATGTAATGAAGTACAAAGAACCGGTCTTGGCATATGTAGACAGGGGACCTTACATACATCAACATGTATCATCCCAAGAGTTCACTAACTCTGTCTCTGTTTCAAATAAACAGAGTTAGTGTCATTTTATCTTTGTGACATGACTGGCGAGTTTCACAAGATGTAAATTCAAACTGATTTAAATATGCATCTATATGTAACTCTAGCTAGTCGGGTCGCATTGATATGACCTAGTCTACAATGCCTCAAGTAGGATTCGTTCATTTCTGAACTCTTCCTCTTGTGTGTGTTCCGTATACTAAAGAACTGTAGTTTGATTTAGAACATCAATGCTTTTAGATAACGTGCCTGAACTGATCAACTTTTGATATAGGAAATGTTCAAAACATTATCCAACAATACAAAATTATATCCTTTCTTTTCTAACAAAGAGAGTGATATGATTTGGTATATCAGGTTCGGTATCTAATAACAATTGTTCAGAATCAATGTATTGGTGATACAGGGTGACAGTGACCGACAGACTTGGCTGCAACACTTGTCCCGTTTTCTGCCTCATGAAACTCATCACCCGTTCTCAGTTCTCTACCTTTCTGTAGCCCTATGTAACAGATTACATATCTGGGATCCTGATCTGGTATCACATACCCAGGACGTAGAGGATACAGAGAAACAGTTCTTTGTAACGAACACACCCGAAGATGATGCATTGGCATGCACTCTCTTCGTTTGGGCGGCACGGGAATTCTAGTAATCCACAATTTCCTGCTCTGTCTTATAACATTTATAAGTTGGAGCGGGACCAACGTTCCCCAGCTCAGTATAACAAGCCGGTTCGGTCAATAATCCGTATTATTATCTTGATTAAGGCGTGATATGGTCGCTACCTGGAGAGAGAGAGAAGAAAACACTCAGCGTGCGCTCTTGCAAGAATAGATTGGTTATTATTTTATCTAATCAGGATGGCTCCCACTGCTTTTTATCAAATCTTTCTTCAAACCCTAAAAGGAAAGACTAGCCGGGATTAATTACACACTACAAGTTCGCCAATCTTTCAGCCAGGCCAGTGTCGGTACTATGAGGGAGGTCCCCCGTGCTTTCGCACGAACCTAATTAATGTAAACCTCGTTTTTCCAGAGGCTTAACCTCGTTAACACCTTTCTAGACACCTACTTGATCGGCTAATTGTAATGTATAAAACTCTCCCAGGAGTAACTCTTACTCGCAGCGGGTATCGGGATCCAACTATCTCATAGAAGGTATGCAATCTCATTGCAAATTTCAACACTTGAAATTCCCGATAATATTTTGCCCCATGCGATCTATGACCTTGACTGAGTCAACAAACCATAGACCGCAAGTAAAGTTCAACCCGTCATTTCCGGATTGAATTAAACCCACCCGCACGACCCTTGACTGAGTCAACAAGGCCGCACGACTACCCTAATCCAATCGCATCATATGCTTTGCAGATAAGCACTAATCAGCTACCACACACTACGCCTTGACTGAGTCAACAAACGCAGCACGAATACTAACTAGGACTTATCTGAAATGACGGAGGGCTACGACAGGTTTTTAAGAAAACCCTTTGCGTAATGAACTTTATATCGTTGTAGAATCAAATGATTTTGAAATGGAGTGCTTTTGAGGCTTTTCTAGTTTTGCTAAAGGAGTCACTCCCGGTGAAGGGATCGTCGGTCCTTTCCTCGTCGAATGAGGTGCGGGATATATCATATATATCACTGTGCAAAGCAAAAACTCTTAAAAGCAATCAAAAGACAAACCGAGTGTGTAGCATCTGCCAGTTATTGCTAAAGGAGTCACTCCCGGTGAAGGGATCTCGGTCCTTTCCTCATCGAATAAGGTGCAGGATATATCATATATACCTCTGTGCAAAGCAAGAACTGTAGCTACCTGTTTTATTTTGAAATTCGATTCTACAACATCTTAGGTTTCTTTTATTTCATTAATCACATTAATGAAGTCCCATCATTTAAATACCTAATCCTCACAGATAAATACGACGTACACTTATGCCATCCGCATTCGCCTCGATGTCCCCTCGTGCACCGTTAGGTTAGGTAACTAACGGCAGAGCAGGGCAGGGCTAGCGCGGGTGTAAAACATAAGTAACGTCTATATAATATATCATATATACTATATATAGTATCTATCACAGAACATCACATGATCACATCACAGATATCGCAGCAGAAGAATCATATGAAATATTGGATATACTAGGACGTCCGTGTTTTCAATACGAGCCAGTATAAAACACGGATTCCACGGTCGTGATGAATAGCCAAACCCACACCCCTAGACCCCTACGAGAGCGGCAAGCAACCCTACCAATTCTGGAGTTAGGAGACCCGGACTCGACTCCTCGAGTTGGTCTCCCACTGGACTCCAGAACCCGGTTACTTGTGCCCTCCTCCTTGGGTCTATCCTAGTGCGGAAAAGTAAATAATATACAAACGGTGACTACTTCCGCAACCTGGAAGCGCCCCAATAAAAGAATATTACATACAAGTTTTTTACATGAATGAAAATGAAAAACACTCATCTCACATAAAAACCCCCGGCTATTCAAACACGACGATCCAATATAACATATCCAGCAACACATAACATCACATGTCATCAACGTAAGTAAATATGTCCATCCCAATTGTCGTTGGCATATAGCAACGAAACCGGCGATATCACATATTACACTTACGGTCACAGAAAAGAAAGTGTAAAACTACAACAGTTGGAATCCGCAACCACCTCAGACATCGCATGCCTGACCAAATGAATTCCTTAGACATCGCATGCCTAACAATTATAAACCCCGCATTTTAGTCTCAAAATTGAAAACTCTTTTCAATACCAAGTCGGGCAATTCAACAAGATTCCCGACATCCTGATCGAATGCTCGTCGCAAACTTCAGTAGACGGCCACACCCCCGATACCGTCGACGAAGTGCACCAAGGCGGAACACCGCTACCGCGAGCACCCTAACGGATGCTTTCGGCGACGGGGTTCTCCTACAGTCACTTGGTCGGGGCTATGGAGCGAGGCTGTCTATTAAGTTTACCCGGCGAGTATCCGCGTACGCTACGTGATTGCGACGGACTTTTGATCACATCAAAATTCCGTGGCAACCGATCAAGTGAGACTAAACTGCTATATTTATAATATTCATTCAGTTATCTCATAACTTATTATGAATTCCAATTATTGTATCCCATCCCAGATAAATAGAAAATGTTAAACTTTCCGATCGAACAATCGAACACCCAAGTTTTCCCGATACAAATCAACACATGAAGCAAGTCTAACAACATTCAGTTCGTGCCTCAGTACCAACGGTCCAGCCGTAGAAGGGTCAAGCCAACGCCTCACATGTGGCACGCCGTACTGCCCCAAACCCGAAGGTTCAAAGGGCAGTTCAAGACGGTCACATAATCGAGTTAAGGTTTGTGTCTTCTAGAGGGACCATCGCGTTACTTGCACTACTTAGAACGTCGTCAAACTACGGAAAAATCCAACACTTGGAAATTTCCCGACAGGGGAAAAATTGGGTATTTAAATCCGGTCGAACTTTTTAACATATTCTAAAATTTATCCGGAAAGCCACATAGACAAAATTTGATATCCCGATCGAAACACCGAATCCCCAAATACACAACAGAAAATTCAACTCTTGAAAAATTATTAAAAATTCCCAGAAAACCCATCTAATAAAAATAGGAATTACTGTGCAGAAATTGGGAGGTGACGTCATCACCCAGCCGCGGAACCGCCGCAGAAGCTGGGCTTCTGCCGCGGTTCCGCGCTCTGTTTAACGAATTATTCACCTGAGTTTCAACAGTAATTCTTATAATTATTTATTGAATTTTTTAGGCATTTTTAATACACAAAAATCCGCATTCTCGGAAAAAGTACAGAGAGCAAATTTGTTTCGGGGTTCCGGGTTCGTTCGGACTTCGAATTCCGTCTGGACTTCGCCTAAGGCTCTAGCTAGGCTCTGATACCACTGTAGGGTTCCTAGGCACACTAGTGAGGTCTCCCAAGCCATCAACCATGGCAATTTCAAAAATTATGGTGCCGAGAAACCCTAAACTACGGATCGATAACTAGATGTCTAGGCGAAAAAGAACTAGTTAACACTTAACTATTGAGAAAACGGAAATACAACCTTTGTAGATCCGGTGCTCCACCTCCATAGCTCCGCAACGAAGTCGTCTCCGCTGTCCAAATCAAATCCGGGCTCTAGAGTCGGCTTCGTCGGAGAATGGGCAAGCTAGGTCGTCGATGTCCATGCCGAAGATGATCTACGTCGAGGCATCGCTAAATCAAGCTCCGACTTCACCAAGTCAAGAAACTTGTGAAGTAAACACACTCTACTACTTGGCAAGAGGTAGAGGATGAAGAAATAGGAAGTGGGTTAACTTTAGAATTGGATTTCTCACTTGTTTTCATCAATCACCATTGATGAAGAATGGTTTTCTTCAATGAAGAAGATGAAGAAGAAGAAGCTAGTATTATGATAAGTTATTAGAAAATGGAAAAAAAATAGAATACTTATCATAATTCTAACTATGGTAATGTGTAGAGAGTTAACCAAGGTTAGTTGAATGGTTAGGGTTAAGAATGAGATAAGAATGGTGGACTTAGGTCAAAGCTTCATGAAGTTTCAACTAAACAACAAAAGAAGCCACCATTCTTTTCTCATTTTCTTTTCTCACTTTCTTTTATTCATTTATCAAAAAGAATAAATGAATAATTAAGAAAATAAAACCCTAAACATAAACACAACCATGGTTCAAACTTTACACTTAACCAAAGTGGTATGCATCATCAAACATGATACAATCATGTGCACATAAACATATCGCATATACAATGCGCACACCCGAGCGAGAAAAATCCATCTTAAGTAAACCGATACTAGTTGATGCAAAGCAATATATCAAATATATAAATATGCATTAAATCATTAAATCAACACTTGATTCAATGATCCGGTCATGTCGCACACAACCGACTAGTATACAATGTATCGGCTTATCGAATCAACGCTTGAATCGATAACTAGGTTATATCGCATACAACCATTCGATACATTCATTGCGAGAATGAAATACGGTATCACATACACGCATTATTCTCGGTCCCGCACATATCTCATATGCGCTCCTATTTCGTTTCGCTTGAGCCAGGAAACCTCTGTGTAGGACTCTAAAGACTCGTCAATACGCCGGCAGCGGATGATGATCATATCAAACATCCACAAGCCGCAAGCGGTCTGATAAACGTAATGGCCACCCGGGTATTGAGCGATCTGAAGATCGACGAGCAAGCCCGCTCACACTCCAGTGAATCCGACCAGTAACACTACCGTACAGTCCGGTCTGATCGTCTGATATGTCGCATATCTCGCCTAGGGGTGGTAAACGTCAGACCCCAATAGCTCAATAAGTCATGTCGATATGAGGTCTATAACTGTTCGAGAAACTACTGGTAACACTTACCAGTAAATCTCAGCAATCCTGGCCAGGGATTTCCTGTTATAGCCAATCGAACACAGCACAACATCAACTCCCTATACCGGGAGAGACGAATCCCCTCCTATCGCTCATTGCCTTCATGTGACTCGGGACTGTACCCAAAAACCACCATTTTGCACGCCCTCTTGGACGTGGTAAGATGGAAATCAAAGCACAGTGGGAATCACACAAGACTCTATGACGATCTCGGGTCAACAGACTACTCTGTACCAGTGTCACCAGAGAACTGCCATCTGACGTGAGGTATAATACCATCTGGGAGTTCTCGGCGAGTCCGTCCAGTGTACCCAGTCTCTACTGAGCACCCGTATATCATCTCTGATGTCAAACACCAATGGATATGGGATCATCCATCGCCCATCTATATGGGTCGAGAAGGTATACGCTAGTCTACTCTGGTATATCGATGCCCCGTCTCGATACACCCACGACTAGGGACTTTGAAGGATGTACTTATGGACTACCATGTCCCCACTAGTATGATCCGCATCATAGTCCAGGTAGTCAAGTACAGATCCTATGGGCTTTACCAACATGTAACAGAGAGACAATCAGCATACACATTAAGGTAAAGTGTAACCAGATAGCATACTATCATGTCGAGCAAGAAAGTCCTCCCTATATATGTCCCAGCATCCACTACAATATACATCCTATGTACAGTAATGGCCTCTAGGGCATACATATAACTAACAAATGGAAGTAGGAACATATAACCATGGATTTCGTAACAGCTTTACCGCGGAGTCCAAAGGGCAACAATGCAGTTTGGGTGATCGTTGATCGATTGACTAAGGCAGCTCATTTCATATCGTTTCGAATTGGTCAGTCGACGGAAGCGTTAGTAGAACGGTACATGCAGGAGATTGTGAGATTGCATGGAATACCTGTGAGCATCGTTTCCAATCGTGATACCCGATTCTTATCACACTTCTGGAGGAGTTTACAGGAAAGTTTGGGGACGCGATTGAAGTTTAGCATTGCTTATCATCCCCAGACAAATGGCCAGTCGGAGAGAACGATCTAAACTCTTGAAGACATGTTAAGAGCTTGCATGTTGGACTTCAAGGGTTCGTGGGAGGATCATCTACACTTGGTGGAGTTTTCTTATAATAACAGCTTTCAGGCGACTATTCAGATGGCTCCATTCGAATCATTATATGGTCGCAAGTGTCGCTCTCCCGTTTGCTGGGATGATGTTGGAGAACGAAAATTATTGGGACCGGATCTTGTCATGCAAACTGTGGAGAAAGTTAATACGATCCGGAATCACATGAAGACGGCACAAGATCGGCAGAAGAGTTAGGATGATATATCGAGAAGACCTCTAGAGTTCGCTGTTGGTGAACTTGTGTTCTTAAAGATATCACTGACTAGAGGAGTGATTTGTTTCGAGGCAAGCTTAGCCCTCGATTCATAGGGCCTTTTGATATTATCGAGCGCGTTGGAGAAGTAGTTTATTGATTGGCTTTACCACCATCTTTGGTGAGTGTTCAAGACGTGTTTTATGTATCTCAACTTCGTAAGTATGTTTGAGATGAGACACACGTGCTGGATCATTCGGAGCTGACAGTAAGGGAGGACCTGACATATGAAGAACGACCGATGTCGATTGTTGATCGAAGAGAAAAAATACTCAAGAACAAGGTCTTGTACTTGTTTCATGGGGGAATTGCTCGCATGGAGAATCGACTTGGGATTGAGAAGACGAGATTCGACAGAAGTTTCCACACCTTTTCTCGTAGATTCATGTTTGTTTGTTTTTTCTTATTCCGGGAATTTCGAGGACGAAATTCTTTTGTAGTTGGGTATAATGTAACACCCTAGTTCATTTATGCCAATTCCGTTGTAGGTATTTTTTATTTATGGCTATTTCTTGATTTATTGTGTTTTGGGTGCTTATAGTATAGTTGTATCTGTATTTGCATCCGACCCGACCCGCTTGGTGGAAACTCGTCTTGATTCCTATTTTGGATCTATCCTGGCTAGATATGAGGATTCGTACACTTTCATATTATATAACTGCATTATATCTGGCATCTGTATTTTTCAATATAACATTTAAAGTCAAATAAAATATTTTAAAAATATCAAGCATGGCCTGTATCATACCCTTAACCCTGTTGTAGCATCCGTACATCATGTTCTTGTCCCGTTCAATGAAACTGACCTGTTTGGATAGCTACGTGCACGCTACATGTATCCGTTCTTGGGGGTATGCATTTTCGTTACCCGGATATCCTATTTTGGTTTTGGTTAACACGTATATTATCCGTATTTTCAAACCGTAATTTTAGACCCGACCCGGCCATGTTTTGGACTATTTTTGTATTAGCCAAAATCTTAAATAAATTCAATATTATATTCTAATATATATAAACCGTTTATATAAATTATATTTTTTAAAAATATTTTAAATCTAATCCTAAACAATTATCCAACCCAGATATCTCTCTCTCTCTCAATATATTCTTTATATATTTTATTAAACCCACGTATAACTTCAACAGCCCCCACGCACACACTTTCTCTTCTCCCTCATCTTCTTCTTCCTTTTTCCCGCCTTGTTCTCACTCGAACCCACGCCCGCGCCCACGCCACTCGCCGCCTCATCCCGTCGCCGCCTCCACCCTCGACCTCGTCTCGTCCCCTCTCTCCAACCCGGCGAGCCAACTCCAGAGCAGCCCCTGCAACCCATCGCAAACTGCGACGAACCCCACCAAGCAACCCTCGGCACCATCGCCGCACCCTCATCATCGGAGCTCCGATCGCCCCATCGGCCTCACCCCATCACCACCACCCATCTCCTCTCTCCTCTCATCTTTCCCCTGCATAAAACCCCGATCCCCGACTTCAAGAACCGTGATCCACTGTCTCGCTGGAAAACCATTGCCCGCACCTTGCCGTCGACGGCCTATCATCGTCATCGTCTCCCCTGCCTCGCCTCTGACCCAAGGCCAGAGCAAACCTAGTGAACCTATCTTCTTTTTTTTCTTCTTCTTCATGTTCTTCTCTTCTTCTTGTTCTTGAATCCGTATTTTTCCGGTGATTGCCGGAGCCATGCCGCCGCCGACGATCTGGGCGGCCCAGTAGACATTCCCAGCCAGCGTGGTCATGTTCTTACTTTACCCGGTTCTGTTCTTTACGTCTATTTGTATATCGCGATATTTACCGACGTCGGACGCGCCGTACGCACCCTGTATTGAGATCCGATCAGGCAAGTTTATCTTGCTACATGCTATTCTATTATATTTGCATCCATATGAATAAAAATATCACATGTTTACTGCATTGTACATCCATATTACCGTTTTACTGTTTTCGGATAACCGTTCGTATCCGTATCATTTATTACATATCTAGTTGCATGAAAGTTTATCTTGCTACATATTATGTATTATATTTGCATCCATATTAATAATAATATTAAATGTTCATTGCATTGTGCATTCTATATTACAGTTTTACAATATCCATTCGCATCCGTACAGTTTATTACATATCTAGTTGCATGCAAGTTTACCTTGCTACATGCTATGATACATATTTTGCATCCATATGAATAAAAATATCACATGTTTACTGCATTCCATGTTACTGTTTTACTGTTTTCGGATAGCCGTTCGTATCCGTATCATTTATTACCTATATAGTCGCATGCAAGTTTAGCTTGCTACATACTATGATATATATTTTGCATCCATGTGAATAAAAATATTACATGTTTATTGTATCGTGTATCCATGTTACCGTTTTACTGTTTTGCGATACCCGTTCACATCCGTATCATTTATTGCATCTCTAGTTACATGCCATATCATATAATTTTATGTTACTGTTATGTTAGTACCTCATACTTGATAATGTGTATCATACATAGTCATGGAGTTGTAGATGTGATCTCTGATAAACACTTGTGCATCCGTGTTTTACCGTGATTCGATACTTGCTACATTTTACTGTTGGGCATCCATTTGATACATTGTGCACCACCTGACATGACCTGATACACCACTGCTTGACTTGATACCTGATCCTGTTACTAATGCCGACAATCCTGACTTGTTGTCCCGATGGACGTTACCGTTGTCTGTATAGACAAAACCTGTACCTGCTTGATCTTGTGTTGGCATTAGATATCGATTGGCAATACCTGATTTGAACAAATAACCTTGGGGGTAAGGGAAAATCAAGAATGTAACCCAACGTAACTCAAATGGCTATTATATTGTTTGCCGTTTTTCCGGGTGTTACGGAATATATTGTTTGTCGTTTTTACGGGCTTTACGGAATATATTGTTTGCCGTTTTTCCGGACGTTACGGAATAATCCTGTTACCGTGGTCCCGTGGGAAATGAACGGGGTATAGACCGATGAGTTACGATGAGGATTAGATTAATTGATTTCAAAGACCTGAGAGTAATTAACCCAGTAGTATAGTTTAGATTACTCACCACACGACACATACACTCATACACTTCACTGTTCTATATCCGTGTTTACCTGATTATATTCATGTTATTGTTTATACTCATGCCTGCATATCTCGTGTATTCTGGTTATTTATTATTGTTGATATTATAACGCACTAACGTCTGGGTTTTGCATGGCCCAGATCCTCTGATTGTTACAGGCTGACCAGGAGTATTTTAGCCGACAGGCCGAGCAGTGAGGATCCTGTTAGTATCTAATTTAGTTTAGTTTTATTTCCGTACTTTCATTTCCTGATGTGAGCCCGTATTTGGGACGTACTTTTTAGATGTTATTGTTTATTGGATTTATTGCTTCCGCATATAATTTCTTGTATCGTTTATTCTGCCATATGGACATGTACTAGATAGTTTATTTTATTTTATTGTTCTTGATATCTTATAGACAGCCGTAATATGACTGTGGAGGGATGTTTCATAGCCACAGGTAGCATGGTTGACTCTGTCACGTGCCGATCTTAGCGCACTCTGGGACGCGGGGCGTGACAAACAGGCTTATGATCATAATTCGTAACAAGTATAAGTAAGAATTATTAAACCGAAAAAGACAGTAGTCATGAAAAAAGAGAAAGACGTTACCATTTGCAAAATGAATGTAGAAAAATTTGGACGTTATCAGATAGAAATAGGACAGAAATGACAAACCAGACGAAATAGATCAAAAGAAAAACTGCTAAAATTAGAAAATTGCTAAAAATAAATAGTTGTTAAAACGAGAAACTAATTATTTGATTGCGTCCCAAATTGATTCCCGATACTTCCTGTCAAATCTTAACTGATTCAGGTGTTGATTTCGGGGACTTAAATAATGGATTTTCACGATTCCGGGGCCTTAAATGATGGATTTTCGCGATTCCGAGAGACGTCAATGTTATGCCTACGGCAATCCATTGACCCAAACGATTTTGCGAGATCTTCGATTTGGCTGGTGGAACGCGCGAATCGGACAAGATTTGACAGTTTGGGATTCTCGGGTTGAACTAGATCCAACGTGTTTTGGATCGGTCGAGCAACTCCTAGTAGGCTAGGGCTGCGTCAATAAGATATAATGCCAGCGCATAGACTGAGAGGGGACAAAGACCCACGTGTAAGTGCGTGCAGTCGCAAAATAGTGACGTTAATATTAGTCATAATTTGACAGAAAAAGACATTAGTCATGACGTCCAGAAAAAGGACATTAGGCATGATTTGACAGAAAAGGACATTAGTTATGATAGACTGTAGAAAAATAGTGACGTTAGCATTGGTCATCGTTTGACAGAAAAATTACATTAGTCATGACGGACTGTAGAAAAATAATGATGTTAGTATTGGTCATGATTTGACAGAAAAAGAACATTAATCGTGTCCACCTCCTATTGCCACATGTCTCATCTCTTATTGGCACCTATGCCCACCTCTACTCTATTTAAACCAAGGCACTTCTTTTTCAATCCCTAAAAAAGAGAAAGGGTAAAAAAATGGTAAGCCAGAAATATTTTGCATCTCTTAATGGCACAAAATAAACCCACCGTTGCCGGTCCCAAGTCTGGATGAGAAAGGGTGAGAGTTGTGGTAGGCTTGTGACAGCCAACGTAAAACTTTTTCACATTCTATGACATGAACCATAATAAGAATATCATTGGGGCGTCCCCTACTCGGCGACGCGCTACATCGGATCCCGGATGTAGCATTAAGTATGCAAGGGCATGTAGGTCGTCGTTCAGAAATGGCGCGCTACATCGGACTCCGGGAGTAGTGACAAATAAGCAAGGGTTTCATAGGATCCGTCTAGCTTCGTGGAACATAGATTCCCTTACGGGTAGACTAATAGAATTAGTGGAGGTGGTGATTAGGAAGAGAGTTGGTATTATGTGTTTGCAAGAAACTAAGTGGGTAGGTGAAAAGAGTAGAGTCATAAAGCCTTGGGGTTATAACCTTTGGTATACGGGTAGAGATAAAAATCGTAATGGGGTAGACATAATCATAGATAGACGGTTGCTTGAGGATGTAGTTGAGATTAGGAGAAAATATGATAGAATTTTACTGGTTAAGCTTATTCTAGGTAGAGAGATCCTTAATGTTATTAGTGCTTATGCACCACAGATAGGTCTTGATGACGCTAGTAAGCATCTATTCTGGAAGGATTTAGACGAAATGGTGCAAAGTATACCTAGTGGAGAGAAGTTATTTATTGGTGGTGACCTCAATGGACATGTAGGTACTAGTCGTAATAGGTTTGATACTATCCATGGAGATTTTGGATAAAGGAATGAAGTAGGTGGCTCGATTCTAGATTTTGCCTTATCTTATAACTTGATCTTAGCAAACACCTGGTTTAGGAAAAGAGAGTCCCACCACTTTTAGGAGCGGATCAAGTGCTAGTCAAATAGACTTTTTTCTGACGAGAAGAATAGATAGAGGTTGTTGTATCGACTGTAAGGTAGTGCCAGGTGAGAGTGTAACCACTCAACATAGACTTTTTGTTCTAGATTTTCAATTTAGAAGAGGACCTAGGAAGATTAGACGTAAGGCAGAGCCTAGAATTGAATGGTAGCGATTGAAAGAAGGTAACCAAAATGCTTTTATAGATCGTGTAGTTCAAGAAGCGGATTGGCAGCCGGAAGATGATTCAGACAGAACATGCAACAAAATGGCTAATTGTATCAAGAGGGTAGATAGAGATCTACTTGGTGAGTCGAGAGGTGGTGCTCCACCATCCAAGGACACATCATGGTGGAATGAAGAAGTAAAAGCTGCTATTAAAATTAAAAAGGATTCTTATAAAGATTTGAAGAAAAGTAGAGATGTGGAGAGATTTGAGAAGTATAAAATGGCTAAAAATGAAGTTAAGAAAGCTGTTCGAGAAACTAAATCTAAGGTCTACAAGGAGGTGTACGAGAAATTAGACACTAAAGTGGCTGAAAATGATATATACCGGATTGCTCAGATGCGGGAAAGGAAGACCAGAGACTTATGTGCGGTGAAGTGTGTCAAAAATGAAAATCAGAAGGTTTTAGTTCGAGATGAGGATATCAAGGAAATGTGGAGAGATTATTTTGACAAATTGTTCAATGAGTGCTTTACTAAGAATTTGGATGGACTTGTCATTCAATCTCAAGATATAAACCGTGATTTCATGCGTAAAATAAGACTATCTGAGATTAAAGAAGTTTTGAACAGAATGAGTTTAAGAAAAGCGGTTGGTCCTGACGGGATTCCTATCGAGATTTGGAGATACTTAGGAGAAATAAGCGTTAAATGGCTGACAGATCTGTTTAATAAGATTTTGCAGACAAAAAAGATGTCAAATGAATAGAGAAAAAGTATCCTTGTACCTATCTACAAGAATAAGGGTGGCATTCAAAATTGCTTAAACTACCGTGAAATAAAACTTACGTGTCACACCATGAAACTTTGGGAGAGAGTGATTGAACACAGGCTAAGAAAGGATATTAAGATAACAGAGAACCGGTTTGGTTTCATGCCTAGACGATCGACGACAGAGGCTATTCATTTGCTTCATCAACTTGTCGAGCGTTTTCGAGAGAGGGGAAGAGATTTGCTTATGATATTTATTGATTTAGAGAAAGCGTACGACAAGGTACCTAGAGAGGTATTATGGAGGACAATGATGCAGAAGGGGGTCCCCGTCAAGTATATTGACATAATCAAGGATATGTACGATGGAGTAGTGGCAAATGTCAGAACTTGCGGCGGCGTAACGAGTGATTTTTCGATTACAATTGGTTTACATCAAGGATCTGCATTATGTCCATTCCTATTTACCATCATGATGATTGAGCTTACTAGAACTATCCAAGATGAGATACCTTGGTGTATGCTATTCGCTGATGGTATTGTTCTAGTAAATGAGACGAAAGCAGGGGTTAATGCCAAATTGGAATTATAGAGGCAAACATTGGAATCTCGGGGGTTCAGATGGAGCAGGTCCAAGACAGCATATATGCATTGCAAATTTAGTAAACAGATAAGTCAAAACCATATTGGTATAACATTGGAAGGGCAAGAGATATCACCGAGCGATCAGTTTAGATATCTAGGTTCCATCATCCAAAAGGATGGGGAGATCGATAGTGATATTAATCAAAGGATCCAAGCTGGTTGGTTGAAATGGAGGAGCGCAACAGGGATTTTGTGTGATCGTAACTTTTCGTTAAAATTGAAAGGGAAGTTTTATCGGAGCGCTATTCGGCCTGCCTTATTATATAGTACAGAATATTGGGGTTCTAAGAAGCATCATACACAGAAGATACACGTAGCGGAGATGCGCATACTTCGTTGGATGTGTGGTAACACTAGAAAAGATAAGGTGTGAAATGAGGATATTCGTGCAAAAGTTGGTATAGCACCTGTGGAGGAGAAGATGCAGGAAAACCGGCTAAGATGGTTTGGTCATGTGCAACGCAGACCTATGGAAGCACCGATTCGACGAATATATACTCTCGATACGGGCAATGGCACAAGGGCAAAAGGGAGACCGAAGAAAACATGGATGGAGGTGATATGAAACGATATGGTTGCCAAAGGCCTCAATGAAAGTATATTGTTCGATAGGAGTGAGTGGAGGCGGAGGATTCATGTGCTGGACCCGGCGTGATTCTCATGTTGGTTCATGTAGCCTACCCCATATGCTTGGGATAAAAGTCTCAGTTGTTGTTGTTATTGTTTAATGGCACAAAATCTTGATACAGGACAGCCATTGCCTCTCTTTATGGTCAAAGAGTATAACAAACCGCCGTTGTTTTTCTTCCTCCATGCAAAACTGACGCCTACGTCGTCGGATGCCGATGGTGTCGATCCTTCTGTTTGCACCCATGGGTACATTGAAGACTCCGCCCAAGTGATCATTCCCTCTCCCGTTGGCCTTCGTGATGGTACAAAGTGTATTTTGGACGAAATGCCATCTTTTAAACATCGCAAATATGTAGCCTCTAAATTACGTTCGCCCGAGAACAGTCGTAGCTTCGCTGGCTGGGTGGTGCATCGTAAATGCCCCATCCAAGATCAGCATCGCATGTATCTTGAAACGGAGATCAGCAAATTCGTCCATGAAGCTGTGGAGGTAGAAAATGCTAAATTTCATATCAAGATATATGTTTATACTAGCATTGATAGGACTGTGACAATTAAGAGATCGCATAAGCGAAAGAGACAAGAGTTGAAGGACGGTATTGACGATATTGTTTGTGCAGTGTGCTTCGAAGAAATTGAGAAGAGTAGTGTAAGTCCGCGGCGGCGCCCCGGCCGTCGATCCGACGCCGGAAACGCGGAAACAAAAACTTTCAAAAACTATTGAACCGGCACCACCGCGCACTTTTCACCCGGATCGGGCCATTAACCTAGCCACTAGCAAACTAAAAAGAGAGTAGAGAAGTATACCAAGCGATCCGTGTCCTTCGGTCTTCGTCTCCACTCCGATCTCCTGCGGAATCTCCGTCCGTCATGTCCTCATCGGAAAGGGCACCACGTAGCCGAGTACGTTTACGGGCTCCCACCTCTGGACCGAGACAACTCGGGCGCGAAGTTGGCTAGCCAACGCGTCCAAGATTTGCTGTAGACTAGAGTAGTAGGTTGTCTCTTTTGGGGTATATGAAGTTGCCATGGTATGTGGAGGAAAAGAATGAACTTGAGAGAAGGAAATGGAGCACTCAATTTTTAAGGAATGAGATGAGAAAAATCACCACTCACATGAACCTCTCTCTCCTTCTCTTTTTGTGGCCGGCCCCCTACAAAAAAAGGTGGGGAAAAAAAATCCCCAATCAAGAGAAGAAAATGAATAATCTAATATGAAAAATGGTCACATCCATTTCACTTCTCATCTTATCAAATCCAATCTCAAAAAAGCAAAGGAAAAGACCATAAAAGAATCTCATGATGAAGAGGCCACAATTATGCAAGAAACCCCTCCACAAAATATTATTTGCAAATGTGCAAATAACACCCTCCAACGGAAAGTCCGGCCGTGAAGGAATAAAAGAAAAACGGCCGGAACGGAATGCAAACTGGCAACTTCAGAAAACTGATCCCGTAATAAATTACAGGAAAACCCCGCTACTGCAAATACATGCCCGCATTTGTATTCCCACTGAACACAAATGCAAAGAGACAATATCTACACTATCTAATACTAGGATCCGGCTTAAGCCAAAGCCGGCTAGTAAAAACCGTCCGATCACGACCCGTGCAATACCGCACGTATCTGATCGAACCTTGCCATATCTCCATACGGCCTCTACAGCGTTTCGCCCGAAACTTGAGTAACTGTGTGTGGTGGACTCTAAAGACTCGTCAATACTATGGCAGTGGATTTAACCACTAGCACGTTAGAGGTATTAGCCAATACGTGACGGGCTACCAGGTATTGACCAAAAGGGACGTCGATGAGCAAACTCATCCTGACACCCTACTGAGCCTGTCAGTGACAATATCCGTACAGTCCGGTCCGTTCGTCTATGAGCATCGCATGGCGGGCCTAGGGGGTTGGTAAAAGTCAGACCCCCAAAAGCGGTACAAGTCGTGTCGGAGTGTAGCCCAGAACACCCTGAGATACTACTAGAATACCTACCAGCAAATCTCCTGCCTTGGCCAAGGACTTTCATGTTCTGGCTCTCCTAGACACAGCACGACCTCACCCCCAATACCGGGAGAGACGAACCCCTGCAGATCCGCTCACTGCCTCCAAGTGGCTCGGGACTGTACCCAACTAAAACCTGTTTGCACGTCTCCTTTGAGCGTGGTAGGGTAGTAATCAAAGCACAGTGGGAACTCACACGAGACAAATGACGATCTCAGGTCGATGAACTAACCTGTACACATGTCACCGGGGAACTGCTATCTGACATCAGGTATAATCCCAACTAGCAGGTTCCCGGCGAGTCCTGTCCGGTATACTCATAACCCAATGAGCACATGTATACATCTTAGGTGAACCAACTGACACCAGTGGCTTGTGAGACCGGCCACCGCCCCTCGTCGGGGTCTCGACTGTATACACCAGTCTACTCCGGAGTATCGATGCCCTGTCTCGAAACTCCCACGACTAGGGGCCTTTTAAGGATGTGCTTATAGACTCTAGCTCTCACGTATATGATCGCCCTCATACTGCTGGTAGTCAAGCAAGAATCCTAGGGGCTCTATCAACGTGTAATAGCGACTCGTAAGGTCACCTAAAGCAGTACACGATGATAAAGATAAACCAGATAGCATACTATCATCTCAAGTAAGACTGTCCTACCGGCATAGGTCCTCTTCAATCATTGCAATCACGTGCCTGTGATCCAATAATTGACTCTGAGGGCACTATATCCAACAATCTCCCACTTGCACTCAAGGATAATTATTGCGATGTCGCATACTCACAGCCCGTGTGATACCGAACACCCAACTCCTCTACTAGTCAGTCTCACAAAGCTCGTTTGCGAAACTATTGCGTTCGAGGAATAGCCTCAGTGAGTGGATCCGCTCTGGTGTTTCTTTCTATGTCTCTCTTTATCTCAAGTTCGCGGAGAAAGCCATCTCCCGAAATGAGCAATACCTGTCTTAGAATGTGTCTGGATGTCTGATGGGACCTAGCTCATAAATGAACTCCAAATCCAAACTTCTTAGACTGTATCGTCAACTGAACTTAATCAGTATCCTGCGCCATGCCTTCCCTCAGTATCCACCTGGACCACCTGTCCAAAATACTGCCCCTCGTCAGAGGGAAAACTATAACTCTGACAGCCACTCTGTCATCCAGGTCACCTTGGAAGCCTGGAATGATAACTGTCTCCCGAAGGAGAATGTCGTTATCATATCCCTAGAACATCCACTTATGTTCTAAAGCTGCTTCCGATTGTTTCTCCAGGATTGGATGAATATCAACTTATTGCATCTACTGCAAGAACAACATCTGGTGTGGTACTTGACATCTCATGATTGACACAATTGCCTAAGCAAGTGATCTACCAATCATGCACATCTCTCTCCCCTTTAGTCTGTAAGACACTTTTAGAGAAGGCGACTCCATCACCTGCAGGTGCACCACCTTGCCAGGAGTCGTCCTTTCTAAATACTCATAGAATGCTGTCAAAGTACCCAGATTGGGAAACCACCCAAATCTAGATCTAAAACCATAGATCTAGTAACCAGAATGTACGATATAAGATCCAATTCCTATGTGGAGAAACTACTGTGTGACAACCAAAGTATAACCGATCGTAGTGTAGGAATATACTTTGTGTATGTCATCCAGATACCAGGACATCACACCCTACTACCTTCTTAACAGATCCATCCCCTATTCTGATGAAGTCAAACCTATGACTGTCACAACAGAAATAGATGATCTATCTCCGCTATATCTGCTTTAGTCCATAAATAGACATAAGCCTCCTGTCCACAAATGCTTCCGCTGCTCCCACCGACTATGACAACCCTCTGGCAGAGTCATATACACGTACGCCTCTAAAGCTAGTTCAGAACGACGCTATACTCATCCTCCTGCCGGGTCTCACAGTCTGGAACAACAGCAATGGCAAGTCTGGGTAAACAAGAACCTCCCTGCCACCGTCCTTGAGCATACCGAAGTACCTCTCGAGCGCCTGAGGTTACCCACTTTATCTGCGGAGTGGCCAATGGAATGTCAAACCAGATTAAATCTTTAAGTTCTTATCAAATCTTCAGTAATCGTTTGCGGTTCTGGAATCACTTCCAGTTCTACCATACCCCCACTACCGTTTTCTGAAAAAAAATCCATTTTTAATTAAAACTGTAGCGAGTTGAGAACAATATCACTATTGATCTTCCAGATGGTAGAAAATCAACCTTCGTCATAGCCCGGGTCAACCCACAAACAGCCATTACAGAAACGTGCCTTGAGTTGTCCAGTGTCTGGTTTTAAGCATAAGCCGGACAACTCCCCGTATCTTAACAATGTCAAGATATGAATTGTTCTATATCCAATACAGAAACAGAGGCACTGATTTAATTGAACCAGATTCAAATCATGCAGCTATCTCCAGTGCATGTCAACTAAATGGAAGGAGGCCGATCAGCGTTACTCAACTTAGAAGCACTTCCAATTATGAGTAACCTGAAAGAGAAGCATGATCTCTTAACCATTATTATCAACTGAATACCACACACAAGTATCTACATCTTCGATCACCTTGAAGAATCCCGATACTTGCGACACCTGGTTCTCTACTTTATTCATATACCTATAACTTCTCAAAACTCAGATCCTGTGTTTTTACGAAACACCTGTCTAAGAACTAGAGAAGTCACAAGTAAACAGAATATAGTACGAGTACCTACCCCTTTGTCCTAATGGACACTGGACAACATACAATACTCTCTATAAGTCCCTTGAGTCTAATAACTCATTCACTGTGTGTCGTTGGTTGAAAACTGTACTTATGGTTAAGAAGAATTACACCACTGTTCAATGCTCCTTACCTAACCATCCACTGATATAGGTAAATGTCATAGACATAATTTCAAAAAGGTACATCTCACTCTATAAAAATAGACGTACAGATATATCAATTTGAAATTGGTGCATAACAACGGATATTCAAAACCAAATATTTGCCGACCGGCAAACAACTCAGGTGACTTCCTCAAATATCACCAATTACAACGAATTCCGATATAATGAGGATGATCACCTAATTCCCAATAACTTACTCCTACTCATCATCTGTAAAACCATACAGATGTGAGAATCATACCTGGTAAATACATACCCTGGAGTAAGGGCTAATTGGGAAATCAGTTTTCTATTTACAGTACACAGTGAACCTGAAACATTGAAATGTTTCGATGGGGTATCCCGGTATTCATAGTAATACCTTTTCCATTATCCAGATTCACGACTGTAACCGTATAATTCTTTGCCATCTCTCCAAATCCCTTTATATGTCTTTAGTCATTACCTTCTGTACACCTCTTTAAGCCAAATGGTTTTCTTCCTTCCCTACCGTTCGGCACCAGCCTATGGTTTGGAAGAAAACTATCCAATAAGCATAATGGGTGTACTGTCCTAATCCTAGGAGCACTCGCAATGCGAGAGAAGGTGAGGATAAAAGACAACCGAATGAACTTAATTCCTATTTCTCCTGAACCAGAATCCATCCCCGAACTGGAACAAGTTCCTTTCGAGTTCGTATATAACCATATGATGGATTATCCAATAAACTGGGATCTTCGTAGTGATACGGAGTGTCCTGGAGAAATACAAAGGTGATTTAGGATTGGCGAAGAAATACTTGGTTTGGTCGTGAATATCAGTCGCAATTTACTTTGCCCTCTTACTAATCCCTTTTTTTGTCTTTACTTAATACCTTCTGTACACCGTTTAGGCTAATTGGTTTTCTTCATTCCCCACCGTTCGGCACCAGCCTAAGGTTTGAAAGAAGACTATCCAATTTGCGTAATAGGTGTACTATCTCCTAAACCAAGGAGTACTCGCAACCTGAGAGAAGGTAAAAGAAAAAGACAACTGAATAGTCCTATTCATTTTTTCCAGAACCAGAAATCATCCTCGAATTCCTTCGAGTTCGTATATAACCATACGATGGTTTTGTCCAATGAAAGTGGATGTTCGTAGTAATACGGGGTGTCCTGGAGAAAAGGGTAAAAATAGGAGTGGCAATGAGGTTTGCAACTCTGACAATCCAAAAGCCAGTGTTAAGAAGGTTCGGTCAACTTGGTCACTGAGTCATAGTCTAGGGTGGGGTCAATGGTCGCTGCCAAAGAGAGAGAGAAAAGAAACACTCAGCGTGCACTCTAACCTAGATCAGAATGGTTATCACTTTATCTAATCTGGAAACCTCCCACTGTAACGTCAAATTCTTCCCCAAACCTGAAGGAAGAATTAGCCGGGATCACCCGAGGAGTAAACCAATTCATCAGTGGGAATCGGGATCCAACTATCATCGCATGATAACGTGACGGAATCCGCTCACGTTATCATACTCCAGAAGGTATGCGCATATCTGGCAAGTTTCAGTTTCTTTTGAAACTCCCGATGTGATTTTTTGCCCCATGCTCTTATGACCTTGACTTTGGCCAACATATCATAAGTCACATGTCAAGTTCTACCCGTCATTATCCACGTTAATTTGAACCCACCCGTACAAGCCATTGACTTTGGCCAACAAGGCTATACGGCTGTCCCAAACCAACGCATCTATCTATGCTGCATATGAATACCCAACAGCTACCAAATACTGTGCCTTGACTTTGGCCAACATACACAGCTTGAATACTATTGACTATCCATATGAAACGACGGAGGGCTACGAATGGTTTCTGGCGAAAACCTTTAACGTAATGAACTTGATATCGTTGAAGGAACGGATAGCTTTTTAGAAAATATAGTGACGAAAACCTTTGCTAAAGAGGTCACTCCCGGTGAAGGGATCTCGGCTCTTTCCCCGTAGGATGGGGTGCAGGATATTCCAACTGAATACCACGATGCAAAGCAAAAGTAATCGGCTATAGTGAAGTATTGCCCTGACGCAAACTTCTGTCCAAGGGGTCACTCCCGGTGAAGGGATCTCGGCCCTTGCCTCGTCGACTGAGGAGCAGGATATTCCAACTGAATAACACGATGCAAAACAAAAGAAAACGCCCTTGCAATAACAGCTTTTTGAAAAAGTGTTCCAACAATATCAAAATAGGTTTGTTTATCTTGAATTGATCCGAATCAACGCAGTCCCATCAATTGATCACACCACAAAGAACGAAAATAATGACGTACGTATATGCCATCCGCATTCGCCACTGGGTCCCGTCATCACCCGTTAGGTTAGCTAACTAACGACAGAGCGGGGACTGGACTAGCGCGGATGCAAAACATATACAACATCTACTAGTATATATATAATATATAATTTTCGCTCAAGGCGTGATAAAAATCAACATCACATAAATGTACAGCATCACCGATCAATACAGATATCTGGGATTCCCGGGTTTCATAGAGCCGCTACTGAAACCCGACGTTCCCCTGGTCGTGTGGATAGCCTGTGCAATGAAATCCTAGACCCCTACGGGCACGGCAAGTTACCCGCCAAAACCTGAAGCGAGGCAGCCCCCTTCAGTGACGTGAATGGACCACCCAGCACTTTACGGAATCCTGTAACTTGGGCACCCCTCCTGGGTCAATCCTATACCCCCTACGAGTGCGGCGAATAGCCCGCCAATTCTAGAGTAAAGCCCCCTCCGTCTCAACGCCATGAGATGCGGGCTCGTTGCCCTCTAGAACCCGGCTATCCGTGCACCTCTCCGCGGGGCAATCCTAGTACAGAAAGTAAAATATACATACAACGGGTACATCGACCGCAACCTGGTCGTGCCCTAAAAGAATAATACAAACAGGCAGTGACGGCAGTCCACATGTCGGACGCTCGCCCCGCAATATCAAATGTACATATAAAACAAAACTGTACTAGCACTGCAACCAGGCTACCCCCACGACCGAGCCACAACATCACAGCACAACACAGAACATCAACGTGAATGTCACGTTCGCAAATCCGTCTAACCGGGCTATAGCAGTTAGACAGGATTTACCGATCAAGTGACATTCACGGTCGCAGATGTAATGTAAATACTGTGAACTAACATGTTTAAACTTTTCGATCGATCAAAAATTATCAAAGTGGGCCCCAAGCAATACTGTAGCACCCACAGAAAATCTGGGCCCAAAAAAAAATATCCCAAAACCCCTATTTCCAAGTATAAGACAATCTGGAAAAATTTGGTGCAGTGAGGTGGCGGCGGAACCGCGGCCCAAGCATGGCTATGGCCGCGGTTCCGCGGTGGGATGATGGATTCAGGCGACCAAATTTTACCAGAATTCTTATACTTCCCTGCACATCATTCTGCAACTACCTGAAAAATTTTTGGAGCAGAAAAAAATTCGACAGAGAACACATGTGCACACAAAATACGGTTTTTGGGGATTTTTGTTCGATCGAGCACTAAACATACTAGAGCAAGCTAGGCATGGTTAATGGCGTGGCTCTGATACCAATGTAAGTCCGCGGCGGCGCCCCGGCCGTCGATCCGACGCCGGAAACGCGGAAACAAAAACTTTCAAAAACTATTGAACCGGCACCACCGCGCACTTTTCACCCGGATCGGGCCATTAACCTAGCCACTAGCAAACTAAAAAGAGAGTAGATAAGTATACCAAGCGATCCGTGTCCTTCGGTCTTCGTCTCCACTCCGATCTCCTGCGGAATCTCCGTCCGTCACGTCCTCGTCGGAAAGGGCACCACGTAGCCGGGTACGTTTACGGACTCCCACCTCTGGACCGAGGCAACTCGGGCATGAAGTTGGCTAGCCGACGCGTCCAAGATTTGCTGTAGACTAGAGTAGTAGGTTGTCTCTTTTGGGGTATATGAAGTTGCCATGGTATGTGGAGGAAAAGAATGAACTTGAGAGAAGGAAATGGAGCTCTCAATTTTTAAGGAATGAGATGAGAAAAATCACCACTCACATGAACCTCTCTCTCCTTCTCTTTTTGTGGCCGGCCCCCTACAAAAAAAGGCGGGGAAAAAAAAATCCCCAATCAAGAGAAGAAAATGAATAATCTAATATGAAAAATGGTCACACCCATTTCACTTCTCATCTTGTCAAATCCAATCTCAAAAAAGCAAAGGAAAAGACCATAAAAGAATCTCATGATGAAGAGGCCACAATTATGCAAGAAACCCCTCCACAAAATGTTATTTGCCAATGTGCAAATAACACCCTCTAACGGAAAGTCCGGCCGTGAAGGAATAAAAGAAAAACGGCCGGAACGGAATGCAAACTGGCAACTTCAGAAAACTGATCCCGTAATAAATTACAGGAAAACCGCGCTACTGCAAATACATGCCCGCATTTGTATTCCCACTGAACACAAATGCAAAGAGACAATATCTACACTATCTAATACTAGGATCCGGCTTAAGCCAAAGCCGGCTAGTAAAAACCGTCCGATCACGACCCGTGCAATACCGCACGTATCTGATCGAACCCTGCCATATCTCCATACGGCCTCTACAGCGTTTCGCCCGAAACTTGAGTAACTGTGTGTGGTGGACTCTAAAGACTCGTCAATACTATGGCTGTGGATTTAACCACTAGCACGTCAGAGGTATTAGCCAATACGTGACGGGATACCAGGTATTGACCAAAAGGGACGTCGATGAGCGAACTCATCCTGACACCCTACTGAGCCTGTCAGTGACAATATCCGTACAGTCCGGTCCGTTCCTCTATGAGCATCGCATGGCGGGCCTAGGGGGTTGGTAAAAGTCAGACCCCCAAACGCGGTACAAGTTGTGTCGGAGTGTAGCCCAGAACACCCTGAGATACTACTGGAATACCTACCAGCAAATCTCCTGCCTTGGCCAAGGAATTTTCATGTTCTGGCTCTCCTAGACACAGCACGACCTCACCCCCAATACCGGGAGAGACGAACCCTTGCAGATCCGCTCACTGCCTCCATGTGGCTCGGGACTGTACCCAACTAAAACCTGTTTGCACGTCTCCTTTGAGCGTGGTAGGGTAGTAATCAAAGCACAGTGGGAACTCACACGAGACAAATGACGATCTCAGGTCGATGAACTAACCTGTACACATGTCACCAGGGAACTGCTATCTGACATCAGGTATAATCCCAACTAGCAGGTTCCCGGCGAGTCCTGTCCGGTGTACTCATAACCCAATGAGCACATGTATACATCTTAGGTGAACCAACTGACACCAGTGGCTTGTGAGACCGGCCACCTCCCCTCGTCGGGGTCTCGACTGTATACACCAGCCTACTCCGGAGTATGGATGACCTGTCTCGAAACTCCCACGATTAGAGACCTTTTAAGGATGTGCTTATAGACTCCAGCTCTCACGTATATGATCGCCCTCATACTTATCACGACCCGAAAGTACGGAACGTGACCGGCACTTAGATTACGAAATGTCTGGAGGCGCAACGTAACCTAAGTAAGCCGGAGCCCAGAAATCTAAACCAAGAAAAGGAAGAAGAAGCAGTAAAAGAAAATATGAAGGAACAAGTTTAAAACATCAGCAAATTTTCTCAAAAATTTCGGCAGAGTCTCCTCTATAAAAACTGGCCTCCAAACGGGTACAACAAGTATAATATACATAAACAATAAAAAGCATCCCATACGGGTGCTAGCTCAACGCCAACTGGCGGAAACAACCACAACAAGCACAATAATATACAACGCCAAAGGGCGAGGCTCAAAACTCAAAATAAAACAAAACCACCAGATCAGAATAATACATGCGCGACTCTAAGGTCAAAATAAAAGACTGGTCCAATAAACTTATCAAGTAATACAAGTATGGTTGATGGAGCTTACTAGATACAAATGAAAGAATAAAAATACAATGGTGGTTCAGATACAAGTGAACCAACCTACCGTGCAAATCACCCTGAAGAAAAGATATGCCAGCAAGCTGCCAGGAAAACCTGTACATCGAACCTGTAATAAAATTTGGCACAACGGGGGTGAGTTGCCAACTCGTGAGTAGAAAACATCTACGAAAAGAAATCGAATGCACGACGCTATTCTATGTCATAATAATACACTACTATATCCCAAACATCTAGTAATAGCAGGGTAATACTACGTGTAAGTGCAGATACTCCGTGCTCGTGTCAGTGCCTCATATAATACTATGTCATATGAAATGAAATGCATGCACCATGAATGTAAAGTAACAAATCCTGAAATCCAGATATATCTGTATAAGAAATCTTTAGCTGTTATCATAGTAAAATGTGTATAAGAATCTGAAATCTCAACAATGAAATCCATGGAAATCCGTGTCAAGCATCGACACAACACATGTAATCTCAAGTCTCAATATCTCGGGCTCCGTCAGTCCGGATCGGCCCATATCATCAAATCTCACGACAACGGTCGGTATCCTCCGGATATCCGCCGCGCCAGACATCACCGGTAGATAGCCTTCCTCTGCCAGGCTCATCGTCTACAACTCGATCTTCTTGCCCCGGGGTACCATACCGGGCCCACCATGTACCCGAGACGGTTCATTCACTCCTCGAATCGGGTCTCGAAATCCATCAGAAAACATGAAATCTCATGGTGAACGACACATACATCACGAGAAAACCGCATCTTATGTTTTTAAAAAGAGAGGAGGAGGAGAGAGAAAAGTTTTTTTTTTATATATTCTTGCGGTTTTCCCCAAAATGCAGAAATCTCATAGAAATCCAAATCTCAAAATCATGAGTAAGTAAATGATAAGTGTCGGCATATGCCCCATAAAACTGCATGATAACATGAGAATATGAATGCATGAATGTCTAAGTAATAAATGCCATGTCTATACTAGTATCTGAGAGTAATCACAATATTATATATCGATCTAGTTGCTAGCTGATTCTATCAATAAAAGATAATAAGATCTAAAGTGTACGTGGCATAGCAATTACCGATGATGATGTGTGTGAGCCGGAAAATAAGTGTGCGTGGAATATGCGCATCATTGGTAATGGTGCTGGTGTCCTAACAGGTAAGTTTATACTGATTATAGCAACATATGTATGAACATGCAACATTATGATTACAGTGTGAAAGTAAAGACGGATGTGTGTTATCCACTCATTTGATATACAATTATCACTACCACTATATGACTCGAACCTAACCTAGTGTCCATATAACCTCCTAAGGAACTAAACCTAAGAAACTAGTCATTAAGAAACAAGAGTCTACCTAGGTCTGAATCAATATCTCTAATAGTCGGCAATCCAGCCTCAATAGCGTCACGTACGTAGTACGGCTTCCTCGAATCAAGAGTGCGGATCAATCATCATATATATGTCTCGTACGGTAAAATCCATCGTACGGCATCCCAATATCGGGGTACGGGTCAAGTATCTCCTAGGTGTCTCATCATTAGTATAATGTCATCATCAACACATCTCATGATCAAGGTGCTAAACTGTGATCGCATACATCAATCATATATCATTGCCATCATAATAAGCATCATTAGTTTATCCTCAGAAATATCATGTCATATGTATCATATTGTGATTAAGTCATGCTGATATCATATCGTCCTCAAGTCACACCTCTATGATATCGACATCAGGTCACACCTATATGATGTGGTAATCAAGTCATACATATCCCATATCGTGATCAATCACAAGTTACAGTCCGGGTACTATTTTAGAGTCCCATGTACCTCAATATCATCACCACCCATTATAATTTAAGTATACATGTTCATTATCTCATTCTCTAATGATCCGCTAACACTTAATACGACTGTATAGCCAAGAATCACGGCATCAAGCCCAGTTACACAGTTTCATCATACCTCGGATATTATATCACATCAATGTATCCCATATACGTGTTGTATATATATATATACCTATACCTCGTCCTATATATATATACACATGCACGTATACACCATGTCGTGTTTCAGTGTGTGCGTGTGTGTGTTTCTACCTGAAACCTACGAACCTCTTCCAAGGTATTCATTTTCTGATATGTCTTCCTAAATCAGTCTAGTCCAGCCTAGGGTCATTACTATGGCCCTACTCATTAAGAATCTAGGGTCACATCTGGTTTCCTAATGTCAATAAGTACTATTCCTATTCTACGTTGCGGGGGTGCTAAACGCCATCCACCCGACTTCCCCCCGTAGATATGCATCTACTCACCTGGTCCATGTCTGCCGAAGACGGTGTCGCCATCCTCCTCTTCATCGGCCGCAGTCCACGTGAGGGGTACCTAAACGCAAACATATAAATAGCATCGTAAACTGAATCACATACAAAAGTCAAACGATACAAGGAACAAGCATATGTTAAAACCTATGTCCCGTCCACGCAAAAGAACCAAATATCGCTCGATATCGGCGTACAAACTCCGACGGATCGAGATAAATATCAACAAATAACTCATAGTTTTAAAACACATTACTTATATTATAAAACATGATTAAATCCATCGAAACCCTAAAATCCATCAAACCGTCCAATTTCGTAAAACCCGAAAATGCCAATTTACCGTTTTTCATCAAAACTTGACATTTAAATGAAACCAATGGTCATAAAACTCATTAAATAGTATAACTAGACTATACAAACCGTTACTATATTTTTATTACACAAATTTGTATTAATTTGAAGTTTCTAGTTTGCAACCTTTAACAATTTTCAACATTTTTCAAGCAAAATACCACAATTCCACCACAAAACATGATTTTGCATGAATTAATGTATTAAACCACAATTCATGATGATAATGATTTAATGAAACCATAAATTACATTTTTAATCTCATTTATTTAGGAATTTCTAAAATCTAGTTTACAAAATAGCAATTTTTATCACAATTTATCAATTATCAATAGAAACTAGCAATCAATTTAAGTTTCCATTCCACCAACAAGTTAAACCCTTATTAAGACCAAAATCTAGTGTTACAAATATTAATTGAAATTTTATTTCACCAAAACTTATGTTTTATAGAAACCTAGTTAGCAAAATTCCTAATTTAAACAATTTTAATTGAAAATTTTACAATTCAACAACCATACAAGATTTTCCAATTCTAAAAGTGTTAAACTAACTATTATAACCATAATTAATTAATAAAAATCATAACTTGAATTTACAAACCCTAACTTGAATTTTAAAAATTGAACATAGAATTAATTCATTAAATCTAAACATGCTTAAAAGAAACATCTAATAACAAATAAACAAAAGAAGGAAATTTATACCTCCAAAATATGAAATCTAAACAAGAAAATGAGCCTCCAAAATGCATGCTTTCCATCTCCAAATTACATATAAAAATGAGCAAGGAATAAAGGGTAGGAAATAAATAGGCTTTTGTGGATTTTTAATTGAATTTTTAAAGGATTTTTGATGAATTTTGGAGCAAAATAAAATGAGGAAAATGGGGGTTACCATGGGGGGTGAGGCCGGCCATTTTTTTGGAGGTGAGGGAGAGAAAGAAGAGGGTGAGAAAATGTGTAGAAGTCTCCACCAAAATATCACTTCATTATGTCTTTTCATGCATTTATTTATTTTTCTTTTATTTCTTTACTATAGCAACTCAAGAAAACTCTAGAAAATAGGAAAAATTTGCAAATAAATTTTGCATGATACACACTAAATTCTAACATGCCATGGTTCATTTCTACAAATTAAAACCATTCAAATTTGTAATTTACACTAATTTAGTGTAAAAATAAAGCATATGTTAATATTTAAAATAATTAATTTAGGAAAAATATTTAATTAAACTAAAAATTTATAAGTGGCTAAATAAACACCATTTACTAGTAATTACATAATTAAAATAGGTATTTTTGAAATTATAATGAAAAACAATCACGGTTTAGTTTTATGAAAAATACATTTTACTTTACCGAAAATTATAAAATTCACTTAAACAATTTTATTCATTTAATTATTTATTTAATTATTTTTAAAACGTTACAATACTGCTGGTAGTCAAGCAAGAATCTTAGGGGCTCTATCAACGTGTAATAGCGACTCGTAAGGTCACCTAAAGCAGTACACGATGATAAAGATAAACCAGATAACATACTATCATCTCGAGTAAGACTGTCCTACCGGCATAGGTCCTCTTCAATCATTGCAATCACGTGCCTTTAATCCAATAATTGACTCTGAGGGCACTATATCCAACAATCTCCCACTTGCACTCAAGGCTAATTATTGCGATGTCGCATACTCACAGCCCGTGTGATACCGAACACCCAACTTCTCTACTAGTCAGTCTCACAAAGCTCGTTTGCGAAACTATTGCGTTCGAGGAATAGCCTCAGTGAGTGGATCCGCTCTGGTGTTTCTTTCTATGTCTCTCTTTATCTCAAGTTCGCGGAGAAAGCCATCTCCCGAAATGAGCAATACCTGTCTTAGAATGTGTCTGGATGTCTGATGGGACCTAGCTCATAAATGAACTCCAAATCCAAACTTCTTAGACTGTATCGTCAACTGAACTTAATCAGTATCCTGCGCCATGCCTTCCCTCAGTATCCACCTGGACCACCTGTCCAAAATACTGCCCCTCGTCAGAGGGAAAACTATAACTCTGACAGCCACTCTGTTATCCAGGTCACCTTGGAAGCCTGGAATGATAACTGTCTCCCGAAGGAGAATGTCGTTATCATATCCCTAGAACATCGACTTATGTTCTAAAGCTGCTTCCGATTGTTTCTCCAGGATTGGATGAATATCAACTTATTGTATCTACTGCAAGAACAACATCTGATGTGGTACTTGACATCTCATGATTGACTCAATTGCCTAAGCAAGTGATGTGCCAATCATGCACATCCCTCTCCCCTTTAGTCTGTAAGACACCTTTAGAGAGGGCGACTCCATCACCTGCAGGTATACCACCTTGCCAGGAGTCATCCATTCTAAATACTCATAGAATGCTGTCAAAGTACCCAGATTGGGAAACCATCCAAATCTAGATCTAAAACCATAGATCTAGTAACCAGAATGTACGATATAAGATCCAATTCCTATGTGGAGAAACTACTGTGTGACAACCAAAGTATAACCGATCGTAGTGTAGGAATATCACTTCCTACTTTGTGTATGTCATCCAGATACCAGGACATCACACCCTACTACCTTCTTAACAGATCCATCCCCTATTCTGATGAAGTCAAACCTATGACTGTCACAACAGAAATAGATGATCTATCTCCGGTATATCTGCTTTAGTCTATAAATAGACATAAGCCTCCTGTCCACCAATGCTTCCGCTGCTCCCACTGACTACGACAACCTTCTGGCAGAGTCATATACACGTACGCCTCTAAAGCTAGTTCAGAACGACGCTATACTCATCCTCCTGCCGGGTCTCACAGTCTGGAACAACAGCAATGGCAAGTCTGGGTAAACAAGAACCTCCCTGCCACCGTCCTTGAGCATACCGAAGTACCTCTCGAGCGCCTGAGGTTACCCACTTTATCTGCGGAGTGGCCAATGGAATGTCAAACCAGATTGAATCTTTAAGTTCTTATCAAATCTTCAGTAATCGTTTGCGGTTCTGGAATCACTTCCAGTTCTACCATACCCCCACTACCGTTTTCTGAAAAAAAATCCATTTTTAATTAAAACTGTGGCGAGTTAAGAACAATATCACTATTGATCTTCCAGATGGTAGAAAGTCAACCCTCGCCATAGCCTGGGTCAACCCACAAACAGCCATTACAGAAACATGCCTTGAGTTGTCCAGTGTCTGGTTTTAAGCATAAGCCAGACAACTCCCCGTACCTTAACAATGTCAAGATATGAACTGTTCTATATCCAATACAGAAACAGAGGCACTGATTTAATTGAACCAGATTCAAATCATGCAGCTATCTCTAGTGCATGTCAACTAAATGGAAGGAAACCGATCAGCGTTACTCAACTTAGGAGCACTTCCAATTATGAGTAACCTGAAAGAGAAGCATGATCTCTTAACCATTACTATCAACTGAATACCACACACAAGTATCTACATCTTCGATCACCTTGAAGAATCCCGATACTTGCAACACCTGGTTCTCTACTTTATTCATATACCTATAACTTCTCAAAACTCAGACCCTGTGTTTCTACGAAACACCTGTCTAAGAACTAGAGAAGTCACGAGTAAACAAAATATAGTACGAGTACCTACCCCTTTGTCCTAATGGACACTGGACAACATACAATACTCTCTATAAGTCCCTTGAGTCTAATAACTCATTCACTGTTTGTCGTTGGTTGAAAACTGTACTTATGGTTAAGAAGAATTACACCGCTGTTCAATGCTCCTTACCTAACCATCCACTGATATAGGTAAATGTCATAGACATAATTTCAAAAAGGTACATCTCACTCTATAAAAATAGACGTACAGATATATCAATTTGAAATTGGTGCATAACAACGGATATTCAAAACCAAATATTAGCCGACCGGCAAACAACCCAGGTGACTTCCTCAAATATCACCAATTACAACGAATTCTGATATAATGAGGATGATCACCTAATTCCCAATAACTTACTCCTACTCATCATCTGTAAAATCATACAGATGTGAGAATCATACCTGGTAAATACATACCCTGGAGCAAGGGCTAATTGGGAAATCAGTTTTCTATTTACAGTACACAGTGAACCTAAAACATTGAAATGTTTCGATGGGGTATCCCGGTATTCATAGTAATGCCTCTTCCATTATCCAGATTCACGACTGTAACCGTATAATTCTTTGCCACCTCTCCAAATCCCTTTATATGTCTTTAGTCATTACCTTCTGTACACCCCTTTAGGCCAAATGGTTTTCTTCCTTCCCTACCATTCGGCACCAGCCTATGGTTTGGAAGAAGACTATCCAATAAGCATAATGGGTGTACTGTCCTAATCTTAGGAGCACTCGCAATGCGAGAGAATGTGAGGATAAAAGACAACCGAATGAACTTAATTCCTATTTCTCCTGAACCAGGATCCATCCCCGAACTGGAACAAGTTCTTTTCGAGTTCGTATATAACCATACGATGGATTATCCAATAAACCGGAATCTTCGTAGTGATACAGAGTGTCCTGGAGAAATACAAAGGTAATTTAGGATTGGCGAAGAAATACTTGGTTTGGTCGTGAATATCAGTCGCAATTTACTTTGCACTCTTACTAATCCCTTTCTTTATCTTTACTTAATACCTTCTGTACACCGTTTAGGCTAATTGGTTTTCTTCATTCCCCACCGTTCGGCACCAGCCTAAGGTTTGGAAGAAGACTATCCAATTTGCTTAATAGGTGTACTATCTCCTAAACCAAGGAGTACTCGCAACCTGAGAGAAGGTAAAAGGAAAAGACAACTGAATAGTCCTATTCGTTTTTTCCAGAACCAGAAACCATCCTCGAATTCCTTCGAGTTCGTATATAACCATACGATGGTTTTGTCCAATGAAAGTGGACTTTCGTAGTAATACGGGGTGTCCTGGAGAAAAGGGTAAAAGTAGGAATGGCAATGAGGTTTGCAACTCTGACAATCCAAAAGCCAGTGTTAAGAAGGTTCGGTCAACTTGGTCACTGAGTCATAGTCTAGGGTCGGGTCAATGGTCGCTGCCAAAGAGAGAGAGAAAAGAAACACTCAGCGTGCACTCTAACCTAGATCAGAATGGTTATCACTTTATCTAATCTGGAAACCTCCCACTGTAACATCAAATTCTTCCCCAAACCTGAAGGAAGAATTAGCCGGGATCACCCGAGGAGTAAACCAACTCATCAGTGGGAATCGGGATCCAACTATCATCGCATGATAACATGACGGAATCCGCTCACGTTATCACACTCCAGAAGGTATGCGCATATCTGGCAAGTTTCAGTTTCTTTTGAAACTCCCGATGTGATTTTTTGCCCCATGCTCTTATGACCTTGACTTTGGCCAACATATCATAAGTCACATGTCAAGTTCTACCCGTCATTATCCAGGTTAATTTGAACCCACCCGTACAAGCCCTTGACTTTGGCCAACAAGGCTATACGACTGTTCCAAACCAACGCATCTATCTATGCTGCATATGAATACCCAACAGCTACCAAACACTGTGCCTTGACTTTGGCCAACATACACAGCTTGAATACTATTGACTATCCATATGAAACGACGGAGGGCTACGAATGGTTTCTGGCGAAAACCTTTAACGTAATGAACTTGATATCGTTGAAGGAACGGATAGCTTTTTAGAAAATATAGTGACGAAAACCTTTGCTAAAGAAGTCACTCCCGGTGAAGGGATCTGGGCTCTTTCCCCGTAGGATGGGGTGCAGGATATTCCAACTGAATACCACGATGCAAAGCAAAAGTAATCGGCTATAGTGAAGTTATTGCCCTGACGCAAACTTCTGTCCAAGGGGTCACTCCCGGTGAAGAGATCTCGGCCCTTACCTCGTCGACTGAGGAGCAGGATATTCCAACTGAATACCACGATGCAAAACAAAAGAGAACGCCCTTGCAATAACAGCTTTTTGAAAAAGTGTTCCAACAACATCAAAATAGGTTTGTTTATCTTGCATTGATCCGAATCAACGCAGTCCCATCAATTGATCATACCACAAAGAACGAAAATAATGACGTACGTATATGCCATCCGCATTCGCCACTGGGTCCCGTCATCACCCGTTAGGTTAGCTAACTAACGACAGAGCGGGGACTGGACTAGCGCGAATGCAAAACATATACAACATATACTAGTATATATATAATATATAATTTTCGCTCAAGGCGTGATAAAAATCAATATCACAGAAATATACAGCATCACAGATCAATACAGATATTTGGGATCCCCGGGTTTCATAGAGCCGCTACTGAAACTCGACGTTCCCCTGGTCGTGTGGATAGCCTGCGCAATGAAATCCTAGACCCCTACGGGCGCGGCAAGTTACCCACCAAAACCTAAAGCGAGGCAGCCCCCTTCAGCGACGTGAATGGACCACCCAGCACTTCACGGAATCCGGTAACTTGGGCACCACTCCTGGGTCAATCCTATACCCCCTACGAGTGCGACGAATAGCCCGCCAATTCTAGAGTAAAGCCCCCTCCGTCTCAACGCCATGAGATGCGGGCTCGTTGCCCTCTAGAACCTGGCTATCCGTGCACCCCTCCACGGGGCAATCCTAGTACAGAAAGTAAAATATACATACAACGGGTACATCGACCGCAACCTGGTCGTGCCCCAGAAGAATAATACAAACAGGCAGTGACGGCAGTCCTCATGTCGGACGCTCGTCCCGCAATATCAAATGTACATATAAAACAAAACTGTACTAGCACTGCAACCAGGCTACCCCCACGACCGAGCCGGAACATCACAGCACAACACAGAACATCAACGTGAATGTCACGTTCGCAAATCCGTCTAACCGGGCTATAGCAGTTAGACAGGATTTACCGATCAAGTGACATTCACGGTCGCAGATATAATGTAAATACTGTGAACTAACATGTTTAAACTTTTCGATCGATCAAAAATTATCAAAGTGGGCCCCAAGCAATACTGTAGCATCCACAGAAAATCTGGGCCAAAAAAAAAATATCCCAAAACCCCTATTTCCAAGTATAAGACAATCTGGAAAAATTTGGTGCAGTGAGGAGCCTAAATGGCGGCGGAACCGCGGCCCAAGCATGGCTATGGCCGCGGTTCCGCGGTGGGATGGTGGATTCAAGCGACCAAATTTTACCAGAATTCTTATACTTCCCTACACATCATTCTGCAACTACCTGAAAAATTTTTGGAGCATAAAAAAATTCGACAGAGAACACATGTGCACACAAAATACGGTTTTTGGGGATTTTTGTTCGATCGAGCACTAAACATACTAGAGCAAGCTAGGCATGGTTAATGGCGTGGCTCTGATAGCAATATAAGTCCGCGGCGGCGCCCCGGCCGTCGATCCGATGCCGGAAACGCGGAGACAAAAACTTTCAAAAACTATTGAACCGACACCACCGCGCACTTTTCACCCGGATCGGGCCATTAACCTAACCACTAGCAAACTAAAAAGAGAGTGGAGAAGTATACCAAGCGATCCGTGTCCTTCGGTCTTCGTCTCCACTCCGATCTCCTGCGGAATCTCCGTCCGTCACGTCCTCGTCGGAAAGGGCACCACGTAGCCGGGTACGTTTACGGGCTCCCACCTCTGGACCGAGACAACTCGGGCGCAAAATTGGCTAGCCGACGCATCCAAGATTTGCTGTAGACTAGAGTAGTAGGTTGTCTCTTTTGGGGTATATGAAGTTGCCATGGTATGTGGAGGAAAAGAATGAACTTGAGAGAAGGAAATGGAGCTCTCAATTTTTAAGGAATGAGATGAGAAAAATCACCACTCACATGAACCTCTCTCTCCTTCTCTTTTTGTGGCCGGCCCCTTACAAAAAAAGGTGGGGAAAAAGAAAATCCCCAATCAAGAGAAGAAAATGAATAATCTAATATGAAAAATGGTCACACCTATTTCACTTCTCATCTTATCAAATCCAATCTCAAAAAAGCAAAGGAAAAGACCATAAAAGAATCTCATGATGAAAAGGCCACAATTATGCAAGAAACCCCTCCACAAAATGTTATTTGCAAATGTGCAAATAACACCCTCCAACGGAAAGTCCGGCCATGAAGGAATAAAAGAAAAACGGCCGGAACAGAATGCAAACTGGCAACTTCAGAAAACTGATCCCGTAATAAATTACAGGAAAACCCCGCTACTGCAAATACATGCCCGCATTTGTATTCCCACTGAACACAAATGCAAAGAGACAATATCTACACTATCTAATACTAGGATCCGGCTTAAGCCAAAGCCGGCTAGTAAAAACCGTCCGATCATGACCCGTGCAATACCGCACGTATCTGATCGAACCCTGCCATATCTCCATACGGCCTCTACAGCGTTTCGTCCGAAACTTGAGTAACTGTGTGTGGTGGACTCTAAAGACTCGTCAATACTATGGCAGTGGATTTAACCACTAGCACGTCAGAGGTATTAGCCAATACGTGACGGGCTACCAGGTATTGACCAAAAGGCGTCGATGAGCGAACTCATCCTGACACCCTACTGAGCCTGTCAGTGACAATATCCGTACAGTCCGGTCCGTTCGTCTATGAGCATCGCATGGCGGGCCTAGGGGGTTGGTAAAAGTCAAACCCCCAAAAGCGGTACAAGTCGTGTCGGAGTGTAGCCCAGAACACCCTGAGATACTACTGGAATACTTACCAGCAAATCTCCTGCCTTGGCCAAGGACTTTTCATGTTCTGGCTCTCCTAAACACAGCACGACCTCACCGCCAATACCGGGAGAGACGAACCCCTGCAGATCCGCTCACTGCCTCCATGTGGCTCGGGACTGTACCCAACTAAAACCTGTTTGCACGTCTCCTTTGAGCATGGTAGGGTAGTAATCAAAGCACAGTGAGAACTCACACGAGACAAATGACGATCTCAGGTCGATGAACTAACCTGTACACATGTCACCAGGGAACTGCTATCTGACATCAGGTATAATCCCAACTAGCAGGTTCCCGGCGAGTCCTGTCCTGTGTACTCATAACCCAATGAGCACCTGTATACATCTTAGGTGAACCAACTGACACCAGTGGCTTGTGAGACCGGCCACCGCCCCTCGTCGGGGTCTCGACTGTATACACCAGTCTACTCCGGAGTATCGATGCCCTGTCTCGAAACTCCCACGACTAGGGACCTTTTAAGGATGTGCTTATAGACTCCAGCTCTCACGTATATGATCGCCCTCATACTGCCGGTAGTCAAGCAAGAATCCTAGGGGCTCTATCAATGTGTAATAGCGACTCGTAAGGTCACCTAAAGCAGTACACGATGATAAAGATAAACCAGATAGCATACTATCATCTCGAGTAAGACTGTCCTACCGGCATAGGTCCTCTTCAATCATTGCAATCACGTGCCTGTGATCCAATAATTGACTCTGAGGGCACTATATCCAACAAGTAGCAGTGGTGATTTGTTCGAAGGAGTACAGTTGTGCTGTGACCATGCATTCCATATGAATTGCACTGTTCCTTGGTTGTTCAACAACAACTCATGTCCGCTATGTCGATATGAGAACCCATGTGAAATAGATTAGGATGTTAATTTTAGTTTTTCTTTGTTGATCAACCTTCTATTATTTTTGTTATTTTGGCATGTAAATTTTGAAAAAGGGATGAACAATGTTCACAAGTAATGATTGTGTTTTCAAATATTTTCAATGGTTTAATATATTTAATATGATGATCATATGATGTATTTGGATATATAGTATAAATCACTTAATTTTCTAACTCGGTCGTATTTTTGCAATCAACTTTGACAAAGGACAGAAAAAGACAAAAAAATTGAGAAGGTGACAGCGTCCAGGTATAAAAAAAACTCAAATAAAAAGGAATAATGATATTAACAATTGGTTTTAACGGATACTTCTTTGGTTGGAAAACATGCATGTTATAATCATAATTCGTACAATCATAATTAAGTATTATTAAACAGAAAAACACATTAGTCATGATGCTCTTTTTTAATTGGTAAGTGGTGCAGCTCTGATTTGGGATGCGGCGCTTCTAAACTGATTTAAGAGAAATTGAAAGAATAGAAAGATAACAATGGCAATTTCACCAAACTAGGGTTTTATTTAATTAAAATTTTCTTTTTATAATTGCAAAATCGAAATCACAACTAATTTTCTAATAAAAGAAGAACTGCTAAAAATAGAAAAACTGCTAAAAATAAGGCATAAAACCAAGTTCGAAATTTTCAGGTTGAACTAGACTCGACGTGCATCAATGAGGCATGATACCAGTGCATAAATTGATAGAGGACAAATGCTCGCGTGCAAGTGCATGCAGTTGAGTACGTATATGAAAAAAAACGTTATCAGGTACAGACAGGACAGAAAAAGGACATTGGTCACGATGGAAGAAAAATAGTGTTAACGATAAGAAAATAGTGACATTAACATTAGTCTTGATTTGACAGAAAAAGAACATTTGTCGTGATAGACTGTGGAAAAATAGTGACGTTAATATTGATAGCGATTTAATAGAAAAAGTTAACGACGGAAAAAGGACATTAGTCATGACAGACTGTAAAAAAATAGTGACCTGGACATTGGTAGTGATTTGACAGAAAAATGACGGTAGTCATGATGGACTGTAGAACAATAGTGACGTTAACGTTATTCATGATTTGGCAGAAAAGAGACAGTAGTCATGACGGACTGAAGAACAACAGTGACGTTAACCTTGGTCGTGATTTGACAGAAAAAGGACATCAGTCATGACGGACTGCAGATCAACAGTGACGTTAATATTGACTGTGATTTGACGGAAAAAGTACATCAGTCATGATCGACTGTAGAAAAATAGTGCTGATGACAGAAAAACGACAATAGTCATGACGGACTGTAGAAAAATAGCGACGTTAATATTGGCCGGGATTTGACAGAAAAAGTACATCTCGACTGTAGAAAAATAGTGCTGATGACAGAAAAAGGACAATAGTTATGACGGACTGCAGAAAAAATAGTGACGTTAACGTTATTCATGATTTGATAGAAAAAGTACATTAGTCATGATGGACTGTAGAAAAATAGTGTTGACTGTAGAAAAATAGTGTTGACAGCAGAAAAATGAAAATAGTCATGACGGACTATAGAAAAATAGTAACCTGAATATTGATAATGATTTGACAGAACAAGGACATTAGTCATGACGGACTGTAGAACAACAGTGACGTTAACGTTATTCAAGATTTGACAAAAAAGGGACAGTAGTCATGACGGACTGCAGAATAACAGTGACGTTAACGTTATTCATGATTTGACAGAAAAATGATATCAGGCATAACGGACTGCAGATCAACAGTGAAGTTAATATTGACCGTGATTTGACAGAAAAAGGACATCAGTTATGACGGACTGCAGAACAACAGTGACATTAATATTGACCGTGATTTGACAGAAAAAATACATTAGTGATGATGAACTGTAAAAAATAGTGTTGATGACAGAAAAAGGACAATAGTCAAGACGGACTGTAGAAAAATAGTAACCTGAACATTGGTAATGATTTGACAGAAAAAAGACATTAGTCATGATGGACTGTAGAACAACAGTGACGTTAACGTTATTCATGATTTGACAGAAATGGAGACATCAGTCATGACGGGCTGCAGAACAACAGTGGCGTTAACGTTATTCATGATTTGACAGAAATGGAGACATCAATCATGACGGGCTGCAGAACAACAGTGGCGTTAACGTTATTCTTGATTTGACAGAAAAAGGACATCAGTCATAACGGGCTGCAGATCAACAGTGACGTTAATATTGGCCGTGATTTGACAGAAAAATGACATCAGTCATGACGGGCTGCAGAACAATAATGACGTTAATATTGATCGTGATTTGACAGAAAAAGGACATCAGTCACGATCGACCGTAGAAAAATAGTGTTGATGACAGAAAAAGGACAATAGTCAGGACGGACTGTAGAAAAATAGTGACGTAAACATTGGTTGTGATTTGAAAGAAAAAGTATATTAGGAAATAGTGCTAATGGTAGAAAAATGACATTATCCATGACTGTGATTTGGCTGTGATTTGACAGAAAAGGACATTAGTCATGATTTGACTCTAAAAAAATAGTGATGTTAACATTGGTCGTGATTTGACAAAAAAGAACATTAGTCATGATTTGACAGAAAAATGACATTAGTCATGATGGACTGTAGAAAAATAGTGACGTTAATATTAGTTGTGATTTGACAGAAAAAAAGACATTGGTCATCATGGAAAGAAAGGATATTAGTCATGATTTGACAGAAGAAGACATTAGTCATGCTGAACTGTAGAAAAATAGTGACGTTAATGTTAGCGATGATTTGACAGAAAAAATGACATTTGTCCTGATGGATTGTAGAAAAATAATGACGTTAATATTATTCATGATTTGACAGAAAAAGGATATTAGTAGTGATGGATAGAAAAAAAACATTAGTCCTGTTTTGACAGCAAAAAAAATTAGTCATGATTGATTGTAGAAAAATAAAGAAGTTACCACGTATAAACAGGACGAAAAGGATAAGTACGACAGAAAATGTTAAAAGAAAAATAAAATGAAGAAGTGAGACACGTTACTAGATGCAAAAGGACGGTAGAAAAATAAAGACGTTAATAGTGATGAGAAATAGTAAATAAAATAAATTCATATGATAAAACCAAAATATTTTATCACAAATTTAAAAAAATAAAAATGAATTGAATTTGTTTTTGTCTCCACCTCTTATTGACGTCATACGTCATCATCTCCTTCCCCTATTTAATCTAGCACTTTTCATCTTCTTTCTCACTTGAAGAAAAAAGGGAAAATAGAGAAAGAGAGAGATCTCATTCTTATCAAATTCTGGATTTTCCAACATTTTTGAAACTTAAATCCTTGGCTTGAATCATTTCAAAGCATCATACCTTCAATAAGTATCTTTATCTCTTTCTTTGTTTTCTTCTTCAACATATATGATCATGAATCAGGATGGTTTGCACTAAACTTTTTTTTCAATAACTAAACTTTTCTTTTTCAACATATTATTTTTCATTCTTCATTTAGTATTTTTTTAACTAATGAAAATATTTTTAAAAGTTGCCATTATTGATGTGATACTTGATTTGAATTGATATTTTTTCCATTTGCAGGAAAGTGTTCGTTTGATTTGGTCAACAACAAAATTGGAGTAAAAACTAAGGTAACAAAAAATCTATTATTCGAAAAATTCAATATTTAAGATTTTTATTTATTTATGCTTATATGTAGAAGTAAATTATTTGTTCTCTAAATTTAAATTCATATTGGTATCTGTATAGTTATCCATTTAAGTTATCAATAAATGATATGACATATTTATTGTTATTAGTTAATCATTTATTTTGATCTCTATAATTGTTTCTATTGTGATATTATTTTTTGTCTTTTATTTAGCTATGCATGAGAATAAATCAAAACACATTCGCAAACCGTTATCAGGAACACAAAAACAACGTAAACGTGAACGTGAAAGAATAAGATATAAAAAAACAGTCATCCAACACTGATACTAAAAATGATGAATTTTCTTTCAAGCGAAAGTGAGAGACATTTGATTTTGGTATCCCGCACTTCAAAAGACCATTAGAACAAATTCCTAATTTTTCTGCCAATGTTGAATGCAACATTTCTTTGATGGATGATAATACCGTTTTGTATCATTCTAAGGAAGTAGGCTTTTTGAATGATCACCGTATAGTTAATAAAAATATTCATCAAGATTTGTCATGCAGTCAAAAAAAACGATAATGATAGTAAGAGCACGCTTCATCCTCATTATATATCCTTATAAAACACAAAGTTTTATCTAATTTTACTTGAATGTTTGATATTAACTATATTTAAAGAACATATTACTTAAAAATCTTTAATTTTTTAATTTTTTTTATTTACAAATATTTTACATGTTTTAAAAGCTATAAGATTATTTTAAATAAAATCCTCCATAAATATAATAATATAATATATTACATTTTCTTATTGCTGATTAAATTGTAATGTGTATTTTATAATGATACATGATAAGAAAATTTTAACGATAATTATTTAATAGATTGGCGTAGTCATTTCCATTATTTGGGACCTCCTACTGAAAAATGTTCTAGATGTGATGCAATTGTGTGGAAAGAAGAAAGGATTAGAACTAATGATAAAAAAAATATTCGCTTTGTTGTAAGAGTGGAAGAGTTTCTCTGCCTCTTTTTGAGAAGACACCTGAAATGCCGGACTCTTTATTGAACTATCAAAATGTTTCTGAACAAGCTAAACAATTTCGAGAAAAAATTCGTTCGTTCAACTCTATGTTTGCTTTTACATCTATTAGTGTAAAGATAGATTATCAAATTTTGAAAGGAAGGGGACCATATACATTTCGAATTCATGGACAAAACTATTATAAAATAGGTTCATTGCTACCGACTATCGGAAATCGACCTAAATATGCACAGCTTTATATATACGATACCGAGCATGAAATTGAAAATCGAATTGCATCTATTGGAGATAATGTAATGCTACGGAATATGATTCAGAAACTATGAAAAGTTTAAAGGAAACGTTGGATAAATACAACAAATATGCTAAGAAAATTCGATGCGTACGTGATTGGTATGAGAACAATAGGGATAAAGAGTTTAGTTTACGCATTCTAGAGGATAGAAATCATAAGGGTCAACAATATAATAAATCAAATTCAATAGAAATAACTGCTCTGATGATTGATAATGAATTTTTTCCTTCATCTACTCGAGATGTTATTGTCAACGATAAAAAAAAAGGATATCAAAAAAATTAATGAGATTCATCCAGCATACATACCATTGCAATATTCCTTATTATTCCCATATGGAGAAGATATTTGGTATAATTATATTGAAGGTAACAATACGAAGATAAAAAGGAATAAGGTTTCAATAAAGGACTTCTACGCATTTAGGGTACAACAGCGTTGTCATGAAGGAACAACGTTGTTGAGAGGTGGAAAATTATTACAGCAATATATAGTTGATATTTATGCGTCTGTTGAAGGGAATCATCTTGGATAGATTCGTAATAATCAAAAAACTTTATGATGTGAGTTATATCAAGACTTGCAGGATGCTGTTGATGATGGTGATAATGATGCTCACACAATTGGTAAAAAAATCATTTTGCTTTCATCCTTTACTTGAGGTCCACGATACATGATTCAAAACCATCAAGATGCTATGGTAATTTGTGCATGGGCCAGGCCTCCAGATTTATTCATTAGTTTTACATGCAATCCTAATTGGAAAGAAATACATGATTTTTTATTGATTGCTAGTGGTCAAAGTGTATCTAATAGGTCTGATATTGCTGCCAGAGTTTTTCACTTAAAACTTATGCAGCTTCTTGATGATTTGATTAAACATAAATATTTTGGACGAGTAATTTCTGGTAGGTTATTGTCATTATTTTTTGATATATGTTTTGTATATTGTTATATGTTTCTATTTAAAAGTTTAATTTTTCCATTTGTAAATCTATCTGTGGTAGAATTTCAAAAACGAGGATTACCACATTCTCATATCCTTATTACATTGGAAAGTTCAAAAAAAAATAAAACTCGCAAAGGATATTGATAATTTAATTAGAGATGAGCTTCCTGACATTAAAATGGAACCTTTACTTCATGATTTGGTAGTTACCCATATGATTCATGGACCATGTGGTACACATAATCCAAAATGTGTTTGCATGAAAAATAATAAATGCTCAAAAAAATTCCCTAAAATGTTCAATGACCATACTATTATTGATGGAAAGGGATATGCAATGTTAGTTGTATGTATGCCCTAGAGGCCAGTATTGTACAGATGATGTATATTATATTGGATGCTTGGACATATATAGAGATGACTTTCTTGCTCGATATGATAGTATGCTATCTGGTTGCTCTTTATCTTAACATGTACACTTGTCTCTTTAAACTGTCTTATGGTTACATGTTGGTAAAGCCCTTAGGATGTGTACTTGACTACCTGGACTATGATGCAGATCATACTAGTGGGGACATGGTAGTCCATAAGTACATCCTTCAAGGTCCCTAGTCGTGGGTGTATCGAGACGGGGCATCGATATACCAGAGTAGACTAGCATATACGCTTCTCGACCCATGAGATGGGCGATGGATGATCCCATATCCATTGGTGTTTGACATCAGAGATGGTATACGGGTGCTCAGTGGAGACTGGGTACACTGGACGGACTCGCCGAGAACTCCCAGATGGTATTATACCTCACGTCAGATGGCAGTTCTCAGGTGACACTTGTACAGGTTAGTCTGAAGACCTGAGATCGTCATAGAGTCTTGTGTGATTCCCACTGTGCTTTGATCTCCACCTTACCACGTCCATGAGGGCGTGCAAAACGGTGGTCTTTGGGTACACTCCCGAGTCACATGGAGGCAATGAGCGATAGGAGGGGTTTCGTCTCTCCCGGTATTGGGGGTTGATGTTGCGCTGTGCTCGATTGGCCGTAACAGGGAAGTCCCTGGCCAGGGCTGATCAGAGATTTGCTGGTAAGTGTTACCAGTAGTTTCTCGACCCGTTATGAGCCTCACATCGGCACGACTTATCAGTTATTGGGGTCTGACGTTTACCACCCCTAGACTTGATATGCGACATATCAGACGAACAGACCGGACTGTACGGTAAGTGTTACTGGTTGGATTCACAGGAGTGTGAGTGGGCTAGCTCGTCGATCTTCTGATCGCTCAATACCCGGATGGCCGTTACGTTTAGCAGACCGCTTGTGGCTTGTGGATGTTTGATATGATCATCATCTGCTATCGGCGTATTGACGAGTCTTTAGAGTCCTACACAGAGGTTTCCTGGCTCAAGCGAAACGAAATAGGAGCGCATATGAGATATGTGCAGGACCGAGAATAATGCGTGTATGTGATACCGTATTCAATTCTCACGATGAATGTATCGATTGGTTATATACGATATAACCTAGATATCGAATCAATGATTGATTCGATAAGACGATACATAGGATACTAGTCGGTTATATGCGATATGACCGGATCGTTAAATCAAGTGTTGATTTAATGATTTAATGTATAATTATATATTTGATATATTACTTTGCATTAACTAGTATTGGTTCACTTTAAATGGATTTTCTCACTTAATGTGCAAGTTGTATATGTGATATACTTTTGTGCACATGTTTGTATCATGTTTGATGATACTTGCTCATTTGGTTAAGTGTATAGAATTATACCATGGTTAAGTTGATGTTTAGGGTTTTGCTTTTTCATTTATTTATTTATTTGTTTATTTATTTATTTGGAAAAGAAAAAGATGAGAATGGTGGCTTTCTTTGTTTCTTATTGAAGCTTCATGAAGCTTTGACTTAGTCCACCATTCTTATCTCATCCTTAACCCTAACCATTCCAACTAACCCTAGTTTACTCTCTACACTTGACTATGGTTAGGATATGATAAGTATTCATATTAGTTTCTTTTTTAAATAAGAAACTTATCATATTCTTCATCTTCTCCTTCTTCTTCTTCAAGAAAAACCTTGACTTCATCAATGGTAACTTGAGCAAACAAGTGAGAAATCCAATTCTAAAGTGAACCCACCTCCTATTTCTTCACCCTCTACCTCTTGCCAAGTTGTTTTGGGTGTTTTCTTCATAAGTTTCACAACTTGGTGAAGTTGGAGCTTGAACTTGTGATGCCTCGACGCAGATCATCTTCGGCACGAAGCCGACGACCTAGTCCGCCCATTTTCCCGATAAAGCCGACGATTGAGTTCGGGATTCAAGATGGACAGCGAGAGGACGTCTACGTGGAGCTAAGGAAGTGGATATCCGGATCTACAAAGGTTGTAGCTTCTGATCTTTAGTTAAATTGTTAACTAGATTCGTATTTCGCCTAGATTTCTAGTCAACGATCCGTATTAGGGTTTCTCGGCACCCATAAAATTTGAAATTGGCATGGTTGATGCCTTGTGAGACCTCTATTGTGTGCCTAGGAACCTTTCACTGGTATCAGAGACTAGCTAGAGCCTTAGGCGAAGTCTAGACGACGTTTGAAACCCGATCGAACCCGAAAACCTAACTTTTTGATGCTCTCTGGACTTTTTCTAAAAACTGGGATTTTTCCAGATTAAAAATTCCTAAAAAATTCAGCAGGAAATTGTAAGAATTACTGTGCAAATACGACACTGTTTGGAGCTTAAACAGCCGCGGAACCGCGGCAAGAGCTGGCTCTTGCGGCGGTTCCGCCGCCACTTGATGACGTCATCCCTATCAATTTGCACATTAATTCCTATTTAACAGTGCTGAGTTCTCTGGGTATTTTTAATATTTATTCAAGAGTTGAATATTCCAGGTTATTTTGGGGATTCGATGATTCGATCAGATTATCAGATTTTGTCTATGTGGATTTCGGATAATTTTTGAATTTGTTAAAAAGTTCGACCGGATATAAATACCCAACTTTTCCCCTGTCGGGAAATTTCCAAGTGTTGGATTTTTCCGTAGTTTAACGACGTTCTAAGTAGTGCAAGTAACGCGATGGTCCCTCTAGAAGACAACAAACCTTAACTCGATTATGTGACCGTCTTGAACTGCCCTTTGAACCTTCGGGTTTGGGGCAGTACGGCGTGCCACATGTGAGGCGTTGGCTTGACCCTTCTACGGCTGGACCGTTGCTACTGAGGCACGAACTGAATGTTTTTAGACTTGTTTCATGTGTTGATCTGTATCGGGAAAACTTGGGTGTTCGACTGTTCGATCGGAAAGTTTAACATTTTCTGTTTATCTGGAATGTGATACAATAATTGGAATTCATAAACAGTTATGAGATAACTGAATGAATGTTATAAATCTAGCGGTTTAGTTTCACTTGATATTGGAAAGAGTTTTCGATAATGAGACTAAACTGTGAGGTTTATAATTGTTAGGCATGTGATATCTAAGTAATTCATTTGATTAGGCATGCGATGTCTAAAGAGGTTGCGGATTCCAACTGTTGTAGTTTTACACTTTCTTTTCTGTGACCGTAAGTGTAATATGTGATATCGCCGGTTTCGTTGCTATATGTCAACGACAATTGGGATGCGCATATTTACTTACGTTGATGACATGTGATGTTATGTGTTGCTGGATATGTTATATTGGATCGTCATGTTCGAATAGCCGGGGGTTTTTATGTGAGATGGGTGTTTTTCATTTTCATTCATGTAAAAACTTGTATGTAATATTCTTTTATTTGGGACACTTCCAGGTAGCGGAAGCTGTCACCTCTTGTATATTATTTACTTTTCCGCATTAGGATAGACCCAAGGAGGGGAGCACAAGTAACCGGGTTCTCGGGTCCAGTAGGAGACCATCTCGAGGAGTCGAGTCCGGGTCTCCTAACCCTAGAATTGGTAGGGTTGCTTGCCGCTCTCGTATAGGTCTAGGGGTGTGGGATTGGCTATTCATCATGACCATGGAATCCGTGCTTTATACTGGCTCGTATTGAAAACACGGACGTCCTAGTATATCCAATATTTCATATATTTCTTCTGCTGCGATATCTGTGATGTGATCATGTGATGTTCTGTGATGGATACAGTATATAGTATATATGATATATTATATAGACGTTACTTATGTTTTACACCCGTACTAGCCCTGCCCCGTTCTGCCGTTAGTTACCTAACCTAACGGTGCACGAGGGGACATCGAGGCGAATACGGATGGCATAAGTGTACGTCGTATTTATCTGTGATGTTTAGGTACATAAATGATGGGACTTCATTAATGTGATTAATGAAAGAAAAGAAACCTAAGATGTTGTGGAATCAAATTTTAAATAAAAATGGTAGCTACAGTTCTTGCTTTGCACAGCGATATATATGATATATCCCGCACCTTATTCGATGAGGAAAGGACCGAGATCCCTTCACCGGGAGTGACTCCTTTAGCAATAACTGGCAGATGCTACACACTCGGTTTGGTTATTGATTGCTTTTAAGAGTTTTTGCTTTGCACAGTGATATATATGATATATCCCGCACCTCATTCGACGAGGAAAGGGCCGACGATCCCTTCACCGGGAGTGACCCCTTTAGCAAAACTAGAAAAGCCTCAAAATCACTCCATTTCAAAACTTCATTTGATTCTACAACGATATCAAGTTCATTACGCAATAGGTTTTCAGAAAAACCTGACGTAGCCCTCCGTCATTTCAGATAAATCCTACTTAGTATTCATGCTACGTTTGTTGACCTCCGTCAAGGCGTAGTGTGCGGTAGTTAACTAGTATTTATCTGCTTATGCATATGATGCAGATTGGATTAGGGTAGTCGTACGACCTTGTTGACCTCCATCAAGGGTCGTGCGGGTGGGTTTGATTCAATCAAGAAATGACGGGTTGAACTTGACTTGCACCCTGTGGTTTGTTGATCTCCGTCAAGGTCATAGGATGCTTGGGGCAAAATATTATCAGGAATTTCAAGTGTTGAAATTTGCAATGAGATTGCATACCTTCTATGAGATAGTTGGATTCCGATACCCACTGCGAGTAAGAGTTACTCCTGGGAGAGTTTTGCACATTGCAATTAGCCGATCAAGTAGGTGTCTAGAAAGGTGTCAACGAGGCTACGCCTCTGGGAAAACGAGGTTTACATTAATTAGGTTCGTGCGAAAGCACGGGGGACCTCCCTCAAAGTACCGACACTGGCCTGGCTGAAAGATTGACGAACTTGTAGTGTGTAATTAATCCCGGCTAGTCTTTCCTTTTAGGGTTTGAAGGAAGATTTGATAAAAACCAGTGGGAGCCATCCTGATTAGATAAGATAATAACCAATCTGATCTTGCACGAGCATACGCTAAAGTGTTTTCTTCTCTCTCTCTCCAGGTAGCGACCATTTCATGCCCTAATGAAGATAATAATATGGATGTATTGACCAAACCCGCATGTTATACTGTGCTGGGAAACGTTGGTTCCGTTCTTTCTTATAAGAGTTATAGGAATGAACTGGATATAGGGGAATACCGGGATTCCCATGCCACCCGAATGAATAAAGTACATGTTGATGCATTTTCTTCGGGTGTGTTCGTTACAGAGAACTGTTTCTCCATTTGCTCTACGTCCTGGGTATTAGATACCGGGTCAGGATCCCATATATGTAATCAGTTACATGGGCTCAGGAAAGGTAGAGAACTTGGAGAAGGTGATAAAGACATTAGAGTTGGAAATGGTGCAATTGTTGCAGCTAAGACTGTCGGGGAATATCGCCTTACATTACCAACTGGTAATACATTGGTTCTAAACGAATGCTATTACATGCCGAACCTGATATGCAACATTATATCGGTTTCTTTGTTGAGTAAAGAGGGATATAATTTTGTATTACAGGACAATGCTATGAACATTTTCCGTAACCAAAAGTTGGTTGGATCAGGCACGTTGTGCAATGGCATTTATGTTCTAAATCAATCAACAGTTCTGAGCATAACAAACACACACAAGAGGAAGAGTTCAGAACTGAACGAATCCTTCTTGTGGCATTGTAGACTGGGTCACATCAATGCGACACGACTGGCTAAGTTGCATAAGGATGGATATTTAAATCCGTTTGAATTTTCATCTTATGACACTTGCCAGTCATGTCTCAAAGGCAAGATGACCAAAACTCCATTTATGGGACACGGAGAAAGAGTTACCGAACTCTTGGGACTTATACATAGTGATGTATGCGGTCCCATGTCTACACATGCCAGGGATGGTTCTTCGTACTTCATTACATTCACTGACGATCTCTCTAGATTCGGATATGTGTTCCTGATGAAACACAAATCAGAAGCTTTTGAGAAATTTAGAGAATATGAACAAGAAGTCGAAAACCAAACCGGAAAAAGTATTAAAATCCTTCGATCTGATCGAGGAGGTGAATACTTAAGCATTGAATTCCTGGACTTCCTAAAAGAGAATAGGATTCTCTCTCAGCTAACTCCTCCATATACACCACAGCACAACGGTGTATCGGAGCGGAGAAACCGCACCCTATTAGATATGGTGCGCTCTATGATGAGTGTAGCTGAGTTACCTGTTTCCTTCTGGGGATATGCACTGGAAACAGCAGCATACCTACTGAACAGGGTTCCCACCAAATCTGTGCCTACCACACCATATGAGATATGGGAAGGGAAGAGACCATATCTTAATTTTATAAAGATATGGGGTTGCCCGGCCTATGTCAAAAGACAAAAACCGGACAAACTAGAGGCAAGATCTGTTTTGTGTAAATTTGTTGGATATCCCAAACATTCGCGAGGGTATATCTTCTACCACAGTGAGGAACAAAGAGTATTTGTTGCTCAACATGCCACCTTTTTAGAAAAGGAATTTCTTGCAAAAGAAATTAGTGGCTCTGAGGTAGAACTGGAAGAGGTTCCGGCTGAACAAAACACAACAGAAGATTTAGTGGAACCAGAGCATTCAGTAGCTCCCGACGAACCTCAGCCTCTCCGCCGATCTAGTAGGGTTCCTCGCCCACCTGAGAGATACTACGGTTTTCTCATGGATGGTGGGAGCGAGGATTGCATCATGGAGGATGATGACCCAACTAGCTTCGAGCAGGCCATCACGAGTGGGGACTCAGTGAAATGGCTGGATGCTATGCGGTCCGAGATGGAATCCATGTACACCAACAAAGTATGGACTTTGGAAGTTGCTCCTGAAGGGGTAAAACCCATTGGGAGCAAGTGGATCTTCAAGAAGAAAATTGGTGTAGATGGGAAAGTGGAGACTTTCAAAGCTAGACTTATTGCAAAAGGTTTTCGTCAAAGACCAGGTGTGGACTATGACGAAACCTTTTCTCCAGTAGCTATGCTTAAATCCATCCGGATCATGCTTGCCATCGCTGCATATCATGATTACGAAATCTGGCAAATGGATGTTAAGACCGCCTTTCTAAATGGTGATTTAGAAGAGTGCGTGTACATGACTCAGCCAGAGGGCTTCGTAGATAGTGGGAGCAGCGGGAAGGTGTGCAAGCTGCTTAAATCCATTTATGGATTAAAGCAAGCATCGCGGAGTTGGAACATCTGCTTTGACGTCGTTATCAAAGAGTTTGATTTCGTCAAAAATCCAGATGAACCTTGTATATACAAGAAGGTGGCAGAGAGTAAGGTTGTCTTCCTCGTATTGTACGTGGACGACATACTCTTGATAGGAAATGATATTCCTATGCTGCAATCGGTCAAGCTCTTCTTATCACAAAGATTCTCAATGAAAGATCTTGGTGATGCCTCCTGCATATTGGGAATCAGGATCTATAGAGATAGATCCAAAAGGATATTGGGATTGTCCCAATCCAGGTACATTGACACCATACTAAAGAGGTTTAGTATGGAAGAATCCAAGCGTGGGAACTTGCCCACGATCTCTGGAGTCACTCTCTCCAAAGAGATGTCTCCCAAGACTGATTTGGAGAGAGCTCGCATGCAAGGGATACCCTATGCTTCGGCTGTAGGCTCTATCATGTACGCGATGCTATGTACCAGACCCGATGTTGCATACTCACTAAGTGTAGTGAGCAGGTATCAAGCTGATCCTGGAGAGAGTCACTGGACAGCTGTGAAGAGCATTCTCAAGTACTTACGAAGGACTAAAGAGATGCTCTTGGTGTATGGTAACGAAGAACTTCAAGTGGAGTCCTTTACCGATTCGAGCTTCCAGAGTGATAAGGACGACTCTAAGTCGCAGTCGGGATTTGTCTTTACCCTTTACGGAGGGGCGGTTAGCTGGAAGAGTTCCAAGCAGGAAACCGTGGCAGACTCGACGATGGAGGCTTAATACATCGCTGCCAACGATGCTGCCAAAGAGGCTGTCTGGATCAAGAAGTTCATTACTGAACTTGGAGTGGTTCCATCCATTGAGCATCCAATACCTTTGTATTGCGATAAAAATGGAGCGGTGGCTTTGGCCAAGGAACCCAGGTCCCATCAGCGATCCAGGCATATTCTGAGGTGGTATCACCTGATCCGGGAGATAGTTGATCGCCGGGAGATCGAGGTCAGGAGGGTTGACATGAAGAACAACACGACGGATCCACTTACGAAGGTCATTCCCCAGATACAGTTTGAGAGACTCTTCGGGATGCTCGGTATGCGATACTACAGCAGCTGGCCCTAGTGCAAGTGGGAGATTGTTAGTTGTATGTATGCCCTAGAGGCCAGTATTGTACAGATGATGTATATTATATTGGATGCTTGGACATATATAGAGATGAATTTCTTGCTCGATATGATAGTATGCTATCTGGTTGCTCTTTATCTTAACATGTACACTTGTTTCTTTAAACTGTCTTATGGTTACATGTTGGTAAAGCCCTTAGGATGTGTACTTGACTACCTGGACTATGATGCAGATCATACTAGTGGGGACATGGTAGTCCATAAGTACATCCTTCAAGGTCCCTAGTCGTGGGTGTATCGAGACGGGGCATCGATATACCAGAGTAGACTAGCATATACGCTTCTCGACCCATGAGATGGGCGATGGATGATCCCATATCCATTGGTGTTTGACATCAGAGATGGTATACGGGTGCTCATTGGAGACTGGGTACACTGGACGGACTCGCCGAGAACTTTCAGATGGTATTATACCTCACGTCAGATGGCAGTTCTCAGGTGACACTTGTACAGGTTAGTCTGAAGACCCGAGATCGTCATAGAGTCTTGTGTGATTCCCACTGTGCTTTGATCTCCACCTTACCACGTCCATGAGGGCGTGCAAAACGGTGGTCTTTGGGTACAGTCCCGAGTCATATGGAGGCAATGAGCGATAGGAGGGGTTTCGTCTCTCCCGGTATTGGGGTTGATGTTGCGCTGTGCTCGATTGGCCGTAACAGGGAAGTCCCTGGCCAGGGCTGATCAGAGATTTGCTGGTAAGTGTTACCAGTAGTTTCTCGACCCGTTATGAGCCTCACATCGGCACGACTTATCAGTTATTGGGGTCTGACATTTACCATCCCTAGACTTGATATGCGACATATCAGACGAACAGACCGGACTGTACGGTAAGTGTTACTGGATGGATTCACAGGAGTGTGAGCGGGCTAGCTCGTCGATCTTCTGATCGCTCAATACCTGGATGGCCGTTACGTTTAGCAGACCGCTTGCGGCTTGTGGATGTTTGATATGATCATCATCTGCTATCGGCGTATTGACGAGTCTTTAGAGTCCTACACAGAGGTTTCCTGGCTCAAGCGAAACGAAATAGGAGTGCATATGAGATATGTGCAGGACCGAGAATAATGCGTTTATGTGATACCGTATTCAATTCTCGCGATGAATGTATCGATTGGTTATATACGATATAACCTAGATATCGAATCAAGGATTGATTCGATAAGACAATGTATAGGATACTAGTCGGTTATATGCGATATGACCGGATCGTTAAATCAAGTGTTGATTTAATGATTTAATGTATAATTATATATTTGATATATTACTTTGCATTAACTAGTATTGGTTCACTTTAAATGGATTTTCTCACTTGATGTGCAAGTTGTATATGTGATATACTTTTGTGCACACGTTTGTATCATGTTTGATGATACTTGCTCATTTGGTTAAGTGTATAGAATTATACCATGGTTAAGTTGATGTTTAGGGTTTTGCTTTTTCATTTATTTATTTATTTGTTTATTTATTTATTTGGAAAAGAAAAAGATGAGAATGGTGGCTTTCTTTGTTTCTTATTGAAGCTTCATGAAGCTTTGACTTAGTCCACCATTCTTATCTCATCCTTAACCCTAACCATTCCAACTAACCCTAGTTTACTCTCTACACTTGACTATGGTTAGGATATGATAAGTATTCATATTAGTTTCTTTTTTAAATAAGAAACTTATCATATTCTTCATCTTCTCCTTCTTCTTCTTCAAGAAAAACCTTGACTTCATCAATGGTAACTTGAGCAAACAAGTGAGAAATCCAATTCTAAAGTGAACCCACCTCCTATTTCTTCACCCTCTACCTCTTGCCAAGTTGTTTTGGGTGTTTTCTTCATAAGTTTCACAACTTGATGAAGTTGGAGCTTGAACTTGTGATGCCTCGACGTAGATCATCTTCGGCACGAAGCCGACGACCTAGTCCGCCCATTTTCCCGATGAAGCCGACGATTGAGTTCGGGATTCAAGATGGACAGCGAGAGGACGTCTACGTGGAGCTAAGGAAGTGGATATCCGGATCTACAAAGGTTGTAGCTTCTGATCTTTAGTTAAATTGTTAACTAGATTCGTATTTCGCCTAGATTTCTAGTCAACGATCTGTATTAGGGTTTCTCGGCACCCATAAAATTTGAAATTGGCATGGTTGATGCCTTGTGAGACCTCTATTGTGTGCCTAGGAACCTTTCATGCAATTCACCGAAGACGCAAATCAAGATCCTACACGGCAAATGGAAAGGATATTGACAACGGTTGGGTTGTGCCTTACAATGCAAATCTGTTACTGAAATATCAATCACATATTAATGTTGAAATATGCAATCATAGACGAGCAATACAATATTTATTTAAATGTATGAATAAAAGATCTGATTTTGCAACAGCTATCACTCATCAAAATGTGGTCGAAAAATATGACAAGGTCAAATTATATTTAGATTCTAAATATATTGCAGCATCTGAAGCTTCATGGAGGCTTTTTGAATTTAAAATAAATAAAAGTCATCCTGCCGTTGAACGGTTGCAGTATAATTTTTTTGGTGAACAAATGGTTTTTTTAGAGAAGTTGGAAGTGTTCAAGAAATAATGGAGTCTGAGCGAGCTAAGAAAACAATGTTAACTGAATGATTTACTATGAATCTTAAATTTTCTCAAGCTAGAAACTATACTTATGTTGAGTTTCCAAATCATTTTGTTTGGAACAAAAAAAACTTATGTTGGAAGCAACGAAAAAGAAGGAAAGCGATAGGTAGATTATCTTATACACATCCTGCCACTAGTGAAAAATATTATTTCAGGATGTTGTTCACAATAGTGAAAAGAAGGATTAATTTTATTGATATGAGAACAATTGATGGTGTTGAACATGAAACTTATAAGGCAGCATGTATAGCACTTGGACTTCGTAATTATGATAATGAATGGAACTTAGCACTCCAAGAAGCATCTAAGTGGGCTATGGCTAATCAATTTCGTCGCATGTTTTGCACGATATTACTTTTAACGAAGTTATAAATCCTTGAGAACTATGGGATTTACATTGGGAGGCCATGAGTGATGATTATGAAAGACGTTTGGAAAATTTGCATCCTGATTTAAAAATTGTACTCGGTAACGAACAATTAAAAGATTTTGCGCTTCATGATATAAATGTTATTTTGTCATATAATAATAAAAACTTGAGAGATTTTCCATTTATGCTAATACCCTCTCCTAACAATTTAAACAAGAACAATAGATTGGTATTTGAGGAGCTAAATTATGATACTTTTAAGTTGTCGAAAAAATCTATTGAATTAGAATGTGGTTTAAATGATGAACATGTGGTTATAATTTCGTGCGAAAAAAATATTGGAAGGCTATATTTTGTGTATAGAGGTGGTGGAACTGGCAAAACATACTTATGGAATGCAATTTTAGCGATGTTACGTAGTAAGAAACAAATCGTTTTTGCAGTTGCATCTTCTGGCATTGCTTCTCTGTTACTACTGTATGGTGTTTTTCGTCATCCCATTTAGATGGGAATATACGCGCGCTTGTCAGACGCATTACAGATTCTCTCTGCTTAGGGTAGGCTGAGGTTTATTCATTGTGGGGATCCGAATCTCCAGCAGCTGCGAACTAAGCTGCCGTTAATTACCTCTCGCCTTTGGAGCGAGAGAACCTCCGATTGACGGGTCAAACAGGTCATGCGAACTCAATGTGCAGTGTTGTGTTTTGAAGGGGTTTTGGATATATCGGGGGGCCCACAGAGTTTTTACGGGGTCCCGCTACCTGGATAGCGGATTGGGGGTCAATGGGGCTAGCAGCTCCCTTGCGGGGTGCGGGGCAGGGCCCCGTTAGAAATTTTTTCTAACGGGGGAGGTATTTTTAGTGTGGAGTGTATAAAATGAGGGGGGAAATGGCGTCCAAAGGATGCGTGAGCGTCGGCGCCCTCTATGCCTGGCACACGGGTGCTGGGCGTCAGCAGGAAAATGGACTTTGTTCCTGCACTGGGAGCTGTGCTTCCGATTTGACTTCTGGAGTTAAACTCCTAGAAAAAGATTAATTTATGGAGTTGAACTCCAACAAATCTTGAATGGAGTTAAACTCTTAGAAATCTTTAGAAATGATCAAAGGGGGCCTTTTTGTTTCTCTCCCCTTTGGCCTTGGATCTTCCCAAGATGGGATTTTTGGAGATGAGTCTCCTTCTTCTTCCTCTTTGTTGGTCGGATCTTGGAGAAAGAGCTTGAGATTTAAAAATCTTCCATTTTTGAGATCTAAAAATCTCCCATTTTTGAGATCTGATGGAAGATCTGAGCTCTCCTTTATGGGTTTTGTGGTGAAAAACTATTTAATTTTGGAAAAGGAAGAGTAAAACTCTTGATTTAATTGAAAAGGAAAAGGAGATTTAGAACTTTGAGAAAGGAGAAGGAGGCACAAAAAATCCTAGATTTTGAGGGGAATGAAAATGTCTTCTTTATTTCATTATCATGTTGCCTTATATAGGCTTACACATTTACATATAGCCCTTTGGGCTTTACAAATTGTCATTTTGCCCATCTCATGCCTCATGTGCTCATTTTTTTGCACATGAGCCATGGTCTTTACAAAAATTTGGCTTTATGCCCATTTTCCTTACATTCATGCATAAAAAAATTACATCAAAATTATTTATTACATGATTTCATTTTGGCATGGGGGAGGCCGGCCGCGAGGCTCGACTTGGGCATGGGCCCACTTGATCTGGGCTTGGACCCACTTATTTGGGGTTGACTTTGATTTTGACTTGGTCAACCGGGGTGCAATTTTCGACCCCAACAAAGTGTCCCCCATCAATAAATGCACACCGCACATGAGTTGCGTGCATGAAATTGATGGATCCTGGAAGTAGACTTCTAGGTGAAACATCCTTCCGGGGGCGGAGTATCATTCCGGGAGCATAAGGGATCGGAGTATAATTTCGATTTTCGGAGCATGATTCCGGAGGTCGGAGCATGATTCCGGAGGTCGGAGCATAATTCCGAGATCAGAGCAATATTCCGAAGAGCGGAGCATGATTCTGAAGATCGGAGCATCATTCCGAAGAGCGGGGCATGATTCCGAATATCGGAGCATAACTCCGAAAAGCGGAGCATGATTCTAAGGGGTCGGAGCATAATTCCGGGGACTGGAGCATAATTCCGGAGTGCGGCAGACATTCTGACCGAAGCATAATTTTGATGCTAAGGTTGATTCCCAGGCGAAGCATAATTCCGACAGGGAAGGAAGATACTCCGAGACGAAGTTTAATTTCGACATGGGGTACATTCTGAGACGAAGCATGATTTCATCATAGAGCTTGTTGGTTGACTTGATTCCGAGATGGAGTATAATTCCGACGGGGAAGTCTTTGGTTGACTTGATTCCAAAGTGGAGCATAATTCCGACAGGGAAGGCAAATACACCGAGGCGAAGCATGTTTTCGACACGAGGTACACTCTGAGACGAAGCATGATTCCGACGCAGAGCTTGTTGGTCAACTTGATTCCAAGGCGGAGCTTAATTCCGATGGGGAGGTCGTTGGTTGACTTGATTCCGAGTCGAAACATAATTCCGACAGGGAGGTTGCTGGTTAACTTGATTCTGAGTCGAAGCATAATTCCGACAGGGAGGTCACTGGTTGACTTGTCCCCGGCACGGAGTGTCTGTGGTCGACGTTTCCCCAGCATGGAGTATCACTGGTTTTGATGTAGAGGCTGATTCCCGGGCGAAGCATAATTTCGATAGGGAAGATAGATACTCCGAGGTGAAGCATGATTTCGACATGGGGTACATTCTGAGACGAAGCATGATTCCGCCGCCGCAGGGGTTGTTGGTTTGATTTGATTTGGGTTGACATCAATATCGCTATACTGGAATATGGTACTGGGAGTGAATCATCATTTGCCATAAGAGAATTTGGGGATTTTGGTTTTGGTCTAGCATCAGCATCGCTACACTGGACTATGGTACCAAGAGCGAATCATCATTTGCCATGAAGAGATTTTTCCCATTCTCAGTTTAACGACTTAGGGGTCATATGTTCCCAGTTTAATGACTTAAAGGTCATCTGTTCCCAGTTTAGAGACTTAGGGGTCTTTTGTTCCCAGTTTAACGACTTAGAGGTTATCTGTGCCCAGTTTAACGACTTAGAGGTCATTTGATCCCAATTTAACGACTTAGGGGTCTATTGGATCGGAAGATTAGAATTTCGGGATAGGGGTCGGCATCAGTGTTGCTAACATTGAAGCACAGGTGCTAAGAGCAATTCATCATTTGCCTTTCCCTGTTGGGGAGTGAATGCTTAGGAGACAGGTTTAGGTCCCTATCACCTAAAACTTTTCAATTTTATGAGCCGTAAGGGTCCCATAAAATCATTTTCTCCCTACGAGTTGAAAGGATCCTGTATGTGTATTTTCTCCTTAGGAGTCGTGAGAACACCCAAGTGTGTTTTTCCTTTATGAGTCGTAAGGATCCCACGAAAGTGTTTTCTTACGAGTCGAGAGGATCTCGTAAGTTTTTTCTCCTCATGTATCGCGAGGACACATGAGTGAGTCTTCCCAAATGGAGCATAATTCCAAGGGCGGAGACCGGCCGCTGGACTGGTGGTTGCGGTAGGGCATGGGTGTGATGAGAATTATTTGAGCCCGTGGATTGTATACGGTAGTCAACATGGGGATCAACCGTAAGGCTGGAAGAATTTTGGGAAATTGGATTTTGGTTGGCGTCTGCATCGCTGCACTGGAATATAGTATCAGAAGCGACTCATCATTCGCCATTTTGGGATTTGGAATTTGGTTGGCGTCTGCATCGCTGCACTGGAATATGGTACCAGAAGCAATTCATCATTCGCCGTCGGGAAGTTAGGGATTTGGGATTTGGTTGGCGTCTGCATCGCTGCACTGGAATATGGTACCAGGAGCGACTCATCATTCGCCATTTTAGGATTTGGAATTTGGTTGGCATCTGCATCATTGTACTGGGATATGGTACCAGGAGCGACTCATCATTCGCCGTTTGGAAGGCTTTTTTTCCTTCTTCTTTTTTTTCTTTTTCTTTTTTTTACCGCGATTGCTCTACCATTTCAGCTTTTCTTATCGTGAAGGTCGCGATTGCCCTATCATTTTGACTATTTATTCGCGGTTGTCCCATCATTTTGGCTTTATTTTCTTATTTATTTTACTCGCTGATTTTTATTGCAAGTTGCCCTATCATTTCGGTTTTTCCTTTTTCTTTTATGTACATTTTTTTTTATTTACACATATTTTTTTTACATTCCCAGTTTAACGACTTAGGGGTCGTCTACTCCCAGTTTAATGACATGGTGGTCAGCTGTTGGAGCCTGGGCTTGATTCTGCAGGAACCACGGGCTCTTTTGGCTTAATTGCATAAGCGGGCTCTTTGTCATCTAGACCGAGCCGATGTTGGATGGCAACAACCACGTCATCGTCATGGCTATAGAGCGTAGGAGGAATTGTTCCTCTGGTCTCCATCATGTAGACCGTATGGGTTGTGTATCCATCCACCGCTTTTTCATTGGCAATATTGCTCGTTTGGCTCTTAGCTTGTTACCTTAGCCTGCTCCTTTCATGGAAAGGCATATATATGAGAGAATCAGGTTCCTGAAGGACTTCGGTCTCCATTTGTATGAAATTGGCGGTTGTTGTTTGACTGTTTGTTAACACGCCTTTAAATAGTTCTATCTCTCCTGCCTTGTATTGCATTTCGACCCAATTTTTGAAGACGAAGCAGTTCTCAATGGCATGACCTATCACTCTGTGATAGGGGTAGTATTTGGGGTCATCGGTCATATTCGCTTCTTGCGGTCTTTTTGATTCTGGAAATTGTAGACCATTTCTTGGGGCGTCTTTGAATATTTTACGGACTTTGTCCCTTCTGAAGGAATAGACCTTATCCAGCTTCTCTTTCAGCGGAGCTTCTCCTCCCTCTCCGAACACTGGCTTCCGAGGCTGGTTGGCATTAGGCCCACTCATCCCTCGCTTATTTCGGTTAGCCGAAGTGTTGAAAGATTCAGTATTGTCGGAACTTCGGCCTTTACGATTATCGTCCTTTCGGTTTCTCGAAGACCTATTGTTATTTTGGGAATCAGAGGAGTGTTTACCCCAATCAGAGCAAAGCTCTGTTCAAATTCCAAGGCGGGAGATGAAGCAACGCTTCATCTTCCCCCAATCAGAAATAAAGCTTTGCTTTGAAAAACTAAAACTTTAATGAATGAAGCAACGCTTCAGATTCTTTGCGCTGCGCGCAACGCGCCACGTGTCAGAAGTTGATACGGCAGCACAACGCCCAAGGCAGTACGTCCAATCAGAGCAAGGCTCTTTAAAAACATAAGCAACGTTCAACTGCGCAAGCGCACGGCTGCGCGACACGTGTCTGCGCAGTTGCGCAAGCACAACTGCGCAAGTGCACGGCAGCGCGACACGTGTCTGCGCAGTTGCGCAAGCACAACTGCGCAAGTGCACGGCAGCGCGACACGTGTCTGCGCAGTTGCGCAAGCACAACTGCGCAAACGCACCGCTGCGTGACACGTGTCTGCGCAGTTGCGCAAGCGCACCGCTGCGCGACACGTGTCTGCTGTTAGTTGTATGTATGCTCTAGAGGCCATTACTGTACATATGATGTATATTGTAGTGGATGCTAGGACGTATATAGGGAGGACTTTCTTGCTCGACATGATAGTATGCTATCTGGTTACACTTTACCTTAACGTGTACACTGACTGTCTCTCTGTTACATGTTGGTAAAGCTCTTAGGATGTGTACTTGACTACCGGGACTATGATGCAGATCATACTAGTGGGGATAGATAGTCTATAAGTACATCCTTCAAAGTCCCTAGTCGTGGGTGTATCGAGACAGGGCATCGATATACCAGAGTAGACTAGCGTATACCTTCTCGACCCATACAGATGGGCGATGGATGATCCCATATCCATTGGTGTTTGACATCAGAGATGATATACGGGTGCTCAGTAGAGACTGGGTACACTGGACGGACTCGCCGAGAACTCCCAGATGGTATTATACCTCACGTCAGATGGCAGTTCTCTGGTGACACTGGTACAGAGTAGTCTGTTGACCCGAGATCGTCATAGAGTCTTGTGTGGTTCCCACTGTGCTTTGATTTCCATCTTACCACGTCCAAGAGGGCATGCAAAACGGTGGTTTTTGGGTACAGTCCCGAGTCACATGGAGGCAATGAGCGATAGGAGGGGATTCGTCTCTCCCGGTATAGGGGGTTGATGTTGCGCTGTGTTCGATTGGCTATAACAGGAAATCCCTGGCCATGGTTGCTGAGATTTACTGGTAAGTGTTACCAGTAGTTTCTCGAATTGTTATAGACCTCATATCGACACGACTTATCGAGCTATTGGGGTCTGACGTTTACCACCCCTAGGCGAGATATGCGACATATTTGACGATCAGACCGGACTGTACGGTAGTGTTACTGGTTGGATTCACTGGAGTGTGAGCGGGCTTGCTCGTCGATCTTCAGATCGCTCAATACCCGGGTGGCCGTTACGTTTAGCAGACCGCTTGCGGCTTGTGGGTGTTTGATATAATCATCACCTGCTGCCGGCGTATTGACGAGTCTTTAGAGTCCTACACAGAGGTTTCCTGGCTCAAGCGAAACGAAATAGGAGCGCATATGAGATATGTGCGGGACCGAGAATAATGCGTGTATGTGATACCGTATTCTATTCTCGCGATGAATGTATTGATTGGTTGTATGCGATATAACCTAATTATAGAATCAAGGATTGATTCGATAAATCGATACATTGGATATTAGTCGGTTATATGCGATATGACCGGATCGTTAAATCAAGTGTTGATTTAATGATTTAATGTATAATTATATATTTGATATATTACTTTGCATTAACTAATATTGGTTCACTTTAAATGGATTTTCTCACTCGGATGTGCACATTGTATATTCGATATAGTTTTGTGCACTTGATTGTATCATGTTTGATGATGCATGTTCACTTGTGTTTGTGTGAAGATTGAACCATGGTTATATGAATGGTTAGGGTTATGATTATTTATTCATTTATTTATCTATTTATTCTTTTTGGAAAAAGGAAGGCATGAAAAGAAAATGGTGGCTTGTTTTGTATTCTAGTTGAAGCTTCATGAAGCTTTGACCTAAGTGACCATTTTTGTCTCATGCTTAACCCTAACCATTCCAACTAACCTTGGTTTAATCTCTACACTTGATCATGGTTTACATTATGATAAGTTTTGATTTTCTATTGATTATTAATTAACTTATCATAAGAATTATCATCTTCCTCTTCTTCTTCTTCATGAAGAAAACCATTCTTCATCAATGGTGATTGATGAGAATGAGTGAGAAATCTAATTCTAAAGTCTACCCACTTCATATTTCTTCATCCTCTACCTCTTGCCAAGTAGTAGAGTGTGTTTTCTTCACAAGTTTCATCACTTGGTGAAGTTGGAGCTTGATCTAGCGATGCTTCGACGTAGATCATCTTCGGCATGGACATCGACGACCTAGCTCGTCTATTCTCCGATGAAGCCGACGCTAGAGCCCGGGATTTGTTTTGGACAGCGAGAGGACTTCATTGCGGAGCTATGGAGGTGGAACACCGGATCTACAAAGGTTGTATTTCCGTATAAACCTTAGTTAAGTTGTTAACTAGTTCTGTTTCGCCTAGATTTCTAGCCAACGATCCGTATTAGGGTTTCTCGGCACCTAGATTTTTTGGAATTGGCATGGTTGATGCCTTGTGAGACCTCATTAGGGTGCCTAGGAACCCTACAGTGGTATCAGAGCCTAGCTAGAGCCTTAGGCGAAGTCCAGACGTAATTTGAAGTCCGAACGAACCCGAAACCCCAATACAAAATGCTCTCTGTCCTTTTTCTAAAAACAGGGATTTTTCCAAATTAAAAATTCGTAAAAAATTCAGCAGGGAATTCTAAGAATTACGGCGCAAAAATTTATTCATGAACAGTGTAAACGGCGGCGGAACCGCGGCAGAAGCCTGGCTTCTGCGGCGGTTCCGCGGCAACATGGTGACGTCATCCTCCACTTTTTGCACAGTAATTCATGTTTTCTGATGCTGAGTTTTCTGGGAATTTTTAATATTTATTCAAGAGTTGAATTTTCTGGGGTTGTTTTGGGGATTCGGTGTTTCGATCGGAGCATCAAATTTTGTCTGTGTGGCTTTCCGGATAAATTTTAGAATATGTTAAAAAGTTCGACCGGATACAAATACCCAATTTTTCCCCTGTCGGGAAATTTCCAAGTGTTGGATTTTTCCGTAGTTTAACGACGTTCTAAGTAGTGCAAGTAACGCGATGGTCCCTCTAGAAGACAACAAACCTTAATTCGATTATGTGACCGTCTTGAACTGCCCTTTGAACCTTAGGGTTTGGGGTAGTACGGCGTGCCATATATGAGGCGTTGGCTTGACCCTTCTACGGATGGACCGTTGGTACTGAGGCACGAACTGAATGTTGTTAGACTTATTTCATGTGTTGATCTGTATCGGGAAAACTTGGGTGTTTGAATGTTCGATCGGAAAGTTTAACATTTTCTATTTATCTGGAATGGGATACAATAATTGGAATTCACAATAAGTTATGAGATAACTGAATGAATGTTATAAACATAGCAGTTTAGTCTCACTTGATCGGTTGCCACGGAATTTTGATGTGATCAAAAGTCCGTCGCAATCACGTAGCGTACGCGGATACTCGCCGGGTAAACTTAATAGACAGCCTCACTCCATAGCCCCGACCAAGTGACTGTAGGAGAACCCCGTCGTCGAAAGCATCCGTCCGGGTGCTCGCGGCAGCGGTGTTCCGCCTTGGTGCACTTCGTCGACGGTATCGGGGGTGCGGCCGCCTACTAAAGTTTGCGACGAGCATTCGATCAGGATGTCGGGAATCTTGTTGAATTCCCCTACTTGATATTGAAAAGAGTTTTCGATAATGAGACTGAAATGCGGGGTTTATAATTGTTAGGCATGCGATGTCTAAGTAATTCATTTGATTAGACATGCGATGTCTATGGAGATTGCGGATTCCAACTGTTGTAGTTTTACACTTTCTTTTCTGTGACCGTAAGTGTAATATGTGATATCGCCGGTTTCGTTGCTATATGTCAACGACAATTGGGATGCGCATATTTACTTACGTTGATGACATGTGATGTTATGTGTTGCTGGATATGTTATATTGGATCGTCGTGTTTGAATAGCCGGGGGTTTTTATGTGAGATGAGTGTTTTTCATTTTCATTCATGTAAAAACTTGTATGTAATATTCTTTTATTTGGGGCACTTCCAGGTTGCGGAAGTTGTCACCCTTTGTATATTATTTACTTTTCCGCACTAGGATAGACCCAAGGAGGAGGGCATAAGTAACTGGGTTCTGGAGTCCAGTGGGAGACCAACTCGAGGAGTCGGGTCCGGGTCTCCTAACTCCAGAATTGGTAGGGTTGCTTGCCGCTCTCGTAGGGGTCTAGGGGTGTGGGTTTGGCTATTCATCATGACCGTGGAATCCGTGTTTTATACTGGCTCGTATTGAAAACACGGATGTCCTAGTATATCCAATATTTCATATGATTCTTCTGCTGCGATATCTGTGATGTGATCATGTGATGTTCTGTGATAGATACTTTATATAGTATATATGATATATTATATAGACGTTACTTATGTTTTACACCCGCGCTAGCCCTGCCCTGCTCTGCCGTTAGTTACCTAACCTAACGGTGCACGAGGGGACATCGAGGCGAATGCGGATGGCATAAGTGTACGTCGTATTTATCTGTGATGTTTAGGTACTTCAATGATGGGACTTCATTAATGTGATTAATGAAATAAAAGAAACCTAAGATGTTGTAGAATCAAATTTCAAAATAAACAGGTAGCTACAGTTCTTGCTTTGCACAGCGGTATATATGATATATCATGCACCTTATTCGATAAGGAAAGGACCGAGATCCCTTCACCGGGAGTGACTCCTTTAGCAATAACTGGCCGATGCTACACACTCGGTTTGTCTTTTGATTACTTTTAAGAGTTTTTGCTTTGCACAGTGATATATATGATATATCCAGCACCTCATTCGACGAGGAAAGGACCGACGATCCCTTCACCGGGAGTGACTCCTTTAGCAAAACTAGAAAAGCCTCAAAAGCACTCCATTTTAAAATCATTTGATTCTGCAACGATATCAAGTTCATTGCGCAATAGGTTTTCAGAAAAACCTGTCGTAGCCCTCCGTCATTTCAGATAAGTAGTAGTTAGTATTCGTGCTACGTTTGTTGGCCTGCGTCAAGGCGTAGTGTGCGGTAGCTAACTGGTGCTTATCTGCATAAGCATATGATGTGATTGGATTAGGGTAGTCGTACGACTTTGTTGGCCTGCGTCAAGGGTCGTGCTGGTGGTTTTAATTCAATCAGGAAATGACGGGTTGAACTTGACTAGCGGACTATGGTTTGTTGGCCTGCGTCAAGGTCATAGGACGCTAGGGGCAAAATTATCAGGAATTTCAAGTGTTGAAATTTGCAATGAGATTGCATACCTTCTATGAGATAGTTGGATCCCGATACCCGCTGCGAGTAAGTGTTACTCCTGGGAGAGTTTTATACATTACAATTAGCCGATCAAGTAGGTGTCTAGAAAGGTGTCAACGGGGTTACGCCTCTGGGAAAACGAGGTTTACATTAATTAGGTTCGTGCGAAAGCACGGGGGACCTCCCTCAAAGTACCGACACTGGCCTGGCTGAAAGATTGGCAAACTTGTAGTGTGTAATTAATCCCGGCTAGTCTTTCCTTTTAAGGTTTGAAGGAAGATTTGATAAAAAGCAGTGGGAGCCATCCTGATTAGATAAAATAATAACCAATCTATTCTTGCAGAGCGCACGCTGAGTGTTTTCTTCTCTCTCTCTCCAGGTAGCGACCATATCACACCTTAATCAAAATAATAAAACGGAATATTGACCGAACCCGCTTGTTATACTGAGCTGGGGAACGTTGGTCCCGCTCCAACTTATAATTGTTATAAGACAGAGCAGGAAATTGGGGAATACCAGATTTCCCGTGCAGCCCAAACGAAGAGAGTGCATGCTGATGCATCATCTTCGGGTGTGTTCACTACAAAGAACTGTTTCTCTGTATCCTCTACGTCCTGGGTATGTGATACCAGATCAGGATCCCAGATATGTAATCTGTTACATAGGGATACAGCTAGGTAGAGAACTGAGAACGGGTGATAAGTTTCATGAGGCAGAAAATGGGGCAAGAGTTGCAGCCAAGTCTGTCGGTCACTGTCACCCTGTATTACCAATACATTGATTCTGAACGAATGTTATTAGATACCGAACCTGATATACCAAATCATATCACTCTCTTTGTTAGAAAAGAAAGGATATAATTTTGTATTGATGGATAATGTTTTGAACATTTCCTATATCAAAAGTTGATCGGTTCAGGCACGTTATCTAAAAGCATTGATGTTCTAAATCAAACTACAGTTCTTAGTATATGGAACACACACAAGAGGAAGAGTTCAGAAATGAACGAATCCTTCTTGAGGTATTGTAGACTAGGTCAGATCAATGCGACCCGACTGGCTAGAGTTACATAAAGATGCATATTTAAATTAGTTTGAACTTACATCTTGTGAAACTCGCCAGTCATGTCACAAAGATAAAATGACCATAGACCTGTTTATTGGAAACAGAGAAGGAGTTAGTAAACTCTTGGGATGATACATGTTGATGTATGTAGGTCCCCTGTCTACACATGCCAGGACTGGTTCTTTATACTTCATTACGTTCTCTGATAATCTCTCAAGATTCAGTCATATGTTCCTGCTGAAACATGAGTCCGAACCTTTTGAGATATTCACAGAATATAAGCGAGAAGTAGAGAACCAAAATACGGGTATAAGTATTATGTCCTTTGATGAGATCGAGGAGGAGAATACTTGAGCACGGAAATCCTGGACTATTTTAAAGGAGAATGAGATTCTCTCTCGGCATTACTCCTCCGTATACACCATTGCACGATGGTATGTCGGGGCGGAGCAGATACACCCTATCTGATATGGTGTGCTCTATGATGAGTAATACTGAGCTACCTATTTCTTTTTGGGAGTTATGCACTTGAGAAGTTGCATACCTATTGAATTAGGTTCCAATCAAATTAGTTGCCTACCATTTCATATGTGATATGGAAAGGGAAGAGCCCATGTCTTAAGTTAGTTAAGATTTGGGGTTGTCCGGCTAATGTCTAAAAGCAAAATCCGGACAAGCTCGAGGCAAGGTCTGTAATGTAGAACTGGAAAGGTTCCAGCTATACAAACTACAGCAGATGATCTGATAAAACCAAAGGATTCGGTAGATTCCAACGAACCTCAGCCTCTCCACCGATCTAGTAGGGTTCCTCACCCACCTGAGAGATACTTCAGTTGCTCTGTGACAGTGGGAGCGAGGATTGCATCATGAGATGATGACCCAAGTAGTTTCGACCTGGCCATCAGGAGTAGGACTCTGTGAGAATGGCTGGATGTTTATCGATCTGAGATGGAATCCTTATACACCAACAAAGTATGGACTTTGGTTGCTATATCTGAAGGGTTAAATCCCCATCAGGAGCAAGTATATCTTGAGAAGATTACTTGGTGTAGATGGAAAAGTTGAGACTTTCAAAGCTAGACTTGTTAAGGGTTTTAGTCATCGACCAGGCGTGGATAATGATGAAACCTTTTCCAGTGGCTATGCTTAAGTCCATTCAGATCCTACTTACCACGGCTACATACCATGACTACGATATCTGGTGGTTGGGTGTCATGACTGCTTTTCTAAATGATATTTTGGAAGAGAGCGTCTATAAGTACACAGCCAGAGGGCTTCGTAGACAGTGGGAGCAGCGGAAACGTGTGCAAGATGCTTTATAGGATAAAGCAGACATCGCGGAGTTGGAACATCTGTTTTGATGAATTAGTCAAAGAGTTTGACATCATCAAAATGGTAGATGAACCTTGTATAAACAAAAAGGTAGTAGGGAGTATGGTGACGATCCTCGTAGAGTACGTGGATGACATACTCTTGATGGGGAAGGAGTTTCCTATGCTACGCTCGGTCAATCTCCGCTTATCACCATAATTCTCCATATAGGATCAAAGTGATACCTCCTAAATCCTGGATTTTGGATCTATGAGATAGATCTAAATGGATGTTAGGATACTCACTAGCTGTAGTGAGATGGTATCAACCGATCCTGGGGAGAATCACTGGAAGGGTTCCAGGGTGATAAAGACGACTGAATGTCAGTCACAGGCATTGTCTTTTCCCTCAGTAAAGGGACGGTATGTTGGAAGAGTTCCAAGCTAGATATCGTGGCATACTAGACGATAAAGGCAGGATACATCGCTACTTAAGATGCTATCAAAGAGGCAGTCTGGGTGTATGTTAGTTCATAAGATGAAATTTGTTCCTCCCATTGTGTGACAATGGAGTTGTGGCTTATGCCAAGGAACGCTGGTCCCATCAGTGATCCAGAAATATTCTATGGCAGTATCACTTGATCATGGAGATGGTTGATCTCCAGGGAGATCGAGGTTAGGAGAGTAGACTCAGAGGACAACACAGCGGATCCACTCACAAAGGCTTGTTCCCAGAGAGAGACTTTTATGGGATGGTTGAGTATGAGATACTACAACCACTGCTACAGATGGCCCTAGTGCAAGTGGGAAATTGTTAGTTATATGTATGCCCTAGAGGCCATTACTGTACATATGATGTATATTGTAGTGGATGCTAGGACGTATATAGGGAGGACTTTCTTGCTCGACATGATAGTATGCTATCTGGTTACACTTTACCTTAACGTGTACACTGACTGTCTCTCTGTTACATGTTGGTAAAGCCCTTAGGATGTGTACTTGACTACCGGGACTATGATGCAGATCATACTAGTGGGGACAGATAGTCTATAAGTACATCCTTCAAAGTCCCTAGTCGTGGGTGTATCGAGACAGGGCATCGATATACCAGAGTAGACTAGCGTATACCTTCTCGACCCATACAGATGGGCGATGGATGATCCCATATCCATTGGTGTTTGACATCAGAGATGATATACGGGTGCTCAGTAGAGACTGGGTACACTGGACGGACTCGCCGAGAACTCCCAGATGGTATTATACCTCACGTCAGATGGCAGTTCTCTGGTGACACTGGTACAGAGTAGTCTGTTGACCCGAGATCGTCATAGAGTCTTGTGTGGTTCCCACTGTGCTTTGATTTCCATCTTACCACATCCAAGAGGGCGTGCAAAACGGTGGTTTTTGGGTACAGTCCCGAGTCACATGGAGGCAATGAGCGATAGGAGGGGATTCGTCTCTCCCGGTATAAGGGGTTGATGTTGCGCTGTGTTCGATTGGCTATAACAGGAAATCCCTGGCCAGGGTTGCTGAGATTTACTGGTAAGTGTTACCAGTAGTTTCTAGAATTGTTATAGACCTCATATCGACACGACTTATCGATCTATTGGGGTCTAACGTTTACCACCCCTAGGCGAGATATGCGACATATCAGACGATCAGACCGGACTGTACGGTAGTGTTACTGGTTGGATTCACTGGAGTGTGAGCGGGCTTTCTCGTCGATCTTCAGATCGCTCAATACCCGGGTGGCCGTTACGTTTAGCAGACCGCTTGCGGCTTGTGGGTGTTTGATATGATCATCACCTGCTGCCGGCGTATTGACGAGTCCTTAGAGTCCTACACAGAGGTTTCCTGGCTCAAGCGAAACGAAATAGGAGCGCATATGAGATATGTGCGGGACCGAGAATAATACGTGTATGTGATACCGTATTCTATTCTCGCGATGAATGTATTGATTGGTTGTATGCGATATAACCTAATTATCGAATCAAGGATTGATTCGATAAATCGATACATTGGATATTAGTCGGTTATATGCGATATGACCGGATCGTTAAATCAAGTGTTGATTTAATGATTTAATGTATAATTATATATTTGATATATTACTTTGCATTAACTAATATTGGTTCACTTTAAATGGATTTTCTCACTCGGATGTGCACATTGTATATTCGATATAGTTTTGTGCACTTGATTGTATCATGTTTGATGATGCATGTTCACTTGTGTTTGTGTGAAGATTGAACCATGGTTATATGAATGGTTAGGGTTATGATTATTTATTCATTTATTTATCTATTTATTCTTTTTGGAAAAAGGAAGGCATGAAAAGAAAATGGTGGCTTGTTTTGTATTCTAGTTGAAGCTTCATGAAGTTTTGACCTAAGTGACCATTTTTGTCTCATGCTTAACCCTAACCATTCCAACTAACCTTGGTTTAATCTCTACACTTGATCATGGTTTACATTATGATAAGTTTTGATTTTCTATTGATTATTAATTAACTTATCATAAGAATTATCATCTTCCTCTTCTTCTTCTTCATGAAGAAAACCATTCTTCATCAATGGTGATTGATGAGAATGAGTGAGAAATCTAATTCTAAAGTCTACCCACTTCATATTTCTTCATCCTCTACCTCTTGCCAAGTAGTAGAGTGTGTTTTCTTCACAAGTTTCATCACTTGGTGAAGTTGGAGCTTGATCTAGCGATGCTTCGACGTAGATCATCTTCGGCATGGACATCGACGACCTAGCTCGTCTATTCTCCGATGAAGCCGACGCTAGAGCCCGGGATTTGTTTTGGACAGCGAGAGGACTTCATTGCGGAGCTATGGAGGTGGAACACCGGATCTACAAAGGTTGTATTTCCGTATAAACCTTAGTTAAGTTGTTAACTAGTTCTGTTTCGCCTAGATTTCTAGCCAACGATCCGTATTAGGGTTTCTCGGCACCTAGATTTTTTGAAATTGGCATGGTTGATGCCTTGTGAGACCTCATTAGGGTGCCTAGGAACCCTACATCTGCGCAGTTGTGCAAACGCAATTGCGCAAGCGCACGGCAGCACGACACGTGTCTGCGCAGTTGCGCAAGCACAACTGCGCAAGCGCACCGCTGCGCGACACGTGTCTGCGCAGTTGCGCAAACGCTGTTGCGCAAGCGCACCGCTGTGCGACACTTGTCTGCGCAGTTGCGCCAACGGTGGGGAAAATTCCCCAAATCACTCAAAAAAGATCTTTTTAACAAATTTAACTGATTTTTGAGCACAATAAAAAGGACCCCAGACCCCATTTCAAAGAGATAGAGAATTGGAAAAAAAAGAGAGAAAAGAGCTCTGGAGAACTTCTTGAGAACACAAAAGAAAAAGAAGGTAAAAACCTTTGAAATAAGAGAAAATTCTCCTAGGAATAGATCATTGATCTAAAAGACAAGATCAGTGATCTTCAATAAATAAATAAATAAATAATAATAATAAAAAATAGTGCCTTGCACTTGCTAGAGAACCTCTGGTTCTCTGAGATAGAAAGAAAGAAAAGATTTTTTTTTCTCTTCTTCTCTTTGATCTAAATTTAGATCAAGAAATTAAAAAGTTCTCTGCACTCCTTTCTTTGAATCTAAAAGATTCTTGGTGCTTTGCACAAATGCAATGCATTACTTGAAGGGCCAGACCCAAATCAAAAAGACCTAGCAGGCCAAAATAAATTGCAAAGCAAGGGCTGAGCCTAAATAAAATTGATGCCCTGCATCATTCATAAAGAAACAGAGCCCAAAACAAATTGATGCCCCGCATCCTTTCTGGGCAAAGCCCAAATAAAAATAAAAGGAAATGCAAAAGCAATGTTGGACATTTTTTTACTGGACTTAGCCCAATCGTGGCCATAAGTCCTTAAATTAAATTGGCTGAGCAAACTGGCTCTCTTAAATCAATCTACATCCGGTTCGAGAGTACATCTCCGAACTCCTTTGACATCCATCGTTGTAATTCCTCAACGACGTCAAAGAGGTGACGGGTCCCAACGGCCACACACCCAACATTGGACCGAAACGTCCATAAAACTAATATCGGACCGAAACGTCCCTAAACTAATATCGGACCGAAACGTCCCTAAACTAACACCGGACCGAAACGTCCCTAAACTAATATCGGACCGAAACGTCCCTAAACTAACACCGGACCGAAACGTCCCTAAACTAATATCGGACCACCACGTCCCTAAACTGGCACAATAGAGCCCAAATGCTCTTTTGTCAGATCTAAACGGTCCCGTTAAGTCGATCTTAGTCTCAAACTGGACTAACGTGTCCTTAACAAACGTTTAAGGTGATCTTAGCCCCAAACACGGCTAACGTATCCTTAAACATTCAAATGGATTATAAAACTCCCAATCAACTCTGGTTCGAGGGTACATCTCCGAGCTCCTCTGATACATGTCGTTGTAATCCTTCAACGACGTCAGAGAGGTGACGAGTCCCGATGGCCATACATTAAATTAATCACTACGTTGAGTTGATCTTAGTCTAAAACAGGACTAACGTATCCTTGACGAACGTTTAAGTTGATCTTAGCCGCAACGCGACTAATGCGTCCTTAAACTGAAAACACCAAACCAAAATCTAAGTAAATACGGATTTGGATTAATCCACGTCCTACGGACGACGGCATTACTCAGTCTCCGTATACAATCCAAGGGCAACCACAAACAAAACAAACACCCACGACACGGAGTGAAACTTTGAAGAAGGAGAAAGTTGTTACCGTAATGCGGTAGCGTAATTAACTGCAGGGGCTTGCGCCTGCAGGGAAGAGCGTCCCCACAATCAAAAACCCCTCAAGCGAAAGGGAATCTGATGAAGTCTGCTACATCGGCCGCATCCGTCTAAACCTCCGATACATGATGCCATAAATCAACTTGGCATCTTCGGAGAGGTGGATGGATAAAACCAATTAGCATCTGCCCCGAATCTCAGTGCCAGGACATCGCGGTCCTGTGCGCCGTCTTTCGGAGGGGAACAGATTCTGGCACGCCCGGTGGGACCTCTTCCTCTTTCCACTCCACACTTCGTGTGTCGTGTTCGCGAACAAATCGCGGTTTGCTGTGATTGCCTGTGGATTCAAGGTACTAAGATTTGGTGTCTTGCTTTATGAAGAAAACAGAAAATCGATGGCTTCGAACTGCACCGCCCGCAGCGATAACTCTCGCTCCGTCATTGCTGGAGGAGTGACTTATGGGCCCCAAGCGGACTCCCTTTTCAAAATGCCGGTGGAGCAGATGGCTCAAGCCACCACAGGACTATTTTTTGGGACCATGCTCCCACCAATGAGCTTCAACGCCTCAATGACATTGCAAGAAGCTCCAAAGAAGTCGGTCTTCGATCGACTTACCACTGCCGCGACCCCTCTCAACGGGTCGTCCAACTCCACTGCTTCAGTTTTTAACGGACTAGGCCAGAGCTCTAACAGGCTCATGAAGAAGCCTGCCATACCAGAAGGCGTTATCCCGAAGCGGATAGCCGTTCCAACTCACGTTCCTGGCAAAATCATCAAGGTTGCTTCCCATGTTCAGAAGTCCGCTTCTGACAAGTTGGCCGTCCCCGTTCAACGGACGTCGATCTTTAAAAAGCTGGTACCAGTAAATTCTGACCAACACAGGGGGCATGAGAAGGTCACCCCTATACCTGAAACAACTCCATCAGCACGACACGCTCGACGTCGCCACTGGCGTCGAGTAAGGAAGGCTGGGGGCAACTCCCCCTCTGGGATAACTCCGTCAGCTCCGATGGTGAGGATCGAGGCTGCTGTTCCAACCAAGAACAGCTTTGAACTGCTCAACAAGGTGCGCAGAAACTCTCCTACTGCGATGTTGAAACGAACTCCTTCACCTGTGGAGAATACTCCAGAGAAGAAGTTAGAGCAGCCACCTCAGCGGCTGTCCTCTAAAATTTACAAAGTCTGGCGACAGGTCCAAGAGTCGGTGATCGATCAAGACTGCCTCCGACGACAGAAAAAGATGAAGGTTCGGCAGGGGAAGGATTACTCTGTCAAACCACAAAAAGCAAAAGCTACTTGGGTGCCCACTACAACGGCTCCCTTAACTCCAATCACTCAAAAAAGGAGGCCACAAAAAGCCCCTGTGAACATGGCGAAGCATAAAAGCGCTGAACACAAACGCCCCAAGTCTGGGGGCATGGTGGTGCACACTGTTTATATGACTTCTGGAAAGGATGAAAGCCGCACTTCTATGGGTCACCGACCGCTCACCCGATCCATGACGAACGCCCAGGAGCAACAACAAAAGCTTCAGGAAATGATGATTACAATGGCTGCACTCACTGAGCCAAAAGAAAGCTCTGAAATGTCTTCAGATGAGCGTCAAGAACAAGAAACCGACGCTGACTTTTTACGCAGAGTCCTCGAAAAGAGGGACAAAGAAGCTGCAGAGCAAGCGGCTAACATAAAACAGATGGCGCTCCTCTTCCAAGATATGGTAGGGATGATGTTACAGCCGGATCCTCCTGCTGAAGATCCTCCGATCGTCCTTGAAGACGACAGGGGAGAAACGTCAAATCATCCGCCGGCTCTGTCAACAGCCAAGGAGGAGGCAATCTCCAAAGTTGACCTAGACGAATATATAGCTCAGCAGATCCGGGTTCATCAGGCGAATGAAGCGGCTGGGCAAATTGTTAGAACCGGACGACCGTATCCGGGCTGGTATGACCAAATCAGTTACCCGCCAGGATATACGATCCCTAAATTCCACGTATATAAAGGGACAGGGAATCCGCATCAGCATGTCGCTCAATTCAGGGCCTTATGCGGCAATACTGGAGGCGATGACAAATTGTTGCTACGTCAATTCGTCGGCAGCTTAGCAGAAACAGCCTTTGAATGGTATTCGGAGCTACCTAACGACTCTGTCAAAACATTTGCAGAGATGGAACTGCTGTTTACACAAAGATTCGCAAGTGCTAGTGAACGCACCCCGATTACAGCACTGATAAATGCCAGGATAAGGCCCGGCGAAACGTGGGTCCAATACGCAACACGATGGAGAAACCTATGGTCGAAATGCGAACAACGCATAGAAGAGGAACCTGCGGTAGGCATGTTTGTGGGCACTCTCGATCCGCAGGCGACCATCTCGCAATTCATGATGTTCTTTAGGCCGACCACCTTCCAGGCCTTGATTGACAAATTAGCCCAAATGGACCAGATGGGCCACAGACCGTCTCCTCTAAAATCAGATTCTCGAGATGAGAAAGGAAAAGGGAAAGCGATCGTCGTCGCCAATGCTCAACGACAGTCGAGCAACTCAAAGCCGGTCGTTCGCCAAAACAACGTGCGTCCACGCCCATCCCTCGAAGAGAGGCTAGGACGTCCTTACTCGTTTCCTCAGAATAAAACGAGAAGACTGTTTGAGCTGGCGGTGCGTAACAGACTCATCAATCTGCCGAGTCCAAAGCGTCTGTCGCAGCCAGGCGATTTTAATAATCCCAATTATTGCCCTTACCACCAAACGGTAAGTCACCCGATTGAGGATTGTTTCGTCTTTAAGGGATGGATCGAGGATCAATACCTGCAAGGCAAGTTCGCGCTGTCTGAAAGCTGGAAGGTAAACCCACCACAGCCGCACTCTCCAAAGAAAATGGACACGCCGGGGACAGCTTGTTCTTTAGTCAAGGATGAAAACAATGGAGAAAAATCATCGGATGAATCCGAAGACTACGCAGCGACTTGTCATATGATTTCTCATTCACTGACGGATGATAAAGAGGCTCCTTGCGCTGAGAAACCAATGGCGAATACTGAGCCAGAGATTCTACAGCCATCAGACGAGTTGATCGATGTCTTCCTAAGTGAAATTCGTCTGAAAGCAAAAGCCAATCAAGAACGTGAAATGGCCATACTAGAAAGAACCAAGGTATTCCCGTCAAATCAAAAGCCATACACTGCGGGTAAAAACAAATTCAAGATGAGGAAACGGTTCGCCAAAGCTCTATCAGTAGGAATGAAGCTACCGCCCTCTGAAGAAAATTCTTTCTCTGAGGTAGAGATGCACCATAACTTCTGTTTATATCATCAGAAGATCATACATCCTACCGAAGACTGCGAGTCCTTTAACTGTTGGTGGCAAGGGTATGTCGCTCAAAAGCAACACTTCGACAGGACAAAGTGTGAAGCTTGTGGACATCGGAAAAATGCGATATATGAGCGCAAAGGAACCGCCGCAAACTGTCATATAGCCGACTTCAAGGGATCACAAATTATCACCTTTGGAAGCGACTCTGACGAAGAAGCTATCCCCAACTCTTCCCTCGGGGAATCTATTTCAAAAATAAAGGAATTGAGAAGCTGCGAGAACGTTCAGCCATGCAATCGCATGCTACTCAGAAAAAATCCCGACCCCGTAAGCAAGGGACCGAACAAGAAGAACAAAGGAAAAGGAAAAACGGCTCTCATCGCCAACGCTCAACAACAATCAGGTGACCCTAGACCGGTTGCTCGCCAAAGCAACAAGCGGCAATCCCTCCAAGAAAAGTTGAAACGTCCTTACTCGTTTCCGCAAGATAAAACAAGGGGACTGTTCGAGTTGGCAGTGTGCAACAGACTCATCAATCTGCCGGCTCCAAAACGTCCGTTGCGGCCAGGCGATGTTAATAATCCTAACTATTGCCCTTACCACCAAACAGTAGGTCACCTGATCGAGGACTGCTACGTCTTCAAAGACTGGGTTGAAGACCAATACCAACAGGGCAAGTTTGCGCTGTCTGAGAACTGGAAGGTGAGTCCGCCACAACCGCACGCTCCGAAGAAGATGGATACGCCGGGGGCATTATGTTCATTCATGGAGAAAGACTCATAGACCGAAAAGTCAATAAACTAGATATTCGCCTCAAATACGGCGACAACGGACCGAAACGTCCTTAAACTAACAACGGACCGAGATGTTCTTAAACTAATGATGGACCGCAATGTCCTAAAACTTGCAAATGACCGAAATGTTTTTAAACTACTACCGCAGCATTCTCAGGCTGACGAGAATATAAAAAAAAAACAAAAAACGGTATGTCCATAAGCAAAATGGGCACGGATGAAAACCCGAAAGGGCTCCGTGAGTAAAAACAGCAGGACTACCGGCGAGTGTTCGTGAAAACCCGAAAGGGCGCGACCTTGTTAATAAAAAAAAAAAGAGAAGAAGAAAATAAAGAAAAAAAAAAACGGTATGTCCATAAGCAAAACGGGCATGGAGGAAAACCCGAAAGGGCTCCGTGAGTAAAAACAGCAGGGCTACCGGCGAATGTTCGCGAAAAACCCGAAAGGGCGCGACCTCATTTTTAAAAAAAAAGAAGAAAAAAAAGAGAAAAAAAAAGAAAAAAAGAGAAAAAAAAAAACAAAACGGTATGTCCACAAGCAAAATGGGCACGGATGAAAACCCGAAAGGGCTCCGTGAGTAAAAACAGCAGGGCTACCGGCGAGTGCTTGTGAAAACCTGAAAGGGCGCAACCTCGTTAAGAAACACTTATATGGTCCTCTAGACCCTGTAAGGAGAAACCACCTGCGTGAGATCCTTACGACTCACAAAGGAACAACACACTTAGGGATCCCCACGATTCCGAAGGAGAAGATACACTTGCGAGATCCTCACGACTCGTAAGGAGAACTCTCTTGTGGGACCCTTACGGCTCATAAGATTTGAAAGTCTTAAGTTGCAGAAACCTTAACCTGTTCTTAAGCAGCCTCCACAACCTTCGATATTGCCCTACAAGCGGCTCATAATGACCCTTGTATACAATCCACGGGCACGAATAAATATTTCCCTAACAAAGTCCCATCCGTGACTAGGGATATGCTTGTACAGCAAACAACACTTGTAAGTCCTCTCGACTTATAAGGAGAAAACCCTTTTGTAAGATCCTTACGACTTACAAGAGAACATGCACTTAGGAATCCTCACGATTCCCAAGAAGAAAACACACCTACAAGATCCTCACGACTTGTAGGGAGAAATACCTTTGTGAGACCCTTACGGCTCATGAAGTCAAAAGCCTTAGCCGACAGGACCCTTAATCCTGTTTACTAAGCCACCTTTGTTCGGGATCGACAGAGGCAAATGATGATTCGTTCCTGGCAATATTCCAGTTGTAGCGATGCTGATGCCTAAATCGGTATCAAATTTCAAGTCCTTTTACGGCAGATGATGATTCGCTCCTGGCAATATTCCAGTTGTAGCGATGCTGATGTCTAAATCGGTATCAAATTCCAAATCCTTTCACGGCAAATGATGATTCGCTCCTGGCAATATCCCAGTTGCAGCGATACTGATGCCTAAACCGGTATCAAATTCCAAGTCCTTTCAAGGCAAATGATGATTCGCTCCTGGTAATATTCCAGTCGCAGCGATACTGATGCCAAGATTGGTATCAGACCCCAAATTCCCTACTCGCAAAAAAAAAATAAAATAAAATAAAATAAAAAATAAAAAATAAAAAATCAGCGAGCCCAAAAAAAAAATGCATATGAAATAGCCGAAATGATGGGGCAACTTGCAAACAGAATCAGCAAGTAAAAATGTATGTATACAAAACAGCCGAAATGATTGGGCAACTCGCAATAAAAAGCAGCGAGTAAAAATAAAGTAAACAGCCGAAATGATTGGGCACCGCGAAAAATAGCCGAAATGATTGGGTAATCGTGACCTTCGCGATATAAAAGCTGAAATGATAGAGCATCGCGGAAAGAATAAAAAAAAAATGAAAAAATGAAACTTTTTGCCCTACAGGTGAAATCACATCGATCCCTGTATACAATCCAGGGGCACAGATAAAAAGGGAACAATACCTTCCCAACAGGCTCCACCAGAAAGCGAAGCCAAATCTCGACGGTTCATAGATAACCTAGAGACCATCTCGACATTTGTCGCAATATTACAGACACGATGTCAACAAATGAAGCAAAGGAAGGTCCCTAACTTCAGGGTCTCGACGTCAATATCGACAACTTAAAGATCACCAACGGCGTTTCTCCTCACCCCAACTAGATGCAGATATGACGTCAACAACTGACCTCAGAATCGCAACGAAACGGAACCATGACAAAGTCCCTAGTTCCAAATCTCAATGGCCACGTCTACAGCCTAGAGACCAACAACGGTATGCCTCCTCATTCCAACAGGACACAGATGTTACACCATCAAGCGAAGCGATGGCAAAATCCCAGCTTCACCTCAGCATTCGTCTCGATACAGTAGACGCAATGTCGACAACAGCGTTCCTCCGCAGTCCAGCTGGAGGCAGATGCAACGTCAACAAAAGACCTCACGGTCGAAACAAAGCGGAGTAACGGCAAAATCCCAACTCCACCTTAGCATTCGTCTCGTTACAACAGACGCAATGTCAACAACGGCGTTCCTTCGCAGCCCAGCGGGGTGTACATGCAAAGTTAACAAAAGACCCCATGGTCGAAACAAAGCGGAGTGATGGAAAAATCCCAGCTCCACCTCAGCATTCGTCTCAATACACCAGACGCAGTGTAAGCAAACGAAGCGAAGGCCACATTCCTAGCTTCAACGTCTTTACGGTAACTCACATAAAACCGGAAAGACAATCGGAGATCATCTCACATCAGCACAGAGTGGTCACCACCTTGACGTTCGTCTCGATACAGCAGACAAAATGTCAACCCCAGCGTTCTTCCTCCAACAGGATTTGGACACACCAAAGCAAACGAAGCGAAGGCCACATTCCTAACTTCGACGTCTTGACGGTAACTCACATAAAACCGGAAAGAAAATCGGAGACCATCTCATATGAAGTGGTCACCTCCATGACGTTCGTCTTGATACAGTAGACGAAATGTCAACCTCAGCGTTCTTCCTCCAGCAGGGATTCAGACTAGACAAAGCAAACGAAGCGAAGGCCACATTCCTAGCTTCAACGTCTTTACGGTAACTCACATAAAACCGGAAAGACAATCGGAGATCATCTCGCATCAGCACAGAATGGTCACCACCCCGACGTCCGTCTCAATACAGGAGACGAGATGTCACCCCAATGTTCGTCTCGACACAGCAGACGCAACGTCATTAAACGAATGGAGCCACGGCAAAATCCCTAGTTCCAAACCTCGGCGGTTCACCAGCAACCTAGAGACAACCTCGACGTCCATCTCGATACAGCAGACGAGATGTCACCCCAACGTTCGTCTCGACACAGCAGGCGCAACGTCATTAAACGAAAGGAGCCACGGCAAAATCCCTAGTTCCAAACCTCAACGGTTCACCAGCAACCTAGAGACAACCTCGACGTCCGTCTCGATACAGCAGACGAGATGTCACCCCAACGTTCGTCTCGACACAGCAGGCGCAACGTCATTAAACGAAAGGAGCCACGGCAAAATCCCTAGTTCCAAACCTCGACGGTTCACCAGCAACCTAGAGACAACCTCGACGTCCGTCTCGATACAGCAGACTAGATGTCACCCTAACGTTCGTCTCGATACAGCAGATGCAACGTCATCAAACAAACGGAGCCACGGCAAAATCCCTAGTTTCCACCATGACATTCGTCTCGATACAGAGGACGCAATGCCAGCAAACGAAGCAAAGGCCAAATTCCTAGCTTCAGGGTCTTAACGGCAAGTCATATAAAGCCTGAAAGACTATCGGAGATCATCCCACACCAGCGCGGAGTGGTTATGACTCATCGGGGCTCTCCAAAATGAGCCTAACCTCAAGTAAAAAGCGGCATGGCAAATTCCTAGCGCTTGCTCTTCCGACGGTCAAACTGCCAAGGAGGATTGCTTGAAGACGTTTTGTCCAGCCCCCGAAGGGATCAGAGACACGGCAGTCGCAGGGCTACTCGAACAGCACGATTGCCTATCGAGGACTATATCAGCTTATGCGACGGTACGATGGCCAAAACCCTAAGTACCACCAACCTTAACGGGCTTCTGTCGTAAAGAGCAGAGGTTAAATGCGACGTTAAGATGTTCTTACGAGAAACGTTCGATTCGTCTCGACTTGTGAAAAATTGTCGAGGCGGATCGACTAGTGGGATGAAGCCTTAGGCAGTGGGCATAAAATAAGCCTGTTTCCTAAGCATTGGGACCCTGCGAGTTGGCCCAAAACGGTCTCTTGCATACCATCCACGGGTCTCTCTCTCCAGCATCGAACTTCGACAAGGAGGGAAACAACCGCTTACAAGTCCTCTCGACTCGTAAGAGGGAAAAATTCTCTTGTAGGATCCTTACGACTTACAAGAGAAAACCACACTTAGGAATCCTCACGATTCCTAAGGAGAAAAACCCACCTACGAGATCCTCTCGATCCGTAGGGAGAAAAGTCTCTATGAGACCCTCACGGCTCATAGAGTTGAAAAGTCTTAGGCAGCAGATCTGAACCTGCGGCCTAAGCCCTCGCTATCTCATGAAGAAATCAAGAAGCTTACTCTATTACCTGCTAATTGTGACGACATGCTGAGAAAGAGGAAAAGCAACAGAAAGAGCACCCGATTTACGTTTGATCAAGCGTTCAAGGCACATTCATTCATGCATGGGCAAAAAGACTCAGGACAAAAGATATATAATAAAGAAAAGCTGGGATAAAAAAAAAATTCATTAATATTGCCCAAAATTCTTACAATCATAAAAAGCAATGAAAGAAAAGTATTATTACAATGGAATAACCTCAGATCCGGGGCACGGATTGAGGAATTCAAAAGTAAGGCCATCCAGAGTTCTTCTGGCCTTTCTAATTATTCTTATGCGCAGCCTCTCGGGCTCCTCTGTGTCGATATCATCGGCAAGCCCTTCCGGCCTTCGATAAGCAGCAACTATCGTCGTCTGCTGAAAGATTTGATGTAGGATGTCAATGAGACCGTCCCGCCATTTCTTCGAGATCAGCCCCGTCAGGTACACTGAATGCACCTTGTCTTTGGCATCATCCAACGCATTGAGCGGTAGGGCCTCATGAAGACCCGGAAGTGCTCTCCATATTGCTCCCAGCACAATCTTTAAGAGAGCCGAACGACGAGGAAGCAGCCAACCACAACTCGCGTTGAGGCGACCCATGATCTCCGCACACTGGGCGTCCGTAAACTCCTGGTTCTGTTGACGGCCCTGTACACGGATATCCTCATAAGTGATGAACTCGTGCAAGCTGTATAGACGCACCGCCATAATACCTGAAGAAAACAATACAGGGAGATTAACAAACAAGAAAATACAGAAAGTTAAAAGTTGAACTCCTCGAGAGCAATGCTCTGCAGACAGGAGCGACACCAGTCAAAATCAGTTATGAGGAGAATTTGAGGAAAAATCCTTGAGAACATTGAGAGCTCCGCTCTGAAAAAAAAATGATATAATAATAATAATATTACCAAGTGCCATATAATTTGGGAGGAGCAAAGCTCCATTAATTAAGAAGATATAAAAAAAAAATCTTTTATAGAGCGAAGCTCTATTAATGGAACCCTAACAGGATTCTCCTGAGTTCTCTTTGGACCCCTTTAGAGCAAAGCTCTGCTAAATGAAACCCTAAATGGGTTTTCTTTAGATCAGGGATCTATGGAGAGCAAGGCTCTGTTGATGAAAATTAATCTAATTTAATTTAATCTTAATTTAAATTTTCACCTAAAAAGTTTTAAAGAGTTCAACTCTTGCAGTTCTTGAAAATAAAGAGCAGGGCTCTGAGTTTTGAAAATAAAATTGTGAAGATGAAAATCATCTAAAGTACCAAAGGTCCTATTTATAGGCATCAATTGCCTCTTCAACTGCCAAAGGTGCCGCGACGGTTCGGATTCTGCCACCGTTGCGCTTGCGTTTGGAGGCCACGTAAGCGCAGCGGTGGGGGGCATTTGTTTATCCCAATCAGAGCAAAACTCTGTTCAAATTCAAAGGCGGGAGATGAAGCAACGCTTCATCTTCCCCCAATCAGAAATAAAGCTTTGCTTTGAAAAACTAAAACTTAAATGAATGAAGCAACGCTTCAGATTCTTTGCGCTGCGCGCAACGTGCCACGTGTCAGAAGTTGACACGGCAGCACAACGCCCAAGGCAGTACGTCCAATCAGAGCAAGGCTCTTTAAAAACATAAGCAACGTTCAACTGCGCAAGCGCACGGCTGCGCGACATGTGTCTGCGCAGTTGCGCTTGCGCAGTTGCGCAAGCGCAACTGCGCAAGCGCAACGCTGCGCGACACGTGTCTGCGCAGTTGCGCAAGCGCTTCACTGCGCGACACGTGTCACGCGCTGGTGAGTTGCGCAACAACAGAGTGAAGATTTAAGGATATTTTTTTTCTGTTCTTGTTTAAACAAGAAGATTTCTTCTGTAAAACAGGGGCCTTTGGATCAAAGATCCAACGGTGGGGAAAATTCCCCAAATCACTCAGAAAAGATCTTTTTAACAAATTTAACTGATTTTTGAGCACTATAAAAAGGACCCCAGACCCCATTTCAAAGAGATAGAGAATTGAAAAAAAAAGAGAGAAAAGAGCTCTGGAGAACTTCTTGAGAACACAAAAGAAAAAGAAGGTAAAAACCTTTGAAATAAGAGAAAATTCTTCTAGGAATAGATCATTGATCTAAAAGACAAGATCAGTGATCTTCCATAAATAAATAAATAAATAATAATAATAAAAAATAGTGCCTTGCACTTGCTAGAGAACCTCTGGTTCTCTGAGATAGAAAGAAAGAAAAGATTTTTTTTTTCTCTTCTTCTCTTTGATCTAAATTTAGATCAAGAAATTAAAAAGTGCTCTGCACTCCTTTCTTTGAATCTAAAAAATTCTTGGTGCTTTGCACAAATGCAATGCATTACTTGAAGGGCCAGGCCCAAATCAAAAAGACCTAGCAGGCCAAAATAAATTGCAAAGCAAGGGCTGAGCCCAAATAAAATTGATGCCCTGCATCATTCATAAAGAAACAGAGCCCAAAACAAATTGATGCCCCGCATCCTTTCTGGGCAAAGCCCAAATAAAAATAAAAGGAAATGCAAAAGCAATGTTGGACATTTTTTTACTAGACTTAGCCCAATCGTGGCCATAAGTCCTTAAATTAAATTGGCTGAGCAAAATGGCTCTCCTAAATCAATCTACATCCGGTTCGAGGGTACATCTCCGAACTCCTTTGACATCCATCGTTGTAATTCCTCAACGACGTCAAAGAGGTGACGGGTCCCAACGGCCACACACCCAACATTGGACCGAAACGTCCATAAAACTAATATCGGACTGAAACGTCCCTAAACTAACACCGGACCGAAACGTCCCCAAACTAATATCGGACCGAAACGTCCCTAAACTAATATCGGACCGAAACGTCCCTAAACTAACATCGGACCGAAACGTCCCTAAAACTAATATCGGACCACCACGTCCCTAAACTGGCACAATAGAGCCCAAATACTCTTTTGTCAGATCTAAACGGTCCCGTTAAGTCGATCTTAGTCTCAAACTGGACTAACGTGTCCTTAACAAACGTTTAAGGTGATCTTAGCCCCAAACACGGCTAACGTATCCTTAAACATTCAAATGGATTATAAAACTCCCAATCAACTCTGGTTCGAGGGTACATCTCCGAGCTCCTCTGATACATGTCGCTGTAATCCTTCAACGACGTCAGAGAGGTGACGAGTCCCGATGGCCATACATTAAATTAATCACTACGTTGAGTTGATCTTAGTCTAAAACAGGACTAACGTATCCTTGACGAACGTTTAAGTTGATCTTAGCCGCAACGCGACTAATGCGTCCTTAAACTGAAAACACCAAACCCAAATCTAAGTAAATACGGATTTGGATTAATCCACGTCCTACGGGCGACGGCATTACTCAGTCTCCGTATACAATCCAAGGGCAACCACAAACAAAACAAACACCCACGACACGGAGTGAAACTTTGGAGAAGGAGAAAGTTGTTACCGCAATGCGGTAGCGTAATTAACTGCAGGGGCTTGCGCCTGCAGGGAAGAGCGTCCCCACAATCAAAAACCCCTCAAGCGAGGGGGAATCTGATGAAGTCTGCTACATCGGCCGCATCCGTCTAAACCTCCGATACATGATGCCATAAATCAACTTGGCATCTTCGGAGAGGTGGATGGATAAAACCAATTAGCATCTGCCCCGAATCTCAGTGCCAGGACATCGCGGTCCTGTACGCCGTCTTTCGGAGGGGAACAAGGAGGACTCCTGCTTTGAGCGCTCCAACATCTGGACTTTCCTGGTCAGCTCTTGGAATGTTTTGAGACCCGCGGTGTATAGAAACGGGTCCATCCAATTGTTGAGATTTCCGACGAGGAAGCTGACAGATTAGTCCTGCTCTATCGGCGATTCACATTTGATGGAAAGATTGAGCCATCGGGTTATAAAATCCGTGCAGATTTCGTTGTCTTTGGCTTGGTCTTTATGAGTTCGGCAATGGTGATCTTATCGCTGACACTCATGAACCTTTGTCGAAACAAAGATTCCATTTGGACAAAAGTAGTAACGGAGCCATCCGGTATGCTCATGTACCAGTCGAAAGCTGTTGGAGTTAGTGCCCTCAGAGTCAATTATTGGATCACAGGCACGTGATTGCAATGATTGAGGGAGGACCTATCCCGGTAGGACAGTCTTACTCGAGATGATAGTATGCTATCTGGTTTATCTTTATCATCGTGTACTGCTTTAGGTGACCTGACATGTCGCTATTACACGTTGATAGAGCCCCTAGGATTCTTGCTTGACGACCAGCAGTATGATGGCGATCATATACGTGGGAGCTGGTAGTCTATAAGCACATCCTTAAAAGGTCCCTAGTCGTGGGAGTTTCGAGACTGGGCATCGATACTCCATTAGTAGGCTAGTGTATACAGTCGAGACCCCGACGAGGGGCGGTGGCCGGTCTCACAAGCCACTGGTGTCAGTTGGTTCACCTAAGATGTATACAGGTGCTCATTGGGTTATGAGTACACCGGACAGGACTCGCCGGGAACATGCTAGTTGGTCTTATACCAGACGTCAGATAGCAGTTCCCTGGTGACATGTGTACAGGTTAGTTCATCGACCTGAGGATCGTCATTTGTCTCGTGTGAGTTCCCACTGTGCTTTGATTACTACCCTACCACGGCTCAAAGGAGTCGTGCAAACAGGTTTTAGTTGGGTACAGTCCCGAGCCACATGGAGGCAGTGAGCGGATCTTCAGGGGTTCGTCTCTCCCGGTATTGGGGGTGAGGTCGCGCTGTGTCTAGGAGAGCCATTACGCAAAGCCCTCGGCCGAGGCAGGAGATTTACTGGTAGGTATTCCAGTAGTATCTCAGGGCGTTCTGGGCTACACTCCGACACGACTTGTACCGCTTTTGGGGGTCTGACTTTTACCAACCCCCTAGGCCCGCCATGCGATACTCATAGACGAACGGACCGGACTGTACGGATATTGTCACTGACAGGCTCAGTAGGGTGTCAGGATGAGTTCGCTCATCGACGTCCCTTTTGGTCAATAGCTGGTGGCCCGTTACGTATTGGCTTATACCTCTGACGTGCTAGTGGTTAAATCCACAGCCATTGTATTGACGAGTCTTTAGAGTCCACCACACTTACAGTTACTCAAGCTTTCGGGCGAAACGCTGTAGAGGCCGTATGGAGATATGGCAGGGTCCGATCAGATACGTGCGGTATTGCATGGATCAGGATCGGACGGTTTGTACTAGTAGCCGTATAGATATATGGCAGGGTTCGATCAGATACGTGCGGTATTGCACGGATCAGGATCGAACGGATTTTACTAGCCGGCTTTGGCTTAAGCCGGTCCTAGTTTAGTACAGTGTAGATTTTGTCTCATTGCATTTGTATCCGGTCGGAATACAGATGCGGGTGTGTATGCACAGTATCGGGGTTTTTCCTGTAATTTATTACGGGACCAGTTTTCTGGAGTTGCCAGTTTGCATTCCGTTCCGGCCGGTTTTCCTTTGTTCTTTCCCGGCCGGACTTTTCCGATGGAGGGGGTTATTTGCAGTTTTGCAAATAACTCTTTGTGGAGGGTTTTCTTGCATAAAGATCTATTATGATAGCTTTCTTTTCTTGCACCTTGACTTTGTTTAATTGTGATTTGAAAAGGGTATGGGTTTGATGTGAGATGAAGCATGCTTGCATGTTTCTTTGTCTAGGTTGTGGTCACCTCCTCTCTTGCTCCTACACTCACCTCCCTCTTGCTATCATATTATCCTTCCTCCACCATTCTCATTCTCACTTGAAGAGAAAGTCTTTCATGGTTATGAGAAAAGAGAGTAGAAGAAAAAGAAAGAGAGAAAGAAAAAGAATGAGAGAGTTCATTTCATCTTCTTCTTGCTAGAAAATTGAAAGCACCAATTTTCTTTACCTCTTCCTCCATCCATCAATGGCAACTACATAAACTCCAAGAGACAAAGTTTCTACACTACTTCCTACAGCAAATCTTGAGCATGTCGAGTTGCCGGCTTCATGCTCGAGTTGCCTCGGTATTGAGGCGGGAGCCCGTAAAAGACGAAGGCGATGTGGTGCCCTTTCCGGCGAGGAGGCGACGATGTGGAGCCAAGACTTTCCGCGGGAGATCGGGATGATGAAGAGAAGACCGGAGGACTCGGATCACTCGGTATACTTTTCTTCCCAATCTCTTGTTAGCTAGCGTAGGTTAATGGTTAACGATCCGGGTTTTCTTTGTCCGCGGTAGCGCCGGTTTCCGAGTAAGGAAAAATTTTGATTCCGCAATTTGGCCTCAAGTAAGACGGCCGGGGCGCTGTCGTGGCGCAACATGGTATCAGAGCCACGCCATTAACCTTACCTAGCTTTTGTGTAATGTGTTTTACGTTTCCGATCGAACAAAATCCCGAAAACACGTATTTCATGTACATCAGTTTTCTGTCGATTTTTTCCGGGCTCGAAAAATTTTTCAGGTGGTTGCAGAATGATGTACAAGGAAATATAAGAAATCTGAAAAAAATTGGTAGCCTGAATCATTCAATCCACCGCGGAAGAGCGGCCAAAGCAGTGCTTTGGCCGCGCTTCCGCGGCCAATTAATCTGTTCACTGTACTATTTTTTTTCAGATTGTCTTGCACTTGATTTTGTGGCTTTTGGGATATTAAATTTGGGCCCAGTTTCTCTGTGAGTGCTACAGTTTTGATTGGGGGCCCACTTGTTAATTTTTGGTCAATCGGAAAATTTTAAACACATTATTTCACAGTATTTACATTATATCTGCGACCGTGAATGTCACTCGATCGGTAAATCCGGTCTAACTGCTATAGCCCGGTTAGACGGATTTGCGAACGTGACTTTCACGTTGATGTTTTATGTATTTGCTGTGTTGTTGCGGATCGGTCGTGGGGGATAGCCTGGATGCAATGCTAGTACTGTTTTGTTGTATTATGTACATTTGATATTGCGGGGCGAGCGTCCGACATGTGGACTGCCGTCACTGCCTGTTTGTATTATTCTTTTGGGGCACGACCTGGTTGCGGTCGATGTACCCGGTGTATGTATATTTTACCTTTCTGTACTAGGGTTACCCCGCGGAGGGGTGCACGGATAGCCGGGTTCTAGAAGGCAACGGGCCCGCATCTCAGGGCATTGAGACGGAGGGGGCTTCAGTCCAGGATTGGCGGGCTATTCGCCGCACTCGTAGGGGGTACAGGTTGACCCAGGAGGGGTGCCCAAGTTACCGGATTCCGTGAAGTGCTGGGTGGTCCATTCACGGTACTGAAGGGGGCTGCCTCGCTTCAGGTTTTGGCGGGTGACTTGCCGCGCCCGTAGGGGTCTAGGATTTCATTGCACAGGCTATCCACACGACCAGGGGAACGTCGGGTTTCTGCAGCGGCTCTGTGAAACCCGGGGCTTCCAGATATCTGTTTTGTTCTGTGATGCTGTACATTTCTGTGATGTTGCATTTTATTCACGCCTTGAGCGAAATACTATATATTGGTATATATATTAGTAGATGTTGTATATGTTTTTCATCCGCGCTAGTCCAGTCCCCGCTCTGCCGTTAGTTAGCTAACCTAACGGGTGATGACGGGACCCAGTGGCGAATGCGGATGGCATATACGTACGTCAGTATATTTTCGTTCTTTGTGGTGTGATCAATTGATGGGACTGCATTGATTCGGATCAATGCAAGTTTAAACAAACCTATTCTGATGTTGTTGGAACACTTTTCAAAAAGCTGTTATTGCAAGGACGTTCACTTTTGTTTTGCATCGTGGTATTCATTTGGAATATCCTGCTCCTCAGTCGACGAGGCAAGGGCCGAGATCCCTTCACCGGGAGTGACCCCTTGGACAGAAGTTTGCGTCAGGGCATTAACTTCTCTATAGCCGATTACTTTTGCTTTGCATCGTGGTATTCAGTTGGAATATCCTGCACCTCATTCTACGGGGAAAGAGCCGAGATCCCTTCACCGGGAGTGACCTCTTTAGCAAAGGCTCTCGTCACTATATTTTTATAAAAACTATGCAGTTCCTTCAACGATATCAAGTTCATTACGTTAAAGGTTTTTCGCTAAAAACCAGTCGTAGCCCTCCGTCATTTCTTACAAGTATTACTTAGTATTCGTGCTGCGTTTGTTGACTGTGTCAAGGCGTAGTGTGCGGTAGCTAAGTAGTGTTTGTTTGCAGCATATTAATGGGATTGGTTAGGACAGTCGTGCGGCCTTGTTGACTGTGTCAAGGGCTCGTACGGGTGGGTTTAATGCAATCCAGGATAATGACGGGCTGAACTTGACTAGGACTCTTTGATTTGTTGACTGTGTTAAGGTCACTTGGGTCCTAGGGGTAAAAATCACATCGGGAGTTTCAAAAGAACTGAAACTTGCCAAGCTTGCGCATACCTTCTGGAGTGTGGTGACGTGAGTGGATTCCGTCACGTTATCATGCAATGATAGTTGGATCCCGATTCCCACTGATGAGTTGGTTTACTCCTCGGGTGATCCCGACTAATTCTTCTTTCAGGTTTGGAGGAGAATTTGAGGTACAGTGGGAGGTTTCCAGATTAGACAAATTGGTAACCATTCTGATCTAGGTTAGAGTGCACGCTGAGTGTTTCTTTTCTCTCTCTCTGGCAGCGACCATTGACCCGACCCTGGATTTTGACTCAGTGACCAAGTTGACCGAACCTTCTTAACACTGGCTTTTGGATTGTCAGAGTTGCAGACCTCATTGCCACTCCTACTTTTACCCTTTTCTCCAGGACACCCCGTATTACTGCGAACGTCCACTTCCATTGGACAAAACCATCGTATGGTTAGATACGAACTCGAAGGACTTCGAGGATGGTTTCTGGTTCTGGAGAAAACGGATAGGATTATTCAGTTGTCTTTTCTTTTCACCTTCTCTCAGGTTGCGAGTACTCCTTGGTTTAGGAGTAGTACACCTATTACGCAAATTGGATAGTCTTCTTCCAAACCTTAGGCTGGTGCCGAACGGTGGGGAATGAAGAAAACCAATTAGCATAACGATGGTGTGCAGAAGGTATTAAGTTAAGACAAAGCAAGGGATTAGTAGGAGAGCAAAGTAAAATGCGACTGATATTCACGACCAAACCAAGTATTTCTTCGCCAATCCTAAATCACCTTTGTATTTCTCCAGGACACTCCGTATCACTACGAAGATCCACAGTTTATTTGGATACTCCATCGTATGGTTATATACGAACTCGAAAGGAACTTGTTCCAGTTCGGAGATGGATTCTGGTTCAGGAGAAATAGGAATAAAGTACATTCAGGTGTCTTTTATCTTCACCTTCTCTCGCATTGCGAGTGCTCCTAGGATTAGGACAGTACACCCTTTATGCTTATTGGATAGTCTTCTTCCAAACCATAGGCTGGTGCCGAACGGTAGGGAAGGAAGAAAACCAATTGGCCTAAAGGGGTGTACAGAAGGTAATGACTAAAGACATATAAAGAGATTTGGAAAGGTGGCAAAGAGATATACGGTAACAGTTGTGAATCTGGATAATGGTAGAGGCATTACTAGGAATACCAGGATTCCCCACAGAAACATTTCAATGTTTCAGTTTCACTGTGTAATGTTAAAAGAAAACTGATTTCCCGATTAGACACTTACTCCAGGGTATGTATTTACCAGGTATGATTCTCACATCTGTATGGTTTTACAGATGATGAGTGGGAGTAAGTTATTGGGAATTGGGTGATCATCCTCATTATATCGGGATTCGTTGTAATCGGTGATATTTGAGGAAGTCACCTGGGTTGTTTGCCGGTCGGCAAATATTTGGTTTTGAATATCCGCTGTTGTGCACCAATTTCAAATCGATATATCTGTACGTCTATTTTCATAGAGTGAGATATACCTTTTGATATTATGTCGATGACATTTACCTATATCAGTGGATGGTTAGGTAAGGAGCATTGAACAGCGGTGTAATTCTTCTTAACCATAAGTACAGTTTTCAACCTACGACGCACAGTGAAAGAGTTGTTAGACTCAGCGGACTTATACAGAGTATTGTATGTTGTCCAGTGTCCATTAGGACAGAGGGGTTGGTGCTCGTACTATATTCGGTTTACTTATGGCTTCTCTAGATTTTAGACAGCTGTTTCGTGGAAACACAGGGTCTAAGTTTTGAGGAGTTATAGGTATTTGAATAGAGTAGAGTACCAGGTGTAGCAAGTATCGGGATTCTTCAAAGAGATTGAAGATGTAGATACTTGTGTATGATATTCAGTTGATAGTAATGATGAAGACAGATTGCTTCTCTTTCAGGTTACTCATAATTGGAAGCATTCCTAAGTTGAGTAACGCTGATCGACCTCCTTCCATTTAGTTGACATGCACTGGAGATAGTTGCATGATTTGAATCTGGTTCAATTGAATCAGTGCCTCTGGTTCTATATTGGATATAGAACAGTTCATATCTTAACGATGTTAAGGTACGGGGAGTTGTCCGGCTTATGCTTAAAACCAGACTCCGGATAACTCAAGGCACGTTTCTGTAATGGCTGTTTGTGGGTTGACCCAGGCTATGACGAGGGTTGACTTTCTACCATCTGGCAGATCAATAGAAATATTGTTCTAGACTCGCCACAGTTTTATTAAAAATGGATTTTTTCAAAAACAGAAGTGGGAGTATGGTAGAACTGGAAGTGATTCCAGAACCGCAAACGATTACTGAAGATTTGATAAGGAACCTAAAGATTCAATCTGATTTGACATTCCATTGGCCACTCCGCAGATAAGGTGGGTAACTTCAGGCACCCGAGAGGTACTCCGGTAGCCTCAAGGACGGTGACAGGGAAGTTCTTGTTTACCCACTCTTGCCCTTGTTGTTGTTCCAGGCTGCGAGACCCGGCAGGAGGATGAGTATAGCGTCGTTCTAAACTAGCTTTGGAAGTGCACGTCTATATGACTCTGCCAGAGGGTTGTCGTAGTCAGTGGGAGCAGCGGAAGCATTGGTGGACATCAGGCTTATGTCTATTTATAGACTAAAGCAGATGTAGCGGAGATAGATCATCCATTTCTGATGTGACAGTCATAGGTTTGACGTCATCAGAATAGGGGATGGATCTGTTGAGAAGGTAGTAGGAAGTGATATTCCTATACTACGATCGGTTATACTGAGGTCGTCACACAGTGGTTTCTCCACAAGGGACTTGGATATTATATCAGACATACTGGTTACTAGATCTATGGTTTTAGATCTAGATTTGGGTGGTTTCCCAATCTGGGTACCTTGACAGCATTCTATGAGTATTTAGAATGGACGACTCCTGGCATGGTAGTGTACCTGCAGGTAATGGAGTCACCCTCTCTAAAGGTGTCTTACAGACTAAAGGGGAGAGGGATACGCATGATTGACAGATAACTTGCTTAGGCAATTGAGTCAATCATGAGATGTCAAGTACCACACCAGATGTTGTTCTTGCAGCAGGTGCAATAAGTTGATATTGATCCAATCCTGGAGGAATAGTCGGAAGCAGTTTTAGAACATAAGTGAATGTTCTAGGGATATGATAATGGCTGCCTCCTTTAGGAGACGGTTATCACTCCAGGCTTCCAAGGTGACATGGACGACAAGGAGGTTGTCAGAGTTATAGTTCTCCCTCTGACGAGGGACAGTATTTTGGACAGGTGGTCCAAGGCAATACTAAGGGAGGCATGGCGCAGGATACTGATTAAGTTCAGTTGTTGATACAGTCTAAGGAGTTTGGATTTGGAGTTCATTTATGAACTAGGTCCCATCAGACATCCAGACGTTCTAAGACAGGTATTGCTCATTTCGGGAGATGGTTTTCTCCGCGAACTTGAGATATAGAGAGACAAAGAAAGAAACATCATAGCGGATCCACTCACTGAGGCTATTCCTCGAACGCAATAGTTTCGCAAACGGGTTTTGTGAGACTGACTAGTAGAGGAGTTGGGTGTTCGGTATCACACGGGTTGTGAGTATGCGACATCGCAATAATTAGCCTTGAGTGCAAGTGGGAGATTGTTGGAGTTAGTGCCCTCAGAGTCAATTATTGGATCACAGGCACGTGATTGCAATGATTGAGGGAGGACCTATCCCGGTAGGACAGTCTTACTCGAGATGATAGTATGCTATCTGGTTTATCTTTATCATCGTGTACTGCTTTAGGTGACCTGACATGTCGCTATTACACGTTGATAGAGCCCCTAGGATTCTTGCTTGACGACCAGCAGTATGATGGCGATCATATACGTGGGAGCTGGTAGTCTATAAGCACATCCTTAAAAGGTCCCTAGTCGTGGGAGTTTCGAGACTGGGCATCGATACTCCATTAGTAGGCTAGTGTATACAGTCGAGACCCCGACGAGGGGCGGTGGCCGGTCTCACAAGCCACTGGTGTCAGTTGGTTCACCTAAGATGTATACAGGTGCTCATTGGGTTATGAGTACACCGGACAGGACTCGCCGGGAACATGCTAGTTGGTCTTATACCAGACGTCAGATAGCAGTTCCCTGGTGACATGTGTACAGGTTAGTTCATCGACCTGAGGATCGTCATTTGTCTCGTGTGAGTTCCCACTGTGCTTTGATTACTACCCTACCACGGCTCAAAGGAGTCGTGCAAACAGGTTTTAGTTGGGTACAGTCCCGAGCCACATGGAGGCAGTGAGCGGATCTTCAGGGGTTCGTCTCTCCCGGTATTGGGGGTGAGGTCGCGCTGTGTCTAGGAGAGCCATTACGCAAAGCCCTCGGCCGAGGCAAGAGATTTACTGGTAGGTATTCCAGTAGTATCTCAGGGCGTTCTGGGCTACACTCCGACACGACTTGTACCGCTTTTGGGGGTCTGACTTTTACCAACCCCCTAGGCCCGCCATGCGATACTCATAGACGAACGGACCGGACTGTACGGATATTGTCACTGACAGGCTCAGTAGGGTGTCAGGATGAGTTCGCTCATCGACGTCCCTTTTGGTCAATAGCTGGTGGCCCGTTACGTATTGGCTTATACCTCTGACGTGCTAGTGGTTAAATCCACAGCCATTGTATTGATGAGTCTTTAGAGTCCACCACACTTACAGTTACTCAAGCTTTCGGGCGAAACGCTGTAGAGGCCGTATGGAGATATGGCAGGGTCCGATCAGATACGTGCGGTATTGCACGGATCAGGATCGGACGGTTTGTACTAGTAGCCGTATAGATATATGGCAGGGTTCGATCAGATACGTGCGGTATTGCACGGATCAGGATCGAACGGATTTTACTAGCCGGCTTTGGCTTAAGCCGGTCCTAGTTTAGTACAGTGTAGATTTTGTCTCATTGCATTTGTATCCGGTCGGAATACAGATGCGGGTGTGTATGCACAGTATCGGGGTTTTTCCTGTAATTTATTACGGGACCAGTTTTCTGGAGTTGCCAGTTTGCATTCCGTTCCGGCCGGTTTTCCTTTGTTCTTTCCCGGCCGGACTTTTCCGATGGAGGGGGTTATTTGCAGTTTTGCAAATAACTCTTTGTGGAGGGTTTTCTTGCATAAAGATCTATTATGATAGCTTTCTTTTCTTGCACCTTGACTTTGTTTAATTGTGATTTGAAAAGGGTATGGGTTTGATGTGAGATGAAGCATGCTTGCATGTTTCTTTGTCTAGGTTGTGGTCACCTCCTCTCTTGCTCCTACACTCACCTCCCTCTTGCTATCATATTATCCTTCCTCCACCATTCTCATTCTCACTTGAAGAGAAAGTCTTTCATGGTTATGAGAAAAGAGAGTAGAAGAAAAAGAAAGAGAGAAAGAAAAAGAATGAGAGAGTTCATTTCATCTTCTTCTTGCTAGAAAATTGAAAGCACCAATTTTCTTTACCTCTTCCTCCATCCATCAATGGCAACTACATAAACTCCAAGAGACAAAGTTTCTACACTACTTCCTACAGCAAATCTTGAGCATGTCGAGTTGCCGGCTTCATGCTCGAGTTGCCTCGGTATTGAGGCGGGAGCCCGTAAAAGACGAAGGCGATGTGGTGCCCTTTCCGGCGAGGAGGCGACGATGTGGAGCCAAGACTTTCCGCGGGAGATCGGGATGATGAAGAGAAGACCGGAGGACTCGGATCACTCGGTATACTTTTCTTCCCAATCTCTTGTTAGCTAGCGTAGGTTAATGGTTAACGATCCGGGTTTTCTTTGTCCGCGGTAGCGCCGGTTTCCGAGTAAGGAAAAATTTTGATTCCGCAATTTGGCCTCGAGTAAGACGGCCGGGGCGCTGTCGTGGCGCAACAAAAGCGACATCGGTCAGGCTATTAACGAACTGGCAGAAGAGAAGCGCACCATTGCCCCCGGTATTCCCGCATGAGGTTTTAAAGTTGGCGATATGCTGATTCGCATTTCCCGTCCGATAAAATCTTCCGAATTTAGGGATGACATAGCCGCTAGGAAATTCTACCAGATCATACTGGGCAGGATATGGTCTCCCACTACTGTTGATATCTTTTTGCGCTTCGGTTTCGACTACCAATGTTTTGACTTTGTTGGCAACCAAATCCATGATTTGATCTTGAGTTAGCGGGCTACTGTCATCGGTAGCCAAGACATTACCCGAGATAGGATGTGATTTAGTTGGATTTTAACGATCAAAGAATAATATGTTACCACAATCAAGAAAGGCGTCGCTTGGTAGCTAGCCGGTGAGTACGGGTCGGTCCACAGGGATTTTGTGTTTTCCTAATCGTTCTAACGAGTTAATTCCGATGGGTGTCGGATTATTTTAATCTAAAAACTAAGTTGATTTATACTAAGATTATCTAGATCTAAGTCTTGTTAGGGTTAGGTCTAGGTTAAGTTGAGAGATTAAAGGTTTCCTCACCGCTTTCAATGCCCTATTTTAGATCTATTAGATGTTATGGTAATTATCAATGAAGTGGATTAGAAACATTTAGGAAGATATTTCTTCCTCTAGGTTCTTGTCCTTCCTTTAACGATCCTTACCCTAACCTCCATGGAAAACACACGCAACCGGTCCTTTATACTACGGTATCACCGTTACCTCGAGGGGTAAGGTGCCGCAGGGAGTGCCGTGTGTGTGTATGCATGGAGTTCTAATTATTATGTGCGAAGGGGCAAGAAAGGGGTGAGAGATCTCATCTCTCAAACCTTTCCCTAAAGCTAATCCTAACAAGCGAGGAGACTACTCGCTCATTAGGGAATTTAAAGACATTCTAAATTAAAGTAAACTAAGGCAAAGAAAATAAAGGAACTTACTAATTTTTATTGATGGCTCTCTCCGAACATCAACACAGTACAGATCTGAATTTATGAAATGAAAAGAGGCATCACCTCATACAGAATTTAGAGTTCCTATTTATAGAGGATAGGAAACCCTAGGGTTACAATGACTCGCACATCTGCTATTTACAAAAATACCCCCTAAGAATCCCAACAAACGCACCGACGCACCGACAGAATTTTTCTGCACCGACACGCGCAATAGACGGTCGCGGATCCGCGGCCAAAGGCATGCTTTGGCCGCGGTTCCGCGGCCAAAGTATGAGCTTGAATTCTGAAATTTTCTATAATGCTTCTTGTTGACTTTTTATTACTATTTCTTGGGTTGGTTCTCAGATTGGCTTCCAGGTTGCTTCCAGATCTCCACAGTGAACAATTGTAGTGAACTTTTACCGTTGCTTCGTGACGAAGTCTTGAACCTTGCGCTGCCTCGTACTTTGTGAATTGATCTTCGTGTAGGCTTGATCGAGGTTCTCCCATTTGTCGGTCTTAGTCTCACTTTTTGTATCGTCTTTTGTCTTTTTCACTGTTTTTGTCCAAGAACCTGTAACCCGTAACTAAGTAGCACACATGGGTCAAAAGCACCTGTTTATTTGTAAAATGACTAGGAATGGGGAATTTAATAATGTAATATTATGATATGAACAAATACCCCCAAACTTATCATTTGCTCGACCTCAAGCAAACCTAGTTTTTATTCTCGACAAAAACCTAACCTCACTTTCGCAGGGAATCGCGATTGCACTGAGCTCGTGCAATAAGCCGTTAAACCTCTAGATGTCCCTAGTAGGAGGAGTGTTGTCTCCTGAGGGTTTTCAGCGGATACTACCCACAAAATCCAATCAATTTAGGCCCATTGACTTTTATTCTCCAATTAGGTTTTCTAACAAGGAATTCTATTATCTTCGACTCATAAATTATCCACCCGTATTCTTCACGCTTCCTTATTATTCAACTTACGATTATATATGTTCTGTAGACTTATTTAGCTTTTGGCATCTCTTAAGTTTTCCTTCTAGGGTTCTATCTCAACTTAGGAATTTTTATCATCTCTATTACAGATATAAGTCTTATTCTTCATTCATATCTCTTATCTAAACCCCAATCACATACCCCTACGTGTGTGTATATACCACCCCTACACTTGGAAATTCAAATCAAGCAATCATACTCTTGTCCGTTGTCCAAAGCATTTCTTAATAGGTGAATTTTTAGATGAATTTCGCTCACACATCCTTCATGCGACCGTTAATACTTCTTGAGGTACCAACAACCGATTACAAAATGTGTATGCACAATAAAGCGTAATTCCTAGTCTTGTAACACCTAAGACTTTAGCAGTGACTCCCAAACCAGTTGGTCTAAGGTACTAGGTGATGAAGCACCCTCGCTAAATATTTTTCTATTTTTGCAGCCTTAAGTAATCACAAAAACCAGTGTTCATTTTTTTTTATTATCTCTTTATTCACACTTGTATTTTTATTTTTATTTTCTTCATACTAAGGACTTTAGACAAGATCATTTCAAGGTCTCCTCTACTATTCCAAGTTTCAAGGTGCGTGTTTGTGCAATTTGTAGGGTATATATTTTCAGAATTTAGACTTAAGCTAGGAATTATTTTTCAAACTTATACTCTAATAAAAATATCAATATTTTTCCCTTGTTTTAACTTAGCCCAAGAAGTGAACTCAAAATTTGCCTATTTCTAAATAAACTACAAAGACATATACTTTCTACTGTTAAACTTTAAGAAAGATTATTTTTAGGGTTTTTAATTTACTAAGTCTAGGATCTAGTTGTTCCCAGCTAGTTAACTTATTTGTCAAACTCAAGTCAAATACGGCCAAAATTGAATACATTAATTTTTATAATTTTTCAAAATTTTCCAATTTTTTTTGGTTTTTTAAAAAAAAAAGTATGCAAATGCAAAAATATGTACATATGAATGCGAAGAAAGAAGGCTTACCGAGCATATCCCCAAACTTAAACTTGACAGTGTCCTCACTGTCATGCTACACCAAGAGGGTCAAAATGTCGGCACTCCCCTGTTTATTTATTTACAAAAATTTTTCTTTTTCTTTTTGAAATTTTTTTTATTTTTAAAAGAAAAACAAAAATATATATACAGAAAGCCCCCCTTCCCCCAAACTTCATTGAAACAATGTTAAACGTCATTGCCACACTTTGCAAAGACCAAACGTCAACACCAACCAGTCAAAAAATTTATCTGTAAAGAGTATCGGTTGGTGGAAGAACATGTTGTACCGATCCAAAAAGAATTGGGGAAGATAGAAGTGATGGTATGGAAAGTGTGGAAGTGAATAGATAGGAGTTGGTGATGAATCAAAACGAGAATGTGAATGCTCAGCAATCAGTGGAATATTGGCATTCTCGTAGCTTATTAAAAGAAAAGGGGGTGGTTCAACTTCTAAACGAGGAGGTTGACTATTCACACTATCCCCAAGATATTTCTGTGGATCCTTAATCGACTTGGTATCATCCATCATATGCATATGATATTCAATTATGAGGGAACTAATCTCCTCGATGTCCGCCATAGTCCAGCCAAAAGCTTGCCGCCTATCTTGTAAGACCATTAAAAGGGCATTCTCTTGCTCGAGGGCTAGAGAGGCCAATATGATAACGGGGAAGATCTCATTCTCACCTATGTAAGTATATTTAAGGTGAGACGGTAAGGGCGTGAGTTCGAGTTTCGGAGGCGAAACAATCATAGGCAAAATTGGGAAATCTACCTCGAACTCAAAGGACTCCAACACAGGTTCGAAATCACTGCAAACAACCAATTCGGATGGTTCAACTAACTCATCCAAAAATTCAAAAGACTCATATTCGGGCTGTGAGTCGTTAAAATCATCCGAAAAAGTGAAACATTCATAATCAATATCGGTTGTGTCAACTGTGGTAGATTCAAGGAGGGACGCACTAGTGGCGTCAAAACTGTTTTCATCAAATAGAAATCTTTCAAGCTCGCAGTCCTCCTGCGTGATTTCATGAATAGAGCAAACTTCTTGTGTACTAGTTTTAGGCACGGGGGGCAGACTTCCTAACTTGTAAATATTGAACTCACTAGATGTCTTCCCGAAGGATAGAGTCATGGAGCCATTGCGACAATTTATTACGGCATTGGAAGTGGCCAAAAATGGTCGACCGAGGATCACCGGAATTTGGTTCCGTGGGTTAGCAACAGGTTGTGTGTCCATAACAATAAAATCAACGGAGAATATGAAGTCCCCAACTTTGATCAACACATCCTCTAACTCACCCCTAGGATGGATGATTGATCGATCAGCCATTTGGAGAGTACAACGAGTGGGTTTCAACTCTCCAACCCCTAATTGCTCGTATACGGAGTTGGGAAGCAGGTTAACACTAGACCTACGATCTAAAAGTGCTCGATTGATTTTCTTATCCCCAATTGTTATTGAAATCGTAGGACAGCCGGGGTCCTTTCGTTTTTGGAGTAAGGATTGAGGTTGGTTAATAGCATTGCTCACTGCACTAGCCACTAGGACTTTCTTGGGTATTTGAGATGACTTTCTCTTTGAGGTGTATAAGCTCTTTAAGATTTTCGCGTATGAAGGGACTTGTTGGATTGCATCCAAGAGAGGTATATTTATGCTAACCTGTTTAAATAACTCCACAATCTTCTTCATTTGTGGAGTTGGTTTATTGGGACTCAACCTGTTTGGAAATGGAGCATTTTGAAAATCTGTTGAGTCCAATTTCTGTGGAGTAGAATGTGGAGTTGGAACGGATCCCAGTGTGGGTGTGTTCGTGAAGTGAGAAGTGGGTCCGTTCGGATTAGAAGAAGAAGAGCCTTTTGAAGAATGGAGAATAGGCTCTAGCGGAGAAGATGAAGGTAGACAAGAAGAAGATGGAGAAGAAGAAGGAGAAGAACCACCGGTGGGGGTGTCATCACTAATACTCACATTATTTTGCAACACTCTTGCAGATCTCAACGTGGTCACCGCATTTACATTGTGATATTCATGTGCGTTGTGTGTGTGACCGGGATTTGGCAATGGTTGAGATGGAAGTTTTCCCTTTTCTCTCTCGCTCAACGCAGCAGTTAGTTGTGCAATTTGTGCCTCAATAGATTTGATGCTTTGATCGTGTGATGCATTGTTGTGCACCAAAGATTGGACGGAATTTTCCAACCTTGTTGCGGATTCTGTAGATTGCTTGAGAAATGCATCTAGACTTTTTTCTAGCGAGATAACCTTATCATCATTGGGTTGAATCAAATTGTTCGTTTGATTTGAATAAGATTGTGGTTGGAAAGGTTGCTGGTATTGAGTTTATTGGGGTGCTTGTTATTGTGGAAGAGGAGGCCTTTGAAAGTTGTTGTTTCCTTAGAATTGTTGATTTTGATTCCAAGCAAAATTTGGGTGACTCCTCCAACCCGGATTATAGGTCGAAGAGTAAGGATCATTTCGTTGTCTTTGCTGAAAGGAAGCATTGACTTGATCTTGTCCTTGAACAGGTGGATTGTAAGGACACTCTTCGTTAAGGTGTGATGGACCCGAACAACAAGCACAAAAAGTTCGTGGGGGTAAAGCAGGGGAAGGAGAAGACAATGAGATTTTGGTCTCAATGGTTTCTAGCTTTTTCATAAGTGCGGCCATCTCGGCCTTCATAGCAATCGACATATCTAATTGATGTATGCCTGCCCTAGATTGACCAATAGAAGAAGATCAGGTGGTCTTTGTGCTCTCCAACTGAATTGTTTGTTCACTAAAATCCTCGAGAAACTGCCACACTTCCTCATAAGATTTGGTTAGAAAGTGACCTTGACAAATGGTTTCTAGCAACTGCTTCGTTGCCGGGTTCAATCCCTCGTATAATGTTTGACAAAGTTGCCAATTTTCGATCCCATGGTGAGGGCATTGAACAAGTAGGTCTTTGAATCTTTCAAAACACTTCCAAAATGGTTCGGAAGGAAGCTGGAAAAATTGTATTATCTCATTGCGAATTCTCGCGGTCTTGTGATAAGGATAAAACTTTTTAAGAAAAGCTTTAACAAACTCGTCCCAATTTCTAATTGAATGTGATGCGGTGCTGTATAGCCACTTCTCGGCTAAGTCACATAAGGTGAAAGGAATGACCCTTAGTCTTATAGCGTCATCACTTAATTGGGTTGTTTTCATCATGGCGCAAACGTTTTGGAATTTATTGATAAAGATATAGGCATCTTCGGATTCCAATCCATGAAATTTTGGTAGCATATTGATGAAGTGGGGTTTTATTTCAAAATTGTCCCTATTTGCTGGTGGGGGTGAAAGACAGTTAGGTAAAGAGGTGCGGACAGGATAGAAGAGATCCTGGAGCGCGATTCGTTGGGGCGCTACAACAGGCGGGAGATTCGGGTTATTCGCACCTAACGGAGGTGGAATCAGTTCCGTGGGTAAGGTGTTGTTGGGATTATATCCCGACATACCTTCGGAAGAAGAATTTGAAGGTGGAGGTAAGGAAGTGGAAGGAATTTCGACTTCGGAGTCGAAAGGTTCGTCGGTCGGTACCAACAAAACACAGACTAATCGGGGGCTAGTGTCCCTAGTCCAACCGGATATACACTTAAGGAGGTAGTGTAGTAAAAAAAATGAAAAACAGAATGCGGGGGTAAGAAAATGTCAATGAGAAGAAAGTGAGTGGTGGTGGGGTGCAAGGATTTTTTTAGCGACAAGTTGCAAGTTTTTATAAAAGATTTTTCCTTTTTCCTTTTTTTTTATTTGGAACTTTTTGCAAAAAAGATTTTCAATAAAGGGCTAAGACACACTTTCGATCAACCAAAAATGCACAATCAGGCCTAGATTTAGGGTCACCTAGGTCAGCTAGACAGCTCCTAACTGTTCCAAAAGGCTAGAAATAGGACCTCAAACCGCCTCTTCACCGCCAATTGCGGCCAGGTAAGTGCCAGGTGAGTGGGAGGCTCTCCGCTACAAGTAGCGGTCCTAATTAAGTAACCACTCGCCTTAGACACACTTGCCTAGACACCGCAAAGTCAGTTTAGGATTAATGGCCGATACCTATAACTAGTCCTCTGTCCTATTGAGCTCGAAGTCCTTAGGGCTGAGTCTAGTATTTTTTAATTAAAGATTGGTCAATGCAAATGCCTTATGTGATTTCTGGGGTCCTGGGAAGGGTGATGAAATCCCCATCCAATCTGAATTGGTCAAAAGTCCGATTAAAGATATGCAAAACAGTAAATAACTTGCAATCAAATCTTTTTATTTTATGCGTGGCGCAAAAAATCCTGCAAAAGATTTGTTATTGAGAAGGGGAAGATTTTTAAGCGCAAAGAATCCTGCAGAAGATTTGACAAAAGATATATGGGGATTGGCAGAAAAGAGAAAAGTGGAGCAGACAGTGCACAAATCGCGAACTGACGTGGCAGAGGGACCGCGGATCCGCGGTGGGAGAGCGCTTGCGCGGCGGAAGGGCGGCGGCGTTGAAGCTTCAAGTCTCTGAAAAAATTGTGCTGCTCTGTTGTTCCAATCCCTTTCTGTTATGATCTACCTTTTTCTGTATCGCACTCAGAATTTTTCCAGATCCGTCGATCCTGCAAAGACTCACAAAAAAAATACCCTTCAAACAATAAAAGATGATAAAAATTTTATACTTTTGATTTTTTAGATTTTTTATGATTTTTTTAATTTAGATTAACCCGAAATTGCAAAAAGAAAATACTACGCCATTCCCGGCAACGGCGCCATTTGATTTAGTTGGATTTTAACGATCAAAGAATAATATGTTACTGCAATCAAGAACGGTGTCGCTTGGTAGCTAGCCGATGAGTACGGGTCGGTCCACAGGGATTTTATGTTTTCTTAATCGTTCTAACGAGTTAATTCCGATGGGTGTCGGATTGTTTTAATCTAAAAACTAAGTTAATTTATACTAACATTATCCAGATCTAAGTCTTGCTAAGGTTAGGTCTAGGGTAAGTTAAGAGATTAAAGGTTTCCTCACAGCTTTCAATGCTCTATTTTAGATCTATTAGATGTTATGTTAATTATCAATGAAGTGGATTAGAATCATTAGGGAAGATGTTTCTTCCTCTAGGTTCTTGTCCTTCCTTTATCGATCCTTTCCCTAATCTCCATAGAAAACACGCGCAACCGATCATTTATACTACGGTATCACCGTTAGCTCGAGGGGTAAGGTGCCGCAGGGAGCGGTGTGTGCGTGTATGCATGGAGTTCTAATTATTATATGCGAAGGGGCAAGAAAGGGGTGAGAGATCTCATCTCTCGAACATTTCCCTAAAACTAACCCTAACAAGCGAGGAGACTGCTCGCTCATTAGGGAATTTAAAGAAATTCTAAATTAAAGTAAACTAAGGCAAAGAAAATAAAGGAACTTACTAATTTTTATTGATGGCTCTCTCCAAACATCAGCACAGTACAGATCTGAATTTATGAAATGAAAAGAGGCATCACCTCATACAGAATTTAGAGTTCCTATTTATAGAGGATAGGAAACCCTAGGGTTACAATGACTCGAACATCTGCTATTTACAAAAATACCCCCTAAGAATCCCAACAAACACACCGACGCACCGACAGAATTTTTCTGCACCGACACGTGCAATAGACGGCCGCGGATCCGCGGCCAAAGGCATGCTTTGGCCGCGGTTCCGCGGCCAAAGTATGAGCTTGAATTCTGAAATTTTCTGTAATGCTTCTTGTTGACTTTTTATTACTATTTCTTGGGTTGGTTCTCAGATTGGCTTCCAGGTTGCTTCCAGATCTCCACAGTGAATAATTGTAGTGAACTTTTACCGTTGCTTCGTGACGAAGTCTTGAACCTTGCGCTACCTCGTACTTTGTGAACTGATCTTCGTGTAGGCTTGATCGAGGTTCTCCCATTTGTCGGTCTTAGTCTCACTTTCTGTATCGTCTTTTGTCTTTTTCACTGTTTTTGTCCAAGAACCTGTAACCCGTAACTAAGTAGCACACATGGGTCAAAAGCACATGTTTATTTGTAAAATGACTAGGAATGGGGAATATAATAATGCAATATTATGATATGAACAAATACCCCCAAACTTATCTTTTGGTCGTCCTCGAGCAAACCTAGTTTTTATTCTCGACAAAAACCTAACCTCACTTTCGCAGGGAATCACGATTGCACTGAGCTCGTGCAACAAGCCGTTAAACCTCTAGGTGTCCCTAGTAGGGGGTGTTGTCTCCTGAGGGTTTTCAGCGGATACTACCCACAAAATCCTATCAATTTAGTCCCATTGACTTTTATTCTCCAATTAGGTTTTCTAACAAGGAATTCTATTATCTTCGACTCATAAATTATCCACCCATATTCTTCACGCTTCCTTATTATTCAACTTAAGATTATATATGTTCTGTAGACTTATTTAGCTTTTGGCATCTCTTAAGTTTTTCTTCTAGGGTTCTATCTCAACTTAGGAATTTTTATCATCTCTATTAAAGATATAGGTCTTATTCTTCATTCATATCTCTTATCTAAACCCCAATCACATACCCCTACGTGTGTGTATATATCACCCCTACACTTGGAAATTCAAATCAAGCAATCATACTCTTGTTCTTTGTCCAAAGCACTTCTTAATTGGTGAATTTTTAGATGAATTTCGCTCACGCATCCTTCATGCGACCGTTAATACTTCTTGAGGTACCAACAACCGATTACAAAATATGTATGCACAATAAAGCGTAATTTCTAGTCCTGTAACACCTAAGACTTTAGCAGTAACTCCTAAACCAGTTGGTTTAAGGCACTAGGTGATGAAGCACCCTCGCTAAATATTTTTCTATTTTTGCAGCCTTAAGTAATCACAAAAACCAGTGTTCATTTTTTTTATTATCTCTTTATTCACACTTGTATTTTTATTTTTATTTTCTTCATACTAAGGACTTTAGACGAGCATTTCAAGGTCTCCTCTACTATTCCAAGTTTCAAGATACGTGTTTGTGCAATTTGTAGGGTATATATTTTCAGAATTTAGACTTAAGCTAGGAATTATTTTTCAAACTTATACTCTAATAAAAATATCAATACTTTTCCCTTATTTTAACTTAGCCCAAGAAGTGAACTCAAAATTTGCCTATTTCTAAATAAACTACAAAGACATATACTTTCTACTGTTAAACTTTAAGAAAGGTTATTTTTAAGGTTTTTAATTTACTAAGTCTAGGATCCGGTTGTTCCCAGCTAGTTAACCTATTTGTCAAACTCAAGTCAAATACGGCCAAAATTGAATACATTAATTTTTATAATTTTTCAAAATTTTCCAATTTTTTATTGGTTTTTTTTTAAAAAAAAGTTTGCAAATGCAAAAATATGTACATATGAATGCGAAGAAAGAAGGCTTACCGAGCATATCCCCAAACTTAAACTTGACAGTGTCCTCACTGTCATGCTACACCAAGAGGGTCAAAATGTCGGCACTCTCCTGTTTATTTATTTACAAAAAAATTTCTTTTTCTTTTTTGAAATTTTTTTTATTGTTAAAAGAAAAACAAAAATATATATACAGAAAGGACCCCCCCCCCCGAACTTCATTGAAACAATGTTAAACGTCATTGCCACACTTTAAAAAGACCAAACGTCAACACCAACCAGTCAAAAAATTTATCTGTAAAGAGTATCGGTTGGTGGAAGAACATGTTGTACCGATCCAAAAAGAATTGGGGAAGATAGAAGTGATGGTATGGAAAGTGTGGAAGTGAATAGATAGGAGTTGGTGATGAATCAAAACGAGAATATGAATGATCAGCAATCAGTGGAATATTGGCATTCTCGTAGCTTATTAAAAGAAAAGGGGGTGGTTCAACTTCTAAAAGAGAAGGTTGACTATCCACACTATCCCCAAGATATTTCTGTGGATCCTTTATCGACTTGGCATCATCCATCATATGCATATGATATTCAATTATGAGGGAACTAATCTCCTCGATGTCCACCATAGTCCAGCCGAAAGCTTGCCGTCGATCTTGTAAGACCATTAAAAGGGCATTCTCTTGCTCGAGTGCTAGAGAGGCCAATATGATAATGGGGAATGTCTCATTCTCATCTATGTAAGCATATTTAAGGTGAGACGGCAAGGGTGTGAGTTCGAGTTTCGGAGGCGAAACAATCATAGGCAAAATTGAGAAATCTACCTCGAACTTAAAGGACTCCAACACAGGTTCGAAATCACCGAAAACAACCGATTCGGATGGTTCAACTAACTCATCCAAAAATTCAAAAGACTCAAATTCGGGCTGTGAGTCGTTAAAATCATCCGAAAAAGTGAAACATTCATAATCAATATCGGTTGTGTCAACTATGGTAGATTCAAGGAGGGACGCACTAGTGGCGTCAAAACCGTTTTCATCAAATAGAAATCTTTCAAGTTCGCAGTCCTCCTGCGTGATTTCATGATTAGAGCAAACTTCTCGTGTACTAGTTTTAAGCACGGGGGGCAGACTTCCTAACTTGTAAATATTGAACTCACTAGATGTCTTCCCGAAGGATAGAGTCATGGAGCCATTGCGACAATTTATTACAGCATTGGAAGTGGCCAAAAATGGTCGACCGAGGATCACCGGAATTTAGTTCCGTGGGTTAGCAACAGGTTGTGTGTCCATAACAATAAAATCAACGGGGAATATGAAGTCCCCAACTTTGATCAACACATCCTCTAACTCACCCCTAGGATGGGTGATTGATCGATCAGCCATTTGGAGAGTACAACGAGTGGGTTTCAACTCTCCAACCCCTAATTGCTCGTATACGGAGTTGGGAAGCAGGTTAACACTAGACCCACGATCTAAAAGTGCTCGATTGATTTTCTTATCCCCAATTGTTATTGAAATCGTAAGACAGCCGGGGTCCTTTCGTTTTTGGGGTAAGGGTTGAGGTTGGTTAATAGCATTACTCATTGCACTAGCCACTAGCACTTTCTTGGGTATTTGAGACGACTTTCTCTTTGAGGTGCATAAGACCTTTAAGATTTTCGCGTATGAAGGGACTTGTTGGATTGCATCCAAAAGAGGTATATTTATGCTAACCTGTTTAAATAACTCCATAATCTTCTCCATTTGTGGAGTTGGTTTATTGGGACTCAACCTGTTTGGAAATGGAGCATTTTGAAAATCTGTTGAGTCCAATTTCTGTGGAGTAGAATATGGCGTTGGAACGGATCCCAGTGTGGGTGTGTTCGTGAAGTGAGAAGTGGGTCCGTTCGGATTAGAAGAAGAAGAGCCTTTTGAAGAATGAAGAATAGGCTTTAGCGGAGAAGATGAAGGTGATGAAGAAGAAGATGGAGAAGAAGAAGAAGAAGGAGAAGAAGGAGAAGAACCACTGGCGGGGGTGTCATCACCAATACCCACATTATTTTGCAACACTCTTCCAAATCTCAACGTGGTCACCGCATTTACATTGTGATATTCATGTGCGTTGTGTGTGTGACCGGGATTTGGCAATGGTTGAGATGGAAGCTTTCCCTTTTCTCTCTCGCTCAACGCAGCAGTTAGTTGTGCAATTTGTGCCTCAATAGATTTGATGCTTTGATCGTGTGAAGTATTGTTGTGTACCAAAGATTGGACGGAATTTTCCAACCTTACTGCGGATTCTGTAGATTGCTTGAGAAACGCATCTAGACTTTTTTCTAGCGAGATAACCTTATCAACATTGGGTTGAATCAAATTGTTCGTTTGATTTGGATAAGGTTGTGGTTGGAAAGGTTGCTGGTATTGAGTTTGTTAGGGTGCTTGTTGTTGTGGAGGAGGAGGCCTTTGAAAGTTGTTGTTTCCTTGGAATTGTTGATTTTGATTCCAAGCAAAATTTGGGTGACTCCTCCAACCCGGATCATAGGTCGAAGAGTAAGGATCATTTCGTTGTCTTTGCTGAAAGGCAGCATTGACTTGATCTTGTCCTTGAACAGGTGGATTGTAAGGACACTCTTCGGTAAGGTGTGATGGATCCGAACTACAAGCACAAACAGTTCGTGGGGGTAAAGCAGGGGAAGGAGAAGACGATGAGATTTTGGTCTCAATGGCTTCTAGCTTTTTCATAAGTGCGGCCATCTCGGCCTTCATAGCAATCGACATATCTAATTGATGTATACCTGCCCTAGATTGACCAATAGAAGAAGATGAGGTGGTCTTTGTGCTCTCCTACTGAATTGTTTGTTCACTAAGATCCTCGAGAAACTGCCACGCTTCCTTACAAGATTTGGTTAGAAAGTGACCTTGACAAATGGTTTCTAGCAACTGCTTCGTTGCCTGGGTTCAATCCCTCGTATAATGTTTGGCAAAGTTGCCAATTTTCGATCCCATGGTGAGGGCATTGAACAAGTAGGTCTTTGAATCTTTCAAAACACTTCCAAAATGGTTTGGAAGGAAGCTGGAAAAATTGTATTATCTCATTGCGAATTCTCGCGGTCTTGTGATAAGGATAAAACTTTTTAAGAAAAGCTTTAACAAACTCGTCCCAATTTCTAATTGAATGTGATGCGGTGCTGTATAGCCACTTCTCGGCTAAGTCACATAAGGTGAAAGAAATGACCCTTAGCCTTATAGCGTCATCACTTAATTGGGTTGTTTTCATCATGGCACAAACGTTTTGGAATTTATTGATAAAGATATAGGCATCTTCAGATTCCAATCCATGAAATTTTGGCAGCATATTGATGAAGTGGAGTTTTATTTCAAAATTGTCCCCATTTGCCGGTGGGGGTGAAAGACAGTTAGGTAAAGAGGTGCGGACAGGGTAGAAGAGATCCTGGAGTGCGATTCGTTGTGGCGCTACAACAGGCGGGAGATTCGGGTTATTCGCACCTAACGGAGGTGGAATCAGTTCCGTGGGTAAGGTGTTGTTGGGGATTATATCCCGACATACCTTCGGAAGAAGAATTTGAAGGTGGAGGTAAGGAAGTGGAAGGAATTTCGACTTCGGAGTCGAAAGGTTCGTCGGTCGGCACCAATGAAACACGGACTAATCAGACGCTAGTGTCCCTAGTCCAACCGGACATACACTTAATGAGGTAGTCTAGTCAAAAAAAAATGAAAAACAGAATGTGGGGGTAAGAAAATGTCAATGAGAAGAAAGTGAGTGGTGGTGGGTGCAAGGATTTTTTAGCGACAAGTTGCAAGTTTTTATAAAAGATTTTTCCTTTTTCCTTTTTTTTATTTGGAACTTTTTGCAAAAAAGATTTTCGATAAAGGGCTAAGACACACTTTCGATCAACCAAAAATGCACAATCAGGCCTAGACCTAGGGTCACCTAGGTCAGCTAGACAGCTCCTAACTGTTCCAAAGGGCTAGAAATTGGACCTCAAACGCCTCTTCACCACCAATTGCGGCCAGGTAAGTACCAGGGGAGTAGGAGGCTCCCCGCTACAAGTAGCGGTCCTAATTAAGTAACCACTCGCCTTAGACACACTTGCCAAGACACCGCAAAGTCAGGTTAGGATTAACGGCCGATGACTATAACTAGTCCTCTGTCCTATTGAGCTCGAAGTCCTTAGGGCTGAGTCTAGTATTTTTTAATTAAAGATTGGTCAATGCAAATGCCTTATGTGATTTCTGGGGTCCTGAGAAGGGTGATGAAATCCCCACCAATCTGAATTGGTCAAAAGCCCCTTAAAGTCCGATTAAAGATATGCAAAACAGTAAATCACTTGCAATCAAATCTTTTTATTTTATGCGCGGCGCAAAGAATCCTGCAAAAGATTTGTTATTGAGAAGGGGGAAGATTTTTAAGCGCAAAGAATCTGCAGAAGATTTGACAAAAGATATAGGGGGATTGGCAGAAGAGAGAAAAGAGAGCAAACAGTGCAAAAATCGCGCGCTGACGTGGCGGAGGGACCGCGGATCCACGGTGGGAGAACGCTTGTGTGGCGGAAGGGCGGTGGCGTTGAAGCTTCAAGTCTCTGAAAAAAATTGTGCTGCTCTGTTGTTCAATCCCTTTCTGTTCAATCCCTTTCTGTTATGATCTACCTTTTTCTGTTTTGCACTCAGAATTTTTCCAGATCCGTTGATCCTGCAAAGATTCACAAAAAAAATACCCTTCAAACAATAAAAGATGATAAAATTTTTATACTTTTGATTTTTTTAGATTTTTTATGATTTTTTTAATTTAGATTAACCCGAAATTGCAAAAAGGAAATACTACGCCATCCCCGGCAACGGCGCCATTTGATTTAGTTGGATTTTAACGATCAAAGAATAATATGTTACCGCAATCAAGAACGGCGTCGCTTGGTAGCTAGCCGGTGAGTACGGGTCGGTCCCACAGGGATTTTTGTGTTTTCCTAATCGTTCTAACGAGTTAATTCCGATGGGTGTCGGATTGTTTTAATCTAAAAACTAAGTTGATTTATACTAAGATTATCTAGATCTAAGTCTTGCTAGGGTTAGGTCTAGGGTAAGTTGAGAGATTAAAGGTTTTCCTCACCGCTTTCAATGCCCTATTTTAGATCTATTATATGTTATGTTAATTATCAATGGAGTGGATTAGAATCATTTGGGAAGATGTTTCTTCCTCTAGGTTCTTGTCCTTCCTTTATCGATCCTTACCCTAACCTCCATGGAAAAACACGCGCAACCGATCCTTTATACTACGGTATCACCGTTACCTCGAGGGGTAAGGTGCCGCAGGGAGCGGTTGTGTGCGTGTATGCATGGAGTTCTAATTATTATGTGCGAAGGGGCAAGAAAGGTTTGAGTGATCTCATCTCTCAAACCTTTCCCTAAAGCTAACCCTAACAAGCGAGGAGACTACTCGCTCATTAGGGAATTTAAAGACATTCTAAATTAAAGTAAATTAAGGCAAAGAAAAATAAAGGAACTTACTAATTTTTATTGATGGCTCTCTCCAAACATCAACACAGTACAGATCTGAATTTATGAAATGAAAAGAGGCATCACCTCATACAGAATTTAGAGTTCCTATTTATAGAGGATAGGAAACCCTAGGGTTACAATGACTCGCACATCTGCTATTTACAAAAATACCCCGTAAGAATCCCAACAAACGCACCGACGCACCGACAGAATTTTTCTGCACCGACACGTGCAATAGACGGCCGCGGATCTGCGGCCAAAGGCATGCTTTGGCCGCGGTTCCTCGGCCAAAGTATGAGCTTGAATTCTGAAATTTTCTGTAATGCTTCTTGTTGACTTTTTATTACTATTTCTTGGGTTGGTTCTCAGATTGGCTTCCAGGTTGCTTCCAGATCTCCACAGTAAACAATTGTAGTGAAACTTTTACCGTTGCTTAGTGACGAAGTCTTGAACCTTGCGCTGCCTCGTACTTTGTGAACTGATCTTCGTGTAGGCTTGATCGAAGTTCTCCCATTTGTCGGTCTTAGTCTCACTTTTTGTATCGTCTTTTTGTCCTTTTTCACTGTTTTTGTCCAAGAACCTGTAACCTGTAACTAAGTAGCAGACCATGGGTCAAAAGCACCTGTTTATTTGTAAAATGACTAGGAATGGGAAATATAATAATGCAATATTATGATATGAACAGGATGCGACTAACTTTCATGCGGCCCGCCCACCTTTGGATTTAAGGGAATAGGTGTCGGCTGTCTCGGGACACCGTTTCCCGGTTGATGAATAGAAACCCTGCGCTTGATTGGGCGGCTGAGAGGCAACTTGGGCCGTGAGCTGTATCACGACATTCGTCAATGTTCCCATAAAAAAATTCAGAAAGAAAAGGGGAAGGGAAAATTCCCCACTAATGGAAGCATCACGTGTAAGCACGTGATCATCGATCCCTTATAAAGAGACTCAGAGAGGGAAAGGAACAACTTCCCGCTAGTGGAGCATCACGTGCAATCACATGATGCATCTGTATACAGAGTAAGTGGCTCCGCTTAGTAAGTAGCAATTAAAGCCTCACGTGCAAGCACATGATCGTATTTTCAGACAAAACGTGTAAGACCCGGTTATAAAACAAACAAAGAGCAGAAAAGGCTCACGTGTTACCACGTGATGCCTTCCCTCTGTTTGGATTGCTGCATACAAACGAACCAAGTTAATTCTGTGAAGGGTCACGTGCTGCACGTGAGAGATCTCAAATGCCTTCTGAGCCGATAGAATTAAATTCTAAATACAAGGATCCAAATCCTATTTGGAAAATATTTTCTCAATCTTTCTAAACAAGAAAAGATTGTGCTCTGTAAATCAGAGCACCGTTGGATCAAAGATCCAATGATGATTAAAAATCACCAAGATACAGAATAAGTTCTGTATGGGAAAATATTTTTCCCAATCTTGTTAAAAAAACAAAAGAAATGTCTTCTGTAAAACAGAATCCTGTGATCAAAGATTCAACGGTGGATAAATTCCTCAAATCAATTAAGAAATCTCTCAATGAGAGATTTCCTTAACTGAATCAACAAATCAGCCTCCCCTATATAAATGACCCAAGACTTCAAGTCTGGTACAGAAGAACCCCCCCCCCCTAAACTTCAAGTTCAATACAGAAAAGAAAGAGAGAAACCCCCTCGTATGCTTAAAAGAAAAAAAGAATTTAATTCTCCAGAGAGAGAAAAAACCTCCTACAAGAGAAAAAGAACTCTAGGTGAGAGAAGGAACAAAATACAGAGAATATCTCATCTTTTTCTCACCTCCATAAGAGTTTAACTCTTCTAAAAAGAACTTGGTTTTCCTCTGATTGAGATCTGCAGAAGCAGATCTCCCTACAAGTTGAGAATTTAATTCTCATCGGAGAGATTCTGCCATGCAGATCCAAAACCTAAGCGAAGATCTAAGTTCAGAGAATTTAATTCTCCACAAAAGTATATAGGAATTTAATTCCTCCGATAAAATAAGGGTTTTAACCCTTTATATAAGAACTTGGTTCTTCCTTATAGTGAAAAGATCTGCAGAAGCAGATCTCCCTACAAGTTGAGAATTCAATTCTCGTCGGGGAGATTCTGCCATGCAGATCCCAAACCTAAGAGGAAAAACTAAGTCCTAAGAATTTAATTTTTACAAAACAGTGGGCTTGAAAGTCTCGAAACTCAGGATCTCCATGCACGTAAAAAAGATTGGCACCCAACATGATAACGGCCGATCACGTGCTCCCACGTGAACAGCCTTGATGAACAAAAGAGGACAACCGAGATTGGCTCACGTGATCCCACGTGACCCCCAAGTAGTGCCTAGCACTTATAAGGGAAAAAAGGGAATAAATCAAAGGCAGTTTTCCATTTTAGGGGCGCCTCACATGATCTCACGTGACTCAATAGCGCTTAGCGCTCAGAAAAGAACAAGGGAGTAAATCCAAAGAAACAGCGTCTCGAATTTTTAGTGTTTAACACTACTTCAAGCGGCTCACGTGACCCCACGTGAGTGTCTCAAATTTTTAGTGTTTAACACTACTTCAAGCGCCTCACATAGGAGCACGTGAGCGCTGAGTATATACTAGTGTTTACCACTTATGAAAGGACAATATTAGCCAAACTCAGACCAAATATCTCGAGGGACCATCGATTGAGCCCCTCATGCTCAGGGTCTCCAAAACCGATCTCAGTCTCAAAGATAGCTAATGAGCTCTTAACAGATGGCATCTAAAATGATGTTCATCCCATTCCCCCTCAGTCGGGATATTGGTTCAAGGGTACATCTCTCCACACCTCTGATACATGTCGTTGTAATTCCTCAACGTCTTCAGGGAGGTGGCAGGTCCCCGACAACCAACAACTTCTGTAGGGTTACTAGGCACTGTCACAAGGTTCTACAAGGTATCTACCATACCCGATTAAAAATTTAGCCGTGCCGAACAACCCTAAACAAGATCTTTAAACCTAGAGATTAGGCGAAAACTAGCAAGTTAAACACTTTAACACTAAGTGAAAGGGATTACAAACCTTTGTAGTCCGGTCCTTCACTTCTAAAGCTCCATGTTGATGTCCCTTTCGCTGCGATCATCGAGATCCCAGACTCTTGTGATGGTTTCCTCGGAGAAATGAACGGGCTAGCTTGTTGACTTCGAGGCCGAAGATGATCTACGTCGAGGAGACTCAAACTCAAGCTCCATCTTCACTAAGTCATGAACTTTGTGAAGAGAAACACCCTAAACTAAATGGCAAGTAGTATAGGATGATGAAATAGGAAGTGGGGTTCACTTTTTGATTTTTGATATCTCACTTTATTTCTTCACTTGAAAATTTCTAATAAGCTTTTCTTCTTGAATGAAGAAGAAGAAGAAGAAGAAAGAATATGAATAATGAATTATATAAAAAGAATAATCAAGTGAAGTCTATCTTAATGCAAGCATGGGTGAGTTAACCTTTGTAGAGACTAAACCATAGTTTGAGTTAATGGTTTGGTTAATAAAAATCTTATGCAAAACAAAATGAGTGGACTTTGTCAAAGATACTTAAAAGCTTTATGAAGATTCAAGCCAAGACAAAGAAAGCCACCATTTTGTTTTACCAAAATAAATAAAAAACCAAAACATTATCTTAAATATGGTGTAAGTCATACACACACCCAAGTTTTGCATGTATCATCAATCATGATACAAACTAGTGCACAAACATATATCGCATATACAACTTGTGCACATTAAAGTGAGAAAGTCAATCTTAAGTGAACAAATACTGGTTAATGTAAAGTAATATATCAAATATATAATTAATACATTAAATCATTAAATCAACACTTGATTTAATGATCCGGTCATATCTCATATAATCGACTAATATCTAGTGTATCAATATATCGAATCAACACTTGATTCGGTAACCCGGCTATATCTCATATAACCGATTGATGATACAAATCGAGAGAATAGAATACAGTATCACATACTGGTATTATTCTCGGTCCCGCACATATCTCATATGCGCTCCCTATTTCGTTTCGCTTGAGCCAGGAAACCTCTGTGTAGGACTCTAAACACTCGTCAATACGCCGGCAGTAGGTGGTGATCATATCAGTCACCCACAAGCCGCAAGCGGTCTGCTAAACGTAACAGCCAGCCGGGTATTGAGCGATCAGAAGATCAATGAGCAAGCCTGCTCACGCTCCTGCGAATCCAATCAGTAACACTTACCGCACAGTCCAGTCTGTTCGTCTGATATGTCGCATATCTCGCCTAGGGGTGGTAAACGTCAGACCCCAGTAGCTTGATAAGGCATGCCGATGTTGTTAGTTATATGTATGCCCTAGAGGCCATTACTGTACATTGGATGTTTATTGTAGTGGATGCGGGGACATATATAGGTAGGACTTTCTTGCTCGACATGATAGTACGCTATCTGGTTGCTCTTTATCTTAACATGTATACTTTCTGTCTCTCTGTTACATGTTGATAAAGCCTTAGGATGTGTACTTGACTTCCAGGACTATGATGTAGATCATACTAGTGGGGCCTGGGTAGTCCATGAGTACATCCTTCAATGTTCCTAGCCGTGGGAATATCGAGACGGGGCATCGATATTCCAGTGTAGACTAGCGTATATCTTCTCGACCCATGTGATAGGCGATGGATGATCCCATATCCATTGGTGTTTGACATCAGAGATGGTATGCGGGTGCTCAGTGGAGACTGGGTACACTGAACGGACTCGCCGAGAACTCTCAGATGGTATTATACCTCACGTCAGATGGCAGTTCTCTGGTGACACTGGTACAGCTTAGTCTGTTGACCCGAGATCGTCATAGAGTCTTGTGTGTCTCCCACTGTGCTTTGATTTCCACCCTACCACGGCTCTACTGAGTCGTGTAAACAGGTGGTTTTTGGGTACAGTCCCGATTCACATGGAGGCAATGAGCGATAGGAGGGGATTCGTCTCTCCCGGTATTGGGGGTTGATGTTGCGCTATGCTCGAATGGCCATAACCGGAAATCCCTGGCCAGGGTCGCAGTGATTTACTGGTAAGAGTTATCAGTAGTTTCACGCTTGTTATAGACCTTACATCGGCATGACTTATCAAGCTACTGGGGTCTGACGTTTACCATCCCTAGGCGAGATATGCGATATATCAGACGAACAGACCGGACTGTACGGTAAGTGTTACTGGTTGGATTCACAGGAGTGTGAGTGGGCTTGCTCGTTGATCTTCTGATCGCTCAATACCCGGGTGGCCGTTACGTTTAGCAGACCGCTTGCGGCTTGTAGGTGTTTGATATGATCATCACCTGCTGCCGGCGTATTGACGAGTCTTTAGAGTCCTACACAGAGGTTTCCTGGCTCAAGCGAAACGAAATAGGAGCGCATATGAGATATGTGCGGGACCGAGAATAATACCAGTATGTGATACTGAATTCTATTCTCGCGATTTGTATCATTAGACGGTTATATTTGATATAGCCGGGATACCGAATCAAGTGTTGATTCGATACATTGATACACTTGATATTAGTCGGTTATATGCAATATGACCGGATCATTAAATCAAGTGTTGATTTAATGATTTAATGTATAATTATATATTTGATATATTACTGTATATTAACTAGTATTGGTCCACTTAAGATTATTTTCTCACTTGATTGTGCACATTGTATATATGATATATGTTTGTGCACTAGTTTGTATCATGTTTGATGATACATGCAAACTTGGGTGTGTGTTTACTTTAAACCATGTTTAGGTTAATGGTTAGGGTTTTGTTATCTTTTCTTGATTATTTATTTTCTTTATTTATTTTTGGGCAAGAAATAAAATGGTGGCTTCTTTTGTTTTTTACTTGAAGCTTCATGAAGCTTTGACCATTTTGTTTCTTTTCTTAACCTAACCATTCACCTAAACCCTAGTTTAGTCTCTACACTAGTTACACTCACCCATGGTTGCTAAAATAATAACCATCACTTGATTTTCTTTTTGAAAAAAAAATTCACTTTCTTTTCTTTCTTCTTCTTCTTCTTCATGAAGAGAAGAAACCATTGCTAGAAATTTCCAAGTGATGAATCCAAGTGAGAAATCCAATTCCAAAGTGAACCCACTTCCTATTTATTCATCCTCTACCACTTGCCATGTAGTAGAGTGTGTTATCTTCACAAGTTTTATGACCAAGTGAAGATGGAGCTTGAGTTTGAGTTGCCTCGACGTAGATCATCTTCGGCATCGAAGTCAACGACCTAGCCCGATCATTTCTCCGATGAAAACGACAAGAGAGTCCGGGATTCCGATGATCGCAGCGGAGGGACGTCAACACGGAGCTAGAGAAGTGGAGGACCGGATCTACAAAGGTTGTAGTCACTTTCCTTTTAGTTAAAGTTGTTAACTTGCATTCTTTCGCCTTACCTCTAGTTAACGATCTAGTATAGGGTTCTTTGGCACATGAAAATTGTGAATTGGACATGGTTGATCAGTTGTAGAACCCCATTAATGTGCCTAGGAACCCTATAGTGGTATCAGAGCCTAACTAGAGCTTTAGGCGAAGTGTAGGCGATATTAGAAGTCCGATCGAACCCGAAACCCTAATCCAAAACCATCCTCTGTACATTTTTTGAAATCTGGGATTTTTGTGGATTAAAAATATGCAGAAAAATCAGCAGGGTTTTCTAAGAAACATTGTGAAGCACGTGCGCCTGAGTCCACTAAAGCGTCGTGGAAACGCGGCACGATCATGGCTCGTGCGGCGGTTCCGCGGCCATACAGTACCATTAGTTTGTAAATTTTGCACAGTAATTTCTTTCTTTAGTTGCTGATTTTTCTGGGAATTTTTAATGCTTACTCAAGAGTTGAGTTTTCTGGGTTGTATTGGGGACTCGAAGATTCGATCGGATTGTCTAATTTTGTCTATGTGTTTTTCCGGGTAATTTTAGAATATGTTAAAAAGTTTAACCGGATATAAATACCCAATTTTTCCCCTGCCGGAAAATTTCCAAGTGTTGGATTTTTCCGTGGTTTAAGAACGTTCTAAGTAATGCAAGTAACGCGATGGACCCTCTAGAAGACAACAAACGTTAACTCGATTATGTGACCGTCTTGAACTGCCCTTTGAACCTTAGGGTTTGAGGCAGTACGGCGTGCCACATGTGAGGCGTTGGCTTGACCCTTCTATGGCTGGACCGTTGCTACTGTGGCATGAAGTGGATGTTTTTAAACTTATTTCATGTGTTGAGCTGTTTCGGGAAAACTTGGGTGTTTGATTGTTCGATCAGAAAGTTTAACATTTTCTATTTATCTGGAATGTGATACAATATTTGGAATCCACAAGTAGTTATGAGATAACTGATTTGGATGTTATAAACATAGCACTTTAGTCTCACTTGATCGGTTGCCACGGAATTTTGATGTGATCAAAAGTCCGTCGCAATCACGTAGCGTAAGCGAATACTCGCCGGATAAACTTAATAGACAGCTACACCCCTTAGCCTCGACCAAGTGACTGTAGGAGAACCCTGTCGCCAAAAAGCATCCGTCTGGGTGCTCGCAGCAGCGGTGTTCCGCCTTCGTGCACTTCGTCGACGGTATCGGGGGTGCGGCCGCCTACTAAAGTTTGCGACGAGCATTCGATCAAAATGGCGGGAATCTTGTTGAATTGCCCAACTTGATATTGAAAAGAGTTTTCGATAATGAGACTAAAATGCAGGGTTTATAATTGTTAAGCATGCGATGTCTGAGGAATTCATTTGGTTAGGCATGCGATGTCTATGCAGGTTGCGGATTCCAACTGTTGTAGTTTTACACTTTCTTTTCTGCGACCGTAAGTGTAATATGTGATATCGCCGGTTTCGTTGCTATATATCAACGACAATTGGGATGGGCATATTTACTTACGTTGATGACATGTGATGTTATGTGTTGCTGGATATGTTATATTGGATCGTCGTGTTTGAATAGCCGGGGGTTTTTATGTGAGACGAGTGTTTTTCATTTTCATTCATGTAAAAACCTTGTATGTAATATTCTTTTATTGGGGCACTTCCAGGTTGCGGAAGATATCACCGTTGATATATATTATTTACTTTTCCGCATTAGGATAGACCCAAGGAGGAGAGCACAAGTAACCGGGTTCTAGGGTCCAGTGGGAGACCATCTCGAGGAGTCGAGTCCGGGTCTCCTAACCCTAGAATTGGTAGGGTTGCTTGCCGCTCTCGTAGGGGTCTAGGGGTGTGGGATTGGCTATTCATCGCGACCGTGAAATCCGTGTTTTATACTGGCTCGTATTAAAAATACGGACGTCCTAGTATATCCAATATTTCATATGATATTTTCTGCTGCGTTATCTGTGATGTGATCATGTGATTTGTTCAGATAGATATTGTATATAGTATATATGATATATTATATAGACGTTGCTTATGTTTTCCACCTGCGCTGGCCCTGCCTCGCTCTGCCGTTAGTTACCTAACCTAACGGTGCAGACGAGATATCGAGGCGAATGCGGATGGCATAAGCGTACGTTATATTTATCTATGATGTTTAGGTGGACTTAAATGATGGGACATTCATTAATGAGATTAATGAAAGAAAATAAACCTAAAAGATGTTGTGGAATCGGATTTCAAAATAAAACAGGTAGCTACAGTTCTTGCTTTGCATCGCGGTGTTCCTTGTAGAACATCCTGCACCTTATTCGATAGGGAAAGGACCGAGATCCCTTCACCGGGAGTGACTCCTTTAGCAATAACTGGCAGATGCTACAACCCTCGGTTTGTCTTTTGATTGCTTCTATAGTTTTTGCTTTGCACAGCGGTATATATGATATATCCTGCACCTTATTCGATGAGGAAAGGGCCGACGATCCCTTCACCGGGAGTGACCCCTTTAGCAAAACTAGAAAAGCCTCAAAAACACTCCATTTAAAAAAAAACCATTTGATTCCGCAATGAGATCAAGTTCAAAGCGTTAAAGGTTTTCATAAAAACCATCTGCAACCCTCCGTCATTTTAGGAAGTAGAGTACTTAGTATTCGTGCTGTGTTTGTTGACCGTAGTCAAGGCACAGTGTACGGTAGCTAAGTGATGTCTTCCTATACCGCATATGATGCGATTAGTTAGGACAGTCGCGTGACTTTGTTGACCTTAGTTAAGGGTCATGTGGGTGGGTCTAATTTATCACGAAATGACGGGTAGAACTTGACTAGCACTTATGATTTGTTGACCATAGTTAAGATCATAAGTGCTAGGGGTAAAAACCTTTATCGGGAGTTTCAAGTGTTGAAATTTGCAATGAGATTGCATACCTTCTATATGATAGTTGGATCCCGATACCCACTGCGAGTAATTGTTACTCCTGGGAGAGTTTTGCACTTTGCAATTAGCCGATCAAGTAGGTGTCTAGAAAGGTGTCAACAGGGTTACGCCTCTGGGAAAACGAGGTTTACTTTAATTAGGTCTGTGCGAAAGCATGGGGAACCTCCCTCAAAGTACCGACACTGGCCTGGCTGAAAGATTGGCGAACTTGTAGGGTGTAATTAATCCCGGCTAGTCTTTCCTTTTAGGGTTTGAAGGAAGATTTGATAAAAACAGTGGGATCCATCCTGATTAGATAAAATATATAACCAATCTAATCTTGCAAGAGTGCACGCAGAGTGTTTTCTTCTCTCTCTCTCCAGGTAGCGACCATATCACGCCTTAATCAAGATAATAATATGGATGAATTGACCGAACCCGCTTGTTATACTGAGCTGGGGAACGTTGGTCCCGCTCCAACTTATAATTGTTATAAGACATAGCAGGAAATAGGGGAATACCAGAATTCCTATGCCGCCCAAACGAAGAAAGTGCATATGATGCATCTCCTTCGGGTGTCTTCATTACACAGAACTGTTTCTCAGTATCCTCTGCATCCTGGGTATCTGATACCGGATCAGGATCCCAGATATGTAATCTGTTACATAGGGCTACAGAAAGACAGAGAACTGAGAACGGGTGATAAGTTTCATGAGACAGAAAACGGTGCAAGTGTTGCAGCCAAGTCTGTTGGTCACTGTCACCCTGTATTACCAATACATTGATTCTAAACAAATGCTATTAGATACCGAACCTGATATACAAAATCATATTAGTCTCTTTATTAGTAAAGAAAGGATATAATTTTGTATTGTTGGATAATGTTTTGAACATTTCCTATATCAAAAGTTGATCGGTTCAGGCACGTTATCTAAAAGTATTGATGTTCTAAATCAAACTACAGTTCCTAGTATACAGAACACACACAAGAGGAAGAGTTCAGAAATGAACGAATCCTTCTTGAGGTATTGTAGACTAGGTCATATCAATGCGACCCGACTAGTTTAAGTTACATTCTAGATGCATATTTAAATCAGTTTGAATTTACATCTTGTGAAACTTGCCAGTCATGTCACAAAGATTAGATGACCATAGCTCTGTTTATTGGAAACAGAGAAAGAGTTAGTAAACTCTTGGGACTGATACATGATGATGTATGTAAGGTCCCCTGTCTACACATGCCAGGACCGGTTCTTTGTACTTCATTACATTCTCTGATGATCTCTCAAGGCTCAGTCAAATGTTCCTGTTAAAACATAGGTCCGAAACTTTTGAGATAATCACCGAATATAAGTTAGAAATAGAGAACCAAAAACCAGGTATAAGTATTATGTCCTATGATAAGATCAGGGAGGAGAATACTTGTGCATGGAATTCTTGGACTATTCTAAAGGAGAATGAGATTCTCTCTCGGGGATACTCCTCTGAATACACCACAGCACAACGGTGTATCGGGGCGGAGCAATCGCACCATATTAGATATAGTGTGCTCTATGATGAGTACTACTGAGTTGCCTATTTCCTTTTGGGGTTGTGCACTTGAGAAGTTGCATACCTGTTGAATTGGATTCGAATCAAATCAGTGCCTACCACTCCATATAAGATATGGTATGGGAAGAACATATCTCTTAAGTAAGTTAAGATTTGGGATTGTCCGGCCTATGTCAAAAGAAAAATCCGGACAAGATCGAGGCAAAGTCAGTTCTGTAGAACTGGAAGGGTTCCAGCTATACAAAACTACAGCTGATGATTTGATAGAACCAAAGGATTCAATTGTCCCCGACGAACCTCGGCCTCTCCGCCGATCTGGTAGGTTTCCTCATCCTCCAGAGAGATACTTCGGTTTATCGATGACATTGGGAGCGAGGAATGCATCATGAGATGATGACCCAACTAGTTTTGAGCAGGCCATCAAGAGTAGGGACTCTGTAAGGATGGCTGGATGCTTAGCGATCTGAGATGGAATCCATGTACACCAACAAAGTATGGACTTTGGAAGTTATATCTGAAGGGTTAAATCGCCATCAGAAGAAAGTATATCTTGAGAAGATTACTTGGTATAGATGGAAAAGTTGAGACTTTCAAAGCTAGACTTGTTAAAGGTTTTCGTCATCGACCAGACGTGGATAATGACGAAACCTTTTTCCAGTGGCTATGCTTAAGTCCATCCGGATCCTACTTGCTATGGCTACATACCATGACTACGATATCTGGTGGTTGGGTGTCATGACTGCTTTTCTAATTACTGATTTAGAAGAGAACGTCTATAAGTACACAGCCAGAGGGTTTCGTAAACAGTGGGAGCAGCGGAAACATGTGCAAGATGCTTTACAGAATAAAGCAGGCATCGCAGAGTTGGAATGTCTGTTTTGATGTGGTAGTCAAAGTGTTTGACTTCATCAAAATAATAGATGAACCTTGTATATACAAAACGGTAGTAGAGAGTAAGGTGCTTATCCTCGTATTGTACGTGGACAACATACTCTTGATAGGAAAAGAGTTTCCTATACTACGAACGGTCAATCTCATCTTATCACATGGATTCTCCAAATAGGATAAAGGTGATACCTCCTAAATCCTGGGATTTGGATCTATGAGATAGATCTAAATTAAAATTAGGGTTCTCACTAGGTTTAGTGAGATGGTATCAATCGATCCTGGGGAGAATCACTGGAAAGGTTCCAGGGTGATAAAGACGACTGAATGTCAGTTGCAGGCAATGTCTTTACCCTCAGTGGAGGGACGGTATGTTGGAAGAGTTCCAAGCTAGATACCGTGGCAGACTAGACGATAAAGGCTGGTAACATCGCTATTAAAGATACTACCAAAGAGGCAGTTTGGGTGTATATTGTTCATGAGATGAACTAGGTTCCTACCATTGTATGACAATTGGAAGTGTGGCTTTGGCCCAGGAACCCTGTTCCCATCAGTGACCCAGACATATTCTGAGGCAGCATTGCCTGATCAAGGAGATAGTTGATCTCCAAGGTGATCGAGGATAGGAGAGTAGACTCAGAGGACAATACGACGGATCCACTCACAAAAACTTTTTCCCAGAGAGAGACTTATATGGGATGGTTGAGTATTAGATACTACAACCACTGCTACAGATGGCCCTAGTGCAAGTGGGAGATTGTTAGTTATATGTATGCCCTAGAGGCCATTACTGTACATTGGATGTATATTGTAGTGGATGCTGGGACATATATAGGTAGGACTTTCTTACTCGACATGATAGTACGCTATCTGGTTGCTCTTTATCTTAACATGTATCCTTTCTGTCTCTCTGTTACATGTTGATAAAGCCCTTAGGATGTGTACTCGACTTCCAGGACTATGATGTAGATCATACTAGTGGGGCCTGGGTAGTCCATGAGTACATCCTTCAATGTTCCTAGTCGTGGGAATATCGAGACGGGGCATCGATATTCCAGTGTAGACTAGCGTATATCTTCTCGACCCATGTGATGGGCAATGGATGATCCCATATCCATTGGTGTTTGACATCAGAGATGGTATGCGGGTGCTCAGTGGAGACTGGGTACACTGAATGGGCTCGCCGAGAACTCCTAGATGGTATTATACCTCACATCAGATGGCAGTTCTCTGGTGACACTGGTACAGCTTAGTCTGTTGACCCGAGATCGTCATAGAGTCTTGTGTGTCTCCCACTGTGCTTTGATTTCCACCCTACCACGGCTCTACTGAGTCGTGCAAACAGGTGGTTTTTGGGTACAGTCCCGATTCACATGGAGGCAATGAGCGATAGGAGGGGATTCATCTCTCCCGGTATTGGGGGTTGATGTTGCGCTATGCTCGACTGGCCATAACCGGAAATCCTTGGCCAGGGTCGCAGTGATTTACTGGTAAGAGTTATCAGTAGTTTCACGCTTGTTATGGACCTTACATCGGCATGACTTATCAAGCTACTGGGGTCTGACGTTTACCACCCCTAGGCGAGATATGCGACATATCAGACGAACAGACCGGACTGTACGGTAAGTGTTACTGGTTGGATTTACAGGAGTGTGAGCGGGCTTGCTCGTTGATCTTCTGATCGCTCAATACCCGGGTGGCCTTTAAGTTTAGCAGACCGCTTGCAGCTTGTGGGTGTTTGATATGATCATCACCTACTGCCGGCGTATTGACGAGTCTTTAGAGTCCTACACAGAGGTTTCTTGGCTCAAGCGAAACAAAATAGGAGCGCATGTGAGATATGTGCGGGACCGAGAATAATACCAGTATGTGATACTGAATTCTATTCTCGCGATTTGTATCATTGGACGGTTATATTTTATATAGCCGGGATACCGAATCAAGTGTTGATTCGATACATTGATACACTTGATATTAGTCGGTTATATGCAATATGACCGGATCATTAAATCAAATGTTGATTTAATGATTTAATGTATAATTATATATTTGATATATTACTTTACATTAACTAGTATTGGTCCACTTAAGATTATTTTCTCACTTGATTGTGCACATTGTATATATGATATATGTTTGTGCACTAGTTTGTATCATGTTTGATGATACATGCAAACTTGGGTGTGTGTTTACTTTAAACCATGTTTAGGTTAATGGTTAGGGTTTTGTTATCTTTTCTTGATTATTTATTTTCTTTATTTATTTTTGGGCAAGAAATAAAATGGCGGCTTCTTTTGTTTTTTACTTGAAGCTTCATGAAGCTTTGACCATTTTGTTTCTTTCCTTAACCTAACCATTCACCTAAACCCTAGTTTAGTCTCTACACTAGTTACACTCATCCATGGTTGCTAAAATGATAACCATCATTTGATTTTCTTTTTGAAAAAAAAATTCACTTTCTTTTCTTTCTTCTTCTTCTTCTTCATGAAGAGAAGAAACCATTGCTAGAAATTTCCAAGTGATGAATCCAAGTGAAAAATCAAATTCCAAAGTGAACCCACTTCCTATTTCTTCATCCTCTACCACTTGCCATGTAGTAGAGTGTGTTATCTTCACAAGTTTTATGACCAAGTGAAGATGGAGCTTGAGTTTGATTTGCCTCGACGTAGATCATCTTCGGTATCGAAGTCAACGACCTAGCCCGATCATTTCTCTGATGAAACCGACAAGAGAGTCCGGGATTCCGATGATCGCAGCGGAGGGACGTCAACACGGAGCTAGAGAAGTGGAGGACCGGATCTACAAAGGTTGTAGTCACTTTCCTTTTAGTTAAAGTTGTTAACTTGCATTCTATCGCCTTACCTCTAGTTAACGATCTAGTATAGGGTTCTTTGGCACATGAAAATTTTGAATTGGACATGGTTGATCAGTTATAGAACCCCATTAATGTGCCTAGGAACCCTACAGATGTAAGGTCCATAACAAGCGTGAAACTACTGATAACTCTTACCAGCAAATCACTGCAACCCTGGCCAAGGATTTCCAGTTATGGCCAGTCGAGCATAGCGCAACATCAACCCCCAATACCGGGAGAGATGAATCCCCTCCTATCGCTCATTACCTCCATGTGAATCGGGACTGTACCCAAAAACCACCTGTTTGCACGACTCGGTAGAGCCGTGGTAGGGTAGAAATCAAAGCACAGTGGGAGACACATAAGACTCTATGACGATCTCGGGTCAACAGACTAAGCTGTACCAGTGTCACCAGAGAACTGCCATCTGACGTGAGGTATAATACCATCTGGGAGTTCTAGGCGAGTCCGTTCAGTGTACCCAGTCTCCACTGAGCACCCGCATACCAGCTCTGATGTCAAACACCAATGGATATGGGATCATCTATCGCCCATCACATGGGTCGAGAAGATATATGCTAGTCTACTCTGGAATATAGATGCCCCGTCTCGATATTCTCACGACTAGGAACATTGAAGGATGTACTCATGGACTACCCAGGCCCCACTAGTATGATCTGCATCATAGTCCTGCAAGTCGAGTACACATCCTAAGGGCTTTATCAACATGTAACAGAGAGACAGTAAGTATACATGTTAAGATAAAGAGCAACCAGATAGCGTACTATCATGTCGAGCAAGAAAGTCCTACCTATATATGTCACAGCATCCACTACAATATACATCTCATGTACAGTAATGGCCTTTAGGGCATACATATAACTAACAACTTCTTGGTACATTTCCAAACCCATGGATACAAACCAATGGACCGTAATGTCCTTAAACTAATCTTTATGGACTACGATGTCCTTAAACCCAATGGACCGTAATGTCCTTAAACTAATTGTGGACCGTAATGTCCTTAAACTAATCTTTATGAACCGTAATGTCCTTAAACTAACCTTTATGGACCGTAACGTCTCTAAACTAAACTCTATAGACTATGATGTCTTTAAACTCTATGGACTATGATGTCCTTAAACTCCACGGACTATGATGTCCTTAAACCCAATGGACCGTAACGTCCCTAAACTAAACTCTATGGACTATGATGTCCTTAAACTCCACGGACTATAATGTCCCTAAACCCAAGGACCGTAACGTCCTTAAACTAAATTGATAGGGCCCAAATGCTCTTTCATTGGATCTAAATGATCCTAAAACCTTGTTAAGTAGATCTTAGTCTAAAATTAGACTAACGTATGCTTAACAAACATTTAAGTTGATCTTAATCTCAAACGAGGTTAACGAGCCTTAAATCCACCAAACCCAAATCTAAGAAAATACGGATTTGGACTAATCCCCGCCCTACGGGCAACAACATAAATTAGTCTCCGTATACAATCCACGGGCAACCAAAAACAAAATAAACACACACGACACGAAGTGAACATCTGGAGAAGGAGAAAGTGGTTATCGTAACCTGATAACATAATTAACTGTAGGGGCTTGGCCCTGCATGGAAAAGCGTCCCCACAATCAAAAAACCCTCGCAAACGAGGGGGAATCTGACGAAGTCTGCAACAACGGCCGCATCCATCCAAACCTCCGATATACGGTGCCATAAATCAACTTGGTATCTTCGGAGAGGTGGACGGATAAACCCAAATAGTATCTGCCCCCAAATTCAGGCAAGACGACCTATGCGGTTTCGTTTGTGTTTTCGGCGGTAAACAGATTCTGGCACGCCCGGTGGGACTTTTTTCTCTTTCCACTCCACACTTCGTGTGTCATGTTTTTCCGCGATCAAATAATTGCGGTATATATGTTTGTGGTTGCCCTTGGGTGATGGGATACTGAAACCGGTGTTTCGTCTTTATGAAAAATGGCGTTTGATTCTACCCTAGCAACTCAGGCTTTGTCATATCTGGTGGAGTCAAGTATGGGTCACTTGCAGCCTCAAATCTCTGCAATTCGTCTCTTCAAGAAATCAACGGGCTTCAATTTAGGTCGATACTCCCACCTCCCAACCTCGGTGCCTCAACGCCGAGGGAGGAAGCCTAGAATAAGTCTGTCTTCCACAGGCAGGCTCCCCAAGATGCAGCTTTGCCGATAGAATCGGTCCTCAAACAACCGGCACCTGCCAAGGACCAAGGTCGATGCAGGCGGCAGAATATTCAAAATCTTAAAGGAAACAGGGGGCAGGCTCAGCAAAATCCTGAGGCTAATCAAATCCCGGCTGTAAGAAACGGTTAACGTCGATATCGGCATAATACAGAATGAGATGGGGGCAGTTCTCTGTATGGTCCTGTTTCAACCCCAATGGTGAATGTTGTTGTTCCAACCGGGAACGGCTTCAAACTGTTGCGAAAGGTCAGACAAAATTCTCCCATTGCAATATTGAAGAATCTCCGCAGCCCATGGAGATCCCACGAGAGCAGAAACCAGTTCGCTCCCTAAAACAACTTTCCTCGTCTATATATATAAGGTGTGGAAGCAGGTGAAGGGAACTCATTCCGAGACGGATCCTGATACAGCGGTTCCTCCCAAAACTAAAGCGGCTTTTCACAAAAAAGAGAGGCCTAATAAAGCTCAAGTTCCCGAAGTAAACTCTAAAGGGCAAAACTCTAAACACCCCAACCCTAGGGTCATGGTAGTTCATATAGTATATGTAGTGAATTCCAAAGACGAAGTTCGAGCTTCTACTAGTCACCGACCTCAAACTCAGTCCCTGATAAAAGTTCAACTGCAACGTGAGAAGATGTAGAAGATGCTCGCTTAGGCGGCAGCAAACGGTAATCCATCGCCTAAGGAAAATCCCGAGGACGCACCCAAATATAGAATAGAGAAGGAGTCGGATATTGATTTCCTAAAACGCGCTCTGAAAAAGGGAGATACAAAAGTGGCAGAAATGTCCACTAAAATGAACCAGATGGCCCTTCTGATTCAGAATATGGCTAGAATGATGGTTCAATCGGAACCACTGACAAATGAACCGCCGGTAGTCGGTCTTAAAAATAAGGATGACATTTCAGATCCTCTGCAAATCTCATCAACGGCTGAGGAGGAAATGATTCCTAAAAGAAAAGCTGACCACATATATCGCTCAACGAATCAAAACTCACTTTGCCAGTGAAGTATCAAATAGGCCAATCAAGAATGGTCGACCGTATCCGGCGTGCTCCGATCAAATACAGTACCCGCCAGAATACATATTTCGACTCTACATATACAAAGGAACCGGGAATCCTCACCAGCACATCACGCGATTTAAATTTATGTGCGGTAACACTGGAGAGAATGATATACTACTCCTCCGACAGTTCGTCAGCGGTCTTCGTATGGTATGAGAAACTCGCAAATGATTTCGTGAAGAGGGATTCGCTAATAAGAACGAACATACTACCGTGACGGCGCTGGTCAACGAAAGGGTTAGACCGAATGAGACTTGGGTTCAATATGTTACCCGATGGCGAAATCTCTGGTCAAATACAAGCAACGCATCGATGAAGTTGCAGCCATGGGAATGCTCATAGCCACCCTTGACCCAAATTCAAAGGCGTCCTCGTATATGGCCATTGTCAAGCCGACAACCTTCCAAGAACTCATGGATAAAATGGCTCGATTGGATCAAATGGGTCAAGACTCTTTCTCATCCGATGATGACGAGTGAAAAGCGGAGGCAGGATGGTGTTTGTTGCCTACGCTCAACAAAAATAAGCGGCTCTGAAGCAACTTGTAGCCAAAATAGCGACGGCGTGGGCACTCGTTCCCCCCGAGATATACACATGGGGTATATTTCTCACCGGCGGAAGAATCTCTATGTAGAATAGTCCTTTCTTCTCAAAGGACAGGAAGGATATTAAGGGTCCTACAAACAGGTCCTGCAATCTAGTGGAATACCCCGCTAAAAAAAAGACGGTATTTCTACAAGCAAGATGGGCACGGATGGAAACCCGAAAGGGCGCCGTGAGTAAAAACAGCGGGACTGCCGGTGAGCTTGTGAAAACCCGGAAGGACGCGACCTCGTTAAAATAAATACACTTACGAGATCCTCACGACTCGTGAGGAGAATTCCCCCCTGTGAGACCCTCACAGCTCATAGGATTCAAAAGCCTTAAGTTACAGGGATCTAGACCTGTTCTTAAGCCGTCATATCTCTCAAATTGCCCTACAGGCCTTCCATATTGACCCTTGTATACAATCTATGGACACGAATAAGTATTTCTTTGCCAAGTTCTACGAATGGCAAGAAATGTCCCCATATGGTGAATAACACGTGTAGGTCCTCTCGACTTATAAGGAGAAAACACTCTTATGAGATCCTTACGACTTATAAGAGAAAACACCACTTAGGAGTCCTCACGACTTCTAAGGAGAAAATACACCTATGAGATCCACACGACTTGTAGGGAGAAAACCCTTTATGAGACCCTTACAGCTCGTAAAGTCGAATGTCTTAGTCGACAGGATCCTTACCCTGTTTACTAACCCTTCTTTGTCCAAATCGACATGGGTAAATGATGACTCGCTCCTGGAAATATCCCAGTTATAGCGATACTGATGCCTAAACAGTTGTTAAACTCTAAGCTAATCTCTCCGGCAAATGATGTCCCTACAACCATCTAATGAAGAAGGGGACCCCGTTCGTCTGGACTCAGAAATGCCAAAGTGCACGTGACGAAATCAATTAATACCTGCAGAACCCACCGATACTGACCACTCCGGTCAAAGAAAAGCCCCTCATTCTGTACACAACAGCCCTTGAAGGTTCTCTAAGCGCGCTATGGGCACAGGAGAATGACCAAAGAAAAGAGAGAGCCCTCTACTATTTGAGTCGAGTTCTCCTGGGGACAGAAAACAACTACTCCCCTATCGAAAAACACTGCCTGGCGCTAATATTCGCGATAACGAAGTTTCGACATTATGCTTTGGCGCATGAGGTTCATCTCATATCAAAGGTGGATCCTCTCAAATATGTCAAAAACCATTCTAATAGGAAGGCTTGCTAAATGGGCCCTCCTCTTGATGGAGTTCTCGATAGTATATCGACCCCTCAAGGCAATAAAAGGCTAGGCCATCGCCGACTTCCTTACTGAGCACCCGATACCTGGCGACTCACCTTTAAATTGCGAACTACCAGACGAGCAAGTGTTTGACATGATCAACGGGGAGAAAGGAAGGAGTGATACCCGATGGGAACTCTATTTCGACAGAGCATCTTCCATAAAGAAGCGATAACACAACACCCCTATAATCAAATCGGGGGTAGGCTTTATCTTCATGACTCCGCAAAGAAGGATAATGCGCTTTGCCTTTTCCCTGACAGAGCCGAGGACAAAAAATGAAGCAGAATATGAGGCTTTAATAGAAGGTCTTGAGATCGCTGTCGACATGGGAATCGAAAACCTCCTCATATACGAAGACTTCCAGCTGGTCTTTAGTCAAGTAAACGGCGACTATCAAATATACAAACCAGAGTTGGTAAAGTACGGCGAGAGAGTGTAACAATTGCCGACTCAAATCCCTTCCTACGTCCTAGAAAGAATACCGCGTGCAGAAAATAGTATGACGGATGCGTTAGCTAAACTCGCTAAAGAACTGGCTGACGAAAATCTCGATGACGAAAGGATCATTGTACAAAGCCGTCGGGTTCTTGCACCAGCAGAAATATCTCTAGAGTCGTCTGAAGAAAAGGAAGCGACCGAGGAAACAGCCTTGCAAATTGAAGATCAAGAAAGAGCTAAGGATTGGAGAGATGTCCTTATAGATTACTTCAAATCCCGTCGAACACCTGAAGATGCGTTCTTAAGACATCAGCTCATGAAAAGAGCTCTGTCTTTTGCCTTCGTCAATGATACTCTGTATAAGAGATCGTTCGACTCTCTATGGCTGAGATGCCTGGGACCAGAAGAAGCAAGGAGAGTCATCCAAGAAACTCACGATGGATTCTGCGGTTCTCATCAAGCCGGGCTAAAGATGAAGCTAAAGATCAAAAGAATAGGCTACTATTGGCCCACGATGATTCAGGACTGCCTTGAATACGTGAAGCGGTGCCACTCGTGCCAAATTCATGGAGACTTCATCCACCAACATCCAAACCCGCTACACCCAACAGTGGTAAGCTGGCCATTCAAAATGTAGGGAACCGACATAATTGGGCCCATTGAACCAGCGTCATCCAAAGGACATCGGTTCAGATTGGCGACAACTGATTACTTCTCCAAGTGGGCAGAAGCAGTACCGCTAAGAGAAGTGAAGACGGAGAATATTCTCCATTTCTTCAAGACACACATCATCTATCGGTTCGGCACTCCGCGACGGATTATCTCTGATAACGGGCCGGCCTACAGAAGTCATAAAATCAGCCGATTCGCACAGCAGCATAACATAGACTGGATATAATCTTCGGTCTATAATCCCTGAGCCAACGGTCTAGCTGAGGCTTTCAACAAAACCATGAAAAAGATCATAAAGAAGAAGGTGTCCAAAAATAAAAAGGACTGGCACGAGAGACTGCATGAAGCTCTCTAGGCGTATCGAACTACGTTCAAAACGGCTATGAATACAACGCCCTATGTATTGGTATTCGGTAAGGAAGCGGTACTCCCCCTCGAGATAGAGCTACCCTGACTACGAGTGGCAGTTCATTACGAGCTAACGGATGAAAAGAATGCTCATCTTTGGCTTGAGGAGTTTGACGCCCTCGATGAAACTCGTCTCATGGCGCAGCAAAACCTAGAAGCTTACAAAGTAAGGATGGCGCGCTCATACGAAAATTGATTAGGCCGAGGACATTCCGCCAAGGCGAACTCGTGCTAATCGTAAAAAGACCTATGATCCCAAATCGTGCCAAACGGGGGAAATTCAAGCCAAACTATGAGGGCCCGTACATCATAGACAAAGTCTACCAGCGTGGGGCTTACTTGCTCATGGATATGCATGGCGAAAGACCCTTCCGGCCAATAAACGGACGATTCCTAAAAAAATACTACGCCTGACGAGTCACGGCCCAGGTCAATGATAGATGATGACGCCTATGTCCGCTCGCTATCTTCCCGAGTCCAAACTCTATAAGTAGTACTCAGCGAAACTTCGCCGCAAAAAACTAACAAAATGGACCGCAATGTTCTGAAACTAGCTACGGACCGAAACGTTTTTAAACTACTACGAACCGCAGCATCCTTAGGGTAACGCGGCAAAAAAAACGGTACGTCCATAAGCGAAATGGGCACGGATGAAAACCCGAAAGGGCTCTGTGAGTAAAAACGGCAGGGCTACCGGCGAGTTTGTGAAAACCCGAAAGGGCGCATACTCGTAAAAAAAATTCATGCACACTTGCAAGGTCCTCTCGACCTTGTAAGGAAAAAATACCTGCGTGAGATCCTTACGACTCACAAGGGAGCAACACACTTAGGGATCCCCACGATTCCTAAGGAGAAATTACACTTACAAGATCCCCACGACTCGTAAGGAGAATTCCTTTATGAGACCCTGACGGCTCGTAGGATTCAAAGGCCTTAAGCTACAGGGATCTGGACATGTTCTTAAGCCATCACATTCCCCAGATTGCCCTACAAGCGGTTCAATATTGACCCTTGTATGCAATCCACGGGCACAAATAAATGTTCCCTCACCAAGTTCCACCAATGGTGCGAAATGTCCTCAGGTAGTGAACGACACTTGTAAGTCATCTTGACTTATAAGGAAAACACTTTTGTAAAATCCTTATGACTTATAAGAGGACATACACTTAGGAATCCTCACAATTCCTAAGGAGAAAACGCACCTACGAAATCCTTATGACTCATAGGGAGAAACACCTTCATGAGACCCTTACGGCTCATGAAGTCAAAAGCCTTAGTCGACAGGATCCTAACCCTGTTTGCTAAGCCACCTTTGTTCAAATCGACACAGGCAAATGATGAACTGCTCCTGGCAATATCCCAGTTGTAGCGATGCTGATGCCTAAATCGGTAACAAATTCCAAGTCCTTTCACGGCAAATGATGATTCGCTCATGGCAATATTCCAGTCGCAGCGATGCTGCTACTAAGTTTGGTATCAGGTCTTGAGCTCCATACTCGCAGCAAAAAGTCAGTGAGCTATAAATGCATATGAAATAGCCGAAATGATAGGGCAACTTGCAACAAAATCAGCAAGTAAAAGATATGCATACAAAAATAACCAAAATGATTGGGCAACTCGCAATAAAAAGTAGCGAGTAAAAAAAAAAAAGAAAAATAGCCAAAATGAATGGGCACCACGAAAAATAGCCGAAATGATTTGGCAATCACGACTTTCGCGATATAAAAAGCTGAAATGATAGAGTATCGCGGAAAAAAACTTTTGCCCTACAGGTAAGTCCATAATGACCCATGTATACAATCCATGGGCATAAGCGAAAGGGAACTACATTTCCCTACCGGGCTGCGTCAAGGGGAAGTCAGATCTCGACGACCACATCTACAGCCTAAAGATCAACAACGGCGTTTCTTCTCACTCCAACCGAATGCAAACATGACGTCAACAACCGACCACAGAATCACAACGAAGCGGACCATAGAAAAGTCCTTAGTTCCAAATCTCGACGGCCACATCTACAGCCTGGAGACCCACAACGGCGCTCCTCATCATTTCAGCAGGATACGGACGCGACACCACCAATCGGAGCCACAGCAAAGTCCCTAGTTCTAAGACTCTACGGTTCACAAACAACCTAGAGTCGACCCTGACACCGCAGAAAGTGGAGAAAGTCAAACCTGACACCACAGAAGCGGAGAAAGTCAACCCGACACCGCAGAAAGTGGAGAAAGTCAAACCTGACACCACAGAAAGCGGAGAAAGTCAACCCGACACCGTAGAAAGTGGAGAAAGTCAAACCAGGAAGTCAACCCGACACCGCAGAAAGTGGAGAAAGTCAACCCCGACACCGCAGCAAGCGGAGAAAGTCAACGAGAAAGTCAACCCTGACACCGCAGAAAGCGAAGAAAGTCAACCCCGACACCGCAAAAAGAGGAGAAAGTCAAACCCGACACCGCAGAAAGCGGAGAAAGTCAAACCCGACACCGCAGCAAGCGGAGCAAGTCAACCCTGACACCGCAGAAAGCAGAGCAAGTCAACCACGACACCGCAGAAAGTGGAGCAAGTCAACCCTGACACCGCAGGAAGCGGAAACAAGTCAACCAATAATCCTTCGGTTCATCTCGATCCATAGGGGAAAACCTTAGGCAATGGGGATAAGGACCCGTGTCCTAAGCATTAGGACCCTGCAAGTCGGCCCAAGATGGGCCATTGTTTACCATTCATGGTTAACACTTTCCAAAGTCGAATCTCGACAAGGATGAAAACAACCACTTACGAGTCCTCTCGACTTGTAAAGGGGAAAAATTCTCTTGTGAGATCCTTACGACTCTCGAGAGAAAAATATATACTTAGGAATCCTCACGATTCCTAAGGAGAAAATACACCTATGAGATCCTCTCGACTCGTACGGAGAAAAATCTTTATGAGACTCTCACGGCTCATAAATTGAAAAGTCTTAGGCAGCAAACCTGAACCTGTCTCCTAAGCCCTCAATTCCATGGACCTGCATAACTCTGCACTACTTCACCCAAGTACATACTTACATGGGCAAAGTAGTGGGGGCATTTGTTCCCTTATAAAAATTCAAAAAGAAAAGGGGAAGGGAAAATTCCCCACTAATGGAAGCATCACGTGTAAGCACGTGATCATCAATCCCTTACAAAGAGACTCAGAGAAGGAAAGGAAAAACTTCCCGCTAGTGGAGCGTGATGCATCTGTATACAGAGTAAGCAGCTCCGCTTAGTAAGCAGCAATTAAAGCCTCACGTGTAAGCACGTGATCGTCTTTCACACAAAATGTATAGGACCCGGTTATAAAACAAACAAAGAGCAGAAAAGCTCATGTGTTACCACGTGATGCCTTCCCTCTATTTGGACTACTGCATACAAACGAACCAAGTTAATTCTGTGAAAGGTCATATGCTGCACGTGATAAATCTCAAATGCCTTCTGAGCCGATAGAATTAAATTCTAAATATAAGGATCTAAATCCTATTTGAAAAATATTTTCTCAATCTTTCTAAATAAGAAAGATCGTGCTCTGTAAATCAGAGCACCGTTGGATCAAAGATCCAATGGTGATTAAAAATCACCAAGATACAGAATAAGTTCCGTATGGGAAAATATTTTCCCAATCTTATTAAAAAACAAGAGAAATGTCTTCTGTAAAACAAAAGTCCTGGGATCAAAGATCCAACGATGGATAAATTCCTCAAATCAATTAAGAAATCTCTCAATAAGAGATTTTCTTAACTGAATCAATAAATCAGCCTCCCCTATATAAAGAACCCAAGACTTCAGGTCTGGTACAGAAGAACCCCCTCCATAAACTTCAAGTTCAATACAGAAAAGAAAGAGAGAAACCACCTCGTAAGCTTAATAGAAAAGATAATTTAATTCTCCAGAAAGAAGAAAACCTCCTGAAAGAGAAAAAGAAACTCTAGGTGAGAGAAGGAACAAAACACAGAGAATATCTCATCTCTTTTTCACCTCCATAAGAGTTTAAATCTTCTAAAAAGAACTTAGTTCTTCCTCTGGTTGAGATCTGCAGAAGCAGATCTCCCCACAAGTTGAGAATTTAATTTCCATCAGGAAGATTCTGCCATGCAGATCCAAAACCTAAGAAAAGATCTAAGTTCAGAGAATTTAATTCTCCCAAAAATTATATAGGAATTTAATTCCTCTGATAAAACAAGGGTTTAACCCTTCATATAAGAACATGGTTCTTCCTTATAGTGAAAGATCTGCAGAAGCAGATCTCCCTACAAGTTGAGAATTCAATTCTCATCGGGGAGATTCTGCCATGCAGATCCCAAACCTAAGAGGAAAAACTAAGTCCTAAGAATTTAATTCTTACAAAACAGTGGGCTTGAAAGTCTCGAAACTCAGGATCTCCATGCACGTAAAAAGATTGGCACCTGTTCCCCTCCGAATGACGGCGCGACGTAGAGACGTCTTGCCTGAGATTCGGGGCAGATGCTATTTGGTTTTATCCGTCCACCTCTCCGAAGATGCCAAGTTGATTTATGGCACCGTGTATCGAAGGTTTAGACGGATGCGGCCAATGTAGCAGATTTCGTCAGATTCCCCCTCGCTTGAGGGGTTTTTGATTGTGGGGACGCTTTTCCCTGCAGGCGCAAGCCCCTGCAGTTAATTACGCTACCGCATCGCGGTAACAACTTTCTCCTTCTCCAGATGTTCACTTCATGTCGTGGGTGTTTGTTTTTTTTGTGGTTGCCCGTGGATTGTATACGGAGACTAATTTATGTCATCGCCCGTAGGACATGAATTAGTCCAAATCCGTATTTTCTTAGATTTGGGTTTGGGGTTTTGGTTTGAGGATACGTTAGCAATATTTGAGGCTAAGATTAACTCAAACGTTTGTTAAGGACACGTTAGTCTAATTTGAGACTAAGATCAACTTAACGGGATCGTTTAGATCGACAAAAGAGCATTTGGGCTCTTTTGTTCTAGTTTAGGGACATGGTGGTCCATTGCCGGTTTAGGGACATGGTGGTCCAGCATTCCCATTTTGGGGATGGATATTGGTTTAAGGACGCATTAGTCCACGAGTTTAAGGACCCCACGGTCCGTATCAATGTATGGTTGTCGGGACCCGTCACCTCTCTGACGACGTTGAGGGATTACAACGACGAATATCAGAGGAGTTCAGAGATGTACCCTTGAACCGGGTGTAAATTGATTTGAAAGAGCAGTCGTGCTCAGTTCAATTTAATTTGAGGACTTACGGCCAGAATTGGGTTAAGTCCATTTGAAAATGTTTAACATTTTGTTCATGATTGGCCTGTTTAGGCCTTTGCTTGGGCTCTGCCCCCTTTTTAAAATAATGCACAGCATTGGGCTTTTTAATTAAATGCATAGCATTTATTTTGGCCTATTAGGCCTTTTTAATTGGGCTCTGTCCCTTTTCTTTAATAATGCAGAGCATTCAATGGTCTGACAGCGCGCCATGTGGCCTGTCAGGCGCTTTGCGCCGATTGAGGAGCGCAAGGCGCAAACTGTTGTGGAGGTGACACGTGTCACACTCTGGTGAGCGCAAGTCTGTTAGCGCAGTGCACTGCGCTAGTACGCTGCTGACACGTGGCGCGCTCTGCTGAGCGCAAGTCTGTTAGCGCAGTGCGCTGCGCCAGTGCGCTGCGCTAGTACGCTGCTGACACGTGGCGCGTTCTGGTGACTTGAGCCAATCCAAGAGCGCAACAGCACAAATTAGGAGTGCAGGGCACTGTACAGTAGCGCAGAGCGCATCTTGATCTAATTTAGATCAAAGAAAAGAATCTTTTTAGAGGTTCTACCTCAAGATTCAAGAACCGATGGTTCATCAAAAGGCAATGCCTTTATATAGATCAAAAAATCTAATCAATGAAGTAAATTACTTCTGTTTTATCTTTTTTCAATTAGATCTTTTTTTTGATCTTTTTTCTCTTTTTTTTTATCCAAGATCTTGATCTTGTTCTTAGATCATTGATCTTTTTAGAAGAAATTCTTCTTTTATTCAAAGGTTTACCTTTTTTCTTTCTCTTTGAATTCTTCTCAAAGTTTTTAGAAGAGCTCTTTGTATCTCTATCTTTCTGTGTTTTAGACTTGGAGTCTAGGGGCCTTTATATAGGGGCCAATTAGTTTCTTAGGTCAGTTAAAGAGATCTTTCTCTGATTGATTTAGGGATGTTTCCCCACCGCTGGATCTTTGATCCTAGGGCTTCTGTTTTACAGAAGATAATCTTCTTGTTTTAACAAGATTAGAAAGATCTTTCCAGAATTTTAATTCTGATTTAGTGCTGGCACAGTTGGCGCAAGCGCACCTGCGCTTGACACGTGTCGCGCAGCGCAGAGCGCAGCGCAACTGCGCTGACACGTGTCGCGCAGCGCAGAGCGCAAGTCATCTGAAGCGTTGCTTTCTTTATTTTTATTTTAAAACAGAGCCTTGCTCTGATTGGGTGCGCTGTCTTGGGCGCAGCGCTGGCGTGTCTGCTTTTGACACGTGGCGCGTTGCGCGTAGCGCAAGGAATCTGAAGCATTACTTCAATTTTTGAATTTTTGAAATTCAAATAGAGCTTTACTCTGATTGGGGGAAACAAATGTCCCCCACCGTTGCGCTCACGTGGCGCACACGTGAGTGCAGCGGTGGCAAAATTCCAACCGTCAGATCAACTCAGGAGTTGAAGGGGCGCTTAAGCGCTTATAAATAGGACCTTGGTCCTCCTCAGATGTTTATCATCTTCAAGATTTATACTTTCAGAGCCTTGCTCCCATTTTCAAGAACTTCTGAGCCTTGCTCTCATTTTCAAAGTTAGAACTTTTAGAAAAACTTTAGGTAAAAATTAACTTAAATTAATTTAAATTAATCTTAACCAACAGAGCCTTGCTCTCATAGATCTTCTGATCTAAAGAAAACCCCTTTGGAGTTTCATATACAGAGCTTTGCTCTCAAGAATCCATGGAACTAAAGAGATCTTGTTTCAGGGTTTCTTAACCCATGAACAGAGCTTTGCTCTTGGACAAAATATAGATCTTTTTGATCTTTTGATGAAGAACTCTCAAGAGTTTTTCATGGATCTTTAAGATCCCACACTTTCATTTCTAGGAGTTAATTTTTCATTTAATGGATTTTTCCGTCATTATTACAGAGCTAGGCTCTTTTAAGGAATTTTACCCTTGTGACCAGAGTTTGACAAGTGTCACTCTGTGACAGAGCTTTGCTCTGAAAAGGGAGATTTTCTCCTTGTCTCAAGGGATTTCTCATTTAATGAGAATATTCTTTTGGGGATCTCCTCATTAATTGACAGTCTCATCCAAAGATGGGGCTGTCTTACTAACCGATGCATTGTCATCTAGATTTTGTGGGTCCCCCTTTAGTCCCCTTTCCACTGCATTGCAGTGTGGTACAACTTTTAAAGTTCCAAGTGTCAGAAATTAAAAATTATAATACTGACAATTGATCTCCGTCCCTCTTCTTTTTGCAGGCAACATGTCTGCTGATCTGTCATTCCCGTTCTTCCGCTCAGAGGGAGGTTTCCCTGAGGCGCCAGTGGACCGGGAGGTTCTCGCTCTGATTAAGGATCACGTCCCGGAGCATAAGAACCTTCATCTATGGGGCAGCTGGTATAGTGAAATCATCAAGGGTCGCCGAAGCTTCTCTTGTGCGACGCTGTCAGAGCCGATCTCGTCGATCCCATATGCGGATGCACCCCCGGTGAACTATGCCGTGGAGGTCGTGAACTGGAATCCGGAGGATCTTCTCCAGCCTTCGATTGCTGCCATTCCCATGCAGCCGCCGGCAGCCGTGGACATTTTGGGGCGGCGCATATGCCAGGGTGAGGCACGCCCTTGGGGACAACCTTATAACATCGGATTGACCCCCTGACAATCGACCGGGTATTTGCAGTGGGCTAGGTATATCCTGTCAGCGAAGAAGACACATTTGATGAAGATTGGTCTGTACCCTGCAGTCTACGCCTCACTGTTCGAGTACCCTGTTCCTCCGACGTGGTGGGTTAAGGCCTTTGTGGAGCAATGGAACACCCCCACCCATACTTTTCTTCTGACGGACAGGGAAGTCTCCATCCCCCTGGAAAAATTTGCTGAGATTTCCGGCCTGCCAGCGAGGGGGGAGCACTATGAGGAGTTACTTCCTTCTGACGAGTATGTCTTCGCCACCAAACCGCTGGTAATGGGCCTAACGCCGGAGAATGCTATTCAGCACCAGTTTCCGAGCCTGGTGAAGGTGCTGAATATGTATGAAGGTCTCTATTTGGAATCGGGAATCCGGGGAGTTAGTTTTGCAGATTTTATCGCCTGCTTTATTCGACCGGAGATTCTATCGCAGCGGAGCGAGAAGTTCGCCAAGCTCGATGACCCCTTCGGCTTTGGCTTAGATCGTAGACCAGTACTGGAAGACAATCAAAAGGGTTTATATCTCCCCGATGCCGCCATCATGCCCTTATCGGAAATCGCCGCCCCGGGCATCGATGAGGAGACCTTCTTTCTTGGGTTTCTGGGATTATGGCTGTGCTGGTTCGCACTCCCAATGCACCCGCGCTACATGAGACCGTCCGTTTTCTACCCAGCGCATCGGATGGTGGCTGACATACAATTGTCGATCGGAATCGCCGAGCTGGCTCACCTATACCATGGACTCAGCGTGGCGGCGGACACAAATGAACCTGGGGTGCAACCTGCCAATTTCCTGATGCACTACTTCACTTCGTGGATGGAAATGCATGTGCTCGGGGTATTTGGCATTCATAAGAGCCCATCGTTTTTCGAGAAGTGCAGACTCTCAAGAGTTATGCGGCCGATTGGTGCCTCGATTGTGAATCCGTCTCCGCGGGAGGCTAGGGGGTTGCTTCTTCGTCCGCACATGGTTAGGGCGAGGATTTCTTTCATGGACAAAATCGTGACCATCGGCCCGGAGACCTCCAAGGCGGTGTTGGCGCTGCGTGATGGTTTCAAGGACGGGGCCTCCGTATTGAAAGCCCGGGAAATTCTTCACTTATACTCCATCCGGCCGGGCTTCCTGGTGTTCAGGAAAAACAACATGGCGCTCTTCATGAGGTACAACCCCCATCGGTTCGCCCAACAATCAAGCTATAACCAGGGGGTCCCACTGGAGGCATTTTTGGAAAAGCCTGCGGCCACCAGGGAAGGGATACGGAGCGCGCTGCACCATTTTATGCGACTGAACACAGGCTCCCACTTCTTTATCAGCGAGCCGAGCTGCGTCCCCCGGGCCCTCCACGTGTACGTGGCTTGGTATGCGCACGCGATGGGTGCCGTCATCCGGGAAGAGAAGCGGTTGTTGGTGCGCCCCTGGCAGCGACCGCAAAGCTCCCCTGAGGCCAAGGATTCTTGTCGTTCCTCCGCTAAGAGATACTGGAGCTGAGCCACCGCGCGTGTTGAGCCTTCCGTGCGAATTGCCTCGTGATACCGTGGACGTGCCCCCAGCGTCCCGTGTTCTGGTGGAGACGGTGAATGTGGTTTCGCCTGAGTCCGGCGTGGGCTCGGACATCGGGACCCACCGTCCCAAGGTGCCCACGAAACGTAAGTTGATTTTGGGTGCATCCGGGGTTCGCGCGCAAAAGAGGAAGAAGAAGTCGGTTCTTTCTCTTGATGCCATACTCGGCTTAGAGCCTCAGGCCCCTCTTACCGAAGGCCTAAGTGAGTATGGAACCAACGAGGGTTTCGTCGTGGCACCAGAAGACACCGACCTCGACGCCGCTATTGCGGCTTCTGAGCGATCGGCAAGGCTAGAAGCGTGGTTGGCTAAACTCGCGCAATCAGGTAATCACCAGTTGTATTCTTCGTCATTTCATCGTACTTTTATCATTGTTTTTGACTAACGCTTTTCCTTTTTAAACAGGTATTTCTACCGAAGAAGCCATCACTGCTTCCCTCAAAACCTTCCAGGAGGAAGAGATGAAACGCACTCTATCGGGTGTTGGTATGTCTCGGCTGACTGAGTCTTTGTTCTCCTTTTTATGGCCAATCTAATCCTTTCTTTGTCTCTTTGCAGGGGCCGCGGGATCTACTGCGCAAGCCGATGCGGGGATTCTCCCCAAGCCAGATACCGATGTTCCGGCCTCTTCGGAATTGCTGCAAGAGACCCGACTCAAAAAGCCGATGATGGATGCCTTGAAGGCTCTGGAGGCAAGTCTAAATGCGGACGACGACGCCTTGCTGAAGGAGGCCTCCAAGAGATCCGTCGTGACGGCCAGGGAGGAAAGGAAGTGCGCGCAACGAAGGAGCGCAGCGCTGCTTTGGCCGTTGGAGCGGGCCTAAGTGCCGTTACTCCCGCTGCTACTCCTTCCGAGGAGCCACCGGTCGCCTTGTCTACTGCTCATAGACGGGCGGTGTGTGCAGCTCGAGAAACCAACGATCAATCCACCTCAGGTAACGTATTTTTCGAGGCTTTGTTGTAAGAGTTGTAAAACTATCGGTTCTTACACATCTTATCCTGCAGGGCCGAGTCCAACTGAAGGAGCGGCGGCGACCGTCGAGCCTGAGGGGATGGTGGAGAATGCAGCAGCCGAAACCGAGGCGACGGTAGGCGGTGCAGTCGTAGTTGCCGGGCCCGAGCTAGTGGCTGACGAGACAGTCATGCCTACTATGCCTGAGAAGGTTGCCGATGCCGAGCCCGAGGGGGGTAGGTGAGACGGCTGCTACGACCGAGCCTAGGGCAGTAGCGGATGGAGCGGCTGCGACCGATGAACCTATGGCAGTGGTGGACGAGACGGTCGCGACCGCTGAGCCCGAGGGGGTAGCGGGTGAGACGGGCATGATCGCTGATGGCGAGACGGACGCTCTTTCTCAAGAGTCGGGCGCCGCTCCGATCATCGCTCTCCCCGCTTAAGGCTCCTTGTCGTCTTCCGGCGTCGCGAGCGTGACGACGGCTCCCGTAGAGTCTGGCGATGAGGCAACGGGAGGTGAACTCATGCCAATGGAGGAGGGAGACGCCGCCATTTCGGCTGGCGACTCATCAGGTAAATTTTGGGTTACCGTCCTTCTTTTTTATTCTGCAATCCTTCCTGACAGGGCTTATCTTGTTTCTAACGCAGGTGCAGCTAGTGCTGATGCCCTTTTACTCGAGGGAGCGCCGTCAGTTACTGCCCTGACGGTGGCCATATCTCTACCCTCTCTCGTACCGTCGCAAATGCTGGAAGGTATAGATTTGTGACTTATCAGCTTCATTTTTGTGTTGCATAATCTATGTACTGACGTTGTACTATTGCGTCTTTGCAGGAGTGCTTTTTGATCATCTTTACCAGGTGCTGCACCCACACTTCTCCTTCCCGTTGGAGCTTGCTTCCTCCAGCGGCGCTGGTGAGTATAGTTTTCAATTAATTCCCTTTCTTTTTTCAATAATGGAATTATTTCTGATCTTTCCTTGCCCTGATTGCAGTGCTACAGCTCGAAGGAGGAGATGTAAGATCAGTCGCGCCACCGGTCCTCCCGGCTTTGCCACCTGCTGCAGCCGGTATAGTAGATCCTACTGTTCATGAGTCGCCTGTATTTTTAGGTCCGTCATCTGATTGTGATTTGTTTTGCAGCTATCGCTCCGGTTCCGGCCCCCTTCGAGTCTCGCATCACGATGCCGGCAGGCCCATTCTCCAGGCGTCCGTCCTCAAAGGGTGCTGCGATGAGTTTGAGTATGCTGAGCGGATGCATCGAAGAGCTTGACACAGAAGATCCCCCATCTGCCGCAGATTTCGTTGCGGAAGTTAATCCGATGCTGGCGACGCTTGCAAATTTTCATAATGAAGGCGTTGTCGAGTCTTGGGTTAATCACTGCAGGGAGATCGAGGCCCGCCTGCATCAACTGGAGCTTACGCGTCCTGCCCCCGGGATCTTGGCCGCGAGCACTCAACGGGCGGCATGGATCGAGCAGAGCGCTTCTTACTTCCGCCATCTTGAACAAGAAGTTGCTTTAAGGCGTAAGGAGCACGGAGAGACTTCGAGCAAATCTGCCCGACTGCATGCTCAGGTGGATGCAAATGCTGCACGGTTGAAGGTTATCTTTGAAGGCCTTCTGCGATGCATCTCTAACGGGTTGACACTAAGGCAGCAGCTTGACATCGTCGAGCGGGATGCACCAAATCAGGAGGCAGCCCAGCAGGCAGTTGAGGAGCGGCTTTCATCCTTCCTGCAGCAGCGAGCTCAGGTGGAAGCAGAATTGGCGGTGGCAGCCGATCAGGAGAAGGCATTGAAGGAAGTGCGCGAGCAATTGATGGGGCTATTTAAGACGCTTCCTTCTCAGTAGATGCCTTTGTATCAATTATACACTTGTAATCTTTGAATAATATGTATACATTCTTTATTCTTTTATACGATTCGCCTTGTACTTAATTGAATTCATGAATAAAGATACACACATTTTCTTTTGCAATATCTCATGTCATCTCTGTGCTTTCTCCTTTCTTTTATTATCAGCATATTACCTTAGTAAACACGGTTGACAGATGATAGAGCGAGCATCTTGTATTGGCTTCTTCAGGAGGTAGTAATGGCTTAGGCCGCAGGTTCAGATCTGCTGCCTAAGACTTTTCAACTCTATGAGCCGTGAGGGTCTCATAAAGACTTTTCTCCCTACGGATCGAGAGGATCTCGTAGGTGTATTTTTTCCTTAGGAATCGTGAGGATTCCTAAGTGCGTTTTCTCTTATAAGTCGTAAGGATCTTATAAGAGAATTTTTCACTCTTACAAGTCGAGAGGACCCGTAAGCGGTTGTTTCCCTCCTTGTCGAGATTCGATTTTGGAGAGTGTGACCCGTGAATGGTGTGCAAGAGTCCATTTTGGATCGACTCTCAGGGTCCCAGTGCTTAGGAAATAGGTTTTTTAATCCCTGCTGCCTTAGGCTTTATCTCATAAGTCGAGAAGAATCGAGAAGTTCTCGCAAAGAAACTAATTTCCTCACGAGTCGAGACGAATCGAGCAGTTCTCGCAAGAATATCCGAACATCACAGTTAACCTCTGCTCTTTACGAAAGAGGTCCGTTAGGGTCTGTGGTACTTAGGGTTTTGTCCGTCATACCGTCGCATTGGCTGATGTATTCCTCGATAGGCAATCTTGTTATTCGGGTAGCCTTGCGATTGTCGTGTCTCTGATCCTTTCGGGGGCTGGACAAGACGTCTTCAAGCAATCCTCCTAGGCAGTTTGACCGTCGGAAGAGCAAGCGTTAGGAATTTTTCCATGCCGCTTTTTACTTGAGGTTAGTCTCATTTTAGAGAGCCCCGATGAGTCATAACCACTCCGCGCTGGTGTGGGATGATCTCCGATAGTCTTTCAGGCTTTATATGACTTGCCGTTAAGACCCTGAAGCTAGAAATTTGGCCTTTGCTTCGTTTGCTAGCATTGCGTCTGTTGTATCGAGACGAATGTCGCGGTCGTCTCTAGGTTGCTGGTGAACCGTCGAGGTTTGGAACTAGGGATTTTGCCGTAGCTCCTTTTGGTGATGTTGCATCTGCTGTGTCGAGACGAACGTCGAGGTGGTGACCACTCCGCACTGGTGCGAGATGATCTCCGATTGTCTTTCAGGCTTTATATGACTTGCCGTTAAGACTTGGCTCCATTGTTTGATGGAGCATGGGGAGGGAAGATGTGTTTCCTTCTTTGTTTGTGCCCCTGAATTGTATACAGGGATTGCTGTGATATCTCCTGTAGGGCATAAATTTTATTATATATATTTTTTATTTTATTTCTTTCCGCGATGCTCTATCATTTTAGCTTTTATATCGCGAAGGTCGCGATTGCCCAATCATTTCGGCTTTTTGTTTTATTTTCACTCGCTGCTTTTTATTGCGAGTTGCCCAATCATTTCGACTATTTCGCATGCATACATTTTTACTTGCTGATTTTGTTGCAAGTCGTCCCATCATTTCGGCTATTTTGCGTGCATGTGTGGCTTGCTGTCTTTTCGCCGCAAGCTTGGGATTAGACACCGATTTCGGCATCAGCACCGCTTCAACTGGGATATTGCCAGGAGCGAATCATCATTTGCCTCTGTCGATGTCGAACAAAGGTGGCTTAGTAAATAGGGTTAGGGTCCTGTCGCCTAAGGCTTTTAACTTCATGAGCCGTAAGGGTCTCATAAAGGTATTTCTCCCTACAAGTCGTGAGGATCTCATAGGTGTGTTTTCTCCTTAGGAATCGTGAAGATTTCTAAGTATATGCTTCCCTGTAATTTGTAAGAATCTTACAAAAGGGTTTTCTCCTTATAAGTCGAGAGGGCTTACAAGGGTTGTTCACCGTACGAACATATCCCTAGTCACGGATGAGACTTGGTTAGGGAAATGTTTATTCGCGCCCGTGGATTGTATACAAGGGTCGGTATTGAGCCACTTGTAGGGCAACATCGAAGGTTGTGGGGGTTGCTCAAGAACAGGTTCAGGTCTCTGTAACTTAAGACTTTCAAATCTTATGAGCCGTGAGGGTCCCATAAGAGAGTTCTCCTTACGAGTCGTGAGGATCTCGCAAGTGTAATTTCTCCTTAGGAATCGTGAGGATCCCTAAGTGTGTTTCTCCCTTGTGAGTCGTAAGGATCTCACGCGGGCGGTTTCTCCTCATAAGGTCGAGAGGACCCTATAAGTGTTTTTTTTAACGAGGTTGCGCCCTTTCGGATTTTCACAAACACTAGCCGGTAGCCCTGCTGTTTTTACTCACGGAGCCCTTTCGGGTTTTCATCCTTGCCCATTTTGCTTATGGACATACCGTTTTTTTTTATTCTCTTTTTCTTTTCTTTTTTTTTTATATAACGAGGTTGCGCCCTTTCGAGTTTTCACAAACACTCGCCGGTAGCCCTGCTATTTTTACTCACGGAGCCCTTTCGGGTTTTCATCCGTGCCAATTTTGCTTATGGACATACCGTTTTTTTATTCTCTTTTTCTTTTCTTTTTTTATATAACGAGGTTGCGCCCTTTCGGGTTTTCACAAAGACTCGCCCGTTGCCCTGCTGTTTTTACTCACGGAGCCCTTTCGGGTTTTCATACATGCCCTTTTTGCTTATGGACATACCGTTTTTATTATTTTTTTTATTCTTTTTATTTATCGGCTTTGGGATATTGTAATCCACCGTAGTTTATCGATATCTCGGTCAACAGCTAGTTTTAGGACGTAGTGGTCCGTCATTAGTTTAAGGACGTTCTGGTCCGTTGTTGAAGAAGGCCGGCTACTACTTATAGAGTTTGGGCTTAGGAAGATAGTGAGCGGACATAGTCGTCTTCATCTATTATTGACCTAGGCCGTGACTCGTCAAGCATAGTATTTCTTCAGGAAGCGACCGTTTATTGGCCTGAAAGGTCTTTCACCGTGCATATCCATGAGTAGATAGGCTCCACCCTGATAGACCTTGTCTATGATGTACGGGCCTTCATAGTTCGGCTCGAATTTTCCCCGCTTGGCGCGATTGGGGATCATAGGTCTTTTGACCACTAGCACGAGTTTGCCTTTGCGGAATGTCCTTGGCCTGGTCAATCTTTCATATGAGCGCGTCATCTTTGCTTTATAAGCCTCCAGATTTTGTTGCGCTATGAGCTGGGTTTCGTCAAGGGCATCAAGCTCCTCAAGCCGAAGGTGGGCATTTTCTTCGTCGATCAGCTCGTAGTGGACTGCCACTCGTAGAGAGGGTAATTCTATTTCGAGGGGGAGTACTGCTTCTGTACCGAATACCAACGCGTACGGCGTTGTGTTCGTGGCCGTCTTGAACGTAGTTCGATACGCCAAGAGAGCTTCTTGCAGTCTCTCGTGCCGGTCCCTTTTTATTTTGGGACACCGTCTTCTTCACGATCTTCGTCAAGGTCTTGTTGAAAGCCTCAGCTAGACCGTTAGCTCAGGGATTATAAACTGAGGAATATCTCCAGTCTATGTTGTGTTGTTGTGTGAAGCGGCTGATCTTGTGGCTTTTGTAGGCTGGCCCGTTATCGGAGATGATCCGTCGCGGAGTTCCAAACCGATAAATGACGTGCGTTTTGAAGAAATGGAGGATATTCTCCGTCCTCACTTCCCTCGGCGGTACTGCTTCTGCCCATTTGGAGAAGTAGTCAGTCGTCGCCAAAATGAATCGATGTCCCCTGGACGATACTGGTTCGATGGGGCCGATTACGTCAGTCCCCCACATTTCGAACGGCCAGCTGACCACCGTTGGATGTAGAGGATTTGGGTGATGATGGATAAAGTCCCCATGAATCTGGCATGAGTGGTATTGCTTCGCATATTCGAAGCAGTCCCAAATCATTGTGGGCCAATAGTAGCCCATCCGTTTAATCTTCAACTTCATCTTCGGGCCTGCTTGGTGAGAACGGCAGAGTCCGTCGTGAACTTCCTGAACGACTCTTTTCGCCTCTTCAGGTCCCAGACATCTCAACCACAGAGAATCAAACGACCTCTTGTACAGAGTATCATTAACGAAAGCGAAAGACAGAGCTCGTTTCATGAGCTGATGTCTTGAGGACGCATCTTCAGGCGTTCGACGGGATTTGAAGTAGTCTATAAAGACTTCTCTCCAATCCTCAGCCTTTTCCTGGTCTTTTATTTGCATAGCCATTTGCTCAGTCACTCCCTTTCCTTCGGATGATTCCGGAGATATTTCTACTGGGGCAAGCACCCGACGGCTTTGTACCACGATTCTTACGTCATCGAGGTTCTCGTCGGCCAGTTCTTTAGCGAGCTTAACTAGTGCATCTGCTTTGCTATTTTCCGCACGCGGTATGCTTTCCAGCATGTAGGAGGGGATTTGAGTCAGCAATTGCTGTACTCTCTCGCCATATTTCACAAGTTCGGGTTTGCATGTTTGGTAATCGCCATTTACTTGACTGACTACCAGTTGAGAATCTCCGTATATGAGGAGGTTTTCAATTCCCATGTCGATGGCGATCTCGAGGCCTGCTATCAAAGCTTCGTATTCGGCTTCATTGTTCGTCCATGGCTCTGTTAAGGAGAAAGCAAAGCGCATTATCCCTCCTTGTGGAGTTACGAAGATGAGGCCTACCCTCGATTTGATTATAGGGGTGCTTTGTTTGCTCTTCTTCATGGAAGACGCTCCATCAAAATAAAGTTCCCATCGGGTATCACTACCGTCGATCGCATCAAACGCGTGTTCGTCTGGCAGCTCGCAATTCAAAGGGGAATAGGCTGGTATCGGATGCTCAGCGAGAAAGTCGGCGATGGCCTGGCCTTTCACTGCATTAAGAGGCTGATAGGTTATCGAAAACTCCATTAAGAGCAAGGCCCATTTAGCGAGTCTCCCTGTCAATATGGCCTTCGATATTAAATATTTAAGGGGGTCCACCTTCGAAATGAGACGGACTTCATGCGCCAACGCATAGTGCCTGAGTTTTGTTATCGCGAAGATCAACGCCAGGCAGTGTTTTTCGATGGGGGGGTAGTTGCTTTCTGCCCCCAGGAGAACTCGACTTAAGTAATAAAGAGCTCTTTCTTTCCCTTGGTCGTTCTCTTGTGCCCATAATGCGCTTAAGGAACCTTCGAGGGCGGTTGTATAAAGAATGAGAGGCTTTCCCTTGACCAGAGCGGCCAACACTGGCGGATTCTGCAGGTATTGTTTGATTTCGTCCAGTGCGCTCTGGCATTTGTGATCCCAAACGAAAGGGGTTTCCTTCTTCATCAGATGACTGTAAGGGCGGCACTTGCCTGAAAGGTTGGCTATAAATCGCCGGATGTACGCGAGCTTCCCTTGGAGAGACCGCAATTGATTGAGAGTCCTTGACGGAGGCATTTCCATGATCGCCTTGATCTTTGACGGATCTATCTCGATACCTCGGTGTCGGACGATGAATCCTAGGAATTTGCCCGAGGAAACTCCGAACGCGCATTTGAGAGAGTTCATCTTCAAGTTGTATTGCCGAAGACGTTGAAATATGCTCGAGATGTTCCTCATACGATTTGCTTTTCACCACGAGTTCGTCGATATAGAATTCGACGATTTCATGTATAAGGTCATCGAAGATCTTCATCATGGCCCTATGATAGGTGGCACCGGCGTTCTTTAGACCGAAGGGCATCACTTTGTAGCAGAATATACCCAGCGGGGTCCGGAAAGCGGTATGCTTCTGGTCTTCAGGGTGCATCTTTATCTGATTATATCCTGATGAGCCGTCCATGAAAGAGAAAATCTCGTGAGTGGACGTGTTATCTATTATCATCTCGGTGACCGGTACTGGGAAATCATCTTTCGGGCAGGCTTTATTGAGATCCCGAAAGTCTACACATATGCGCACAGTCCTATTTTTCTTCATCACCGGAACGATGTTGGCGATTCAATCGGGATACTGAACTTCCTGGATAAACCCAGAGTCGATCAGCTTCTTAACTTCGGCGTTAATGCTCATCTCAAGCTCGAGCCGCATTCTTCTCGGTGCTTGTTTGATTGGTTTAACGTCCGGGGATATCGCCAATTTATGCACAGCAATTTCTGGATCTAGTCCTGGCATTTCGGAATAGTTCCATGCGAAGCAATTTTTATACTGCATAAGCACGTCTTTTAATGAAGCCACCCTTCTTTCAGACAACAGCTCACTAACGAATGTCGGTCGCGGGTCGTTCCCCAACTCAATTTTCTTAAGGTTATCCGCCGTGGTGTGTATCCTATCTTCCAGCTCTTTTGGCGCTGGTGGGAATTCTGAGATCACCTCATCATTGCTGTTTTCGAAGCACCAAGGAAGGTCATCCATATTCTCGGGCTCTTCTTTTGATATCGTTATCATATGACAAGCACGAGCTCGCTTCCAAGACCGATGTGGATCTGGTTCTGTTCTCACGGCTTTGGGTTCATGCTTCTGTGGCGGCGTTACCCTCCAGCTGTCAGATAGAGCAAACTTGCCGAGCTGATACTGATCTTCGACCCAATTCTTGAAGGTGAAGCAATCTTCGAGAGGGTGCCCTATTACCCTGTGATAAGAGCAATAGTTCGGGCGTGAGACTTCGCCTGCTTGTTCGGGGTGCTTGGACTCCGGAAGTGTAAGCATTTGGTGCTTTATAGCTAGGTCAAGTATCTTCTTTGTCTTGTCTTGAGGAAAAGAGTATGCTCGACTCATCTTCTTCATAAGGGACAAATCCGGACCGCTCGATTCCCGACTGCGTGGCTTCTTGGTCCCGCTTTGTCGTTGCTGAATGTCTTTTCCGCTTTTTGACTTGTTTCTGCCTCTGCGTCGGACCTTTTTTACAACAGGTTGACAGGGAGCGGCATTTTCGTCTTTCATAGCCTGTTGAAGGAGGCGTTGCATCCTGGCTTTCTCGTAGATGGCCATTTCGCGGTTGTGGTTATCTCGAACTTTTTGAACAGTTTCCCTTATAAGCTTGTCCATTTGTTCTTCGAACGACGGACTGGGCATTTTTACGTCAGGGACTTTTTCTGGTTCAGGGTTAACATCTTCCCATTTACCATCCCCTTCTTCATCAAAGTTATGCACGACATAGCAGTCGCGGAGTAGCTCCCGTTTCTTGGACCGAACATATCCAAGCCCGATTGCTTCCATTCTCCCGCTAGGCAACTTGTGCTGAGTTCCGGGAACGTTCCAGACCCTGTCATAGAATTTAGCTTTTCAAGCGGTTTTTTTGAAGGGTATCCCTTGGCGCTTCAATAGCCTTTTCAATCCTTCCGTGTAATATTTAGGCAGACGGATGGGCTGAAGCCTATCAAGCATAGGATTCGCACCGTGCCAGATTTATTTTTCCACTTTAGTTTCCCTAGAGCGGTAGAATAGAATCGCCTTTTCGCCTTCTCACCTGGGAGGGACATAGAACGTCTGCAGCTCTTCTACACTGTAGGTATCAAGCGCGTCAAGTTCTTTATGATGTTTAAGTGGAACCATGGCGACTTGCAGACTTTGCTCTTCATCAACGAAAGTTTGTATTGAAGGCCGAGCAGAGAATATAGCGTAGACTTCATCTTCCGAATCGCTATCAAAGATCAACATGGGAGCGGACGGTCCCGGCTTGTTGTGTTGGGGTGGACCCGAATAAATCATCTCTTTCTCTTCCTCGGTATCACTCCCGAAGACAGGGATGGTGGTGATAGCTTTGTTCTCCGGCTTGTGACACCTCTCCGTGTCTTCGAAATTTGGCAAGAAGTATTTTGCATCTTCGTACTTACGGACCTCGTTTACGGAGAATGGGTTCAACTCTCCTGTTATGGTATACTCGAGACCATCCTCAAAATATTTCATACACTGATGCTGTGTAGAAGGGATGATGTTGTACTCGTGTAACCAGGGTCGGCCGAGCAAAGCATTATAGAATGTCTTGGCGTCTATGACGTGGAATTTAATGTCCGTGACGAGTAGCCCAAAGCGTAATGTCAGTATCACAGACCCAAGAGTCCTGATGATTGAGAGTCAAACCCGGAGATGGTGATCTTATCCCGAGCGAGGTGCTGGACGCTCATGCAGATTTCCTTCAATACTCGTACATTGTGGAGATTTACGGAAGACCCATTGTCAGCCAAGATTTTGCCTATCTTTATATCGTGGCAGTACCCTGAGACATAGAGGGGACGATTGTGTTCGCATGTCCCAAGAAGGAGGTCTTCATCACCGAAAGTGACATCAGCTGTGTGCACTTCTTCCAGCTCGTCCTTCATCTTTTCTTCGGCGAGAAAAGCTTGGAATTGCTCCGGCTCTTGTAGCGCTTTGATCAATGAATCTATTGCTTCTTTTGATAGTAAGAGGGCATCGAGAATACCGAGCTGTGAGGGTAACTTCCTCAAGTGTGCCAGAACGTTATAGTCCACCTTATTTTTCTTTGGCGGGTCATTGGCGGTTAGCTCTTCCATGACTTGGTCATCTAGGGCGATATCCTCAGAGGCCTTTTCTTTTCCCTTATCTTTTTTATTTGAGAGTCCAAGAATCTTTTCGGGTAGCGTACGATTACGCGGCCGGATATTTTCGCAGGCCTTCGGCTCTTCCTCTTTTCCCGAGGTGGACTCTTTAAAGAGAGGGCTAAGAGCCATTTTCTCGTCAGAGTCGCTCCCGAATGTAAGAATTTGCGCTTCCCCGGCGTTAACCATGCGACAATCGCTGGTAGTTCTTATAAGCTCCTCGGTCGTACTTTTCCACTCCCGACGAGTTTTGCGCTTCTCCCGCTTAAAATGTTGCCGGTGAACAACATACCCCTGCCACCATCTATTGAAAGCTTTGCACTCTTCGGTGGGGTGCGAAACCTTCCGATGATACAAGCTATAGGAAGGGTGCATTTCTGCTTTGCCGGCAATGTTTCCTTCATAGGGTGGTAGCTTCATCCCCATTGATATGGCTTTAGCCAACCTTTTCCTCGTCTTGAATTAGTTTTTATCCGCAACGGATGTCTTTTGATTTGACGGGGGTGTCTCGACTCTTTCGTCTAGTCGCCGGCGCTTAGCCATTTCAAATATGACCGTCTCGCGTTCCCGATCAGCTTTACTTTTCAAAAGAGCTTCATTGAGGAATGCATCAATTGTTTCATCTGATGGCCCCAGAAGTTCCGGTTTAGGATCTGCCCCCAGCTTCTCGGTGCAAGGAGTTTTCTCATCGTCTGTAAACGAGTGGGAGATCATATGACAACTCGCCACGTAACCCTCAGATTCATCTGACGAGCTTTCTCCATCATCTTCTTCCTGAAAGACGTGGCTGAGGAACTCTTGGAGCGTAATGGGAGTCCGTGCCTTCTGATTATATTCCTCCAGCGTGTCAATATGTTTTTGTAAGTTCGTGCGCTTATCGCCAGGTTTCACGGGCTTTTTGGATCTTTCTTCTTCTTCTTTGAAGATTTTGACGGCTGGGTACAAGTGCTTGGGCCATCACTACCGATCTTTGGAGTTGGGCACGGCTTCAGCATCCCTTCGATGATCTGGGGTTCTAGCGGGTTCTTCCACCTGATTGACGGGCATGTCTTGAGATCATTCAGCATCCTTTTATTTTTGGCTGATAGCACAATCTCCCATGGAGCTTCTTCAACAAGGGAGCACGTTGCCCCCGGCATATTCACCTTTTTAGGGGTATGAGGTTGCGGCGGGTTCACCTTCCATTTTTCGGACAACGCGAACTTTCCTTGTTGGTATTGGTCTTCAATCCAGTTTTTGAAGAAGTAGCAATCTTCGATCGGATGACCCAATACTCGATGGTAGGGGCAGTAATTGGGATTATTGACGTCGCTTGGCTGCAACGGACGTTTTGAATCTGGCAGATTGATGAGTCCGTTGCGCACTGCCAGCTCGAACAGTCTTCTCGTTTTATCTTGAGGAAATGAGTAAGGACGTCCTAACCTCTCCTCGAAGGATATGTGTGGACGCATATTGTTTTGACGGACAACCAGCTTCAAGTTGCTCGGTTGTTGTTGAGCATTGGCGACGACGATCGCTTTTCCTTTCCCCTTCTCATTATGAGAGTCCGGCTTTGGAGGAGACGGTCTATGACTCATCTGGTCCATCTGGGCTAGCTTGTCGATCAAAGCCTGGAACGTGGTCGATTTAAAGAACATCATGAACTGTGAAATAGTTGCATGAGGGTCTAGGGTGCCCATGAACATGCCCACCGCTGGCGCTTCTTCAATGCGTTGTTCGCATTTTGACCACAAGTTCCGCCATCGGATTGCATATTAAACCCAAGTTTTGCCCGGCTTTACTCTTGCATTGATCAAAGCTGTTATTGGAGTACGCTCGCTGGCGCTTGCGAAACGCTAGGTAAACAACAACTCCATTTCAGCGAAAGTTTTGACGGAGTCGTTCGGAAGCTCGGAGTACCATTCAAACGCCGTCTCCGACAAGCTGCCGACGAATTGGCGAAGCAGGAGCTTATCATCGCCGCCGGTGTTGCCACAAAGAGCCCTGAACTGAGCAACATGTTGATGGGGATTGCCTGTCCCCTTGTAGGCATGGAACTTCAGGATCGTGTAGCCCGGCGGGTATTTGATCTGATCATACCAGCTCGGATATGGTCGCCCCGTTTTGACAACTTGACCGGCTGCCTCAGTTGCCTGGTAAACTCGTATCTGCTGAGCAATATATTCATCCAGGGCAGCTTTGGAAATTGTCTCCTCCTTGGCTGTTGAAAGAGCCGGCGGTGGATTTGACGTTTCTCCTCTGTCATCTTCAAGGACAATCGGAGGATCTTCAGCAGGAGGATCCTGCTGGATCATCATACCCACCATGTCCTGGAACAGAAGGGTCATTCGTTTTATATTGGCTGCTTGTTCCGCAGCTTCTTTGTCCTTCTTTTCCAGTATTCTCCGAAGGAATTCGCCATCGGTTTCTTGCTCCTGGTGTTGATCCGAGGATGCTTCTGGGCTTTCTTTTGGCCCGGTGAGCGCGGCCATCGCAATCATCATTTCTTGAAGCTTCTGCTGCTGCTCTTGAGCTTTAGTCACCGATTGCGTAAGCGGTCTATGACCTGTGGATATACGGCTGTTCTTTTTCCCGGACGCCATGTAGACGGTGTGTACCACCATGCCCCCAGACTTAGGGCGTTTGGCTTCACTGCCTTTGACATTTGCCGCAGGCATGGGGATTTTTTCTGGCCTTCTTCTCTTGTGGGCCATCAAAGTTGAGGGGGCCGTTGCTGTGGGCACCCAGGTGGCCGTCGTCTTCCGTTGCTTAATAGGGCGGTTGTCTTCCTGTCGGGCTTTCGACTTCTTATGCTGATGGGAGAAGTTCGGATCAATCCCCGATTCCCGTACTCATCGCCAAGTCTTGTAGACTTTGGAAGACAGCCATGGAGGAGACTGCTCCGGCTTTGTTTCTACGACGGTCTCTACCGGTGGAGGAGACTTTTTGAGCACAGCAGTTGGAGAATTCCTGCGTACCCTGTTCAGTAGCTCAAAACTGTTCCCGGTTGGAACAGCAACATCAATTTCCACCGTTAGAGCTGGCGGAGTTAGCCCAGAAGGGGAGTTGCCCCCAGCCTTCCTTATCCGATGCCAGTGGCGACGTCGGGCGTGACGGGTTGTTGGGATTGGTTCAGCGACGACTTTATCTTGCCCCCTGTTCAGGTGAGGGGCTGTTGCCGGTGTCAGCCTCTTGAAAACTGACGTCCATTGAGAAACCGTGTCCAACCGGTCAAACACAGATTTCTGAGCGGGAGCGGGAGCGGGAACGGGAGCAGTCAGTCTCACAAAGACCGACCCTCTGGGAGGAAAAGCCGCCTTGACGACTTCAGGAGCAGCTATCTTCTTTAGGATGGCCACTTCAGGTATCATGGGCTTCTTGGTAGGCCCTTTAGAGCCCGAGTTCAGCCTGGTGAAGACTGAGGAATTGGACGACCCGTTGAGAGGGGCCGTGGGAGTAGCAAGTCGATCGAAGACCGACTTCTTTGAAGCTTCCGATAAGGGTATAGGGATGGTGAAGCTCGCTGGCGGGAGCATGGTCCCGAAAAACAGACCGGTAGTAGCTTGGGTAATTTGTTCCACCGGCATCGTGAATAGTGATGCCGCCTGCGGTCCATAGGCTACACCTCCAGGTGAGGCGGAGCGTCGGTTTCACTTGCAGTTGGAGCAGTTCGAGCAGTTAAACGCCATTGCTGTTTGATTTCTACGCCAAGCAAGAGACCAAATCTTAGTAACTTGAAACCCGAGGGCAACCATTAACAAACCGCGATTCGTTCGCGAATAGACGCACGAAGTGTGGAGTGGAAAGAGGAAAAAGTCCCACCGGGCGTGCCAGAATCTGTTCCCCTCCGAATGACGGCGCGATGTAGAGACGTCTTGCCTGAGATTCGTGGCAGATGCTATTTGGTTTTATCCATCCACCTCTCCGAAGATGCCAAGTTGATTTATGGCACCGTGTATCGAAGGTTTAGACGGATGCGGCCGATGTAGCAGACTTCGTCAGATTCCCCCTCGTTTGAGAGGTTTTTGATTGTGGGGATGCTCTTCCCTGCAGACACAAGCCCCTACAGTTAATTACGCTACCGCATCGCGGTAACAACTTTCTCCTTCTCCAGATGTTCACTTCGTGTCGTGGGTGTTTGTTTTGTTTGTGGTTGCCCGTGGATTGTATACGGAGACTAATTTATGTCGTTGTCCGTAGGACGTGGATTAGTCCAAATCCGTATTTTCTTAGATTTGGGTTTGGGGTTTTGGTTTGAGGATACGTTAGCCATATTTGAGGCTAAGATCAACTCAAACGTTTGTTAAGGATACGTTAGTCTAATTTGAGACTAAGATCAACTTAACGGGATCGTTTAGATCCGATAAAAGAGCATTTGGGCTCTATTGTTCTAGTTTAGAGACATGGTGGTCCATTGCCAGTTTAGGGACATGGTGGTCCAGCATTCCCATTTTGGGGACAAATATTGGTTTAAGGACGCATTAGTCCACGAGTTTAAGGACCCCACAGTCCGTATCAATGTATGGTTGTCGGGACCCGTCACCTCTCTGACGACGTTGAGGGATTACAACGACAAATATCAGAGGAGTTCAGAGATGTATCCTTGAACCGGGTGTAAATTGATTTGAAAGAGCAGTCGTGCTCAGTTCAATTTAATTTGAGAACTTACGGCCAGAATTGGGTTAAGTCCATTTGAAAATGTTTAACATTTTGTTCATGATTAGCCTGTTTAGGCCTTTGCTTGGGCTCTGCCCCCTTTTTAAAATAATGCACAGCATTGGGCTTTTTAATTAAATGCATAGCATTTATTTTGGCCTGTTAGGCCTTTTTAATTGGGCGTTGTTCCTTTTATTTAATAATGCAGAGCATTCAATGGTCTGACAGCGCGCCACGTGGCCTGTCAGGCACTTTGTGCCGATTGAGGAGCACAAGGCGCAAACTGATGTGGAGGTGACACGTGTCACACTCTGGTGAGCGCAAGTCTATTAGCGCAGTGCGCTGCTGACACGCGGCGCGCTCTGGTGAGCGCAAGTCTGTTAGCGCAGTGCGCTGCGCCAGTGCGCTGCGCTAGTGCGCTGCTGACACGTGGCGCGCTCTGGTGACTTGCGCCAATCCAAGAGCGCAACAGCGCAAATTAGGAGTGCAGGGCACTGTACAGTAGCGCAGAGCGTATCTTGATCTAATTTAGATCAAAGAAAAGAATCTTTTTAGAGGTTCTATCTCAAAATTCAAGAACCGATGGTTCATCAAAAGGCAATGCCTTTATATAGATCAAAAGATCTAATCAATGAAGTAAATTACTTCTGTTTTATCTTTTTTTAATTAGATCTTTTTTTGATCTTTTTTCTCTATTTTTTTTATCCAAGATCTTGATCTTGTTCTTAGATCATTGATCTTTTTAGAAGAAATTCTTCTTTTATTCAAAGGTTTACCTTTTTCTTTCTCTTTGAATTCTTCTCAAAATTTTTAGAAGAGCTCTCTGTATCTCTATCTCTCTGTGTTTTAGACTTGGAGTCTAGGGGCCTTTATATAGGGCCAATTAGTTTGTTAGGTCAGTTAAAGAGATCTTTCTCTAATTGATTTAGGGATGTTTCCCCACCGCTGGATCTTTGATCCTAGGGCTTCTGTTTTACAGAAAATAATCTTCTTGTTTTAACAAGATTAGAAAGATCTTTCCAGAATTTTAATTCTGATTTAGTGCTGGTACAGTTGGCGCAAGCGCACCTGCGCTTGACACGTGTCGCGCAGCGCAGAGCGCAGTGCAACTGCGCTAGCGCAACTGCGCTGACACGTGTCGCGCAGCGCAGCGCAACTGCGCTGACACGTGTCGCGCAGCGCAGAGCGCAAGTCATCTGAAGCATTGCTTCCTTTATTTTTATTTTAAAACAGAGCCTTGCTCTGATTGGGTGCGCTGTCTTGGGCGCTGCGCTGGCGTGTCTGCTTTTGACACGTGGCGCGTTGGGCGCAGCGCAAGGAATCTGAAGCGTTGCTTCAATTTTTGAATTTTTGAAATTTAAACAAAGCTTTGCTCTAATTGGGGAAAACAGCACCCAACATGATAACGGCCGATCACGTGCTCCCACGTGAGCACCCTTGATTAACAAAAGAGGACAACCGAGATTGGCTCACGTGATCCCACGTGACCCCCAAGTAGTGCCTAGCACTTATAAAGCAAGAAGAGAATAAATCAAAGGTAGTTTCCATTTTGGGGGCGCCTCACGTGATCTCACGTGACCCAATAGCGCTTAGCGCTCAGAAAAGAACAAGGGAGTAAATCCAAAGAAACAGCATCTTGAATTTTTAGTGTTTAACACTACTTCAAGCGCCCCATGTGACCCCACGTGAGCGTCTCAAATTTTTAGTGTTTAACACTACTTCAAGCACTTCACATGGGAGCACGTGAGCACTGAGCATATACTAGTGTTTAACACTATGAAAGGCCAATATTAGCCAAACTCAGACCAAATCTCCCGAGGACCATCGATTGAGCCCCTCATGCTCAGGGTCTCCAAAACCGATCTCAGTCTCAAAGATAGCTAATGAGCTCTTAACAGATGGCATCTAAAATGATGTTCATCCCATTCCCCCTCAGTCGGGACATTGGTTCAAGGGTACATCTCTCCACACCTCTGATACATGTCGTTATAATTCCTCAACGTCTTCAGGGAGGTGGTGGGTCCCAACAACCAACAACTTCTTGGTACATTTCCAAACCCATGGATATAAACCAATGGACCGTAATGTCCTTAAACTAACTATGGACCGTAATGTCCTTAAACTAACAGTGGACCGTAATGTCCTTAAACTAATTTTTATGGACCGTAATGTCCTTAAACTAACCTTTATGGACCGTAACGTCCCTAAACTAAACTCTATAGACTATGATGTCTTTAAACTCTATGGACTATGATGTACTTAAACTCTACGGATTATGATGTCCATAAACCTAATGGACCGTAACGTCCTGATCAGTTGAAAATATTGCATTTTTAACACGACAATTTCCCTACCATTTGCACTCATCTAGAGATGTTCGGTATTAATATAGCACATATTAGCAAAACAACCGTGGAATACCAAATTACCTGTGTTATACTTTAAAACCGACATTTTGAGGGAAATTGGGTGTTTATCATGGCATCGCATTATCTTTGTATAGCGCAACACTTGTTTCGAGAATCTGTGCAGGAAATTCCAGGAGAAAACCAAATCTGTGAAAAAAATTCTGATAAAAATACGCCAACTCCAAGACTTGAGATCTGGAAATGAACTAGAGAGAATTATAAGATTCCACATATCAGAAATATATCAAGAAGCCAGTAGAAAGCAGTGAAAGAAAATTGATGCACCAAGGCACCAGAACGGCCGCGTATCCACGGCCGGAGCAAGGCATGAGCCGCGGATCCGCGGTCACGTGAGGGTGACATCAGCAGAGGTTTATTTCAGGCTTCTCAGTTCAGCTCCAGAACTCATTCAATATACTTCAAAGTCCAGAATTCTCTAGAAGTTACTGCCAGATCAGCAAAGCTCCTTGTTTAAGCTAATCATGTTCAAGCTTCTCAAGCAAGCTTCCCACTTAACTACCTTAAAGCCTAGAAGCTTCTCCCTAACCTCCAAGCATATAAAGGAAGCTTAGCCTAACTAACTACCTCTAGAAACTTCTACCTAACTACCTAGCTTACAAGGGAAGCTAAACTAAACCTAACTTCTAAAGGAAGCTAAAGCTAATGAAGGCTATAAAAGGAACCCTAAGGCTTCACTTCTAAGCTTGTTCTTTAGTTCAATCTTCATCTCCCCCATACAAGTTGAGTGACACAACTTGTAAACCCTAATCCCCAATTCAAAATCCAAAGCCAAAAATCAAGAACACCGAGTACCAAATCAAGCATGAAGCCTTCGATCCTTTAGAAAGCGACGCCGGACTTCATCGGAGCAAGTGATCCAAGGAGATCCGCGACTCAAGGAGACGAGCGAAGACGAAATCAACGATCAAGTTCTTTCCTCTTGTAGATCTCGAGTGAATTGTAACAAAATTGTTGATAAATAAAGGTGAAATTTCTATATCTTGCTTTCTTTACATTCTTGCATCATGATTCGATCTCAATTTGTGATTGTGTTTCGTGTTGTGATGTTTGAGTAAAACTCCGCTCGTGAAGGAGTCGAGAGAATCAATAGATGATGATGTGATAAATCTTGAAACGATTTTTAATTCCTATAAGTTTTGTAAACTCATGTAAATTGAAGAATCGGCAACCTAGTTTCGAGCGATGCTTTCTTGATTGTGTTCTCTCTTAATTAGTGATCCACGATCGATTCTTGAATTTACTCGAGGCTAGAAATTGAATGAGATTCATCGAAAGGACAAAGGATGAGATGAAGAAACCCTAGTTTCTTCGAAAGATCCTTAAACCTCGATTAATCGACATCGATCTAGTATCAAATCATTAATGGATAAGAATACGTAATTAATAAATTTCATCACGTCTATAGATTCGATCGATTCCTACGAGCCTCACTTCGATTCTTGATTATTGGATTGGATATCATCAATTCTTAATTCTTGATTTTTATGTTTTCTTGATTTTAGATTTAGATCTAGATGATTCTTGAATTCAACTTTAAAATCTTGAATTGAATTGTTTTTTCTTTCTTTTCTTTAATTTTCAATTCATCTAATTCGAATACGAACGGATTACACTTTCCATATGGACGATCCGCACTCGCTAACGCGCTACAATCGACACCGTTATTGATTGCGGTCAAAATATTTTTGGTTGTGATTTCTATACATTTTTCTACCTACACACCGAGAATTCGTATCAATCAAATGGCGCCGTTGCCGGGGATAGTGCACTAATTCGTTCGTTTTTTAAATTTGAGTTGAAAAGTTTATTTCATCATAATTTCGAGATCAAAATTCGCACAAACCCTAAACGATTCGTTGTGATTTGTTGCAAGGAAATCTGGAGTCTGCTGTGCAATTGGAAAAATATTTGGAATATTCCAGAGGACTCAGGAACTGAAAAGAAGCAGCACCAAGAATTTTTGTGCAGGTTTTCCTCCACCAGACCGCGGATCCGCGGCCTAAGGAGCTCATTACGGCGGAACCGCGGCGTGACTGTTCATTCGCTGCACGAAAAATTTTCTGTAAAATTCTCACTTTCTTATCTCTTTCCTCAATCTGCTCCAATAACAAATTTGCTGCAGGTTTCTTTGCAAAAATTCGCAGCGCCGCAAAAAGCAATAAAAATTGTGCGTGTTTTGATTTTTGGTTGTTTGCATATTAATACGGAATTTAAGGGGCACGGCCAAATCCAGATTAGGTGGGGAGTTCATTACCCTTCCTGAGCCCCAAAAATCACAAACTTGCATCCGCATTACCCTCATTAATTAAAAGAAATCTAGACATGACTCTAAGGACCGTCGCGCTCACTTAGGACAGAAGAAGGCCTGGGTAATTCATTGCTTATCCGCGTTTCTTTTGTGGTGTCTAAGGCAAGTGGTTACTTAATTAGGCCCACTACTGTAGTGGAGAACCTCCCACTTACCTGGCACTTACCTGGCCACAGGAGGGATAAAAAGACAGTAGAGGATTGATCCTGCGACTTGTCTTTTGGCAGTTAGGAGCAGTCTAGAGCCTTGACCTAGGTGACCATTAGACTTAGGGTTTTGCTTGTTGCATTTGTTGTGATTTGCATCATTTTTTCAAAAAATCCGTATATTTTTCAAAACAAACACCACTTCATTCATTTTCTCTAATTATATTAACGCTGCCACTTGTACTAAACCCTTTTAATGCAAGATAGGCTGGACACGAGATTCTAGTGCCCGACTTGTCCGCGTTCCCCCGATCGACTCCGAAGTCGGTATTTCTACATTTACTTCTTTACCTACCACCACACCCACATCGATGGATCCTTCTCCATCGAACTCTTTACCACTAATCTGCCTCCGTCCATAGGTGCGCAGAATCCATCCCGCATCTCTCTCCAAGAGAGGTGCTATCCTATGCGAGGTCCTCTTTCGACCTGCTTATCCATTCCACCAGCCAACGGGGATAATTTTGAGATTAAACCCTAATACATCAACCTTCTACCCAAATATCACGGTCTCGAGACTGAAGACACATATTTCTTTATTACCAAATTTGAAAATGTATGCGCAATGATGGGTACGTCACAACTTTCTGTGGATGCTATGCGTCTACGTCTTCTTCCATTTACCTTGTGCGATATAGCCGAGAAGTGGTTGTATAACACTACCGCACATTCCATTACGAATTGGGAAGAATTTGTTGCAGCATTCCTTAAGAAATTCTACCCTAATCACAAGATAGCTCGAGTCCGTAGCGAAATAAATCAATTCACCCAGCTTCCAAATGAACCATTTTCAAAATGTCTTGACCGCTTCAAGGATCCGTTGGTTCAATGTCCACATCACAGAATCCCTAGATGGGATCTGTGCCGAATCATATATGAGGGCATTAACCCTACCACTAAACAGAGCCTTGAAGCCATGTGTCAAGGCAATTTTATGACCAAAGACGATGGGGAAGCTTGGAAATACTTAGAAGATTTCGCAGAAAAATCTTTACAGTGGGAGAGTCAATCGTTTAGGGGTGGCAATAACCAATCGGATGTTTCCATAGGAGTTAGAACTGACATTTCAGCTATGCAAAAGAAACTCGGGACTATGGAAAACAAATTTTTAGCCGCCGCCCTAAATCAAATGTCACTCTCCAAAACTGTATGTGGATGCTGTTCTGATCCTTCTCATTTGACGGAAGAATGTCCATTGAATTCTCCGTTTCAAGGTCAAGAGCATACTAATGCCGCTTTTCAAAGACTTAGAAACGATCCATATTCTTCCACATACAATCCGGGTTGAAGGAATCACCCTAACTTTGCTTGGAACCAATCACAAACTCAAAACACGGTTCCAAACCAAAACAATTTCTAAAGGGCTTTTCCACCACAACAGCAACCACTTTCACTTACTCAGTACCCCTACCAGTCACAAAATTTTCAAAACCAGGTCAACACTCCTGCACCTTCTAATATTTTGCAGTTGACCTGTTCTGACGAGTTCTCTGCATTCACACAAACCATGAAGTCACTCTTGTCAAATTTCATGGAAATGTCGGCTGAGATTAGATCTTCCGTCAGTGAGATAAAGAAAAACTCAGCGTGCCAAGCTGAGAGTATCAGATCGATGGAAGCAGAAATTGCATGACTAAAAGACGAAATGAGTGCGAGAGAAAAAGGGAAACTTCCGTCTCAACCCCTACCGAATCCTGGGCATTATAATGTAAATGCTATCACAACGTTGAGATCAGGAAGAGTGCTGAATAATCATGTTGGGAAAGAGTTTGATGATACTGAGAAATCTATCAATAACACCCCGGCTGAGACCTTTCCTCACACACACACTTCTACTTCTGATCCTTGTTCTTCTACCCCACCGCCTTCTCACGAGCCTATTCTCCGTTTCCCACAAGGCTCGTTACCTCAGCAATCCTCTTCTAGCCCACAGACGATCCCCACTCCTATTCTGGGATCACGCCTACACACACCACCTTCTCCTATGATGGACCCAGCGCTTATTGCTAAAGCTCCTTATCCGAATCGGTTAAGGGGTAACAAATCGAGTCCACATATGGAGAAAATTATGGAAATGTTCAAACAGGTTAACATCAACATCTCTCTCCTAGATGCTATTCAACAAGTCCCCGCTTATGCGAAAATTCTTAAAGACTTGTGCACTAGGAAGAGGAAGACTCAAGTGCCAAAGAAGGTCTTCATGTCTAATAATGTTAGTACTGCTTTTATCCCACAGCTACCAAAGAAACGTAAGGACCCAGGATGTCCTACGATATTGATTTCTATTGGGGGTAAAAACATCAACCGTGCTCTTCTTGACCTAGGCGCAAGTGTTAATCTATTTCCATACTCTGTTTATGAGCAGCTAGGGATTGGAGAGTTGAAACCAGCTCACTGCACTCTCCAAATGGCAAACCGTTCAATCACCAAACCTAGGGTGAACTAGAGGATGTGTAGATAAAAGTCGGGGAATTTGTATTCCTTGTGGACTTCATTATTCTCGATACACAACCTGTAGCAAACCCACGGAGTCAGATTCCGGTGATTTTGGGTCGACCATTCCTTGCCACTTCCAATGTTGTCATTAACTGTAGAAACGGTTCAATGAACTTATCTTTTGGAAATATGACAATTGAACTGAACATCTACAAAATTGGAAGTCAGCCATCTGAACTCTCTACTCATATATTTGATGTGTGCTATGTCCACGAGATTGCTTCCGAAAGTTGCGGAGTTGATGAACTTTGCCTTGAAGATCTCGACGACACTACCACATCAATATTTGATCTTACACATCTTAGCGAGGACACATTTTCCACACTTGAGTCCAACACTCTTGACTCATCACCATCCGAGTCTGTATCTTATGCAGGCTATGAGCTTCTTTGTGACTCCGAAAATCATTCGATGATCCCACCTTCTATTATTTCTCCGCCAGCATTAGATCTCAAACTTTTACCTTCTCATCTTAAATATGCATATTTAGGTGAGAATGAGTCTTTACCGGTTATCATATCCGCTTCTCTAGCATCAGAGCAAGAGAATGCACTTTTGACGATATTGAGATCTAATAGGCAGGCGTTTGGTTGGACCATGGAGGACATCAAAGGGATTAGTCCCTTGATTGTAGAACATAATATACACTTGATGGATGATGCCAAACCAACCCGAGAACCACAGAGACGGTTGAACCCCGTCATGAAGGATGCGGTGAAGAAAGAGATCGTCAAATACCTTGACAATAGTATTATTTACCCAATCTCCGATAGCCAATGGGTGAGTCCAATTCATGTCGTCCTTAAGAAATCTGGCATCACTGTTATTACCAATGAGGCAAATGAGTTAATTCAGACACACGCCCAAACTGGATGGCGTGTATGTATTGATTATAGGAAACTCAATGCCGCTACGAGGAAAGACCACTTTCCTCTACCTTTCATTGACCAGATGCTGGAACGCTTAGCTGGACGTGAGTATTATTGCTTTATGGACGGATACTCTGGCTATAATCAGGTCCCCATTGCAAAAAAGGATCAAGATAAAACCACATTTACTTGTCCTTTTGGTACCTTTGCTTATAGTCGCATGCCCTTTGGGTTATGCAATGCTCCCGCTACATTTCAGCGGTGTATGATGGGGATATTCTCGGACATGGTCGAGAATTTCTTGGAGATTTTCATGGACGATTTCTCGATTTTCGGAGACTCTTTTTCTGACTGCCTATCGAATCTTGACGCAGTTCTTACTCGTTGCAAAGAGAAGAACTTAACCTTGAATTGGGAAAAATGCCATTTCATGGTCCAAGAGGGAATTGTGCTTGGACATGTTATTTCACGAAAAGGCATTGAAGTTGACAGAGCTAAGATAGATGTCATTCAAAACCTTCCTCATCCCAAAAGCGTCAAGGATATCCGATCATTTCTTGGCCATGCAGGCTTTTACAGGAGATTCATTAAGGATTTTTGCAAAATTGCTAGACCTTTAAATCTTCTCCTGGCCAAGGATACGACCTTCCACTTTGACTCGGATTGTGAGGCAGCATTCGACTCACTCAAACACTCCCTCACTACAGCCTCCGTTCTATCGTCTCCAGATTGGGACCACCCTTTTGAGCTTATGTGTGATGCATCAGATTTTGCAGTTGGTGCAGTCTTAGGACAGCACATTGAAAGATGCCACACGTGATCTATTATGCAAGTAAGACCCTGAACGATACTCAAATTAACTATACAACTACCGAAAAAGAACTTTTGGCGGTTGTATTTGCATTAGAAAAATTCAGACCTTACTTGATTGGCTCACCAATAGTTGTGTACACTGACCACTCCGCCTTGAAACATCTTTTGGCGAAGAAGGATGCTAAAGGTAGGCTAATACGTTGGATCCTTCTATTACAAAAATTTGATCTTATTATTAAAGATAAGAAAGGATGTGAAAACGTTGTAGCCGACCATCTTTCACGCATCTCTTCTTCACCTGTGACCCTGCCGATCAATGATTCATTTCCAAACGAACAACTCTTGAACGTATCCGATGAACCGTGGTTCAGGGATATTGTGAACTATCTTTTCACGGGACTTATACCCAGCGATTGGTCAAAACAGGACAAACATCGTTTTCTATCCCAAGTAAAACATTTTTACTGGGATGAACCCTATCTGTTTAAGTATTGTCCTGATCAGATCATTCGCCGGTGTGTCCCGAATGAGGAATTCAAGAGTGTTCTATCTTTTAGTCATGATCAGGCATGTGAGGGTCAGTTTGGTCCTAAAAAGACGGCGGAGAAGGTTTTGCAATGCAGTTTTTATTGGCCAACCTTGTTCAAAGACGCATTTGATCATTGCAAAACCTGTACACGGTGTCAACACACGGGTAGGATTTCCCGAAGAAATGAGATGCCACAGCAACCCATCTTAGTGGTTGAAATTTTCGATATTTTGGGCATTGACTTTATGGATCCCTTTCCCAACTCCTTTGGGAATTTGTACATACTGCTTGCGGTTGATTACGTCTCAAAGTGGGTTGAAGCTATTTCTTGTCGCACTAATGACAAGAAGGTTGTCATTAGGTTCTTAAAAGAAAACATCTTTTCGCGATTTGGACACCCACGCGCTATCATTAGCGATAACGGGACACATTTCTGCAACAGGTCTTTCGAGACCTTGATGCGGAAATATGCAATCAACCACAAACTTTCCACACCCTATCATCCCCAAACGAGCGGGCAGGCTGAGATTTCGAATAGACAAATCAAACAAATCCTGGAGAAAACTGTTGCAAAGAATAGAAAAGATTGGTCGACCAAATTGACGGATGCTCTTTGGGCATTCCGAACTGCATATAAAACCGATCTAGGGATGTCTCCATATAGGTTAGTGTTTGGGAAGGCTTGTCAGTTGCCAGTCGAGATTGAGCACAAAGCAAAGTGGGCTATTAAAGAAATCAACTTTGACTTAAATCAAGCCTGCAACTTTCGGAAGCTGCAATTAAATGAGCTAAGCGAACTCCACGATGAAGCTTATGATAACGCTGTAATCGTAAAGAATCGGACTAAGGTATTTCACAATAAAAATATTTTGAGGAAAACGTTTACACCTGGTCAACAAGTCCTTCTTATGATTCATGACTACACCTTCACGCGGGTAAGCTACGATCTCGGTGGAAGGGACCTTTTATTGTGCGGTCTATATACCCGCACGGGGCAGTTGAGGTAGAAAATGTTAAAAACGGTACATTTTTCAAAGTGAATGGACATAGATTAAAGCCGTATTTTTCCACTGACCCCACGGAGGAGCTCCTGTCTTACAGGAGCCATTTTATCTTGATTAAAATTCCTCCGTCTCACCTCCATGTCCTGTAAATTACTGTATCATCTTTTGAATAGAGGTGAGTGAAAAGAATAAGTTTGGGGGAGGATCTTCACTTAAATATTTTGCCCCCGATAATAAATTTCCTCCCAAGCTTACAGGTTTTTGTAGATATAGCGGAAGGCAACAGTGAGGACACTGTTGAAAACAAGTTTGGGGGAGATTTGTGCTTATTTTCGCATCATTTGCATCATACTTTGCATAAGCACAAAACATTTCTAAAAACCTATAAAAAAAATTTTAAAAATTCAAAAAAAAATAATAAAAATATTTTTTGTACATAAATAAGATAATAAAATATTAGATAGCGAAAAATTACATCCAAAAGATTGGAAAAATTTAAGAAAACCAAGAAAATTAGAAGTTTTCTTATACGAACTAGTAATAAGTAGTTATGAGCCGTTGTCCCAAGGGTTAGTAAGATGAAGGAAGTCACTAATCTGAGGATAAAAATAAGTCTGAAAAATAGTTTTTATTCTGGAAGCCAAACATTTTGAACGTTGATACCCTACTATTCACACTTACACACGTCTTGAAGCTCCAGATAGTAGAGGATACCTTGAAATGCTCTTGTCTAAAAGCCAAAGTATGAAGGAAATAAAAAAATGAAGAAAATATAAAAATAGTGAGAAAAATGAACACTGGTTTTGTTATCGCCAAGGCAGCAATAAAAAAATATAGCGAGGGTGCCTCTTCACCTAGTGCCTTAGACCAACTGGTCTGGGAGTCACTGCTAAGCCTTAGGTGGTGCAAGACGAGAAAAATACACCTAATAAGTAAGCACATGAGTAATCGGTCAGTTAGTACCTCAAGAAGTATTAACGGGCGCATGAAAATGTGTGAGCAAATTCATCTAAATATTCATTAATTAAAAAGTACTAAGGCAGATGGGCAAGAGTATGATAGCTTGAATTAAATTCTCCGGGTGTAGAGATGTCTTTTACACACACGTAGGGTTATATGATCGATGTTTGGAAGAAAGATAGGAATGAAGAATAAAGGCGATCTTTTATTGAGGGATGATGTGATATCTGACATCTTTTCATGACTATTAAGATAGGGCTCATGACAACCGAAAAGCTAGCATAGTTGGAAACTCTAATTTTCAAAACTTTTCTTTTATAATTCTTAACTTTATATGTAATATTCACGGTCTTCCTTTTATTATTGGATTTTATGGGTGCAATCCGCTGAAAACCCTCAAGAGACAACACTCCTCCTATTAGGGACACCTAGAGGTTTAAAGGCTTGTTGCACGTGCTCAATGCAATCGTGTTGCCTATGAAAATGTGATAGTTAGTTTTTCTCTTTTTTTATTTTCTCCTTCTCTTTTTAATAAAACAGTTCGCTCGAGACGACCGAAAATAAGTTTGGGGGAATTTGATCAGTCGAAAATATTGCATTTTTAACACGACAATTTCCCTACCATTTACACTCATCTAGAGATGTTCGGTATTAATATAGCACATATTAGCAAAACAGCCGTGGAATACCAAATTACCTGTGTTATACTTTAAAACCGACATTTTGAGGGAAATTGAGTGTTTATCATGGCATCGCATTATCTTTGTATAGCGCAACACTTGTTTCGAGAATCTGTGCAGGAAATTCCAGGAGAAAAGCCAAATCTGTGAAAAAAATGCTAATAAAAATACGCCAACTCCAAAACTTGAGATCTGGAAATGAACTAGAGGAATTATAAGATTCCGCATATCAGAAATATATCAAGAAGCCAGTAGAAAGCAGTGAAAGAAAATTGATGCACCAAGGCACCAGAACGGCCGCGGATCCACGGCCGGAGCAAGGCATGAGCCGCGGATCCACGGCCGGAGCAAGGCATGAGCCGCGGATCCGCGGTCACGTGAGGGTGACATCAGCAGAGGTTTATTTCAGGCTTCTCAGTTCAGCTCCAGAACTCATTCAATATACTTCAAAGTCCAGAATTCTCTAGAAGTTACTGCCAGATCAGCAAAGCTCCTTGTTTAAGCTAATCATATTCAAGCTTCTCAAGCAAGCTTCCCACTTAACTACCTTAAAGCCTAGAAGCTTCTCCCTAACCTCCAAGCTTATGAAGGAAGCTTAGCCTAACTAACTACCTCTAGAAGCTTCTACCTAACTACCTAGCTTACAAGGGAAGCTAAACTAAACCTAGTTTCTAAAGGAAGCCAAAGCTAATGAAGGCTATAAAAGGAACCCTAAGGCTTCACTTCTAAGGTTGTTCTTTAGTTCAATCTTCATCTCCCCAATACAAGTTGGGTGACACAACTTGTAAACCCTAATCCCCAATTCAAAATCCGAAGCCAAAAATCAAGAATACCGAGTACCAAATCAAGCATGAAGTCTTCGATCTTTTAGAAAGCGACGCCGGATTTCATCGGAGCAAGTGATCCAAGGAGATCCGCGACTCAAGGAGACGAGCGAAGCCAAAATCAACGAGCAAGTTCTTTCCTCTTGTAGATCTCGAGTGAATTGTAACAAAATTGTTGATAAATAAAGGTGAAATTTCTATATCTTGCTTTCTTTACATTCTTGCATCATGATTCGATCTCAATTTGTGATTGTGTTTCGTGTTGTGATGTTTGAGTAAAACTCCACTCGTGAAGGAGTCGAGAGAATCAATAGATGATGATGTGACAAATCTTGAAACGATTTTTAATTCCTATAAGTTTTGTAAACTCGTGTAAATTGAAGAATCGGCAACCTAGTTTCGAGCGATACTTTCTTGATTGTGTTCGCTCTTAATTAGTGATCCACGATCGATTCTTGAATTTACTCGAGACTAGAAATTGAATGAGATTCATCGAAAGGACAAAGGATGAGATGAAGAAACCCTAGTTTCTTCGAAAGATCCTTAAACCTCGATTAATCGACATCGATCTAGTATCAAATCATTAATGGATAAGAATACGTAATCAATAGATTTCATCACGTCTATAGATTCGATCGATTCCTAAGAGCCTTACTTCGATTCTTGATTATTGGATTGGATATCATCAATTCTTAATTCTTGATTTTTATGTTTTCTTGATTTTAGATTTAGATCTAGATGATTCCTGAATTCAACTTTAAAATCTTGAATTGAATTGTCTTTTCTTTCTTTTCTTTAATTTTCAATTCATCTAATTCAAATACGAACGGATTACACTTTCCCTGTGGACGATCCGCACTCGCTAACGCACTATAATCGACACCGTTATTGATTGCGGTCAAAATATTTTTGGTTGTGATTTCTATACATTTTTCTACCTACACACCGAGAATTCGTATCAATCACGTCCCTAAACTAAACTCTATGGACTATGATGTTCTTAAACTCTACGGACTATAATGTCCCTAAACCCAATGGACCGTAACGTCCTTAAACTAAATTGATAGGGCCCAAATGCTCTTTCATTGGATCTAAATGATCCTAAAACCTTGTTAAGTGGATCTTAGTCTAAAATTAGACTAACATATCTTTAACAAACATTTAAGTTGATCTTAATCTCAAACGAGGTTAACAAGCCTTAAATCCACCAAATCCAAATCTAAGAAAATACGGATTTGGATTAATCCCCGCCCTACGGGCAACAACTTAAATTAGTCTCCGTATACAATCCACGGGCAACCAAAAACAAAACAACACACATGACATGAAGTGAACATCTGGAGAAGGAGAAAGTAGTTATCGTAACCCGATAACATAATTAACTGCAGGAGCTTGCTCCTGCAGGGAAAAGCGTCCCCACAATCAAAAACTCCTCGCAAACGAGGGGGAATCTGACGAAGTCTGCTACAACGGCCGCATCCGTCCAAACCTTCGATATACGGTGCCATAAATCAACTTGGCATCGGAGAGGTGGACGGATAAACCGCATCTGGCCCCAAATTCAGGCAAGACGACCTACGCGGTTTCGTCTCTGTTTTCGGCGGTAAATAGTCAAGTCGTCAATTTTTTAGAAGAGCTTAGTCATCTCTTTGTCTTTGCTTCTGTGCTATTTTCGGAGCTCTTGGAGAAGTTGCTGCTCTGCGTTCTCGGGACGGAAGATTGGCTCCTCTTCACTTTTCGAGCCCGACTCCTCATTAACCGAGAGATCTCTCTGCTTATCAGCCTCACTGGAAGGGTTTTCATTACCTCCCAGAGGATGCTGGTCTTAGGAAGTGGCAACCACATTCATACCAAATCGGATCTGATATGTGGTGGCCCCGTCCTTGCTCTTGCTGTGCATGCCAACCATGTAGACAGTATGGACCACATATTCAGCCGTCTCTTTATCTTTAGTGGGTAACCCTGTTCTTGGAGCCTCATGAAGTTTAGCCTAGCATGAGTCATAGTCCTTTTGTTGGCTCTATATCTGATCCATTTCTGTCTTAGCTTCTCAATTTTGAGGGCTTGGCGGGCATCCATCATCCAGGAAGCCATCGTGAACCGATTAACGGGGAGCTTAGAGAAGATACCCAATTGAGCGGGTGTCATGGGCGCCGCTGGAGCTTGCCCGAGATGCCTTGTTGCTTTGTTGGTGTTGATGGCCTTGCCCCCAGCTGGGGCCAAGGAAAGTCGTTCAAACACCGACTTGCGTTTGGGTAGTGGTGCCCTCGAGATCACCACATTTGGCCTCTTGCCTTTCAAGGTCGTTTTTCTGTTATTGGAGCTTGAGGAGCTGGGATGGCGTCAGCTGACACGAACAAAATAGAGCCAAATAGTAATGGAGGCTCCTCCCATTGTCGTCCGAGACTGGCCGGGAGGACCGTCCTGGCGTCCATCTTCATCGTGTAGGAGATGGGAGTTGTGTCGAGAGCTGAGTTAATCCTTGAGACATTTTGTTGTGTTCGGAGATTGCAAATTGAAATTTGTTAACCTGCATAAAGAAGCATGATTTCAGTACAGGCAATCGATATGTATATTGATTGAGTTCGCATGAATGTTTAACCCGAAATATGGAAGGAGAGAAGGTCCGACCGGGCGTGCCAGAATCTGTAGGGTATTTTTCGTCACCCCATTGAGATGGGAATATGTGCGCACTTGTCAGACACATTACAGATTTCCCCTGTCTAGGATAGGCTGGGGTTTATTGATTGTGGGGATTCGAATCTTCGACAGCAGCGAACTAAGCTGCTGTTAATTACCCCTCGCCTTTGGAGCGAGAGAACCTCCGATTGACGAGTCAAACAGGTCATGCGAACTCAATATGCAATGTTGTGTTTTGAAGGAGTTTTGGATATATCGGGGGCCCGCGGGGTTTTTACAGGGGTCCCTCTACCCGGATAGCGGACTGGGGGTCAAGAGGGCTAGCAGCTCCCTTATGGGGTGCGGGACAGCGCCCCGTTAAAAAAAATTTCTAACGGGGGAGGTATTTTTAGTGTGGAGTGTATATAAAATGAGGGGGGAAATGGCGTCCAAAGGACGCGTGAGCGCCGGCGCCCCACGTGCCTGGCATGCGGGCGCTGGGCGTCAGCAGGAAAAGAGACTTTGTCCATGCACTGGGAGTTGTGCTCCCGCTTTGACTTCGGGAGAAACTCCTAAAAAGAGATTAGTTTATGGAGTTGAACTCCAACAGATCTTGAATGGAGTTAAACTCCTAGAAATCTTTAGAAATGATCAAAGGGAGCCCCTTTATTTCTCTCCCCTTTGGCCATGGATCTTCCCAAGATAGGATTTTTGGAAATAGGTCTCCTTATTCTTCCTCTTTGTTGATCGGATCTTGGAGAAAGGGGTTGAAATTTAAAAATCTCCCATTTTTGAGATCTGATAGAAGATCCGAGCTCCCCTTTGTGGGTTTTGTGATGAAAAACTATTTAATTTTGGAAAAGAAAGAGTAAAACTCTTGATTTAATTGAAAAAGGGAAGAAGGTTTAGAACCTTGAGGAAGGAGAAGGAGCCACAAAAAACCCTAGATTTTGAGGGGAATGAAAAGTTCTTCTTTATTTCATTATCATGTTGCCTTATATAGGCTTACATATTTACATATAGCCCCTTGGGCTTTACAAAATGGCATTTTGCCCATCCCATAGCTCATGTGCTCATTTCTTTTGCACATGAGCCATGGTCTTTACAAAAATTTGGCTTTATGCCCATTTTCCTTACATTCATGCATAAAAAAATTACATCAAAATTATTTATTACATGATTTTATTTTGGCATGGGGGAGGCCGGCCGCGGGGCTCAACTTGGGCATGGGTCCACTTGATCTGGGCTTGGCCCCGCTTATTTGGGGTTGACTTTGACATTGACTTGGTCAACCGGGGTGTAATTTTCGACCCCAACAACTACCCGGAGGACGTACAACATATTCAAAATTTCTATCGATCTTCATGAATTTTCATCTTGCGCAATATCTCGCCAATCTAATCTTTCTTCTCTCATCAAAGAAGCAACACTGATTATTTGGGATGAAACTCCGATGATAAATCGATTTGCATTTAAAGACGTAGATTGAACTTTCAAAAATATTTTATCAAATATTAATCTACAACTTGAGAATAAACCATTTGGTGGAAAGACTGTTGTTCTTAGTGGTGATTTTCGACAGATTTTACCAGTCGTCCGTAAAGATAGGAAACAACAAATTGTTTCTGCTACATTACATAAATCATATCTATGGGATCAATGTGAGAAGTTTATACTGACAAAAAATATGCGTGTTCATACGAATACGAGGTCAGAAGAAAACATCGAAAATTTTGCAAAATGGCTAATCGATATTGGTAATGGTGATGTTAAAGGAATTCAAATGGGCAACGATTGTGATGATAATTGGATAGAGATTCCGGATTTAATATTATCTAATCACAGATTTTATATTAGTGGATTAATAAATGAAATATATACAGATTTAAATGATAATTATCAAAATCCACGGTATTTGGAATCAAGAGCAATACTTGAATGTAGAAATGAAGAAGTTGATGAAATTAATAAGAAATTCATATCTCAAATTAGAGAAGAAAGTCGGATTTACTTCAGTGCAGACACGAAGGTTTCTGTTGCTGATGATTCTGCTTGCAATGATTTTTTACATACAACAGAATTTTTTAATTCGTTGATATGTTCTGAATTTCCTCCTTATTCGCTTGAGTTTAAAGTAAATACACCGATTATGTTACTTCGTAATTTAGATCAAAGTATTGGTTTATGTATTGGCACATGTCTTATTATTAAACAGTTAGGTGAAAGGGTCATAAAAACAGAAATTATGAATAATACAAATATTGGAAAATGTGTGGCAATACCAAGAATAATTATGTCAAGTGATAATGAAGATCTCCCTTTCGTCCTTAAACGGCGTCAATTTCCCGTCGTGTTGTTTATGCTATGATTATAAACAAAAAGTAAGGACAAACCTTGGGAAAAGTTGGACTATATCTACGTACACCAGTTTTTTGTCATGGGCAATTGTATATTGCATTCTCAAGAGCTAGATTTGCTTCATCCTTAAAAGTTTTTCTAGAAGAACAAATTGACATTCTAAAAAATTGTACACAAAATGTTGTTTATAAAGAAGTTCTACAGAGCGTTCTCAAAAAGGTAAAGATACATAAGAACTATATTCACAACAAATGAAATCGAGTATTAATCTCAATATTGGAAAGTATCGCTCTGATTTAAAAATACTTTTACAGTAAATTTATTTTTAAATCAAAGTGTTACTTTCCAATATTGAATTAATACTCTATTTCATTTGTTGTATATTTGTAGTTCTTACATTAAATTTTATATAATATATGCATTCACTTGATCTATTCATTTTTGTCAGATTTTTTTTATATCGTGATGTTTATTGTTATTGATTTACTTTTTCTATTTTCTGTGTACGTTGGAAAAGAATAATTCAAATAATTGTGATGGAAATATATTCTTAAATGAAGAGTCCGTTCTTTTTGAAAATTTTGAAGATGAGGTCAACTATCAATACAGTAGTAATGATGGTGGGGATGATAGTGATGGCGTTAATTTTACCATTAGGAAAATAAGAAATAATTGTATCAATGATAAGAAACTTTGGAAAAGAGAGCATGACGTTTTAAAAGGAGAGAAAGTATTGAATAAACGTGGAAAAAAATTAAACCGGTTCATAAGTCAAAAAATGATATGGGTTCCTACAATATTATTTCAAATTTTATATTTTATTAAATTTGGATTTTAATAAATTACTTATATTTTATTGTGCATGTCAGTTTTAGACTTGGAGGATCGTAACGACTGTGATATTGATAATATTCAAGCTTATTGTGCAGGTGAAAGCAAAGGAAAATTTGCAAGTAAGTGAGCAAAAAGATCATGGAGACAAAGTGAAAGTAGTAAAAAAGAAATTACTCATGTGACTCCTTTAAAGAAGGATTATAAAAACGGTATGTGTATACCGATTATCTGTTTTATTTATTTGTAAAAAAAACTTCGTTCTAATTTTACTAACGTATTTTCTTATACTAAAAGACGAAGAAACCAGTAGCCAACATGAAAGCAAAAGAAAGAAAGAGAAGAATCTATTGACTTTGATTTTTGACGAATCGTATCCAGAAAGTAAGAAGAAAATGCTATCTACACCTTTAAAGATCACCACCTTTGAAAAAATTGTAGAACGAGATAAATTGTATAATATTAAGGTACGTATCACGCGATTGTGGTATGGTCGATTGTATGCAAAGTCATCAAACTCGCTTACATTTGTGGTTAGAGACGAAGAAGTGAGTTGTTGTTTACAACAACAGTTATCTTTTCAACGTAAAATTTATTATTTAAATATTAATTTTACGACTTTATGCAGGGCATTGAACGAGAGGTGTTAGTTGATGATTTATATGCTGACAAATGGAAAAACATGATATTCGTTGATAAAGTATACGTGATAAAAAATATTGTGATTTTGATAACCGGTAAATTTATTAAAGTTTTGGAAAACAGATGGCAATTATCATTGACAAGACAATCAGAGATTGATGAAGTTTCTGTGAAAGAAATATCGGCTGGCTGTACTTATCATTTTAAAAAGTTGTGTAAAGTACGCGATCTTGCGCGTAAGCCTGAATGTGTTTATAGTAAGATAATGTGTATTCGTAATCGTTAAGCTTTTTAAATTTTTACTATAAGTCATTACAACATTTATATATTCATGACCTTTTATATTCATTATATGAATTGTAGATACAGTAGGATATGTCGTTGATGTGAGCCATGAACGCATAATCTCTTTAAAGTCTGGAGGTATAAATAAATTAGTTGAATATCACTCATTGATGATAGTTGTTACGAGAAACCGATCACTTTAACGATCTGGGAGAATTTTCTGATAAAGCACATGAGTATTTTTGGGGAATGATACACTGATAGTTTCTTAATTGCCGCGATAGGTGTGCGTGCAAAAAAATTCAGAGGTAAATTTTTACTTGCACTGATATAATTTTTGTTATTTTAAAAATAAAACTAAAGTTTAGTGGTTATCAATACTTATTAAGTTTTTACAAGTATAGCGCTATTAATATGGTAAATGATACAATTATAGGAAGTTACAAGTTAGAAACAACAGGCTTTACGAAAATGAGATTTAAAACCGATGGTATCCCCGAAGCAGAACGGCTGATGAGATGGTGGTATATCATATATTTATTATATTTCGAGTATTACATTTTTACATTTGTTAAAGGCAGTATTGATAAGAGTGTCATGCTTTTAGGGTTCGATTTGATCTGCCAACAAAGCAAATTGGGTATTCGAGACAAGTAGGAAGCAACAGCAATAATGCAAATCAGATGGTAGAAACGTGTACGATTGAATATCTAATCAATGAAACAAGAATTTGCCCCCCCCCCCTACCTAATACGATATGAAATGATAATTTATATGTAATATATATGATATATAATTTAATATTAACATGTATTTAGCATATAATCTAAAGTAAGTTATATTTTTATATTTTTGTTTTATTAAAAGGGTTTGTTTATCTCTATATTTTTATATAGGTTCTGGATTTTATACTTAATGCCACAATTATTTACTTCTTTTCCGATGAGCCATGCTATGATGTATGTTCTCAATACAAGCGAAGTGTAAAGTTACAGCCTGGCCAAAATTATACTTACATTTATTCGGATTGCGGGCATATGGGGTCGGATTCTAGGACAATATATTTTTTAAAGAAAACCTTATTGGTTGCTGAATAAAATTAATACATATTATTTGATCAATATATACATATTGTAGGTACCGAATTAAAGCAAGAATTGAGAACAAAACTGATGAAACAAATATTGTAGTTTTTGATCAGCATGCTCAGACTCTTCTCCATTATCCACTGGATGATATGATGCAACTTTATTTATCGGTATGACATAGATTGTTAAAATAATTTCAAATGCAATCTAACAATTCTTTTTTCGTTGATGCAGAGTAAAGATTCGTATGACTATGAGAAATATCTTGATAAGTGTGCATCTATTGTATATAAGATAAAGATAAGAGTGACTAATAATAATCATAAATTTATCCAAAGTGGAGGATTTACCGTCAATAGTCTGGAAATGGTTGTCCGTCAATTTTATAAAGCCCCAGCTTTGGAGCCAACTGGAGAAGATGATGGTGAAGATTAGTACTAAGATTAGGGTAATTATATAATGGTGTTTAATTAAGTATTATTGCTTCTAGTATTTCAGTATGATATTGTATAATTATGTGTGCAGCTGTGGTTATTATAAGGGTGTTTATGAGAAACCTTTTGTCATCAATCACATTTAGCAGTTGTTGCATTATTATAAGTTTAGAAAGTTCCAATGGTATATCCCAATAAAGAAAGAAAGAGTAACAGAAATTTACAAATAATTCTCAACACATAGAAATTATTATAAATAGAGTAAAGACAATAAACATTGAAAAATATATAAATACAGATTGACGAAGTAATTTGGAAACCCATGTGATTATCTTGCCCATGACCGAATTCAAATTCGATTCTCTAAAAAGTTGGATCAAAGAATTGTGAGAAATCAAAATCAATCCTTTAAACCACATCCTCTCATCTAGCAAGCAAATAATAATTATTAACTTTTTTTTACTATCCTTGCAATGAGCATCACTACGCTTACCATCATTACAAGTAATCCAAAGAAAGATCAATCCAAAAACAAGTATCATCAATATCCCAACAATAAAAGAAAGGGACAAACAATGAAGAATCAAAAAAACTAAAGTAGACATGATTTGAAAATTCTAAATAATTGCTTACCTTATCTAGAGGAGATAAAAATATTTTTTAAGTTAAATTTATCTCACCTACCAAGATTGAGAAGAATGAAGCAAAGGGTTTCTTTTTTTCTTTGATCAGGAAACGGGGTAGCATTAAGAATGCTGGAAAAATAAAAAATCAAGTTTTATTAAGCCGAGGAGAATAAAAATCAGTTTTTAGAGTTAAAAATGTCAGCTTTGAGGATTCTCTTTGTGGATTCCGAAATTCTGAAGTTTAAGTTTGCATTTTTTATTTTAGCATCAAAAAATTGTTGAGAAAAAGTATAGATCTAATAATTTATAAAGCAGGAGAAATCACAAAAAGCCTCAAGGTTGGACATTTGGTTGCTTAGAAGAGAGATCGTTAAGAGTAGAGACTGGATCTGATAATCACAATACTAGAGACGAAAAAAAGTTTAGCAAGCCAAGTGTTTTTGCTCATTTTATGCTTACCTATATAGTTCCCAAGGTTGAAAAGCTTAAATCTCTCAAAATACTCTTGAAAAATAATGAAAAATTTAAAGATCTGAAGTTGGGGTGAGGCGAAACTAACGAAGAAAATGAGAGATGAATGATATCAGTGTGGAGAGATCAGATTTACTAAAAAGATTTTTGAAGACTGGTGAAAATTTGTAGACTTTGGAGTTCGAATGGAGCGAAGATCATGAAGAAAAAGAGAGATGAAAATATTTTCTGCCTCTAGGGTTTTCTACGGGAATCCTAATTCCTGCGATGTATATATATCCTTTTTAAGGGTCATGGTGTATGGGCTAAAACCCACTTAATATTTTTCTTAATAAAATTCAGCTGGATCTACTCCTGATTTAATTTTTTTTAAAAACTTAAATTGGAAGACCGTTTAAGAAAAAAGAGAGCTTCTTTATTTATCAAAATTTTGATTAAAACATTTTTAATGGCAAGAAAGTGAAGATTGCATCGATTTAAAAATAAAATGGTGGAAAGAAGAAGAAAATTGAGATATTGGGTTATTTTTTCATTTAAAAGAAAAGGTGAGAAATAGAAAAGGAGCGGATATTTTCTTCTCTTCCGCCTCTCTTGATCTATTTAGTAAACTCTAACTCTCTTCATCTTTAAGTATAACCCATATTTGGGCGTTGATGTATTGGGTCTGGCCTACAAAATCTATTATTTTTTAATAAAATAACCGGGCTTTACCAGTTTCATTAAAAAAATGCCAAGAAAGTGAAGAGAAAGCAAATTAAGACTAAAAACTCTATAATTCTACATCGGTTCTGGATTTTATAGTTAATGCCACGGTTCTTTACATATTTCTCGATAAACTATGTTATATATATTCTAAATGCAGGCAAAGTATAATGGTGCAGTCTGGGCAAAATTATACTTGCTTTTATTCAGATTGCGGGCATATAGGGTGATGTTAATTTATAATATACTTTTTCGTGTATAATCTCATTTAATTTGTGTTGCATATCATATAAATATTTATTAACTATTTAGAATACAAGAATTAGTTTATGCCTTATAAAATATAATTTTCATGGTAAGTGGTTATCTTGAAATAAGATTGTGTGATTTATTATTTTATTTTTTATTTCTCAACTCTTTAACTTAAGATATAGATGTATTTTACAATAACTGGACGTAAAAGTAGTGATATTATTCTGTGTATGTATTCTTTGATAAAGTTAGCTATAGAGGCCAGTTGTTTTGCAAGTCTTTCAATATGTTGCAGAAATTTATGCCAACTTTAATCGTATACATATGATAAAATTGTGCGAATACAGAGTACCATATAATATTAAACTTGATAATAATTAATAGTAATTTAGAATCTGCATATAAAAAAATATCATATAATATTTAATAGAACAATAATCAATAGCAAGTTGAAATTTATGTATATTAAATTCGTTAAAATCTAGTAATCTATTATTTATATTATTTCTCATGTTAACATCGTCCAGATTTTCTTTAGTTTGAAACAAAAAAGTAGAGTAGGATACCTTGCTCATAAAACTATATTAACATAAAAACATATGTACATAAAGAAGTTCAAATTTAGGCAAACAGATAAATCCATATTTATACATAATTCGCTAATAAGGAGATAAAGTGAAGAGTGGATCAATTGTCATCATCCACAGCCAGCAACAGTTACAATATTATAAGCCTAGAAAGTTCCAATAATATATCCAAATAAGAAAAGAAAGAGTAATAAAAATTTACAAACAATCATTAACACGGAAAAATTATTACGAGTAAAGTAAAAACAAGAAACGCTGAAAAATACATAAATGCGGTTAATGGATCTGAGCATTGGCCTTTCTGGAATTTTATCTTTCCGGACCAAAAATTTATAAAATTATATGACAACAAAATATGATTAATAGTTCCTTTATTATTCTAAACTTTTCTAATACATTTTAAAACGAAAACCATGAAATATTTTGAGATTGTATTTGTTCTATTAAATTTTCCATTTGAAAAAATTTATAACAAAATAAATCTAAGTAGTATGCGACTCTGAGTTTTTAATTTCAGAATGAGCATAAAGATATATCAAAATACATTTGAAACTCTGTATTATGGGAGAATATAATTACACAATATCATATTCCAAAACCCTCAATTAAACAATAAGTTATAATAGATATCTAATGGCGTATGCAAACTAGAATTAATTTGTAACTCCATATCTCCACTTAAACAATATCTTTGAAGTCGTGTGTTTTTGTGTTTTCAGAGTTGTCTTATCTCCAAATAGTTGTTATACACAACTAACAATCGTTACATTATTATAAGCCTAGAAAGTTTCAATGGTCTATCCAAATAAGGAAAGAAAAAGTAACAGAATTTTACAAGCAATGATCAACACAGAGAAATTATTACAAGTAGAGTAAATATAACAAACGCTGAAAAAATATAAATACAGTAAATGGATTTAAATATTGGCATTTCTGGAATTTCATTTTTTCCAATCAAAAATATATAAAATTGTATGACAACAAAATATGGTTAATAGTTCCTTTATTATTCTAAAATCTTCTAATACATTTTTTTAATGAAAACCATGAAATATTTTGAGATTGTGTTTGTTCTATTAAATTTTCCATTTGAAAAAATTTGTAACAAAATAAATCTAAGCTGTCTCTGAGTTTTTAATTACAGAATGAGTATAAAGATCTATCAAAATGCATTTGAAACTCTGTATTATATGAGAATATAATTATATAATATCATATTGCAAAACCCTCAATTAAAAAATTAGTTATAACAGATATCTAATAGCGTATACAAACTAGAATTAATTTATAACTGCATACCTCCACTTAAACAATATTTTTGATATCGTGTGTTTTGTGCCTTAAAAGTTACCTTATCTCCAAATGATCGTTGTTCTCTTTTGTCTGTGAAGGAAACTTCTCGGTATTTATCAATATGCTTTTTTTAAAAAAATTCTATAGTTCAAATTAGAATCTCAGTTTACTAGCTTGAACCCCTCAATTCATCAAAATACATTATCGTTAATAGCATAACTATCTTATACTTAGGATTCCATTAAATAATCGCTAAAATAAAACTAATTCATCATAACATTTTAAAACAAATCATGTACTTATGATAAATGGATCTGAAAATATGTTCCACGTATAAAATATACTTAAAAACTCATGATTGCAATATCCCAAAAAAAGTAAAATGAGATGGAAAGAAAATTCATATTATAAATAAGATATCAGCAACACCACCAACAACTAGAGCACTCCATCATTGAGTGGTGTAGGTTCTCCAATACAAAGTTGTCAAAAAATAATCATCCATCATTGAGTGGTGTAGGTTCTCCAATACAAAGTTGTCAAACAATAATCATTAAGTTCTTCATATATAAAAAGAAGAAATATCTTTTGATTGTCCAAAAGTCTTCAAGATAGCCGCAATGGTCATAGATTCATCATCTTTCTTCTCATCTAAACCTCCATAAATCTCCATTGACTCTGGTGACGGTGGCGGTGGAGGAGGCGGTGAATAAGAAACACGGTCATTGAAAAAACCCAGATAATGAAAATTGGTTCTCACCCTTTTAGATCCATTAAACGATATCGAAGAGAGACAGTCATTCACGATCAACTCCTCCAATGGAGGTGGTGGAGGAGGCGGCGAATAAGAAGCATGGGAATTGAAAAAACCCACGTAATGAACAAAATTGGTCATTGCCTTTTCAGGCCCACTGAACGATATCGAACAGAGATCGTAAGCTATAGCGGCCTCCTCAGCCCTGTCGAATGTGTCTAGCCAGTGCCTTTTTTTGGTGTGTGGGTTTCGGATTTCTGCTGAATATCGTCCCCAATTACGTTTGCGGACGCCTAAGTATCCGGTGGAGCCTCGGGTTGTTCTTTTATGTGGTTGGTTTTGGTTGGGAAGTAGCATTTGTGAGAGATGATCTTGTATTTGGCTACCGGATATGAGAGATGAAGATGGTAAGGGTTATGAGATGATCAATCTACGTATAGGCTACAAAGTAGAATATACAGTAATTTAGATTGGGGTTTTCTTATGTAAATGTATCTTAGTTGAAATATAGAAAAATCTTCAATATATAAGTGATGATGTGGATTGCATTAATTTAGATTATGGTTTTGTTAGATGATCGAATGTTTGGTATAGTTGAAAGGCTAGAGTTTTGGTACGGCATTAGCATATGAACGAATTTTTATGGTTCTTAACTAAGAACAGTGGAGTTCTAAATGTCGTTTGCATTTAAATTTAGGATTTTGGTAAAGCAGTTGTAGGTTCATGTTTAAATTGTGTTTTACTAGGTTTTTTTGCATGTCTCCTTCTAGGAAAACAATAATTATTAATTGCTGAATGAAACAAATTATTAGTATGCCTCAAATTAATTTTAAATTTGTTTGTGTAACACATTGCCTATGCATATATAGGATCTTTTTAGTTACTAAGTACAAATCTATAAAAATATATGATTTAGAATTCTATTTCCATGAGAACCCCCTCTCGCCCAATTTATTTGTTTACTCAAAAATTTTAAATTCCAAAATTTCAAGATCATCTTGAAAACTCTTAATCGAATTTTACACCTTTAAACAAATTTTAGATTTATCACTAGCTAGGTTTACTTAATGCGTTCTCGCTTATTATTTTTCCAAAAGAGATATTGACTTATAAGATTCAACATATTTTGCAACTGCATGCCTTCATAACCAATGGGTACCATTCTATTGTGTTTAGTTTAGATGGGTTATATTATCAGCTATCTGGAAAGGGTCATACTTGTGCATCTCTGCAATCAGATCTTAATATATACTGCATATTTTATTGTTATCGAGGAATTTGTCCAATTCCGAATAGATTGTGAAAGTGTTGTCCAGGACAACGATTGGATAGATGATGCATGATTAGTCAGATGATTGTTTGTATAATATCATATATAGAAATATAAAGAAAAATGCATGATGGGATAGATTGGAGCTATGTATTTCCAATGCACCATAATTGCATTTCCTGTTTTCACGATTGAAGCACGTTTGGTTGTCTTCTTTTTCACTAGACAATATCAAGGATTGTCTTTTCCAAATATTTTTATTTAATTTACTCAAATTACGATGCTATTAAATCAGTCAAATCATACATTTGTCAAAATATACTTATTGAAAACTATTTATATGCAGAGTGCAATAATGATATGAGCTGTAAATGTATATATTTTATCTGTCCAATCATGTATTTTTTCTTCATTCCTGTTTATATATGATATGCCATCGAAATAATTATTTAGACTAAAGCATAACTCGACTTTAATTTTTCTTTTTAACAGAGAATACATTAATTGTTTTTATCTTTTTATTCCCTTATCACCCCATGTAGTCAAAAGAACTTTGTTGCAAAATTCACCACTTGGTTGCTATGACAAATAATACTTGCTTTTCGAGAATCGGATTTTGATGTATACTGCATATTTTATTACTATCGAGAAATCTGTCCAATTTCGAATAGATTGTGAAAGCAATGTTGGAGACAATGATGGATAGATAATGCATGATTGGACGAATAATTGTTTGTATAATATCATAAATAGAAATATGAAGAAAAATGCATGATGGGACAAATAAAGCTATGCATTTCCAATTCACCATAATTGCATTCCCTGCTTTCACGGTTGAAGCACGTTTGGTTCTCTTCTTTATCACTAGGCAATATCAAGGATTATCTTTTCTAAATATTTTTATTTAATTTACTCAAATTACGATACTATCAAATCAGTCAAATCATACATTTGTTAAAATATACTTTATTGAAACCCGTTTATATACAGAGTGTAATAATGATATGAGTTGAATGCATATACTTTATCCGTCTAATCATGCATTTTTTTCTTTATGCCTATTTATACATGATATGATATCGAAAATAGTCATTTAGACTAGAGCATATTTCGATTTTCTTTTCTCTTTTTAACAGAGAATGTATTAATTCTTGACGCCTATTTATATCTTATTGAAAACCGTCCTCAACATAGAGAGGTTATCAAAAATAGAGCAAAAACAACTAATGCATAGAGAAAACACATAAGTGTTGGATAAAAAGTTGTCGGGACTATCCATACTTGATTTTTCGATTTATAAGTTATAAGATAAAAGTATTATATGTTAGAGAGTTCATATAAATCATAAACTGGGTATCGTAATATTATAAGTTGATGTAACTTTTATGAGTTACCTAGAAAGTCATTTTAAAATAACTCTAATTTTTCAAAGATTCCTATTAACAAATACGACCAACTCTTTCTGTGGTATAGTTATATTTCTATCTATATATATAGGAGGTAATTTTAGTTATTGCCACTTCAAAGTTCAACAACTTAACGGATATTATTGTAAATCAATTTTTATTATACTTGAATAAAATTTAAAGTTTTTCTTTATTTTTTACTCGACTACCTTCTTAGTCGATTACGTTTCTATACTAGAGTTAGAAATGAAGAGTTTAAAATTCTCTTAAGTTTCATAAAAAAAACATCTCACTGATTTTTGATGCATAGTTTTTTGCTTTTAGAGTTCAATTTTGATATTATAAAAGCATTATGCTTATTTAAATGTTTTTATTTAAATTCATGTATGGTACTTTGTGTTATTTGTTTATATCGTTCATTTAATTTCTTTCAAGTAATATCCATTTTGATATTTTTTGTTATTTGCCCTTACAACTCATTTTATTTCTTTGAGATAAAAACATTTACTTAGTTAGGCATACTTGTTGAAACGAAGAACAATAATAAATCAATACAATATATATATATATATATATATATATATATATATATATGATTTCAACTACATAGCAGTATCTAAAATTAGTTTAATGGAATATTAATACAATGATATGGATTCAGGTAAACGATTAGTATTGCATTGAATGGATATAACCATTGGGCTCCCTGGAATGTCATCTCTATCAACCGGAAATGTAAGTTCTCTTCCATATATAGAATTGTATAACGGTAGAGTATAATTAACAATTTTAGATTATTCTATAATTTTCTAATACTATTTTTATAAAAATCATGAAATATGTTAAGCTCGACTTTATTTTATTAAAGAAAAAAAATTTAATAACAAAAAAAATCTTAACTACATATAACTTCAAATTTTTAATTTCAGGATAGGCATAAGGATGTACTCAGAATGCAATTGAAATTGTGCATTACAGAAGGATATACTGCTAAATGGACAGCGAGAGTTGATATTGTCAATTTTAGTATATTATGCTTTATGTTTCGTGATTTCATAACCAATTGACACCATCCAGTCAGATTTAGTTTAGGTGGGATATGCTATCAGTTGTCTGAAAATCATAGTTATGTTTCTTTGCGATCGGATCTTGATGTCTTCTGCATGTTTTATTGCTATCGAGGAATATGTCCGGTCTGAATATATCGTGAAAGTGATGTTCGTAAGAATGACCATCTTGCACATTTATCACTCCGTCTTATGAAGTGTTCGAGCATGCAATAATTGTCTCTTCTTTAATGCGTGGAGATTATCCTTGATGTAAAAGTATTTTGCTATGTATAATGAAATTCTAAAATCAAGATGTAATATCATCGCAGAGTTTAAGTGATATTTATCTTTCATTTTTTATCATGTCAGTTATATGTTATTTTTATACAATTATGTAAACTTTAGTTATATGAATATTTTATAAATTCTTACAATCATTATACTTATGATACCTTACTTGCTATATAATATTTGTTGTTAATAAGAAATTAAAAATAATAAGTCTAAAAGAAAATAAAAATCAATAAGCCAAACGATATATATTCATTTATTCTAAATATTAAGTTATATACTGAACAGAAAGTATAACGCTGATTAGACAGATGATTGTTTGTACAATATCATATATAGATATATGAAGAAAAATGAATGATGGGATAGATAAATCCAGCATTTCTAATTCACCGTAATTGCATTCCCTATTTTTGCGGTTGAAACGCGTTTGATTGTCTTCTCTACTATTAGACAACATCAAGTATTGTCTTTTTCAAATATTTTTATTTGGTTTATTCAAGTTACGATGCTATCAAATCAGTCAAATTATACATTTACCAGAATATACTTTATTGAGAATCTTTCGCATGTAGAGTGCAATTATGATATGATCTATAAATACATATACTTCATCTGTCCAATCATGCGTTTTTTGCATCCCTATATATATATATATGTCACGACATCAAAATGATGAAAAATGCATGATGGGACAGATGAAGCCAGCATTTCCAGTTCACCCTAATTGCGTTCCTTTTTTTCGCGGCTGAAGCACTTTTTGTTGTCTTTTCTATCACCAGACAACATAAAGTAATGTCTTTTCCAAATATTTTTATTTAATTTACTCAACTTACGATGCTATCAAACCAGTCAAATTATACTTTGTCAGAATATGTTTTATTGAGAATTTTTCACATGCATAGTGCAATTATGATATGAGCTATAAATGCATATATTTCATCTATCCAAACATGTGTTTTTTCTTCATGCGTATTTATATATGATATGACATCAAAATGAAGAAAAATGCATGATGGGACCACATGAAGCTACACATTTCCAATTCACCATAATTGCATTCTCTACTTGCTAATTTTAAATTTCAAACTGACTTGGTGACTCTTATATATATATATATATATATATATATATATATATATATATATATATATATATATATAATCATGCATTTTCTCACAAACATTTATGTCTGACTATTTCAAGTACTCAAGTTGTTCATGATGAAGCTTAAACTTAGTCCGTCGGTAATAAAGAAAGGCCATAAAAAAGGTAAGACGTCGACTGTGACCTTTTCCCCCACAAGATATGCTCATCGCAATAGCCATGCAAGTCGTCTCCAAGTCCTCGGCTCCTCTCGATGATATTAAAAACCTACGTACAACGTAAGCATTTATTACTTTTTATAATTTCAGAACCAATATATAAATTATCTAATATCGTTTTGTATGCATTTTAGATGTAAGAGTTTTTATCGAGCCTCTAAAGATAAGATGGTGGGGCGTTCAATCTCGGTGATTAAAGAGTACTTGAGGATGTATTGGTGGGAAAAAGACGCATGTCTACTTTTGCTTCGAAACTGTGCAAATAGCGGCAATCTTGATGCCAACTTCATTCTTGAACTGCTAAATAATTTGATTTAATACATATCTTCCTATATATATATATATATATATATATATATATATATATATATATATATATATAAATTGTCTAATTCATCGATATTGGGATTTTCTTTAAACGAAAGAGAGATACAATTTAGGAAGGATGACTTTGGGTATGGAGCATCTCAAGACAGCGATGACTGGTGGCCACTTTGCAGCGGCATATATGGTCGAGATCATACTGTTTTTTGATGCATATACACGGGCATACGCCATGGAAATTCTGAACAAGGTATCTTGCGGCGATCTTTTATAAGCTGGTCATGAAGTTAAAGAGTGCACGAGATCGGGCAATCCGATAGTAGACAGTTGCAGAAGAGATACTTTGCAGATTACGAATAAAAGTTGGACGATGATGATGTTAAAGATGGAACCGAGAACTCCCAGCAAGGATAAGCTTTGTGAAAGGGTTGTGAAGGCAAAAAGGTGATGGCTACTGGGTTGATAATGATCGACTTCCGATGGCATTTTGCGGTCAGTTTTGCCGATGGATGGACGAGTGCTACAAATTCTTTGAAAATTAATGTCAATGGAAACATTGCTACCGTCAATTAACTAATTGTGTTTTCGAAGTTTTTTTTCTCAATTTTTAGGTTTCAAAAGTACGTGTCATATTTGCTGGGTAGGATATTGAAATCTGTAATCACTTTGCAATGGTTCGTTTTTGTAAATAAAAAACCAACATCTCCTTTTGTTACTAAATATAATTTTCATATCGTAACCGGTTTTAGTTTGCTATTGAATGATGATAGTCTCAGGAGAGAACATTGAAGTCGGAAATATTGGCGCCATTCATGTTTTGTTGTGTTCACCACTTAACAACATCAAATATTATCTTTTTCAAATATTTTTATTTAATTTACTCAAATTACGATACTATCAAATCGGTCAAGTTATGTTTGGTCAAAGCTACTTTATTGAAAACCGTTCAAATACAGAATGAATTATGATAAGAATAAGAGTTCAAAAAGTAACACCTTATTAACAAACTAAAATGATATATTTATTAATATTTTATTTTGCTATTACTTTTTGAACTCTTACTCTCCTATATAAAGTCACTTTATTCATTTTCTAAGTATTCCGTTATATTAGGTCGCTGTGAGATTGCAAGTTTTTTTTCAGATTGTTATTTAGTGTTGTTTTATTTTTTTTATGTAATACGGATATGGTAATGTACTTTATCAATACTTAGGACATGAATTTTTGCTTATATTATACGTTTATTTCAATGAAATGAATGACTAGTAATGTGCATTTCCTAAAAAAAATTTATGCTTTCACACTTTATATGTTTAGGTTAAATAAATATCATGTACCTTATTATGCTATCATTTATTAATGTCTTGCATGTCTTTTCAATTCAGAGAAACAAAGAAATGCATTCTTAATTCTAATTTAAAATAAAAAATATATAACTTATAGTTTCTTAAATATCTATTAATCATTGAGTATAACCAAGATAAGTAGAGAGTACGATGGACTAAATAGAAATTAAATTTTTACTTAAAAACTACTCCATCGTCTCATTTTCCTTGATTCATGTTATCCCCGCGCGTAGCGCGGGTACAATGCTGGTTATTGAGAAAGCTTGACATGGTCGCAAATTCTCTCAGGTTCGCCTTTCTCCCAGATATTCTTGAGTTCGCCTCTTTTTCTCCCCAATGCCGCGAGGGTGCCTGTGCAGAATTTGAAATGAATTAGCCAGAAATAATATGTACAAGCGAATGGATGCTTACGCAGAAATTAAAATGAATCGACAAGATTCAATATAAACACGATGAATGCCAAGAAACTAAAAGAACAATACACAAAATTCAAAAGAACTGAGCATGCTCCATTGCTGGAATGAAACTCACCTAGCGTGAAAGGAACAATGTAAAGAAGAGCTGGTTGCCCATGCCCATCCATCAAATTAAGAGCAAGGTACGTAATTAGTAGACCTACACAAAGAACACGCCAAATGAATTTTTTAAGAAATTGAAGGTAATGTAGATTGAATTCCACATAACTTGTATTTAGATGTAACTAGTTCCATATATCTTGCACTTGTTTTTCGCATGTGCAATGGATGTGGTCCATGTGGATATGGCAGATATTGTAAAGGAAATATCGACCCTATTGATTTAAATATTGTATTTCAGAACAAAGTATTCAAGATTACTCTAGAATAGGAAGGGGTGAGGGTTTTTTTTAGGGGGGGGGGGGTCTGAAATTTGAATTTAAAAGAGTCAATTAAAATATTTGAATGGGATGATGATGTGGATACCTTGAAACGAGGAATAAATTGAAATTTTCTTATTTCTTAGATTCTTTTGCTAACTTGATGGCATGATCTACACTCTTGGAGTTTGCATTATAGGAGTAGAGATGTAGATGTAGCTAATTTATGACATGTGCATAACGGATGCTGGAGTTGGTCGATAATTGTTGTTCTATTGTTTTAGGGATTATATATAAAATATCAGTATAAAGCAATTTTTCTATAAATCCTATTGCAGTTTTACAGATTTTAAAGTACTTGTATGAGGGCATCCTTGATAGAACGTATTAGCCACTAGACACAATTAAACATAGATCAGCGGGGGATAGGGCAAGGACATGCTCACCAGTCTCAAAGGGGGTAGACTAACTACAGCTTGATTAGACTATGAAGCGGCAATGTTTGCTAAGAATCTACATTGCCGATCTTGATCTAGAACTCATATACATCCCGAAAATGAACATATTTAGATGATCAATCTGCTAATGTAATCCTTCAATTTCAGTATTAATATTCCCAAGTAATGATGTGACTACATAATAGGCTGTATATATTGCGACTCTTTCATCAATAGAATGTTAATTATATATCTCATAAAAACCATTCATTACGTCTTGCATATTTATATTTGTAAAACAATTTTCCATTTACTTACCAAAACCGTAGGCCAACATTGTCCACAGGAAGTAGCCAGCTCTTAGATTCTTTTTCGCAGCCCAATCATACCTGCATTCAGAAAACTTGAGATAATTCAGTAAGACAAGCTACAAAAAGCTCTTGAAAATTCTGAAGGTTGCATAAATAGATTAATATCAGGTTTTATCAGAAGAGAAATTCCGCAAAAGAACATTGTTCGGGTAAAGAATCCTTTCGGTTTCGTTGGACATGAGCAAGAAGCCAAAGCATAGTAAAAATGCAAGATGCTAGAACCATTAAACAATTGAAATGTAAAGGGTTCTAAAGCATTATTATATTGCACAAGAATAGGGATCTGAAGAACTTGGTTGGAATAATTACTCAAAAATTAAGTTGGTGAGTTGTGGGTTAACAATTTGTCTCAAATTAACAAATCATGTAGTAAAGCTAGAGAAAATAAACAGAAAATTAGAAGAATGGAAAGTTCTCCATAATTAAGGGCTTAAAATATGAACCTCAATGTAAATGCAACTAGAAGTCCAGGCAAAAGAATGTCGCCAAAGCCAATGACACTGTATCCACCCCAAGGATCGAACAAGCGTGGTATCTTAAGCAACATAGGAACACCGTCCTCGCCACTTCCATCGCCCCGGGCAACCTTTAAAAATTGTAATAGAGTTCCTTTAAGCATTAAAAATGCTCTCGATCACCAAAACATAATGCCATTGTCAGATTCAAAAACTTGAGAAATTACTTACCACAATCATTACGCTTTCGTGGAACAAACTTTTTGAAGCAAACACCCAGAAAATGTCATACAAAAAGGCACAACCAAGGAGCACAGTACCCACCTGTTCATCCAAGAATTTGTTCGAGTATTTGAATCACGAGATATCAAATATTATAATTTTCAACTATTACTCCGTAATCCTAAAAGCCTACCTGATAATATAATTTTCAACTATTAATCTAAAATAGGTGAATGGTTCCAAGTAATTTTGCTCCAACATGCAGTTGGTACAACCATTTGAGTTAGGAGGCATGTAGTTCCAACTAGGATTTAAAATCTCAGCCAATCCTAGATGGCTGATTCCGATCCATAAAATAACTGTCCGAGTTCCGATACCAATATCGTCCGCTACTATGTTATATTAGGTATACCATTTGATTAGTAGGGTTTTACCGTTAAGTTTTTTAATGGGTTAGTGGTTTTATTAATAGGTCATTGGATTACGGTTTATTTGACATCATTAGTTAGTAAAAAATATATAAAATAATATTATGGTTAGTTTTACCAACTATTAAAACAACCATTTTAAGCATCATCAATTACTAAAGAATTTCCCAAATTGTTTATAATGGGTTTTAGTACTATTAATTTTACGAATTTCATAATTTTAATTTTTTCTTCAAAATGATACAAATCTTATATTTCCGAAAATATATAATATTCTAATTGAAGGTCAACATGGCCTGCATGTACACTAGCACCAACTTAACAATAGCCTGTGAAAAAAGGATGGGTAGAGTATCACCTTGAGATTAGGCACTCGAACAATCTGAAGAACCGTTACTATCAATGCAATACCCTAAACAAAATGACACGCATTAGAAAGGATAGCAATGATGCAAAAAATTGGAGAAAACTGGGAAGAAACTATTGGTCATTGCAATTTTGAAACATATATAAGTGATTCAAATATCATATGTTAAGAATTGATGTATTAGGTTTTCGGTACAAAGCATGCAACCTTCAATGGTAAAGAGTTAATTACCACATTTTTTATGATTCCATTTCTACTGTTTTAAGATAATATTAAGGTAGGTGCAACACAGAGAGAAGCATATCAACCATTACAACAACGACAACAACAACTGAGCCTTTTATCCCAAGCATATGGGGTAGGCTACAACTAAATGCAAAACTATCATAGTAATCCAACAATATGCAAGAAGCTGAGCATTGAAGTTGGAAAGTGATTGAAAGTAAACTAGAAACACAATCTTTTGGCATCTTGTAACTCAAGCATCATTGCATGTAGAAACTGAAGTATTAATTGAAGGGGGAGGGGGGGGATCTTACAAGTTACAACCATTCTTGTCTAGTCATAATCGAACCCTCTCCCCCACTTTCTTACACAAATTATACATTCATAGATAGCAAAGCTTACCGCACTTCTAATCCTAGGTCCAATTTCATTCTGCAAGAATTGGGTCGCAAGTTTAAGTTTATGTTGAGGTGATAGACAGGTGTATTATATTTTTTTTTAACAATCTTAGTCCCATGGGGCCCTACAGCTCATAATTTATCCAGTATATGTTCCTAAAGAACTTCGACTTGTGCAGTTTTTGTAAATCATGTTTCATTATGCGGATACACACATACACCAACACAAAACCTGCAATTTATTATAAACCGGAAAGAAAAAAACAGATAACTCAAAGAGAAATGAAAACACACGCACGCACGCACAAAGAATATGTATTCTATTCCCAAAACAAGTATATGAACAAGTTCTAAATACCGATCCTAACAACGAAGATAGAATGACAAGATTTCAAGTAAGATCACTGCACTGCTTTTGTACATGTAGTTCAATTTAAGAAAGTTCTCTCAACACAAAAATTATGTGAAGATGGATAAAGATGGGCTAATTTATCTATGGCATGATGGTAAAATATGCTCTTACAAGGATATCTTGGCCAATAAAGGCGTAGCGTCTACGACGGTAAACAGCCCAAACGACAGAAGCTGCTATGCAAAACGGAGAAACAGCCAATGCGAGGTATGAAACTGCACCAAAGAAGGGTACTTTGACATAGGATTCTGCAGCCTGTTTAAAATACTTGGACCTGGAATTTCATAATTATTAACATCTACAATAAAATGTTTGCCAATAGCAATTTAAATTTTCTGATGAAATTTTACGAACTAAACACTTTTCCATGAAACAAAAAGGTCAGATAACTATAAATTAGAGTCAATTGCACAAACAATCCTGTACTTTACTCCTGATGGTGCTTATACCCACCCAAGTGATTTATTAGCACAAACACTCCTCTGACCACCGATCAGAAACCTAAAAGACACAAAAGTTCTGCTCTAAACAGTTCGAATAATTGACTAGTCTAACTCTAGAACTTTTGTTTGGAACAGAATTTGAGAGTTTTGCTCGATGTACAGAGGGGCTGTATGTGCTAAAAAAATTACTTGAGGGTATAAATGCTGTATTTATAAGGGGGAGTTTGTTTAGGCGTGACAGGAAGTGATGAAAATAGATGATTGCATAAAAGGCAGGTATAAACCAGGGAGCAAAATAGTTCATCCTAATTTAATGAGCATTTCTCCAGCACATTTAACTACAATGAAGGAAAGAATAGAATGTGACATGTTGGTTCATGTAGCCTACCCCATATGCTTGGGATAAAAGGCTCAGTTGTTGTTGTTTGAAGGAAAGAATAAATTAAAGTTTGTTGGGAGTGCACTATTATAGATAACCACATTAAACACAAGACGACGAAGCAAAAGTTGATGAACGCTTCATGTATACAAAAATTATAGAACTTACAAAATAGCTAATCTTATCGGGTAGAGACTATCTAGTACGGGTTTGGATGCGGATATGGAACACAATGAGTCGGATTCACGGATTAGGAATTTTAAAAAAATTAAGGATACGCTAAGTTTTTGTTTTGTGTGTGTGTGTGTGTATTAACCCAAATATATTATATTAACAAATCAAAACTAAAAGTACATATACTGATTCCTTTTGGTGTATAGATATTTCGTGTTCTAATTGATCATCCATGTTCAGTACATCTAGTACATAATATAAGTTTTAGAATGTGCCAAAAAGAGTTCCACAAACATTCTAGACGAATCCAAAAGAATCCGTCATGGATATGTCTCCGAAATGAATCCAATATACATACGTCTTCACGAGGAGCCTGCACTACATTACTGACATAAATCTAAAAGATACCAGGCTAGCAAAGGCCCAACACAGTTACGAAATCCAAATTCAAGCATAATCATATTATATGATTTGCAAGTTGTAATATCTCATATTTATGAACTTCATATGTGTGAAGAATTAGGGGGGATTTATGAGAAAATATTTAGGGAAATATAATGGATAGATTGGGTTAGGCCTAATCCTCCATTTTATATAAGCAAAACCATTTTGCTGTTACAGTTCTATTAAGAATCTAATTACATATAATAAACCCGTGTACACTACGCGTATTCTAACACTCCCTTCAAGCTCAAGCATACATATCAAATATGCCCAGCTTATTATAAATAAACTGCACTATATTCCTTCCTAAGGGTTTTGTGAATAAATCTATTAACTGATGTACAGATTAAACATGGTAAGTATCGATGGTCTCATATTCAATCTTCTCCTTCACGAAGTGGCAATCCACCTCAATGTACTTCGACCGCTCATGGAACACATGATTAGAGGCAATACAGATTGCAGCCTTATTATCACAATATAGACGCATAAAGAAAGTGGGCTCAAATCCAAGCTCTCCCAGCAGAAAGCGAATCCACACAAGCTCACAACTGGTATTCGTCATGGCCCGGTACTCTGACTCGGCGCTGGAGCGGGACATTACGCTTTGCTTCCTACACTTCCATGAGACCAAATTACCTCCTACAAACACGCAATATCTTATAGTAGATCAACTATCGGATGGAGACCCGGCCCAATCTGCATTAGTGAAGCATGCTACTCGAGAATGTCCATGATTCGAGTACAGTAGATCTTCCCCGGAGCATTCTTCAAATAGCGAAGTATTAGAATCACCGTATCCTAATGAGCCACTCGAGGATAGGTAATGAATTGGCTCGCAACGCTAACTGGGTATGAGATATCAGGTCGAGTGATGGTGAGCTAATTCAACTTACCGACCAACCGTCGGTATCTTTCAGGATCTTCAACCGAGTCATCTTGTCCCAGAAGCATTTTAATATTAGAATCTATTGGAGCCTCTATGGGTTTGCACCCTAACATCCCCGCTTCAGTCAGCATATCGAGCAAATACTTCTGCTGTGAGATATAGATGGCACCTTCGACCGAATAACTTCGATACCCAAAAAGTATTTAAGGCTCTCAAGATCCTTAGTCTGAAATTTTGCTTGAATGTGGTCCTTAAGTTGTGCAATACCAGCCGCATCATCGCCAGTAATCACCATGTTATCAACATATACCATCAAAAGAATGCGAAGGCCATTGGTGTTATTACGGTAGAACACCAAATGGTCATGTACACACTGAGGATAAACGAAATAACCACCTCAGTAAATTTCCCAAATCACGCTGGAGGAGACTGGTTCAAGCCATACAACGACTTCTTCAATCGGAAAACGAGATCAGGCTCCCCATGAGCAACAAAACCAGGTGGTTGCTCCATATAGACCTCCTCGACCAAAGATCCATAAAGAAAAACATTCGTCATATCAAGCTAATGCGGTGGTCAATGATAGTCAGCCGCAAGAGATATAAGTAGACGAACAAAAGTCATCCTGACTACCGGAGAAAAGGTCTCCGTATAATTAATGCTGTAAATTTGCGAATACCCTTTGGCAACCAAACATCTTTCAAGCGGGAAAGGGTCCCATCAGAATGAAGCTTCACAGTGTATACCCAGTGACACCCTACAGGCTTCTTCGCAGCCGGAAGAGAAACTAGATCCCACATCTAATTCAAGCATCTCATCAATCATAACCTCGGTCTATCCTTTATGAGGCAGTATCAGAAAGGGCCTTGGACAGAGCATGTGAGTCAAGAGAGGAGATAAATACTCGATATGCTAAAGATAAGTGAGAAATGACCACATGATGAGCTATTGGTTGAGAAGTGCAGCTCCGGATTCCTTTCCGTAAGGCAATAGGGAGATCAATGTCAACTTCCGGCGGAACTTGATTCTTGGAGATCAACAGCAGGAAGTTGATGTTCAGGAGCTGTACGGGCCCGACGAGCATACACCCTTATAATCGGTAGTGTGGGGCCAGCAGTGTGGAATCAAGAGTAGGAGGTGGGTCAATAGGAACAGTACGAGTGATTTCCAACACATGAGATGGAGAATCAACCGACTCAGAAAGGATGTCATGTGACGAAAAATATAAGAAATCTAAAAGAAAGTCGTCGTCCATATCTACAAGAGAGATGCAGAAAAGTATGGGGTGAACTCTTGAAAAATCACGTCAGCCGATATAAAGCGACGACGTAATCCAAGACTACAACGATATCCCTTTTGAGTCCGAGAATACCCAAGAAAAATGCACTTGATGGCTTTTGGATCTAGTTTAGAACCCCTGGTTGTAGATCATAGACAAAACAAACGCATCCAAATACTCGTGGAGAGACAGAAAAAGGAACCACCGACGGGAACAATATGGAATAATAAATCTATCCATCTGGGACAGAGGAGGGCATACGAAGTAATTAGCAGTAAGGACTGCACCCCCAAAAGATTTTAAGCACTCGCATATGATACAATAGAGTTCAAGTGACCTTTAACAAATGCATATTCTTCCTTTCTGCCACCCCATTCTGTTGAAGGGTATAAGGACAAGAGAATTCATGAATAATGCCAAGTTGCTCCATATATATCCTAAAGGGTGTACTAAAATACTCTTTGGTATTTTCACTTCTCAAATTACTCACATTGACTCCAAATTGAACCTTAACTTCAGAACAAAAAGTCTAAAAATGAGAAAACGCTTCATTCCTAGATTTCATCAAATATAACCATGAGACTTGAGAAAAATCATTAATAAAGGTCATAAAGTAGCGAAAGTCTCTTTGAGCAACAATAGGGCATAACCCCCAAATATCAGAATGAACTAAATCAATAAGTTTTTCAGCACTCTTATTAATACGAGACAGGCAGCTAGAGCGATGATACTAACACAACTCACAAGATTCACTCTAAACTAGATAAAGTACCAAGAGGGAACAATTCTCTTCAAGGTCTGTAGAGAAAGGTGACCAATCCGACAATAGACATCGAAAGAAGATGTGTATGTTATTGGGCAGGCTATGGGACATGGATGCTCATCGAGATGGTATAACCCATCAATCTCAGTCCTTGTGCTAATCGTCCGCCTCGTCCCAAGCTCCTGAAAAACACATCCACCAGAAAAGAAAGTTACGTCACAGTTCAAATCTTGAGTCAACTGGTTTATAGAGAGTAAATTGAAAGGAAAGCCATGCAAATATAAGACAGTAAAGAGAAGTAACTGTAGTGTGGCACGAACAGACCCCACATCCTCTATGGCAAAGGTGGTACCGTTCACAAAGCTCACTGAGGTATAGCCTTTAGCCTATATGAAGACAATATGCTTCTCTCCTGTCATATGATCTGTCGTGCCCGTATAAATCACTCAAGGACAACATACAGAAGTTGAAGTAATAAAGGTCGTATGGTTACCTCTCGTAAGACCCAAGATGGTCACAGCTGAAGCCCAAGATGTACCTGATCCAGCCTGGCTACCAGAAGCCGACGAGATCACAAGAAAACTCAATCGAGCAATCTCCTCCAAGGACTTGACAGAACTCTCCGATGATATTGAATCCGTTGAAATGGTGGAGGATGCGGTCCCAATATGTGCACGAATAGCAAGACGAGGAGGCTGAGAAGGCCTCCCATTTAACTTCCAACAGGTACTGCAAATATGTCCCTCCTGACAGCGGTAGTCGCAAAACCGAGGCTTTCCACGGCCTCTACCTCGAGCTCTGCCATCCAAACGACCTGCCTCCCCCTTTCCCTCGTGGAGAGTAATATGTGGGAGAACTTTCTGGCCTAATAAGTGTACTGTGTTTGCCAGATATCTTCTGCTGCTCATCAGTGATCTCCGACTGAAAAATCTGGTGAAGCGTATGATAGGTGGTCGAAAGAGTAATATCTGTCTTCCCAAGTAAGGTCGGACGTGCTGACTGATATTCGGGCCATAGCCCACCAAGAAAAATGATCACCAGAAGAGTCTCGTGTCGTCTCCTCATCTCCATAACATCACTAGTAATCGGGAACAACTCCGATACAAGCTGTGCAGGACGCGAAAACTTTGAGTAGTACTGATGCAATGAACGAGTTCCTTGCTGAATCTTGAATCTTGTACAACTGATGTACTAAATCATAGGCTTTCGAGAAGCTCTGCTGTGAAGAATAGAGCTCATGGAACTGATCCTAAATCGCCTTCATTCCAAGTGAACAAGGCCATACATAATGCGTCGCTCCATCGAACTAAGCATGAGATGACTGAGCTGTGCATCATCCGCCTCCCAATCAACAGTCATCAGATAGGAGATGCTTCGTCAAGTGATCGCCATTTTTTCTTCCCTTAATATACCTCTCCACCTTCAGCTTCCAGTTATGGAAATTCTGATCATCAAGCTTAAAGTCCACCATCTTGGTGGCTAAAACATCGGTCTCCATCTCCAAGAATCAAAGAACCACAACTCCTCCAAGCAAAAACTGATATTGATCTTTCAAAATCCAATCCACCCAAACCAACACTGACCAAATGAACAATCAACTCAATCGGAACTATTTCAGACTCCAAAAGTACAAACTCCTCAATACCACAATTGATCAAAAATAGCCCCAAACCAAGAATAAAACTCCAAAACATAGCGAAGATATCTCCAGATTGATCAAAAACATTCAAGAAATCCCAATTTGCTCAAAATCGGCCCCAAACCGAGAATAAAACTCCAACGGCCAAAATCCCCAAATTCCGAGCTCCACATCTCCAAGAAAAGCTAAGAATCTCCTTAAGAACAATCACAATCGATCATAAAATCACAAGACCAGCAAAAACGAGATCAATCGACCTCAAATCAGCCAAGTCAACCTCAAAACAACCAAGTCGACGGCAAAGAACAGGCACAGATCGAGGAACAGTGTTTGATCTACCAATTCGAGGTCAAAACGAGATCAATTGAAGATGAGGGGATTTCAATGTCGATTTAGGGTTCTAGTTCGAAACAAGGGTGAGGAGGCGCTCCAGTTCAAGATCGGGCCAGCCATAGGTCTTCAAATTTGATCGAAGATCATTGAGCGTCTCTGGAGATGATCGGTGGGGTCGATTTGCTTCAGGGGAGCTCCGGCAAGGTCGCTGAGCTCTGATAAGGTGGCGGCGAGGGCAGGCAGCGGCAGCTGTGAGGTTGGTGATGGTTGATGTTATGGTTAAGGTTAGGTATTTTTGGTATTTGGTGATGAATGGTCGAAATTAGATCTGAGGAGATGAGTAGCTAAGATCGGCTCTCTAATACCATGTGAAGAATTAGGAGAGATTTATGAAGGAATATTTAAAGAAATGTAATGAATAGATTGGCCTCAGCTTAAGCTTAATCCTCCTCTTTATATAGACAAAGCCATTTACTATTACACCCCTATTAAATATCTAATTACACATTATAAACCCGTGTACACTATGGATATTCTAACAATATGTAAAATATATAAAGCTTTAACTTGAAAATACTTCGGCATTTTACTTTATCTTTTCAATATTTTCCTTGCTAGCATAAGGAAATCGTGAAATTTTTAGAAATTATGAAATTTACTTTTTTCTTCGATTTGCCAATATTTTGATTTACACACGAGAATCACGAAATGTTTGTAAAGCAAAAAAAATTGTTTTCTTCGAATTTTCAATATTTTGCACACACGAATATGGAGAAATTTTAAAAATTTTCATTTTTCTTTGGTTTTCAATATTTTGCTAACTATAGAACAAGAAAATCTTGAAAATTTCAAAAATTAAATAGTTTTTGTTTTCTTCGGTTTCAATTTTTCCATGATATAACACATAAAAACAAAAAGAAAATCTAAAATATTAAAATTTTCTTTTATATTTCTTTATTTCAAAATTATGCATACAACAGCATACGAAAATCATGAAATTTCTAGATCTCAAACTCATATGTTTTCTTTGATCTTTCAATATTTTGCTTGCTATATACGAAAATCGTGAAATTTTTGCAAATCTTTTCTACGGTCTTTGGTTTTTCAATATTTTGCTTGCTATTACACAAAATTTGCGATATCCTTTAAAAATCCTAAAATTTTCTGTTTCCTTCAAATTTTTAATATTTTCCTTACTAGAACACACGAAAATCATGAATTTTTAAAAATTCTAAACTTTTTTGTTTCTTCAAGTTTTCAATATTTTGCATGCTATAGCTAGGACTGACAAATGAGGTGAGAATTCGTTTACTCGCCTATGACGTGACCGATTTGGTGAGTTGACTCGCCTCGTTCAGGACGAGTTGACGAGGCGGGCAGACTCCTAAAATACCAAATATTGACTCGCTGTGATTCGCCTCATCTAACTCGCTCCCTCGCCTTGTGAACTCGCCGAATTGACTCATTTAAACTCGTTTAACTAGCTATCATGAACCCCAGCGGCTAAACATAAGTCGTCTCGCCTCGCCTCGCTTCCCAATCTAACAGTCAAATTTGTCTCAAACTCGTCTCGCCTAAAATTCCCCTCAACGGCTGGTAATGGTGTGTTTTGATCGAGTCAACTCGCCTCACCTCGCCTCGTAACGGCTAATTTTTACTTATATTTTTTAGTTTATTTATTTGTTTTTGTTAAATTTTTACATTTAAAAAACATGCAAAGTTAGACGAGTAACCTATCTAACTCGCTTCGCGAATTGCTTAGGTGAGTCGGCAAGGCGAGTGAGTTCCTTTGTTCGTCTTTGTTGCTTCGCCTCGTCCCGCCTGGCAAACGAGATGAGTCTAACTTGACTTGCCTAGCTTCGCTTGGCAAATGAGTCAAGCGAGTTGGCCCGGCTCGTCTCATTTGCCATGTCTAGCTATAGCAAATGAAAATCACAAAAATTTTAAAAATCTTAATAATTTCTATTATATTATTTTAAAAATATCAAAAAAAAACTTTGTTTTTTCGGTTTTACAATTTTTTGTATGCACATTAAAATCTTGAGACTTTCAAAAATCTCAAAAAAATTAATTTTTCGATTTTTTATTGTTTTGCTTGCTATATAAAGCATGAAAATTGCAATATTTTTATAAACCCTCAAATTTTTTGTTTTCTTCGATTTTGCAACATTTTGCATGTTATAACTAACGAAAATTGCAAATTTTCAGAAATTCAAAATAAATTCCGTTTTCCTCATTTCTTGAAGATTTTGCATAACATAGCATATGAAAATCGCAAAATTTTCAAAAATCTAAAAAAATCCGTTTTTCCCCTTTTTATATATTTTGTATGAAATTACATGAAAATCATGAAATTTCAAATTATTCGAATTTTCTGTTCTCTTCGGTTTTTGAATATTTTACTTGCCATTACTTTTGAAGAACTTCTGAGTATTAGGAAGACAAAAAGCTATATGGAGTAAAATAAGAAAAGGTCGCCTATTGCTACTAAGAACCCAACAAAACAAAAAAACCTAGTCCGAATGACTAATACGCTAGGTTACTGGGATCCTTGGCAGCACACGAAAATCACGAAAATTTTAAAAATCTTATTTTTTTGTTTTGTTCAAATATACAATATTTTGCACGTTGTAGCCCATGAAAATCGCGAAATTTTTAAAAATCTCAAATTTTCTGTTTTTTTAATTTTTTCAATATTTTTCTTGTAATAACATACAAAAATCGCAACATTTAAAAAAATCAAGAATTTTTTGTTTTCTTCGGGGTTTCAATATCTTTTGTTTGCTTAGCATATAAAAATCACGAAATTTTCAAGTCTTGATATTTTATGTTTTCCTCCGTTTTTCTTTTGGATTGTTCTTTAAAAATTTTCAAAACTATCAAAATTTTCAGTTTTCTGTTTTTCTCAATATTATGAAATGCTACGCTAGCAACACAAAAATCGTGAAATTTTCAAAAATCTCAAAATGTCTTTTCCTTCAGAATTTGAACATTTTAGATGCTATATAGCACACTAAAATAACAAATTTTTCAAAAATGTCAAAATTTTCTGTTTTCTTTGGTTTTTCTATACCTTCTTTTAAATAACGAACGAAAATCGGAAATTTTTAACTCTATTTTTTTTTCTTTTATTCGATTTTTTAATATTTTGCATGCTATATAGCACATAAGAATCGTGAACCTTTAATATTTTGCCAATAAAGCTCAAGTGGCAAAAGAAAAAATAAAAAGAGACTTTAAAAAAGAGGACGATCAGAATTTTTCAATCATAGAAACCTAACTGTGTATGAGATAAAAGAGTGATAAATATTGAATAGGGAGTCAATAAAAAAAAAATCATGCCACAAATGTAGCAAGATAATTAAATAGGGAATAGATAACAATTTTTCCACTAAAGTCCAAGGTAGATAAGGGAATATTATAAGCATATTCTCTCATGTAGCTTTATATATAATATATAGATAGATTGGACATCGATTGTCATTTTCATTTTCTAATACTTGACACCCAAAAAATCATCATTTTCAATTTCATGTTCATTTGTAAGAATAGAATCTTACATCTGTGTTTGACCAATGAACCACCACCATGCCGATTCATTAAATCTGGAAAAGCAAAAATTAAAATGCCTACCATGGAGCCCCCATTTCCTTATTATGCCGAAAAAATAATTGAATTGCCTAGTTAATTTAAGATGCTCAAGTAGTCTATACATATTGTTATTCAAATCAATTTCTGCTGATTTCCATTTAACTCATCGTAAGATATTTGGAATACTATGTATTAATGAGATTTTATATGAAAGGCTCGTGAGAAAATTCAAAAGAAATTTAGCAAAATAACCAACTTCTGTTGCTGCGGAGTTTGATGGTTAAGAAAAATTGGAAGTTTATTACAAAGCTATTATATATATATATAAGAACGAAGGGGCGATTATATATTTTATATTTATGAGTGTGCACAGGCTTTTGATATAAGTTGGCTCTATCAATAAGACTTAAGCCTTGTTGAAGTTTGTCCATCTTATATCTTATACTCATGTACCTCTCATAGTTTTTCCAATGTGGGACTATATCTCTCACATCTCAACACTCCTCACATGCAACCATCACTTTTTCTTGGTGTACTTGTCACGTGGATTGCACAACACATGAACTTGCCGCCGCTTCCTCACCCTCACCCCCAGATCCTCGTCCTTGCCTCAATCGCCCTCGTCTCGACGCACCCAGATCGCTTCGCACCCAGATCCTCCGGCCCTCAACGCCTCTCGTCTTTGCTGGATATCAAAGTCCTGTGATGATTAGATCTTAAGATATCTCTGCACTTTTTATTGCTTACTTTCTTTACGTGCGACATTCAATATGACGGACAATAAGATTGATCCTCCTGTTTCAGATTACAAAATGAATCTCCGTCTAACTATCTTGACTCTCTCTGGCTTTAATAATTTTTTGGAATAGGCGCACGCCATTGAACGAGCCCTAAAAACAGGGGCCTTCATCACCGTCTCTTTCAGGAACCTTCACCAACCTCTGATGCACAGTATTCATCTTGATTTCAAAATGACAATAAAGTCTGCACTTAGCTTACAAACTCTATGACGCCCAGCTGTTATCGGGTTATTGTGTATCTCTCTATCATGAAGGAGATATGATTCCATATCAAATCTCTTTACTCGTCAGAAGATAGCCATCAGTGGCTTTATGATATCTTCCATGAACTCACCATCGCTACTCCAGATGATTTACATGCCTTTAGAGCTCGGTTTCGAGGGCTTCTCGATGAATGGAATATGTATCAATCCATCTTCTCTAATCCAGCCGTTACCACGAGTCAGTGTGAGGCTCTTATTGGGACTCTTTATTTGGCTAAGATGAAGCCTCGCTTGAATGGAGATCATTCATTTCTTCTCTCTTAGGGCGGTACGCTTACCTTGACTAGTATTCCCGCAGCTACTTATCGCGTCCCTCCACCAGGTGGTTTTCCGGTGGAGGTTCCATCTTCTGCCTCATGGCTGAGGATTTCCCTGGTCATGGCCGTGCACCTATTGGTACTTAGGGTCGTAGGGAGCGAGGATGCAGACGTGATTATAGTTCCCTTTTTTGCTCTCATTGCGGTCGTACCAACCATACAGATCAATTCTACTGAGAGAAACGTGGCTATCCGGATCAGACTCCTACTGCCCGATAGAATACGTCTCCTCCATCTACAGCGACCCAACCGCCAGCATCATTATTCTCACAGATTTCTCCTGAAGACTTACAACAGCTGCAACGTATTTTCTTTCATATCTCTAATACTAACTTAACCACATCATGTACATCTCTACTATCTCAGTCAAACCCTTGGGTCCTTTACTCCGGTGTTTCCGACCACATAACTCATACTGCTTCTAACTCAGTGTTTTCCACTTCACATAAATTCATTTCCATTGTCAATGGGGATGTCCTTCCTGTTCGTGGTTGTACCAATATTGATGTGACAGCTTACTTACTGCTTAAAAATGTTCTACTTGTTTTTTCACTTCGTACACATCTTTTATATGTTCGTCGCCTTACCAATGATTTCAACTGTTCAATAACTCTCTTCTAATTACTTTGTGATACAGGACAACCTGACGAAGGAGCAAATTGGTAGGGGTAAAGAAGTTAATGACCTATACTACTTAGATGTGTCGCCTTCCACATTTGCCGTTGTTTCTACCATTTGCTGGTATCGACATTTTGGACATCCACCTCTTCCTATATTACGTACCATATTACCTGATCTCTTTTTATCTGATTTTTCATACAAATCATGTATTTTAGGAAAGCGTTTTTATTCAACGTGGTTCTTCGACAGTTGAGTTAGTCCATTCTGACATTTGAGGTCCATATAAGTATACTAGCATATTTAGCTATAAATATTGTCATTTTTATTGATAATCACTCTAGAATGATATGGCTATTTCTTTTACGTGATCGATCAGAATTACAACATATGTTTAAAACATTTATTAATGAAGTGGTTAATCAATTTGATACGTCTATTAAAACTCTAAGAAATGATAATGTAAAAGAATACATGAATCGTATTTTTCAAACTCTTTGTCAATCTTGTGGGATTATTCATCAAACTTCATGCTTATACACACCACAACAAAATGACATTGCTGAAAGAAAAAACCGTCGCTTGCTTGAGGTTGGTCGTTCTATTATGCTTAACATGCATATCGGAAAACGCCTTTGGAATTTTACCTTATTTAATGCATGTTTTTTTAATAATCGTATGTCTTCCACGATTCTTCAAAACCAAACACTGTTCTCTATTTTATTTTCTGATCAAGACCCTTTTTCCCTTCCTCCTAAGGTATTTGGGTGTGTTTGTTATGTTCATAATCACCGATTAACTCATGATAAATTGGATCTAGGGCTGTCAAACATATATTTGTTGGTTATTCTAGAACTCAAAAAGGTTACGTTTGCCTGCTTCTTTCTACATCTCAACAAAAGCAAAGGGATTAACTCACTTTCAAATGACCTATCACCTTCAGCGAACCAAAAAATGTTAACCCTTTATAAGTCTGATGTCTTAGGAAAAAAAAGAGACAGTCTTAACAAGGATTTCGCTATGTATTAACAAGTGAAAACATGGCAAAATTAGGCTGACTAATATTTCATTTATATTATAATCTTCAACCAGCAAATAAAACAGAACAAAAATACAAGGAAATTAGCTTACCATGACAACATAGCCACTAAACACGTTTGTAGGCCCTGAAGAGACAAGAACACACATAAAAATAAATTAATCTGAGAACAAATAAGAGTTCAAACAAAAAGGTTTAAGATTCCAAACAAAACAGTAGATTCCAAACTAGAAAACAGAGGTACGGCCGCCCTTTCAGGCTTCAAACTTTTATTGCTAAGAAAGTGACAATTTATATCTAGGCATATAGCTTGTTGCTATAAATGCAAAAAGACTCATAATTGAAACCCAAAAGCTTTTCGCTTCAAAGAGGTGCAAGACAAGGCATATATACCTCATCAGATTTTACTATTTTATTGGGTTTATTGCACATATACCCATCCCTTGTACTATATGGGATTGGGCACTTAAATAGGCACTTATAACCTTCTGTTTAACATGATAACTTCCATTTTGCCACTTTCTTCTTCCATTTATACCTTGTCGAACTCATAAGCTTTAATCAAAAAAGTCAAACGGAAAGATAAATTCCTAGCAAAAACAACTAAATAAAATAATGATAATCACTCATCCTGGTTCTCTTTTTTGCCTCGAGAATTGAAGGAAAGATGTGTTTCAATAATAGAGAGAAGCAATCCCAAAAATTTAAAAGGAAATAACTTAGGAATGATCGAAGAAAAACTCGGCGTTGTAGTGAAAGATGTGAAGGATTATTGAGCTTTTATATTAGGGTTAAAGATCGGTTGTTTAGGGTTCAAGAAGAAGAAAGGGCAAAATAGGAATTAAAAATTAGGCTAGATTCCAAAAAACTACCAAAAACATGCACCTATTTGCAAGAAACTACCAAAAACTGAAAGAAACTACCAATCTAATCGCGCCACATCAGCACGGTTAGTGCCGCATCACAGCCACGTCACCAAGTTCGCCACATCATCAAAAAATTACAAAATTCCTAAAACACCCTTCTTCCTCCTCTAGCCCTAGCCCTAACTTTGCCTCCATCATCACCGCCGGCCATCGCTGCCGCCCTGATCTGCTTACGGTGCTGCCCCTACACCCTCCACTTATCTTCTTCTTCTTCTTTCCTTCTAAGCCTAACCCTAATGATCATATCTTCCCTCGTCCCCTTAGCCCTAACCCTAACCCTAATTTACCACCAATCACTGCCGCCGCTGCCCTTTGCCGCCTCCTTTTCATCGTTTTCATCTCTTTCCCTTACCCTAACCCTAACCCCTACCCTAGACATCCACACTTCCTATCCTCCTCCGGCAGCCTCCTCGCCTCCATCACCTAGCCTCTGCCACATCCTTCCGCACCAACGGACACTCCATCATCACCAATGGCCACTCCCTCGGCCGTGCAATAAAAATTATAATTAAATTAAAAATAATAAGATAATTAATATATTAATTTAATAAATTAAAAGGGCAAAATTATCATTTACATGTATATTTAACATCGTTAAGAGATAACAATTGGTTTTGGTAGTTTCTCATAGTTTTTGAAGAATTTGGTAGATTGTTGCAAATGGAAGAAAGTTTTTGGTAGTTTTTTGGATTTAAGCCTAAAAATATTTGCTAATCAAAAGGGTATAATACTTCAGGGGTAGCAAGTGGTCAACCCCCCATGGGGCCATAGTACAGGGGATCTATGTTGAATTAACCCTGTTTTATTTTATTTCAATTTATAAAATATAGAAACAGTCAACAATTAGCCTAGCTAAAGCTTTATTTCTAAACATACAGAGCAAAAGCATAACCAGGGCGCCAGGAAAATACGGGAGGCGGACATAGTATTCAAAAGTACATGAAACAAAACAATAAACTGGACTGATCATGTTTCTTTACTGAATGTGGAAAGAAATAGTGCTCAGCGGTGTTCTGTTATTGCTGCAAGTATTTCTTTAGCCAGAAAACAGTCCAAACAAGGGGACTTAATGGCCACAATGAAATCAAAAGAAAGAGAGATGGAGAAAACAGAAAGATGGAACAATGGGAAGCTTGAAGACACCAAAATAAAAAGAAGAAAAGTACTTGGCGCTATAGAAAAAAATCATCCACAGTACAGAAGTTAGAATCCTCAAGAAAAGGACAGAAAACAGTCCAGTTCACAGATCAAGGTATCTATGCAAGCGATATCAAGTAAGAAAAATATCATAACGAAGCATGGTTTATCAGAATTCAAATCCTATGAGGTTAATCTTTAATTAATACTGCTGCAAGGAAAATGTATTTCAATTAAAGAGACAAAGATACCAGAAGAAGGGAGAAATCATTGATCAAGAGCATATATATGGTCAATAGGAATGTGAATCCAGAAGTTGTCCTATAAGTTTATGTGTCTCAAGAAATATATTGTTACAGAAGTGCTAATTAAGTGATATCTCTGTCAAAAAGACTTCTTAGACAATCAACATCAATGATAGCTAAACCTGTAATCTAAGTCTTTGGGTCTGGATGCATACTTGTTGCCACCAAAAATGGAGAGTTCAACAACACTTTACTTCCGCCAAAAATCTAGATCTCTTAGCAATGCGCAATACCTATTTCATAGCTTACAAGCAGCTTCTTGAGTATCATTAGGTTGCACAGTACTCAATACAGAAGTAAAGCATAGTGATTAGGAACACATTCTGCTTATAAGACTTGAAGCAATTTTGCCACAGTTAGCTGAACAGTTAGTCCATAAGAACACTACTCTAATCTAGAAATTCACGTATTTAAAAAGCAATTACTAATTTGTTATAGAAGAAATGACAGAACTGACCATAAGGATGTGGTAATTGCTATACATTCAACAAAAGACATTCCCCAAAGAATGGGAAAAGGCTCTGCTGCTGGTGGTGTTCTTACAGAAGGATACATGGGTATTAAAAAGACAATATACAACTAATGAGCAATAGCTAAGTTGGTATGGGCACTTCCCCTATTGGGGAGAGTGCGGGGTCGAACCCAGAAACCCAAGGAGGGGAAGTGGCCACAAATTAATGCTTTTAGGGTAACTTTGTGGGTCCCCTGGGTGCGCGCGTGTGTGTTGTGTGCTATGTGTGTGTGGGTGTTGTGTGCATAGGTCAGGCTTATGGGCCAGTGCTAAAAAAATAAGAAGACAATATACATACCTCAACTCCACCAATGCAAAACAGAACCACCAAAAGCTCCACAAACCAATTGGACATGTATTTGTAAAGTAGGATCAAGAAGCCTGATGCAATTACAACAAACAAGACGGCTGATGTCATGTTGATGTCCACTATACCACTTCCACTTGCATATTCCATGTTGATTAAATCGTCAGGATTATCCTACAATCAAAATTTCATTCTCTTACAAGGTGAAGTTTTTAGCTAGAGTTTGTGCAAGAAAGTAAAGGAGACCTTCAGCAGCTTTTCATGTTCAATATATGCTTCTCTAGCGCTCCATGCCGACCAATAAGAAGCACACAATATGGTACCGACAGCCATAAGCCACAAAAACACTTCTGCGGTGTCCACGAGAGGACGGTCTGGGGAATATAATTGAACCGCAACTGTATAGAAACACAAATTATTGAAAGATCAATGAATTTGAAGATTTTAATAATGAAGAATGTATTTGTAAGAAGTTACTCCCGTAGAGGAAAAAAAGAGGAAGAGCGGACTGAGACGGTTTGAACATGTGCGGCGGAGACCAATAAATACTACAATTAGAAGAATTGATAATATTTAGTTAATAGTGCAACAAAGCTAGGGGTAGACCTAAACAAACATGGATAGAGTCGGTTAAAATAATATAAATAATGTCAGTTGTCAATTTAACACAGACTTTCAAAGACCGGAATGGAAGACACAGATCCATATAACCAATCACAAAACTTTGGGATAAATACTTGTTGCTGTTGTATTTTCCATAATGAAGACTAGATTTTGTTTACAAGCTGCCCAAATGTTGCAAACAGCCTTCCACGTGATCATTAGGTAAAGTTGGAACGAAAAAGTTTGCAATTCGCTTGTACACCCAACTATAATGTTCTTGCCCAGAAAAAAAAAACTACAATTACCAGAAGGGTACCTTATTATTCTTGATCTAACAGATTGTAAAATGGTGGTAAAAAGAGTTATGCCCTAAACCTCATGGATTATATAGAAATTTACCTGAATCATTATGCCTTAGACTGCTCTTTAAGCTTTCACCGGCATCTTGTGGAAGCATAACTGCAGGTATGCCTATATCTAAATTTGTTTCATTGCTCTCACATACCATCTTGTATAACTCTGCAAGGAAAGAGAAGAACAAAAACATAGTAATCAATCAAGCATTAAATTATGTACTCATAAGAACACTTTGTTAAATGTCCCTGCCAATGTACGAAAACTCCGACGTAGTGGTGCAGGTTGAGGGGACATAGTTATATATTCGAACACACTTCATGTAGGAAAGAACAGGTAGATAGAGTGCCACCCCAAGCTAGCACACAGAACTAAACATACTATTGCATATTGCATATTAAAAGAAAGAGAGATAATGGTGACAAAAGACACATTTTCTGAATCAACAGATCTTCTGAGAAAACAGCATAGCATATGAACCGACTCAAATTGCAAAGTTCAGGTTGAAGAACTATGGTATGGAGTTAAATGGGAAGAATTGCTTAAAATCATCGAAAAAACTTTTTAAGTTGTAGGTATAAAAAAAACTCACAAAACTAACAGAAAAGAGGTTTGGGAACACGCAAAAAAGGCTTCTTGCAAAAGACAGGCTATAAGAAGCCATGCTCTCTCCAAATAGTGTCTTTTTTCAATGTTTTAGAAGCTTGAAGAATGTCCATACGAACCCTACATGCAAATATTTCTTCACACGTGAAAGTTGTACTCACAGAGAGTAGTAGCATGACGAATATACTGCGATAATTGCTCATACGAAGATTAACCTCTTGAAAGATGATATAACAAATATGTCAGGTAACGAGCATGCTGATGCATCAAGTTGATGCACCAGTCTCCTTTGTTTCTTATTATCAACGATCTATCTATAGTAAACTCAGGTCCATAGTCTCCACTAGAACAATGACCCCAATAACACTATAACGCTATGTAACCCATCATAAAAGTTAAATTTGTAAACGGTGTGAACTGTGAAGACTGAAGAAAAGCAAGCAGCCTACTTTCTTAACGGTAACTCAACAATTTAGGTGGGTACTTATGCCTACTATAATGATTAAATACTAAAATCATGAAAAGGAAAAAAATCATAACTGAAAAGAGCCAATCTATACAATAACCGCATAGCTTGAATCCTTGACCACCAGCAGTAATTAATTTCAAAATCAATGTCTGCTGCTAATTTACGGCAGTAACCCAGGGAGATTTTCAAAAATAGAATCAAAGCTTTCTTAATATTAAAGTTTCACATAAATTATGCTGTTAAAATATTTAAAAAATGAAGTTATACCAGTGTCATTTCCTGAAAATTGAAGCCTAATACCTCTATGGACAATAGGTTAACTGAAACATGGAATCAAATAGAAGCAGATACCTTTATGATAATTTATAATTAAAATAGCGGATGCCCCGGCAGCCTCAGCAACTCTAGCCTTAGTTGTAAATTTGCAGCCGCCCCGATGGACGAGGAGGACATCTCCATTATACTAAGAGAATGAGTTGATTTTCAGTCAGTATTTTCTTTTCTAAGGATAAAATCAAAATAATAAAAGAGAGTAGAAAAGAACCTTATTCTTGGGCGTAGTGCAACAATCAGAAGGATCAGCAAGGGAAACCCGAGTGCGGTTGGCATGCTTCTCTTTTGACTCCATTTGTTTTCCAAATCGAGCACTAACGCCAACAAACTCATCACCTTCAATGTTATTGATAATAGTTTGGACTTTTACCTATTAGAAATCCAATGATGCGATATAGGTTCATCAGAACGAAGCGAAAGAGATGTCCAAAACAGCAATTTTTGAATACAAAGTGCAGTGTAGCATCTCCATTGTTACGATGAATTACAGGAAACAAGAAAATGAGAACGCGATAAAACAATAAGTTGCCTTCTCTATTGCGGAAAGAAAAATTGACAACTTACTACACAATCAAAACTGTATTCCTATGAGTATATGACTGTCTTGAGCACACCAACTTAGCATTTAAGCCGCAATTTGAACCGGAAAATTCCAAGTCCCGGACCTTTATAACCACACAAATGGATTTGAGTGATGTGGAAATCTTTCGATAGACTGAAAACACGTGATTAGTTACTTTAAATGTGATACTATCCTACACTTTGCCTAGCTGAACTCTCTTCAAAACTTAAAATTTGATAGCTATGCACAACAATTCACCTTTCGGCACCAAGTTTCCTACAGATCAATCAATCTCACCAAAGAAAAAAAGGACATCAAATTAAGATTACCCAATAAAAAAGTCAACTGGGTTTGACTAATTTCTGAAGGAAAGCACCTAAACCTAATCTAATTCAGTTATGCGCCCAATTCTATCTCTTCAATTCACAAACAAAGCTAAAATTTTGCCAACAGCCCAGGAATCAAAACCTCATAATAACCCCAAAGCACATAACAAATCAAGAAAACCTATCAAAATTCATGAAATTACCAGCACAAAATCGTTGGAGCATCCTGGAATCGTCGGGGCATCATCATCTCGATGGACTATGTCACCTCCAGTGACCAAAAGGGGAAGAAAAAGAAGCCAAATTATTGCCCAAAATGGCCCCCAAATTTTCCTTCGATCCATTCGAGAGCTCAAAAGAAAGGGAGAAGAAAAGTTTGGACTTTTGAAAAGCAGAGGTTGAAGGAGGAGGCTAGTGAGGCCTTTTTTTTAAGATGGGAAAGTGGAATTATTTGATTTTGATTCTATGAATTAATTTCAATTGAAAGGGTTTGAAGAAGGTCCACTGGGGGAGTGGGGCCCACACCTGTCTTTATTGAAGATCTCTCAAAGGACTGTTTGCTCGCACGATTATGGAATTTGGATTCATAAATAGTATCTAAATAGTATGGTTGAAATTTCTGGATTTGGTAATTTATTGTTTGGTTGGTTTTGATTTTCTATTATTAGATCTGTAGATTCTTATAATTTTTGTTTGGTTGGTAAAAAAGAGTGGAATTTGGATTTGAGGATTTTAGAGAGTGATAGATAGAGAGAGGATTATTAAATAAATAAAGTACACGAGTCCCATCTAAAAGTACAATGAATAGTGTCAAATCCTTGAAGATCCTTGAAATTTTTTAGTATTCAAGAATCCTTGTTTTGTGATGGGTGCCCCATAGAAAACAAAGGAATTTTACAAATCCAAATCTATCAACCAAACACAAAATTATGGAATCCCAAGATTCCACAGTCCAAAATCCAAATCCAAATCCATAATCTTGCAACCAAACAGGCCCTTATTAAAAAGCTTGGGTTGTTTTGTTTGGATTGGGTTCTAGAATTTTTTTCCCTTAATTAACTCTATTTTTCAAAATAAATCCTAAAATAGGACTCTCTCAAGCTAGACTTTTTGCACGTCATGCAGGACTAGGACTCGCGGACGGTTAGATCAAAAATGATTGGACAGCGTTTTCGTTTTAATAAAAATTAACGTTATCCAGGATAGCGTTTTCTTTTTAATAAAAACGCTATCGCAATTAACGTTTTCGTTTGCCGTATTCACCCCGACGTTTGACATCAAGTCTCGGGTTGAAATATGGTAAACGAAAACGCTATTGGAGATAGCGTTTTCACTTCATTGAACACGCTATCTCTTCACTTCATTGAACACACTATCTCCAACAGCGTTTTTACTTAAAATACCAGGCCTCACAACTTTCGCTTTAAAAGATATCGGAACTTCTCTCTCGCTGCTCTCTGACTCGACCGAGGCTAACGTTCTTCCTCACTCGTGGGTTGTGTTGAGGCTAGGGTTCTTTCTCACTCTCTTCACTCAAATACTCTTCTTCTCATTTGTGCTCTCGTTCTCCATCCCATCAAGGTAAGGTATGCTCCACTCTTTTTTTTGTAATATTTCATAAAAATCAGGGTAAATTAAATAAGATCAAAATTGGAATTTTCGGTAGTGGGTTGATGGATTTTGGGTAGTAGTCGGGTTCCAATAATTTTTGTCTAAAATAGCTATTTGTATGGGATATCTAAATTTGGGGTTTGATGGCTGAATTAGAGAGAGGGTTTGTGCGATTAGAGAGGGGTTTTATGCAATTAACCCTTATAAATATATTACTTCGCATTTAATATGTGCGTTGATGAAAATATTTTTATACTGAAGAAGGGTGATTAATAGATCATGGATTGTTATATTCCGGTTTAGTTGTATTTCGGTGGGCTGGTTGTGAACAGTAGAACTCTTGGTGTTGGGTATGAGGACACTACTACACAAGAGAAAATTTGGCTCCGTCGGCAAGCAACGATGTAAGAATTGCTAGGGTTAATTTATGAAAAAATAGTATTCGGTCATAGAACATGCCGTTTGACAATTCGGGCACGATATGATGTTGAAAAGGGGGAAGATCGCATTTCAAGCTTGTAAACATTGTAGATGATAACTCACTACAATCTATGATCAAGTATATATCAGCTCTAAATTTGTCGTGAGTTGTGTTGGAGTTGTACATCGAAGAACACCAGCTCCCTGAAGTGTGGTTCACGTCACTGCCTGAATTCCCGTCACAGAATGAAGTCCCACTTATAGAGGGATCCGCTAAGTGAGAATGTTACAGGGGAAGTCCCGGCAAGTGAGCATGAAGTATCACCACAACATGCTGGCGGTGAAGATGGTGACATAATAACATATATGAGTATGTTGAATCAGGATCCTGTTCAGTTATTTACAGGTGTCTATGTCAACAATAAATTGGTACACAGTGATGATGATGAGAACACTCATGACGTAAGTGAGGATGGTGAGATAAGGATGATCTAGCTGCATAGAATACGGTAAATTTAACCTATCAAAATGTACTAACAGCCGAGTTTACTTCCACAGATTGGATTAGAAATGCGGTAGTGACCAATTGCAAAGCACAAGATGTTACCGGAGCCAGTGGTCTGAAGTTGTACAAAGGTCAACAATTTCAATGTAAACCGGATTTGAAACATGCAATGGCGATATATTCAGTTGAAAAATATCAGCAGTATACAGTTGTCAAGTCAAACTTATTGACTTGAAGGGTTGTGTGCAAGATCGGTGGAGGTTGTTCGTGAGCTCTCCATGCATCTAGACGGAATATTGATGAGCCGTTCACGATCAAGACACTCAAAAAACCTCACATATGTGTCAATCCAATTCTAAACCAAAATCACTTGCAGATTGACTCAAGTTTTGCTGCAAAAACTATTATTGATATTGTGAAGGTGAATTTGAATACGACGCCCTAAGCCATAGTTCAAATCATTAAAGCCATATTCGGTTATATTATAAATTATAAAAAAGCTTTACAACCAGCTTTTACACCAAGTTTGGCAATATGCAGATAATGTGAAAACTCAAGAAAGTCGCTACGGAGAATCAAATAAGAAAGTATGAAAAAGAAGTTGCAAGGATTAGAGATGCAAAGAAAGAAATGGTTGGTTGGCTCGATAAAGAACCTCGTGAAAAGTGGGTTATTGCATTCAATGAAGGTCGACGATATGGCATGATGACTACAAATTTATCGGAGATATTTAACTTTGTATTGAAGGGGGTTCCTAGTTTGCCGGTTACAGCAATTGTGCAGTTTATATTTTACAGGTTGAATTGCTATTTTATCGATAGGCGGCGTGTGACTCAACAGTACAGTGATGATGGACAAATATTGGCTCCGAAAGTTCAAGCAATCCCAGACAATCGACGAGTGAAAGCAAATTGTCATGAGGTGGCGATGTTCTATAAACAACCGGGATTATTTTCAGTTAAGACCGGGACATGTCAAGTAGGCGGGTGACTTAGAGGTAGCAGGACCCAGATTGTTAACCTTAATAATCCGTCAATATGATCATGTGTAAAAATGAAACTTCACCACCTTCCTTGCTCGCATGTTATGGCAGCTTATGCGTCACGGGCATTGGACTATCGTGTGTAACAACTATAAACTTTCTGTATAATTTTTTTTCAAAAATACAGAAAGGGGTATTTGAGCCTGAGTACAAGTTATAAATTTAATTTGCTTTTGAACGGCAAGAAGAAGCTTGTAGTTCATTAGTAAGACCTTGCACTGCTGAACCAAAGCACCAGAGTTCAAATCCCATCAGCCACGCATTCTTTTTATTTAAAATTATTTTAATCTTTTAGAAGCCTAATAGTCTACACGTGCACAACCCGTAAAACCAAGAGTCATAGCCTAAACAAACATGTCCACGAGGCTAGACCAAACGTCAGGGACACGTGGCACCAAGATGAGCCCCGACTCGCCCGACTCGGGCCGGCGAAAGGCTTGACTCGGCCGGCGGCGCCGGTCCAACTCCGTCCAAACCTACATTTTCTTCAACCCTGGCGACTCTTGGACTCCCCCCATAACTCCTGTATTATTTATTTTTCCTGCACATTTACAGAGCACATTAAAACACACATTTAATCCATTTTAATACAAATTTTTAATACACCCTTTCACTACCCTGTTTCCCCAAATCAGAGAGTAAAACTCCATTCAAAATTTGAAATTTGAAATGAGGCAGCGCCTCATAAGAGCGCTCGCGCCAAGAGCACTAGCGCTAAGAGTCAAACACTCTGAGGCAGCGCTCACGTGCAAAGCACGAGAGCGCTCGCACCAAGAGCGCCAGCGTTAGGAATCAAAGACTCTGAGGCAGCGCTCACGTGCAAAGCACGAGAGCACCAGCGCCAGAACTAAAAGTTCTCAACCCTTGGATCAAATATCCAACGAAGATGATAAATCATCAAATTACCAGAATAAAATTCTGTTGAGAAAATACTCTTCAAAATCTTTCCAAATAGGAAAGATTGCGCCCTGTAAATCAGAGCACCGTTAGATTAAAGATCTAATGGTAATTAAAAATCACCAAGATACAGAATAAGTTCTGTATGGGAAAATATTTTTACAATCTTGTTAACAACAAGAAAAATATCTTCTGTAAAACAGAAGCTCTTGGATCAAAGATCCAACGGTGGGAAACATTCCCCAAATCAATCAGAGATCTCTCAATAAGAGATTTCCTTAACTGATTTAACAAGTCAACCTCCCCTATATAAAGGACCTAAGACTTCAAGTCTTGTACACAGAAATCTCCCCATAAGTTCTCAAATCGAAAGAAGAAAAACAGAGGAACCCCTCATAAACTTCAAGTTCTCAGAAAAGAAAAGAGAAGAGCAAGCTCTAAGAAGAAGAAACTTCTTCAAGATGAGAAAAAAGAAGAGAGATCATAACATCTCCTCCATATTTGAGAGTTTAACTCCCACATCATAAGAACATAGTTATTTTCTAGATCACAGATCTATACGACAATGTCTTTCACAAAAGTAAAAGAGATCGCAGCATCTCATCAAGAAAGAGAAGAACTGTTCAGACCATAATATTGCATTTTTCATCCCCCTATTCTTATCCGTTTTATAAATAAACAGGTACTCTTGACGCACGTTTGTTGCATGTTACAGGATACAGGCTCTTGGAGCAAATACAGTGAAAAAGACGAAAGTTGATACAGAAAAGGGACTTTTGACCAACAAGTAGATGGATCTTACTCAAGCCGAGATGAAGAACAGTGCAAGGTCCAAAAAGACGAAAGTGAAACGGTCAAAATATCCTTACAAGTTTTTCACTGAAGATCTGGAGAAAAACAAGAAGCCAAACAGAGAAAAGTGGTGAAGAAACAAGAAGCCCAAATACCCAGAATACATCTCAAGAATTTTGGTGAGATGATCTCACCAGAGGGCCGCGGAACCGCGGCCCAAGGCCTACATTTGCCGCGGTTCCGCGGCCATTAAGTGCGCACGTCGGTGAATTTTTCTTCTGTCGGTGCGTCGGTGCGGGGGTTTGGAATTTTAGTGGGCAAATCTGTAATTGCACATGTGCGAATCCCGTAACCCTAAATTCTCCTGTTTACTTATAAATTGTAATCGAAAATTGTAAAACCCCATGCCTCTTTTCAATCAATAAAATTTAGAATTGTTGGGAGTTTATTCAGATCTGTTCTATATTGCTTGGAGGGAGCCATCAAACTAGTAAGTTAATTTTATTTCTTTGTTTTAATTCTTTTAATTAGTATGTCTTTTCATCCCCTAATGAGCGAGTAATCTCCTCGCTTGTTAGGGTTAGCCTTAGGGAAAGGTTTGAGAGATGAGATCTCTCACCCCTTTCATGCCATCCACACCTAAGAGTTAGAACTCCATGCATGCACGCACAACCGCTTCCTACGGCATCCTACCCCTCGAGGTAACGATGAACCGTAGTATAAAGGGCCGGTTGCGCGCGTTTTCCATGGAGGTTAGGGTAAGTATCGATAAAGGAAGGATACGAATCTAGAGGAAGAAATATCTTCCCAAAAGATTCTAATCCACTTTATTGATAATTACCGTAACATCTAATAGATCAAAAATAGGGCAATGAAAGCGGTGAGGAAACCTTTAATCTCCAAACTTCCCCTAAGCCTAACCCTAGCAAGACTTTAAATTAGATTAATTTAGTTTATTGATAGATCTAGGTTTTTATAGATTTAATAAACCGACCAAAACAACATTTGGAATCAACTCGTAAAAACACATTAAGGAAATTACACATCTCTGTGGATCGACCCGTACTCACCGGCTAGCTCCAAAGCGACGCCGTTTCTGATTACGGTTAACATAAATTTTTGGACTTAATCAAATGGCGCCGTTGCCGGAGATGGCGTAAAATTCTTTCTGTGTAATTTCGGGTTGATATAAATTTTTAAAAAAAAATTATAAAAATCTGAAAATAAAAAAAAGAGAAATAAAAAAATTATCAATTTTGATCTGTTTGAAGGGTTATCTTTTGAATTTTGCAGGAATAGCGAAAATTCTCGGATCTGGAATTTTACAGAGGGCAAATCAGAAAAGTGAACATTAAAACAGAGGAGAAATAGCACAAAAGAGGCATAGAAATTTTTTGGAGCCACGATCCCACCACCTGACCGCGAAACCGCGGCAAAAGTAGGCCCCAGACCGCGGAACCGTGGCGGTTTAGCCTCCTCTCTGCGCGAAATTTGCTCGGTTTGTTTCCTCCTTCTCCCCTCTGCAACCTACCATATATCTCTCTGTAAAAATTTTCTGCAGGAATTTTTTGCGCTAAAAATCTTCTCTCCCCTTCTAAATAACAGATTTTCTGCAGGTTTTTTTGCGCCGCGCTAAAAAAATTGATTGCAAGTGAATTTTATTGTTTTGCATAATTTAATCGGACTTTAAGGGGCTAATTGACCAAACTCAGATTGGGTGGGGATTTCATCACCCTTCCCAGGACCCCAGAAATCACCTTATAGCATTTTGCATCGACCACAATTAATTAAAAAATACTAGAATCAGACCTAAGGACATCGAGCTCAATAGGAAAAGGACTAGTATAGGCATCGACCGTTTATCCTAACTGACTTTGCGGTGTCTAGGCTAGTGGTTTTTAATTAGGCTCACTACTGTGGTTCCTTCTCACTTACCTGGCCGTACTTGTCGGTGAAGAGGCGGTTTGAGGTCCTATTTCTAGCCCTAGTTAGGAGCTGTCTAGCAGACCTAGGTGACCCTAGATCTAGGCCTGATTGTGCATGCGTGGTTGATACATTTGTGTCACGAGTCCCTTTTCAAAAACCTCTTTGCAAAACTCTCACATAAATAAAAAAGAAAAAAGAAAAAATCTTTTCAAAACTTGCAACTTGCCGCTAAGAAAACTTGCAACTCACTTCCACTCACTTCCCTTCATTGACGTTATCTTACCCCCACATTCTGTCTTTTTTTTTCCTGACTGCACTACCCTTTTAGTGTATGTCACTTTGGACTAGGGATACTAACGCCCGATTAGTCCGTGTTTCGTTGGTACCGACCGACGAACCCTTCGTCGACATTCCGTCCATTTCCTTACCTCCACCTTCAAATTCTTCTTTCGAAGGTATGTCGGGACACGACCCCAACGATACCTTACCGACGGGAATGATTCCACCTCCGTTAGGTGCGAATAACCCAAATCTTCCGCCTGTTGTAGCGCCCGCACGAGTTGCGCTCCAGGATCTCTTCTACCCCGTCCGCACTTCTTTACCTACATGTCTTTCACCCCCATCGGCAAATGAGGACAATTTTGAAATAAAACCACATTTCATCAATATGCTGCCAAAATTTCATGGTTTGGAATCTGAAGATGCATATATCTTTATCAATAAATTCCAAAATGTGTGCGCTATGATGAAAACGACCCAATTAAGTGATGACACTATAAGGCTAAGGGTCATTCCTTTTACCTTATGTGACCTAACCGAGAAGTGGCTATACAGCACCGCATCACATTCCATTAGAAATTGGGACGAGTTTGTGAGAGCTTTTCTGAAAAAGTTCTATCCTCATCACAAAACTGCTAGAATCCGTAATGAGATTATACAATTTTCACAGCTTCCTTCCGAACCATTTTGGAAGTGTTTCGAGAGATTTAAAGACCTACTCATTCAATGCCCTTATCATGGGATCGAAAGTTGGCAACTTTGCCAAACATTATACGAGAGATTGAACTCGGCAACGAAGCAGTTGCTAGAAACCATATGTCAAGGTCATTTTCTTTCCAAGTCTAGCGACGAAGCGTGGCAGTTTCTTGAGGATCTTAGTGAGCAAACAATTCAGTGGGAGAGTACCAAGACCACATCATCTTCTTCTAGTGGTCAATCTAGGGCAGGCATACATCAAGTAGATATGTCGATTGCTATGAAGGCCGAGATGGCCGCACTTATGAAAAAGCTAGAAACCATTGTGACCAAAATCTCATCGTCTTCTCATGCCCCTGTTATGCCTCCACGAACTGTTTGTGCTTGTTGTACGGATCCTTCGCATCTAACCGAAGAGTGTCCTTATAATGCATCTACTCAAAAACAGGATCAAGTCAATACTGCATTTCAGCAACGACAAAGAAACGATCCGTACTTTTCGACATACAATCCGGGGTGGAGGAGTCACCCAAATTTCGCTTGGAACCAAAATCAACAGTTCCAAGGGAATAACAATTTTCAAAGACCTCCTCCACAACAACAACAAGCACCTTCACAAACTCAAAACCAGCAACCTTTCCAACAACAACCTTATACAAATCAGACGAACAATTTGGTTCAACCAAATGACGATAAGGTTATCTCGCTCGAAAAAAGTCTAGATGCATTTCTCAAGCAATCTATAGAATCCGCAGCAAGATTTGAAAATTATGTTCAATCTTTGATGACTAACAATGCTTCACACGATCAAAGTATCAAATCTATTGAGGCACAAATTGCACAATTAACTGCTGCGTTGAGCGAGAGAGAAAAGGGAAAGCTTCCATCTCAACCATTGCCAAATCCCGGTCACACTCAAAACGCATATCACAATCACAATGTAAATGCGGTGACCACGTTGAGATCCGAAAGAGTGTTGCAAAATAATATGGGTACTAGTGATGACATCCCCGCCGGTGGTTCTTCTTCTTCTTCTTCTTCTTCTTCTTCTTCTTTTTCTCCATCGTCATCTTCCCCTTCTTCACTTTCTTCACTTTCTTCTTCACCTTTTTCTTTAGAGCCTATTCTCCACCCTTCACACGGCTCTACTTCTTCTAGCTCGAACGGACCCATTTCTCACAACACGAACACATCCACACTGGGATCCGTTCCTACTCCACATTCTACTCCACAGACATTTGACTCAACAAATTTTCAAAATGCTTTATTTCCAAACAGGTTGAGTCCTAATAAACCAACTGCACAAGTGGAGAAGATTGTGGAGATATTTAAGCAGGTTAGTATAAATTTACCTCTCTTGGATGCAATCCAACAAGTCCCTTCATACGCGAAAATCTTAAAGGGCTTATGCACCTCGAAGAGAAAGGCATCTCAAACACCCAAGAAAGTGCTAGTGGCTAGTGCAGTAAGCAATGCTATTAACCACCATCAAACCTTACCCCAAAAACGAAAGGACCCTGGCTGTCCTACGATTTCAATCACAATTGGGGATAAGAAAATTAATCGAGCACTTTTAGATCTTGGGTCTAGTGTTAACCTGATTCCCTACTCCGTGTACGAACAATTAGGGGTTGGAGAGTTGAAACCCACTCGTTGTACTCTCCAAATGGCTGATCGATCAATCACCCATCCAAGGGATCAGCTAGAGGATGTGTTGATCAAAGTTGGGGAGTTCATATTCCCCGTTGATTTTATTGTTATGGATACACAACCTGTTGCTAACCCAAGAAACCAAATTCCGGTGATTCTCGGTCGACCATTTTTGGCCACTTCCAATGCCGTAATAAATTGTCGCAATGGCTCCATGACTCTATCCTTTGGGAAAATGTTTAGTGAGTTCAATATTTATAAGATGGGAAGTCTGCCCCCCGTGCCTAAAACTAGTACACGAGAAGTTTGCTCTATTCACGAAATCACGCAGGAGGACTGCGAGCTTGAAAGATTCTTGTTTGATGAAAACAGTTTTGACGCCACTAGTGCGTCCCTCCTTGAGCCTACCACCGTTGACACAACCGATATTGATTATGAATGTTTCACTTTTTCGGATGATGATGACTCACAACCTGAATACGAGTCTTTTGAAGTTGTGGATGAGTTAGTTGAACCATCCGAATCGGTTGTTTGCAGTGATTTCGAACCTGTGTTGGAGTCCTTTGAGTTCAAGTTAGATTCCGCAATGATTCTTTCGCCTCCGAAACTCGAACTCATGTCCTTACCGTCTCACCTTAAATATGCTTACATAGGTGAGAATGAGACTTTTCCCATTATAATATCAACCTCTCTAGCCTTCGAGCAAGAGAACGCTATTTTAAAAGTCTTACAAGATAGGCGGCAAGTTTTCGGTTGGACTATGGCGGATATCGAGGAGATTAGTTCCCTTATAATTGAATATCATATGAAATTGATGGATGATGCCAAGTCAATAGAGGACCCACAGGAACATTTTGGGGGTATTGTGGTTAGTCAACCTCCTCCTTTAGAAGTTGAACCACCCCCATTTCTTTTAATAAGCTACGAGAATGCCAACATTCCACTGATTGCTGATCATTCACATTCTCGTTTTGATGCATCACCACCTCATGTATATTCGCTTCCACACCTTCCATACCACCACTTCTATCTTCCCCAATTCTTTGTGGACCGCCACAACGTATTCTTCCACCAACCTATACTCTTTACTGATAAATTTTTCAAATGGTTGGTGTTAACGTTTGGTCTATGCAAGGTTTAGGAGTAATGTCTAACATTGTTTAAATGAAGTTTGGAGGGAGGGCCTTTTTGTATATATTTTTGTTTTTCTTAAAAAAAAATTTATAAATAAATAAACAGGGGAGTGCCGGTATTTTGATCCTCTTGGTTTACCATGACAGTGAGGACACTGTCAAGTTCAAGTTTGGGGGTATGCTCGGTACGTCTTCTTCCTTCGTATTCATTTGTACATATTTTTGCATTTGCATACTTATTTGAAAACCCATAAAAATTGAAAAATTTCAAAAATTATAAAAATTATTGTATTCAATTTTGGCTTATTTGACTCGAGTTTGACAGATAGTTTAACTAGCTAGGAACAACTAGATCTTAGACTTAGTAAATTAAAAACCCTAAAAATAACCTTCCTTAAAGTTTAGCGGTAGAAAATATATACCTTTGTAGTTTATTTAGAAATAGGTAAATTTTGAGTTCAATTCTTCGGCTAAGTCAAAACGATAGAAGAGTATTGAACCTTTTATTAGAATATAAGTTTGAAAAATAGTTCCTAGCTTAAGTCTAGATTCTGAAAACGTATACCCTACAAATTGCATAATCACACACCTTGAAACTTGGAATAGTAGAAGAGACCTTGAAATGCTCTTGTCTAAAGTTCTTAGTACAATGAAAATAAAAATAAAAGAAAAAAGGTGAATAAAAGAATGGACACTGGTTTTTGTGATTACTTAAGGCTGTAAAAATAGAAAAATATTTAGCGAGGGTGCTTCATCACCTAGTGCCTTAGACCAACTGATTTAAGAGTCACTGCTAAAGCCTTGGGTGTTGCAAAACTAGGAAGTACGCTTTAAACTGCTAACGCATCTTGTAATCGGTTGTTAGTACCTCAAGAAGTATTAACGGTCGCATGAAGGATGTGTAAGCAAATTTCATTTAAAAATTCACTAATTAATAAGTGCTTTGGACAATGGACGAGAGTACGATTGCTTGATTTGAATTTCCAAGTGTAGGGGTGATATTTACACACACGTGGGGATATGTGATTAGAGTTTAGAGGAGAGAAAGGAATGAAGGATAGAACTTATATCTTTAGTAGGGTTGATAAAAATTTCTAAGTGGAGATGGAACCCTAGAAGGAAAACTTAAGAAATGCCGAAAGCTAAGTAAGTCTATATAATATATATAATCTTAAGTTAAATGATAAGGAAGTGTGAAGAATATGGGTGGATAATTTACAAGTCGAAGATAATAGAATTCCTTGTTAGAAACCCTAATTGGAGAACAAAAGTCGAAAAGCCAAATTGATAGGATTTTGTGGGTGTAATCCGCTGAAAACCCTCAGGAGACAACACTCCTCCTAATAGGGACACCTAGAGGTTTAACGGCTTGTTGCACGTGCTCAGTGCAATCGCATTTCCCTGCGAAAGTGCGGTTAGGATTTTTAGTAAATAAAAAAAATAAGTTTGCTCGATGACGAGCAAAAGATAAGTTTGGGGGTATTTGTTCAGACCATAATATTGCATTTTTCATCCCCCTATTCTTATCCGTTTTATAAATAAACAGGTACTCTTAACGCACGTTTGTTGCATGTTACAGGATACAGGCTCTTAGAGCAAATACAGTGAAAAAGACGAAAGTTGATACAGAAAAGGGACTTTTGACCAACAAGTAGACGGATCTTACTCAAGCCGAGATGAAGAACAATGCAAGGTCCAAAAAGACGAAAGTGAAACGGTCAAAAGATCCTTACAAGTTTTTCACTGAAGATCTGGAGAAAAACAAGAAGCCAAACAGAGAAAAGTGGTGAAGAAACAAGAAGCCCAAATACCCAGAATACATCTCAAGAATTTTGGTGAGATGATCTCACCAGAGGGCCGCGGAACCGTGGCCCAAGGCCTACATTTGCCGCGGTTCCGCGGCCATTAAGTGCGCACGTCGGTGGTTTTTTCTTCTGTCGGTGCGTCGTTGCGGGGGTTTGGAATTTTAGTGGGCAAATCTGTAATTGCACATGTGCGAATCCCGTAACCCTAAATTCTCCTGTTTACTTATAAATTGTAATCGAAAATTGTAAAACCCCATGCCTCTTTTCAATCAATAAAATTCAGAATTGTTGGGAGTTTATTCAGATCTGTTCTGTATTGCTTGGAGGGAGCCATCAAACTAGTAAGTTAATTTTATTTCTTTGTTTTAATTCTTTTAATTAGTATATCTTTTCATCCCTTAATGAGCGAGTAATCTCCTCGCTTGTTAGGGTTAGCCTTAGGGAAAGGTTTGAGAGATGAGATCTCTCACCCCTTTCATGCCATCCACACCTAAGAGTTAGAACTCCATGCATGCACGCACAACCGCTTCCTACGGCATCCTACCCCTCGAGGTAACGATGAACCGTAGTATAAAGGGCCGGTTGCGCGCGTTTTCAATGGAGGTTAGGGTAAGTATCGATAAAGGAAGGATACGAATCTAGAGGAAGAAACATCTTCCCAAAAGATTCTAATCCACTTTATTGATAATTACCGTAACATCTAATAGATCAAAAATAGGGCAATGAAAGCGGTGAGGAAACCTTTAATCTCCAAACTTCCCCTAAGCCTAACCCTAGCAAGACTTTAAATTAGATTAATTTAGTTTATTGATAGATCTAGGTTTTTATAGATTTAATAAACCGACCAAAACAACATTTGGAATCAACTCGTAAAAACACATTAAGGAAATTACACATCTCTGTGGATCGACCCGTACTCACCGGCTAGCTGCAAAGCGACGCCGTTTCTGATTACGGTTAACATAAATTTTTGGACTTAATCAAGAACTTAGTTTTTAGATTCATGAGACAAAGTCTTTTATAAACCAAGAATTTAATTCTCAGAGCACAGAACTGATTAGAGCTGACAAAGAAGCGTTTTAGCGCTCCAATTTATAAAGAAGCGCCTTAGCGCTCCAAGTCCGGCGCTCAACGCTAAGCACTCCACGTGCTCCTCGCGTGGGTGCCCTTTTTACAATAAGCGCTTTAGCGCTTCAAGTCTGGAGCTCAGCACCAAGTGCTCCACGTGCTCCTCACGTGGGCGCCCTTTTTTACAATAAGCGCTTTAGCGCTCCAAGTCTGGCGCTCAGCCAAGTGCTCCACGTGCTCCTCACGCGGGCGCCCTTTTATAATAAGCGCTTTAGCGCTCCAAGTCTGGCGCCCAGCGTCAAGTGCTCCACGTGCTCCTCACGTGGTCGCCCTTTTATAATAAGCGCTTTAGCGCTCCAAGTCTGGCGCTCAGCGCCAAGCGCTCCACGTGCTCTTCATGTGGATGCCCTTTTATAAGAAGCGTCATAGCACTCCCGGTCTAGCGCTCAGCGCCAAGCGCTCCACGTGCTCTTCACGTGGGCGCTAAGGAATTACAAAGCGCTCTGTAAATAAGGCCCCAGCGCCATAAAAAGTGTTCAACACTTAATAAAAGACAAAAAGAAAAAGGGGTGTCAGAACCCAAATCAATACTCAGCATTATTGAATAAAAAGGGGCTGAGCCCAAACAAATGTTCAGAACTGAGTGGACTGAGCCCAAGTTGGCCACAAGTCCCTAATTCAAATTAACTGAGCCCATATGCTCACAATCTTTTTAATTGGTCTTAGTCCCAAACCTGACTATAGATCTCCCAACCAACATTGGTTCAAGGGTACATCTCTTCATATCTCTGATACATGTCGTTGTAATTCTTCAACATCTTCAGAGAGATGGGCGGTCCCAATAACCAATAACTTTTGGTGCATCTCCAAAAGGTTAAACCAAAACCTCACAGACTATGATGTCTTTAAACCATACAGACTATGATGTCTCTAAACCTTGTGGACCGTAATGTCCTTAAACTAACTGTGGACCGTAATGTCCTTAAACTAACTGCGAAACGTGACGTCCTTAAACTGAACTTTATAGACTATGATGTCCTTAAACTGAAAACCCCATAGAATATGATGTTTTTAAACTTCACGGACTATGACGTCCTTAAACTCATGGACTATGACGTCCTTAAACTTATGGACCGTGACGTCCCTAAACTACATTCTACGGACTATGACGTCCTTAAACTCATGGACTATGACGTCCTTAAACTTATGGACCGCAATGTCCCTAAACTAAAATAATAGAGCCCAAATACTCTTTCGTTGGATCTAAATGATCCTAAATTCTTATTAAGTAGATCTTAGTCTAAAATTAGTCTAACGTATCCTTAACAAGCATTTAAGTTGATCTTAATCTAAAACAAGATTAACGATCCTTAAACCAACCCAAACCCAAATCTAAGAAAATACGGATTCGGACTAATCTACGTACGGACGACAACATAACTTAGTCTTCGTATATGATCCACGGGCAACCGAAAATAAAACAAACACACACGACACGAAATGACCATCTAAAGAAGAAGAAAGTTGTTACTGCGATGCGGTAGCGTAATTAACTGCAGGGGCTTGCGCCTGCAGGGAAGAGCATCCCCACAATCAAAACCCTCTCACAACGAGGGAGAATCTGACGAAGTCTGCTACATCGGTCGCATCTGTCTAAACCTCCGATATACGGTGCCATAAATCAACTAGGCATTTTCGGATAGGTGGACGGATAAATCCAAATAGCATCTGCCCCCAAAATTCATGCCAGACGTCCCAACGTCTCGGCTACGTCTTTCGGCGGTAAACAATTTCTAGCACGCCCGGTGGGACCTTTTTCTTTTTCCACTCCACACTTCGTGTGTCATGTTCGCGAACGAATCACGGTTTAATGTGGTTGCCCCTGGATTTGAGGTACTAAGATTTGGTGTCTTTCTCCCGTTCAAAGAAAATGGCTTCCTACCGCACCAACTGCAACAGCAACTCCCACTCCGTCCTCGCAGGAGAAGTGACTTATGGGCCCCAAGCGGCCTCCATCTTTGCCATGCCGGTGGAAAAGGTGACACAGGCTACCACAGGATTGTTCTTCGGGACCATGCTCCCACCAATGAGCTTCAACACCCCAGTGTCATCACAGGAAGCTCCGAAGAAGTCGGTCTTTGATCGGCTTACCACTACCACGGCCCCTCTCAATGGGTCGTCCAATTCCAATGCCTCAGTCTTCGACAGGCTAAACATCTCCAGTGGGCCCGTAAAGAAGCCTGCAATACCCGAAGGAGTTATCCCGAAGCGGATAGCCATTCCAGCTCCAGTAAACAAAGTCATCATAGGGGCTTCTCCGGCTAAGGGTCGGTCTTTGCAAGACTGGACATCTCAATTCCTGCTTCGGGTGAGGTCATTCAAATTACTTCCCTTGCCCAAAGGTCAGTTTTCGATAGGTTGGACGTTTCTTCTCAGCGAACATCAGTCTTTGATAGGATAGCACCAACAGCAACCCTTCACCAGAACAGGGGGCATGATGAAGCCACCCCCGTAACTGAGCCGGGTACCGTCTGCAAGACATGCTCGACATCACCACTAGCGTTTAATGAGGAAAGCTGGGGGCAGTTCCCCTTCTGGATTGACCCCACCAGCTCCGATGGTGGAAGTCGATGTTGCTGTTCCAACTGAGAACAGTTTTGAGCCGCTCAGGAGGGTGCGCAAGAACTCTCCAACTGCTGTATTAAAAAGGTCTCCTTCACCTGTTGAAATGTTACAAAGGCGGAGCTAGAGCAGCCTCTTCAGCGGATGTCCTCCAAAATTCATAAAGTCTGGCGGAGTGCCACGCCCCGCTTCCCAGAGTACGCTAAGGTAGGCACGTGACATAGCCAACCATACTACCTGTGGATAGGAAATATCCTTCCACAGTCACATTACGGCTGAAGAGATATCAAGAACAATAATAAACTATCTAACACATGTCCATAAGCCAAATAAACGGGTCAAGAATAAAAATAATGCGGAAGCAAAAGATCCAATACAAGAATAACTGGAATGTATGTCTCATAATGAGGGCTCACATCAGGAATGAAAATACTGAAAATAAAAGAACTAACTACTAACGAGTCCTCACTGCTCAGCCTGCTGACTGAAGTACTCCTGCTCGGACTGCAGCAAAGGTAAGGGATCTGGGCCATGCAAAACCCAGACGTCAGCGCGTCATAACATCAAGCAATAATATATAAATAGGGTAGCAAGACATGCAAGTATGATCATAAAAGGTAAAGCAGGTGTAACAGCAATATAAATCAGGGCAGTGAAAGGTAATATGCAGTGAGTAAGCTAAACTGGTCTATTGGGTTAACTACTCTCAAGTCTTTGAAATCAATTTGATGAATCATCGATGTAACTCAATAGTATCCCGTGCGTGCCCGGGATCATGGTGAAGATTCTCGGACTGAAACCGAGACATGCCGCTAGGCACTAAAAAAAAGGGTAACGATGAATGATGTCAACAGCATCATCCCAAGGCTGGCCTAGCCTCTAAAAGATAGTGGGTAACGATGGATGATGTCAGCAGCATCATCCCAAGACTGGCCTAGCCTCTAAAAGATAGTGGGTAACGATGGATGATGTCAGCAGTATCATCCCAAGGCTGGCCTAGCCTCTAAAACTGATCAGTAAAGGTAGCGAACTGTCGAGTTACAAGTCAAGTTTCATCATTGATTTCCCCATACCCCCAGGTTATCTGTATTTAAGTCAGGTATTAAATAATCTGGAGCTAATGCCAATACAGGATCAGGCAGGTACGGGTTTGTCTGGATAGACAACAGGAGATGTCTGTAAGGACAATAGGTCAGGTTTGTTGGCATTAGTCACAAGATCAGGTAACAGGTAAAGCCATGGTACATCAGGCCAAATCAGGTAGTATATAGATATCATGTCATGTCAAGAGTTGCACGGTACCATGTCATGTCAAGTAGTAGGTGTAACAAGTCATGTCGGGGTGCTCCAAAATGTCATGTGGGTGCTCATAATCAAACTAGCATAAGCATGGTTATACAGAACAAGCATGGGGTACTAATGGAACAATAAAATGGAACATTGTAATATGATATGCAATCAGGTATAGATTAAGGCATATAGATGCACAGTTATGATTAGGGTTAAAATTTAAGTTCCAATACTAATTAAACTACACTTTATCAAATGTGGATTGTGATTATTTCAATGTTATACATTCAAGTGATCTATTGATGTAACAATATGTATACTAGACGAGATGGATGCACAAGAGTGTTTGAAATATTATAAACTATCTAAAAGGGTACTATGGGCTATGTAAATAATTATTATGTTATTTAAACACGGATGTGAGTACTACGTATAGTAAGACAAAGTGCAACATGGTAGGGTTCAAGTTGTAAATCTAAAATGATATAACCGGACATCGAAATGTAAAATGAAAACTAATAGCCTTAGGTTTAATTTACAGGTTTAATCATGAAATTAAATATGTATAAAATAATATAATAGCATGTAGCAAGTTTTACTTGCCTCGATAGATCACGAAGCGAGTATACGGAACGTCACGCATCGGCGGGAAAAGTCGCGACGCGCGCACAGTACACGAAATGAGTCCAAACAACGCACAAAGGGATCACACGGGTCAGAGATGCTTGCTGGGTCGTCGTGATTGTCGCCGGTATGGTCGGATTCCGGCAAACCAAGAAACAGTGAATAATGAGAAGTAAAAATATATAAAGAAGAAAAGAAAGGAAGGAGAAAGGAATGTAAGAAGGGAGGATGAGAGGAAGCTTACTGTGAATGTGTTCTGTGGTCGCAGAGGGGAGTGTGAACGGTGGTGAACGGAGCTCCGGCGGTGAGGGTTTGGTGTTTGGGTTTGGTTTAGGGTTTGGGGTCGGTTTTGATGGCGGGGTTTGGTGTGCAGGGTGAGGTGTGGGTGCAGAGGAAAGGGAGAGGAGAAGAAGGAGATGGCGATGGCGATGAGGGATGGTCGGCGGCGATGGAACGACGATGGTGATAGGTTCTGTGATGACGCGGAGGGTGTGCAGGCAAGGTTTAGAAGGAAAATAAGAGGAGTGAGATGGAGAAGGAAGAAGGAGAAGGAGGAAGGTGGTTTGAGGCGACGAGGAGACGGGGTTGACGGCGGTTGGTTGGGGTTTAAGGAGCTATGGTTTTTGGTTGCATGGGTTCTCATGGGAGGGGCTCGGGTTAAAAGAAAGAGAAGAGAGAATTAGAAGGAGGGAGGTGATGCTAAGGGGGAGGCGGTGATGCGACTCGAGGAATCAACAGTAATCGCGAGAGGAGTGAGAGAGGGTGCGAGAGGAGAGAGAAAGAGGGGGGGAGAGAGCAGCGGAGAAAGAGAGAGAAAGAGAAAGGGAAAAAGCTGAGAGAGAGCTCGTGGGGCCCACCTGAGAGAAAGAGGAGAAATGATTGGCTGGGAAAAGAGAGGAAAAGAGAGAGAGACGTTAGGGGCCCGGCAAAAGAAAATGAAGAGTTCTGATTGGCTCGTGGGGATGAGAATTGGGTTAAAAAAAATTTATAAAAGATTTTAATTGTTAAAGAATAATTTTGTTAGCTGTATGAAAATCTTTAAGCTGTTAATATATATTAAACGAATTTACAAAATTTAAAATAATTAGAATTTTGGCGGGATACAAAATATTTCAGAAAAGCGTCCGGGTCGGGTCCAAAATTTTGGATTTGAATTACGAAAATTTTATGCAAGTTCCAAAATTTAAAATGAAAGATTATGTAACGAAAAAGCATACCCCCAAGAACGGACGCACGTACGTGCGCGTAGCCATCCAAACACGTCCGTTTCACTAAACGGAACGAAAACGAGATGCACGGACGCTACCACAGGGTTAGGGGTATCATGCAGGCTATGTTATGTACTTTTAAATTATTTTACGTGATTTAAATTGTTATATGCAAAAATACGCGATGCTAGGTTATTCTATAACTATGAAACAATAAGCTCAAGCAAGCGGGTCGAATGTAAAGTAAACTACCATTCGCATCCAAACACGGTAAATGAATAAAACACCACAAACAACACATACGGTAACAGAAATTAGTATAACTGAACTCGGTTGTTACACGGAAAGTCCAAGACTCCGTAATTGATAAGGACTACTCCAGCCGACAGAAGAAAATAAAGATTCAGCAAGAGAAGGGCCACCCCTCTGCCACGCCACGAAAGGTGTCGTCTGCATGGGTGCCTACATCAATAGCCCCCTCAACTTCAATCGTCCATAAAAAGATGAGGGCGGAGAAGATCCATATGCCTGCGATGAATCTCAAGAGCACTGAACCCAGACGCTCCAAGTCTAGGGGCATGGTGGTACATACTGTTTATATGGCTTCCGGAAAAGAGGAGAGTCGAGCTTCCAGAGGTCACCGACCATTCACCCGATCCGTAATAAAGGCCCAAGAGCAACAACAGAAGATCTAAGAAATGTTAACAAAGATGGACGTGCTCACTGGGCCAAAAGAAAGCCCGGAGACATCGTTGGAGCAACGCCAGGAGCAAGAAACCGATGCCGGGTTCCTTCGCAGAATGCTCGAGAAAAAGGATAAAGAAGCCGCGGAACAAGCGCCAACATAAAGCAAATGGCGCTATTGTTCCAGGACGTGGTAGGCATGATGATCCAGCCGAACCCTCCAGCGGAGGAGTCTCCGGTGATCATTGAAGATGACAGAGGGGAGACATCAAACCCTCTTCCGACCTTTTTAGCAGCAAAGGAGGAAAAAATCTTGAAAGCTGCGCTCGATGATTATATAACTCAATAGATACGAGCTCATCAAGCGAACGAAGCTGCTGGTCAAGTCGTCGGAACGGGACGACCATATCCCAGCTGGTATGATCAAATCAAGTACCCGCCGGGATATACGATCCCCAAATTCCATGTATACAAGGGGACAGGAAATCCCCATTAGCACGTTGCTCAATTCAGGGCTCTGTGCGGCAATACTGAAGGTGATGATAAGCTACTGCTTCGCTAATTTGTCGGCAACTTGGTGGAGACGGCCTTCGAATGGTATTCGGAGCTTCACAACGACTCTGTCAAAACATTCACGGACATGGAGTTGCTATTCACTCAAAGTTTTGCAAGCGCTAGCGAATGCACCCCAATCACGGCATTGATCAATGCCCGAGTGAATCCAGGGGAAACATGGGTTCAGTATGAAATTCGGTGGCGCAACCTATAGTCGAAGTGCGAACAGCGCATATAAGAGGCTCCTGCAGTAAGCATGTTTGTGGGAACTCTCGATCCGCAGGCAACCATATCCCAATTCATGATGTTTTTCAAGCCAACCACCTTCCAGGCCTTGATTGACAAGCTAGCCCAAATGGACCAGATGGGCCATAGGCCTTCCTCTTCGAAGACGGAGGCTCGGAGTGAAAAAGGGAAAGGGAAAGCGACCTTCGTCGCCAATGCTCAGTAACAGCCGAGTGGTCCAAAACCAGCTGATCGCCAAAACGACAGATATCGATTTATCAACAAAAAGTTAAAACGTCCTTACTCATTCCCTAGGGATAAAACAAAGAGACTGTTCGAACTGGCGGTGCGCAACTGGCTCATCACTTTGCCAGATCTGAGACGCCCACTGTAGCCAGATGATGTTAACAATCCCAATTACCGCCCCTACCACCAAGTAGTAGGCCACCCAATTGAAGATTGCTTCATCTTCAAAAACTGGATCGAGGACCAATACCAAAAGAGCAAATTTGCACTGTCCGAGAACTGGAAGGTAAGCCCGCCACAGCCGCACGCTCCTAAAAAGGTAGACACGCCGGGGGCATCATGCTCATTTATAGAAGAAGCTCTATGGGAGGTCGCTCTTTCAGCCAAAACAAAAAGAATGCTGAAAGATCTTCAAACATGCCCGGCGATTAGGTGGAAAAGCCCACTGGAAGCCGAGGTCATTGGGGGAATGCTGAAACCGCGCCCGACGCTAAGAATTGGTAACGATGGGCAAAACGCCCAAGCCCAGCCGTCAAAATCTTCGAAAAGGAAGAAGAAGACCAAAAAGCCCGTGAAGCCTGATGACAAGCGCATGGACCTGCAAAAGCAGATTGACGCACTGGAAGAATATAATCAGAAGGCACGAACCCCGATCACACCCAAGAATTTCTCAACAACATCCTTAAGAGCGGAGAAAACAACAATGACGACAGAGACGACTCGTCAGAAGAATTTGAGGATTATGTGGCAAGTTGTCACATGATCTCTCATTCGTCCGTAAATGACGAAGAAGCTCACATAGAGGAGCTGGGGGTAGGAGCGGTGCTAAAATCCTTCGAACCGTCTGACAAGATGATCGACATGCTGCTGAACGAAGCCCGTCAGAAGAGCAAGGCTGATCAGCAACGTGAAATGGCCATATTCGAAAGAGCCAGGCGTCGGCATCAAGCTGAAGAAGTCATGGAGGGGATGAGTCGCAGAGCGCTCCAACCAGATCGAAGCACGCCCGCGGTAGACAAAAGCAAGCTTAAGGCAAGGAAACGATTTGCTAAAGCCATGTCAATGGGAATGAAGCTGCCATCTCCCAAAGGAAATACTCCTGGCAGTATACACCTTAATGAAGCGGATGCACACCCTAACTACTGCTTATACCATCAGAGGACTACACACCCTACCGAAGAGTGCATGGCCTCTAAAAACTGGTGGCAGGGGTATGTTGCCCACCGGCAACAGTTCAAGCGAATGAAGCGCAAAACTCGTCGGGAGCAGAGAAGCACGACAGATGAGCGTAAAAGAACTGCCGGCAACTGTCACATGGTTGATGCCAGGGGATCGCAACTTCTCACCTTCGGGAGCGATTCTGATGAAGAAATAGCCCTCGGCCCCTTCTTCAAAGAATCCACCTCAGGAAAAAAAGAAGAGACGAAGAACTGTGAGAATATTCAGCTGCGCAACCGTACGTTGCCCGAGAAGAATCTCAGACCTACAAATAAGGGATCGAACAAAAAAGATAAAGGGAAGGGAAAAGTCCCTGAGGATATCACCCTCGATGACCGAGTCGTCGAAGAGCTCGCAGCCAAGGACCCGCCCAAGAAAAACAAAGTAGATTACAATATCCTAACACATCCGAGGAAGATGCCCTCACAGCTAAGCGTTTTGGATGCCCTTTTGTTGTCTAAAGAGGCACGATATTTTCTGATCAAGGCATTACAAGAGTCCGGACAGTTTCAAGCTTTCCTGCCGAAGAAAAGATGAAGGACGAGATGGAAGAAGTTCACACAGCCGACATTACCTTCAGCGATGAAGACCTCCTCCATGGAACGTGCGAGCACAATCGCCCCCTGTATATCACCGGGTATTGCCATGACATCAGGATAGGGAAGATCTTAGTTGACAACGGGTCCTCTGTCAACCTCCTGAATGTGAGGGTGCTAAAAGAAATCTGCATGAGCGTTCAGCATCTCGCTCCAGATAAAATCACCATCTCCGGGTTCGACTCCCGGTCATCACGAATGCTCGGGTCTATAATACCGACGTTACGCTTTGGGCTACTCGTCACTAATATCAAATTTCATGTCATTGACGCCAAGATTTGCTACAACGCTTTGCTCGGCAGGCCTTGGTTACACGAGTACAAAATCATCCCTTCTACACAACATCAGTGTATGAAGTATTTCAAAGATGGTCTCGAGTACACAGTGACGGGAGAACTAAACCCATTCTCTATAAATGAAGTCCGCAAATACGAAGACACAAAGTATTTCCTACCAGACTTTGAAGATACGGAAAGATGCCATAAACCGGAGAATAAGCAAAAAGCTATCACCACTATTCCGGTCTTCAGGAGCGATACCGAGGAGGAAGAAGAGATAGTCTATTCGGGGCCGCCCCAATGCAACAAGCCGGGATCATCTACCCCTATTCTGGTTTTTGGCAGTGATTCTGAAAACGAAGTCAACGCAGTGTTCTCGGTCTGTCCATCAGTACAAGCGTTCATTGAAGATGATCAGAGTTTACAGACCGTCATGGTTCCACGGCAACGCTACAGAGAGCTTGATGCGCTTGAGATATATAGTGTGCAAGAACTACGGACATTCTACGTCCCTCCCAGGCGAAGAGGTGAAAAGTCAATCCTGTTCTATCGATCCACGGAGACTAAAGTCGAAAGAGAAGTCTAGCATGGTGCCGATCCTGTGCTCGACAGGCTCCAACCCATTCGTCTGCCCAGGTATTACACCGAGGGATTGAAAAGGTTATTAAGATGCCAAGGCGTACCATTTATTCAGACTCCTCGACAAGCTCAGTTCTACAACAAGATCTGAAACGTCCCCAGAACACAGCGAAAATTGCCTAATGGAAAAATGGAAACAATTGGGCTTGGATATGTCCAGTCCGAGACACGGGAGCGATTCCATGGTTGCCATATCATAAAGGACCTTGATGAAGAAGAGGATGCTCTCTTAAAAGACGCTGACGCTAAACCAGAATGAGGTCCTGCCATAAAAATGCCAAGTCCGTCGTTTGAAGAACAGATTGACAAGCTAATAAGAGAAGCAGGTCAAAGGGTTCGGGATGACTACAGCCGCGAAATGGCCATTTACGAGAAAACCAAGACGCAACGCCTCCTTCAGTAGGCCATGGAGGATGACAATGCCCTTCGCCGTCAGCCCACCGTACATTCCCAAGATAAGAAAAAGGCCCGACGCAGAGGCAAAAACAAGTCAAAGAGCGGAAAAAACGTTCGACAGCGGCAAAACGGATCCAAAAGGCCACGTGATTAAGAAAAGGTCAGCCGGAATCCGTCTCTAACGAAAAAGATGGGTCGAGCATATTCTTTCCCTCAAGACAAGATAAGGAAAATATTCGACCTCGTCATGAAATATCAGATGATGACGCTCCCGGAGTCCAAGCACCCCGAACAAGCAGACGAGGTGCATCGCCCGGATTATTGCTCCTATCACCAAGCGACAGGACATCCTCTTGAAGACTGCTTCACCTTCAAAAACTGGGTTGAAGACCAATATCAACTCGGCAGGTTCGCTCTATCCAACAGTTGGAGGGTAACCCCACCGCAAAAGCATATACCAAAAGCAATGTATATGGCGAGAGTAGAACCAGATCAAAATCGGTCTTAGAAACGATCTCGTACCTGTCATGTGATAACGTTGTCAGAAGAAGAAGTGCCCGAGAATATGGATGACCTCTCCTGGTGCTTCGAAAACGAGAATAAAGAGGAATTGATCTCAGAATTTCCACCAGCGCCAAAAGAGTTGGAAGATGGAATACATACTACGGCGGACAATCTAAGGAAAATCTACTTGGGGACGGCAAACGACCCGCGGCCTACGTTCGTCAGTGAGCTTCTATCTAAAGAACAGGTGGCTACACTAAAAGACGTGCTCATGCAGTATAGGGACTGCTTCGCATGGAACTATTCCGAGATGTCGGGGCTAGATCCAGAAATAGCTGTGCATAAATTGGCGATATCTCCGGACGTCAAGCCAGTCAAACAAGCACCAAGAAGAATGCGGCTCGAACTTGAAATGAATATCAACGCCGAAGTCAAGAAACTAATCGACTCTGGTTTCATCCAAGAAGTTCAATACCCCGACTGGATCGTCAAAATTGTCCCAGTGATGAAGAAAAATGGGATGGTGCGCATCTGACTTTCGGGACCTCAACAAAGCCTGTCCGAAGGATGATTTTCCCGTATCGGTTACCGAGCTGATGATAGACAACACGTCCACTCACGAAATCTTCTCCTTCATGGACGGCTCATCAGGGTACAATCAAATAAAGATGCATCCCGAAGACCAGAAGCATACCGCTTTCCGGACTCCTCTGGGCGTATTCTGCTACAAAGTGATGCCTTTCGGTCTAAAGAACGCCGACGCTACCTACCAGAAGGCCATGACAAAGATATTTGATGACCTCATACATGAGATTATTGAATGTTATATTGACGACCTCATGGTGAAAAGTAAATCGCACGAGGAACACTGGGAGCATTTGAAAATAGTGTTCCAGCGTCTTCGAAAATACAATCTGAAGATGAACCCTCTCAAATGCGCGTTTGGAGTTTCCTTGGCCAAATTCCTAGGGTTCATCATTCGACACCGGGGCATCGAAATAGATCCATCAAAGATCAAGGCAATTATGGAAATTCCTCCGCCAAGAACTCTCAAGAAATTGCGGTCTCTCCAAGGAAAGCTCGCGTATATCCGGCGGTTCAAAACTAATCTCTCCGGAAAATGCCGCCCTTACAGTTACCTGATGAAAAAGGGAACCACGTTCGTCTGGGATCGCAAATGACAAAGCGCACTGGACGAAATCAAGCAATACCTGCAGAATCCACCGGTACTGACTGCTCCGGTCAAGGGAAAGCCCCTCATCCTATACACAACAGCCCTTGAAGGTTCTTTAGGCGCGCTATGGGCACAGGAGAATGATCAAGGGAAAGAGAGAGCCCTCTATTATTTAAGTCGAGTTCTCCTGAGGGCAGAAAACAACTACTCCCCTATCGAAAAACACTGCATGGCGTTAATCTTCGCGATAACAAAGCTTCGACACTATGCTTTGGCGCATGAGGTCCATCTCATATCAAAAGTGGATCCTCTCAAATATTTAATATCGAGAGCCATACTAACGGGGCGGCTCGCTAAATGGGCCCTACTCTTAATGGAATTCTCGATAACATACCGACCTCTCAAGGCAGTGAAAGGCCAGGCCATCGCCGACTTCCTCGCCGAGCATCCGATACCTGCCGATTCACCCCTACATTGCGAGTTACCAGACGAACACGCGTTTGACGCAATTGACAGGGAGAAAGAGGGGAACGATACCCGTTGGGAACTCTACTTCGATGGGGCATCTTCCATGAAGAAGAGAAAGCACACTACCCCTATAATCAAATCAGGGGTAGGCCTTATCTTTGTGACTCCACAAGGCGGGATAATGCGCTTTGCCTTTTCCTTAACAGAGCCAAGAACAAACAATGAAGCAGAACATGAGGCTTTGATGGCGGGTCTTGAGATCACAGTCGACACGGGAATCGAAAATCTCCTCATATACGGAGACTCCTAGTTGGTCGCTAGTCAAGTAAATGGCGGTTATTAAACGTGCAAACCAGAGTTGGTGAAGTACGACGAGAGAGTGCAATAATTGCTGACTCGAATCCCTTCCTACATTTTGGAAAGCATACCACGTACGGAAAGTAGTAAGGCGGATGCATTAGCCAAACTCGCCAAAGAACTGGCGGACGAAAACCTCGATGATGTAAAGACTGTCGTGCAAAGCCGTCAGGTTCTTGCACCAACAGAAATATCTCCGGAGTCGTTTGAAGAAAAAGAAGCGACCAAGTAAACGGCCCTACAAATAGAGGACCAAGAAAAGGTTAAGGATTGGAGAGAAGTCTTCATAGACTACTTCAAATTCCGTCGAACACCTAAAGATGCATCAGCTCATGAAATGAGCTCTGTCTTTCACCTTCGTCAATGATACTCTGTATAAGAGATCGTTCGACTCTCTGTGGTTGAGATGTCTGGGACTGGAAGAAGCAAAGAGAGTCATCCAAAAACTCATGACAGACTCTACGGTTCTCATCAAGCCGGGCCGAAGACGAAGCTGAAAATCAAAAGGATGGGCTACTAATGGTCCGCGATGATCCAGGACTGTCTCGAATATGCAAAGCAGTACCACTCGTGCCAAATCCATGGGGACTTCATCCACCAGCATCCAAATCCGCTACACCCAACAGTGGCTAGCTGGCCGTTCGAAATGTGGGAAACCGACATAATTGGGCCGATCGAGCCATCGTCATCCAGAGGTTATCGGTTCATATTGGCGACAACCGATTACTTCTCTAAGTGGGTAGAGGCCATACCGCTAAGAGAAGTGAAGACGGAAAGCATCCTCCATTTCTTCAAGACACATGTCATCTACCGGTTCGGCACTCCGCGACGGATTATCTCCGATAACGGGCCGGCCTACAGAAGTCAAAAAATCATCCGCTTCGCACAGCAGCATAATATAGACTGAAGATACTCTTTGGTCTATAGTCCCAGAGCTAACGGTCTAGCTGAGGCTTTTAACAAGACCTTGACGAAGATCATAAAGAAGACAGTGTCCAAAAATAAAAAGGATTGGCACGAGAGACTGCATGAAGCTCTCTGGGCGTATCGAACCATGTTCAAAACGGCCACAAACACAACGTTGTATGCATTGGTATTCGGCATAGAAGCGGTACTCCCCCTCGAAATAGAGCTACCATCTCTCCGAGTGATGGTTCATTATGAACTAACAGACGAAGAGAATGCTCATCTTTGGCTTGAGGAGCTCGACGCCCTCGATGAAACTCGTCTCATGGCGCAACAAACCCTAGAAGCTTACAAAGCAAAGATGACGCGCTCATATGAGAGATTGACTAGGCCGAGAACATTTCGCCAAGGCGAACTTGTGCTACTGGTCAAGAGACTTATGATCCCCAATCGTGCCAAACGGGGGAAATTCGAGCCGAACTATGAGGGCCCGTACATCATAGACAAAGTCTACCAAGGTGGGGCTTACTTGCTCATGGATATGCATGGCAAAAGACCCTTCAAGCCAATAAACGGCCGGTTCCTGAAAAAATACTACGCCTAACGAGTTACGGCCTAGGTCAACGATAGATGACGACGCCTATGTCCGCTCGCTATCTTCCCAAGCCATAACTCTATAAGTAGTATTCAGCAAAACCGTTGTCTCAAAAATGGTAATGATGGACCGAAACGTCCCTAAACTAACGATGGACCGAAACGTCCCTAAACTAACGATGGACCGAAACGTCCCTAGCCTAACGGTGGACCGCAATGTCCTAAAACTAGCGACAGACTGAAACGTCCTTAAACTACTACGAACCGCAATATCCTTAGACTAACGCGGCAAAAAAAATGGTACGTCCATAAGTGAAATGGGCACGGATGAAAACCCGAAATGACTCTGTGAGTAAAAACAGCAGGGCTACCGGTGAGTTTGTGAAAACCCGAAAGGGCGCAGATTCGTTAAAAATTTTATGCACACTTACAAGGTCCTCTCGACCTTGTAAGGAGAAAATATCTGCGTGAGATCCTTACGACTCATAAAGGAGCAACACACTTAGGGATCCTCACGATTCCTGAGGAGAAATTACACTTACGAGATACTCACGACTCGTAAGGAGAACCCTCTTATGAGACCCTCACGGCTCATAAGATTCAAAAGCCTTAAGCTAAAGGGATCTGAACCTGTTCTTAAACCATCACATTTCCCATATTGCCCTACAAACGGTTCAATATTGACCATTGTATACAATCTACAGGCACAAATAAACGCCTCCCCTACCAAGTTCCACCAACGGCACGAGTTGTCCTCATGTGGTGAACGACACTTGTAAGTCCTCTCGATTTACAAGAAGAAAATACTCTTGCAAGATCCTTACAACTTACACGAGAATACACACTTAGAAATCCTCATGATTCCTAAGGAGAAAATGCACCTACGAGATCCTCATGACTCATAGGGAAAAACACCTTTATGAGACCCTTACGGCTCATGAAGTCAAAAGCCTTAGTCGATAGGATTCTAACCCTGTTTACTAAGCCATCTTTGTTTAAGTCGACAAAGGCAAATGATGATTCTCTCCTGGCAATATCCCAGTTGTAGCGATACTGATGCCTACATCGGTATCAAATTCTAAGTCCTTTCACGGCAAATGATGATTCGCTCTTGGCAACATTCCAGTCGCAGCGATACTGATACTAAGATTGGTATCAGATCTTGAGTTCCATACTTGAAAAAAATACATATGAAATAGCCGAAATGTTTGGGCAACTCACAATAAAAATCAGCGAGTAAAATATATGCATACAAAAATAGCCGAAATGATTGGGCACCACGAAAAATAGCCGAAATGATTGGGCAATCGCAACTTTCGCAATATAAAAATCTGAAATGATAGAGCATCGCGGAAAAAAAATGAATGAAAGAATGAAACTTCTGCCCTATAGGTGAGTCCATACTAACCCTGTATGCAATCCATGGGCATAAACAAAAAAGGGGACCACATTTCCTCACCAGACCTTGTCAAAGGGAGAGTCAAATCTTCGACGGCAACATCTGCATCGTAGAAGATCAACATGGCGTTCCTTCTCAACTCCAGCAGGATGCAGACTTAACGTCAAGAACCGACTCAGGGTCGCAACCAATCGGAGCCACGGCAAAGTCCTTAGTTCCAAATCTCGACGGCCACGTCTACAGCCTAGAGAACAACAACGGCGTTCATTCTCATTCTAGCAGAATTTGGACGCGACATCACCAATCGGAGCCACGGCAAAGTCCCCAGTTCCAAGACTCTATGGTTCACAGACAACCTAACGTCATCCAATGACCCCGTCGCGGAGATACGTCATCCAATGACCCCTTCTCAGAAATACGTCATCCAATGACCCTTTCTCGGAAATACGTCAGCAAATGACCCCATCTCGGAAATACGTCATCCAATGACCCCGTCTCGGAAATACGTCAGCAAATGACCCCGTCTCGGAAATACGTCAGCAAATGACCCCGTCGCGGAAATACGTTAGCCAATGACCCCGTCGCGGAAATACGTCAGCAAATGACCTCGTCGTGGAAATACATCATCCAATGACCCCGTCTCGGAAATACGTCATCCAATGACCCCGTCGCGGAAATACATCAGCAAATGACCTCGTCTCAGAAATACGTCAGCAAATGACCCCGTCGCGGAAAGACGTCAGCAAATGACCCCGTCTCGGAAACACGTCAGCAAATGACCCCGTCTCGGAAATACGTCAGCAAATGACCCCGTCACGGAGATACGTCATCCAATGACCCCGTCTCGAAAATACGTCATCCAATGACCCCGTCTCGGAAATATGTCAGCAAATGACCCCGTCTCGGAAATACGTCATCCAATGACCCCGTCTCGGAAATACGTCAGCCAATGACCCTATAGCGGAAATACGTCATGCAATGACCCCGTCTCGGAAATACGTCAGCAAATGACCCTGTCGCAGAAATACATCATCCAATGACCCCATCTCGGAAATACGTCATTCAATGACCCCATCTCGGAAATACGTCAGCAAATGACCCCGTCGCGGAAATACATCAGCAAATGACCCCATCGCGGAAATACATCAGCAAATGACCCCGTCTCAGAAACACGTCATCAAATGACCCCGTCGCGGAAACACGTCAACAAACAACCTACCCGTTGGAGCAGTGCTTCGACTCGGAAACAAGTCAATCCACCAACCACTTATGAGTCCTCTCGACTTGTAAGGGAGAAAATTCTCTTGTGAGATCTTTACGACTCTCAAGAGAAAATGCACTTAGGAATCCTCATGATTCCTAAGGAGAAAATACACCTACGGGATACTCTCGACTCGTAGGGAGAAAAGTCTTTATAAGACCCTCACGGCTCATAAAGTTGAAAAGTCTTAAGAGGCAGACCTGAACCTGTTTCCTAAGCCATCACTACCCCACAAAGAGTGCAAGATGAACCGTTAAATCTACAGACCACACTTGCTAAAGTAACGTGCCAACAACACAGCAAAGAAAAGAAGGCGATAGTAGGAGATAAAAGATGTGTCTTTTATTTATAAATTCAATTGAGTACAAGATACTTCATACAAAAGAATAAAAATGAATAAAGGCATGTTATTCATAAATTATAAATTTTCGATCGATACAAAGATGGCTACTGAGAATGAGGCGTTTTTAGCAAATCAGCAAGCCGCTCTCGCGCTCCGCCCGCGGCTTCATCCCCTGATTCGACAAGAGCCATAGTTATGCTCGCGATGCCCGCCGATATCAGGGAGCCGCAAGGGGAAAGAGCGACGGTTTGGGCAGTCCCAGACTCCTGAGAGAGAGTAGCCGCTTCGGGCTCTATGGTTGCCATCATCTCACCTGCCATCTCATCGCCAGGACTTGACCCTGCAGAATATGGTATATAAGAATTTGAAAATCAAGTTCTAATAAAAAACTCAGCGTTACGTTACTTTCGGGCAGCTTTTCAGTTTCTTCCCGAGCCGTGCGCGCAAGCTGTCTATGGGCGGTTGCCAGGGCAGCTGGAGCATCCTTTGGAGGAATAGAGACAGGGGGAGTGGTCCTTGAGCCTGCACTTACAACTAAGACGGTATCACGTTCTTTCGCTGCAAGTCTCCTGCGCTTCCTTTCGGCCTGGGCCATGAGAGATGACCTCCTCAGGACCTCCGACAAGGGTATACCATCATCTGAACCAAGCTGCCTCCAGTACCGTTACGACGTCCATCATCGGCTGCTTTAGTGAGACCCTGTGTGGTGACTTAGGGATAGCCGTGGCTGCGGTAGACAGCTCTAACGATGCCGCTGCTTCACCACTCGCGATTGGTACCGCACTTGGAATAACCCGAATCAAGGTAGTCCCTACAACAAAATAAAGAAGAGGGTTAAACCACAAATGATGAAAAAGGGAATGAAGGCACAATGAGCCGAAGCATACCAAGACCCAAAGAAGCGCGGAGCTCTCTTCCTCCTCAAATGTTCTGAGGGAAGCCGCGAGAGCCTCTTCGGTAGAGATACCTGTTGAAGAAGAAGCGTCAGTAAAAGCATAAAAAAATAATAATAATCGCGGAAAGATGCAATTGAAATATACCTGACTTCGCTATAGTGATCAGTGCCGCTTCATCGCGAGCCAATCACTCGGAAGCCGCAAGGGCAGCTTGAAGATTAGTATCGTCTGCAGGCGCAATAAATAGACCCTCGTTAGTCCCATACTCGCACAAACCCTCGCTGTAAGGGGCATGTGGCCCCTGGCCAAGTACAATTTCAGCAGAAAAGAGTGACTACTTCTTTTTCTGTGAGCGAGCGCCGACAGCCGAGGACAGGAGTTTGCGCTTGGCAGGCAACTTTGGGCGACGAGTCCCGATCTCCGTACCCACGCCAGACTCAGGAGACGCTGCAGCCGCCGCTCCTACAGGCACACGAGGTAGAGGCTATCAGGAAAAACGTGCGGGGCCACAACCGCGGCAGCTTCGCTTAGGGAAGGATGAACGATGGTCCGCCGCTTCAAGGGAATGGCTGGATTACCAGCTGGGACAGCACCCTTGCGATCAAGCAATAATCGCTTCTCTTTCCTGATAACAGCACCCATCGTGTGCTGGTACCATGCCATATATACGTTCAAGACTTTCAGAACGCAGCTCGGCTCGCTGATAAAGAAGTTAGATTAGTGTTTAGCCGCATGAAATGGTGCAGCGCACTACGGATACCTTCCTCTATAGCAGCAGGCTCAGTTAAAAAGGCCTCAAGCAGGACAGCCTGATTGTAGCTTGATTGTTGAGCAAAACGGAGCGGGTTGTATCTCATGAACAACGCCGAATCGTTCTGCTTAAACACTAAAAAGCCTGACCTGATTGAATATAAGTGAAGAATCTCTCAAGTTTTCAATGTAGAAACCCCGTCTTTGAAGGTGTCCCGCAGTGGCTACAACGTCTTAGTGGATTCCTTACCAATGGTTAAGACCTTATCGACGAAGGTCATGCCATCTCCGACCATACGTGGGTGAAGAACCAGACCCCAAGCCTCTCGCTGAGTAGGTTCCAAAGTGGAAGCGTCAACTAGCCGCATAACCCAAGGAAAGTTATAACTTTCGTAGAAACGGGGCCGTTTGTGGACTCTAAAAGCGCCGAGCACATGCAGCTCGAGCCACAAAGTGAAATAGTGCAGCGAGAAATTTATGGACTGCACCCCCGGTTGAGTGGTGTCTGCCGCCAAGCTAAGGCCATGATACAAGTGAGCAAGCCCAGCGACCCTGACGGCCACTCGCATCCCAACTACCATTCGGTGAGCCAGATAGAAGACAGATGTCCTCATATGGAGAGGGTGCATTGGGAGCGCAAACCAACTCAACCATAGGCCAAGAAACCCCAAAAAGAACGCGTCTTCGTCAATATCTGAAGCTGCAAGCGCTGCAAAGGGGACGACCGGGGTATCCGGAAGAAAGAAATTCCTTTGATCGGCCTCCACTGTTGGCTGGCAGTCCAAGCCAAAACCAAATGGGTGTCAAGCTTGGCGAATTTCGCAGCTTGTTTTCATAAGACTTCCGGGCGAAGAAAGCGAGCAATGAAATCCGTGAAGCTGACCTCGTGTCCGTCGGATTCGAGAAACAGACTTTCGTAAATTTTCAATACCTTAATCAGACTTGGGAACTGATGTTGAATGGAATTCTCCGGGGTAAGGCCCATCACCACTGATTTGGTGGCAAAGATGTACTCGTCAGGATGGAGTGGCTCCTCGTAATGTTCTCCCTTGACAGGTAAGCCGGAGATCTCCGCGAACTCCTCCAGAGAAATGGAAACTTCCCGATCTGATAGAAGGAAGGTGTGAGTCAGTACATTCCATTGTTCCAAGAAAGCTTTGACCTACCATACAGGGGGTGTGGAATACTGGAAGAGAGACGCGTAAATTGCGGGGTACAACCCAAGCTTTAGCAACAGTGATTTCTTGGCTGACAAAATGTATCAAGCCCACTACAAGTACCCAGCTGGATGGCGAGGAGTTAAGCCTATCATGTACGGCTGTCCTCAAGGGCGCGACTCGCCTTGATATATACGCCGCCCCAGAGTATCCAAAGCCATCTACGGCTGTACGGGTATCGCGACCATAGAGAGTTGAAGGCAACCCTCCGAAGTCCAGTGGACCTCCTCTACGGCATAATTCACTGGGGGAGAGTCGACGTAGTGGATCGCCGAAATGGGCTCCGAAGGCACCGCACAAGAGAAGCTGCGTCGACCCCGGATGATTTGATTGTACCACAACCCCCATAAATGAAGAGACTTTTTCTCCGGGTCATGATCTTTGATCAGTGCGAAAACTTCCCTATCCACGGGCACGTCAGGGAATGCGCTTTCTGGACGAACGAAGGGGAAAGAAGTGTCGAAAGACATAGTACCTGCGCGAAGGGGAACAAGGGTTAGCTGTCAATGTTACAGTTCAAATTCTAACACTTGGTACTTTAAATTTTTTACCGCACTACAATGCAGTGGAAAGGGACCAGAGAGGACCTACAAAATCAAGTTGACAGCTCATCATTGATGAGACAGTCACTCATTAAATAAGAAATTCTAAAAGGATTCTCATTTAATAAGAGGCCCCTCGGGCCAAGGAGTTAAACTCCCTCGAGAGCAACGCTCTGCAACAGAAATGACATCTGTCAAAATTAATCATGAGAGGAATAAAACTCCCTAAAAATTTTAAGAGCCGCACTCTGTGAAAATGATGGAATCATCCATCAAAACCCTAAAAAAGCAAAGCTTTTACAGAGGTAAAACCCCAAGACCTTTAAAGATCTGAAACACAAATCTTAGAAACTCTAAAAGTTCTTCATTTATGGGTTAAGAAACCCTAAAAAAATCTCTTTAGATCTATGATCTAAGAAAGAGCAAAGCTCTGTTAAGAAACCCTTAAAAAGATTTATTTAGATCTATGATCTAGAAAGAGCAAAGCTCAGTTTTAATTAACGGTTTGATGATCTGTGATCTAGTAAGAGCAAAACTCTGTTTAATGGGGACAAATATGATTCTTACCAGAGATTTGAACAAATTTCTAACTTAAAGAAAGTTTTTGGGGCAGAGATCTATGCTCTGAAGAGAGAATTCAATTCTTAAAAGAAAGCAAGAAAACAAGAAGATGAACAAGCAGTCATCTCAAGGGCCAAAGGCCCTATTTATAGGCGCTGGAAGTCGATCCAATTTCCAAGTTGATCTAACGGTAGAAACGTTGCCACCGCTGCACTCACGTGTAAGCCACATGAGCGCAATGGTGGGGGGGGGGCATTTATTTCCCCAATTCAGAGAGCAAAGCTCCATTCAAAATTTGAAATATGAAATGAGGCAGTGCCTCATAAGAGCGCTCGCGCCAAGAGCGCCAGCGCTAAGAGTCAAAAACTCTGAGGCAGCATTCACGTGCAAAACAAGAGAGCACTGGCGCCAAGAGCGCCAGCGCTAAAAGACCCTGAGGCAGCGCTCACGTGCAAAGCACGAGAGCGCCAAGAGCGCCAGCTCTAAGAGCGCCAGCGTTGCGCTCACGTGCAAAGAACGAGAGCGCTAGCGCTAGAACTAAAAGTTCTCAACCCTTGGATCAAAAATCGAACGAAGATGATAAATCATCAAATTACCAGAATAAAATTCTGTTGAGAAAATACTCCTCAAAATCTTTCCAAACAGGAAAGATTGTGCCCTGTAAATCAGAACACCGTTGGATCAAAGATCCAATGGTGATTAAAAATCACGAAGATACAGAATAAGTTCTGTATGGGAAAATATTTTCCTAATCTTGTTAATAACAAGAAAACTATCTTTTGTAAAACAGAATCTCTTGGATCAAAGATCCATCGGTGGGAAGCATTCCCCAAATCAATCAGAGATCTCTCAAAGAGATTTTCTTAACTGATTCAACAAGTCAGCCTCCCCTATATAAATGACCCAAGACTTCAAGTCTTGTACACAGAAACCTCCCCATAAGTTCTCAAATCGAAAGAAGAAAAACAGAGGAACCCCCCATAAACTTCAAGTTCTCAGAAAAAAAGGAGAAGAGCAAGCTCTAAGAAGAAGAACCTTCTTCAAGATGAGGAAAAGGAAGAGAGATCATAACATCACTTCCATATTTGAGAGTTTAACTCTCACATTATAAGAACATAGTTCTTTTCTAGATCACAGATCTATAAGACAAGGTCTTTCACAAAAGTAAAAGAGATCGCAGTATCTCGTCAAGAAAGAGAAGAACTTAGTTCTTAGATTCATGAGACAAAGTCTCTTATAAATCGAGAATTTAATTCTCAGAGTACAGAACTGATCAGAGCAGACAAAACAGCGCTTTAGTGCTCCAATTTATAAAGAAGCGCCTTAGCGCTCTAAGTCCGGTGCTCAGAGCCAAGAGCTCCATGTGCTCTTCACGTGGGCGCTCTTTTTACAATAAGCGCTTTAGCGCTCCAAGTCTGGCGCTCAGCGCCAAGCACTCCACATGCTCCTCACGTGGGCGTCCTTTTTACAATAAGTGCTTTAGCGCTCCAAGTCTGATGCTCAGCGAAGCGCTCCACGTGCTCCTCACGCGGGTGCCCTTTTATAATAAGCGTTTTAGCGTTCGAAGTCTGGCGCTCAGCGCCAAGCGCTCCACGTGCTCCTCACGTGGGCGCTCTTTTATAATAAGCGCTTTAGCGCTCTAAGTCTGGCGCTCAGCGTCAAGCGCTCCACGTGCTCCTCACGTGGGCGCCCTTTTATAAGAAGCGTCGTAACGCTCTCGGTCTAGCGCTCAGCACCAAGCGCTCCACGTACTCCTCATGTGGGCGCTAAGGAATTACAAAGCGCTCTGTTAATAAGGCCCCAGCGCCATAAAAAGTGTTCAACACTTAATAAAAGACAAAAAAGGGTGTCAAAACCCAAATCATGCTCAGAATTATTGAATAAAAAGGAGCTGAGCCCAAACAAGCGTTCAGAACTGAGTGGATTGAGCCCAAGTTGGACACAAGTCCCTAAATCAAATTAACCGAGCCCATGTGCTCACAATCTTTTTAATTGGTCTTAGTCCCAAACCTGACTATAGATCTTCCAACCAATATTGGTTCAAGGGTACATCTCTTCATACCTTTGATACATATTGTTGTAATTCTTCAACGTTTTCAGAGAGATGGGGGGTCCCAATAACCAATAACTTTTGGTGCATCTCCAAAAGGTTAAACCAAAACCTCACAGATTATGATGTTTTTAAACCAGACTATGATGTCTTTAAACCATACAGACTATGATGTCTCTAAACCTTGTGGACCGTAATGTCCTTAAACTAACTGTGGACCGTAATGTCCTTAAACTAACTGCGGACCGTGACGTCCTTAAACTGAACTTTATGGGCTATGATGTCCTTAAACTGAAAACCGTATAGACTATGATGTCTTTAAACTTCACGGACTATGACATCCTTAAACTCATGGACCGTGACGTCCTTAAATTTATGGACCGTGACGTCCCTAAACTATATTCTACGGATTATGACGTCCTTAAACTCATGGACTATGACGCCCTTAAACTTATGGACCGCAATGTCTCTAAACTAAAACAATAGAGTCCAAATACTCTTTCGTTGGATTTTAAATGACCCTAAAACCCTGTTAAGTAGATTTTAGTCTAAAATTAGGCTAACGTATCCTTAACAAGCATTTAAGTTGATCTTAATCTAAAACAAGATTAACAATCCTTAAACCAACCCAAACCCAAATCTAAGAAAATACGGATTTGGACTAATCCACGCCCTATGGGCGACAACATAAATTAGTCTCCGTATACGATCAACGGGCAACCAAAAATAAAACAAACACATACGACACAAAGTGACCATCTGGAGAAGAAGAAAGTTGTTACCGCTATGCGGTAGCGTAATTAACTGCAGGGGCTTACGCCTATAGGGAAGAGCGTCCCCACAATCAAAAACCCCTCACAACGAGGGGGAATCTGACGAAGTCTGCTACATCAGTCGCATCTGTCTAAACCTCCGATATACAGTACCATAAATCAGCTTGGCATCTTCGGAGAGGTGGACGGATAAATCCAAATAGCATCTGCCCCCAAAATTCAGGCCAGACATCCCAACATCCCGGCCGCGTCTTTCGGCGGTAAACATACCCTAAAACCCTAATTTTTCCTATAAATACCACCCTCAAATCACCCCTCCTCACTCCCAAATTCTTGCCCAAACTCTCAAGAAAATGCCTAAGTTTTTTGTATGCAAGCGGAGTTAGCAAAAAGGCGAAGTTCCGACGGCAATCTGAGAAGATTCCGATGACGAAACGATGCACCGGCACCTCTCACATCTTCCTCTTACTCTCCTATAGCTAATCATCCTGTAAGTCCCTACTTCTCATTCTTTTCTCTATTCTAAAAATACTCAAAACAAAATCATGACGGAAGCGGAGTTAGTCCGACTTCCGATTCAGTTTTCTTTAAAAAAACTATTATTTTTCTTAATCAAGATACCTTCATATCATCACATATTGTTCATTAAATATTAATAAACATCTTTAACAAATTTCATCACAAAATATTGTTATATGCATCTTTTATCGCAATTTTACATTAAAATACCACAAACTTTAGTTTCCGACATAAACGCTATAATACCGTATTACCTTTAAATAACTCACGAGATAATGACCTACCTCCCCACAATACTCATATCTAATATAGAACGAAGAAATTTGGGAACATGGATTCGGAAAAATATGACTTTACATATAACTACCTTTAACTTATAAAACCTTTTCTATAAGAAGTGTATTTAAGAAATCTTTGCAATTGCGTCTCTATAACCCACTATTGGGGAACCCGTTCGGTATGGTGCAGATTATCGCACATCCTCAGGCTTAGTAGAGTGAGTGCAGACCTCCGCAAGGAGCATACGATCTCGAAAGATGTAAAATACAATTTTCTTTAGAAAATGTGATTTATATTATAAATAAAACTTATATTTTTATTAAATATATATATATGTAATTAATACCAAAATATCTATTTTTAATATTTATAATATTCCACATTTCCAAAATTCAAGAAAAATATCTCATTTACAAGAAAATACCATACAATTCCAATATTACAAATAAATACCATATATTATGAAATTAGGTTTTATTCACTAGAAATGTCACATTGATAAAATATACATCAATAAAAACTCTACAGACGATAATAAATACTTGAGGTGTATTTTGAAAATTATACAAAATTATTTTTACATAAAACCCTCTCAAGTTATACTAAAGTACAATAAGGACCCTAGTAAACATAGGTTTAAGCGGGACCAGTCTCTTGAGCCTCAGGAAACCGGAGATATGGGTGCTTGCCTATTTAAGGTAGACAACTTAACAGACGGTGTTATCAATACGGTAATTGTCTTTGAAAAACACACAAATCCTGCCGTCCATGTGCAGCAGTTACCGATAGCACCAAAATATAATTCAGGATTCAATTTCTCTTCTAATTGTCCGACTCAGACTGAGTCTCAATATAATCAACCGGACTTGAATATGATTCAAGTATCAAACTACAATTCAATATGAATCCATGAATTTATACATTCAATCTATTCAATCTTACAACTTGACTGAATTGAACTATGGATATACTCCATCTACATGTTCATCCATTATATTCGTTCCATTACTGATATCATGGTTTCGGCAAGTCATCCGTCTATACAATTTACAATACAAGACAATACAATACAAACAATACAATCAAGACATCACGGGGTTTATAAGGGGTAGACTGGTACGGAAGGAGTTAAAAGTGGCACGAGACTGTAACCATAATACACCTAATCTGAATTCAATTGCCGTTGTACTGTGGCTGAACGGTTCCTTATGATCTGTATACCTTAATCTCCGGAATAGTGAGACTCCTCTCGTATACACTAGTATTCTTCTGTACCAAGGTACAAACAACAGCGTTAACATAACAATCAACATTATAATAGTTATACCCTCTCTCTGTCTATTCTACTTCTCTCCCATCTTTGTGACTTATCGAGCGATTTGTTCGCTGATGACATTCTCTTTCTTTTCTTTAGAATGTCGTCAGGTGATTCGGACCTTCAGGAGATCGAGCCCACCTTCGAGGACTTGGATCAGCTAGCTTTCGACCCAGAGTTTTAGATTCCTTGTACACATTTACATTCTGTATTTTCCATTTCTGTTATGCCACTGTTTATGCATTATTTTCCATTCCATGTATTTACTTTTCAGATGTATTGTAAAAAGAATGTTAATAAATAAAGTTGATATTCAATTATATCTATTGTCCCTGTATCTTGTGCATTTTACTTATATTGCTTAGATACGCTTAGCGTGTTTACTTCTGAGTAAATACATAACGGGCTAGTCGCGTCCTCCATCTGTATACTGGGAAGCAGAGCATGACAGGTTTTGTTAGTGGCCCATGCAGGTCAGAGCTGTATGGAACCCTACCATGCAGTTCAGCACTGCGTGGACAACCTAAGCAATATAACACAAGAACCAGCAACTGAAAACATTCATTACAATACCTATTCCTTGAATCGTATCATTTCATATATTTTGAATCTATCCTAAACCCAAATTTTCTTTCAAGGTCATGGATTCTCCAAACAACACCAGCACGAATGTCAACAACACTTCCCCACCACTACCACTCACACCTGCCGTCGCTATTCCGATCAATAAGCAGACAGTTCTGCTTGAGGCAATCCGCATCCTCCTGGAAGGACTGCAGCAGCAGACTGCTATATTATTGAACCGATCAGAAGCAGAAGCAACCGGTATAAAGTGCTCTGCCATCTAGATGGCAGGAGGAGCCTACCCTATACAACCTTCAAAACCCAAGAGAAAGAAAGAAATAATTAACCAGCCAAGTCTAGATTTTTGCTTCTATTGCAAGAGGAATGGACATTTAGTGAAGGACTGTAGGCGCGCCAAAGGCCTGTGTCTAGTTTGTGGCGCATCTAATCACGGAATTGGAAACTGTCCTTATAGTCGCAACCCAGCTCACACACCCACCAACTACCCGCAGCGGTCAGCTATCCAGGCTCCTGCATCTCGTCTTGCACTCCCAGCTCCACCACCTGCACAACCTAATCGCCAATTCGATCAGGCTCTGAGGAACATGCCTCGAGGGCATAGAAACATGCCCCAAGGACAGCGGAATGTGCCCCCAGCTAGGAGGAATGAACCACGGCGTCACGCTTTCCTTTTAGCGGCCGAAGAAGCAGAGGCCGTAGACCAAGGTAATCCAGGTAATTTCCTCAACTCTTTTCAAATCTTTCGTTCTTTCACATATTTTTCATACACTACCAATAGTTCTATCACCAAACTTTCCTTGAATCCGTTACGCTTTCCTTTTATAAATTTCGAGGACGAAATTTTTTTAAGGAGGGTAGAATGTAACAACCCTAAACTTTCTGTACAATTTTTTTTCAAAAATACAGAAAGAGGTATTTGAGCCTGATCACAAGTTATAAGTTTGATTTACTTTTGAACAGCAAGAAGGAGTTTGAAGCTCATTGGTAAGACCTTGCATTGCTGAACCAAAGCACCAGAGTTCAAATCCCATCAGCCACACATTCTTTTTATTTAAAATTCTTTTAATCTTTTAGAATCCCAATAGTCCACACGTGTACAACCCATAAAACCAAGAGTCACAGTCTAAACAAACATGTCTATGAGGCTAGACCAAGCGTCAGGGACATGTGGCACCAAGATGAGCCCCGACTCGCCCGACTCGGGCCGGCGAAGCTTGACTCGGCCGGTGCCGCCGGTCCAACTTGATCCAAACCCATATTTTCTTCAACCCTGGCGACTCTTGGACTCCCCCCATAACTCCTGTATTATTTGTTTTTCCTGCACATTTACAGAGCACATTAAAACACACATTTAATCCATTTTAATACAAATTTTTAATACACCCTTTCACTATCCTAAAACCCTAATTTTTTCTATAAATACCACCCTCAAATCACCCCTCCTCACTCCTAAATCTCTACCCAAACTCTCAAGAAAATTCTCAAGTCTTTTATGTGCAAGTGGAGTTGGCAAAAGGGTGAAACTCCGACGAACTTCCGACGGCAATCCGCGGAGATTCCGACGACGAAACGATGCACCGACACCTCCCACCTCTTCCTATTTCTCTCCTCTAGCTAATCATCCTATAAGTCCCTACTTCTCTTTCTTTTCTATATTCTAAAAACATTCAAAACAAAAACCCGACAGAAGCGGAGTTAGTCCGACTTCCGATTCGGTTTTCTTTATAAAAAAACTACAATTTTTCTTAATCAAGATACCTTCATATCATCACATATTGTTCATTAAACATTAATAAACATTTTTAACAAGTTTCATCACAAAAGATTGTTATATGCATCTTTTATCGCAATTTTACATTAAAATACCACAAACTTTAGTTTCCGACATAAACGCTATAATACCGTATTACCTTTAGATAACTCACGAGGTAATGACCTACCTCCTCATAACACTCATATATAATATTGCATGATGGAATTTGGGAACATAGATTCGGAAAAATACGATTTTACATATAACTACATTCAATTTATAAAACATTTTCTATAAGAAGTGTATTTAAGAAATCTTTGCAATTGCGCCTCTACAACCCACTATTGGGGAACCCATTCGGTATGGTGTAGATTATCGCACATCTTCGGATTTAGTAGAGTGAGATGCAGACCTCCGCAAGGAACATACGATCTCGAAACATTTAAAATACAATTTTCTTTAGAAATTGTGATTTATATTATAAATAAAACTTATATTTTTAATAAATTAATATATATGTAATTAATATCAAAATATCTATTTTTAATATTTATAATATTCCACATTTCCAAAATTCAAGAAAAAAATATCATTTACAAGAAAATACCATACAATTTCAATATTATAAATAAATACCATATATTGTGAAATTGGGTTTTATTCACTAGAAATGTCACATTGATAAAATATACATCAATGAAAACTCTAAAAACGATAATAAAATACTTGAGATGTATTTTGAAAATTATACAAAATTATTTTTACATAAAACCCTCTCAAGTTATACTAAATTATAATAAGGACCCTAGTAAACATAGGTTTAAGCGGGACCAGTCTCTTGAGCCTCAGGGAACCGGAGATATGGGTGCTTGCCTATTTAAGGTAAACAACTTAACAAACGGTGTTATCAACACGGTAATTTTCTTTGAAAAAGACACAAATCCTGTCGTCCATGTGCAGCAGTTACCAATAGCACCAAAACATAATTCAGGATTCAATTTCTTTTCTAATTGTCTGACTCGGATTAAGTCTCAATATAATCAATCGGACTTGAATATGATTCAAGTATCAAACTACAATTCAACATGAATTCATGAATCCATATATTCAATCTATTCAATCTATACAACTTGACTGAACTGAACCATGGATATACTCCATCTACATGTTCATCCATTATATCCATTCCATTACTGATATCATAGTTTCGGCAAGTCATCCATCTACACAATTTACAATATAATACAAACAATATAATCAAGATATCGCGGGGTTTATAAGGGGTAAACTGGTACGGAAAGTGTTAAAAGTGGCACAAGACTGTAATCATAATACACCTAAGCTGAATTCAACTGTCGTTGTACCGTGAATGAACGGTTCTTTGTACTTCGTATACCTTAGTCTCCGGAATAGAGGGACTCCTCTCGTATACACTGGCATTCTTCTGTACCAAGCTACAAACAACAACGTTAATATAACAATCAATATTATAATAGTTATACTCTCTCTCTCTGTTTATTCTACTTCTCCTCCATCTTTGGGACTTACCGAGCGATTTATTCGTTGACGACATTCTCTTTCTTTTCTTTGGAATGTCATCAAGTGATTCGGACCTTCAGGTGATTGAGCCCACCTTCGAGGACTTGGATCAGCTAGCCTTCGACCCAGAGCTTTAGATTCCTTGTACACATTTACATTCTGTATTTTCCATTTCTGTTATGCCACTGTTTTCCATTCCATGTATTTACTTTTCAAATGTATTGTAAAAAGAATGTTAATAAATAAAGTTGCTGTTCAATTATATCTATTGTCCCTGTCTCTTGTGCATTTTACTTATATTGCTTAGATACGCTTAGCGTGTTTACTTCTGAGTAAATATGTAGCGGCCTAGTCGCGTCTTCCACCCGTATACTGGGAAGCGGGGCGTGACATTGTGCCTACGTCAATCTACACTATTCATCGAATTGCTTGGCTTCCACCTGGGCACCCAATTTCAGTATGATCCCCGATAAAGAGTATTAGTTTACCTATGATGTTCCACTTGTTATCCATGATGAGTCTTTGAGAAGGAGTAAGAAAGGCCGGCCTACATCATCACGGATTCGCAATGATATGGATGTGAGGCATGATAGAACATCGGGTATATATTGCAAGAAATGTCACCAAGAGAGGCATAACATTCGTGCCCACAACGCGATGAAGCAGGTATATATTAATGTTCATTTACACTGTAACCACATATAGAATGTTATTCGTTTATATTGCTTTATACTGTTACCACATAAAGAATATTATTTGTTGATTTTGCTTTATATTGTTACCCTGTATAAATTGATATTCATTGATGTTCATTTATATGTTCATTTATAGATTTTCCATTATATGTTCGTTTATAGATTTTCCACAGATATATTGATACTCGTTGATGTTGATTTTCAGGTCCGTCGCACTAATACCTCCACGGATGCGTGGTCATGGAGATCCTATTGGTGGAGCTGCTGGTGATGGAGCTCGTGGTGCTCGAGGTGGTCCACGGATGCGTGGTAGTGGAGCTCCAGTTCGTGGTCGGGGTCAGGATCAGTCTACGGATCAGGTGTATACTAGGAAACATGGAATGCACCCAGGCCCTCTTGATCGGACACTCCTGACGCTGCAGAGACAACATAGATTAGAAGTTGTTTGGGCATGTACGACAGTTCCAGATATTGCTTTCCGTTCTCATAAGTACATGCCTATGTAGATCAAATACGGCCGTTGCTAGTAGATGTCGGATTATATGCTATTAGCCTTATTGGGACTATTCAGCTAGACCATGCCCTCCTGGTGGTATTGATAGAGCGTTGGAGGTCAGAGACACATACCTTCCATCTATTAGTTGGTGAGATGACGACTACACTGGAGGACATCATCATGCTTGTAATACCCAGATCCCTTATGAATATTTTTCCGTATTTGTAAATTATGTTTCTCAAATTTTCTAAATTTAAATATTCCTATATTTTATTTATAAACCCTAACCTTTAATTTATTTATTCTAATTCTTCCTACCCAAAACCAAACCTAACCCACACACCCCGAACCCGAACCCAACCCGTTACACCCGCACTCCCTTCTTCTTCTCCCCACATCGCCTGCTTTCTCGCCTCTTTCCCTCACGACCCCGTCCTTGCGCCCGCTTCGTGAAGACTATGCCCACTCCCTCAACTACCTCGCAATATCTCTCTCCCCTCATTCTCACACACACTCTCTCCCTCTTCATTCTCACACTCTCTCCCTCCCTTCTCCCCTCTCGTTGCTTTCCTCTCTCCCGAGCTCCCCAAACGAACCCACCACCACTTGAGCACCCAAGCACCTAAACCCCATCGACCGCAGCTTATAACTCGCCGACGAACCCTTCTCCGACGAGCCCACCACCTCACAACTACCACGACCACCGTACAACTCCCTCCATCGCCTGCACTGGGCCTCACGACCCAACACCACCATTTCCTCCAAGCTCCGGCCATCACCTCTGCAACTCCGGCCTCCTCGTCCTACCTCGTCATCCCCGCCTCCACCCTCGCCTGCATTCCCATCACCCCAATGTCATCCCTTCGACCACCTCACCTCATTCTTCCCTCAAGCTACACCCGAGCTCTCCACAGCCCCTGCACTCGAGCTCCGGCCACCTTGAGCACCAGCCTCCCCTACCTCCTTCGAGTATCTTGCCAGCCACCCATCGCCACCAACACCCTCTACAACTCATCAAAACTGAGACCACCACCTTGTCAACGCCGACGAAACCTCCGAGATCCCCCGCACTACCTCCATCAACGAGCCCTTCCAGCCGAGCACCACGACCCGAGCTCTTTTGCATCGCCATCACCACCCAACCACAACTCCTGGCCGCCACCCGAGCCCTCTGTGCTATCGGCCATCGCCTGAGCTCATTGTCGCCATCTGCAGCCGCCCCGTTTCCATCAACCGAGCTCCTCGCCACCGACACTGCGCCAACCTCAAAGCTTGAACCCAAACTCGAACTCCAAGCCGTGTTTCCTGCCTCCGAGCCACCGCGTACCCAGATGTGTCGCGCCACGTGCCCACTCCTCGTGCCACATCGTACCCAGCCCTCATGCCACGTCGTGCCAGCCCCCATGCCACATCGTGCCCGATCCAATGCATGCGCCGTGCCGCTCCCGCACCACGCTCCGAGTCCAGACTGTGCTCGGTACCGTGTCGCGCCGTGCCACGTACCGAGTCAGGACCATGCCCACTACCATGTCACACTCGCATCGCCACTGTGCCCAGTACCGGATCTCCACGCATCGCGCTCGCGCCACGCGCCGTGTCCAGCATCGCATCGTCTCGTGTGTCGAGACGAAGTCCGCAAGCGGTGTCGCTTCTATATCAGCGACCGAGGCAAGTGTTCTCACTTGCTTACATGCTAATAATATACAAATCTGATTTAATGCTTAAATAGACTATATACACCGATGTGCATAATCAAGATCGATCGATATAAAGTCCTACATCAAACATATCTTAAAATGGCGAAACTCAAGATGTTTAGACCCTAACACTATTAACAAACGCTGTTTACCAATTTGGTGGCAAACCGATATCGTTTTCACACATAAGTGATGCCCAAACCCTAATACCAAAACCTACAACTTACCGAACACTTGACAATGTAAAATTCATAATTAATTCTAGAAAAATCCAATCGCAGCGTGCTTGGGTTCGTTGCGAAGGGTACTGCATAAAATTTAACAAGACATGGAGTTTTACTATTAGATATATCCTCTGGATATCGAAAACAAAGAACTTACCTGACCTTGGACTGTTGTCCCGAGCAGGAACTTACCCTTGACATGCATTTGAACCCCTAAAACCTTAATTTTTATTTGTGATAGTGTGCGAGGACAATTACCCCTATGTAGAAAATTGTTTTATCTTTCCAATGGTACCGGTTCCACTAAAATCCAGTGTCATTTGATATTTAAATCATATTTTAAATGGATGACACGTACGGCAGATTTCTGTCATTTCAGCTCGTACCCTTCATCGGTAATTTGATCATAACTCCTAAACCAAAATGAATATTGTTGATCCATCTCCTTTATGTAAAGTTAAGTCATAATCCTACAATTAGTTGAACAGTAGTGTTGCCTAATTATGCTTCCAACTGGGAGTAAAATGTGTTATGAAACGGACTTCCAGTTCAGAAACTGGATTTCCAGCAGTAAACACTTAAAATGAAATTACCATAACTAGCAAATCTGAAAACCGATTAACGCGAAACCAATTTTGATGGACAGATAACTAAACATACTGCTTACCCCTTTTTCATGGCTTTGCGTAATTCTACACATGTGGTTTATAGTACATTTTGCAAGTGGTATGATATTGGCTGCTATATTTTATTCGTATTATAATCAATTGCATTCTCATGATATCATGTAGCGGTTATATCCTCAGTTGAATAGTGGTCATAAAACATTGATAACCTAGTGATCGTATTACATTACCCAGTGATAGATATTAGTGTTTGGATTGTGACAAGTACGTTAGTGTTAAAGCGTGATTGAATAGTGAAAGTGACACGTACTTGCACACAATCAGCGGGCCCAGTTAACTATTGCATTGTCGACGCCTATGGGGCATATATAAGTATAACTATAACTGGTATGGGACGGTTATGGAAGAACTTATATTAGTGTCATAGGTAAGACATTGAGTATTGTCCATTTATCTTGGATACCAGTCGAGACATGCTTGATGGAGACCCTGTCTCCAGTTCTCGCGTAGACTTGTCATGGAGCGACTAGTATTTAGGTTCATGGTCGGTGTTTGATATAGACTGCGGGTGTGGGGTAGTTTGAGTGTGAGTTCGATCAATGGAATCTCGAGAGTCCCACTGCCGGCATATACAGCGATTTCGGGAGTCATATTGGTGATATTACTGATTATTAGTGAGCGTGATTCGGTCCCGTGTTCCCTTTCCCCTGGGGCCTATCCTTGAGTTGGGGATACTCCTGCGGTGGTTGACGCTTACACTTTGACAGACGATAAGTTTAGCGACCTGGATAGTGAGGCTTAGAGACTAATAGGTTTAGTGACATGAATATGCATTGATTACTGATTCGTTATACCTGCTTTATTGTTTGCCCGTACCGATTATTTCATGCTCACGTCATTGTTCTATATTTACTGCTTCATCTTCATCATCATTGCACGTGTTTACATATGTATATGTATATATATATATATATATATTGCTATTGTGTCGCTCTGACAACCTCAGTATGCATGCTCAGAGTGAGAAGTGGACTTAGCTCGGATCAGGGTCTGTCATACATCAAGGATATTGTGGACATCTAAATCGGTGACGCCAGTGCTATCTTTCCCTTGATCTCTATCTGGTATATCTTTTATCTGTTTTGATTGAATTAGTAACTGCATTTGTCATTACCTGTGCTATAATTACTGATTACCACGTAATGCTAGAAGCCGAAGTGTAACTACGGCAGGATATTTCCTTGACCATAGGAGCATGGCTGGCCTTGTCACCCTTCGTATTCCTTATTTTGGGAAGCGGGGCATGACAATACTACCAGGACTTCCAGTTGATGGCAGAACAGTGACTGGTGCATCAGATCACAATTGACCGGCCTTGATTGCGGAGTATTTGGGTGTGGTGCCAGCGCACTGTGATTCAGGGTTCACGCATACGGTTCACCTAGTTGCGTGTATAGTTTCTCGACACTATCACCCATCATTCAACAACGCGTCAGATTGAGTATTATGCTAGAGCCTATATTCTGACGTTGTTTGGAGGTCTCGTATTCCCGACCTCCGCCGGAGACATGGTACCGCTCTGGTATTTACCATTGCTTACAGATCTGACCAGAGTGGGCGCAGGAGCGTATAGTTGGGGCAGCGCGGTTCTCGCTTACTTATATCGCGGGTTGTTTCGAGCATCGCAGGGTGGAACACAGATGACTGGATGTTCTGTGTTTTTACAGCTTTGGGCTTGGGAGAGATTGCATGTCAGACGCCCTGATATTACACGTTTGACAGATAGATGGGTCTAGACTGGTCCTGAGGAGCTGAGGTCCCCACTCGAGGTATAATGGGCAGGTGCACACACATGGAGGGGAACCTCTGTGAGTGTCTAGATTACTACATGGATGAGCTGAACTCACTCCGGGATGATGTCGTATCATGGCAGCCTTATAGAGGGGATCGAGTTGCATCCCTACCACCTCTGTGCTCAGCTCACCATAAGATATAGTTGACCATGGCACCATTCATCTACTTAGCTATCATCGAGGATTATTATCCGGATAGGGTGATGCAGCAGTTCCGTTTGCACCAGGCCATCCCTCACAAGCGAGTCTATGATCGTGCTCTGCACAAGATAGATGGGCGAGGCAGGGCCACAGAAGACTAGAGACTAGTGCATCGTGATCACATATACCGGTGGGACATAGAGCGGGTTGATCGCATTATTCGGGATATCCTATCATACGATCCAGCATGCTGCGATGAGTACATGACGTAGTATCGTTCGACCACTCGTTTGTACATTGTTTTGCCTGACCACAGATGATCTGCTCGCACCGATGAGCTGGGCCCTCGACTACTCGACTTATGTACCGGTCTAGAGCTCCTTCTATAGTTAGAATGGTATGCTATTTTACTTGCTGCTTGTCACGCCCCGCTTTCCAAAAGACGGGAGCAGGTACGTGATGAGGCCCGTGACGTATTTATTTCGAGAAGGTCATTTCCCACAATAAATATGCTAAACGATTATAAGCAATATAATATAACAAGAAATTATCAAGTAATATAAAAGTTTCAATAACTTTATTTACATTCAACATTTCCACATAGTTTGGACGGATACAAGATAATATAAAACAAAGGTGCAATGAAAAAGCCTAAACAAGTGATATACTTGAACAATAAAAAAACTGAAGAAAAACTAGTAGTCGGGTTGTGCTTCAAACTGAGAGTAATCCTCCTGACTCGAATAGATCTCCTCGGAACTCATATCACCTGACAAACATTCCAAGGAAACAAGAAAAAGGGTGGAATGTCGTCAGCGAACTAGCACTCAGTAAGTCTCCAGAAAGATATGAATGCGAATATGATAAAGGACAACATATAAGTAGAATATGAATTCTGATGATATAAATGATAGGTAAAAGTGTCTTTTAAACATGAGTATGGTAATGTATTTTAAGCATGGCGTTATATAAAATCATGATAATGTATATAAACATAATTACTCTATTCTAACGTGTTGTTTGTAGTTCGATAATGAAGGTATGCATGTATACGAGAGTGGTCTGTCAAACCCACAGATCAACAACACGTTTCATTCAAGACCCCGTCAAACCAACGGGACAACGACATGAGATTCATGCTAGGTGATTTTTAATGGACTCTCATGCCACGACATATATTCTTTACCAAACTACCCCTTAAGCCGTGTATTTTAGTTTATAGTTTAAATTACAAGTCTTGCCTGAATCCATGAATACATAAGAAGATAACAAGTTCAAGTTTCAAGCCGAGTTCAAGTATTCGTGTCAAGTTCAAGCATACATGTCAAGTCATTACGTATTCATGGTTCGGGTCAAGTCGAGTCTAGCATGTAATGGTTTATTCAGGTGATTCAAGTATGTGGTTAATGACATATGACCGGTATGATAATAAAGTGATTCAGGTTACAAGTCAATTATTAAAACCAATTTATATTTTGAGACGGTACAAATTGATCTTGTTTAAAATAGGTAGGCAAGTGAATCACTTGTTGTCTCCGGCTCCCTGAGGCTCAAGAGAGAATATGTTGTTGGGTTGCCTAGCACGGCAGCGAGGTTTTGGGAGGTATCTTCCATACTTGTAATGACCCCAAAATCTTTATACATTTTGTATTATCCCTCTTCAATAATATACCATATTTATTTGTACTTGGTATTTTCCTTTTTCTATTAAATTTATTATTATTTTATTCCTCAATCTATTATGTATTTTTTTTCTAGGTACAATTTCTTTTTCATATATTTAAGTTTTTAACTTCTCATTTTTATTTTTCCTTTCATAAATATTTAACCCAAATCCATTATTCTTATTCTCTACAGCCCATCTAAAAAGCCCATTTTCTTTTTAAGCAACATCATATATTTAATTCTAATTAAATATATGCATGAACAACCTTATAGCTCATTGGTTAAGTCCTTGCATTGTTATTCCATAAGTCACATGTTCAAATCCCCATTCTTGCAATTATGTTTTATCATTTTTTTTATTCTTCTCATAACCTACAAATGAGACCTTTCATTTCCAAAATGAATGGTGACCTTTCATTTCTCTTTTAATTCTTATGTTAAATGCATATATTATTATACATAATTCACCATTACACCATCTTAATTGTCCTCCTCCATCTTTTCCTTCCTCATATTTTTTCTATCTCTCATTTCTCCCTCTTCACCTAAAGTCCAAGAAGAAGAACATGAAGAACTCTTCAAGAAGGTCTCGCTAGTAACGCGAGGCTGTCGGCGGATAGACAAGCCCGGTGACAATACCGGCTTGTGTATGTAAGTCTCTTCTCTCTCCTTTCCCCCCATCTTTTTTTTTTCCTCTTGTCATGCATCGTGAACCCCTTATTCTTTTCATATCATAATCCATAAGAGAAGATACACATAAACATATACATATACAGATACATAAGTTTAGATATATATGATTCTATATGGTTTAATAATATCTTATTATCTCTTGTTCAAATTAAAGTATTTTTAATTCTTTCTTCATGATTATGAATGTTTATTACAAGTTGTGAGAACATAGATTTCAATCCATAATATATTTACGATATCTCATGGAATCGGTTTGGTTATTAAAAGAAAGGATAAAGCTTGCATAAAAATACTAGTTAATCTTTTTGCAGATTTTAGTATACATATCAATACCTTTAGGTTTAAAATAATTTTTAGACATTAATTTTTACTTCTGAAAATTTCATGGAATTTACATATGATAGATTATATTATTTTATACATGCTGTAAAAATTTTAGATCGATCCGCATAACGGTTTGTGAATTACATCGTATTTATTCACTGATCGTAAAACAGAAAACTGCAGCTATCGGTCAATTTCTAGGACACATAACTTGGTATACCGGTATCCAAATTGAGCAAACTCAGATGTTTTTGATATCTACATCGAATGATATAGATTTTATTAGTTTTATAGTTTTACCTAAAACCTATCTAAGATAAAGAAAACTGCATTACAATATTAAGTGACGGATCTGGACAGAATCTGTTCCGATTCGCACACTGTTTTTAAATTGGACATAACTCGAACACCCGATGTCCGTTTGTGACAAAATTTAGATGTGTAGATGCACCATTGATAGAACTATAATTTTCTGTATATTATATTACTTAGGAATGCATGAAACAACCTGATATAGGCTTTGCAATAGAATATATAGTTGCTGTCCAGAAATCTGAATTTTTGTTTTAAATGCTGATATTAAAATGATCATAACTAGAGCTTCAGAAATCCAAATCATGTGAATCTTGGTGTTTTCGATAAGTACATCGAAATACCTACAATTTTCTAATAATTTTCGTAACCTGAAACCTGATACAAATTAACTCGAACTGCGTTTTAAAAATATGTGACGGTGCCGAATAGATTCTGATCTGTTTTGTGCGACGATACGAAAACATATATATCTCTCAAACCGGTAGTCATATTTAGGTAAAACTGGAACTCACGCATGCAAAACATTTAGAGCCATATTTCTGTTTATATTTCGCATTCGTTCAACTTGATTAATTAGTCGTACATAATATTTCTTTACAGCATTGTTTATGGTAGTTACTCGAATAATATACTTGACTCATTTCATGCTATTCGAACATGTATACATATTTATCTTGATCATTAAATTGTTGTATGTACTTAAAGACGATAATTAAATACTTGAGTTATATTTTGAAAACTATACAAAAATATTTTTACATAAAACCCCCTCAAGTTTATAAATTACCCTAAGGACCCTAACAATTATAAGACCACGATTCATAATTCTGATTGTCTGACTCGGGTTTGAGTCTGATTAATTTGACTTGAATCTGATTCAAGTCAACCTATAATCTACAAGATTCCAATTCAAAATGAACACATGAATCCATGAATACAATTATCAATTTATACAATTTGGCTGAACCGAACCATGGATATATTCCTTTTACATGATTCTCAGTATTCCATTTACATGACTCTACGGTTACAACCGTTTCCTGATATCATGGTTTCGGTCAGTCGGTCAATCAATCTACAATTACTACAATTTATAAGATAACAATACAAATAAGACTTCGCGGGGTTTAAGGGGTAGATTGGTACGGAAGGTGTTAAAGGTGGCACGAGGTGGTCAGATTTAATACACCTAACATGAATCCAGTTGCTGTTGTACCGTGGCATAAACGGTTCTTTGTACTATACGTGCCCTTAGTCTCTGGCATATAGAGACTCCCCTCGTATACACTGGCAGCTTTCTGTACCAAGCTACAAACAATATCGTTAAACAATATTCCATAATATACTACAATACAAAACTTTAGAAAATACTATACTCTGTCACTCTCATTCTTCATTCTTCTTTGGGACTTACCGAGCGACCTGTTCGCTGACGACATTCTATTTCTCTCTTCTTTGAATGTCGTCAGGTGCGTTGGACCAAGTTGAGACCGAGCCAACAATTGAAGATTTGGAGCAGTTCCAAGAAGATCCAGAGCTCTAGACTTTGTACTTGTTCTTTCCAGTATTTCCTTTTATTATTATGCCACTGTTTAGGCATTGCTTTCTTTTTTTCATTCCAGTTGTATTTTCATTTCATGCATTGTATAAAGAATGTTATTAATAAAAGTTGCTGTTATTTCTATTATTCGTCTCTTGTGATTCATTTTATATTGCTTAGTTACGCTTAGCGTATGTACTTCTGAGTACATACGTAGCGGGCCTTGTCACGTCCACTTCGCCGTACACTGGGAAGCGGGGCGTGACAGGTTTTGTTGGTGGCCCATGCAGGTCAGAGCTGTATGAAACCCTATCATGCAGTTCTGTTCTGCGTGAACAACCTAAGCAATATAAAACACAAGAAACAGCAACTGAAAACATTCTTTACATTACATATTCCTTGAATCCATCTTGAACTCCACCTTCGGTTTCCTTGAAGTCTATCTCTCCACTTTTGAATCCTTAATTCTTATTCATCCTTTCTATTTGTATCTTGTAGACTTATTAGCTCAATTGGTTAGAGTATCAATCGACGGAGCTCGAAGAAGACATCATCCTAATCCTGTTTCCTTACTCTGTTACATCATCCTTCTTGAGTAATTTCGAGGACGAAATTTTTTTTAAGGAGGGTAGAATGTAATGACCCCAAAATCTTTATACATTTTGTATTATCCCTCTTCAATAATATACCGTATTTATTTGTACTTGGTATTTTTCTTTTTCTATTAAATTTATTATTATTTTATTTCTCAATCTATTATGTATTTTTTTTCTAGGTACAATTTCTTTTTCATATATTTAAGTTTTTAACTTCTCATTTTTATTTTTCCTTTCATAAATATTTAACCCAAATCCATTATTCTTATTCTCTACAGCCCATCTAAAAAACCCATTTTCTTTTTAAGCAACATCATATATTTAATTCTAATTAAATATATGCATGAACAACCTTATAGCTCATTGGTTAAGTCCTTGCATTGTTATTCCATAAGTCACATGTTCAAATCCCCATTCTTGCAATTATGTTTTATCATTTTTTTTATTCTTCTCATAACCTACAAATGAGACCTTTCATTTCCAAAATGAATGGTGACCTTTCATTTCTCTTTTAATTCTTATGTTAAATGCATATATTATTATACATAATTCACCATTACACCATCTTAATTGTCCTCCTCCATCTTTTCCTTCCTCATATTTTTTCTATCTCTCATTTCTCCCTCTTCACCTAAAGTCCAAGAAGAAGAACATGAAGAACTCTTCAAGAAGGTCTCGCTAGTAACGCGAGGCTGTCGGTGGATAGACAAGCCCGGTGACAATACCGGCTTGTGTATGTAAGTCCCTTCTCTCTCCTTTCCCCCCATCTTTTTTTTTTTCCTCTTGTCATGCATCGTGAACCCCTTATTCTTTTCATATCATAATCCATAAGAGAAGATACACATAAACATATACATATACAGATACATAAGTTTAGATATATATGATTCTATATGGTTTAATAATATCTTATTATCTCTTGTTCAAATTAAAGTATTTTTAATTCTTTCTTCATGATTATGAATGTTTATTACAAGTTGTGAGAACATAGATTTCAATCCATAATATATTTACGATATCTCATGGAATCGGTTTGGTTATTAAAAGAAAGGATAAAGCTTGCATAAAAATACTAGTTAATCTTTTTGCAGATTTTAGTATACATATCAATACCTTTAGGTTTAAAATAATTTTTAGACATTAATTTTTACTTCTGAAAATTTCATGGAATTTACATATGATAGATTATATTATTTTATACATGCTGTAAAAATTTTAGATCGATCCGCATAACGGTTTGTGAATTACATCGTATTTATTCACTGATCGTAAAACAGAAAACTGCAGCTATCGGTCAATTTCTAGGACACATAACTTGGTATACCGGTATCCAAATTGAGCAAACTCAGATGTTTTTGATATCTACATCGAATGATATAGATTTTATTAGTTTTATAGTTTTACCTAAAACCTATCTAAGATAAAGAAAACTGCATTACAATATTAAGTGACGGATCTGGACAGAATCTGTTCCGATTCGCACACTGTTTTTAAATTGGACATAACTCGAACACCCGATGTCCGTTTGTGACAAAATTTAGATGTGTAGATGCACCATTGATAGAACTATAATTTTCTGTATATTATATTACTTAGGAATGCATGAAACAACCTGATATAGGCTTTGCAATAGAATATATAGTTGCTGTCCAGAAATCTGAATTTTTGTTTTAAATGCTGATATTAAAATGATCATAACTAGAGCTTCAGAAATCCAAATCATGTGAATCTTGGTGTTTTCGATAAGTACATCGAAATACCTACAATTTTCTAATAATTTTCGTAACCTGAAACCTGATACAAATTAACTCAAACTGCGTTTTAAAAATATGTGACGGTGCCGAATAGATTCTGATCTGTTTTGTGCGACGATACGAAAACATATATATCTCTCAAACCGGTAGTCATATTTAGGTAAAACTGGAACTCACGCATGCAAAACATTTAGAGCCATATTTCTGTTTATATTTCGCATTCGTTCAACTTGATTAATTAGTCGTACATAATATTTCTTTACAGCATTGTTTATGGTAGTTACTCGAATAATATACTTGACTCATTTCATGCTATTCGAACATGTATACATATTTATCTTGATCATTAAATTGTTGTATGTACTTAAAGACGATAATTAAATACTTGAGTTATATTTTGAAAACTATACAAAAATATTTTTACATAAAACCCCCTCAAGTTTATAAATTACCCTAAGGACCCTAACAATTATAAGACCACGATTCATAATTCTGATTGTCTGACTCGGGTTTGAGTCTGATTAATTTGACTTGAATCTGATTCAAGTCAATCTATAATCTACAAGATTCCAATTCAAAATGAACACATGAATCCATGAATACAATTATCAATTTATACAATTTGGCTGAACCGAACCATGGATATATTCCTTTTACATGATTCTCAGTATTCCATTTACATGACTCTACGGTTACAACCGTTTCCTGATATCATGGTTTCGGTCAGTCAGTCAATCAATCTACAATTACTACAATTTACAAGATAACAATACAAATAAGACTTCGCAGGGTTTAAGGGGTAGATTGGTACGGAAGGTGTTAAAGGTGGCACGAGGTGGTCAGATTTAATACACCTAACATGAATCCAGTTGCTGTTGTACCGTGGCATAAACGGTTCCTTGTACTATACGTGCCCTTAGTCTCTGGCATATAGAGACTCCCCTCGTATACACTGGCAGCCTTCTGTACCAAACTACAAAACTTGAATATGTTTCAAGTCAATCTATATTCTTTTATATTCTAACTCAACATGAATACATGAATTCCAGATCCAGTTAACAATCTGTTTGAATGAACCGAACCATGGATATTCCTTTTACATGATTTCCAGTATTCCATTTACATGACTCTACGGTTATAACCGTTTCCTGATATCATGGTTTCGGTCAGTCAATCAGTAAATCAGTCAATCAGTCAATCAGTCAATCAAGTCAATCAAGCAATCATTACAAGTTTACAAGATAACAATACAAATATGACATCGCGGGGTTTAAAGGGGTAGATTGGTACGGAAGATGTTAAAAGTGGAATGAGGTGGTCAGATTAAGACACCTAACCTATATTCAGTTGCTGTTGTACCGTGGCATAAACGGTTCCTTGTACTATACGTGCCCTTAGTCTCTGGCATATAGAGACTCCCCTCGTATACACTGGCAGCTTTCTGTACCAAGCTACAAACAATATCGTTAAACAATATTCCATAATATACTACAATACAAAACTTTAGAAAATACTATACTCTGTCACTCTCATTCTTCATTCTTCTTTGGGACTTACCGAGCGACCTGTTCGCTGACGACATTCTATTTCTCTCTTCTTTGAATGTCGTCAGGTGCGTTGGACCAAGTTGAGACCGAGCCAACAACTGAAGATTTGGAGCAGTTCCAAGAAGATCCAGAGCTCTAGACTTTGTACTTGTTCTTTCCAGTATTTCCTTTTATTATTATGCCACTGTTTAGGCATTGCTTTCTTTTTTTCATTCCAGTTGTATTTTCATTTCATGCATTGTATAAAGAATGTTATTAATAAAAGTTGCTGTTATTTCTATTATTCGTCTCTTGTGATTCATTTTATATTGCTTAGTTACGCTTAGCGTATGTACTTCTGAGTACATACGTAGCGGGCCTTGTCACGTCCACTTCGCCGTACACTGGGAAGCGGGGCGTGACAATACTAATTTAAAATTTTAGCCGTACTAGCTAACCCTAAGCTAGAATCGTATACTAGAAAATCCGACGAAACATAATGCAAACAACTTTGCAAACAAGTGAACAAGGAATACAATCTTTGTAGACCGGTCCTTCACTTCAATAGCTCCGTGTAGTTGTCCCTCACTGCAAATCATGAACGCCTAAACTCTCAAAAGGGTTCTCCTGAAGAAATGAGCAAGCTTGCATGAAGTCTTCGAGGCCGAAAATGATCTACGTCGAGAAGACACTAACCCAAGCTACCCCTTCACTAATTGTGGAATTAGTAAAGCAAACACTCTATACTAAATGGCTAGTAGTAGAGGATAATAAAGTAGGAATTTTACTCATTTTAGAAATAATTTTCTCACTCATTTTTCTCATCTCCATTGAAGCTAGTGAGCTTGAAGAAGAAGATGAAGAAAAACTCTCATGATAAAAACAAGTCGAGAATGGCAACTATGGATGAGTTAATATCATATGTTAAACTTTGTAGAGACTTAACCATGGCTAGGATAATTGGTTGGGTTAATAAATATCTTAGGCAAAACAAAACTTGTGGACTTAGTCAATGCAAACAACAAGCTTCTACAAGCTTCATGCCTTGACCAAATCATTTAGTTTTGAATTATTTAATCCATTAAAAACCCTAGGATTAAACCAAGCATGGTGTCATTCATACACACACCTAAGTTGCATGTATCATCAAGCATGACACAAAATAATATACACTTGCATATATCACATATATACAATGTGCACAAACAAAGTGAGAAAATAAATCTTAAGTGAAACAATATTAGTTAATGTATGTTTTATATATCAAATATATAATTATACATTAGATTATCAAATCAACACTTGATTTAATAATCCGGCTATATCACATATAACCGACTAATATCATATGTATCAGCTTATCGAATCAACACTTGATTCGATAACCCGGCTATATCTCATATAACCGACCAATAACACAAATCGCGAGAATAGAATATGGTATCTCATATCGTATTAATCTCGGTCCCACACATATCACATATGTGCTCCTACTCTGTTTCGCTTGAGCCAGGAAATCTCTGTATAGGACTCTAAAGACTCGTCAATACGCTGGCAGTAGGTGATGATCATATCAAACACCCACAAGCTGCAAGCGGTTTGCTAAATGTAACGGCCACCCGGGTATTGAGCGATCAGAAGATCAACAAGCATGCTTGCTCATACTCCTACGAATCCAATCAGTAACACTACCGTACAGTCCGGTCTCTTCGTCTGATATGTCGCATATCTCGTCTAGGGGTGGTAAACGTCAGACCCCAGTAACTCGATAAGTCGTGCCGATGTGAGACTCATAACGGGTCGAGAAACTAATGATAACACTTACCAGTATATCTCTGAATCAGCCCTGGCCAGGGACTTCCTGTTATAGCCAATCGAGCACAGCGCAACATCAACCCCCAATACCGGGAGAGACGAAACCCCTCCTATCGCTCATTGCCTCCATGTGATTCGGGACTGTACCCAAAAGCCACCGTTTTGCACATTCTCTTGAATATGGTAAGGTGGAAATCAGAGCACAGTGGGAATCACACAAGACTCTATGACGATCTCGGATATACAGACTAACCTGTACCAGTGTCACCAGAGAACTGCCATCTGACGTGAGGTATAATACCATCTGGGAGTTCTCGGCGAGTCCGTCCAGTGTACCCAGTCTCCACTGAGCACCCGTATACTATCTCTGATGTCAAACACCAATGGATATGGGATCATCTATCGCCTATCTATATGGGTCGAGAAGCTATATGCTAGTCTACTCCAGTATATCGATGCCCTGTCTTAATACACCCACGACTATGAACATTTGAAGGATGTACTTACCGACTACTCTGTCCCTACTAGTATGATCTGCATCATAATCCTGATAGTCAAGTACTCATCCTAAGGGCTTTACCAACATGTAATAGAGAGACAATAAGTGTACATGTTAAGATAAAAAGCAACCAGATAGCATACTATCATGTCGAGCAAGAAAGTCCTCCCTATATATATCCAAGCATCCACTACAATATACATCATATGTACAGTAATGGCCTTTAGGGTATACATATAACTAACAATCTCCCACTAGGGCCATCTATTGTAGTATCCAATACCCAACAATCAGCAGTGGTTGTAGTATCTCATACACAACCATCCCATAAAAAGTCTCTTTTAGGAAAAGGCCTTTGTGAGTGGATCCGCCGTGTTGTCCTCTGTGTCTACTCTTCTAACCTCGATCTTCCTGGAGATCAACCATATCCAGGATCAGGTGATACTGCCTTAGAATATGTTTGGATCGCTGATGGGACGGGGGTTCCTAGGACAAAGCCACAACTCCATTGTCACACAATGGTAGGAACGAAGTTCATCTCATGAACTTATATACACCCAGACCCCCTTTTTGATAGTATTGTTGGTAGCGATGTATCCAACCTTTATCATCTAGTATGTCACGGTATCTAGTTTGGAACTCTTCCAACATACCGTCTCTATACTGAGGGTAAAGACAATGCCTGTGACAGACATTCAGTCGACCTTATCACCTTGGAAGCTTTCCAGCGATTCTCCCCAGGATCGATTGATACCATCTCACCATAGCTAGTGAGAATCCTAATATCCACTTAGATCTATCTCATAGATCCAAAACCCAGGATTTAGGAGGTATCACCTTGATCCTATATGGAGAATCCTTGTGATAAGTGGATATTGACCGAGTGTAGCATAAGAAACACCTTCCCTATCAAGAGTATGCCATCCACGTACAATACGAGGAAGACCACAATACTCTCTACTACCATTTTGTACATACAAGGTTCATCTACCATTTTGATGAAGTCAAACTCTTTGACTACTACATCAAAACAGATGTTCCATCTCCGCGATGCCTGCTTTAACCTGTAAAGCAACTTGCACACATTTTCGCTGCTCCTACTGTTTATGAAGCCCTTTGGTTGTGTACTTATAGACGCTCTCTTGTAAATCACTATTTAGAAAAAGCAGTCATGACACCCAACCACCAGATATCGTAGTCATGGTATGTAGCAATGGCAAGTAGGATCCGGATGGACTTAAGCATAGCTACTAGAGAAAAAGGTTTCATCATAAACCATACCTGATCGATGACGAGAACCTTTTACAACAAGTCTAGCTTTGAAAGTCTCAACATTTCCATCTACACCAAGTAATCTTCTCAAGATATACTTGCTCCTAATGGGGATTTAACCCTTCAGATATAGCAACAAAAGTCCATACTTTGTTGGTGTATATGGATTCCATCTCAGATCGCTTAGCATCCAGCCATTCTTACAGAGTCACCACTCCTGATGGCCTGCTTGAAACTAGTTGGGTCATCATCTCATGATGCAATCCTCTCTCCTACTGTTATTGAGAAAACTGAAGTATCTCTCAGGCGAATGAGAAACCCTACCAGATCGGCGGAGAGGCTGAGGTTCGTCGGGAACTATTGAATCCTCCGATTCTACCAAATCATCAGCTGTAGTTTGTATAGCTGGAACTCCTTCCAGTTCTACCTCATGACCACAAATTTGTTTCCAAAATAAATTCCTTTTCTAAAAAGACGGTCATGCCGAGAAATAAAACACCTTTTGTTCCTCGGTGCGGTAGAAGATAATCCCTTGTGAATGCTTGGGATATCCAACAAATTTCCACAGAACTGACCTTGCCTCGAGCTTGTCCGGATTTTGCTTTTTGACATAGAACGGACAACCCAAATCTTAACTTGCTTAAGACATGGGCTCTTCTCATTCCATATCTCATATGGAGTGGTAGGCTCCTGATTTGGTTGGAACCCTATTCAATAGGTATGCAGCTTCTCAAGTGCATAACCCCTAAAAGAAAATAGGCAACTCAGTAGTACTCATCATAGAGCGCACCATATCTAATAGGGTGCGATTGTTCCGCCCCGATACACTGTTGTGTTGTGGTGTATACGGAGGAGTAATGCTGAGAGAGAATCTCATTCTCCTTTAGAATAGTCCAGGAATTCCGTGCTCAAGTACTCTCCTCCCTGATCACATCAAAGGACATAATACTTATACCCTTTTTTGTTCTCTACTTCTAACTTATATTGTTTGAATTTCTCAAAAGTTTCAGAATTGTGTTTCAACAGGAACATATGTCCGAATCTTGAGAGATCATCAGTGAATGTAATGAAGTACAAAAAACCGGTCCTGGCATGTGTAGACAGGGGACTTACATACATCATCATGTATCAATTCCAAGAATTCACTAACTCTTTCTCTGTTTCCAATAAACGGAGCTATGGTCATCTTATCTTTGTAACATGACTGGCAAATTTCACAAGATGTAATTCAAACTGATTTAAATATGCATCTAAATGTAACTTAGCTAGTTGTGTCGCATTGATATGACCTAGTCTACAATGCCTTAAGAAGAATTCGTTCATTTCTGAACTCTTCCTCTTTTGTGTGTTCTGTACGTTAAGAACTGTAGTTTGATTTAGAACGTATATGCCATTAAATAACGTGCCTGAACCGATCAACACTTGATATAGGAAAATGTTCAAAACATTATCCAATAATACAAAATTATATCATTCTTTACTTAATAAAGAGACTGATATGATGTTGTATATCAGATTTGGTATATAATAACGTTTGTTCAGAATCAGTGTATTTGGTAATACAGGGTGATAACTGCCAACAAGCTTGGCTGCAACACTTGCACCGTTTCCAACTCTTGAAACTTATCACCCATTCCCAGTTCTCTACCTATTTGTAACCCATGTAACAAATTACATATATGGGATCCTGATCCGGTATCTCATACCCAGGACGTAGAGGATACTAAAAAACAGTTCTCGATAATGAACATACCCGAAGAAGATGCATCAGCATGCACTTTCTTCGTTTGGACGGCACGGGAATCCTGGTATTCCCCTATTTCCCACTCGGTCTTATAACAATTATAAGTTGGAGCGGGACCAACGTTTCCCAGCTCAGTATAACAAGTGGGTTCGGTCAATACATCCGTATTATTATCTTGATTAAGGCGTGACATGGTCGCTACCTGGAGAGAGAGAGAGAAGAAAACACTCTGCGTATACTCTTACAAGATTAGATTGGTTATTAATTTATCTAATCAGGATGGCTCCCACTGTTTTTATCAAATCTTCCTTCAAACCCTAAAAGGAAAGACTAGCCGGGATTAATTACACCCTACAAGTTCGCCAATCTTTCAGCCAGGCCGGTGTCGATACTTTGAGGGAGGTTCCCCTTGCTTTCGCATGGACCTAATTAAAATAAACCTTGTTTTCCTAGGGGTGTAACCCCGTTAACACCTTTCTAGACATCTACTTGATCGGCTAATTGTAATGTGTAAAACTCTCCCAGAAGTAACTCTTACTCGCAGTGGGTATCGGGATCAACTATCTCACAGAAGATATGCAATCTCATTACAAATTTCAACACTTGAAATTCTCGACAATGGTTTTTACCCTTAGCGTTTTATGACCTTGACGGAGGCCAAATTACCCATAATCCGCTAGTCAAGTTCAACCCATCATTTCCTGATTGAATTAGACCCACCCGCACGACCCTTGACAGAGGCCAAACAACGTCGTACGAATACCCTAATCCAATCGCATCATATACTAGCAGATAAGCACTAATCGGCTACCGTACACTACGCCTTGACGGAAGCCAAACAACCGCAGCAAGAATACTAAAATAGCACTTATCTGAAATGATGGAGGGCTACGCAGGTTTTTAAGAAAACCATGAGCGTCATGAACTTAATATCGTTGTAGAATCGAGTGATTTTGAAAAAGGAGTGCTTCTGAAACTTTTACTAGTTTTGCTAAAGAGGTCACTCCCGGTGAAGGGATCTCGGCTCTTTCCTCATCGAATGAGGTGCAGGATATTTCATAAATACCACTATGCAAAGCAAAAACTATAGAAGCAATCAAAAGACAAACCGAGGGTTGTAGCATCTGCCAGTTATTGCTAAAGAGGTCATCCTGGTGAAGGGATCTCGGCTCTTTCCTTATCGAATAAGGTGCTGGATATTTTATAAGGAATACCGCTATGCAAAACAACAATTAGAGCTACCTGTTTTTGAAAATTCGATTCCACAACATCTTTAGGTTTTTTTTTCTTTCATTAATCTCATTAATGAATATCCCATCATTTAAGTTACCTAAGCATCACAGATAAATACAATGTACGCTTATGACATCCGCATTCGCCTCGATGTTCCGTCATGCATCGTTAGATTAGGTAACTAACGGCAGAGCGGGGCAGAGCTAGCGCGGGTGTAAAACATAAGCAACATCTATATAATATATCACATATACTATATACAGTAACTATCACATCATATAAAGTGATCACATCACAGAATATCGTAGCAGAAGAATACATATGAAATATTGGATATACTAGGAATTCCGGGTTTTAAATTAAGCCTGTATAAAACACAGATTCCACGGTCGTGATGAATAGCCAAACCCACATCCTTAGACCCCTACGAGAGCGGCAAGCAACCCTACCAATTCTAGAGTTAGGAGACCCGGTCTCGATGCCTCGAGATGGTCTCCCACTGGACTCCAGAACCCGGTAACTTGTGCTCTCCGCCTTGGGTCTATCCTAATGCGGAAATGTAAATAATATATATCAACGGTGACATCTTCCTCAACTCGGAAGTGTCCCAATAAAAGAATATTACATACAAGTTTTTACATGAATGAAAATGAAAAACTCTCATCTCACATAAAAAACCCCGACTATTCAAATAAGACGATCCAATATAACATATCCCAGCAACACATAATAGCACATGTCATCAACGTAAGTAAATATACGTATCCCAATTGTTGTTGACGTGTAGCAACGAAACCGACGATACACCACATATTACACTTACGGTCGCAGAAAAGAAAGTGAAAAACTACAACAGTTGGAATCCGCAACCACCTTAGACATCATAAACCCGAAATATCACATACTTTCGATTTCATGCCTAACCAAATGAATTTCTTAGACATCAAATGCCTAACAATTATAAACCTCGCATTTTAGTCTCGATATTGAAAATACTTTCCAATAACCTGTCGGGTAATTCAATAAGATTCTTGATAACCTGATCGAATGCTCGTCGGAAACTTTAGCAGACGGCCGCACCCTCCGATGCCGTCGACGAAGTGCACTAAGGCGAAACACCGCGGCCGCAAGTATCCGAACGGATGCTTTTGGCGATGGGGTTCTCCTACAGTCACTTGGTCGGGGCTATGGGGCGTAGCTATCTAGTAAGGTTACCCGAGAAGTATCCGCATACGCTACGTGATTGCGACGGACTTTTGATCACATCAAAATCCCGTGGCAACCGATCAAGCGAAACTAAATTGCTAAATTTATTAAATTCAAATTAGTGTGGATTCCAAGTATTGTATCCCATCACATGATACCCGGACGACGTTAAATTTTTCGATCGATTCATGAAAGTCCCACAATTCCCCGAGAGCTCAACCCTTGATCATAGTTTAATAATACCCAGAACATGCCATATTATCTATGAACCAGCCGTAGAAGGGCAGACCCAAGCCTCATTATTGGCACCGCGGAACTGCCGCAAACCCTAAGGTTCGAAAGCGGTTCCATGGTCATTATGTCGAGTTTGGGTTTCATTCTTCTTAAGAGTTCACAGAATTATTGCATGTTTTTCCGAATACGTTAAACTTGGAAAAATAGGTTTTTGACATTCGATCGAATTTTTTAACTTTGCTTAGACAACATGCGAATACCCGAAACAATGTTAAAACAACGAATACGAAACACTCTGAATTGCTTATAGTGTAAAATCATATCACATGCAGAATTAGCAAAAACAAACAACACCTGAAACACTAAAACCCATACCCAGGAATTCTGTAAAAATTTTAAGCCCAAATTCTACAAAATGGCCGAGCAGGCCGGATTCCCTAGTAATGTGGCTGGCCAAATTCCGGCGAGGGGGCTTGAAATTTCTACTGTGTTCATGTTGAATCTCATACAACATTCTGCAATTGTTTAAAAAAAATTTTGAAGACTTTTTAAAATCGACAGAAAGTGGGTTTTCGTGTTTCAAGTTTCAGAGTCGTTTCGGTTTCGTAATCTAACAAATATCGTCTAATTTTATAGCATGGCTCTGATACCACTATTGGGTTGCTTAGCATGGCAGCGAGGTTTCGGGAGACATCATCCATACCAATTTAAAATTTTAGGCGTACTAGCTAACCCTAATCTAGAACCGTATACTAGAAAATCCGACGAAATATAATGCAAACAACTTTGCAAACAAGTGAATAAGGAATACAACCTTTGTAGACCGGTCCTTCACTTCAATAGCTCCGTGTAGTCATCCCTTCGCTGCGAATCATGAAGCCCAAACTCTCGAAAGGGTTCTCCTGAAGAAATGAGCAAGCTTGCACGAAGTCTTCAAGACAGAAGATGATCTATGTCGAGGAGACACTAACCCAAGCTACCCCTTCACTAATTGTGGAATTAGTGAAGCAAACACTCTATACTAAATAGCTAGTAGTAGAGGATGATGAAGTAGGAATTTTACTCACTTTAGAAATAATTTTCTCACTCATTTTTCTCGTCTCCATTGAAGCTAGTAAGCTTGAAGAAAAAGATGAAGAAAAACTCTCATGATAAAAACAAGTCAAGAATGGAAACCATAGGTGAGTTAACATCATATGTTAATCTTTGTAGAGACTTAACCATGGCTAGGATAATTGGTTGGGTTAATAAATATCTTAGGCAAAACAAAACTTGTGGACTTAGTCAATGCAAACAACAAGCTTCTACAAACTTCATGCCTTGACCAAATCATTTAGTTTTGAATTACTTAATCCATTAAAAACCCTAGGATTAAACCAAGTATGGTGTAAGTCATACACACACCCAAGTTACATGTATCATCAAGCACGGCACAAAATAATGTACACTTGCATATATCACATATATAAAATGTGCACAAACAAAGTGAGAAAATAAATCTTAAGTGAAACAATATTAGTTAATGTATGTTAATATATCAAATATATAATTATACATTAGATTATCAAATCAACACTTGATTTAATAATCCGGCTATATCACATATAACTGACTAATATCATGTGTATCAGCTTATCGAATCAACACTTGATTCGATAACCCGGCTATATCTCATATAACCGACCGATAACACAAATCACGAGAATAGAATACGGTATCTCATATCGTATTAATCTCGGTCCCGCACATATTACATATGTGCTCCTACTCCGTTTCGCTTGAGCCAGAAAACCTCTGTATAGGACTCCAAAGACTCGTCAATACGCCGGCAGTAGGTGATGATCATATCAAACACCCACAAGCCGCAAGCGGTCTGCTAAACGTAACGGCCACCCGGGTATTGAGCGATCAGAAGATCAACAAGCATGCATGCTCATACTCCTGCGAATCCAATCAGTAACACTACCGTACAGGCCGGTCTCTTCATCTGATATGTCGCATATCTCGTCTAGGGGTGGTAAACGTCAGACTCCAGTAACTCGATAAGTCGTGCCGATGTGAGGCTCATAACGGGTCGAGAAACTAATGATAACACTTACCAGTATATCTCTGAATCAGCCCTGGCCAGGGACTTCCTGTTATAGCCAATCGAGCACAGCGCAACATCAACCCCCAATACCGGGAGAGACGAAACCCCTCCTATCGCTCATTGCCTCCATGTGATTCGGGACTGTACCCAAAAGCCACCGTTTTGCACGTTCTCTTGAACGTGATAAGTGTAGGGTTCCTAGGCACTCTAGTGGAGTCTCACAAGGTATCAAACATGGCTAATTCAAATTTTACGGGTGCCTACAAACCCTAATACGGATCGTTAACTAGATAATGAGGCGATGCAAGCATGTAAACGATTTAAATGCTAAAGGAAAGTGGCTACAACCTTTGTAGATCCGGTCCACCACCTCCATGGCTCCGCGATGAAGTCTCCTCACTGTACAAATCGGATCTTGGGCTCTAGCGTCGGCTTCATCGGAGAAAAAGCGGGCTAGGTCATCGACGACGATGCCGAAGATGATCTACGTCAAGGCATCGCTAGATCAAGCTCCAACTTCACCAAGTCAAGAAAACTTGTGAAGGAAACACCCTATACTACTTGGCAAGAGGTAGAGGATGAAGAAATAGAAAGTGGGTAGACTTTAGATTTGGATTTCTCACACTTTTTCATCAATCACCATTGATGTAGCAAGCTTTCTTCATGGAAGAAGAAGATGAAGAAGAAGAAGATGATATATATCATAAGTGTTTTAAAATAAAAACAATATGATACTTATCATAATCTCAACCATGGTTTAGTGTAGAGATTTAACTAAGGTTAGATGAGTGGTTAGGGTTAAAGAAGAGACAAGAATGGTGGACTTGTTCAAAACTTCAAGAAGCTTCAACAAAAAACAAACTAAGCCACCATTTCTTTTTCTCTTTATCATTTTGCTTTTCCAAAATAAACAAAAAGAATAAATAAATGAATAAGTAAATAAAATGAAACCCTAACCATTCATATAACCATGGTCAATTCTTTACACAAACCCAAGTTTGCATGTATCATCAAACATGATACAATCTTGTGCACAAAAAAATATATCACATATACAATATGCACATCAAGTGAGAAAATCCATTTAAAGTGAACCAATACTAGTTGATGCAAAGTAATATATCAAATATATAATTATACATTAAATCATTAAATCAACACTTGATTCAATGATCCGGTCATGTCGCATATAACCGGCTAGTATCCAATGTATCGGCTTATCGAATCAATCCTTGATTCGATAACTAGGTTATATCGCATATAACCATTTGATACATTGATCGCGAGAATATAATACGGTATCACATACACGCATTATTCTCGGTCCCGCACATGTCTCATATGCGCTCCTATTTCGTTTCGCTTGAGCCAGGAAACCTCTGTGTAGGACTCTAAAGACTCGTCAATAAACCGGTAGCAGATGATGATCATATCAAACACCCACAAGCCGCAAGCAGTCTGCTAAACGTAACGGCCACCCGGGTATTGAGCGATCAGAAGATCGACGAGCAAGCCCGCTCACACTCCTGTGAATCCAACCAGTAACACTTACCGTACAGTCCGGTCTGTTCGTCTGATATGTCGCATATCTCGCCTAGGGGTGGTAAACGTCAGACCCCAGTAGCTCGATAAGTCATGCCGACTTGAGGTCCATAACATTCGTGAAACTACTGATAACTCTTACCAGTATATTACTGCAACCCTGGCCAGGGATTTCCTGTTATGGCCAGTCGAGCATAGCGCAACATCAACCCCCAATACCGGGAGAGACGAATCCCCTCCTATCGCTCATTGCCTCCATGTGAATCGGGACTGTACCCAAAAACCACCTGTTTGCACGACTCAGTAGAGCCGTGGTAGGGTGGAAATCAAAGCACAGTGGGAGACACACAAGACTCTATGACGATCTCGGGTCAACAGACTAAGCTGTACCAGTGTCACCAGAGAACTGCCATCTGACGTGAGGTATAATACCATCTGGGAGTTCTCGGCGAGTCCGTTCAGTGTACCCAGTCTCCACTGAGCACCCGCATACCATCTCCGATGTCAAACACCAATGGATATGGGATCATCCATCGCCCATCGCATGGGTCGAGAAGATATACGCTAGTCTACTCTGGAATATCGATGCCCCGTCTCGATATTCCCTCGACTAGGAACATTGAAGGATGTACTCATGGACTATCCAGGCCCCACTAGTATGATCTGCATCACAGTCCTGGAAGTCGAGTACACATCCTAAGGGCTTTATCAACATGTAACAGAAAGACAGAAAGTATACACGTTAAGATAAAGAGCAACCAGATAGCGTACTATCATGTCGAGCAAGAAAGTCCTACCTATATATGTCCCAGCATCCACTACAATATACATCCAATGTACAGTAATGGCCTCTAGGGCATACATATAACTAACAATCTCCCACTTGCACTAGGGCCATCTGTAGCAGTGGTTGCAGTATCACATACTCAACCATCCCCTAAAAGTCTCTCTTTGGGAAAAGGCTTTCGTGAGTGGATCCGCCGTGTTGTCCTCTGAGTCTACTCTCCTAACCTCGATCATCCTGGAGATCAACTATCTCCATGATCAGGTGATGCTGCCTCAGAATATGTCTGGGTCACTGATGGGACCAGGGTTCCAGGGCCAAAACTACACTTCCATTGTCATACAATGGCAGGAACCTAGTTCATCTTATGAACCAATATACACCCAAACTGCCTCTTTGGTAGTATCTTTAATAGCGATGTTACCAGCCTTTATCGTCTAGTTTGCCACGGTATCTAGCTTGGAACTCTTCCAACATACCGTCCCTTTACTGAGGGTAAAGACAATGCCTGTGACTGACATTCAGTCGTCTTTATCACCCTGGAACCCTTCCAGTGATTCTCCCCAGGATCGATTGATACCATCTCACTACATCTAGTGAGAATCCTAGCATCCAATTACATCTATCTCATAGATGAAAACTCAGGATTTTAGGAGGTATCACTTTGATCCTATTGTAGAATCTTAGTGATAATAGGAGATCGACCGATCGTAGCATAGGAAACTCTTTTCCTATCAAGAGTATGTTGTCCACGTACAATACGAGGATAACCACCTTACTCTCTACTACCGTTTTGTATATACAAGGTTCATCTACTATTTTGGTGAAGTCAAATACTTTGACTACCACATCAAAACAGATGTTCCAACTCCGCGATGCCTGCTTCATCACATAAAACATCTTGCACACGTTTCCGCTGCTCCCACTGTTTACGTAGCCCTTTGGCTATATTCTTATAGACATTCTCTTCTAAATCATTATTTATAAAATTAGTCATGGCACCCAACCACCAGATATCGTAGTCATGGTATGTAGCCGTGGCAAGTAGGATCTGGATGGACTCAAGCATAGTCCCTAGAAAAGGTTTCATCATTATCCACACCTGGTTGATGACTAAAACCTTTAACATGTCTAGCTTTGAAAGTCTCAACTTTTCCATCTACACCAAGTAATCTTCTCAAGATATACTTGCTCTTGATGGGGATTTAACTCTTCAGATATCGCAATCAAAGTCCATACTTTGTTGGTGTATATGGATTTCATCTCAGATCGCTAAGCATCCAGCCATTCATACAGAGTCCCACTCTTGATGGCCAGCTCGAAACTAGTTGGGTCATCATCTCATGATGCATTCCTCGCTCCCACTGTCATCGAGAAACCGAGGTATCTCTCAGGCAGATGAGGAACCCTACCAGATCGGCGGAGAGGCCGAGGTTCGTCGGAAACTATTGAATCCTTTGGTTCTGTCAAATCATTAGCAGTTTTGTACAGCTGGAACCTTTCCAGTTCTACAGAACTGATCTTGCCTCGATCTTGTCCGGATTTTGCTTTTGACATAGGCCGGACAATCCCAAATCTTAACTTACTTAAGAGATAGGCCCTTCCCATACCATATCTCATATGGAATGGTAGGCAGTGATCTGATTCGAACCTAATTCAATAGGTACGCAGCTTCTCAAGCGCATAACCCCAAAAGGAAATAGGTAACTCAGTAATACTCATCATAGAGCACACGATATCTAATATTGTGCGATTGCTCCGCCCTGATACACCGTTGTGCTGTGGTGTATTCAGAGGAGTAATACGGAGAGAGAATCTCATTTTCTTTTAGAATAGTCCAGGAATGCCATGCACAAGTATTCTCCTCCCTGATCTTATCATAGGACATAATACTTATACCCGGTTGTTGGTTCTCTACTTCTAACTTATATTCTGTGAATATCTCAAAAGGTTCGGACTTGTGTTTCAACAGGAACATATGTCAGAATCTTGAGAGATCATCAGAGAACGTAATGAAGTATAAAGAACCAGTCCTGGCATGTGTAGACAGGAGACCTTACATACATCATAATGTATCAGTCCCAAGAGTTTACTAACTCTTTCTCTGTTTCCAACAAACAGAGCTATGGTCATCTTATCTTTGTGACATAACTGGCAAGTTTCACAAGATGTAAATTCAAACTGATTTAAATATGCATCTAAAATGTAACTTCAGCCAGTCGGGTCGCATTGATATGACCTAGTCTACAATGCCTCAAGAATGATTCGTTCATTTCTGAACTCTTCCTCTTGTGTGTGTTCTGAATAGTAAGAACTGTAGTTTGATTTAGAACATTAATGCTTTTAGATAACGCGCCTAAACCGATCAACTTTTGATATAGGAAATGTTCAAAACATTATCCATCAATACAAAATTTTTAACATTTCTTTACTAAATAAAGAGAGTGATATGATTTTGTATATCAGGTTCGGAATCTAATAGCATTTGTTCAGAATCAATGTATTGGTAACACAGGGTGACAGTGACCAACAGACTTGGCTGCAACACTTGCCCCGTTTTCTGTCTCATGAAACTTATCATCCGTTCTCAGTTTTTCTACCTTTTTGTAGCCCTATGTAACAGATTACATATCTGGGATCCTGATCCGGTATCAAATACCCAGGATGCGGAGGATACTGAGAAATAGTTCTTTGTAATGAACACACCCGAAGATGATGCATCAGCATGCTCTCTCTTCGTTTGGGCGGCACGGGAATTCTGGTAATCCCCAATTTCCTGCTCTGTCTTATAACAATTATAAGTTGGAGAGAGACCAACGTTCCCCAGCTCAGTATAACAAGCGGGTTCGGTCAATATCCGTATTATTATCTTGATTAAGGCGTGATATGGTCGCTACCAGGAGAGAGAGAGAAGAAAACACTCTGCGTGCGCTCTTGCAAGATTAGATTGGTTATGTATTTTATCTAATCAGGATGGCTCCCACTATTTTTATCAAATCTTCCTTCAAACCCTAAAAGGAAAGACTAGCCGGGATTAATTACACTCTACAAGTTCGCCAATCTTTCAGCCAGGCCAGTGTCGGTACTTTGAGGGAGGTTTCCCGTGCTTTTGCACGGACCTAATTACAGTAAACCTCGTTTTCTCAGAGGCGTAACCCCGTTGACACCTTTCTAGACACCTACTTGATCGGCTAATTGCAAAGTGCAAAACTCTCCCAGGAGTAACAATTACTCGCAGTGGGTATCGGGATCCAACTATCACATAGAAGGTATGCAATCTCATTGCAAATTTCAACACTTGAAACTCCCGATAAAGATTTTTACCCCTAGCACTTATGACCTTAACTATGGTCAACAAATCATAAGTACTAGTCAAGTTCTACCCGTCATTTCGTGATTAATTAGACCCACCCACATGACCCTTAACTAAGGTCAACAAAGTCACGCGACTGTCCTAACTAATCGCATCATATGCGGTGTAGGAAGACATCACTTAGCTACCGAACACTGTGCCTTGACTATGGTCAACAAACACAGCACGAATACTAAGTACTCTACTTCCTAAAATGACGGAGGGTTGCGAATGGTTTTTGTGAAAACCTTTAACGCTTTGAACTTGATCTCGTTGCGGAATCAAATGGTTTTTAAATGGAATATTTTCGAGGCTTTTCTAGTTTTGCTAAAGGGGTCACTCCCGGTGAAGGGATCGTCGGCCCTTTCCTCGTCGAATGAGGTGCGGGATATATCATATATATCACTGTGCAAAGCGGAAACTATAGAAGCGATCAAATGACAAACCGAGGGTTGTAGCATCTGCCAGTTATTGCTAAAGGAGTCACTCCCGGTGAAGGGATCTCGGTCCTTTCCTCATCGAATAAGGTGCAGGATGTTCTATAATGAACACCGCGATGCAAAGCAAGAACTGTAGCTACCTGTTTTTATTTTGAAATTCGATTCCACAACATCAATTAGGTTTATTTTCTTTCATTAATCTCATTAATGAATATCCCATCATTTAAGTCTACCTAAACATCACAGATAAATATAACATGCGCTTATGCCATCCGCATTCGCCTCGATGTCCCGTCTGCACCGTTAGGTTAGGTAACTAACGGCAGAGCGGGGCAGGGCTAGCGCGGGTGTAAAACATAAGCAACGTCTATATAATATATCATATATACTATATACTATATCTGTCACAGAACATCACATGATCACATCACAGATAACGCAGCAGAAAATATCATATGAAATATTGGATATACTAGGACGTCCGTGTTTTCAATACGAGCCAGTATAAAACACGGATTCCATGGTCATGATGAATAGCCAATCCCACACCCCTAGACCCCTACGAGAGCGGCAAGGAACCCTACCAATTCTAGGGTTAGGAGACCCGGACTCGACTCCTCGAGTTGGTCTCCCACTGGACCCCAGAACCCGGTTACTTGTGCTCCCCTCCTTGGGTCTATCCTAATGCGGAAAAGTAAATAATATACATCAACGGTGACATCTTCCGCAACCTGGAAGTGCCCCAATAAAAGAATATTACATACAAGTTTTTACATGAATGAAAATGAAAAACACTCATCTCACATAAAAAACCCCCGGCTATTCAAACACGACGATCCAATATAACATATCCAGCAACACATAACATCACATGTCATCAACGTAAGTAAATATGCGCATCCCAATTGTCGTTGACATATAGCAACGAAACCGGCGATATCACATATTACACTTACGGTCACAGAAAAGAAAGTGTAAAACTACAACAGTTGGAATCCGCAACCTCTTTAGACATCGCATGCCTAATCAAATGAAATACTTAGACATCCCATGCCTAACAATTATAAACCCCGCATTTTAGTCTCATTATCGAAAACTCTTTTCAATACCAAGTCGTGCAATTCAACAGGATTCCCGACATTCTGATCGAATGCTCGTTGCAAACTTTAGTAGGCGGCCGCACCCCCGACGCCGTCGATAAAGTGCACTAAGGTGGAACACCGCTGCCGCGAGCACCTGAACGGATCCTTTCGGCGACGGGGTTCTCCTACAGTCACTTGGTCGGGGCTATGGGGTGAGGCTGTCTATTAAGTTTACCCGGCGAGTATCCGCGTACGCTACGTGATTGCGACGGACTTTTGATCACATCAAAACTCCGTGGCAACCGATCAAGTGAGACTAAACTGCTACGTTTATAATATTCATTCCGTTATCTCATAACAATTTGTGAATTCCAATTATTGTATCACATTCCGGATAAATAGAAAATGCTAAACTTTTCGATCGAATAATCGAACACCCAAGTTTTCCCGATACAGCTCAACACATGAAATAAGCCTAACAGCATTCAGTTCGTGCCTCAGTACCAACGGTCCAGCCGTAGAAGGGTCAAGCCAACGCCTCACATGTGGCACGCCGTACTGCCCCAAACCCGAAGGTTCAAAGGGCAGTTCAAGACGGTCACATAATCGAGTTAAGGTTTGTTGTCTTCTAGAGGGACCATCGCGTTACTTGCACTACTTAGAACGTCGTTAAGCTACGGAAAAATCCAACAATTGGAAATTTCCCGGCAGGGGAAAAAGTGGGTATTTATATCCGGTCGAACTTTTCAACATATTCTAAAAATACCCGGAAAAAAACACACTGACAAAATTAGATAATCCGATCGATACACCGAGTCCCCAATACAACCCAGAAAATTCAACTCTTGGAAAAATATTAAAAAATTCCCAGGAAAACCAGCACTGCATACTAGGAATTACTGTGCACAATTCATTAAACAAGGATACTTTATGGCCGCGGAACCGCCGCATAAGCCATGCTTATGCGGCGGAACCGCGGCTCTTTGATGGATTCAGGAGCTCGAATTTTACAGTAAGTCTTAGATCTTCCTGCTGATTTTTCTGCATATTTTTAATCTGGAAAAAACCACGATTTTCAAAATTGTCCAAAAAGCAATATTAGGGTTACGGTTTCGGTTCGATCGGATTTCTAACTCCGTCTACGCATCGCCTAAGGCTCTAGCTAGGCTCTGATACCACTGTAGGGTTCCTAGGCACTCTAGTGGAGTCTCACAAGGCATCAAACATGGCTAATTCAAATTTTACGAGTGCCTACAAACCCTAATACGGATCGTTAACTAGATAATGAGGCGATGCAAGCATGTAAACGATTTAAATGCTAAAGGAAAGTGGCTACAACCTTTGTAGATCCGGTCCACCACCTCCATGGCTCCGCGATGAAGTCTCCTCGCTGTACAAATCGGATCTTGGACTCTAGCGTCGGCTTCATCGGAGAAAAAGCGGGCTAGGTCATCGACGACGATGCCGAAGATGATCTACGTCGAGGCATCGCTAGATCAAGCTCCAACTTCACCAAGTCAAGAAAACTTGTGAAGGAAACACCCTATACTACTTGGCAAGAGGTAGAGGATGAAGAAATAGAAAGTGGGTAGACTTTAGATTTGGATTTCTCACACTTTTTCATCAATCACCATTGATGTAGCAAGCTTTCTTCATGGAAGAAGAAGATGAAGAAGAAGAAGATGATATATATCATAAGTGTTTTAAAATAAAAACAATATGATACTTATCATAATCTCAACCATGGTTTAGTGTAGAGATTTAACTAAGGTTAGATGAGTGGTTAGGGTTAAAGAAGAGACAAGAATGGTGGACTTGTTCAAAACTTCAAGAAGCTTCAACAAAAAACAAACTAAGCCACCATTTCTTTTTCTCTTTATCATTTTGCTTTTCCAAAATAAACAAAAAGAATAAATAAATGAATAAGTAAATAAAATGAAACCCTAACCATTCATATAACCATGGTCAATTCTTTACACAAACCCAAGTTTGCATGTATCATCAAACATGATACAATCTTGTGCACAAAAAAATATATCACATATACAATATGCACATCAAGTGAGAAAATCCATTTAAAGTGAACCAATACTAGTTGATGCAAAGTAATATATCAAATATATAATTATACATTAAATCATTAAATCAACACTTGATTCAATGATCCGGTCATGTCGCATATAACCGGCTAGTATCCAATGTATCGGCTTATCGAATCAATCCTTGATTCGATAACTAGGTTATATCGCATATAACCATTTGATACATTGATCGCGAGAATATAATACGGTATCACATACACGCATTATTCTCGGTCCCGCACATGTCTCATATGCGCTCCTATTTCGTTTCGCTTGAGCCAGGAAACCTCTGTGTAGGACTCTAAAGACTCGTCAATACGCCGGTAGCAGATGATGATCATATCAAACACCCACAAGCCGCAAGCGGTCTGCTAAACGTAACGGCCACCCGGGTATTGAGCGATCAGAAGATCGACGAGCAAGCCCGCTCACACTCCTGTGAATCCAACCAGTAACACTTACCGTACAGTCCGGTCTGTTCGTCTGATATGTCGCATATCTCGCCTAGGGGTGGTAAACGTCAGACCCCAGTAGCTCGATAAGTCATGCCGACTTGAGGTCCATAACATTCGTGAAACTACTGATAACTCTTACCAGTATATCACTGCAACCCTGGCCAGGGATTTCCTGTTATGGCCAGTCGAGCATAGCGCAACATCAACCCCCAATACCAGGAGAGACGAATCCCCTCCTATCGCTCATTGCCTCCATGTGAATCGGGACTGTACCCAAAAACCACCTGTTTGCACGACTCAGTAGAGCCGTGGTAGGGTGGAAATCAAAGCACAGTGGGAGACACACAAGACTCTATGACGATCTCGGGTCAACAGACTAAGCTGTACCAGTGTCACCAGAGAACTGCCATCTGACGTGAGGTATAATACCATCTGGGAGTTCTCGGCGAGTCCGTTCAGTGTACCCAGTCTCCACTGAGCACCCGCATACCATCTCCGATGTCAAACACCAATGGATATGGGATCATCCATCGCCCATCGCATGGGTCGAGAAGATATACGCTAGTCTACTCTGGAATATCGATGCCCCGTCTCGATATTCCCTCGACTAGGAACATTGAAGGATGTACTCATGGACTATCCAGGCCCCACTAGTATGATCTGCATCACAGTCCTGGAAGTCGAGTACACATCCTAAGGGCTTTATCAACATGTAACAGAGAGACAGAAAGTATACACGTTAAGATAAAGAGCAACCAGATAGCGTACTATCATGTCGAGCAAGAAAGTCCTACCTATATATGTCCCAGCATCCACTACAATATACATCCAATGTACAGTAATGGCCTCTAGGGCATACATATAACTAACAATAAGGTGGAAATCAAAGCACAGTGGGAATCACACAAGACTCTATGACGATCTCGGGTCTACAGACTAATCTGTACCAGTGTCACCAGAGAACTGCCATCTGACGTGAGGTATAATACCATCTGGGAGTTCTCGGCGAGTCCGTCCAGTGTACCCAGTCTCCACTGAGCACCAGTATACTATCTCTGATGTCAAAAACCAATGGATATGGGATCATCCATCGCCCATCTACACAGGTCTAGAACCTATACGCTAGTCTACTCTGTTATATCGATGCCCTGTCTCGATATACCCACGACTAGGAACATTTGAAGGATGTACTTATCGAATACTCTGTCCCCACTAGCATGATCTGCATCATAATCCTGGTAGTCAAGTACTCATCCTAAGGGCTTTACCAACATGTAATAGAGAGACAATAAGTGTATATGTTAAGATAAAGAGCAACTAGATAGCATACTATCATGTCGAGTAAGAAAGTCCTCCCTATATATGTCCAAGCATCCACTACAATATACATCATATGTACAGTAATAGCCTCTAGGGCATACATATAACTAACATATGTCATTTAAACCATTCGCTTACTAAATACTGGTCTTAGAAATTCTAAGGTATTTTTGTGAAAAGTTGGCATTTTGAAACTTCATGATATTTATATAAATTATACCATTAATTTCCCGAGGGGGTTTATGTGAATGTGTTCTTTAAAAAGTTCTCGATAATATTTAGTAAAATACACTATTTAAAATGTTAAGGTTGCTTTATAAAAACGTACTATGAAATTTTATGGTGTTCTAGTGATAAAACTCTATTGTAGAAGTTTAGGGTATTTTAGTAAAATCCTTATTTTTTGAAAATTTAGGGTATTTTAATAGAAAACCTAATTTGGGATGTTAGTGGTATTTTGTAAAAATAACTTTTAGAAATTCTAGTTTTAAAACTAAACCTAAAAGGTAATTTGTTTTCACCCCTTTTTAGTGTTTATTTAGTTTTTAAATTCCATATTTTCCTTTCCAAGACCATATTCTGTGAGGAGCTATAGATCTTGTTGGATGTATATGTCCTAGAAGCTATTATTGTATAGTACAGGATTGTATATTACATATGGATGCTTGGGATATATATGTACAAAACAGTCTTACTCGATATGATAGTATGTTATCTGACTTGTTTTTACCTCAACATGTGTATATATTCTATTTATATTACGTATCTCGAATACATGTTGGTAAAACCCATAGAATCTTTGCTTGACAACTAGAGCTGTGATGTCGACCATACTCGTGGGGTCTAGATACTCTACAAGCACATCCTTAAATTGTCTATAATCGTTGGAGTTTCGAGACAGGATATCGATACTTCAGAATAGACTAGTGTATATATTTCTTATTCCCGTGAAGGAAGGTAGCATGTTCCACAACCATTGGTGTCCGACACCAAAGATAGTATACAGGTGCTCATTAGGTTATGAGTTACACTGGACGGACTCGCCGAGAACTTCTAGATGGTAATATACCTATTGTCAGATAGTAGTTCTCTAGTAACATAGGTACATGTTGTTAGTTATATGTATACCCTAGAGGCCATTACTGTACATTGGATGTATATTGAAGTGGATGCTGGGACATATATAGGTAGGACTTTCTTGCTCGATATGATAGTACGCTATCTGGTTGCTCTTTATCTTAACATGTATACTTTCTGTCTCTCTGTTACATGTCGATAAAGCCCTTAGGATGTGTACTCGACTTTCAGGACTATGATGCAGATCATACTAGTGGGGCCTGGGTAGTCCATGAGTACATCCTTCAATGTTTCTAGTCGTGGGAATATCGAGACGGGGCATCAATATTCCAGAGTAGACTAGCGTATATCTTCTCGACCCATGTGATGGGCGATGGATGATCCCATATCCATTGGTGTTTGACATCAGAGATGGTATGTGGGCGCTCAGTAGAGACTGGGTACACTGAACGGACTCGCCGAGAACTCCCAGATGGTATTATACCTCACGTCAGATGGCAGTTCTCTGGTGACACTGGTACAACTTAGTCTGTTGACCCGAGATCGTCATAGAGTCTTGTGTGTCTCCCACTGTGCTTTGATTTCCACCCTACCACGGCTCTACTGAGTTGTGCAAACAGGTGGTTTTTGGGTACAGTCCCGATTCACATGGAGGCAATGAGTGATAGGAGGGGATTCGGCTCTCCCGGTATTGGGGGTTGATGTTGCGCTATGCTCGACTGGCCATAACTGGAAATCCCTGGCCAGGGTTGCCGTGATCTACTGGTAAGTATTATCAGTAGTTTCACACATGTTATGGACCTCACGTCAGCATAACTTATCAAGCTATTGGGGTCTGACGTTTACCACCCCTAGGCGAGATATGCGACATATCAGACGAACAGACCGGACTGTACGGTAAGTGTTACTGGTTGGATTCACAGGAGTGTGAGCGGGCTTGCTCGTCGATCTTCTGATCGCTCAATACCCGGGTGGCCGTTACGTTTAGCAGACCGCTTGCGGCTTGTGGGTGTTTGATATGATCATCACCTGCTGCCGGCGTATTGACGAGTCTTTAGAGTCCTACACAGAGGTTTCCTGGCTCAAGCGAAACGAAATTGGAGCGCATATGAGATATGTGCGGGGCCGAGAATAATGCGTGTATGTGATACCGTATTCTATTCTCATGATAAATGTATCGATTGGTTGTATGCGATATAACCTAGTTATCGAATCGAAGATTGATTCGATAAGTCGATACATTGGATACTAGTCGGTTATATGCGACATGACAGGATCATTGAATCAAGTGTTGATTTAATGATTTAATGTATATTATATATTTGATATATTACTTTACATTAACTAGTATTGGTTCACTCAAGATTGACTTTCTCACTTGAAATGCACAAGTTGTATATGTGATATATTTTTGTGCACTTGTTTGTATCATGTTTGATGATACATGCAAACTTGGGTTTGTGTAAGACTTAAACCATGTTTAGTGACTGGTTAGGGTTTCATTTCACTTATTTATTTATCTATTTATTTTGGTTAAAAGAAAAAGGAAAACAAAATGGTTGCTTTCAAACAAGAAGCTTCTTGATGCTTCATGCATCTTTGACTAAGTGACCATTTTTGTCTTCATCTCCTAACCCTAACCATTCAACTAAACCCTAGTTAATTCTCTACACTAAACCATGGTTGCAAATATGATAAGTATCATTTTATTTTCTATTTTCAATATACTTATCATATTCTTTTTCTTCTTCTTCTTCTTCTTCAACAAGAAGAAAGCTTGCTACCATTAATGGCAACATGAGAAAAAGAGTGAGAAATCCAATTCTAAAGTGAACCCACTTCCTATTTCTTCATCCTCTACCACTTGCCAAGTAGTATAGGGTGTTTTATTCACAAGTTTCATGACTTGGTGAAGTTGGAGCTTGATCTTGAATTGCCTCGACGTAGATCATCTTCGGCATCGAAGTCGACGACCTAGCCCGATCATTTCTCCGACGAAACCATCGCCAGAGTCCGGATTCCGATAGGTACAGCGGAGGGACATCATCACAGAGCCTAGGAAGTGGAGGACCGGATCTACAAAGGTTGTAGTCACTTTCCTTTAGCAATAAAGTTGTTTACTTGCTTGCATCGCCTTATCCTCTAGTTAACGATCCGTATTAGGGTTTGTAGGCATATGAAAAAATTTGAATTGGGCATGTTTGATCTGTTGTAAGACCTCATTAGTGTGCCTAGGAACCCTACACATGTTACTCTTTAGACCTGCTATCATCATTCGTCCCAACTGTGTTTCCACTGTACTTAGATTACTACCCTATCACGGTTTTAAAGAGTCATGCAAATAGGTTTTAGTTGGGTACAGTCCCGAAGCACTTGGAGACAGTGAGTGATAGAAGGGATTTGTCTCTCCCGGTATAGAGAGTTGATGTCACGATGTGTTCGATTGGTCATCACCATAAGACTTTCAACAAGACAGTTGAGATTTACTAATTGTGAGATCAGTAGTTTCTCGGGATGGTTTTGGGCCACATCGACACGGCTTATTATGTTATTGTCACGCCCCGCTTCCCAAACTATGAAAATTTCAGGACGTAATAAAGCCAGCCATGCTACCTACGGTAAGAAAACATCTTTCCATAGTCATATTAAGACTGTCAATCAATAATCAAGAACAATAAAGTACTAAATATATCTATCACATGTCCAACAGCCATAAGAACAATAACTAAAAAAGATAGCGGAAGCAATAAAGATCTAAGAAATAACTAACTCGCATAAGAGCTATATCACTGAGGCGGTCCTCACTGATCGGCAATCCTGTTGAATACTCACATGCCATGTCAAGTATTTGGGTCATACAAAACCCAGACGTCAATGCGTCATAATATCAATAATAATAGTATAATCAGATCAGGATGCTATACAAGATGATATGAGTGTAAATCATAATCGCAGGTATAAACACAGAAGGATATACGTGTGTCACGTGTATCCTAGAATCTGTGCTTCTAGCTTATCTATTCTACAAGTCTTTGAAATTAATTAATTTAATTCTCATCATAACTCAACAGTATATATCCTGTTCATACCCCCACAGGACCACGACACAATATATCTTGTTCATACCCCCACGGGACCACAGCATAATAAACAATGATTATTCCGTTCACGTTCAAAATCACGACAAACAATAATAATATCCTCTTGAGTTACGTTTCGGTTACATTCTTGATTTACCCTTTTCCCCAGGTTTTGTTTTCAAGTCAGGTATTAATAGAATGTCTACCTAATGCCAACACTGGAGCAATCGTGTACTGGTCTTATCTAGCAAAACAACAAGTCAAGTCAATCAGAATAACAAGTCAAGATTGTTGGCATCGGTAAGTATTACAGGCAACTAATATTAATATGATAACAAAATAGTACAGTCTGGTAGGTTACAAACATGTCAAGGATAACATAATCATATCATGTACAAGACCAAGATAATAGCATCAATAGGGATAACATATTCAATCTGATTAATAACTATAAAAATGGTATTGATTAACCATGCACAAGAAGGTTTCGTTCAGAAATTCAGCATCACCCTGATTTGTAAAATAGCTTAAAAATAGCAAACGTCCTCCAAAAGGGACGTGTCATATACCAAAACAAAGCTAATTCAATAATATTTTTATTTTTATAAGTTAAAGTATCTCAGATTGTTCTTACAAAAAGTTATGAACGTTCGAAATTGAAAATTTGCTGCTGGAATTTCCCTGAATAGCAGTTCAGAGGTACTTTCATTTACAGTATACGCTATTTAAATAATTTATTTTGCAAGTAAATATTTCACATAGTTATAGTATTCTGAGTTAGTTTCGTAACAAACTAAATAACATATGCTAATAATTTTTCTATGATTTATAATGAATTTTATAAAGTAAGGTGTACAGTAAATTTCAGATTCAAGCGACGACATTTCATGTGTAAACTATAATATTTCAACTATATTTTGCATAACATTATAAAATATAGACTATAAACTAATTAATGATATATGGATTATATAAAAATAAACGGTATAGTGATAATAATACGAAATATTACGACGATATATATATTTATAGATATAATTATACTATGTCGCAAGTTGTAAACTTGTATACACTGTATATTATAAAACTGATTAACGTTAAATAACTACGGTGTATAAATTATATTGATATAGTTGTATGATAATAATAATAATAATAATAGTACGATAATATATAAGTAAATTACGTAAAATATAGCATGTAGTAAGTTGTAAACTTACACACACTGTATATTATAAAACTGATTAACGATAAATAATTACGGTGTATAAATTATATAGATATATTTGTATGATAATAATAATAGTAGTACGACAACATATAAATAAATTACGTAAAGTATAGCATGTAGTAAGTTATAAACTTGCCTCGAAACAAATGCGATGAACGGAAGCAACACGGCGCTATACAAATCAACACCAAATTTTGATGGCCTGGTTAAGATTCTAGGATGCGGCTGGAGTTCCGTCGATGAGAATGGGTGTGGGCTTGAAAAACGAAGAAGGAGAATATATAAATTGATGAGAAAGAGAGATTTAGTTAGAGGAGAGAGAGACAGAGAGAGAAAGAGAGATTTTGTGTTTAATATAAAAATATATAATATAGTTTAAATAATCTTATAAATATATATAGATAATATCAAAGTACAACCAATCTCCACCAAAATCTTATCAAAAATATATTTTGGAAAATAATTCACATACGTAAACTTCTCAACCATAATACAAGAATATATTTTAAATAACTCATACCCCTGATTTAAAATTTAAAATGAGTCTAAAAATATATCTATATTTAGTAAATATTTGATATTAGATATCTTGAGATTTAAATGTAAAAGATAAAAGCCAGATAAGATATGGGATGACAATCATATGATGACAATTAACAAAATATAATTTATCCTTAACTTATGGCTACTAAAAGATATATGATGATCTAGATATAATCTAGTACCATACTGGGTTTCACACATGCGGGTCGGGTCAAATAACTACCATTGCTATTCGAATCACTCGCAACCCAAAAGAATAAAATAGAAGAAATATAAAGTAAGTATTAAAATACCAATTAATGTCGTATAACCGTACTAGGGTGTTACAGTTATTAGGGGTCTAACGTTTTCCGCCCCTAGACCCAATATGCGATACCCTCAGATGAAGAAACCAGATTGTATGAAGATTGTTACTTTCAGGCTCAGTAAGGATACATACAAGTTTGCTTGTCGACCTTCCTTTCGTTCAATAGGTGGGCAGCCGTTACGTACAGCAAGTGCCACTGACGTGTTTGTGGTTAAACCCACTGCCAACGTATTGTCGAATCTCTAGAGTCTCACACAGAGAGTTTTGCAGTTTAGACGAAACGATGTAGTGTACGTATTTTGATACGTGCTTAGATTCAATTAAATACGTGTTTTTGTACACGTACTTTTAATCGGATATTTTGTTAATATTAGACGGTTTGAAAGATAACCAGATTATCACATTTGGATGAAATGTGAGCTGGTATTATATATATATATATATATATATATATATCTATCTTTTTATATCTCTCTTTTGGTATTCGTATTTTGACAGAATACGGTATTTATATGAATACGTGTATTTATGTCTTGATATAAATACGAGTATTTGTATTCTAATACGAATACAGTATTCGTATTAGAATACAAATACGGGTGTATATATTTTGTATCATATACCTGTATTAGTGTATTTATATATATGTATTTTTATATATATTATTTATACACATGTATATGTGTACATTTGACATGGCTAATCTTTTTCTTCTCATCTCTTCAAGATCTTTTTAGAATGTTGTGGGTTTGTTACTTACAATGATAAGTCACAATTCCACTCAATAATTCTAAAAAGATAAGAAGAGAAAAGAGAAAAAGAAAGATATAAGTTTTTTTTATTATTTTGTAGCCATGCTTGCTTCAACCTTGAGCTTCTTCTTCCTCTTTCTCTTGAGTTTTTGAAAAAAGAAAAGAGGAAAAACCAAGAAATAAACACTACTATATCTTTTAATGATCAATTCTTAGCAAGTATTTTTCACCAGTTGCTTCACTTTGCTATTTAGTGTGAAGCTAAAATCTAGATTAGGGTTCTCTCGGGTGGATCATTTTCGATAAGGAAAACCGACTCCCAAGCCCGTTCCTGGTGGACCTACGAGCGTAAGAAGTAGAAAGAAGATGAAGGACACCGACTATAAAAGTAGCTAGTTCTAACCGAGTAGTCTAAACTCCTTCTAATTACTAGTTTAATATTTGGATTTGATTCTAGGTTGTAAAAGTTTGTGCTCTTTATTTAGAAATTTTTGTTTTGTATTCAGTCTTGGTCGCTAGTTAGCGGCATGAGCACGAGTATCTACTTACAGATCTTACTCCACCAGACCCAGGATGTACGATAATCCGCACCATCCATAACAGGGTCCCCTAACGAGGGTTGTAGATGCGATTTCGCAAAAAGAAAATAGGTGAAAATTCAAATTTTAACTTCGAGAGTATTTTAACGAAAAGTTTATTCTTTTAGAAAAACGCTACAAACATATGATCGTGCTAAAATTCAAAAGTATGCGTGTGGGGAAGGTCATTACCCCGTGCGCTATCAAACAATATGTTTAACAAATTCATGTCAAAATATAACGAAATTTAGAAGCTACATGAAACGATAATTGTGTATATGATTAAAGCCTTTTCATGAAATAATTCAAAAAATATATATAGGTTACACGTTAGGGTAATATTTGATATGCGACGATTAGAATTGAGTTATTTTTCTTAGCAATTTTCCTTTTTTCAAATGATAATCTTTATGTTGTGAAAAGTATGATAATATGAGATAATTTTGATATCGATGAGCATAACTTGAGAAGGCATCATGGCAAGAGGTGGATTCAAATGGAGAAGAAAGACAGGGAGAGGAGACTTACTCGTGGCATGAATTGGTGTAACAGCCAATTCACCGTTTTACTAGAAACCAGGTTCGTCGATTCAAGGAAGAGAGGGTTTGGTACGTTGTATAAGTCCATGTCACACACCCCACGAACTTGCGGGGAGGCGGAATATATGAAAAACGATTATCAAAGCTTCGTAACACGGACTTGAGCGCATGAATCGTATCTAAACCGTTACTAACAAACTATGAGAGCTTTAACTACTCGGATTCGAAGTTATACCTCACGTTACTTGTCCTTCGGGTCTTCATCGCTGTCCTCCACTCCTCGTAGGCTCCTTAGAACATCGGTACCTCAACGGCCTCCTCGAGTCAAAGACGATCCACCCAAAAGCTCCTTCTCCAAGCTTGATCTCTAACTTAAGATAACTAGGTTGCTCAAAGTGCTAATTTAAGCTACCTAGGAGATATAGAGTGAGGTTATGGATGTATTAGTCTAGCTAACCCTTGATCTCAACACATGAGAGGTTAGGGTTAGGGTTTCAAGAATGAGAGAGCTTGAGGAGAGAGAAGGTGATGATAAGAATGAGAATGAATAATGAGCTCATTTGAATATAACAACCATAACAATTTATTAAATAAATAATATAAATGATTAATCATCATGGTTGATGCATTCACCTTGTGTGATTCATCTCATGAGTCACTAGCTCAATAAATGAAGCATTAACTCTAAGGATGAATCACACAAATGAGTTATTAAGAAATAAATGCTTATGCCACTTTAACCCCCAAGTCACCATGCTTCTAGAAGCTTCCCGACAAATTACGAGAATGCCCCTCCAATCCGTGAAAACACGGAAAAACTTTAGACTGTATAAATCCAACAACCCGATACTAGAATCTGGCTTAAACCAAAGCCGACTAGTAAAAAACTGTCCGAACGTCGTACGTGCGTTTAAACACGTATGTGTCCAAACCCTTGTCATAAAACCATACGACCTCTATATCGTTTCGTCTGGAGCAGAGAAACTCTCTGTGTGGGACTCTAAAGACTTGATACTACGCTGGCAGTGGATTTAACCACAGACCGCAAGCGGCACTAGCTGTACGTAATGGTCCCCAGGTAGATGTCGATAAGAAGGCTAACAAGGAAACCCATCCGAACTCCTACTGAGCCTGATGTGACAATCTCCGTACAGTCCGGTCTGTTCGTGTAAGACTATCGCATATCGAGCCTAGGGGGCGGCAAGCGTCAGTCCCCTAATAGCGGTATAAGTCGTGTCGGAGCGTAGCCCATTACACCCTGAGAAACTACTGGAACCTACCAGTAAATCTCGCTTGCCCTGGCCAGGGACTTTGCGTAATGGCTCTCTGACACAGCGCGATATCAACTCCCAATATCGGGAGAGGCGAATCCAGTCTAAACGCCACTGCCTCCAAGTGCTCGGGACTGCACCCAACTGCTACCTGTTTGCACGACTCCTTTGAACCGTGGTAGGGTAGCAATCTAAGAACAGTAGGACACACTTGAGGCGAAGTAGCAGTGTCAAGTCTGCGGACTATGCTGTACTCATGTCACCTGGGAACTGTTAACTGATGATGGGTATAATACCAACCAACAGTTCCCCTGCAAGTCCTGTCCGGTGTACCCGTAACCTAACGAGCACCTGTATACTATCTCCAGTACGACGTACTGATGGCTGTGGGACAGACCATCTCCCCAACTGGGATGAGAAGCGTACATACTAGTTTACTCCGAAATATCGATGCCCTGTCTCGATAATCCTACGACTAGGGACAAGTATAGGATGTTGCTTATAGACTACCCAGCCCCCACTAGTGTGGCTGCCATCACAACGCTGGTAATCAAGTAAAGATCCTATGGGCTCTACTAATATGTATAAGTGATACGTTACAAGAAACATATGCACATATTAAAGTAGACACAAACCAAGTAGCATACTACCATTTTTAGCAAGACTGTATATACAACTGTGAATATCCCAAGCTTCTAATAAGTAATATACAACCCAGTATGATACAATAATGGCCCCTAGGGCATATACACTAACAATCTCCCACTTGCACTAGGGCCATGAGCTGGAATATCGTAGACCTATAATCTCGAATAGCCTCTCGAACTGCGTCTGAGGAATGGCCTTTGTGAATGGATCAGCAATGTTATTCTCCGTCTCCACTCTTTTCACCTTGATCTCCCGGCGATCTACGATCTCCCTGATCAGGTGGTACCGCCTTAGGATGTGTCTAGACTTCTGATGGGACCTGAGTTCCATCGCTAAAGCTATAGCGCCGTTGTTGTCACAATACAGAGGTATTGGATCAACACTGGTAGGAACCATCTGAAGTTCTGTGAGGAACTTCTTCATCCAGACAGCTTCTTTTGCGGCATCGCAAGCAGCTATGTACTCTGCTTCCATCGTTGAGTCAGCAACGGTCTCTTGTTTGGAACTCTTCCAACAGACCGCCCCTCCATTGAGGGTAAAGACATAACCCGACATAGACTTGGAGTCATCTTTGTCACTCTGGAAGCCGGAGTCGGCAAAGGCCTCCATCTGGAGGTCTTTTCCGCCATATACCAAGAACATCTCCTTAGTCCTCCTCAGGTACTTGAGAATGTTCTTTACTGCTATCCAGTGATTCTCCCCTGGGTTTGCCTGATACCGGCTTACAACGTTCAATGCGTATGCTACATCTGGTCTGGTACATAATATCGCATACATTATAGAGCCTACCGCTGAAGCGTAGGGTATAATCGACATGCGATCCCTTTCCAAATCTGTCTTAGGAGACATCTCTTTGGAGAGGGTGATTCCGTGATAAGCCGGTAGGTTACCGTGCTTAGAATCTTCCATACTGAATCTTTTCAATATGGTGTCTATGTATCTGGACTGTGAAAGTCCCAATATCCTTTTTGATCTATCACGATAGATCTGGATCCCCAGAATGTAAGTGGCATCACCCAGATCTTTCATGGAGAATTTCTGTGACAAGAATCTTTTGACTGACTGTAACATAGGAATATCATTTCCTATTAGGAGAATGTCATCTACGTATAATACGAGGAATACTACAGCTCTTCCTACAATCTTTCTGTATATGCATGGTTCATCTGGATTTTTGATAAAGTCAAATTCTTTGACAGCATCATCAAAACAGATGTTCCAACTCCTAGATGCCTGCTTTAGTCCATAAATGGATTTAAGCAACTTGCATACTTTACCGCTGCTCCCACTCTGAATGAATCTCTCTGGCTGATCCATATAGACGCTCTCTTCCAAATTTCCATTTAGAAAGGCCATCTTTACGTCCATCTGCCAGATCACATAATCGTGGAAGGCAGCAATAGCAAGAAGGACCCGAATGGATTTGAGCATAGCCACTGGAGAAAAGGTTTCGTCATAGTCCAAACCAGGTCTATGACGGTAACCCTTTGCAACAAGTCTAGTTTTATAGGTTTCAACCTGTCCATCTACACCAATCTTCTTTCTGAAAATCCATTTGCATCCTACGGGTTTTACCCCATCTGGCGCAATGTCCAAAGTCCATACTTTGTTAGTGTATATGGACTCCATTTCGGTCCGCATTGTATCCAGCCATTTTACAGAGTCACCGCTCTGAATGGCTTGCTGGAAGCTAGTAGGCTCATCATAGTCAATAGTGCAATCCTCTCTATCCCCATCTATGAGAAAACCGTAGTATCTCTCAGGCGGATGAGACTGCCTACTACTCCTGCGGAGTGGCGTCGGGATGTCCCTTTCTTCTGAAACCTCTGGTTCTACCATACTTTCAGTAACTGCTTGTGGTTCTGGAATTTCTTCCAGTTCTACTGCGCTCCCATTCTTCTGATTTTCTAAAAATTCAGCTTCTAAGAAATGGGTATGACGAGAAACAAAAACCTTTTGTTCCTCTGCGTAATAGAAATAATATCCCTTGGAGTGCTTTGGATATCCCACAAACTTACACCGCACTGAGCGTGCCTCGAGCTTGTTCGTATGCTGTCTTTTTACAAAAGCTGGACATCTCCATATCTTAAAATGTTTTAGACAGGGTTTCTTCCCACTCCACATCTGATATGGTGTGGTAGGCACAGTTTTGGTAGGAACCTGGTTTAAAATATATGCAGCTGATTCTAGTGCATATCCCCAGAATGATCGCGGTAACTCAGCCTTACTCATCATAGAACGAACCATATCCAATAGGGTTTGATTCCTCCTTTCCGATACACCGTTGTGTTGTAGTGTGTATGGAGGAGTAAACTAAGAGAGAATTCCATTCTCTTTTAAGTAACCCAGGAACTCGGCACTTAAGTATTCACCACCTCGATCAGATCTCAGTGTCTTGATACTTTTGCCGGTTTGGTTTTCCACTTCTTTCTTGTATTCTTGGAATTTCTCAAAGGCTTCGGATTTATGCTTCATTAAGAAGACATATCCAAAGCTAGAGAAACCATCCGTAAAAGTAATGAAGTAGGAATAAGCTCATCGCGCATGTGTAGACATTGGATCGCACACGTCACTATGTACGAGTCCCAAGAGCTTGCTTGCTCTTACTCCGTGTCCAGTAAACGGAGTCTTTGTCATCTTTCCTATGAGACAAGATTCACAAGTAGCATAAGATTGATATTCGAACGGATTCAAATATCCCTCTCTATGTAACTTAGTCAACATTCTCTCATTGATGTGACCCAGTCTACAATGCCATAAGAAAGCCTGATTTGTTTCCGGAGACTTTCTTTTAAGTGTGTTCTGGACACTGAAAATCTGAGCTTGATTTAATATGTATATTCCGTTTTGTAATGTACCTGATCCAATCAGAACTTGAGTTAGGTGGATGTGAACCACATCGCTTATAAAAGTAAAATCATATCCTTCCTTAGAAAGTAAGGATACAGATATGATATTACAAGTTGTACCTGGTACATAAAAACAGTTACGCAGAATCAATATCTGCCCAGTTGTCAGTCCAAGATGATATTCCCCTACGGATTCAGCATTCATGCTCATTCCGTTAGCAACCGTGAGGGTCATATCACCTATCCCGATAACCCTACGGTTTCTCAGAGCCTGTAACGAATTACAGATATGATCCTGACCCGGTATCCAATACCCAGAAAGTAAGGTTAACTGACATACAGTTCTCTATCACAAACACACCCGAAGCCTAAGCCACAACATGCTTCGAATCCTGGCTACTGGCTTTGCTTGCCCTGCAATCCTTCTGCCAATCATATAAGTCAGATTCAGTCAAATTGTTATCTAGATGTAACCTAGTCGTGGTCACAAGGTCACGGCAATTAAGAGAGAGAGAAGAAAACAGTTTAGCATGATGCTCTTGCAAGTTTAGAGTGGTTTTTAATTTATCTAAATAGGATGGCTCCCACTGTTTCTCGAATCCTTCCTCAAACCATAAAAGAAGAATTAGCCAGGACTATTCTCACCGTACAATATTTGCTTAACCGTTCAGCCAGGTCAGTGTCGATACTTCGAGGGAGGTTTTCCAACGCTTTCGCGAAGTTCCTTAATTAAAGAACCTCTTTTCTCTGGGGGCGTAGCCCCGCTGACACCTTTCTAGGCACCTACTTGGTTTATAGCATTGATCGTTAAGTGACGAATCTCCTGATAAGTAGTATATACTCACAGTAGGATCGGGATCCAAAATATCATCGTATGATAATGTTGAAGGAATCCTACCAACATTCATCAAACTCCAAAATGGTATGCTTTCTCTGCAAATTTCAGTTTCTTTAGAAATTCCCGATATAAATTTTTGCCCCATGCTCTTATGACCTTGACTAAGGGCCAACAAATCATAAGTCACATGTCAAGTTCTACCCGTCATTATCCAGGTTAATTTGAACCCACCCGTACATACTCTTGACTAAGGGCCAACAAAGTAATATGACTGTCCCAAACCAACGCATCTATCTATGCAACAAATGAATACCCCAGCAGCTACCAAACACTATGTCTTGACTAAGGGCCAACAAACATAGCTTGAATACTACTGACCATCCATAAGAAATGACGGAGGGCTACGAATGGTTTTGGCAAAACCGTGAATGTAGTGAACTTGATTTAATCGAAGGAACCTGATACTTTTTAAAAGGAGTGGTTAAAGCTCCGCAATTAAAAATTCTGATCTTTTAAAATAACCGAGTGGTTTCTTTTAAAGTTGTTCCAATGACTTAACTTTGGTTTATTTTCTTTGCATTCTAATAATGCGTCCCATCATTGCAGAAAACAACGAAAATACTACGTTCTCTTATGCCATCCGCATTCGCCACGGGGTCCCGTCATCACCCGTTAGGCTACTTAACTAACGACAGAGCGAGGGCTGGGCTAGCGCGGGTGTAAAACATAAGTGACGTCTAATAGCTATCATATATAGATATTATACATTCGTCAGACACAATAATAAGCATTCCAGATCACAGATGAACTTTATTGGATATACAAGCAATCCGCGTTTGCTTTGAGCCTGCAACAAAAAACGGATTACACAGTTGTGATGAATAGCCATTACCTCACCTTAGACCCCTACGGGTAGGGCAAACTACCCGCCAAGTACCCGAAGTGAAGCGGTTTCCCTTAACAACGTGAGTAGGCCACTAAACACTTCAACGTACCCGGTAGTTTGTGTACCCCATCTTGGGTCTATCCTAGGAGCAAAAAACAGTAAAAAGAAATAATACAACGGTGGCTACAACCGCAACCTGGATGTGCCCCGCAAAAGAATATTACATTATATTACAATTTTCATCGAATGAATGAATATAAAACACATCTCAAACCCCGCATAATCATCACAATATTCCAATCAAGTCCATATACACAAACAGTAAATATTACAGAAATGTGCAATCCCCTGCCAACCGACATACTAGCAGTTAGGGGAGGTTTACGAACACATTAAACATTACAGATAAAAACCCAATTAGCAAATAACTTAGAACATCAATCGACATCCTTTTTCCGTGTCTACCCCAAAAGCAAATCAGCACTGAAGTAACCTAGATAGAAACAGAACATACTGGAAAATAGAAAACCAAAATATATGAATTACTGCGCAAATCCGAGTCAAGTCGGAGTTGACTACGCCGCGGATCCGCGGCTAAAAGCACCATCATGCCGCGGATCCGCGGCCATCTTTCCGAGTTAAGAGATCGTATTTTCCCAGTTTTCTTATATTTCCCTGCTGTGAATTTTAAGGCATATCAAATATTTTTTTCGACACGTTTAAAATTTACAGAAACTGTTAGGGTATCCGGGGTTTCGTTTTCGCGTTTTCCGTCGATCGAACTTCTAATTAGTTTCTAACAAGCTAGTAATGGTTTAGTTGGCTCTGATACCACTGTAAGTCCATGTCACACACCCCACGAACTTGCGGGGAGGCGGAATATATGAAAAACGATTATCAAAGCTTCGTAACACGGACTTGAGCGCATGAATCGTATCTAAACCGTTACTAACAAACTACGAGAGCTTTAACTACTCGGATTCGAAGTTATACCTCACGTTACTTGTCCTTCGGGTCTTCATCACTGTCCTCCACTCCTCGTAGGCTCCTTGGAACATCGGCACCTCAACGGCCTCCTCGAGTCAAAGACGATCCACCCGAAAGCTCCTTCTCCAAGCTTGATCTCTAACTTGAGATAACTAGGTTGCTCAAAGTGCTAATCTAAGCTACCTAGGGGATATAGAGTGAGATTATGGATGTATTAGTCTAGCTAACCCTTGATCTCAACACATGAGAGGTTAGGATTAGGGTTTCAAGAATGAGAGAGCTTGAGGAGAGAGAAGGTGATGATAAGAATGAGAATGAATAATGAGCTCATTTGAATATAACAACCATAACAATTTATCAAATAAATAATATAAATGATTAATCATCATGGTTGATGCATTCACCTTGTGTGATTCATCTCATGAGTCACTAGCTCAATAAATGAAGCATTAACTCTAAGGATGAATCATACAAATGAGTCATTAAGCAATAAATGCTTATGCCACCTTAACCCCCAAGTCACCATGCTTCTAGAAGCTTCCCGACAAATTACGAGAACGCCCCTTCAATTCGTGAAAATACGGAAAAACTTTAGACTGTATAAATCCAACAACCCGATACTAGAATCTGGCTTAAACCAAAGCCGACTAGTAAAAAACTGTTCGAACGTCGTACGTGCGTTTAAACACGTATGCGTCCAAACCCTTGTCGTAAAACCATACGACCTCTATATCTTTTCGCCTGGAGCAGGGAAACTCTCTGTGTGGGACTCTAAAGACTCGACACTACGCTGGCAGTGGGTTTAACCACAGACCGCAAGCGGCACTAGCTGTACGTAATGGTCCCCAGGTAGATGTCGATAAGAAGGCTGATAAGGAAACCCATCCGAACTCCTACTGAGCCTGATGTGACAATCTCCGTACAGTCCGGTCTGTTCGTGTAAGACTATCGCATATCGAGCCTAGGGGGCGGCAAGCGTCAGTCCCCTAATAGCGGTATAAGTCGTGTCGGAGCGTAGCCTATTACACCCTGAGAAACTACTGGAACCTACCAGTAAATCTCGCTTGCCCTGGCCAGGGACTTTGCGTAATGGCTCTCTGACACAGCGTGATATCAACTCCCAATACCGGGAGAGGCGAATCCAGTCTAACCGCCACTGCCTCCAAGTGCTCGAGACTGCACCCAACTGCTACCTGTTTGCACGACTCCTTTGAACCGTGATAGGGTAGCAATCTAAGAACAGTGGGACACACTCGAGGCGAAGTAGCAGTGTCAAGTCTGCGGACTATGCTGTACTCATGTCACCTGGGAACTGTTAACTGACGACGGGTATAATACCAACCAACAGTTCCCCTGCGAGTCCTGTCCGGTGTACCCGTAACCTAACGAGCACCTGTATACTATCTCCAGTACGACGTACTGATGGCTGTGGGACAAACCATCTCCCCAACTGGGATGAGAAGCGTACACACTAGTCTCTCCGGAATATCGATGCCCTGTCTCGATAATCCTACGACCAGGGACAAGTATAACATGTTGCTTATAGATTACCCAGCCCCCACTAGTGTGACTGCCATCACAACGCTGGTAATCAAGCAAAGATCCTATGGGCTCTACTAATATATATAAGTGATACGTTATAAGAAACATATGCACATATTAAAGTTGACACAAACCAAGCAGCATACTACCATTTTTAGCAAGACTGTATATACAACTGTGAATATCCCAAGCTTCCATTAAGTAATATACAACCTAGTATGATACAATAATGGCCCCTAGGGCATATACACTAACACGTTGTTATTGTGGTGTTTACGACGGCGATGATGATGTGGCGGCGACGTCATTGATGACGACGAGGAGAAGTTAAGGGATACTCGATGGGGTCGTTTGCAGCCGCGGTGGTTCTTGAACAGAGCTTCGACGTTCTTTCAGTGACTGGTGGAGCAATTGAAAGGGAGGAGGCTTGGAAGAACTTCAAAATTTTTAGAGGGATTTTCAGTATGGTTTAGAGGGGAAAACTAGGGAATTGACTATGGTATTTTTAGGAAAAAGACAAATGAAATTGATGTAAAGATTTGTGATAAATGGGTATTAAATATGGATTTTAATGGAGAAAAGAAATGGGGCATTTCGCTGGTTTGAATGGGAGGTTTCAAAATATGAAAATGAAGAGGCATGAGATGAAGAGACACATGTGCACGGACGGGGCCAGTATGGGTGCAGTGGGGCTGATCAAACCCGGGCTTGAGCCGACCTGGGAGGTCCAACAGTGGGTGAAGGAGTCGAGGTTCAGGTCTTGGTCTCGTGTTGGTGTTACAAGTCCAAAAATATCTATCTTTTCTTCTGAATCGTTTCGTAACTCCGTGAATCGCCCGTGAAATTTTCAGGAACTCTAAAACGATAAAAAGAATTCAAAATATAAAATAATTGTGCTGTACGGATTTGAACACACAGACTATGGGACAGCAGTGTAGAGACTTAATTAATGAGCTACAAGCTTGTTCTTAAACATTATTTATCAAGCATTACTTATAACTCAAAACTAGAATAGAAATACAACTTTTAACTAGATACAAAGGTATAGGAATTTTGGGATCGTTGCATTACATCTGTTATGTATTTTTCATACTGTACGATTCATATTTTCATTATACTAAAATGTTGTATCTTGTTTTTGTTTATTTTTTCCCAGATTGTACATGTATGGACTCTTATATGTCACTCTATTCAGACTCTACCGAGCGATACCGCGACTGGGGTGAAGCAGTTCGCACAGGTAAGAGTGTCGCCGTATCGTGACTAAGATGGGAGAGGGTACCAGATCAGAGATGATGGTTGCAACTCCCATTCTTTCTGTGCGGAGAAATAATAGTTTACCATGACAGTCAAATCAGGCTGGACCTTCACATGCACAGGAGGAGCCGAGCAGGTTGGACCTCGCATGCACAAGAGGAACCCAATAGGTCTGGACCTTCGCAGCCACTTATATCGCAATTGACTCAGGATGATATACCATGATCTTTTGAGTCATCGCGACCCCAACCGAAGAAGAAGAAGAGATTTTATCCCCGTTTTGCTTGATTTTGAATTTTGTAGTATTTATATTGTATCTGTACTTTGTACTTTGTATCATTCATGCTATGATGGTATTATTCATGTAGTGATGGTAATCATGTTTTTATTTAGTATTATTCATGTGATGGTATTCACCTTTCGAGTTATGTTCTTTGTTTTATTATCAGTTGTGTGGTTCCACCCTTCGAGGCGAGATTTTTTTTTTTACACTCGGTTTGTATTGCTCTCTGGCAGAGATTATGTATTTATGGATAGATGTCAATTTATACAAAGGAGACGTTTTCCGTTTTATTTTAAAGGCTTTAAATCTAATACATTTTCATGATTATTATGTATTTATATTCATTTAAATCTGGGACATCTCAGGTTTAAGTTGAGTTAAACTTGGGATGTTCCAGATTTAATACAACTTAAACTTGGGACTTGGTGTCCCAGGCTTAAGCAGCTGCGAGTTGGAGTTCTAGTAAAAACGCTATTGGAAACGGCGTTTTCAATGAAGTGAAAACGCCATCTCCAATAACGTTTTCTTTGAAGTGAAAACGCTATCTCTAATAGCGTTTTCTTTGAAGTGAAAACGGTGTTTACATTTGCCATATTACAGTAAAAATATGGCAAACGAAAAAGCTAATTGTGATAGCGTTTTTATTAGAAGGAAAAGGCTATCCAGGATAGCGTTTTTATTACAAGGAAAAGGCTATTCAGAAATAGTGTTTTCATTTTTGATCTAACTGCCCCGTGTGTCCTAGTTCTATGTGGCGTACGGAGGTCTAGTATGGGAAATAATTTGGGGCAGTCCTAGTTTAGGATTTATTTAAAAAAAAAATATGGTTATTTTAGGAAAAAATTCTGGGTTATAAAGCATTTAAGGATAAGGGCGCCTGGAAAGGATAGGAAAGATACTAAAGAGCAATACTTTTACCATAATAAGTGATACCAACAAAAACACATAATTGATGACAGGTAGATGGTATATGTTTCTTAAAAAAGTTGACGATTTTTGCGCTTATATGCAACAGGATACATTAAGATGGTTGAGCTTTACTGCTTATAAGTGTCTTTTAGCTTGATAGCGTTGCCAACGAAATTTAATGAATCTAGATGTCAAGGTATGAGCTTCATTTGAAATGAATTACACATTTGATTGAAGTGGTGAAAAACTAGGATTATAAAGTAGATTTCCCGATGTTTGACCAATATTTTATGGCGACATTTCCTGGTAAAATTTGAGCTATGAGTAAAATGATATGATGCATTTGTGTCTTCAATTTCACCAAGGGAACAAGATAAAGACTGTAAAAAGAGTAGAGGAAGAAGTATGTCTGAGTGTATGTGGGACACAGCAACAATTATCAAGATTTCCAAACAAATATTCAAATAGATCAAAAAAATGCCTTGTGTTAAAAGAACTGAAAAGAAATATAAACATCTCCTTTCCAATGTAATAAATTCAACAGCCCAAAGGATACATCCATACCACCCCTAGAGATACCCACAGAACAAGCAAAGGCAATCAATCACAATCAGGAGAATTATGTGGGTGAAACAAACACTGTGCATTCATTGCTCAAAAATCACAAGCACTCTGCACCATCCAAAATTTCAAAAGCCTAAAGTATACCCGATCACCAATTACTTTCCATACTGATTTCGGGGCCTCAAATTTATCCACATAAACAAGGAACAAGCAACTTTGCTCAAGATTTTTACACGACGAGCAAAAACATAATCTGTTGCGATGATCACATTCGATAAAAACAGTTTCATTTACTGGAAGCATCGCAATCTTATAAATATATACAAGCTGCGAAAACTAAAAATTATATAAGTACCAAATCCCAATAGGGGTTATGATAGTATTTTCTCCAGCTGCAGAATTGGCTTGTGACAACAGTTCAATTCTCTCAGATATAGAAATATACAGCCACAATATTTCTTTTTCCTTTTTCCGCGCCACGATTAAATTAACCCTCCTCACCAAATTCCTTAGTGAATCTCTCATGCACTTCAAGGTCCTTTTTGCTCACAGTCGGTCTCTGCCTTGCCAGCACTTTATCGAAATCCATCCTCGAAATAGGTGGCGGTAGAATCTGCTCAAAACATCAGCAATGAATAAAAATGGAAATTACCAAAATGAATATTAATTTTGAGGGGAAAACTTGATAAGTTAGAAATTTTAGTGAAAAAAGTCAAAGGGTTTTTACCACTAGAAATAATCGATAATGACGTTCGTAACACTTATAGTGGGAACTGAGTAAGGGAAGGTATGATCGTATGCTGATGTCCTAGTGTGCTGTGTGGGTAAATCTATATTGGCTCGATTTAAGGCCCTGTTTGGCACATAGGATTAGAATCCATGGATATTATTTTGGGAAGGCACACTCTTGAGATGCGCCCATATTCGTTTGAGTGAACTTTATTATGGTTCATCCCAAATGCATGATTCAATTAATATGGATGGAGATAGTTTGAAATCATAGATAATGAGCCACTTTCGGGATTCTAGTCCTGAGGATTGAGTCATAAAAAACACATCAAGACATACCGTTCCTTACCTAGGGAGTATAGCCCTATGGTAATCTTTCCTCTCCAAAAGTGAAGGGTCGTCGGTTAGATTCTTAAAGGAGTCGCAGCGGTTTGATTCCTAAAAGGGTTGCACAATAAAAGGACCAAGCCGCAGGGTTGACCAAATTTATGCAGAGAATAAAATCTAGGATTAGTTTCTCCATGAATTGGGCTAATATGCAAACATGCAACAAAACCAATGGATTTTGGGTGTGATGTGTCCATGCTGGTGTGATCTGTTATCAGTTGTTATTTTGGCCCCATATCAGTGTAATCTGTTATCAGGAGTTGTTGCCCATCCTATGATTATGATGTTCCTCTTCGTTATGATTGCTTATGTTATTAACAGATTGATGGATCTGGTTTAGTTTCGAGAGAGTGAGAGTAGGTGCCACGATGGATGTTTTATTGGGAAAAGAGGGAGTGGGCATAAAAGAAAAGAATCACATTTCCTTGTTTCCCTCCATATTTTCGCCATCTTCTACATCACTTTTTAAGAATTACACAACCAAAATATACGAGGTCATGCGGCATTGCTTGTTTGTACCTTGGAAGCGAGGCCTTTTGTAGCAAGATCCTGCATGGTGGTTTGAACAGCCCCAGGCTGCTTAGGTCCACAAGGCATCCACATACCGTCCTGGGTCTTAATGAAAAACATAGCATCCTGAGTTTTGCGAACAGGTTCAAACAGAACATCCTTGATCTGTCAATAGAAAAGCAAAACATTTAGCATTCCATAAAATCCATGACATCAACACATGGCACAGGACTAAAAACGGTAGGGCGGGTAGATGAGCATGCATGCAATCTGTAAAGGAAGAGGCTGTTTGGTTAACAGTGATAAGAAATGCAACATTTCTTGCATGGAACAACTGGTCCATGAAGCATTTATCGCTAATAACAAGCCCCTGATCCATTAATTGGATATTTGCAATTTTGTTCGCCTTCCAAATTTAATGCACCTTTTGTGTTTAGTTGCACAAAACAGGTGGAGATGCAACAATAGTTGCAAGCAAATCTGCTTGTGTAGCCCATGACAAGTGAAGCCTACGTGGCACCCATAAGAATTCCCATGGCCAGATTTCCCGAAGCAGCAACAAATGTAGCAAAAAAATATGCATTTCGCAACTCCATTTTCCATTCCAAGCTCAAGTTGTTGCTAACCAAACACAGGATATAATTTGGACCAGAAAAAAAAAGTAGGATATAAAGTTTTTTGCAACAAATGTATCATGCGATTCCATTTATAAGCAGACAAAAAGCCTCAAAATTATCCAAGTGCAGCATTCAAACAAGAAACTCCAGTGATTGTGTGCAAGAAAATAACAGGTTCAAGTCCCAAACTAGGTGTCCAACATACAAAATTGACCGACGGTCGTAATCTTTCAAGAATGATAATTATAATTAAATTCCAGAGTTTTAATCAAGGGATCTGATTTAATTAATTGATAAGACCAGAGTCATTTAAAACGTTCAACTTACACAAACAGCAATATCAGAACCAGAAAACCCATCTGTCTTCCGAGCCAACATCTCAAACTCATGTTCTGTCAAGTTATGAGGTGTGTCTCCCAAGTGTACCTGTATTAATCCAAGAGAAATGGCTAAATCTTAAACACATTACTTGACAAGAAACAAAGAGACTACAAAATCAAGTCCGGCGTCATGAATCAGCACACAAGGATTATTGGCAGTTTATGACATAATCCATTTGGGGGGGGGGGGGGACTATGCTGGAGGGCATTGGTCATATTCGTCTAAACTATTATAAATTTTATAATCCTAACCTTGGGGGTTGATATTTTCATATTTTGGAATTCCATTTCCTTGCATCTCTTTGAAAGCCATGTGGCCACGTATTTATATACAATGTTGCATTTCCTACAACATCATTCCACTTATGGAAGGGTTAGAACGTCCATTTTTCATATAAAACTTTTATATTTTGTAAAATTGCAATAAGAAATTTTATTAAAAAAGCCTCTATTATATATATAATTTTGCATACAAGCAATAAAATAAATCCTTAAAGAGCATCTAAAAGTTTTAAATTCCTTTTTTAGAGTAAACAAACATTTTTTGGTAGCGCATACAGAGCACATAACCAAGAACTAGCAAGAAGGATTACATAGAAGAAACATGTGCCGCTACCTTGAACATATGTTGTCTAGCTTTGAGATCTGGGAGCGGGATGTAAATGCGTTTGTCAAAGCGCCGTCTAATAGCCTGTATTTTACAATAACATCACTTATACCAGTTGTGACAGAACAAAAACTCATGGGAAATTTCAAAAGTCTAGCCAAATTCCAACGAAACCTGATCCAGAGCATATGGCGTATTTGTCGCAGCAAGAACAAGAACTTTCTGGTCATTGTTTCCTACACCCTAAAAATACACACACACAAAAAAAAAGATTGCATGTCCACAATATAGAAAAATACAAAACATGTTAACAATTAACATTTTAATAGAAAATAACAAACATAATCCAATGCCAATTATAAAACAACATGAGTACATGACTACAAACTGAACAGTATAAACACAGGTTAACAATCCATGCTTTGTACTTCTGGTTTCAGCAAGTTTCCAACAGTGGCTTTGGTCAAACAATGATTCTTGACATATGATAGCATAAAGGCTTCTAAAATCCAAATAAAATTATAAAAGAAAACTGATACTCTGATCCAGTTCTTAGTCCTGTGAGCATGCATGATCCATCATCATAAAGTAAATAATATAGCTATGGTTATGTTTAAATAAAGGTTTTTTTAGTTCTACCCCGCCCCCCCCACCCCCAAACATAGCTAATTACTTTCTAGCCCCCCAAAACTTGGTATTTACTTTTTACCCCCCAAAACTAATAAAATACATCATTTTACCCCCCTTTACGATTTCCGTCAGAAAAAAACCAGGTTAACTTCAGGTTTAACATTTCTCCATATATTTTAGGTTTATCATTTACCTAAAGACAACAAGAAAGAAGCCTTTACGACTTCCGTCAGAAAACCCCGTTAATTTTTGCTTTAACTTTTCTTTATAGAATTTATGTTTATCATTTACTTGAAGACAACAAGGCTGTAGAAGTTGTTTCTGCCGTTTTACTTGTGGGCTTCAGTAAATGATAAATCTAAAATCTATTGAGAAAAGTTAAAGCTAAAGATAACGGGGTTTTTCATGACAGAAATCGTAAAAGGGGTAAAAAGATGTATTTTATTAGTTTTGGGAGGTAAAAAGTAAATACCGGGGGCTAGAAAGTAATTAGTTATGTTGTGGGGGGGGGGCTAGAAGTAAAAAAAACCCTTAAATAAAATATAGGAAGAAAAGAAATTTTAGTTATTGACATCATCATTCCACTGGATATTTATATGTTTTGCAACTAATTTTGTACCTGCATTTGCACAAGGAGTTCAGTCTTAATCCTTCGAGAAGCTTCACTTTCATTGCCTTCTCCCCTTTGACCACACAAGGAATCTATTTCATCAATGAATATGATGGAAGGAGCATTTTCACGAGCCATTTGGAAAAGATTCGAAACTAGCTTTTCACTTTCGCCCATCCATTTTGAAACCAGATCTGATGAAGATATACTGCACAATAATTTTGGCATATTTCAATCAATTTAGATTTCCCAAATCATTTCATTCTTTACAACCAATGGTGAAAAGACAGCAAAGATGGTATGATTCTAAATGTCGAGAGCAACGGAAACAATGTCTGCATTACTGAAGATGCACAGATAGCTAGAAACAAAAATATGCTGGTAAGAATGTTTCTCCAGGTGCAATGCGTGCTTACATGATAGATTGCAAAGGTGCTTAGTAAATTTGTAAATGGTGCACACCTGCAATACAAAGTCCATGTATGCAAAGGATCCACATAGGCTGGTCCCTCGATAAGTTCATCAAAAGTTGTCCACTTAAATGTGGACATGACTTATGGAGGAATCCAGAGATAACTTACAGAGTTACAGGTTAATGAATAACTAAAAAGTAAGGATAAAGTAATTACAAAAAGTATCTGTTGATTACTTGATTAAGCACCATGACGCAGAATAAATAGCTTTATCGATCTCTTTCCAGAGCACGGATACAATTAGAATTAAATTCAAATTAAGGTGGCTACATCCACACCACCAACCAGCAGAAATTAATCGAGATCGTGAGCGAATGGTTAGTTAACAACTTGAGTGCTTCACCGCCTAGCAACCGAATAAGTCTGAGCTGACAGACATATCCCCAGTGATCCCAAAATTTTAAATCTCAACTGGTATGACCTCTATGTGTGAAAGAAAAAATAATAGTTGAGACACTAAATCTGGCACACAAAAAAATATCCTGAATGCACCCTTATATATGATATTCACATAGAATATATATATATAGCTAAATAAAGGAAAACCTCCCTTATATATGATATTCACGTAGAACATATATGACTAAGTGTATGTCAGTAGGTGCGTGCTTCAGTGACCTTCCTTAGTCCCCTTCCATGATTTCAACAATTAACTAAAGATAACTTAGAATCAAATCTGGAGAACAGATGCTTATCTTCCATTACGTTCAAGCCATCTTATTCAAGAGTGAGATCAAATATACTGAAGAGGGGAAAAAAAGACTTTCAAACACTAGTTGGTTCAACATTATAACAAACAATGAAAATAATAATGCAACATTCATTTAGCAATTCGCCCATCATATCTAAGAAATGCTCCTTCATAACAAAAGATGTAGCTTACGAGTGTAGAATGTGCTATGCTTGACTTTCGGGTATATTTATGCCTCAGATCTGCATGTAATTCCTTCTAACATAGCTATATATTTCCCTCTATACCTACTTCATTACTTACTCTCCTAGATTATGAGAGTTAACATGGAGGAAGAACTCAGTTGCTCTTTATTATTATGCCAAACCCACCCTTGCCCACAAACTCATGCTTTTCTAGAGTAGGAACATGGCTAATGAAGATAGGGCTAGCATTAAACCTATAGCTGGTCAGGAAAACATTGTCCAACATTTCCATGAAGTCTTATGCTTCATGAACACAGCAAATATGCCCGCAAGGAATGCAGAAGGGAAACGTTGAGGCACTAAATATTATAGCATAAAAAGGAAAATATATTCAATACACAAAGGCGGATGTGAATCAAGGAATAACAATCACAATCACACTAAACCATGAAGAAGAAGTAATCTATGGAACCATAATGTGGAAAATAATGAAAATTATTATATTGAAAAGTGAGCCCATGGAAGGAATTGCTCTATTTTTATTTTTTTATTGATTGTTGAAGATTTAGATAATACCCTTAGGAATGATAAAGAATAGTGGCACCAAATATTATATACTAGACGTACAAATGCTTGCATTCGTGTCACTAAGTTACCATTAAGTTTCAGTCTGAATATAATCTCAAGATAGCACAAAGATGCCCAAACAGAAAAGTAACCTGAAAAAGGTAGATTCTGCCTCTGTTGCAACAGCCTTAGCCAAATATGATTTTCCAGTTCCAGGTGGGCCATATAAGAGAAATGCTCTCCATGGTCTTCTCTTGCCTAACACATCAATATTGAAGGCATTACATGTTTGACCGTAATATTAGTTTTGCATGTAACTGGAGTTCATAATATAATTTGTTAGACAAATATTTGAAGGTGGGAAACTTGTAATACGGTGTCTACGTAGCTGTTATTACTTCTAACATACTATGTTGCTATTCATCTTAAGAAAAAATCATGACTCGTGACATAATAATATGACCAAGTCTCCAAAACCTTTTCTATAAAGATTAACTTGGCTGGTAATAGATTGATCCGAAACCCATCAGGCCTGATTAGATTAATCAGCAAATTAATTTTATGAGATTACATTCTTTGATTTAATTGCACTTTGAGGGTTGTCTGGTACCAGTTATACCGAAATGACAACAAAAAAAAAGAAAAAAGATGAAAGTTTCTTTTGAAGTAAGAGTATGATGTTACTGGTGCAATGATACAAGTGTTCGAGACCATTCGTAGTGATCATCGTTGTTTGTTCAATGTAACTAGGCAAGTTGATTTAATCATGATGCTCGCAATGGAGAGAACGACTTGTTCCTAGTAGGTCGAACAGGGTGTGCAAGTGTTGCATCCTTGCAAGTGTTGTCTGCCAAGTGGATGGAGAGAACAATATATCTCCTGGATGTTGGACTTCCTGGATTCAAGTCGATATAAAGATAACTAGAGTTGTGTCACATCCGATTGAGCATCTAGAGGTGATGGATTGGATCATAAATAGTCCGGTGACTCCGGTTTGGACATGGGAATTTGTGACTGGGCCATCTACAGGTATGGAAACCAATTGATAATTAATCGAGCTAGGGCTTGAGCAACGCACGCACGCACACACAACTTATGTGTGTGAGTGATAGAAGGGGCTAAAGAGAGTCTCTAGTGGTTGATGGTTCGTGCCTGCCCTTTATTGTGGTGATAACAAGAGAAGGGGATGAGAGATGAGAGTTCTGTTTCATATTGAATGCTTATCATGTTGTCCAATTCTCAACTTCTTTGGGATGTAGGTTGACCACATAAACACCAATTATTTTAGATGTCATTGCTATCTTGTGTACTTGGATGATAATGCGGGTATTGGTATCCCCAAAAGCGTTTCATATTCTCTTGTTTTAGCTTCACTTGTAAGGGACTCTTAGACAGGAGAAAGGTGTTTAGCACAAATTTTCATAGCTTCCATTAATTATGAACACCTTTCGCACAAGTGCGCGAGGATCTAATAAACTAGGACTACAGAAAATCATTTGAAAGGTTCTGATTGTCCACTATAGCCCATATGAGTTTATCCAGCCTCTATGCTACCCATGTGTAGACTATAAGTTTGCTTATTATCATCAAAATCTAGTCATTTTTACATAAAAACCACTGATTGATCATAAAAGTTCAAGCTTTAGGGTCATTTATAAACAGAAAAGGTCTAAAATTCATGTAAAGGAACGAATTCAAACCAGTGAAGAACTGCGGGAACTTAACCGGTAGTATCACGGCCTCCTGCAACGCTTGCTTCGCGCTTTCAAGCCCCGCAACATCGTTCCACTTCACATCTGGCTTCTCCCTTATGATTGCCGAATTTAGCCCGGCCCTAAGCTTTGCCTGCTCAGGATCTTCCCCATCGCCTCCCTCCCCATCCTTTGGCTTCGTTTTCGGCCTCGTTGCGACGGCGGCATCGCCATTCGCAGCGGGCCCAGGGCCGCCCTCGTCGAGCACAGCCCTAATTTCCTCGGCTCGGCGAAGATACTCGGTGAACTTTTGGGTGATGGCTTCCTTGATCTTAGGGTTTTTCTCGTACTTGAGATGGGTTTTGAAGTACTCGAGAGCGTTCATGTAGAGGGGAAACGCCTTGATGTAGTTCCCCGCATTGTCCTCTTGCACCGCTTGCTTCACGTACTCGATCGCCTGCTCCTTGAAGTTGCTGTACATCGCATGAAACCCTAACCCTAGATTTTGATGGAGCAGAGATTTGATCAATGGCTTGTTAAAAGAAAGGAAGAACTTTTGTGGTAAATTAATTGATGGAGATGAGATTGGAATCGATTTCGATCGAAATTTGGGAGGAGAGAGGGGGGTCGACGATTGATTAGACGAACAATGAAAGAGGAAAGAAGAAAGCGTGTAGGAGTCGTAGAATATTTGGTATTTCCAGTTAAGACCTGCAAAGTCCATATTTCTGAATATAGCCCCTGAATCTACTCAGATGCGTAGTTTGGTAAACATATGATTTCGAGGAGGGTTGGGTCGTTAGGAAACGCAATCTTGCAAATCCAAGGTTTAAAATTTTGCGAAACTCCGGTGCATTCCAAGCTTAAAAAGACTTCGGTTATAATTTTTAGAGCTGAGGCTCTAAACCCTACAATACCATGTTTCGAAAGCCAAAATGAAAACTAGCCACTTAAGGGCATGTTTGGTTGTTGATGATGCTTGATATCGGCAATCTCCCAGATCGTGACATGTGGCAGATGACGTGTCCCGGAGCTCAGAAGAAAAGGCCTACAGAGGCCGACCAGGCCATCCCTGTGCCCGACCCCCATGCACAAATTGGCTTCCTCGGCCTCCCAGCTCGCCTCCGAGCTATTACAGGACCAAGATGCCTCGGCTCTCCCGCTCGCCCCGAGCTCTCCCGCCGAGGCCATTTTCCTTAGTCTCATCGACCGACCAACAGTGCCATTCACAGGCGTAACCGCAGCTCCGCGAATCTTGCCATGCGCGAGATCTCCGCCGGCCACATCCCACGTTCCACGCCATTACGATCCCCATTAACGAGCCTGTCTCGCCATTAATGGGAAGATCCGCTTATTACACGGGCGTGACGTCGGGAGCGTAATGGCCGGCGTGATTCTCTCCTGCCCTTGCATGCTGCCGCCGCTATATAAACCCCTCTCCCAGAGGGATCAAGTAAGCCATTTTTTACTCCACTAAGCCGTTACTCTGCTCGGAACTTGTTACTGGCTTGATCGTCGGAGGGTCTTCGGTGGTACCAAACCATCCCGGGACTTCCTTGTAGGTACTCGGCGCAAATCTCCTCCAACTCATTGAGATCCATACATCGCAGGAGATCAAGCCCCAGATCAAATCCCGACCGTCAATCGCAGCTATCGGCAGATCAACGGGAGACAACATCTGAAGGAGACCGGAAACGCGTCTCCATCAGCTGGCGCCATCTGTGGGAACAAGTCCACAAAAACAAAAGTTTGTCTCCCGATCTCCAACCACATGGCGAGCGATCACCCTGAAGATCCAAGTACCAGCCGGCGCCTCCCCCTCAATGGAGGCGCGGATCATCCTCCGCCGAATGACCTCACCTCCTCCTTCGTTGGCCGCCGCCTTGCGGCCTCCAACAGTCGCGGGTCCCCCAAGTCGTCCCATTTAACCTCGAGGTCTCACATCAGAGAGCTTCGCCCCGAAACTCATCGCACCCATGTCTCTTACAAAGCGGTGACGGTTAGCTCGCCTGCTTCCAGGCATGACCAGCACTCCCTCCTTCGACGGGGTCACGCCCACGAGACTTACCAGAACAGCTCAGAGACGTCCTCGCCGGAGGATCTAAGGGGCCTCGCAGGAAGGAGCCGAGGCTCATAAAAAATCATGGGCGTGTCAGCAGGAGGTCCATCAAACCCCTGCGAGACTCCGCACCCCCCGCCGGCAGTAGAGGCCGACAGCCGCCTGATGAAGAAGGCCAGGGACCGCGAGCCGATCACTTTTGACAACGGGGACTTCCATAGAATACCTCTGCCACATAACTACCCTCTAGTGATCACTGCTCGGGTCTACCAATACGAGGTGCACAGAATATTGGTCGACTCGGGTAGCGCAGTGGATATCCTCTTCCACGACTGTTTTCTGCGCATGGGGCTCACCCCGGCAGACCTAAGGCCGACCTCGCACGTCCTTTCAGGGTTCACCAACCACTCCATCCCGGCCGAAGGGATGGTCACTCTGCAGTTTAACGTCGGGGAGGCCGGCCACACGCGAACATTGCCCGTGGAGTTCATCGTAGCAAGAATCCCATCGGCCTACAACATGCTCCTTGGACGCCCGACGCTGAACTTACTCCGGGCCCAGATATCAACCTATCACCTGGCAATGAAGTTCCCCCTCAATCAGGGTGGGATAGGTCGGGCCTATGGAGACCAACGAGTCGCAAAGGTATGCTTCACCGAGACATCTTTGCCCGAGCAACCGGCCGATGGAGCCGAGGTTGGGGACGACATCAAGGGCTCGCTGGACACCCGAGACGAGCAAAAAGATGTTCGAGTGACCTCGGTCGAACCACTGACCGAGGTGCCCCTGGAAAAGGGGGACGATGAAAATACCGTCCAAGTCGGATCACTTCTAACAGGAACTCAGCGGGAGGACCTGATCGGTTTCCTCAGGAAAAACTCCGACGTCTTCACCTGGGCGCCTGTGATTCGTATGTCAAAAATATTTAGTAAACCGCAATCAAGAACGGCGTCGCTTGGTAGCTAGCCGGTGTGTACGGGTCGGTCCACAGGGATTTTGTGAATTTCCTAATCACTCTTACGAGTTAATTCCGAACGGTGTGGACGGATTGATTAAATCTAAAAACTAAATCTATCTAGATCTAAATCTTGCTAGGGTTAGGTTTAGGGTAGGTTTGGAAATGTAAATAAATCTTACCGCTTTCTATACCCAAATTAAGATCTATGAGGTGTTATGGTAATTATTAATAAGGGGGATTAGAACCATTCGGGAAGGTGTTTCTTCCTCTAGGTTCTTGTCCTTCCTTTATCAATCCTTACCCTAACCTCCATGGAAAACACGCTCAATCGGGTCTTTATACTACGGTATCACCGCTATCTCGAGGGATAGGGTACCGTAGGGAGCGGTGTGTGCATGTATGCATGGAGTCCTATTGATTATATGTGATGGGCAAGAAAGGGATGAAAGATCTCATCTCTTAAAAGCCTTCCCCAAAGCTAACCCTAACAAGCGATGAGACTACTCGCTCATTAGGGAATTGAAGAACATGCTATCTATCTATCTAGGGCAATGAATTAAAGATCTAAACTAAGGCAATTAAATAAAACTACTTACTTTACAGATGGCTCTCTCCAAACATTTACACGTGGTTGTCAGATCTGAATAGATGAAATGAAAAGAGGTATCGATACTTTCCAAAAGAAATCTGAATTTTATTAATGGAAGGAGGCATGACCTAATACAAGAATTTGGGCTTCTATTTATAGGACATAGAAAATCCTAGGTTTACAATCGCCGTATGTATGCTTTTACAAAAATACCCCTAGGAAGACTAGTCAGCGCCGCCACACAATTAGGTAAAATTTTTAGCCTCTACGGGCCATACACGGCCGCGGAACCGCGGCCGCAGCCCTGGTTTGGCCGCGGTTCCGCGGCCAAAAGAAGAGTTTGAAGGCTGATTTCTCTTATGCTTGGTTTGGTTGACTTTATCTTCCCCTTTCTTTGGTTAGTTCTTCATAAGGTCTTCTATTTCTCTTCCAGATCTTCACAGTGAGTAATGTAGTGGACTTTAACTGTTGCTTCGTGACAAAGTCTTGAACCTTGCGCTGCCTTATGCTTTGTGAACTGATTTTCGTGTAGGCTTGATCAAGATTCCACCATTTATTGGTCGTAGTCTCATTTTGTATCATCTTTCTCATCAATTTCACTGTTTTTGCTCCAAGAACCTGTAACCTGTAACTAAGTAGCAGACATGGGTTAAAAGCACCTGTTTATTTGTAAAATGCATAAGAATTGGGAATATAATAATGCGATATTATGGTATGAACAAATACCCCCAAACTTATGTTTTGCTCGTCTTCGAGCAAACCTAGTTTTATTCTCAACAAAAACCTAACCTCACTTCGCAGGGAAACGCGATTGCACTGAGCTCATGCAATAAGCTGTTAAACCTCTAGGTGTCCCTAGTAGGAGGAGTGTTGTCTCCTGAGGGTTTTCTGCGGATACTACCCACAAAATCCTATCAATTTGGCTTATTGACTTTTATCCTCCAATTAGATTTTCTAACAAGAACTCTATTATCTTCGACTCGTAAATTATCCACCCATATTTTTCACGCTTCCCTATCATCTAACTTAAGATTATATATGTTCTGTAAACTTATTTAGCTTTCGGCATCTTTTAAGTTTTCCTTCTAGGGTTCTATCTTAATTTAGAAATTTTTATCATCTCTATTAAAGATACAAGTCCTATTCTTCATTCCTATCTCTTATCTAAATCCTAATCACATACCCCTACGTGTGTGTATATATCACCCCTACACTTGGAAATTCAAATCAAGCAATCATACTCTTGTCCGTCGTCCAAAGCACTTCTTAATTGGTGAATTTCAGATGAATTTCGCTCACACATCTTTCATGCGACCGTTAATACTTCTTGAGGTACCAACAACCGATTACAAGATGTGTTTGCACATTAAAGCGTAATTCCTAGTCTTACAACACCTAAGGCTTTAGCAGTGACTCTCAAACCAGTTGGTCTAAGGCACTAGGTGATGAAGCACCTTCGCTAAATATTTTTTCTATTTTTGCAGCCTTAAGTAATCACAAAAACCAGTGTTCATTTTTTTTATTATCTCTTTATTCACACTTGTATTTTTATTTTATTTTATTTTCTTCGTACTAAGGAGTTTAGACAAGAGCATTTCAAGGTCTCTTCTACTATTCCAAGTTTCAAGGTGCGTGTTTGTACAAATTTTTGTAGGGTATATATTTTCAGAATTTAGACTTAAGCTTAGGAATTATTTTTCAAAATTATACTTTAATAAAAATATCAATACTCTTCCTTTGTTTTAATTTAGCCCAAGAAGTCAACTCGAAATTTGCCTATTTCTAAATAAACTACAAAGACATATACTTTCTACCGTTAAATTTTAAGAAAGGATATTTTTAGGGTTTTTAATTTACTGAGTCTAAGATCTAGTTGTTCATAGCTAGTTAATCTTTTTGTCAAACTCAAGTCAATTATGGCCAAAATTGAATATATTAATTTTTATAATTTTTGAAATTTTTCAATTTTTTATGGGTTTTAAAATAATAAGTATGCAAATGCAAAAATATACACATGAATGCGAAGGAAGAAGGATTACCGAGTATACCCCCAAACTTAAACTTGACAGTGTCCTCACTGTCATGCTACACCAAGAGGGTCAAAATGTCGACACTTCCCTGTTTATTTATTTATAAAAAAAAATTTATTATTTTTTTTTGAAATTTTTTTTTGTTAATAGAAAAAGAAAACAAAAAACATATTTATACATATATACAACAAGGTCCTCCCCAAACTAAATAAGGCCTTACACAAGCCAAATGTTAGCACCAACCATTCAAAAATCTTATCGTGGTAATGGTAGAATTGGTGAAAGAATGGAGTGGAAAGAAAAGAAATGAGAAGCACAGGAGACCGTGTGGAGATAGAAACGGTATACGGTCTCAGTGGAGGAGGAGAATGGCGGAAAAGAGAAAGAAGTGTAATACGATCTTGAGTGTGTAAATCGAGTGAATAAGTTAGCGCAATATGTGATGACCGATGTGTTAAAAGTGATTGTGCTAATCTATCAACCCGTTGAGAAATGGGGTCAAATCCCTCAAGATTCGCAAGAAAACATGGGTACGTCGAACTTGGTAAACCCTCCATTGAAAATGGAAACGCGACGGAGTCTTGCGTGGTTGAAACGATAGGAAGGACGAAAGGGAGTGATTTAGAGATAGTCTTATTCTCACCTAAGTAATCTGTCTCGAACTCAAAGAATTCCATTAATGGTTCGAATTGACTGTAAGCAACCGAGTCTGATGGTTCAACTAACTCATCTGAAAATGTAAAGGACTCAAACTCGGGAGGTGAGTTTTCAACATCGTCCGAAAAAGTAAAACACTCGTAATCGTTATCGTCTGTGAGAACTGTGTCAGATTCAAAAAGAATTTTTTCAAGCTCACAGTCTTCAAGCGTGATATTTTGCGTGGTCAGAACGATGGAAAGGAGGGAGGGTGATTTAGTTAAAGGTTCAAGAGGATGAATTGGAAAATCCGACACATCAGACAAAAATGGTTCATCCTCAATACTCTCCTCAATACTCTCCTCATAATTCTCCTCAAAATTTAGCTTATCCATGCCATTATCATCAAAATCCAGACGCATATGAAGTTCGGGAGAAACATTTAATGATTCGGGATGATGAATTGGAGATAGAATTTCAGTCAAATTTACGGGTTCATCATCCAAAATATTCCCGGCGTCTATATCCTCAATCAAGTGAAAATCAATTTTTTCAGACACCTCATCAAAAGCATGGATATCAATCAATTCAGGTTCTAGATTGGAGGTGTAAAGTTTAAAAGGATTGGTGATGGTTTCACTCGAAAGGGACCCTTCACAATCTGGCAAATCAAGCACTACAAAGTCGCACAACTCATTAGACGTTCTATCTTCAACTGGTGAATCATTTGGAACACTTATTTGAAAACTGGAGTTGTGGAATTCAATTGGGTATGGGTAGCTTTGATTTGGAAGGGTGTAAAACTCACTCTCTCCTCTCAAATTCTCACTCTGTCCAACCGCCCCATTATACATTGGAATTGTTGGAGCTAGTTAAAAACTAGCTACCGGTTCATTAGGTCGTAATAGGGCGGTTATGGACGCATCCACATTCCTTAGCATTTGGTTTGTCGCTACCATATAGGCTTCTAACGACTATTCCAAACTAGACATGGGTTGTGAAGGGGTTTCGGTAAAAAATTCAAAATTGTTTGGATACGTGAAACTCCCAAATGGTTGTATCGAAGCAATATCTAGGGAAGGTGGGAAAGTCGGGTAGGACTGGTAGGAATTGGATGGTTGGACAGGAGTAGGATCAACATTTGGATAAAAAGGTGAATAGACTTGTTGATCCCTAGAACTGGATGTGTGGAGAGGAGTGAAAGATCGGCTACGAGATTGTTCAATGTGTTCAGCAATAGACATGGGTTTAGGAGGTACAATAGGACTCGAAAAAGTGGTATCAACATAAGAAGGTGGTGAAGGTTGAGATGGTTGATAAAAAGTGGATTGCAAAGTCGAACTGTTTCTCCTAGACGCTTCTATTCGATCTTTCAAAGAAATTTTGGGCATGAAAGGGTCGTCCTTAAATCGACCGAAACAATTCGCGTAAGAGGCAAAGTTAGGTTCAGGATACCAAAGTTCGGCAAGAGATTTATGAGGTGGGGTACCCATGATATAAAAAGGAGAAGAAGAAGAAGGTGGAGTGCAAGTGGGGTGTAAGGATTTCTTAGCGACAAAATTTTGCAAGTTTTTATAAAAAAATTTCCCTTTTTTTTTTCTTTTTCTCTTTATTTGGAACTGTTTGCAAAATTTTTTTTTTGATAAAGGGCTGAGACAAAAATGCAATCAACCAGAAATGTACAATCAGGCCTAGATCTAGGGTCACCTAGGTCAGCTAGACAGCTCCTAACTGTTCCAAAGAGCTAGAAATAGGACCTCAAACCGCCTCACCGCCAATTGCGGCCAGGTAAGTGCCAGGTGAGTGGGAGGCTCTCCACTACAAGTAGTGGCCCTAATTAAGTAACCACTCGCCTTAGACACACTTGCCTAGACACCGCAAAGTTAGGTTAGGTTCAACGGCCGATGCCTACGACTAGTCCTTTGTCCTATTGAGCGCGACGTCCTTAGGGCTGAGTCTAGTATTTTTTAATTAAATATGGTCAATGCAAATGCTTTATGTGATTTCTGGGGTCCTGGGAAGGGTGATGAAATCCCCACCCAATCTGAATTGGTCTCAAGCCCCTTAAAGTCCGAATAAAGATATGCAAAACAGAAAAAATCACTTGCAATCAATTTTTTTTTATTTTAAGCGCGGCGCAAAATCTCATCGTCTTCTCCTGCCCCTGCTTTACCCTCACGAACTGTTTGTGCTTGTTGTTCGGATCCATCACACCTTACCGAAGAGTGTCCTTACAATCCACCTGTTCAAGGACAAGATCAAGTCAATACTGCCTTTCAGCAACGACAAAGAAATGATCCTTACTCTTCGACTTACAATCCGGGTTGGAGGAGTCACCCAAATTTTGCTTGGAATCAAAATCAACAACTCCAAGGAAACAACAACTTTCAAAGGCCTCCTCCTCCACAACAACAAGCATCCCAACAAACTCAATACCAGCAACCTTTCCAACCACAACCTTATCCAAATCAAACGAACAATTTTGTTCAACCAAATGATGATAAGGTTATCCCGCTAGAAAAAAGTCTAGATGTGTTTCTCAAACAATCTACAGAATCTGCAGCAAGGTAGGAAAATTCCATCCAGTCTTTGGTGCACAATAATGCTTCATACGATCAAAGCATCAAATCTATTGAGGTACAAATTGCACAACTAACTGCTGTTGGAGATAGTGCCCTCAGAGTCAATTATTGGATCACAGGCACGTGATTGCAATGATTGAGGGGAGGACCTATCCCAGTAGGACAGTCTTACTCGAGATGATAGTATGCTATCTGGTTTATCTTTATCATCGTGTACTGCTTTAGGTGACCTTTCGAGTCGCTATTACACGTTGATAAAGCCCCTTGGATTCTTGCTTGACCACCAGCAGTATGAGGGCGATCATATAAGTGGGAGCTGGGGGTCTACAAGCACATCCTTAAAAGGTCCCTAGTCGTGGGAGATTCGAGACAGGGCATCGTTTCTCCAGAGTAGACTAGTGTATACAGTCGAGACCCCGACGAGGGGCGGTGGCCGGTCTCACAAGCCACTGGTGTCAGTTGGTTCACCTAAGATGTATACAGGTGCTCATTGGGTTATGAGTACACTGGACAGGACTCGCCGGGAACCTGCTAGTTGGGATATACCAGACGTCAGATAGCAGTTCCCAGGTGACATGTATACAGGTTAGTTCATCGACCTGGGATCGTCATTTGTCTCGTGTGAGTTCCCACTGTACTTTGATTACTACCCTACCACGGCTCAAAGGAGTCGTGCAAACAGGTTTTAGTTGGGTACAGTCCCGAGCCACATGGAGGCAGTGAGCGGATCTGCAGGGGTTCGTCTCTCCCGGTATTGGGGGTGAGGTCGTGCTGTGTCTAGGAGAGCCAGAACATGAAAAGTCCTTGGCCAAGGCAGGAGATTTGCTGGTAGGTATTCCAGTAGTATCTCAGGGTGTTCTGGGCTACACTCCGACACGACTTGTACCGCTTTTGGGGGTCTGACTTTTACCAACCCCCTAGGCCCGCCATGCGATGCTCATAGACGAACGGACCGGACTGTACGGATATTGTCACTGACAGGCTCAGTAGGGTGTCAGGATGAGTTCGCTCATCGACGTCCCTTTTGGTCAATACCTGGTGGCCCGTCACGTATTGGCTTATACCTCTGACGTGCTAGTGGTTAAATCCATAGCCACAGTATTGACGAGTCTTTAGAGTCCACCACACAGACAGTTACTCAAGTTTCGGGCGAAACGCTGTAGAGGCCGTATGGAGATATGGCAGGGTTCGATCAGATACGTGAGGTATTGCACGGATCGTGATCGGACGGATTTTACTAGTCGGCTTTGGCTTAAGCCGGATCCTAGTATTAGACAGTGTAGTTTTGTCTCTTTGCATTTGTGTTCAGTGGGAATACAAATGCGGGCATGTATTTGCAGTAGCGGGGTTTTCCTGTAATTTATTACGGGATCGGTTTTATGAAGTTGCCAGTTTGCATTCCGTTCCGGCCGGTTTTCCTTCATTCCTTCTCGGTCGGACTTTCTTATTGGAGAGTGTTAATTGCAAGTTCGCAATTAACATTTTGTGGAGGGTTTTCTTGCACTTGTGGATTATGATGAGACTTGCTTCATGATGATATTCCTTTCTTATCCTTTTGATGGCTTTTCACTTGATGGTTTGATTAGTGAAATGAGAGTGACCTTTTTTCTATATTGTTGATATATTCTTTTCTTGCATTTTTTCTCTCTCCAATCTCATTCTTGAGGAGAGAAGGCCGGCCACTATGGGGAGGGGAGAGATGAGAGGAAATTTCATGGTGTATGGAAATTATATCATCTCATTCTTGCTTGCTCCAAAAATCCAATAACCCTTCTCCAAAGTTCTTTCTTGTTTCCTCCACAAACCATGGCAACCTCATAAACCCCAAGAGACAAGCTTCTATACTATTTCTATAGCAAGCCTTGGACGCGTCGGCTAGCCAACTTCGCGCCCGAGTTGCCTCGGTCAAGAGGCGGGAGCCCGTAAAAGATTCCGGCTACGTGGTGCCCCTTTCCGACGAGCGAGGAGGTGACGGAGATTCCGCAAGAGATCGGAGTGGAGACGAAGACCGAAGGACACGGATCGCTTGGTATAACTTCTCTACTCTTTTCCTTTTTGCTAGCTAGCTAGGTTAATGGCCCGATCCGGGTAAAAAGTCCGCGGCGGTGCCGTTTTGCAAAGTTCGCAAAGTTTTTGTTTTCCGCGTTTCCGGCGTCGGATCGACGGCCGGGGCGCCCCCGCGGGCTTACAATGGTATCAGAGACACGCCGTTAACCTACCCTAGCTTGCTCTAGTATGTTTAGTGCTCGATCGAACGAAAATCCCCAAAAACCGTATTTTGGACACATGTGTTCTCTGTTAAAATTTTTTGAGCTCCTAAAATTTTTCAGGTTGTTTCAGAGACATGTACAACAGATTATAAGAATTCTGGGAAAATACGATCCACTCATTCCTTACTTCGACCGCGGAAGCGCGGCCAAACCCCTGCTTTGGCCGCGCTTGCGCGGCGGATAAGAGGAATTGTGGCACCATATTTTCCCAGTAAGCTTATAAGTTAGAAATAGGGTATTTGGGACATTTTCTTTGGGCCCAGATTTTCTGTAAGTGCTACAGTAGTGTGTGGGGCCCACTTTGATAAATTTGTTCGATCGGATATTTTAAACATGCTAGTTCACAGTTTTTACATTATATCTGCGACCGTGAATGTCACTTGATCGGTAAATCCCGCCTAACTGCTATAGCCCTAACTGCTATAGCCCGGTTAGACGGATTTGCGAATGTGATTTTCACGTTGATGTTCTGTGATTGTACTGTGTTGTTGCGGATCGGTCGTGGGGGATAGCCTGGTTGCAGTAGTAGTACAGTTTTGTTTTATATGTACTTTTGATATTGCGGGGCGAGCGTTTGACATGTGGACTGCCGTCACTGCCTGTTTGTATTATTATTTTGGGGCACGACCTGGTTGCGGCCGATGTACCCGTTGGATGTATATTTTACTTTCTGTACTAGGATTACCCCGCGGAGGGGTGCACGGATAGCCGGGTTCTAGAGGGCAACGAGCCCGCATCTCATGGCGTTGAGACGGAAGGGGCTTCACTCTAGGATTGGCAGGGCTATTCGCCGCACTCGTAGGGGGTACAGGCTGACCCAGGAGGGGTGCCCAAGTTACCGGATTCCGTGAAGTGCTGGGTGGTCCATTCACGTCGTTGAAGGGGGCTGCCTCGCTTCAGGTTTTGGCGGGTGACTTGCCGCGCCCGTAGGGGTCTAGGATTTTATTGCACAGGCTATCCACACGACCAGGGGAACGTCGGGTTTCAGCGGCTCTGTGAAACCCGGGGATCCCAGATATCTGTATTGATCTGTGTTGCTATACATTTCTGTGTTGCTTTTATCACGCCTTGAGCGAATACTATATATTGGTATATATTATAGTAGATGTTGTATATGTTTTGCATCCGCGCTAGTCCAGTCCCCGCTCTGTCATTAGTTAGCTAACCTAACGGGTGATGACGGGACCCAGTGGCGAATGCGGATGGCATATACGTACGTCAGTATATTTTCGTTCTTTATGGTGTGATCAATTGATGGGACTGCATTGATTCGGATCAATGCAAGTTAAACAAACCTAATCTGATGTTGTTGGAACACTTTTTCAAAAAGCTGTTATTGCAAGGGCGTTCTCTTTTGTTTTGCACAGTGGTATTCATTTAGAATATCCTGCTCCTCAGTCGACGAGGCAAGGGCCGAGATCCCTTCACCGGGAGTGACCCCTTGGACAAAAGTTTGCGTCAGGGCATTAACTTCACTATAGCCGATTACTTTTGCTTTGCACCGTGGTATTCAGTTGGAATATCCTGCACCTCATTCTACGGGGAAAGAGCCGAGATCCCTTCACCGGGAGTGACCTCTTTAGCAAAGATTTTCGTCACTATATTTTTATAAAGCTATCAGTTCCTTCAACGATATCAAGTTCATTACGTTAAAGGTTTTCGCCAGAAACCATTCGTAGCCCTCCGTCGTTTCATATGGATGGTCAATAGTATTCAAGCTGTGTATGTTGGCCAAAGTCAAGGCACAGTGTTTGGTAGCTGTTGGGTATCCATATGCAGCATAGATAGATGCGTTGGTTTGGGACAGTCGTACTGCCATTTTGGCCAAAGTCAAGGGTATGTACGGGTGGGTTCAAATTAACCAGGAAAATGACGGGTAGAACTTGACATGTGACTTATGATATGTTGGCCAAAGTCAAGGTCATAAGAGCATGGGGTAAAAATCCACATCGGGAGTTTCAAAAGTACTGAAACTTGCCAGATATGCGCATACCTTCTGGAGTGTGATAACGTGAGCGGATTCCGTCACGTTATCATGCGATGAGAGTTGGATCCCGATTCCCACTGATGAGTTGGTTTACTCCTCGGGTTATCCCGGCTAATTCTTCTTTCAGGTTTGGGGAAGAATTTGACGTTACAGTGGGAGGTTTCCAGATTAGATAAATTGGTAACCATTCTGATCTAGGTTAGAGTGCACGCTGAGTGTTTCTTCTCTCTCTCTTTGGCAGCGACCATTGACCCGACCCTAGACTATGACTCAGTGACCAAGTTGACCGAACCTTCTTAACACTGGCTTTTGGATTGTCAGAGTTGCAGACCCCTTTGCCACTCCTACTTTTACTCTTTTCTCCGGGACACCCCGTATTACTACGAACGTCCACTTCCATTGGACAAAACCATCGTATGGTTATATACGAACTCGAAGGACTTCGAGGATGGTTTCCGGTTCTGGAGAAAACGAATAGGACTATTCAGTTGTCTTTACCTTTTACCCTCTCTCAGGTTGTGAGTACTCCTTGGTTTAGGAGTAGTACACCTATTACGCAAATTGGATAGTCTTCTTCCAGACCCTAGGCTGGTGCCGACCGGTAGGGAATGAAGAAAGCCAATTAGCCTAAACGGTGTACAGAAGGTATTAAGTTCAGACAAAGCAAGAGATTAGTAAGAGGGCAAAGTAAATTGCGACTGCTATTCACGACCAAACCATGTACTTCTTTGTCAATCCTAAATCACCTATGAATTAAGTACATTCGGTTGTCTTTTATCCTCACCTTCTCTCGCATTGCGAGTGCTCCTCGGATTAGGACAGTACACCCATTATGCTTTTTGGATAGTCTTCTTCCAAACCATAGGCTGGTGCCGAACGGTAGGGAAGGAAGAAAACCATTTGGCCTAAAGTGGTGTACAGAAGGTAATGACTAAAGACATATAAAGGGATTTGGAGAGATGGCAAAGAGTTATGCGGTTATAGTTGTGAATCTGGATAATGGAAGAGGCATTACTAAGAATACCAGGATACCCCATCGAAACATCTCAATGTTTCAGTTCCACTGTGTGCTGTTAAAAGAAAACTGATTTCCCGATTAGACACTTACTCCAGGGTATGTATTTACCAGGTTGGATTCTCACATCTGTATGGTTTTACAGATGATGAGTGGGAGTAAGTTATTGGGAATTAGGTGACCATCCTCATTATATCGGGATTCGTTGTAATCGATGATATTTGAGGAAGTCACCTGGGTTGTTTGCCGGTCGGCAAATATTTGGTTTTGAATATCCGTTGTTATGCACCAATTTCAAATTGATATATCTGTACGTCTATTTTTATAGAGTGAGATATACCTTTCTGAAATTATGTCTATGACATTTACCTATACCAGTGGATGGTTAGGTAAGGAGCATTGAACAACGGTGTAATTCTTCTTAACCAAAAGTACAGTTTTCAACCTACGACACACAGTGAATGAGTCACCAGACTCAGGGGACTTATACAGAGTATTGTATATTGTCCAGTGTCCATTAGGACAGAGGGGTTGGTCCTCGTACTATATTCTGTTTACTTTTAACTTCTCTAGTTCTTAGACATGTGTTTCGTAGAAACACAGGGTCTAAGTTTTGAGGAGTTATAGGTATAAGAATAAAGTAGAGAACCAGATATTGCAAGTATCGGGATTCTTCAAGGTGATCGAAGATGTAGATACTTGTGAATGGTATTCAGTTGATAGTAATGATTAAGAGAACTAGCTTCTCTTTCAGGTTACTCATAATTGGAAGTACTTCTAAGTTGAGTAACGCTGATCGGCCTCTCTTCCATTTACTTGACATGCACTGGAGACAGCTGCATGATTTGAATCTAGTTCAATTAAATCAGTGCCTCTGTTTCTTGAATATAGAACAGTTCATATCTTGACATTGTTAAGATACGGGGAGTTGTCCGGCTTATGCCTAAAACCAGACTCTGGACAACTCAAGGCACGTTTCAGTAGTGGCTGTTTGTGGGTTGACCCGGGCTATGACGAGGGTTGACTTTCTACCATCTGGAAGATCAATAGTGATATTGTTCTTGACTCGCCACAGTTTTATCAAAAATGGATTTTTTCAGAAAACAGTAGTGGGAGTATGGTAGAACTGGAAGTGATTCCAGAACCACAAACGATTACTGAAGATTTGATAAAGAACCTAAAGATTCAATCTGGCTTGACATTCCATTGGCCACTCCGCAGATAAGGTGGGTAACCTCAGGCACCCGAGAGGTACTTCGGTATGCTCAAGGACGGTGGCAGGGAGGTTCTTGTTTACCCAGACTTGCCATTGCTGTTGTTCCAGGCTGCGAGACCCGGCGGGAGGATGAGTATAGCGTCGTTCTAAACTTGCTTTAGAAGCGTACGTGTATATGACTCTGCCAGAGGGTTGTCGTAGTCAGTGGGAGCAGCGGAAGCATTGGTGGATATCAGGCTTATTTCTATTTATAGACTTAAGCAGATATAACGGAGATAGATCATCTATATCTGATGTGACAGTCATAGGTTTGACTTCATCAGAATAGGGGATGGATCTGTTAAGAAGGTAGTAGGGTGTGATGTCCTGGTATTTGATGACATACACAGAGTAGGAAGTGATATTCCTATACTACGATCGGTTATACCTTGGTCGTCACACAATAGTTTCTCCACATAGGATTTGGATATTATATCAGACATTCTGGTTACTAGATCTATAGATTTAGATCTAGATTTGGGTGGTTTCCCAATCTGGGTACTTTGACAGCATTCTATGAGTATTTAGAATGGACGACTCCTGGCACGGTAGTGTACCTGCAGGTAATGGAGTCACCCTCTCTAAAGGTGTCTTACAGACTAAAGGGGAGAGGGACACGCATGATTGACAGATCACTTGCTTAGGCAACTGAGTCAATCATGAGATGTCAAGTACCACACCAGATGTTGTTCTTGCAGTAGGTGCAATAAGTTGATATTGATCCAATCCTGGAGAAACAGTCGGAAGCAGTTTTAGAACATAAGTTGATGTTCTAGGGAATTGATAACGGCAGCCTCCTTTACGAGACGGTTATCATTCCGGGCTTCCAAGGTGACCTGGATGGCAGAGTGGCTGTCAGAGTTATAGTTTTTCCTCCGACGAGGGGCAGTATTTTGGACAGGTGGTCCAGGAGGATACTGAGGGAAGGCATGGCGCAGGATACTGATTGAGTTCAGTTGTCGATACAGTCTAAGAAGTTTGGATTTGGAGTTCATTTATGAGCTAGGTCCCATCAGACATCCAGACATTCTAAGACAGGTATTGCTCATTTCGGGAGATGGATTTCTCTGCGAACATGAGATATAGAGAGACATAGAAAGAAACATCAAAGCGGATCTACTCACTGAGGCTATTCCTCGAATGCAATAGTTTCGCAAACGAGCTTTGTGAGACTGACTAGTAGAGGAGTTGGGTGTTCGGTATCACACGGGCTGTGAGTATGCGACATCGCAATAATTAGCCTTGAGTGCAAGTGGGAGATTGTTGGAGATAGTGCCCTCAGAGTCAATTATTGGATCACAGGCACGTGATTGCAATGATTGAGGGGAGGACCTGTCCCAGTAGGACAGTCTTACTCGAGATGATAGTATGCTATCTGGTTTATCTTTATCATCGTGTACTGCTTTAGGTGACCTTTCGAGTCGCTATTACACGTTGATAAAGCCCCTTGGATTCTTGCTTGACCACCAGCAGTATGAGGGCGATCATATAAGTGGGAGCTGGGGGTCTACAAGCACATCCTTAAAAGGTCCCTAGTCGTGGGAGATTGGAGACAGGGCATCGTTTCTCCAGAGTAGACTAGTGTATACAGTCGAGACCCCGACGAGGGGCGGTGGCCGGTCTCACAAGCCACTGGTGTCAGTTGGTTCACCTAAGATGTATACAGGTGCTCATTGGGTTATGAGTACACTGGACAGGACTCGCCGGGAACCTGCTAGTTGGGATATACCAGACGTCAGATAGCAGTTCCCAGGTGACATGTGTACAGGTTAGTTCATCGACCTGGGATCGTCATTTGTCTCGTGTGAGTTCCCACTGTACTTTGATTACTACCCTACCACGGCTCAAAGGAGTCGTGCAAACAGGTTTTAGTTGGGTACAGTCCCGAGCCACATGGAGGCAGTGAGCGGATCTGCAGGGGTTCGTCTCTCCCGGTATTGGGGGTGAGGTCGTGCTGTGTCTAGGAGAGCCAGAACATGAAAAGTCCTTGGCCAAGGCAGGAGATTTGCTGGTAGGTATTCCAGTAGTATCTCAGGGTGTTCTGGGCTACACTCCGACACGACTTGTACCGCTTTTGGGGGTCTGACTTTTACCAACCCCCTAGGCCCGCCATGCGATGCTCATAGACGAACGGACCGGACTGTACGGATATTGTCACTGACAGGCTCAGTAGGGTGTCAGGATGAGTTCGCTCATCGACGTCCCTTTTGGTCAATACCTGGTGGCCCGTCACGTATTGGCTTATACCTCTGACGTGCTAGTGGTTAAATCCATAGCCACAGTATTGACGAGTCTTTAGAGTCCACCACACAGACAGTTACTCAAGTTTCGGGCGAAACGCTGTAGAGGCCGTATGGAGATATGGCAGGGTTCGATCAGATACGTGAGGTATTGCACGGATCGTGATCGGACGGATTTTACTAGTCGGCTTTGGCTTAAGCCGGATCCTAGTATTAGACAGTGTAGTTTTGTCTCTTTGCATTTGTGTTCAGTGGGAATACAAATGCGGGCATGTATTTGCAGTAGCGGGGTTTTCCTGTAATTTATTACGGGATCGGTTTTATGAAGTTGCCAGTTTGCATTCCGTTCCGGCCGGTTTTCCTTCATTCCTTCTCGGTCGGACTTTCTTATTGGAGAGTGTTAATTGCAAGTTCGCAATTAACATTTTGTGGAGGGTTTTCTTGCACTTGTGGATTATGATGAGACTTGCTTCATGATGATATTCCTTTCTTATCCTTTTGATGGCTTTTCACTTGATGGTTTGATTAGTGAAATGAGAGTGACCTTTTTTCTATATTGCTTGATATATTCTTTTCTTGCATTTTTTCTCTCTCCAATCTCATTCTTGAGGAGAGAGGGCGGCCACTATGGGGAGGGGAGAGATGAGAGGAAATTTCATGGTGTATGGAAATTATATCATCTCATTCTTGCTTGCTCCAAAAATCCAATAACCTTCTCCAAAGTTCTTTCTTGTTTCCTCACAAACCATGGCAACCTCATAAACCCCAAGAGACAAGCTTCTACACTATTTCTATAGCAAGCCTTGGACGCGTCGGCTAGCCAACTTCGCGCCCGAGTTGCCTCGGTCAAGAGGCGGGAGCCCGTAAAAGATTCCGGCTACGTGGTGCCCCTTTCCGACGAGGCGAGGAGGTGACGGAGATTCCGCAAGAGATCGGAGTGGAGACGAAGACCGAAGGACACGGATCGCTTGGTATAACTTCTCTACTCTTTTCCTTTTTGCTAGCTAGCTAGGTTAATGGCCCGATCCGGGTAAAAAGTCCGCGGCGGGTGCCGTTTTGCAAAGTTCGCAAAGGTTTTGTTTTCCGCGTTTCCGGCGTCGGATCGACGGCCGGGGCGCCCCCGCGGGCTTACAACTGCTGCGTTGAGCGAGAGAGAAAAGAGAAAGCTTCCATCTCAACCATTGCCAAATCCCGGTCACACACACAACACATATGAATATCACAATCATAATGTAAATGCGGTGACCACGTTGAGATCTGGAAGAGTGTTGCAAAATAATGTGGGTATTAGTGATGACACCCCCGCCGGTGGTTCTCCATCTTCTCTTTCTTCTCCTTCTTCTCCATCTTCTTCTTCTTCATCATCTTCATCTTCTTCGTTAGAGCCTATTCTCCATTCTTCAAAAGGCTCTTCTTCTTCTAATCCGAACGGACCCACTCCTCACTTCACGAACACACCCACACTGGGATCCGTTCCAACTCCACATTCTACTCCACAGACATTGGACTCAACAGATTTTCAAAATGCTCCATTTCCGAACAGGTTGAGTCCCAATAAACCAACTCCACAAATGGAGAAGATTGTGAAGTTATTTAAACAGGTTAGCATAAATATACCTCTCTTGGATGCAATCCAACAAGTCCTTTTGTACGCAAAAATCTTAAAGGGATTATGCTCCTCGAAGAGAAAATCTCAAATACCCAAGAAAGTGCTAGTGGCTAGTGCAGTAAGCAATATTATTAACCAACCTCAACCCTTACCCCAAAAACGAAAGGACCCCGGCTGTCCTACGATTTCAATAACAATTAGGGATAAGAAAATCAATCGAGCACTTTTAGATCTTGGGTTTAGTATTAACCTGCTTCCCTACTCCGTATACGAGCAATTAGGGGTTGGAGAGTTGAAACCCACTCGTTGTACTCTCCAAATGACTGATCGATCAATCACCCATCCTAGAGGTGAGCTAGAGGATGTGTTGATCAAAGTTGGGGACTTCATATTCCCCGTTGATTTTATTGTTATGGACACACAACCTGTTGCTAACCCACGGAACCAAATTCCGGTGATACTCGGTCGACCACTTTTGACCACTTCCAATGCCGTAATAAATTGTCGCAATGGCTCCATGACTTTATCCTTCGGAAAGACATCTAGTGAGTTCAATATTTACAAGTTAGGAAGTCTGCCCCCCATACCTAAAACTAGTACACGAGAAGTTTGCTCTATTCATGAAATCACGCAGGAGGACTGCGAGCTTGAAAGATTTCTGTTTGATGAAAACAGTTTTGACGCTACTAGTGTGTCCCTCCTTGAATCTACCACAGTTGACACAACCAATATTGATTATGAATGTTTCACTTTTCCGGATGATTTTGACAACTCACCGCCCGAATATGAGTCTTTTGAATTTTTGGATGAGTTAGTTGAACCATCCGAATCGGTTGTTTGCAGTGATTTCGAACCTGTGTTGGAGTCCTTTGAGTTCGAGGTAGATTTCCCAATTTTGCCTATGATTGTTTCGCCTTCGAAACTCGAACTCACGCCCTTACTGTCTCACCTTAAATATGCTTACATAGGTGAAAATGAGACCTTCCCTGTTATCATATCGGCCTTTCTAGCCCTCGAGCAAGAGAAAGCCCTTTTAATGGTCTTACAAGATAAGCGGCAAGCTTTCGGCTGGACTATGGCGGACATCGAGGAGATTAGTTCCCTCATAATTGAATATCATATGCATATGATGGATGATGCCAAGTCGATAAAGGATCCACAGAAATATCTTGGGGATAGTGTGGATAGTCAACCTCCTCCTTTAGAAGTTGAACCACCCCCTTTTCTTTTAATAAGCTACGAGAATGCCAATATTCCACTGATTGCTGATCATTCACATTCTCGTTTTGATTCATCACCACCTCCTCTCTATTCACTTCCACACTTTCCATACCACTACTTCTATCTTCCCCAATTCTTTTTGGATCGGTACAACATGTTCTTCCACCAACCGATACTCTTTACAGATAAATTTTTCGACTGGTTGGTGTTGACGTTTGGTCTTTGCAAAGTTTGGCAATGACGTCTAACATTGTTTCAATGAAGTTTGGGGGGCCTTTCTGTATATATATTTTTGTTTTTCTTTTAACAATAAAAAAAAAGATAATAAAAAACAAAAATTATAAATAAATAAATAGGGGAGTGCCGACATTTTGACCCTCTTGGTGTAGCATGACGGTGAGGACACTGTCAAGTTTAAGTTTGGGGGTATGCTCGGTAAGCCTTCTTCCTTCGCATTCATGTATACATTTTTTGCATTTACATACTTATTTTAAAACCCATAAAAAATTGAAATTTTTTGAAAATTATAAAAATTAAAGTATTTAATTTTGGCCATAATTGACTTGAGTCTGACAAAAAGGTTAACTAGCTAGGAACAACTAGATCCTAGACTTAGTAAACTAAAAACCCTAAAAATAACCTTTCTTAAAGTTTAACGGTAGAAAGTATATGTCTTTGTAGGCAAATTTTGAGTTCACTTCTTGGGCTAAGTTAAAACAAAGGAAGAGTATTGATATTTTTATTAAAATATAAGTTTGAAAAATAATTCTTAGCTTAAATCTAAATTCTGAAAATATATACCCTACAACTTGCACAAACACGCGCCTTGAAACTTGGAATAGTAGAAGAGACCTTGAAATGCTCTTGTCTAAAGTCCTTAGTACGAAGAGAAAAAAAATTCAAGTGTGAATAATGAGATAATAAAAAAATAAACACTGGTTTTTGTGATTACTTAAGGCTGCAAAAATAGAAAAATATTTAGCAAGGGTGCTTCATCACCCAGTGCCTTAGACTAACTGGTTTGGGAGTCACTGCTAAAGCCTTAGGTGTTACAAAACTAGGAATTACGCTTTAATGTGCAAACACATCTTGTAATCAGTTGTTGGTACCTCAAGAAGTATTAACGGTCGCATGAAGAATGTGTGAGCGAAATTCATCTGAAAATTCACCTATTAAGAAGTGCTTTGGACGACGGACAAGAGTATAATTGCTTGATTTGAATTTCCAAGTGTAGGGGTGATATATACACACACGTAGGGGTATGTGATTGGGGTTTAGATAAGAGATAGAAATGAAGAATAGGACTTTTATCTTTAATAGAGATGATAAAAATTCCTAAGTTGAGATGAAACCTTAGAAGGAAAACTTAAGAGATGCCAAAAGCTAAGTAAATTCACAGAACATATATAATCTTAAGTTAAATGATAAGGAAGCGTGAAGAATACGGGTGGATGATTTATGAGTCGAAGATAATCGAGTTTTTGTTGGAAAACCTAATTGAAGAATAAAAGTCAATGGGCCTAATTGATAGGATTTTGTGGGTAGTATCCGCTGAAAAGCCTCAGGAGACAACACTCCTCCTACTAGGGACACCTAGAAGTTTAACGGCTTGTTGCACATGCTCAGTGCAATCCCGTTTCCCTACGATTGTAAGGTTAGGATTTTGTCGAGAATAAAACTAGGTTTGCTCGAGGACGAGCAAAAGATAAGTTTGGGGGTATTTGTTCATATCATAATATTTCATTATTATATTCCCTATGCCTAGTTATTTTACAAATAAACATGTGCTTTTGACCCATGTCTGCTACTTAGTTGCAGGTTACAGATTCTCGGGACAAAAACAGTGAAAAAGACAAAAGACGATACAAAAGTGAGACTTCGACCAACAAACAGAGAATCTTGATAAAGCCTACACAAAGATCAGTTCACAAGTACAAGGCAGTGCAAGGTTCAAGACTTCGTCACGAAGCAACGACAAAAGTCCACTACAATGTTCACTGGAAAGATCTGGAAGAAACCTAGAAACCAACCTGAGGAAAGAACCATAGAAACAAGAAGACAAAGTCAACCAGGAGCAGTACAGAAAAACTAATGCATCAAGACTGTAGGGTTCCTAGGCACCCTAATGAGGTCACACAAGGCATCGAACATGCCAATTTCAAAAATTCTAGGTGCCGAGAGACCCGACTACGGATCGTTTGCTAGAAATCTAGGCGAAAGACAATCTAGTTAACAACTTAACTAATGGGATATCGGAAATACAACCTTTGTAGATCCGGTGCTCCACCTCCATAGCTCCGCAACAGAGTCGTCTCCGCTGTCCAAAAGGAATCCGGGCTCTAGAGTCGGCTTCGTCGGAGAAAAAGCGAGCTAGGTCGTCGATGTCCATGCCGAAGATGATCTACGTCGAGGCATCGCTAAATCAAGCTCCACCTTCATCAAGTCTTGAAAACTTGTGAAGGAAACACACTCTACTACTTGGCAAGAGGTAGAGGATGAAGAAATAGGAAGTGGGTAGACTTTAGTTTTGGATTTCTCACTCTTTTCCAACAATCACCATTGATGGAGCTTGGTTTTCTTCAAAGAAGAATAAGAAGAAGAAGAAGAAATGTTATTATGATAAGAATAAATAAAAAATGAGAAAAGAAATTCATTCTTATCATAATTGAACCATAGTTAGGTGTAAAGAATCAATCATGGTTTAGTGGAATGGTTAGGTTAAGCATGAGACAAAAATGGTTACAAGGTCAAAGACTTCATGAAGCTTCATGAAGCATTTAAAGAAAGCCACCATTTTCTCATGCTCTTTTTCTTTTCCAAAAAGAATAAATGTATATATAAATTAATAAGAAAAACAAAACCCTAATTATCCACTTAGCCATGGTTTAATTCTTTACACTTAACCAAAATGTATGTATCATCAAACATGATACAATCTAGTGCACAAAATCATATCGCATATGTAATGCACACATCCGAGTGAGAAAATCCATCTTAAAGTGAACCGATACTAGTTAATGCAAAGTAATATATCAAATATATAATTATGCATTAAATCATTAAATCAACATTTGATTCAATGATCCGGTCATGTCGCACAAAACCGACAGGTATCATTAGTAACAACTTATCGAATCAACACTTGATCCGATAACCCGGCTATATCGCATATAACCGATCAATGTCACATCGCGAGAATCGAATACAGTATCAGATACTGGTATTATTCTCGGTCCCGCACATATCTCATATGCGCTCCTATTTCGTTTCGCTTGAGCCAGGAAACCTCTGTGTAGGACTCTAAAGACTCGTCAATACGCCGGCAGCAGGTGATGATCATATCAAACACCCACAAGCCGCAAGCGGTCTGCTAAACGTAACGGCCACCCGGGTATTGAGCGATCTAAAGATCGACGAGCAAGCCCGCTCACACTCCAGTGAATCCAACTAGTAACACTACCGTACAGTCCGGTCTGATCGTCTGATATGTAGCATATCTCATCTAGGGGTGGTAAACGTCAGACCCCAATAGCTCGATAAGTCGTGTCGATATGAGGTCTATAACAATTCGAGAAACTACTGGTAACACTTACCAGTAAATCTCAGCAACCCTGGCCAGGGATTTCCTGTTATAGCCAATCGAACACAGCGCAACATCAACTCCCTATACCGGGAGAGACGAATCCCCTCCTATCGCTCATTGCCTCCATGTGACTCGGGACTGTACCCAAAAACCACCGTTTTGCACGCCCTCTTGGACGTGGTAAGATGGAAATCAAAGCACAGTGGGAACCACACAAGACTCTATGACGATCTCGGGTCAACAGACTACTCTGTACCAGTGTCACCAGAGAACTGCCATCTGACGTGAGGTATAATACCATCTGGGAGTTCTCGGCGAGTCCGTCCAGTGTACCCAGTCTCCACTGAGCACCCGTATATCATCTCTGATGTCAAACACCAATGGATATGGGATCATCCATCGCCCATCTACATGGGTCGAGAAGGTACACGCTAGTCTACTCTGGTATATCGATGCCCCGTCTCGATACACCCACGACTAGGGACTTTGAAGGATGTACTTATGGACTACCATGTCCCCACTAGTATAATCCGCATCATAGTCCAGGTAGTCAAGCACACATCCTAAGGGCTTTACCAACATGTAACAGAGAGACAATCAGTATACACGTTAAGGTAAAGAGCAACCAGATAGCATACTATCATGTCGAGCAAGAAAGTCCTCCCTATATATGTCCCAGCATCCACTACAATATACATCCTATGTACAGTAATGGCCTCTAGGGCATACATATAACTAACAAAGACCACTCTTTGGCCTCGGAACCGCGGCCAAAGCATGCTTTTGGCCGCAGAACCGCGGACGGGTTATCCCCGTGTCGGCGCGAAATTTTATGGCGGTGCGCGGATTGTTGACTAGGTCTTTTCTTAGGGGTATTTTTGTAAAAGCAGATATGCGAGTCAATTGTAACCCTAGGGTTCCTATCCTCTATAAATAGGAACTCTAAATCTTGTATGAGGTTATGCCTCTTTTCACTTCATAAATTCAGATTTGTACTGTGTTGATGTTTGGAGAGAGCCATCAATAAAAATTAGTAAGTTCTTTTATTTCTTTGCCTTAGTTTACTTTTAATTTAGAATGTCTTTTAATCCCCTAATGAGCGAGTAGTCTCCTCGCTTGTTAGGGTTAGCTTTAGAGAAAGGTTTGAGAGATGAAATCTCTCACCCCTTTCTTGCCCCATCACACATAATAATTAGAACTCCATGCATACACGCACACACCGCTTCCTGCGGCACCTTACCCCTCGAGGTAACGGTGATACCGTAGTATAAAGGACCGGTTGTGTATATTTTCCATGGAGGTTAGGGTAAGGATCGATAAAGGAAGGACAAGAACCTAGAGGAAGAAACACCTTTTCTTCCCGATGGTACTAATCCCTTTTATTGATAATTACCATAACACCTAATAGATCTAAAAATAGGGCATTGAAAGCGGTGAGGAAACCTTCAATCTCCCAACTTACCCTAGACCTAACCATAGCAAGACTTAGATTTAGATAATCTTAATATAAATCAATTTAGGTTTTAGAAATAATCAATCCGACACCCATCGGAATTAACTCGTTAGAGCGATTAGGAAAACACAAAATCCCTGTGGACCGACCCGTACTCACCAGCTAGCTACCAAGCGACGCCGTTCTTGATTGCGGTTTAGAAATATTTTTTACACACGAATCAAATGGTGCCGTTGTCGGAGATCGAACCCGGGTCACCCGCGTAACAGGCGGGAATACTCACCACTATACTACCAAGCGACGTCGTTGTAGTATAGTGGTGAGTATTCCCGCCTGTCACGCGGGTGACCCGGGTTCGATCCCCGGCAACGGCGCCATTTGATTCGTATGTCAAAAATATTTAGTAAACAGCAATCAAGAACGGCGTTGCTTGGTAGCTAGCCGATGAGTACGGGTCGGTCCACAGGGATTTTTTGAATTTCCTAATCGCTCTTACGAGTTAATTCCGAACGGTGTGAACGGATTGATTAAATCTAAAAACTAAATCTATCTAGGTCTAAATCTTGCTAAGGTTAGGTTTAGGGTAGGTTTGGAAATGTAAATAAATCTCACCGCTTTCTACACCCAAATTAAGATCTATGAGGTGTTATGGTAATTATTAATAAAGGGGATTAGAACCATTCGGGAAGGTGTTTCTTCCTCTAGGTTCTTGTCCTTCCTTTATCAATCCTTACCCTAACCTCCATGGAAAACACGCTCAACCGGGCCTTTATACTACGGTATCACCGCTATCTCGAGGGATAGGGTGTCGTAGGGAGCGGTGTGTGCATGTATGCATGGAGTCCTATTGATTATATGTGATGGGTAAGAAAGGGATGAGAGATCTCATCTCTCAAAAGCCTTCCCCAAAACTAACCCTAACAAGCGAGGAGACTACTCGCTCATTAGGGAATTGAAGAACATGCTATCTATTTATCTAGGGTAAGCAATTAAAGATCTAAACTAAGGCAATTAAATAAAACTATTTACTTTACAGATGGCTCTCTCCAAACATTTACACAGGATTGTCAGATCTGAATAGATGAAATGAAAAGAGGCATTGATGCTCTCCAAAAGAAATCTGAATTTTATTAATGAAAGGAGGCATGACCTAATACAAGAATTTGGGCTTCTATTTATAGGACATAGAAAACCATAGGTTTACAATCGCCACATGTATGCTTTTACAAAAATACCTCTAGAAAGATTAGTCAGCGCCGCCACACAATTAGGTAAATTTTTTAGCCTCTACGGGCTATACACGGCCGCGGAACCGCGGCCGCAGCCCTGGTTTGGCCGTGGTTCCGCGGCCAAAAGAAGAGTTTGAAGGCTGATTTCTCTTATGCTTGGTCTGGTTGACTTTATCTTCCCCTTTCTTTGGTTAGTTCTTCGTAAGGTCTTCTATTTCTCTTCCAGATCTTCACAGTGAGTAATGTAGTGGACTTTAACCGTTGCTTCGTGACGAAGTCTTGAACCTTGCGCTGCCTTATGCTTTGTGAACTGATCTTCGTATAGGCTTGATCAAGATTCCACCATTTATTGGTCGTAGTCTCACTTTGTATCATCTTTCTCATCAATTTCATTGTTTTTGCTCTAAGAACCTGTAATCTGTAACTAAGTAGCAGACATGGGTCAAAAGCACCTGTTTATTTGTAAAATGCATAAGAATGGGGAATATAATAATGCGATATTATGGTATAAACAGCCTGCTGACATGCCTGGGATCGACCCCAAGATCATTTCTCACAAGCTCGGGGTTGACCCCTACGGCCCGCCCCGTCAGGCAGAAGAAGCAAAGCTTCGCCCCGGTCAAACAGAAGGCTATCGAAGACGAAGTTGATCGACTTCTCGCCGCCAACTTCATTCGGAATGTATCCTACTCGGAGTGGCTGACGAATGTAGTTCTAGTCAAGAAGTTAAGCGGGAAGTGGTGCATGTGCGTCGACTTCACCGACCTCAATAAGGCCTGCCCTAAGGACAACTACCCCCTCCCTCGGATAGATCAGCTCGTCGACAGCTCGGCCGGCCATGAGCTGTTGAGTTTCATGGATGCTTTCTCTGGCTACAATCAGATCCGTATGAATCCGATAGACGAAAATCTTACCGCATTCACTATGGACCGAGGGGTATATTGCTACAAGGTGATGCCCTTCGGCCTCAAGAACGCCGAAGCTACGTACCAACGGTTGGTCAACCGCATGTTCAAGCAGCAGATCGGCAGGAATATGGAAGTCTACGTCGACGACATGCTTGTCAAGTCCATTTCGTCGGCCGACCACGCCAAGGACCTGGGCGAGGCCTTCGAAGTGCTCTGCAAGTTCAAAATGAAGCCAAACCATGCCAAATGCGAATTCGGAGTCACTGAGGGAAAGTTCCTCGGTTTCATGGTCACTCACCGTGGAATCGAAGCTAACCCAGAGAAAATCGACGCTATCCTCAACATGGCCGCGCCCAAGTCCAACGTGGATCATGCGGCTCACGGGGCGAGTGGCCGCTCTGAGCCGTTTTATGTCAAGGTCGGGGGAGAAGTGCATCCCGTTTTTCAAAGCTCTGAGTAAGATCTCGAGGTTCGAGTGGTGGGAGGAGTGCCAGATCGCTTTCGACCAATTGAAGAGGCACTTCGCGACCCCACTACTGCTCACCCGACCAGTCGAAAGAGACAAGATGTCGCTGTATTTGGCGGTATCCGACCAAGCAGCGGGCTCGGTGCTCGTCCGAGAGTTCGATGGAGTGCAGAAGCTGGTGTAATATGTGAGCCACGTCTTCAAGGACGCAGAAATGAAGTATCCAGCCATAGAAAAGATTGTCTTGGCCCTCGTGGTGACCTCAAGGAAGCTACGACACTACTTCCAGGCACACACCATCCTCATCCTCACCGAGCGCCCGTTGGGGGCTATCCTCGCATCACCGGAATTCTCGGGCCACTTAGAGAAGTGGAGATGGGAGCTATCTCAGTTCGACATAAAATATCGCCCGAGGCAGGCCATTAAAGCGCAGGCCCTGGTTGATTTCATCGTTGAATGCACCATCCCGGCAAAGAACCGGAATCCGCGCCAGCCCTCGCAGCCCGACACCCCATCGTGGAGAGGCCCGGCTCAGTCCCTGAATGGGTCATTTACGTCGACGGGTCTTCAACCGAGGAAGGCTGTAGAGCCGGCCTCATCATCCGAGGCCCGAACAAGGTAGAAATGGAGTACTCTCTGAAGCTCGGATTCAAGGCCTCAAACAACGCAGCACTGGCTGGACTGCGTATGGCTTCCGGGCTGGGGCTGAAGACAATTCGAATCCGCAGCGACTCAGCCTTAGCCATCGGCCAAGTGGCCGGCCGCTTCGAGGATCGGGAACCCCTGATGATGAAGTACCTCGACGAAGTAAGGAAGCTTTGGAAAAACTTTGATGAAGTCCAGGTGGAGCAAATACCCAGGCAGCTCAATGCCCAAGCCGACGCTCTGAGCAAGCCGGCTTCGTCCTACTCGGCCAACAACAAGCGGTCTATCCCCTTCGAGACCTTGCCCCAGCCCAGAGTGGAGGACGGAGCGACGATACTCCGTATATATACGGCGCGGGAAGACAACCAAGACTGGAGGAAGCCCCTCGTAGAGTTCCTAAGAGACGGCACGCTCCCAAATGATTGGGAAGCAGCCCGCCGTCTCCGGGCCAAAGCCCGTCACTTCATCTGGAGCAATGTAAACCTTTACAAGAAATCCTTCACCCAGCCCCTGCTCCGGTGCGTCGACCCCCACGAATCCGACTACGTCCTCCGTTAAATCCATGAAGGGGTCGGTGGCGCACACCAAGGGGCTCGAACCTTGATCCAGAAGGCATTGCTCCATGGGTACTACTGGCCCACTGTTCACGAAGACGCCCAGAAGCTCGTCAGAAGATGCAAAAGTTGCCAACTCCACGGCAGCATAACACGCCTTCCAGCTACCGAGCTGACCGTCTTAACATCCCCGTGGCCGTTCGCCCAATGGAGGTTGGACATGATAGGCCAGTTCCCTACCAGTGCGGGCGGGTACAAATATGTTCTCGTCGCGGTAGACTACTTCACAAAGTGGATCGAGGCCGTCCCTATCAGGAAACCGGATGCCGCCACGACCATCAAGTTCCTGCAGAACAATCTGATACTTCGGTTCGGCATCCCAAGGTGTATTATCGCCGACCACAGGACGAACTTCGAAAATGAAAAGGTGAAAAATTTCTGTGGCGAATACCATATCCTCATGAAATTTGCCGCGGTCGTGCACCCCCAATGCAACGGGCAGGCCGAAGTTGCTAACCGAGACGTCCTCCGAGGTCTCCGGACCCGCATAGAAGGACAACAAGGCAGTTGGGTCGAGGAATTGCCCCGGGTCTTATGGGCCCTGCGCACAACAAAGAAGACCCCTACTGGGGAAACCCCCTTCAGCCTCTGCTATGGGACCGAGGCAATGGTCCCAGCGGAGATCGGGCTACCCAGTCATCGGGTCGATCACTTCGAAGACGAAGCAAACACCTCGACGCTACGGACCAACCTGGACATCTTGCTGGAGAAGAGAACCGGGCTCAAATCAGAGCTGCCGCTTACCAGCAACAAACTGCTCGATACTACAATGCGTGGGTCAAGCGTCGCTCTTTCAAGACCGAAGATCTGGTTTTGCGGCGGAACGAGTTCGTCGATCAAAGCAGGCTACACAAGTTTTCCCCGAAGTGGGACGGTCTTTTCCTCGTCTCCGAGGTACTCCCCGACGGAGCCTATCGTTTACAAGACGCAGACGGACGCAAGTTCCCGCGGCCTTACAACGCCGAGAAGCTCAAGCTGTACCAATGAGATCAAGGCCTACGAGTGTGTACCCCTCCTTTCGCAAGACGATGTAAATGTTCTCTAAAAATACTTTCTATTTCAAATAAAGAGAATGTTAGAGCATTGCAAAAAGGAGGAATTTTGTCTTTATGATCAAAGCCCTCGCCAAGAGGCAACCGCGCAGCTTCACTGCCCGGTTATCCTTAGCGGGCCTCCTAAGGCCTCTCCAGCGCTAAGGATCAAAGCCCTCGTCTAGAGGTAGCCGCGCAGCTACCCTGCCCGGCTATCCCTGGCCGGTAGCTTCCCTACACACAACGCCAGGGCCCTCGCCAAGAGGCAACCGCGCAGCTTCACTGTCCGGTTATCCTTAGCAGGCCTCCTACGGCCCCTCCAGTGCTAAGAATCAAAGCCCTCGTCTAGAGGCAGCCGAGCGGCTACCCTACCCGGCTATCCCTTGCCGGTAACTTCCCTGAACACAACGCCAGGGATCAAAGCCTTTGCCTAGAGGCAACCGTGCAGCTTCACTGCATGGTTATCTTTAGCAGGCCTTCCACGGCCCCTTCAACGCTAAGGATCAAAGCCCTCGCCTAGAGGCAGCCGAGCGGCTACCCTACTCGTCTATCCTCGGTTGGTAGCTCACTACCCATGACGCCAGGGATCAAATCCCCCGCCAAGAGGCACCGGCAGTAACCCTGCTCGGCCCTATCCTAAAGGATAAAAGCCCTCACCAAGAGGCACCGGGCAGTAACCCTGCCCGGCCTCTATCCTTAGTTGGCTTCTTATAGCCCCTCCCGCGCTAAGGATCAAAGTCTTCCCTAGAGGCGGCCGAGCCCGACCCTTGCTCGGCTATCCCCGGCTGGTAGCTTCTTACTACAACCGACAGGGATCAAAGTCCTCGCTAAGAGGCACCGGGCAGTAACCCTGCTCAGCCCCCGTTGTGAAAGATCAAAGCCCTCCCTAGAGGCGGCCGAGCCCGACTCAAGCTCGGTCATCCTCGGCTGGTAGGTCCCTACCCACGACGCCAGGGATCAAAGCCCTCGCCAAGAGGCACCAAGCATCTACCCTGCTCGGTCATCCCCGGCTGGTAGGTCCCTACCCACGACGCCAGGGATCCAAGCCCTCCCTACGAGGCAGCCGAGCGGCTACCTTGCTCGGTCATTCCCGGCTGGTAGCTCCCTACCCACGACGCTAGGGATCCAAGCCCTCGCCAAGAGGCACCGAGCGGCTACCCTGCTCGGTCATCCCCGGCCGGTAGCTCCCTACCCATGACGCCAGGGATCCAAGCCCTTGCCAAGAGGCACCGAGTGGCTACCCTGCTCGGTCATCCCCGGCCGGTAGCTCCCTACCCACGACGCCAGGGATCCAAGCCCTCCCCACGAGGCAGCCGAGCGGCTACCCTGCTCGATCATTCATGGCTGGTAGCTCCCTACCCACGATGCCAGGGATCAAAGCCCTAGAAAAGAAGCATCTGAAGCCCTCAGAGTGAGGTACCGAGCTCTCTTCGGCTCGACACATCTGCAGCGGGCAGCCTACCGCCCATCAAACGCCGCCGATCTGAAGCACTCTCCAAGAGGCACCAGGTCTATATAAGCCTGAGTGATCCCCCCTCGACTTCGGGGCCATGGAGATACCTTATTTCTAACGAAATCAACTCGACGTGCGATCGCCAGACAAAGAACTGACCTGACATGGAAGCTCAACAGTGCAAGTCCGAATATTCTACGGGTATTCTTCACCGAACAAAGGATAATGTGCAAGCAATGACACAACAAAAGTTTTATTCGCTTAAAAACCAATATCTTTACAAGGGTATTGTGGGCTCCCCAGCCTTATCAAATGGCCTGGAAGCTTACAAAAAGAAAGACGAGGAAATATCAAAAAAAAAACCTAAGCCACAAGTCCCCCTACGCCTCACTTCCCTCATCACTGTTTGCCGGAGGCTTGACCACCGAGAGCGAGACCCGAGCACGGAACTCACCATCGGCAAACTCAGGAAACTGCTCCTTAACAGCATCAAGAGCCTTGTTCCACGCGACGGCGATATACTCGCCAAGTTTGGCGTAAAACTGCTCCGACACCTTGTAATCGGCCACCGCCTTCCTAGCCTGAACCTCGGTGACCTCGGCCGCCTGGAGCGCCCCTTCGGCATCCCTCCTGCTAGCATCTCTCTCCTTCTTCATGGCCGCAAAGCGATCAGCTAGTTCCGTCAGCTTTGCCTCAACGATTCGGTGGGACTCGTTTAGGCGATGATAGGACTCCTGACACATTAAGATGGCAAGCTCCGCAGACTTTGATCGGGCTGCCAGGACATCGTCCCTCTCCCTCTCCAGATGCAGGTCACGTCGCAGGACCTCGGCCTCCGAAGAAGACTCTCCCACCGGTATCGCAGCATGGAAAGCCCCCTCGGCCTCTATACGGGTAACAAGGGCGCAGTGTTGAAGAACCCGACGAGAAACGGATGAGAAACTTTAAGACGCTTGAGCCAAAGAAAGAAGAGTCAAAACAACACGAGAAGGAGTTCGTACCTGAACTGCCTCTTGAGCTATGGCCGCCACTTAGGCCCTAAGGGTGCCATGCAGGAGCTTGCCCCTGCCGGCTCTTCCATTCCAGCGAGCAGACCGGCAGCAACGGAAAGCCCAGACGGAACCGTAAAAACGGCGTCCCCTTCCTGCACGGGAATTCCTTTAGGGACCCTCGACGGCGATGCACGAGAGACTGTCCTCTTCTTCTTAAGGAGAGTCCTGTCTTCACCCTCCCCTGCATCCCTCGTCTGGGGCTCGGAAACCCGTAGACGCCTCAGGCCGCTACCGGGACAATCACCAGGAGCTCTCAGCGAAGCAGACGGCCCAGCCACCGACAGAAAATTCAGCGCAGGGCTCGAGCCGGCGGGGGGCGCGGCCGCACCACTGGCCTCCCTCCGGGACTGACACCCAAAGCCCTGGATCAATCTATAGATCCGACCTAAGGAAGAAGAGCACAGAGCTATCAGGACTTAAAGCGGGGGAAATATGGGGATATAGGGGCCTTGTAGTGGACCCCATCCATATTCATTACTACCATCGCCCTCATCCAACGGCGCCCTTTATCTCCCGCCATAATGACTCCTCGCGTCCGACGACCCCGATTGCTCCACCTGTCGCTCCAGCATTGGGCCGCATCCAATCAGACGCCGCAGGTTTGCAACACATCGCGTCGCCCAACCGATGCTCGACACATGGGACGTCGCTTCAGTGACGGAACACACGAACCGGCACACCTTCCTTAAATGCAGAGATCTCACCTATGATTCATTGGCAAAAAAGACAACAGATTGCCTGGAGACACGTCCCGACGATATCTTCGAAGGGAGCTCACCTCGGGTAGCTCGGCAGTCCACTCTTGACCCGAACCGTCAGCTGGTCGGGACGAGAGTAGGGGGCTAATGATGATGCTCGATATCGGCGATCTCCCAGATCGTGACACGTAGTAGATGACGTGTCCCAGAGCTCAGAAGAAAGGGCCTATAGGGGCCAACCAGGCCACCCCTGTGCCCGACCCCCATGCACAAATTGGCTTCCTCGGCCTCCCAGCCCGCCTCCGAGCTATCACAGGACCAAGATGCCTCGGCTCTTCCGCTCGCCCCCGAGCTCTCCCGTCGAGGCCATTTTCCTCGGTCTCATCGACCGACCAACGGTGCCACTCGCAGGCGTAACTGCCGCTCCGCGAATCTCTCCATGCGCGAGATCTCCGCCGGCCACATCCCACGTTCCACACCATTATGATCCCCATTAACGAGCCTGTCTCGCCATTAATTGGAAGATCCGCTTATCACGCGGGCATGACGTCAGGAGCGTAACAACCGGCGTGATTCTCGCCTGCCCCTGCATGCCGCCGCCGCTATATAATCCCATCTCCCAGAGGGATCAAGTAAGCTATTTTTTACTCCACTAAGCCGTTACTCTGCTCGGATCTTGTTACTAACTTGATCGTCGGAGGGTCCTCGGTGGTACCAAACCACCCCGGGACTTCCTTGTAGGTACTCGCGCAAATCTCCTCCAACTCATTGAGATCCACACATCGCAGGAGATCAATCCCCAGATCAAATCCCAGCCGTCAATCGCAGCCATTAGCAGATCAACGGGAGACAACATCTGAAGGAGACCGGAAACGCGCCTCCATCAGTTGCAAGATTAGAAGATGATTTGGCACTATTTGGATTCATGAATCCAAAAATAGTATAAGAATCGGCTAATTCTTATTTGGTTGTAGGATTTTAGGATTTTTGGATTTACTCGTTTTTTGTGGGGACCATTCATTTTTTAGAATTTATGAATTCTCAAAAAAACCACCGATCGCAAAGGATTAACACTATTTACATGGGCTCGCCGTACTTTAACTCATCACTCTATATATAAAATCCTCAAATTCAAATCTCACTACTTTCACCAACTAAATAAGAATTACAAGAATCTACAAATTCAATACCAACCAAACAACAAATTACCAAATCTAGAAATTTTAAACGGCACTGTTTTAGAATCCAAATTTCATAATCCTGCAAACAAATGGCCCTTGTAGTTGAAGAATGTAAACTCCATTAATCATTTCCTCTGCTACCCATCAGCCTCAGATCTTATCCTTGAACAAAGACCACAAAGGGACTGCAAATGAAGAAATTTTATGAGGAGTTCTTTAGTGACTGTTTGGTTGCAAGATTATGAAATTTGGATTCCAAAATTGTATGGTTGAAATTTCTGGATTTGGTAATTTGTTGTTTGGATGGTTTTGGATTCCTAATATTGGATTTGTAGATTCTTATAATCTTTATTTGGTTGGTGAAAATAAACTGGGATTTGGATTTGAGAATTTTAGAGAGAGATAGAGAAAGAGAGGATTATTAAATAAAAAAAGTACATAGGTTCCATCTAAAAGTACAATGAATAATGCCAAATCCTTGTAAATCCTTAAAATTTTTTAGAATTCAAGAATTCTTGTTTTGTGGTGGGCCTCCCATAAAAAATAAAGGAATCCTACAAATCTAAATCCCCCAACAAAATTATGGAATACTTGGATTCCACAATTTAATTAATCCTGTAACCAAGGACCTGTTTGGTTGAGGATTTAGAAATTTGGATTCTAAAATAGTACGGTTGAAAATTTCTGGATTTGGTAATTTGTTATTTGGTTGATTTTGGATTTCTAGTATTGGATTTGTAAATCCTTCTAATCTTTGTTTGGTTGATGAAAAGAAAGTGGGATTTGGATTTGAGCATTTTAGAGAGAGATAGATAGAGAGAGATAGATAGAGATAGGATTATTAAATAAATAAAGTACCACACGTCTCATCTAAAAGTACAATGAATATTAAATAATAAATAATGAATAAAAAGCGATGGGAAAAATTCTCCAAATGGAGCATCACGTGCTCACACGTGATGCGTCTTGGAGCAAAAATTATAGGCATTGCGCTCAACAAATAAGACTGAAATCGAGTCTCACGTGCAGGCACGTGAGCATCTGTATACAAAGTATATAGGCGCCTTCCTAAAACAAATAACAGGCCAGAGAAGCCCACGTGTCAGCGCGTGATGCTCTTTGTTTGGCTTAACTTCGTGGGGGTCACGTGCCACACGTGACATTTCTGAACATCAGCTCACATGCCAACACGTGATACCTTTCTCCTGGACTGCTGCATATAAGCAAGCTGGTTTAATGCCATGGGGGTCACATGCTACATGTGAAGGTTCCTAATGCCTTCTGAGCCGATAGAATTAAATTCTAAATAGGAGGGATCAAAACCCTATTTGGGAAATATTTTCTTAGATCTTTCTAAACAAGAAAGATTACGCTCTGTAAAACAGTGCATCGTTGGATTAAAGATCCAATGGTGATTAAAAATCACCAAGCTACAGAATAAGCTCTGTATGGAAAAATATTTCCCCTATCTTTCTAAATAAGAAAGATTACGCTCTGTAAAACAGAGCACTGTTGGATTAAAGATCCAATGGTGATTAAAAATCACCGAGCTACAGAATAAGCTCTGTATGGGAAAATATTTCCCTAATTTTTCTAAATAAGAAAGATTATGCTCTGTAAAACAGAGCACCGTTGGATTAAAGATCCAATGGTGATTAAAAATCACCAAGCTACAGAATAAGCTCTGTATGGGAAAACATTTTCCCAATCTTGTTAAAAACAAGAAAAATGTCTTATGTAAAACAGAAGTCCCTAGATCAAAGATCTAACGGTGGATAAAATCCCCGAATCAATCAAAAAATCTCTCAATGAGAGATTTTCTTAACTAAATCAACAAACTTGCCTCTACTATATAAAGGACTCGAGACTGAAAGGAGAGAAAAAAGAGACCCCCATAAGATTTGAGAAAACAAAGAAGAAGAGAAGTTCTCTTTGAAGAAAAAGAAACTGTCACGACCCAAAATATTAGCTCGTAACCAGCACTTAAATCACGCAACGTCTAAAGGCGTAACGTAATTCAAGTAAGCTGAAACCCAGAAATCTAAACTTTTTTAAGAAAATAAAGGAGATGAAGTTTTGAAATAAAGGTATAATGAAATCAAGTTTTCTTAATGCATAAAAAAGGAACATGAAAATGCAAGCGAAATTGCTAGTTTGAAAACGTGTTTCGTCTTTGAAAATTTTGGGCAGCACCTCCTTTGTATATTTTGATCCAAAACACAAATACATAACAAGAATAATGGCATCCCCAAGCGGGAGCTAGCTCTTTGCCAACCGGCGGATCACAACCACGCAAAGCATAAAAATGAGTATACGACGCCCAACGGCGAAGTTCACCACAAAAGATAAAGAAATAACCAAGACATCAAACCACAAGTAGCGAAAAACCCCTCGCTCTAAATCTCGCAACCACAATCTCACTAAGTCTCATTACTTATACAATTTACTAATTTTGATTAATGGAGTTGACTAGATACAATATAAAATATAAATACAAGAGTGGGTATGATACAAATGCCCTACCTACCAATGCAAAACACCCAAATGAAGCTATGTGCCAGCGATGCCGCTACCGATCCATGCGACCAATCTGCAAGAACCGTGGCACAACGGGGGCGAGTTTCCAACTCGTGAGTAGAAAAACATCTACAAGTAGAAATCGAATAAACAACGACTCCTAGATCAACTATATCATAAAGGTAATACTATGATATCTAGGGTGACCGGGTAATCATATGTGCCAACAATATACTCAAAGTAAGTATGCTGATATCATCCAACCATATAATCAATGTATGTATCCATGTGGATCTCGTCCAACCATATAATCAATGTATGTATGCATGTAAATATGAGGATATAAATCAACGGCGTCCCTCGCAAAAAATCAAAATCATGGAACCTGAGTGTCCAGCATCGACACTCGAAAACATCATGCAACCCGTGTCCAGCATCGACACGTAAATCCTCATATCTCGGGCTCCATCAGTCCGGATCGGCCCATTTCATCTCTCGACTCCGGTCGGTATCCTCCGGATATCCGCTGAGCCCAAATACAATCACCGGTAGGTAGTGGTCCCTCTGCCAGGCTCACCGTCTACTGCACAACAATCTGTTCTCGTCCCGGGATACCATACCGGATCCACCATGTACCCGTAATCGGCCTCATCCAGCTCCTCGAATCAGGTTTCACATGTCACACGTCTTAGAACCGAGAAAACACATGGTGGACGCACTGAAATATCATATCAAGAGAAACCGGGTTTTTAAAATACTACATGCTTTCTTTTGAAATAGCCACGGTTCTCAAATCCAGAAATCTCATGAAAACAACATATCTCAATGCGTATAATCATAAAGCATGATGTATGCGATATATAACAGAAATGTAAGCATATCCATATATCATGCAATATGGAACAGTAATATGCACATATCGAGGGAACACCACTCTTTTAAATGAATCCAGTTTTTAAAATATATCATGCGGTTCCCAAATCTCTAAAATCAAATACAATATCGTATAATGGTGCATATGTGTATATACGCAAGTATGGATGTACAAATGTGTATGTCCACAAGTATGAGTGTACAATATGTATGTACGCAAGTATGGATGTACAAATGTGTATGCCCGCAAGTATGGGTGTACAATATGTATGTACGCAAGTATGGTGTACAATATGTATGTACGCAAGTATGGATGTACAAGTGGTATATACGCATGTATGAGTGTACAATATGTATGTGCACCAATATGGATATACAAATGGGTATATACGCAAGTATGAGTGTACAATATGTATGTGCGCCAATATGGATGTACAAGTGGGTATATACGCAAGTATGAGTGTACAATATGTATATGCGCCAATATGGATGTACAAGTGGGTATATACGTAAGTATGAGTGTACAATATGTATGTGCTCTAATATGGATGTACAAGTGGTATATATGCAAGCATGAGTGTACAATAGGTATGTGCGCCAATATGGATGTACAAGTGGTATATACGCAAGTATGTTATGCGAAGAGTCATATCATGATGCAGCAATCTTACTGTATAGTGACATAGCAATTATCGATGATGAAATGTGTGAGCCTATAATCTGTGTACGTGTAATATATGCATCATCGATAATGGTGCAGGTGTACTATCACAGTTATAAGTAATGCAATGCGAATAACATGAATGCAGCATAAGGTAAATCATATGCAAATACTGACGGGTATACGTATCTAACATGACCGAGTCGGTGAATCTATCAATCGGCATCTAGCCACACAACGTCATGTACGGTATAATCCATCGTACGGCATCCTCTAGTCAAGGGTATGGATCAATCATCAAGCCAACTCATCACGTACGGAAAATTATCGTACGACGGCATTAAAACATTAAGGATCCTATCAACCTATAAGACGAGGTGGGTACGGACCTAACGTCTCGTACGGCATATCAATCAAGATTCTCAACATTATATATATATATATACCTATGTCCCAGGTCACATCCGCAACAATCTCATATCAGGGGACCGACATGGTATCAATCATCTCAATCGACTCGCATCCTTATACCAACATATCACCAAATCATCATATCACGTCATATATTCTTTTCATCACATTTATATCTCTCATAAAGTCAATTTTATAAATACATTCTACCTTTACTATAAGCATAAGTATCTAATCTAAAACACACACCCGAACCATACAAACAGTTTTTGAAAGATGCGAGTCGTAGTTTTGAAAGTAGGGGCTACGGTGTTTTTAAAGAAAAGATATCATTTGAAAATCCATAACGTCCCTCAAGGTATCTGTTTAAAAGATGCATACGATTCTTCGGTTTGGAAATATGTTTGGTTCGGATGACACAATTACGTCGGCTATCTAGTCCTATACTACAATAAACGACAATATCGTCTAACGTCATCCTCAAATTCCGTCACCACATATTAGTCGTATCAAAACAGTTCTAACTATCCTTTAGTTTATGATATGGTTTCACTAACAATCTTTTAACTCTAACCCTAGTTTCCTAATCTAGGTTTTCTTAAGCATATGCTACAAATCGGTTTCCACCAAAACTCTGCGGGGGTGCTATACGCCATCCACCCGACTTCCCCCGTAGATATAGATCTACTCACCTTGCTTCTTGCTTACCGAAGTCGATGACGCCACGCTCCGTCACATCGGAATCCACGCGAAGCTACCTACAATAACAACATATATCGTAACGCTATTAAAATCAAGTTCCGAAATCCAAACGGCACACGGATCGCCTATAGGTCAGAACCTATAGCCCACGCGTGCAAAAACAACTAAACAACCCTTATTGTTGATGTACAAACATGCAGTAACCAAATACAAATCCAAATATCAAAACTAAACATTTCAAAATACGGAAAACATATCCAAAATCACACCAAACTGCTCCCAGATTTTGATTCAGGCCAAAAGTAGTTGCACAAACAAGTCTAGGGTGCTGTATAGAGAGTTAATGAGTTACTGGACCAACTTAGAACCCAACCCACCCTAAGTGGCCGGCGACAAGGCCTAGAATTCCGGCGAGCTCGGCCTCCAGGGCTCCTCTGGGCTTCGTCTCGTCAAGATGGTCTCCTAGTACTCTAATTTGGTCCCTGGAGTTGTTTGCTAAACTCTGAAAGTCCCCGAGTTGCTCCAGATTTCCCTGCACACCCTATATACTCACAAAACTGACATGGATCAATTCCTAAATCCGTATTTTTAGGTTCTAAGCTATGGTCCAGGTTAAGAATCACCTCAAAAGTCTTATTGACAGCCACAAAATATCATCAATTTCCTAAACCTTTCTCTAGAATTTCAAAATTCACAAATCCACCAATCCAATTCAACTTCTAAACTATCTAAAACATAAGAAAACTAAAACTAACTAAATGTAAATGATTATACCTCATGGTTACACCCAAGCAAAACCCTAGAAGTCCCAATGTGTAGAGGAAGAGATGGGGATTAAATTTTGTGAAGGGAGTATAAGGTTTTGGGGATTATTTGGAGATGGATCTTGGGTTAGAAGTGGAGGGAGATGAGGGTGAGGAAGATGAAGAAGGAGAAGAAAATGATGGGGTAACACTTATGGTAGCAGCCCCCTCTCTCACTTATTCTCACACACTCTCTCTCTCCAATCACTCACCTTTTTAACTCTTTTTCATTCCTTTATCTTTTCTTTTTTAAATTTCAAAACCAAATCACATAATACCCATAAAACAATACAAATGCAACAACATGTAACCAAATGTAATATGACATGGTACACTAGCCATGAAAAACTGTAGAAATACGGATTTGGCTTAATTGCGATTAGCAGTGCACTAATTGGGTTTTTATCCAAACTGCATATAATAAATTTTAAAAATGCCAAATTCTTTAAATATATTATTAAATGGATAGATCATTTTAAATTTCCATTTATTTCACAATTATCGGTATATATTTATACCCTTTTTTTCGAAAACTCTAATTTCGCAAATCTGACAGTTTTCGGGAAAAATATTATTTTAATATTAAATTCCAAAAATAATATTTTATATTTTCTGAAATGTTACAATCTTCCCCCCTTAAAGAAATTCGGTCCCCGAATTTAGATTTAAACCCCCAAAATCGAAAATATTTCAATAATCAGCTCAAATCAACGGGGCTCCGAAATCACGGAAGATACAAAAACACACAGCGCGTCAAGTGCGCATGAAAACGAGTACAAAACTCAAAATCGAACTCCGTCAAGCGCCACGCAAATCATCGGATTCGCACGCATATCCTCGGAGTTACAATAGAGATACAGATCTCAAAATCCACTACTGAAATCCAATATACACTAGTCAAATACTATAATACGTGTATAGTACGCATCTTTGGAAAATTTTCAAGAACTAAATAAAACTCATGCAAAAATCTTTTCCAAATCACCGCGTGAATGCGTAACTCACGGAATAAGTGATGGACGCTCATTTTAAAATAATAATATATTTCCATATATGTTTTCCTAAATACACGTTCCGTCGTTTTCAAAATATCCCAAAAGGTTTCCCTTTATAAACGTTCGTGTCGCTCACGGACACGTAAGAAATAGCGAGACTATAGCTCTTTTTCAAAAACATCTTGGTAAACTTATAATGCATGCAAAGTATTCAGGTACTGTCCTCAGATCAGTCCTGTTTGGCTACTACACAATATAGTGCTCAACATGAAAACAATGTGCTCAAAAGCAAAATCAGCCTCAAAAGGCGTATCCAATAATCACGTGCGTCTGGTGCGCACGGAAATTAAATCCAAATACAAGTGCTATGAACGTGCACAAAACCAAAAATAAGTGCAACGGGTGTGCACGAAAGCATCCGTGCAGTGCAACGGGTGTGCACGACAACAATATCAAGTGCATCTAGAGTGCATCCGGTGCAACTAACATGCATGAATGAAAATCTAAATCAAGTGCATCCAGCATACACGAGTAAAATCTCACTCAAGTGCATCCAATGCGCACAAAAATCCAAAATCAAGCGCCTAATATGCGCAAAAATCCAACCAAAGTGCGTCAGGTCCGTAAAAGCATATAGTGCAGTAGCATGCACGAAAACGAACGGCAAGTGCCAATGCGCACGAAAATACAAATCTGGTAAAACGAATGCTCAAGGATATAAATCGGGTGCAACCAAGGTACGGAGTATAAATCCAGTGTGACAAGTGCACAAATACCCGTCCGGTGCAACAAATGCAAGAAATGCAAATCTAGTGCAACAAATGCATGAAGTGCAAATCTGGTGCGTCCAGTGCACGAAATATGAATACAGTGCATCCAGTGCACGAAATACGAATACAGTGCATCCAGTGTATGAAATACGAATACATAACTCAAATGCGTATGAAAGCAACATCGAGTGTACCAAGGTGTATAAATAAAAAATGTCTGCAACTATGAGCACAAAATCCGTATCAATGCACTGCAAGCAGATGTGAGCTATACCGAGTGCAAAAATCACATCATCTGTATGAAATCCACGAAATCATAAACCCATGCTACGAAGGTACAAAATCGACATCAAATGCAATGGATATGCACAAATCGCAAATCAACACAACGGTGTATAAAATATATATCAGGTGCGATAACTATGCGCAAAATGTAAATACCCAGTAGGTGCAACCATGGTGCATGAAAACGACATCATGAAACTCAATCATCAAAACTCAAATCCAAGTGATATAAGCGTGATACTCAGATCACAAATGCAAATCGCAATAAATGACATCGAGGTACACCACCTACAATGTCAAAAAAATAAATCGGTGCGCCTAAAACCGGCAGAACAAGAATATCCGCTTGCCTCCTGCTCACGGTCTGGCGTCTTCTGTCTCTGGGTCTTCATTTCTCTGTGGATTACCAATCTCGCAATCCATCGGCTCATTGGCCCGGTCAGGTGTGCTAACGGGAACGATTCCGTTCCGGCACTTCTCTGGTTATCTCTCGGCCAATTATCACGACCACCCGTAAAGCATTATGTTACTGGCGTCGGCCTCTGGCTCTCTGAATACACGTGACACAACTGATCCTAGGTGCAAAGCTCATTGCAGCAGTGTCCTGGAAGGAATCCTAGTCAAGGTCTCTTTCCGATCTCGCCTATGCCGAACTGTACGGAGATTGGTACTCTTGCATAATCTTTTCTCGCTTTCTGGACATCTGCGCTCTCAGCACAGCATTTCCTCGGGAACTGGCCGCATCCCAACATCTCTGTAAATGTATCAGATCTCTAATCTCGACGAGGAGTAACAACATTCGTCAGCATCTCGCATGAACCTCTGGTCCCACTTGTCTGTATCATCGTCCACTTCGACGTCACGTTGCTATCTGCGTACTGCAAATGTTCTCGGCTACAGTTAATCCGAAGTCTCTCACACGAACTTGAAATCACTAACTCGGTATCTTCATCACTCTGTAGAAGATCTCTAGCCGAACACGTCCTCAGGAACTCGTCCCAATCATCGAAGAAATACTCAATACTCGCCCGTCCTCTATCAACTCCCAACACATCTGGGTGAGGTCCTCTATCCGAAGCTGGTCAGCTTACTGGTCTCCCATCACATGATATTCGGACGACGTCAAACTTTTCGATCGAGTCATCATGGTCCCAAAATTTCCCGAAAGCTCAACACCTGAGCACAGTCTAAAATATCTGGTACATACCACAGTACCTCTGGACCAGCCGTAGAAGGGCAAACCCAAGCCTCATTGATGGCACCGCTAAACTGCCGCAAACCCTAAGGTTCAAAAGCGGTTCTATGGTCATCATGTCGAGTTAGGGTTTCATTCTTCTAGAGGGTCCATAGAATCACTTGCATGTTCCTCCGAACACTTTAAACTTGGGAAAAATGGGTTTTTGACACTTGCTCGAACTTTTTAACTTCGCCTAGCCGACATGTGAATACCCTTCGTTCGCATGCTAAACAATGCCTCAATCCTCCAGGAGAGATGATACATCAACAGTCATCTCGGGATCGGTCGATTCTATATCTGAGTAAGACTCTCCACACTGAAAATCTTCAACTCAACTGGGCCTGCGTCGGCGCATCAATCTGATGAATCATCCTCGTCTCTCAACTTGGGGTAGACTAGCTATCATCTGTCGCATCTCTGCCTGGAAGCTCCAGCGATCTCAGCTCGTAAGCCCTGGAAGCGACATCCCATCATCTCAGCAACAGCTGGGCCATCTGTCTGCACGGTAGGCGTCATCACAATCTCTGAGGTCGGCTGTACATCAACAGTCCTCTCACAGCTGGCAGCTCTAACAATGGCCCGATCATCCGTTGCGAAACCAACCACTCGCCTCAATAAGAGGTCACAACATAACACTATATCGAGACATTCCCATGTCACCAGAAAATACAATGGTCAGCCCTCGTACCGGACGAGCTCGCCCTGACCGCAACACTAGCAGCAGCTCAAACTGCGCTCAAACCATGATGACAGGAACCTCAATCAAGTATCGAAGAAAGCAGATCAACGGTATGAAAAGAAACGACAGATCCGGAATGGATACATGATCATAAAAAGGAACAACATCAATGAAAGAATGATCATGGAAACTAATAGAATCGAGGATCTCAAATGGATGTATAATCATGGGTACGAAGAGAATCATAGATCTCAAAATATGTACATTCTAAGATTTCTTAAGTGGAGTATCGTATCGTAAATATACCGCGGAACATACGTACGATACATCACTCTACTCAAACTACCCACTCCATCAATCAGGGTCAGCCTATGAAACGAAAGTTCGGGTCTAATACCCTCCCTCCCCCGTTCAAGTCTAAGTTCCGTAAGTTCAAGCCTAGGTTCCAAAATACATACTCGCCCTAGACTCCGCATAGTCAAACATAGACTCGAACCAAGGTTAAACCTAGCGCTCTGACACCAACTTTGTCACGACCTGAAATATTAGCTCGTGACCAGCACTTAAATCACGCAACGTCTAAAGGCGTAACGTAATTCAAGTAAGCTGAAACCCAGAAATCTAAATCTTTTTAAGAAAATAAAGGAGGTGAAGTTTTGAAATAAAGGTATAATGAAATCAAGTTTTCTTAATGCATAGAAAAGGAACATGAAAATGCAAGCGAAATTGCTAGTTTGAAAACGTGTTTCGTCTTTGAAAAATTTGGGCAGCACCTCCTTTGTATATTTTGATCCTAAACCACAAATACATAACAAGAATAATGGCATCCCCTGTTAGTTATGTATATGCCCTAGAGGCCATTGTTGTACATATGATGTATATTATAGTGGATGCTTGGATATATATAGAGAGGACTTTCTTGCTTGATATGATAGTATGCTATCTGGTTTCACTTTATCTTAACATGTTAACAAATACTGTTTTGTGATCGCGTGTTGATAAAGCCCTTAGGATATGTACTCGACTACTAGGACTATGATGAGATCATACTAATAGGGCCAGGGTATTCAACGAGTACATCCTATAACTGTTCCTAGTCGAGGGTGTATCGAGACAGGGCATCAATACTCCAGAGTAGACTAGCATACACGCATCTTGACCCATATGATGGGTGATGGATGATCCCATATCCATTGGTGTTGGACATCAAAGATGGTGTACGGGTGCTCACTGGAGACTGGGTACACTGAACGGACTCGCCGAGAACTCCTGGATGGTATTATACCTATCGTCAGATAGCAGTTCTCCGGTGACACTTGTATAAGTTAGTCTGTAGACCCGAGATCGTCATAGAGTCTTGTGTGATTCCCACTGTGCTTTGATTTCCACCTTACCACGTCCAAGAGGGCGTGCAAAACGGTGGCTTTTAGGTACAGTCCCGAATCACATGGAGGCAATGAGCGATAGGAGGGGTTTCGTCTCTCCCGGTATAGGGAGTTGATGTTGTGCTGTGTTCGATTGGCTATAACCGGAAGTCCCTGGCCAGGGCTGATGTGGAGATTTACTGGTAAGTGTTATCAGTAGTTTCTCGACCCATTATAAGCATTACATCGACACGACTTATCGGTTACTGGGGTCTGACGTTTACCACCCCTAAACTAGATATGCAACATATCAGACGAAGAGATCAGACTGTACGGGAGTGTTACTGATTGAATTTGCAGGAGAATGTACAGGATTGCTTGTTGATCTTCTGATTGCTCAATACACGGGTGGTTGTTACGTTTAGCTGACCGCTTGCAGTTTGTGAGTGTTTGATATGATCATCACCTGCTGCCGGCGTATTGACGATTCTTTAGAGTCCTACACAAAGGTTTTCTGGCTCATGCAAAACGAAGTAGGAGCACATATGTGTTATGTGCGGGACCGAGAATAATACAATATGAAATATCGTATTCTATTCTCGCGATATGAGATATCGGCCGGGTATATTTGATATGGCCGGGTCATCGGATCAAGTGTTGATTCGATGAATTGGTATATGTTATATTAGTCGGTTATATGCAATAAAGCCAGATTGTCGGATCAAGAGTTGATTCGATAATTTAATGTATAATTATATATGTGATATATTACATTACGTTAACTAATATAAGCTCGCTTTATTGATTCATTTTCTCACTGGGTAATACATTGATATATATGCGATATATATTAATTGTATTATTTTCTTTTGTTACAAAATATATTGTATATGTGATATATAATATTGTAACAAGTTAGGGTTACAAATGCAACATGGTTGTTAAGTTTAAACAAAGTTAGGTTTTGGTTTTGGGTTAGCTTTTGGGTTAGCTTTTTCATGAAGCTTCATGAAGCTTTCATTTTTGTTTTCTAGCTTGATATTTTGTGAAGATATTTTGTTAACCCAACCCAAACCCTTAACTCTAGTTTATTCTCTACATGAGTTAAGGCCTTCATTTATTAACTCATGGTTGTCATTTGTAACCATAACAATAATTCATTATTCATCATAAAAGGTTTCTTCTTCTTCCTCCTCCTTGAAAAAGCTTTCTAGCTTTTTGTGAAGTGATGATTTAAAGTGAGAAAATGAAAACAAAAGAGAGAAAAATTTCTACTTCATCATCCTCATCTATTCTAGCCACTTAGATTAGGGCGTTCACTTCACTAATACTTGATTAGAGAAGTGAAAGTTTGATCTTGAGATTCTTCAAGGTAGATCATTTTCGAAAAGGAAGACTTCAAGCAAGAATGGATCATTCGACTTGTGGAGCCTCTCTTGAGTCCGGGAGATCATGGATCGCGGCAAAGGGACTGCTACTCGGAGCTTATGAAGCGAAGGAACGGACTACAGAGGTTGTAATCGCTCTCTCTTAGATGTAAAGTTGTTTACATGCAAAATTAAGCCTAATTCTCCAATTAAGATCTTGGTTAGGGTTTGTTTAGCACCCCAAAATCTTTAAAGAAGCATGTTTGATGCTTACCAAAACCTTGCTAAGGTGCTATGCTAACCCAACAGTGGTATCAGAGCCAAGTTAGAGCATTAGGCGTTGTCTAGACGAATTTAGAAGTCCGATCGAACCCCGAAACACCGAGAATTGACCCCTTGCTGGATTTTTTTTCAAAAGTTGAAATTTTTTATATTAAAAATACTCAGAAAATCATGCAGGGAATTTTATGGACCCACCTGAAGAAAGAGTCCCTAACTCGCTACAGTGACCGTGTAACCGCGACCAAAACCTGGTTTTGGCGGCGGTTCCGCGGCGCCACTGTGGAGGCTTGGGACGGACACTTCAGCGACGGTCCATAGGTGTTGGGGCATGCTACTGGGAATTTTTTATTTTCTGCTCAAGTGTTGAGCTCACTGGGGTATTTTGGGAATTCGTTGTGTCTGTCGAATTATCTAACTTCGCCTAGTTATCTGTGATGTTTATGTGTTGCTGTGATATGTTATATTGGATCGTTGTGTATTGAATAGCCGGGGGTTTTATGCGATATGAGAGTTTTCTTTTTCATTCATGTAAAATTCATTTGTATGTAATATTTTTTATTGGGGCACTTCCGGGTTGAGGATGATGTCACCATTGTATATTATTTACTTTTCCGCATTAGGATAGACCCAAGGCGGAGAGCACAAGTAACCGGGCTCTAGGGTCCAGTGGGAGGCCATCTCGAGGAGTCGAGACCGGGTCTCCTAACCCTAGAATTGGCAGGGTTACTTGCCGCTCTCGTAGGGGTCTAGAGATGTGGGTTTGGCTATTCATCGCGACTGTGGAATCCATATTTTATATAGGCTCAAAATAAAACACGGATGTCCTAGTATATCCAATATTTCATATGTTGACTTCTGCTGCAATGTTCTGTGATGAGATCATATTGCTGCCTGAGACGAATGCTTATGACTATATATTGATATATAAATATTGCTGCTTTCGTTTCTTCTGTGATGCTTAGGAAGCTTAATTGATGGGTTTTATTAATGAGATTAATAAAAGAAAAGAAACCTAAAAGATGTTGTAGAATCAAATTTTCAAAAAGGGTAGCTACAGTTTTTGCTTTGCATAGCGGTATTCCTTGTAGAATATCTAACACCTTATTCGATAAGGAATGAGCTGAGATCCCTTCACCGGGAGTGACCTCTTTAGCAAAACTGGCAGATGCTACAAACTTACGGTTTAGTTTTTGATTGCTTCTATAGTTCTTGCTTTGCACAGCGGTATTTATGAAATATTCTGCACCTTATTCGATGAGGAAAGAGCCGAGATCTCTTCACCGGGAGTGACCTCTTTAGCGAAACTAGAAAAGCCTAAAAAACATTCCCTTTTCAAAATCACTTGTTTCTACAACGATATCAAGTCATTACGCTTATGGTTTTTTGAAAAACCTGCGTAGCCCTCCGTCATTTCAGATAAGTACTACTTAGTATTCGTGCTACGTTTGTTGACTATGTTAAGGCGTAGTGTGCGGTAGCTAATTAGTGCTTATCTACTAAAACATGAGATGTGATTGGATTAGGGTAGTCGTACGACTTTGTTGACTATGTTAAGGGTCGTGCAGGTGGGTTTAATTCAATCGGGAAATGACGGGTTGAACTTGGCTAGCAATTATAATTTGTTGACTATGTTAAGGTCATAAGTTGCCAGGGGCAAAAGCATTATCGGGAATTTCAAATATTGAAATTTGCAATGAGATTGCATACCTTCTATGAGATAGATGGATCTCGATACCCACTGCGAGTAAGAGTCACTCCTGGGAGAATTTTACACAGGACAATTAGCCGATCAAGCAGGTGTCTAGAAAGGTGTTAACGGGGTTATGCCTCTGGGAAAAACGAGGTTTATTTTAATTAGGTCCGTGCAAAATCTCGGGGAACCTCCCTCAAATTACCAACACTGATATGGCTGAAAGATTGGCGAACTTGTAAGGTGTAATTAATCCCGGCTAATCTTACCTTTTAGGGTTTGAAGGAAGATTTGATTAAAACAGTGGGAGCCATCCTGATTAGATAAGATAATAACCAATCTTATGTTGCAAGAGCGCACGCTAAAATGTTTTCTTCTCTCTCTCCAGGTAGCGACCATGTCAGGCCTTAATCAAGATAATAACATTGATGTATTGACTGAACCCGCTTGTTATACTGAGCAGGGGAACATTGGTCCCGCTCCTGCTTATAATTGTTATAAGTCCGAGCAGGGAATAGTAGAATATCTAGATTCTCACGCCACCCTAACGAAGAATAAGCATGTTAATGCATCTTCTTCAGGTGTGCTAGTTACCGAGAACTGTTTCTCAGTTCACTCTACGTCCTGGGCATTAGATACCGGATCAGGATCCCACATATACAATATATTGCATGGGCTAAAGAGAGGTAGAGAACTGGGAATGGGTGATCATTCCGTAAGAGTAGCGAATGGTGCAAATGTTGCAGCCAAAGCAGTTGGCGAATATCACCTTGTATTACCAAGTGGTAATACATTGATTTTGAACGAATGCTATTATATACCGAATATGATATGCAACATTATATCAGTTTCTTTATTAAGTAAAGAAGGATATAATTTTGTAATACATGATAATGTTATGAACATCTTCCTAAATCAAAAGTTGATTAGATCAGGCTCGTTACATAATGGCATATACGTTCTAAATCAAAATACAGTTCTTAATATACAGAACACACACAAGAGGAAGAGTTCAGAAATGAACGAATCCTTCTTGTGGTATTGTAGACTAGGTCATATCAATGCGACACGGCTAGCTAAGTTACATAAGGATGGATATTTGAATCCGTTCGAATTTTCATCTTATGACACTTGCCAGTCATGTCTCAAAGGCAAGATGACCAAAACTCCGTTTAGTGGACACAGAGAAAGAGTTACGGAACTCTTAGGACTGATACATAGTGATGTATGTGGTCCCATGTCTACACATGTCAGGAATGGTTCTTCCTACTTCATTACATTCACTGACGATCTCTCAAAATACGGACATGTGTTCCTGTTGAAACACAAATCTGAAGCTTTTGAAAAATTCAGAGAATATAAGCACGAAGTAGAGAACCAAACGGGCAAAAGTATTAAGATCTTTCGATCTGATCGAGGAGGAGAATACTTGAGCAATGAGTTTCTGGACTAATTAAAAGAGAATGAGATTCTCTCTCAGCTTACTCCTCCTTATATACCACAGCACAACGGTGTATCAGAGCGGAGGAATCGCGCCCTATTAGATATGGTGCACTCTATGACGAGCTCCGCTGAGTTGCCTATTTCCTTTTGGGGTTATGTGCTGGAGACAGCAGCATACCTATTGAATCAAGTTTCATCTAAATCTGTACCTACCACACCACATGAGATATGGAGTGGGAAGAGACCATATTTTAAACGAGTTATGATATGGGGTTGTCCAGCCTATGTCAAAAGGCAAAATCCGGACAAACTCGAGGCACGATCAGTTCTTTGCAATTTTGTGGGATATCCTAAGAATTCACAAGGATATATTTTCTACAACACTGAGGAACAAAAGGTGTTTGTTTCTCAATATGCCACCTTTTTGGAAAAGGAATTTCTTGCGAAAGAAATTAGTGGCGAAGAGGTAGAACTGGAAGAAGTTCCAGCAGCACAAACTGCAACTGAAGATTTAATGGAACCAGAGGATTCGGTAGTTCCCGACGAACCCCCGCTTCTCCGCCGATCTAGTAGGGTTCCTCATCCACCTGAGAGATACTATGGTTTTCTCGTCAATGGTGGGAGTGAGGATTGCATCATGGAAGATGATGACCCAACTAGCTTCGAGTAGGCCATCACGAGTGGGGAATCTGTGAAATGGCTGGATGCAATGCGATCTGAGATGGAATTCATGCACACCAACAAAGTATGGACTTTAGAAATTGCTCCTGAAGGGGTAAAACCCATTGGGAGCAAATGGATCTTTAAGAAGAAACTTGGTGTAGATGGAAATGTTGAGACTTTCAAAGCTAGACTTATTGCAAAGGGTTTTCGTCAACGACCAGGTGTGGATTATGACGAAACCTTTTCTCCAGTGGCTATGCTTAAGTCCATCCGGATCTTACTTGCCATTGCTGCATACCATGACTACGAAATCTGGCAAATGGATGTTAAGACCGCCTTTCTAAATGGTGATTTGGAAGAGTGCGTGTACATGACTCTGCCAGAGGGCTTCGTAGACAGTGGGAGCAGCGGAAAGGTGTGCAAGCTACATAAATCCATCTATGGGTTAAAGCAGGTATCGCGGAGTTAGAACATATGTTTTGATGTGGTAGTCAAAGAGTTTGACTTCATCAAAAACATAGATGAACCTTGTATATACAAGAAGGTGGCAGAGAGTAAGGTTGTCTTCCTTGTATTGTACGTGGATGACATACTCTTGATAGGAAATGATAATCCTATACTGCACTCGGTCAAGCTCTTCTTATCACATAGATTCTCAATGAAAGATCTAGGTGATGCCTCCTGCATTTTGGGAATTAAGATCTATAGAGATAGATCTAGATGGATCTGGGATTGTCCCAATCCAGGTACATTGACACCATACTAAAGAGGTTTAGTATGGAATAATCCAAGCGTGAGAATTTACCCACGATCTCTGGACTCACTCTCTCCAAAGAGATGTCTCTCAAGACTGATTTGGAAAGAGCTCGCATGCAAGGGATACCCTATGCTTCGGCAGCAGGCTTTATCATGTACGCGATGCTATGTATCAGACCTGATGTAGCATACTCACTAAGTATAGTGAGTAGGTATCAAACAGATCCTGGAGAGAATCACTAGACAGCTGTGAAGAACATTCTCAAGTACTTGAGAAGGACTAAAGAGATGTTCTTGGTGTATGGTAACGGAGAACTCCAGGTGGAGTACTTTATCGATTCGAGCTTCCAGAGTGATAAGGACGACTCTAAGTTGCACTCGGGATTTGTCTTTACCCTCAATAGAGGGGCGGTGTGTTGGAAGAGTTCCAAACAGGAAACCATGGCAGACTCAACGATGGAGGCTGAATACATCGCTGCCAATGATGCTGCCAAAGAGGCTGTCTGGATAAAGAAGTTCATCACTGAACTTGGTGTGGTTCTGTCCATTGAGTATCCAATACCTCTGTATTGTGATAATAGTGGAGCTGTGGCTTTGGCCAAGCAACCCAGGTCCCATCAGAAGTCCAGATATATTCTGAGGCGGTATCACCTGATCCGGGAGATAGTTGATCAGCGGGAGATCGAGGTTAGGAGAGTTGATACGAAGGACAACACTGTGGATCCACTCACAAAGGCCATTCCTCAGATAAAATTTGAGAGACTCTTCGGGATGTTGGGTATGAGATACTACAACAGCTGGTCTTAGTGCAAGTGGGAGATTGTTAGTTATGTATATGCCCTAGAGGCCATTGTTGTACATATGATGTATATTATAGTGGATGCTTGGATATATATAGAGAGGACTTTCTTGCTCGATATGATAGTATGCTATCTGGTTTCACTTTATCTTAACATATTAACAAATACTGTTTTGTGATCACGTGTTGCTAAAGCCCTTAGGATATTTACTCGACTACTAGGACTATGATGAGATCATACTAGTGGGGCTAGGGTAGTCAACGAGTACATCCTAAAACTGTTCCTAGTCGAGGGTGTATCGAGACAGGGCATCAATACTCCAGAGTAGACTAACGTACACGCATCTTGACCCATATGATGGGCAATGGATGATCCCATATCCATTGGTGTTGGACATCAAAGATGGTGTACGGGTGCTCAGTGGAGACTGGGTACACTGAACGGATTCGCCGAGAACTCCTGGATGGTATTATACCTATCGTCAGATAGCAGTTCTCCGATGACACTGGTACAGGTTAGTCTGTATACCCGAGATCGTCATAAAGTCTTGTGTGATTCCCACTGTGCTTTGATTTCCACCTTACCATGTCCAAGAGGGCATGCAAAACGGTGGCTTTTGGGTACATTCCCGAATCACATGGAGGCAATGAGCGGTAGGAGGGGTTTCATCTTTCCCGGTATAGGGAGTTGATGTTATGCTGTGTTCGATTGGCTATAACTGGAAGTCCCTGGCCAGGGCTGATATGGAGATTTACTGGTAAGTGTTATCAGTAGTTTCTCAACCCGTTATGAGCCTTACATCGACATGATTTATTGGTTACTGGGGTCTGACGTTTACCACCCCTAAACTAGATATGCAACATATCAGACGAAGAGATCGGACTGTATGGGAGTGTTACTGATTGAATTTGCAGGAGAATATACAGGCTTGCTTGTTGATCTTCTGATTGCTCAATACACGGGTAGCTGTTACGTTTAGCTGACCGCTTGCAGCTTGTGGGTGTTTGATATGATCATCACCTGCTGCCAGCGTATTGACGATTCTTTAGAGTCCTACACAGAGGTTTCCTGGCTCAGGCAAAACAGAGTAGGAGCACATATGTGATATGTGCGGGACTGAGAATAATACGATATGAGATACCGTATTCTATTCTCGTGATATGAGATATCGGCCGGGTATATTTGATATGGCCGGATCATCGGATCAAGTGTTGATTCGATGAATTGGTACATGTTATATTAGTCGGTTATATACAATATAGCCGGATTATCAGATCAAGAGTTGATTCGATAATTTAATGTATTTATATATGTGATATATCGCTTCCTGAAGAAATACTACGCTTGATGAGCCACGGCCTAGGTCAATGATAGATGACGACGCCTATGTCCGCTTGCTATCTTCCTAAGCCCAAACTCTATAAGTAGTAACCGGCCACGGACTGAAACGTCCTTAAACTAACAACGGACCGAAACGTCCTTAAACTAACAATGGACCACTATGTCCTAAAACTAGCTGTTGACCGAGACATCGATAAACTACCGTGGATTGCAGCACCCCAAGGCTGACACAAAAAAAATGAGAAGAATAAAAGAATAAAAAAAAAATAAAGAAAAAGAAAGAAAAACGGTATGTCCATAAGCAAGGGCATGGATGAAAACCCGAAAGGGCTCCGTGAGCAAAAACAGCAGGGCTACCGGCGAGTTTTATGAAAACCCGAAAGGGCGCAATCTCGTTAAAAGACACTTGCAAGGTCCTCTCGACTTTGTAAGGAGAAACCACCTGCGTGAGATCCTTACGACTCACAAGGGAGCAACACACTTAGGGATCCCCACGATTCCTAAGGAGAAATTACACTTACGAGATCCTCACGACTCGTAAGGAGAACTCTCTTATGAGACTCTCACGGCTTATAAGATTCAAAAGTCTTAAGCTACAGGGATCTGAACCTGTTCTTAAGCAGCCCCAACAACCTCCAATACTGCCATACAAGCGGCTCAATGCTGACCCTTGTATACAATCTACGGGCGCGAATAAACATTTCCCTAACGAAGTCCCATCCGTGACTAGGCATATGTCTATACGTTGAATAGCCCTTATAAGTCCTCTCGACTTAGAAGGAGAAAATACTCTTGTAAGATCCTTACGACTTATAAGAAACTATACACTTTGGAGTCCTCACGATTCCCAAGGAGAAATTACACCTACGAGATCCTCACGACTTGTAGGGAGAAATACCTTTACGAGACCCTTACGGCTCGTAAAGTCAAAAGCCTTAGTCAGCAGGATCCTAACCCTGTTTACTAAGCCACCTTTGTTCATCATCGACAGAGGCAAATGATGATTCGCTCCTGGCAATATCCCAGTTGTAGCGGTGCTGATGCAAAATCAGTGTCTAATTCCAAGCTTGCAGCGAAAAAAGCTAGCAAACCACCCATGCATACGAAATAGCCGAAATGATGGGGCAATTTGCAAACAAAATCAGCAAGTAAAAAATGTATGCATGCAAAATAGCCGAAATGATTGGGCAGCTCGCAATAAAAAGCAGCGAGTAAAAATAAAAAAAATAGCCGAAATGATTGGGCACTGCGAAAAATAGCCGAAATGATTGGGCAATCGCGACCTTCGTGATATAAAAGCTGAAATGATAGAACATCGCGGAATAAAATAAAAAATAATAATATGAATGAAATTATTGCCCTACAGGTGATATCACAACAATCCCTGCATACAATCCAGGGGCGTAAACAAAGAAGGGATCACACCTTTCTCCCCAGGTTTCATCAGAAGAAGAAGCCAAATCTCAAACGGTTCACAGATAGCTTGGAGATCATTTCGACATTCATCTCATTACAACAAACACAACATAAAGCAAAGCGGAACAGCGGCAACTCCCAGTTCCATGACTCGGCGGTGCAAAGGTGACCGAGAGTCAAACCCCGACTCCGTAAAATGCGGATAAAGTCAAAAATTCCTGATTACGTGGAACGCGGCTTATGTCATTCCTGACCCCGTGGGAAACATCCAGAGCGGAGCCTAGTCCTCGCAGAACACGGCAGTGAACCCGTGGGAAGCATCCAGAGCAAATTCCTGGTTACGTGGAACGTGGCTTATGTCAATCCTGACCCCATGGGAAACGTACAGAGCGGATCCTGGTCCTCGCAGAGCACGGCAATGACCCCGTGTGAAGCATCCAGAGTGGAGCCTGGTCCTCGCAGAACACGGCAGTGAACCCGTGGGAAGCATCCAGAGCAAATTCCTAGTTACGTGGAACACGGCTTATGTCAATCCTAACCCCATGGGAAACGTCCATAGCGGATCCTGGTCCTCGCAGAGCACGGCAATGACCCCATGTGAAGCATCCAGAGCAGAGCCTGGTCCTCGCAGAACACGGCAGTGAACCCGTGGGAAGCATCCAGAGCAAAATTCCTGGTTATGTGGAACGCAACTTATTTCAATCCTGACCTCGTATGAAGCATCCAGAGCGGAGCCTGGTCCTCGCAGAACACGGCAGTGAACCCGTGGGAAGCATCCAGAGCAAAATTCCTGGTTACGTGGAACGCGGCTTATGTCAATCCTGACCCCATGGGAAACGTCTAGAGCGGATCTTGGTCCTCACAGAACACGGCAATGACCCCGTGGGAAGCATCCAGAGCAACTCCTGACTCCGCGAAATGCGGATAAGAGTAACCTCACCCATCACTTACGGGCCCTCACGACTCGTAAGGGAGCAAATTCTCTTGTGAGATCCTTACGACTTGCAAGAGAAAACACATTTAGGAATCCTCACGATTCTTAAGGAGAAATTACACCTACGGGATCCTCTCGACCTGTAGGGAGAAAATTCTTTATGAGACCCACACGGCTCATAAAGTTGAAAAGTCTTAGGAGGCAGATCTTAATCCTGAATCCTAAGCCATCGTTGTCCTGTAAAGAAATCGAGATAGACTATCTGCAAAATACATTTACTAAAAGGGACACACCATCGTAAAGAAAAATATGTCTTTTATTCATGAATCAAAATGAATACAAAGTACAATTCGTGAAAGATAAAAAAAAATATACTCTCATTCAGGAGTATGTACAAAGGAAGAAAAAAAAAATATATACAATTCTTCAAGTCGGCGGGCGATTTAGCAGATTTGCCAGTTCATCCCTTTTTCGCTGAGCCTCGCCTTCATGATTTAGTATCGTCAAAAGACGGCCCTCCGCCTGAGCTTGCTGGGCCTGGTATGAGGCAAGCCGGCCTTCAAGCTCTTTCTCAGTAGCCTTATGAGCCTCAACCATTTCACGAGTGAATACGGCGGCCTTATCAATGGCTACCACCTCCTTGATGGCCTCTTAAAGCATTCATCAAAGTTTATACGCTTTATTGGCCTTGGCCGTGAGGTTAGCTTGAAGCTCCCTCAGCGCTTTAGAAGCCAACTCCCTCTCCGCCTTCTCCAGCACATCGAAACGACGGTTTTCATGAGGAGTGGCTCCCCACTGATTGGCGCCATGTTCATCCGCAAAAGCAGACATAATAGCCCGCCGGGCTCTTATCTGGCCCAACAAATGAACCGAGCAATCTTTCAGAGCCTGAGTAATCAGGCACGCCTCATAAAAACACTCAAGCTTGTCTTCATCCGCATCAAGCATCGCCAAGATCATCTCCGCTGGATGAGGAGGGATGTCAGTGAGCATGGTAAGAAGAATCATCCGGAGCCAAACAGATCCCATTGGAAGAGGGGACCCCTTACGGATCAGAAGTTCATACATCACCGCGTCACATTCGGCATCGGTGAGTAGGGGATCCACCAGTCGCGCGGCAAAACGAAGAATCATCTCCTCAATGGGTACCTCCCACGGTTGTCGACGAGCATGGGGGCGGTTGCAAGCCATAACACTTAATTGTTTCCTCAAGATAAATCACCCAAAGTTGTAAATGGATTCCTCTGTGAAAAGAAAAAGAAAACTATGGCTTCAGGTTATAAAGGGAAGCATTAAATGCTGCACACGGAAAATATTGCATGGTGGAACTATTTCCAAGACCCAGAAAAAGGAAAGGCGTTGGAAATCAAAGAGGTGGAACTATTTCCAAGGCTCCCTCTCTGCATTCAAAGTCATACACAGAAAGATTGCATGGGAAATTAAATAACCCCATCAATAGGGCCCCACGTGCAGAGCACGTGAGCACCAACCTTGATATGGACTGAAAAGCAAAACAGTATCGCACATGAATAACACGTGAGTGGGTGCTGATGTGAAATTGAAATCCCCAGCAATGCCTCACATGTCAAACACGTGAGCAGCAACAACGATATGAAAAAATGGCATAAATAAAGCATGCAAACACAAAGGGAAAAACCCTTGGGATGGATTTAAAATCCAATGAAGGTCTCTGCAAAGTTCTTCAACCGTTCAAAATCATTACCTGAGAAAAGGGAATCTTTTGACAGAGTTAAACTCTGAAATTTTTCAAAACAGAGAACTAAGCTCTGAGAAAAGAGAATTAAATTCTCAAAGGAAAAAAATAGGCAAGGAAGAAGATGAGCAGAGTGGAGGCGCTTCTGAAGAGACCCCTGCATTTATAGGATGTGTTGGGAAATGTTTCATTTCCCCTATTCCGTAGACAGATCCAACGGTCACAAAGGTGACAGCGCTGCACTCACGTGCAGACACGTGAGAGCAACGCTGTGGGGGTATTTGTTCCCTGATTAAAAATCAGGAATTACCTCAATGAGGTATCACGTGCTCACACGTGACCAAGGGTCACGTGTTGACACGTGATAGTTTCTTATGACCTCCACTTTATAGAATTAAACTCTAAAATCAAACACAAGTGTAAACAAACGGCTAAAGAAAGACCCCAATGGGGCGTCACGTGCTCACACGTGACCGAGGGTCACGTGCTCACACGTGATGGTTCTTCAGCCCAGTTAAAAGACATAATTAAATTCTGAATGAGAGAGGGTCACGTGCCAACACGTGATAGGTTTTGAAAGCCTTATAACTTGATTCTAATTAAGGGAAATCAAAGACCCTAACTGGGAAAGTATTTCTAAATCTTTCCAAACAAAAAAGGATTATGGGGGACCGTCGGATTAAAAATCCAAGGGTGATTAAAAATCACCAATTTATGGAAAAATTTTAGACATGGAAAGATTTCCCTAAATTTCACCAAAAATAACAAACATAATATCTTTTGGATTAAAAAATCCAATGGTGAATAAAATTCACTGAGTGATCTAAAAGATCATATTAGTTACGAAAAACAAACAAAATCTTTCAATGAAAGATTTATTAAACAAATTGATTCTTTTCCTTCTCCTATAAATAGGAGCCAAGAGGAGAAGAAAAATATATAATTTTAAGATCTTGAAATTTTCAAAAGGGCAAATAGCAGAGAGAAAAGAAATGAGAATTTAATTCTCAAGAAAGAAAACCCTAGGTGAGAAAGGGGAAGGGGATCAAAGCTTCATAAAAAAAAAAAAGATAATTTAATTCTCAATCTAAGAGTTTAACTCTTCTGCAAAAGAACTTAGTTCTTCCTCTGGTTGAAGATCTGCAGAAGCAAATCTCCCCACAGGTTGAGAATTTAATTCTCATCGGGGAGATTCTGCCATGCAGATCCAAAACTTAGAGGGAGAATTGAGTTTAGAAAATTTAATTCTCCCAAATTCACAAGAATTTAATTCCTCCAAGATAAAACTAGGGTTTAACCCTATATGAGAATTCAATTCTCCTAAACTCACAGGAATTTAATTCCTTCAAGATAAAACTAGGGTTTAACCCTATATGAGAATTTAATTATCCCAAAGTTATAGGAATTTAATTCCTCCAAAGACAGAACTAGGGTTTAACCGTATACAAGAATTTAATTTTTTCACATACATGGGAATTTAATTCCTCTAAAACATAATAAGGGTTTAATCCTACAGAGAATTTAATTCTAAAACAATAAAGAGACTTGAAAGATCTCCATGCATGTAAAGAACTAAGGTCACGCGTCCCCACATGACCCCTGAAAAGATCCTCCAAAATAGGAAGGAATTAACCCTGAGGCAATGCCTCACATGCTCCCACGTGACATCCAAAACAAAGAGAATAAAAGCAAAGGCAACGCTGGCTTTGGGTGCTCTCACGTGTCCCTACGTAACCCTTAATAAGCGTTCTAATAAATCAGGGCATAAGTACCCATCACGTGTCCACACGTGATGGCTATGAAAATTGAAAGTGTTTAACACTTATTTGCCGTTCTAAGAACAAAGTAAAAGAGATCTGGCCCCACCTTTAGGTGCCCTCACGTGTCCCCACGTGACTCCTTCCTCTCTAGTGTTTAACACTAATTTGAACGTTTCATTTCCAGTGTTTAACACCGTTGTCTTCTAGTGTTCAACACTACTTTGAGCATTTCATTTCCAGTGTTTAACACTGATTGTCCTTTAGTGTTTAACACTATTTTTTCTTTTTTAGCCAAATTGGCTAAGTTTCCAGAGGCAAAAACCTTCCTTTTGACTAAATCTCAAAGTTGAGTAAAACTCATAGCCACAATGTTTAATGCTCAGTCAAAAACAAAAATGTTATTAGAGCCTTCAAACTCTGGTTTAGTATTGCTAAATAATGTGGGTTTGAACCCAGACAAGTGTGTGATGGTCCAGCAAAGAGTCAATATTTCTAATCTAATTGGACTTAGCCCAAATTGGCCATAAGTCCTCAATTCAGATTTAACTGAGCCAATGAGCTCATAATCTAATTAATTGATCTTAGCTCCAAATTGGACTACAGACCCCAATCAACCTTGGTTCAAGGATACATCTATTCACTCCTTTGATATTTGTCATTGTAATCCCTCAACGTCTTCAAAGAGGTGACGGGTCCCGACAACCACACATTTCACAGACTATGACGTCTCTAAACTACGGACTGTGGGGTCCTTAAACTCATGGACTATGATGTCCTTAACCTTGACTGTGAGGTCTTTAAACTCACGGACTGTGATGTCCTTAACCTCGACCGTGATGTCTTTAAACTAACATTGGATTGTGGGGTCCTTAAACTCATGGACTATGATGTCCTTAACCTCGACCGTGATGTCTTTAAACTAAGATTTGACTGTGGGGTCTTTAAACTCACGGACTATGATGTCCTTAACCTCGACCACGATGTCTTTAAACTAACAATGGACCGAGATGTCCTTAAACTAACATTGGACCGTAATGTCCTTAAACTAATCGACCGCAATGTCACCAAACTAAACAATATAGCCCAATTACTCTCTTGTTGGATCTAAACGATCCCGTTAAGTTGATCTTAGTCTAAAATGAGACTAACGTATCCTTAACAAACGTTTAAGTTTATCTTAGTCTCAAATGAGGCAACGTAATCTACCGGTGGGAATTTAAATTCCAGCGCTGGCGCACCCAATTTGGACACGTGGCATGCAGCGCAGAGTGCAGCGCAACTGTGCTAGCGCACCCGTGTTTGCCACATGGTGTGCAGCGCGCTGGATCTGAAGCGTTGCTTCAACAGAGTTGTCTTTTCACCTTCCTTTTAAGTCAAACTTATATTCCCGAGAATCTTTTACTTCCCAATTTTGGAAATAGTTCCATTGTGCACAAAATTTTATGTGCTTCGTTTTTATAACTTGAAGCAAACCTTCTTCTTTTTCTCATCCCCAAAGAACTTTCTCAACCATGGCTTGTAACCGCCCTCATGCTCGTAGACAGCCATGGGAAGTGCCCATTCAGGACCTTGTTCCACGCTTTACTGCGCGCTTGGTGAATCCTTCTTTCACGGATGAGCAGTGCGACGCTGCGCTGCACGAGCTTTTGGCTCGTGTGGGGTCCCCTCTTCCGCCACACTCTATTTGGCTTCGGATGATCCTTGCGTCTGTGCTCGCTGATCTTCCCTCTCCTCCAACAGAGATGTCCTCGGCAATACTGGATACTGCCGAAGACAAGATCGAGTGCTTCTTAGAGGCGCATTTAATCACTCAAGCCCTGAGGGATTGCTCCATCCACTTGCTGAGCCAGATACGGGCTCGTCGGGTTGTCATCACCACTTTTTCTGAGGAGTGCGGCGTCGACCGTTGGATGGCTACCCCTCGGGAGGATCGCCATTTCGACATGGTAGAGAAGACGGAAAGGGAACTAGATAATCTTCTCTTTAGCTTTGTGAACCCCTGTCCTTCTGATCCCATATTTGGTGATCTTTTTTAAATGTAATAACAACAACAATAATAATAAAAGATGTTTTAATTCAGTATTTTATTATCTGTTAAGTGTTCTGTAATTTTTTAATTCTTTATTATTCCTTTGTGAGATGTTTATGCGCTGCATAATTATGAAGCGTTGCGTCGCTTTTCAAACTTGGCAACAGAGCTTTGCTCTAACTTGGGGTGCGCAGCGCAATTGCGCTAGCGCTAGCGCATTCATGTTTTGACACGTGGCGCGCAGCGTGCCTTGCGCTCGACACGTGGCGCGCAGCGCAGAGCGCAGCGCAACTGTGCTAGCGCACCAGTGTTAAACACGTGGCGAGCAGCGCAACGCACAGCGCAACTGCGCCAGCGCGCCTGTGTTAGACACGTGGCGCGCAGCGCAGGATTCGAAGCATTACTTAAATTTTGATTCTTAAATTTCTAAACAGAGCTTTGCTCTGATTGGGGGAAGCAGAAGCGTCGCTTCATTCCCAGTCTTGGAATTTGAACAGAGCTTTGCTATGATTTGGGGACGTAGAAGCGTCGCTTCATTTCCATCCTTGGAATTTGAACAGAGCTTTGCTCTAATTGGGGGAAACAGCCCAGTCTCGAGACTCCCTCGACTATGAACATTTAAGGATGTGCTTATAGACCACTCAGCTCCCACGTATATGATCGCCATGATAATGCTGGTAATCAAGAAAGAATCATATGGGCTATATCAACTTGTAATAGTGATCTGTAATACCACATAATGCATGCATATGACGACAGAGACAAACCAGATAGTATACTATCATTTTGAGTAAGACTTTTCTACCTGTATAGGTCCTCCTTCAATCATCACAATCGCGTGCCTGCGATCATAATAATTGACTTGAGGGCACTATAGCCAACACTGTTCGACCCTAAAATGGGAATGCAGGACCAAAAAGTCCTTAAACTAAAAATTCGCCTCAAACATGGTGATAATGGACCGGAATGTCCCTAAACTAGCGCGTCGCCTCAAATACGACGATATGCTCTCTTGAGATTTATATTGCAATCGAAGTCCCAACGGTGAAAGTTGCAACTCAAGTCCTACCGGCTACATAGCTACTCCAGTGGTGAAACCACCCCAAAGTCCCACCAGTAAATAGATGGGTCACCTGCGACGAAGCTACTTTCGAGAGTTCCATTGCTCGCAAAAAAAATGGTATGTCCAAAAGCAAAATGTGCACAGATGAAAATTCGAAAGGGCGCCGAGAGTAAAAAACAACAGGACTGCCGGCGAGTTTGTGAAAACCCGAAAAGGACGCAAACTCAAAATAAAAAAATTCATGCGCACTTATAAGGTCCTCTCGACCTTGTGAGAAAAGAAAAAAACCCTGCGTGAGATCCTTACGACTCACAAAGGAGAAACATATTTAGGAATCCCCACGATTCCTAAGGAGAAAATACATCTCCAAGATCCTCACGACTCGTAGGGAGAAATACTTTTATGAGACCCTTACGGCTCATAAAGTCAAAAAGTCTTAGTCGACAGAATCCTAACCCTGCTTGCTAAGCCACCTTTGTTCAAATTGAAAAAGGCAAATGATCAGTCGCTCCTGGCAATATTCTAGTCGTAGTGATGCTGATGCCTAAAAAGGTATCAAACTTCAAGTCCTCTCAAGGCAAATGATGGTTCGCTTCTGGCAATATCCCAGTTGCAGCGATACTGATGCCTAAACAGGTGTCAAACTGCAAATTCTTTCACGGCAAATGATGCATATTCCAGTCGTAGCGATGCTGATGCCAAGGTTGGTATCAGATTCCAAACTCACAATAAAAATAGCAGCGAGTAGAAAAAATTATGCATATAAAACAGCCGAAATGTTTGGGCAACTCGTAATAAAAATAGCGAGTAAAATTAAAAAAATGAAATAGTCGAAATGATTGAGCACCACAAAAAATAGCCAAAATGATTGGGCAATCGCGAATCTCGCAATATAAAAAGCTGAAATGATAGAGTATCACGGAAAAATAAAAAAATATAACAAAAAAATGAAAATGAAACTTCTCTGCAAGTACGTCCATATTGACTCTTGTATATGATCCATGAGCACAAATGAAAGAAAATGGGAACCATATTTTCCTACCAAGCTCCGTCAAAGGGAGAGCCAAATCTCGACGGTTCATATACAATCTAGAGATCAGCTCGACGCACTTTTCATTCTATCAGGGTGCAGACGTGACGTCAACAAAGCTTCAAGGAGCCAAATTAAAAAGAAGTAATGGCAAAATCCCAGCTCCAACTCGACGTTTCTTCTCGATGGAGACGCTACGTTAACAAACAAAAGTGGAGTGATGGCAAAAATCCTAGCTCCAACTAGACGTTCTCCTCATTTCAGCAGGGTGCGGACGTAACTGTCAAATGAAATTGGAGCAATGGCATATTCCTAACTCCAGATCTCGATGGCAACATCTACAGCCAAGAGATCAGCTTGACGTTCCTTCTCGGTGCAGGTGAAACGTCTACAAGGACCCAAGGGGTCAAATAAAATTGGAGCCATGGAAAAATCCTATCTCCAGATCTCAATGGCGACATCTACAGCTTAGAGATCAGCTTGACGTTCTTCTCATTCCAACAGGGTGCAGACGTGATTACAGCAAAGCTCCAAGGAGCCAAATCAAAAAGGAGTAATGGAAAAATCCCAGCTCCAACTCGACGTTTCTTCTTGATGCAGATGCAACGTCAACAAACAAAAGTGGAGCAATGCCATATTCCTAGCTCCAGTTCGACGTTCCTTCTCAGTGCAAACGCAACGTCAACAGAAGACCCAAGGGACAAAACAAAAAATGAGTGATGGAAAAATACTAACTCCAGCTCGACATGCTTCTCATGCCAGCAGGACTCAGACGCAATGTCAACAAAGGCTCCAAGGAGCCAAATAAAAAAGGAGTGACGGAAAAATCCTAACTCTAGCTCGACGTGCTTTTCATGCCAGCAGGATGTAGACACAACGTCATCAAAGACCCGAGGGTCAAACGAAAAAGAAGTAATGGAAAAATCCCAACTCCAGCTCGACGTTCCTTCTCGGTGCAGATGCGACGTCAATGGAGGCTCCAAGGAGCCAAATCAAAAAGGAGTGACGAAAAAATCCTAACTCTAGTTTGACGTGCTTCTCATGCCAGCAGGATGTAAACGCAACATCATCAAAGACCTAAAGGTCAAACAAAAAAGGAGTAATGGCAAAATACCGGCTCTAGCTCGACGTTCCTTCTCGGTGCAGATGTGACGTCAACAAAGGCTCCAAGGAGCCAAATCAAAAGGGAGTGACGGCAAAATCCTAGCTCCATCTCGACGTGCTTTTCATGCCAGCAGGATGAAGATGCAACATCAACAAAAGACCCAAGGGTCAACGCAAAAATGGAGTCACGATAAAAACCTAGCTCCAAGTCTTGATGGTTCATATATAACCTAGAGACTGTAGGGTTCCTAGGCACTCTTGTGAGGGTTCATAAGGCATCAACCATGCCCGAATAAAATTTTAGACGTGCCGAACAACCCAAAGCTGGGATCTTTGCTAGATTATTACGGTTTAACATGCAACTAAATATCGTTACAACTAAGTGTGAGGGATTACAACCTTTGTAGTCCGCTCCTTCGCTTTATAAGCTCCGAGTAGAAGTCCCTTCGCCGTGATCCACGATCTTCCGGACTCAAGAGAGGCTCCACGACTCGAACGATCCATGATAGCTTGTAGTGTTCCTTTTCTCCGATGATCTACGTCGAAGTTGCTATAACTCAAGCTCTCTCACTCTAATGAGATGAACACCCTAATCTAATCGGCTAGATTAGATGAGGATAATGGAGTAGTATTTATGCTTTCTTTTTATATCAAATTCTCACATGAAAACATCAAAAAAGGAAAACCTAGTAAGCTTTCTTAAAGCTCAAGGTTGAAGAAGAAGAAGAAATAATGCATAATGCTTTTGTGATGAATAATGAAATGAATATATGATTAATCATGGAACCATGGTCAAGGATGACAAGGATAACCTTTGTAGAGAATTAAATAGGGTTAGGGTTTGGTTGGGTTAAAGAATGAGTCATGAGAAAATATCAACAATAATATCTTAACCATGACAAAAGATATTCCTTCTAGAAGGTGCAAGAAGAAACTAACCCAAATCAAACCCTAATCTTGTTTAATCTCCACTAAACATGTTTCATCATTAATCATATCATGTTACAATAATATATATCACATATATATTATATATTTGTAACAAAAGAAAATAATACAATTAACATATATCGCATATATATTAATGTATTACCCGGTGAGAAAATGAAATAATAAAGCGAGCCAATATTAGATAATGTAATACAATATATCATATATATTATTATACATTAAATTATCGAATCAACACTTGATCCGACAATCCGGCTATATCGAATATAACCGACTAATATATCATGTACCGATTCATCGAATCAACACTTGATCCGATGACCCGGCTCATATCTAAATATCGCGAGAATATAATACGGTATCTTATATCGTATTATCCTCGGTCCTGCACATATCACATATGTGCCCCTACTCCGTTTTTCCTGAGTCAAGAAACCTCTGTGTAGGACTCTAAAGAATCGTCAATACGCCGGTAGCAGGTGATGATCATATCAAACACCCACAAGCTGCAAGCGGTCAGCTAAAAGTAACAGCCACCCATGTATTGAGCGATCAGAAGATCAACAAGCTAGCCTGTCCATTCTCCTGTGAATCTAATCAGTAACACTCCCGTACAGTCCGGTCTCTTCGTCTGATATGTTGCATATCAAGTCTAGGGGTGGTATACGTCAGACCCCAGTAACCGATAAGTCGTGTCGATGTGAGGCTCATAACGGGTCGAGAAACTACTGGTAACGCTTACCAGTAAATCTCTATATCAGCTCTGGCCAGGGACTTCCAGTTATAGCCAATCGAACACGGCACAACATCAACTCCCTATATCGGGAGAGACGAATCCCCTCCTATCGCTCATTGCCTCCATGTGATTCAGGACTGCACCCAAAAGCCACCGTTTTGCACGCCCTCTTGGACGTGGTAAGGTGGAAATCAAAGCACAGTGGGAATCACACAAGACTCTATGACGATCTCGGGTCTACAGACTACCCTGTACCAGTGTCATCGGAGAACTGCCATCTGACATGTGGTATATCACCATCTGGGAGTTCTCGGTGAGTCTGTCCAGTATACCCAGTCTCCACTGAGCACCCGTACACCATCCTTGATGTCAAACACCGATGGATATGGGATCATCCATCGCCCATCATATGGGTCAAGATGCGTATACGCTAGTCTACTCTGGTGTATCGATGCCCTGTCTCGATATACCCTCGACTAGGAACAGTTAGAGGATGTACTCATCGACTACTATGGCCCCACTAGTATGATCTCATCATAGTCCCAACAGTCGAGTACAGATCCTAAGGGCTTTATCAACATGTGAGAGAAAGACAGTAAACCAATACAAGTCAACAAGTTAAGATAAAGCGAAACCAAATAGCATACTATCATGACGAGCAAGAAAGTCCTCTCTATATATATCCAAGCATCCATTATAATATACATCATATGTACAATAATGGCCTCTAGGGCATATACATAACTAACAATCTCCCACTTGCACTAAGGCCAGCTGCTGTAGTATCTCATACCTAGAATCCCGAATAATATCTCAAACTGTATCTGGGGAATGGCCTTCGTGAGTGGATCCGCAGTGTTGTCCTTCGTATCTACTCTCCTGACCTTGATCTCCCGGCGATCAACTATCTCCCTGATCAGGTGATACCGCCTCAGAATATGTCTGGACTTTTGATGGGACCTGGGTTCCTTGGCCAAAGCCACAGTTCCATTGTTATCGCAATACAGAGGTATTGGATTCTCAATGGATGGAACCACACTAAGTTCATTAATGAACTTCTTTATCCAGACAGCCTCTTTGGCAGCATCGTTAGCAGCTATGTATTCAGCCTCCATCGTCGAGTCTGCAACGGTATCCTGTTTGGAACTCTTCTAATATACCGTCCTTCCATTGAGGGTAAAGACAAATCCCGAGTGCGACTTAAAGTCGTCCTTATCACTTTGGAAGCTAGAATCGGTAAAGGACTCCACCTGGAGTTCTCCGTTACCATACACCAAGAACATCTCCTTAGTCCTTCGTAAGTACTTGAGAATGTTCTTCACAGCTGTCCAGTGACTCTCTCCAGGATCTGCTTGATACTGACTCACTACACTTAGTGAGTATGCTACATCGGGTCTGGTACATAGCATCACATACATGATAGAGCCTACTGCCGAAGCATAGGGTATCCCTTGCATGCGAGGTCTCTCCAAATCAGTCTTGGGAGACATCTCTTTGGAGAGAGTGAGTCCAGAGATCGTGGGTAGGTTCCCACGCTTGGATTCTTCCATACTAAACCTCTTTAGTATGGTGTCAATGTACCTGGATTGGGACAATTCCAGTATCCGTTTAGATCTATCTCTATAGATCATTATTCCCAATATGCAGGAGGCATCACCTAGATCTTTCATTGAGAATCTTTGTGATAAGAAGAGCTTGACTGATTGCAGCATAGGAACATCATTTCCTATCAAGAGTATGTCATCCACGTACAATACGAGGAATACAACCTTACTCTCTGCAACCTTCTTATAAATACAAGGTTCATCTATATTTTTGATGAAGTCAAACTCTTTGACTACAACATCAAAACAGATGTTCCAACTCCGCGATGCTTGCTTTAACCCATAGATGGATTTAAGCAGTTTGCACACCTTTCTGCTGCTCCCACTATCTACGAAGCCCTCTGGCTGAGTCATGTACACGCACTCTTCTAAATCACCGTTTAGAAAGGCGGTCTTAACATCCATTTGCCAGATTTCGTAGTCATGGTATGCAGCAATGGCAAGTATGATCCGGATGGACTTAAGCATAGCCACTGGAGAAAAGGTTTCGTCATAATCCACACCTGGTCGTTGACGAAAACCCTTTGCAACAAGTCTAGCTTTGAAAGTCTCAACTTTTCCATCTACACCAATTTTCTTTTTAAAGATCCACTTGCTCCCAATTGGTTTTACCCCTTCAGGAGCATTTTCCAAAGTCCATACTTTGTTGGTGTACATGGATTCCATCTCAAATCGCATTGCATCCAGCCATTTCACAGAGTCACCACTAGTGATGGCCTGCTCGAAACTAGTCGGGTCATCATCTTCCATGATGCAATCCTCGCTTCCACCATCAATGAGAAAACCGTAGTATCTCTCAGGTCGATGAGAAACCCTGCTAGATCGGCGGAGAGGCTGGGGTTCGTCGGGTACTACTGAATCCTCTGGTTCCACTAAATCTTCAGTTGCAGTTTGTGTAGCCGGAATTTCTTCTAGTTCTACCTCTTCGCCACTAATTTCTTTTGTAAGAAATTCCTTTTCTAAAAAGGTGGCATGTCGAGAAACAAACACTTTTTGTTCCTCGGAGTGGTAGAAGATATACCCTCGCGAATGTTTGGGATATCCAATAAACTTACATAGAACAGACCTTGCCTCGAGCTTGTCCGGATTTTGTGTTTTTACATAGGCCGGACAACCCCATATCTGAATAAAATTAAGACATGGTCTCTTCCCATTCCATATCTCATATGGAGTGGTAGGCACTGATTTGGTTGGAACTCTATTCAATAGGTATGCAGCTGTCTCCAGTGCATATCCCCGGAAAGAAATAGGTAACTCAGCATCACCCATCATAGAGCGCACCATATCTAATAGGGTGCGATTCCTCCGCTCCGATACACCGTTGTGTTGTGGTGTATAAGGAGGAGTAAGCTGAGAGAGAATCCCATTCTCTTTTAGATAATCTAGGAACTCATTGCTCAACTATTCTCCTCCTCGATCAGATCGAAGGATCTTAATACCTTTGCCCGTTTGGTTCTCTACTTCGTGCTTATATTCTCTGAATTTCTCAAAAGCTTCAGACTTGTGTTTCATCAGGAACACATATCCGAATCTTGAGAGATTGTCAGTGAATGTAATAAAGTAGGAAGAACCGTCCTTGGCATGTGTAGACATGGGACCGCATACATCACTATGTACCAGTCCTAAGAGTTCGGTAACTCTTTCTCCGTGTCCACTAAACGAAACTTTTGTCATTTTGCCTTTGAGACATGAATGGCAAGTTTCATAAGATGATAATTCGAACGGATTCAAATATCCATCCTTATGTAACTTAGCTAGTCGTGTCGCATTGATATGACCAAGTCTACAATGCCACAAGTAGGATTCGTTCATTTCTGAACTTTTCCTCTTGTGTGTGTTTTGTATATTAAGGACTATATTTTGATTGAGAATGAATATGCCATTATGTAACGAGCCTGATCCAATCAACTTTTGATCTAGGAATATGTTCATAACATTATCCTTTACTACAAAATTATATCCTTCTTTACTTAATAAAGAAACCGATATAATGTTGCACATCATGTTCGGTATATAATAGCACTCATTCAGAATCAGTGTATTACCACTTGGTAATACTAGGTGATATTCGCCAACTGTTTTGAGTACAACACTTGCACCATTCCCTACTTGAACGGAATGATCACATTTTCCCAGTTCTCTACCTTTCCGTAGCCCATGTAATAATTTACATATGTGGGATCCTGATCCGGTATCTAATACCCAGGACGTAGGGTGAACTGAGAAACAGTTCTCAATAACTAACACACCCGAAGAAGATGCATCAGTATGCATGTTCTGTGTTTGTGCGGCATGAGAATCCAGTTATTCTCCTGTTTCCTGTTCATTTTTATAACACTTATAAGATAGAACGGGTCCAACGTTCCCCTGCTCAGTATAATAATCGGGTTCAGTCAATACATCCATATTATTATCTTGATTAAGTCCTGACTTGGTCGCTACCTGGAGAGAGAGAGAGAGAGAGAAGGAAACACTTTAGCGTATGCTCTTGTAAGATTAGATTGGTTATTATCTTATCTAATCAGGATGTCTCCCACTGTTTTTATCAAATCTACCTTCAAACCATAAAAGGTAAGATTAACCGGGATTAATTATACCCTACAATTTCGTCAATCTTTCGGCCAGATCAGTGTCGGTACTTGAGGGAGGTTCCCCGTGCTTTCGCACGGACCTAATTAAAGTAAACCTCGTTTTCCCAGAGGCGTAACCCCGTTAACAGCTTTCTAGACACCTACTTGATCGGCTAATTGTCCTGTGTAAAATTCTCCCAGGAGTAACTCTTACTCGTAGTGGGTATTAGGATCCATCTATCTCATAGAAGGTATGCAATCTCATTGCAAATTTCAACACTTGAAATTCCCGATAATGCTTTTACCCCTAGCGTCCCATGACCTTGACGGAGGCCAAACTACCCATAGGGCGCTAGTCAAGTTCAACCCGTTCATTTCTTGATTGAATTAAACCCACCCGTACGACCCTTGACGAAGGCCAAACTACGCCATACGAATACCCTAATCCAATCGTATCGTATGCTAGCGGATAAGCATTAGTTAGCTATCGTACACTATGCCTTGACGGAGGCCAAACTACCGCAGCACGAATACTATGTAGTACTTATCTGAAATAACGGAGGGCAACGCAGGTTTTTAAGAAAACCATGAGCGTAATGAACTTGATATCGTCGTAGAATCGAGTGATTTTTGAAAAAGGAGTGTCTTTGAGGCTTTTCTAGTTTCGCTAAAGAGGTCACTCCCGGTGAAGGGATCTCGGCTCTTTCCTCATCGAATAAGGTGCAGGATATATCATATATACCGCTGTGCAAAGCAAGAGCTATATAAGCTGTCAAAAACTAAACCGCGAGTTTGTAGCATCTGCCAGTTTCGCTAAAGAGGTCACTCCCGGTGAAGGGATCTCGGCTCTTTCCTCATCGAATAAGGTGCAGGGTATATCATATATACCGCTGTGCAAAGCAAAACTGTAGCTACCCTTTTTATAAAGTTTTGATTCTACAACATCATTTAGGTTTCTTTTCTTTTATTAATCTCATTAATAAAAATCCCATCAGCTTATGCTTCCTAAGCATCACAGAAGAAACGAAAGCAGTAATATTTATATATCAGCATATATATATAGTATAAGCATTCGTCTCAGGCAGTAATATGATCTCATCACAGAACATTGCAGCAGAAGAACATATATGAAATATTGGATATACTAGGATGTCCGTGTTTTTAATACGGGCCGGTATAAAACACGGATTCCACGGTCGCGATGAATAGCCAAACCCACATCCCTAGACCCTTACGAGAGCGGCAAGTAACACTGCCAATTCTAGGGTTAGGAGACCCGGTCTCGACTCCTCGAGATGGCCTCCCACTGGACCCTAGAACCCGGTTACTTGTGCTCCCCTCCTTGGGTCTACCTAATGCGGAAAAGTAAATAATATACAATGGTGACATCATCCTCAGCCCGGAAGTGCCCCAATAAAAGAATATTACATACAATTGAATTTTACATGAATGAAAATAAAAACCTTCATCTCACATAAAACCCCCGGCTATTCAGAACACGACGATCCAATATAACATATCACAACAACACATAATATCTCATATCATCAACGTAAGTAAGTATGCATACACCGATCGTCGTTGATGTATAGCAACAAAGACCGGCAATACAACTACATACTACACTTACGGTCACAGAAAAGAAATTGTAAAACTACAACATTTGGAATCCACAATCACTTTAGATATCGTAAATCCGAAATATCGCATACTTCTCATTTTATGCCTAACTATATGAATTCCACATATTGTATCACATTCCAGATAAATAGACAGTATTAAACTTTCCGATCGAATAATCAAATACCCAAGATTTCCTAAATAGCTCAACACTTGAGCGGAGTTCAAATAATCCCAGAATATGTCACAGTACCGATAGTCCAGCCATAGAAGGGTCAAGCCAATGCCTCACATGTGGCACGCCGTACTGCCCCAAACCCTAAGGTTTAGAGGCGGTTCAGACGGTCACATAATCGAGTTAAGGTTTGTGTTCTTCTAGAGGGACCGCCCCGTTACATGTACGTTTTTCCGAAAGATTTAAACCCAAGAAAAATTCAACACTTGAAAGTTTTTCGTGCCGGGAAAAAGTGAGTTAATGATATCCGCTCGAACATTTTAACAGTTTCTAAATATCCGGGAAACATAACGAAATTAAATTTTTCGATCGAATCAACGAATTCAAAATAATTTCTAGAACACTCAACACTTGAGTCAGATTAAAAATACCCAGAAATATGAACAAACAGCTACGGGTATTACTGTACAAAAACCAAGGCCAAATCTTACTGTATGGCCGCGGATCCGCAGCACAAGCAAGGTATTGCCGCGGTTCCGCGACGGTCCGTACGATTTACTTTGTCGTTTTCCACAGCAAAACTTACAATTCCCTGCTGATTTTTTTAGGTATTTTTAATACAGAAAAAATCACATTTTAAAAATTTGTCCAGAGAGGGGTTCATTTTGACGTTTCGGGGTTCGTTCAGAGTTTTAACTTTGTATACACGTTGTTTAATGCTCTAGCTAGGCTCTGATACCACTGTAGGGTTCCTAGGCACTCTTGTGAGGGTTCATAAGGCATCAACCATGCCCGAATAAAATTTTAGACGTGCCGAACAACCCAAAGCCGGGATCTTTGCTAGATTATTAGGGTTTAACATGCAAGTAAACATCTTTACAACTAAGTGTGAGGGATTACAACCTTTGTAGTCCGCTCCTTCACTTCATAAGCTCCGAGTAGAAGTCCCTTAGCCGCGATCCACGATCTCCCAGACTCAAGAGAGGCTCCACGACTCGAACGATCCATGCTAGCTTGTAGTGTTCCTTTTCTCCGATGATCTACGTCGAAATTGCTATAACTCAAGCTCTCTCACTCTAATGAGGTGAACACCCTAATCTAATCGGCTAGATTAGATGAGGATGATGGAGTAGTATTTATGCTTTCTTTTTATATCAAATTCTCACATGAAAACATCACAAAAGGAAAACCTAGTAAGCTTTCTCAAAGCTCAAGGTTGAAGAAGAAGAAGAAATAATGCATAATGCTTTTGTGATGAATAATGAAATGAATATATGATTAATCATGGAACCATGGTCAAGGATGACAAGGATAACCTTTGTAGAGAATTAAATAGGGTTAGGGTTTGGTTGGGTTAAAGAATGAGTCATGAGAAAATATCAACAATAATATCTTAACCATGACAAAAGATATTCCTTCTAGAAGGTGCAAGAAGAAACTAACCCAAATCAAACCCTAACCTTGTTTAATCTCCACTAAACATGTTTCATCATTAATCATATCATGTTACAATAATATATATCACATATATATTATATATTTGTAACAAAAGAAAATAATACAATTAACATATATCGCATATATATTAATGTATTACCCGGTGAGAAAATGAAATAATAAAGCGAGCCAATATTAGATAATGTAATACAATATATCATATATATTATTATACATTAAATTATCGAATCAACACTTGATCCGACAATCCGGCTATATCGAATATAACCGACTAATATATCATGTACCGATTCATCGAATCAACACTTGATCCGATGACCCGGCTCATATCTAAATATCGCGAGAATGTAATACGGTATCTCATATCGCATTATCCTCGGTCCTGCACATATCACATATGTGCTCCTACTCCGTTTTGCCTGAGTCAAGAAACCTCTGTGTAGGACTCTAAAGAATCGTCAATACGCCGGTAGCAGGTGATGATCATATCAAACACCTACAAGCTGCAAGTGGTCAGCTAAACGTAACAGCCACCCAGGTATTGAGCGATCAAAAGATCAACAAGCTAGCCTGTCCATTCTCCTGTGAATCCAATCAGTAACACTCCCGTACAGTCCGGTCTCTTTGTCTGATATGTCGCATATCAAGTCTAGGGATGGTATACGTCAGACCCCAGTAACCGATAATTCGTGTCGATGTGAGGCTCATAACGGGTTGAGAAACTACTGGTAACATTTACCAGTAAATCTCTATATCAGCCCTGGCCAGGGACTTCCAGTTATAGCCAATCGAACACAGCACAACATCAACTCCCTATATCGGGAGAGACGAATCCCCTCCTATCGCTCATTGCCTCCATGTGATTCGGGACTGCACCCAAAAGCCACCATTTTGCACGCCCTCTTGGACGTGGTAAGGTGGAAATCAAAGCACAGTGGGAATCACACAAGACTCTATGACGATCTCGGGTCTACAGACTACCCTGTACCAGTGTCACCGGAGAACTGCCATCTGACGTGTGGTATATCACCATCTGGGAGTTCTCGGCGAGTCCGTCCAGTGTACCCAGTCTCTACTGAGCACCCGTACACCATCCTTGATGTCAAACACCGATGGATATGGGATCATCCATCGCCCATCATATGGGTCAAGATGCGTATACGCTAGTCTACTCTGGTGTATCGATGCCCTGTCTCGATATACCCTCGACTGGGAAAAGTTATAGGATGTACTCATCGACTGCCATAGCCCCACTAGTATGATCTCATCATAGTCCCAGCAGTCGAGTACAGATCCTAAGGGCTTTATCAACATGTGAGAGAAAGACAGTAAACCAATACAAGTCAACATGTTAAGATAAAGTGAAACCAAATAACATACTATCATGACGAGCAAGAAAGTCCTCTCTATATATATCCAAGCATCCATTATAATATACATCATATGTACAACAATGGCCTCTAAGGCATATACATAACTAACAGAGACTATCTCGACGTTCCCTTCTCAGTTCAGCAGGATGCGGACGCAACTATCAAATGAAATTGGTGTAATGGCATATTCCTAACTATGGACTTCAATTGCAATACATACAACATAGAGGTCCTTCAGATATCTACCCTACTTCAACAAAGAAATGGCATGACATCATCAAAACAAAAATGAAGCGACGACATATTCCCAGCTTCGGCTCTCGACGACAACTCATATAAAGCCTAAAAGACTATTGGAGATCATCCCACACCAGAAAGGTGCGGTGATGACTCATCGGAGCTTCAAATTGAGCCTAACCTCAAGTATAAAGCATCATGGCAAATTCCTAACGCTTGCTCTTCTAACGATAATATAACCTACGAAGATTACTTGAAGACGTCTTGTCCAGCCTTTAAAGGGATCAAAGACATGACAGTCATGGGGCGATGGCATATTCCTAGCTCCGGACTTCAATTGCAATATATACAGTATAGAGGTCCTACATATGTCTACCCCACTTCAGCAAAAAAATGGCATGACATCGTCAAAACAAAAATGAAGGATGGCATATTCCCATTTTCGGGTCTCGACAACAACTCATATTAAGCCTAAAAGACTATTAAAGATCATCCCACACCAGAGCGGAGTGGTTATGACTCATCGCGGCTCCAAATTGAGCCCAACCTCAAGTAAAAAGCGTCATGGCAAATTCCCAACGCTTTCTATTCCAAAGGTAATATAACCTAAGAAGATTACTTGAAGACGTCTTGTCCAGCCTCAGAAGGGATCAGAGACACGACAGTTACGGGGCTACTCGTACATCAGCTTAAAGACTGCATATCGAGGAATACATCAGTCAATGCGAAGGTACCATGGACTAAAACCCTAGTACCACAAACCTAACAGACCCCTGTCATAAAGAATAGGGGTTATCTATATTTCACGTTAGGATACACCTGCGAGATCCTATCGACTCATCTTGACTCGTAGGGAAAAACATCTTTATGAAGCCTTCACGACTCATGAAGGTGAAAAGCGTTAGGCGACGGGGATATCAACCTATTTTCTAAGCACTATGGCCCTATAAGTAGGTCCAAATTGACTCTTGTACACTATCCATGGGCCACATTCTCCAAAGTCGCATATCGATGAGGAGGAAAAACCACTTGCGAGTCCTCTCGACTTGTAAGGAGAAAATTCTCTTGTGAGATCCTTACGACTCTTAAGAGAAAACACACTTAGGAGTCCTCACGACTCCTAAGGAGAAAATACACCTACGATATCCTCTCGACTTGTAGGGAGAAATATCTTTATGAGACCCTCACAGCTCATAAAGTTGAAAAGCCTTAGACGACAGATCTAAACCCATTTCCTAAGCCATTGTTGTCCTCTAAGAAGGTCCAAACTGACTCTTGTACACTATCCCTGTGCCGCATTCGTCAAAGTTATATACCAATGAAATGAAGAGCTACTTACGGGTCCTCACGACTCGTAAGGAAAAAATACCCGAGTGAGATCCTCACGAATCACGGAGGCGATGAACACTTCGGAATCCTCATGATTTCTAGGGAGAATATGCACCTATGAGATCCTCACGACTTATAGAAAGAAAAAACCTTCTTGAGACCCTTACGGCTCAGGAAAATGAAAAAAGCCTTAGGCTACAAGGCCCTAAACTTGTCTCCTATGCCATCTATTCTATGGCCAGGCACAACTTTGCACTACTTCATCCACGTACATACTTACATGGGCAAAGTAGTGGGGGGCATTTGTTCTCGCCAAAATTTTTGGCTCAGAGCTTGCTGTTCCCTTATAAAAATAAAGGGAAAGCTCCATGTGTTAAACACGTGCATCCATATGCAAAGTATGTAACTATCACCTCATATAGGATTAAATCCTATGGTGGCGCCGCATGTGATGTTCACTTGGGCGCCAATGCGCAAAGCACATGAGCGCTTGTTCCTCTAATATTTAAACATAATAAAAATAGCTAAGCTCTATTAAATTTTAATGAGATAGTGCCTCACGTGCTCCCTACGAGGGCACCGGCACCAGCGCTAACCCCTTAAGGTTAAATCCTACGGTGGCGCCGCATGTGTAGCTCACGTGAGCACCAATGTGCAAAACACAGGAGCGCCTATCATAGCGCATATTATATATAAGAATTAAATTCTTAAGTGGCGCCCACGTGCACAACACGTGAGGGCCGGCGTCCAAATTAAAACCAAGTAGAGTTAAATTATATATGGGGATATTTTCCTAAAAACTGGGATACTCTTTATTAAACAGAGATGGTAGATCAAAGATCCAATGGTAACAATAAATCATCAAATGATAAATTCTATTTGGGAAATATTTTTTCCTGATCTTTCTAATATGGAAAGATCTTTCTCTAATAGAGAATCTTGGATTTAAAATCTAATGGTGATAAAATATCACCAATTAAACTATCTGATAGAATTAAATTCTATGTGGGAAATATTTCCCTGATCATTATCAAACTAGAAAGATCTTTTTTGTTAAACAGAGAACTCTTGGATCAAAGATCCAACGGTGATTATAAAACCACCCATCGAGCATTTGATAGAATAAAATTCTAAATTAGAAAAATATTTTCTAATCTTGTTAAACAAACAAGAAATTTTCTCTGTTAAACAGGGAGCCTTTGGATTAAAAATCCAACGGTGAATAAAATTCACCGATTGATCTAGAAAATCATTTTGGTTGATCATGAAATCAATCATGATCTCTCAATGATAGATTTTATTAACAAATTAATTTTTCTCTTATCCTATAAATATGAGCAAAGAGATTAATCAAGAGAGAGAAGAGGAAAGAGGAAGAAAAAGGAGAGGAGACTCTCTCATAAGCTTCTATAAAAATACAGAAGGCTCTCAAAACAATAGAGAATTTAATTCTCTCAAAGAAGAATATTTCCCTCCTAAAAACCCTAGGTAAAGAAAAAAGGAGAGATCAAAATATCTTATTTTACCTAACATACCATATCTAAGGGTTTAATTCTTCTCAAAGAATTTACTTTCTCTGGATTTGAGATCTACAAGACAAGTCTCCCGCAAGTTGAGAATTTAATTCTTATCGGAAAGATCTTGTTCGTAAGAATAAAAGATTCAGGAAAGAACAAGATTGAACATGAAGAACATGGAGTCTATAATACTCCAGGAACTTAGTTCCTTCAAATAAAGAACTTAGTTCTTAAATAACCCGATCCAAGATCATCAAAATAGTGATCTTGGTGATCGTTAATGGTCAAAATACCATTAACAGAGATTTAAGTTTTCTAAAAATATCAATAGAAATTAAATCTCCAAAAGAACTCAGTGCCTCACGTGAAAAGCATGTGAGCGCTCAAGATCAAGTTCCATAGCGCCTCATGTGAAATGCACGTGAGCGCATGAAAAAGTTAGTGCTTAGCACTAGCGCAGTGCTTCACATGAAACACATGTGGGCGCCATAAAAAGCTAGTGTAACGTCTCACGTGAAACATACGTAGGCGCCACAAAAAAATAGTACTTAGCACTATTTCAGCGCCTCGCGTGAAACACACGTGAGTGTTGTATAACCGAGTGCTTAGCATGCTGGGTGTTACAGAAACCTAATCTTAGCCCAAATTCTCGAAGCATATATGTATGATATCCAAATTAGTATCCAAACTGATATTAGTCTCAAACATGAGTAATGATCTCTCATCGATGATATCCAAAATGATATTCATCCCATATCTCCTAAGTTAATCTTAGTCTCGAATATGACTAACGATTCTTAGGTAGGTCCATCACCGTCTTTTCTCTCAAATACAAGATTTGGTTTAAGGGTACATTGTTTATCGCTGAAAGACGCGACTGGGACGTTGGGACGTCTGGCCTGAATTTTGGGGGCAGATGCTATTTGGTTTTATCTGTCTACCTCTCTGAATATGCCAAGTTGATTTATGGCACCATGTATTGGAGGTTTAAACAGATGCGGCCATTGTAGCAGACTTCGTCAGATTCCCCCTCGTTGTGAGGGGTTTTTGAATGTGGGGACGCTCTTCCCTGCAGGCGCAAGCCCCTGCAATTAATTACGTTACCGCGTAGCGATAACCACTTTCTCCTGCTCCAGAAGGTCACTTCTTGTCATTTGTATTTGTTTTATTTTTGGTTGCCCGTGAATTGTATATAGAGACTAATTTATGTTGTCGCCCGTAGGGCGTGAATTAGTCCATTTTTAGATTTGGGGTTAGTTTGATTTAAGGATCGTTAATCTCGTTTGAGATTAAGATCAACTTAAATTTTTGTTAAGGATACATTAGTCTAATTTTAGACTAAGATCTACTTAATAAGGTTTTAGGATCATTTAGATCCAACGAAAGAGCATTTGGGCTCTATTATTTTAGTTTGAGGACGTTGCGGTCCATTGGGTTTAAGGACATCATAGTTTATAGAGTTTAGTTTAGGGACGTTGCGGTCTATTGGGTTTAAGAACATCATAGCCCATGGGGTTTAAGGATATCATAGTCCATAGAGTTTAGTTTAGGGACGTTGTGGTCCATAAATCACTATTTTTGAGGTGAGGGTTTAGTTTAAGGACGTTGCGGTCCACAGTAGTTTAAGGACGTTACGATCCGTTAGGTTTAAGGACGCCATAGTCCATAGAGTTTAAGGACATCATAGTTCGTAGAGTTTAGTTTGGGGACGTTGTGGTCCATTGGGTTTAAGGACATCATAATCCATAGAGTTTAAAGACATAATAATCCGTAGAGTTTAGTTTAGGGATTATGCGGTCCATTGGGTTTAAGGACATCATAGCCCATAGAGTTTAAGGACATCATAGCCTATAGAGTTTAGTTTAGGGATGTTGAGGTCCATTGGATTTAAGGACATCATAGTCCATAGAGTTTAAGGACATCATAGTCCATAGAGTTTAATTTAGGGACGTTGCAGTCCGTTAGGTTTAAGGGCATCATAGTCTATAGAGTTTAAGGACATCATAGTCCATAGAGTTTAGTTTAGAGACGTTACAGTCCATTGGGTTTAAGGACATCATAGTCCATAGAGTTTAAGGACATCATAGTTCATAGAGTTTAGTTTAGGGACGTTGTGGTCCATTAGGTTTAAGGACATCATAGTCCATAGAGTTTAAGGACATAATAGTCCATAGAGTTTAGTTTAGGGACGTTGCGGTCCATTGGGTTTAAAAACAACATAGTCCATAGAGTTTAAGGACATCATAGTCCATAGAGTTTAGTTTAGGGACGTTGCGGTCCATTGGGTTTATCCATGGGTTTGGAAATGCACCAAAGAGTTGTTGGTTGTCGGGACCCGCCACCTCCTGAAGACGTTGAAGAATTACAACGACATGTATCAGAGGTGTGGAGAGACGTGCCCTTAAACTAATGTCCCAACTGAGGGGGGAATGAGATAAACATCATTTTAGATGCCATATGTTAGGAGCTCATTAGTTATCTTTAGGACTGAGATCGGTTTTGAGGACCCTGAGGATGAGGGGCTCAATTGATTGGCCTTGGGAGATTTGTTCTAAGGTTGGCTAATATTGTCCTTTCATAGTGTTAAACACTAGTATATCCTCGGCGCTCACGTGCTCCCATGTGCGACCTTAAAGTAGTGTTAAACACTGAAATTTGGGACGCTCACGTATGGCACGTGAGGCGCTTGAAAGTTGGCGCTGCTTTTCTGGCTTTATTCCCTTATTCCTTTTATAGATGCTAAGCCCTATTGGAGATCACGTGCTCTCACGTGAGGCGCCCCCAAAATGGGAACTATCTTGGGTTTATTCCTTTTTTCCCTTTGAAAGTGCTAAGCACTTTTAGGGGGGCATGTGGGATCACGTGAGGTGCCCCAAAAATGGTAACTGTCTTTGGGTTTATACCATTTTTCTTTTGGAAGTGCTAAGCACTTTTAGGGGGTCACATGGAATCACGTGAGGCACCCAAAAAATGGTAACTGTCTTTGGGTTTATATCCTTTTTTTTGTATAAATGCTTGTTCGGGAGTCACGTGGAGACACGTGACCTGCTCTCAGTTATTCTCTTTTGTTCATCAAGGGTGCTCACGTCGGAGCACGTGATATGCCATTATCATGTTGGGTGCTAATCTTTCTACGTGCATGGAGTTCTTGAGTTTTGAGACTTTCAAGCCCATTGTTTTATAAGAATTAAATTCTTATATAGGATTAAACCCTAGTTTTACTAGAGGAATTAGATTCCTATATGTTCTTGTAAGAATTAAATTTTTTGAACTTAGTTTTTTCCCTAGGTTTGAATCTACATAACAGAATCTCCCTGATGAGAATTAAATTCTCAACTCGTGGGGAGATCTGCTTCTGCAGATCTCAATCAGAGGAAGAACTAAGTTCTTTTCAGAAGAGTTAAACTCTTGTGGAGGCGAAAAAGAGGTAAGATGTTCTCTGTGTTTTTTTCTTATCTAGAGTTTCTTTTTCTTTTTGAAGAGATCTTCTTTTCTCTAGAGAATTAAATTCTTTTTTCTTTTTAGCTTACCAGGGGTTTTTTTCTCTCTGTCTCTCTATATCCCCCTCTCTTCAGTCTCGAGTCCTTTATATAGCAGAGGCAAGTTTGTTGATTTTTGTTAAGGAAATCTCTCATTTTTTGATTAATTCGGAGATTTTATCCACCGTTAGATCTTTATCCAGGAACCTCTGTTTTACAGAAAACATTTCTCTTGTTTTTAAAAAGATTGGGAAAATATTTTTCCATGCAGAGCTTATTCTGTATCTTGGTGATTTTTAATCACCATTGAATCTTTGATCCAATGGTGCTCTTATTTACAGAGCACAATCTTTCTGGTTTAGAAAGATTGGGGAAAATATTTTCCCATACAGAGCTTATTCTGTATCTTTGTGATTTTTAATCACCATTAGATCTTTGACACAACGGTGCTTTGATTTACAGAGCATAATCTTTCTGGTTTAGAAAGATTGGGGAAGATATTTTCCCATACAGAGTTTATTCTGTATCTTGGTGATTTTTAATTACCATTGGATTTTTGATCCAACGGTGCTCTGATTTACAGAGCACAATCTTTCTGGTTTAGAAAGATTGGGAAAATATTTTCTCAAAATAGGGTTCTGATCCCTTTTATATAGAATTTAATTTGATCGGCTCAGAAGGTATTAGGAATCCTCACATGTAGCACGTGACCCAATGGCATTAGACCGGTTTGCTTATATACAGCAGTCCCAAAGAAGAGCATCACGTGTTGGCATGTGATGCGCCTTCTGGCATGTTATCATCACGTGTTGGCACGTGATGCGCCTTCTGGCATGTTATTTGTTTCATGAAGGCGCCTATATATTTTGTATATAGATGCTCATGTGTGACACGTGAGGCTCAACTTCAGCCTTATTTGTTAAGTGTAATGCTTATAATTTTGCTCTAAAGCGCATCACGTGTGGGCACGTAATACTCCTTTTGGGGAATTTATTCATTTATTTATTTTATTTTAATTATTATATATATATATATTTTAAGAGAACATACATCTCTTCACACATCTGATGTGTCGTCATAATTTCTCAACGTCTTTAGAGAGGTGGTGGGTCCTGACAACCAACAACTCTTTTCATCACACATTGATGCACTTCCAAATTGATGTTCACACCTCAAATAGGATCGCACCCCAAATTCGGCGTATTCGAGGTCACTATCGTTCACTTCGCCACGTAACAAATACACGTGCGTGCAAGTTGAATGCTGGACAGAAATGTCCTTAAACTAATCTCCATCCCAAACAGGGAACATTGGACCGAAATGTCTGTTCCTTCATAAAAAAAAGGGGGAGAGTAAGAAAGGGGGAAACTCCCCACTAAACAAGATCACGTGAGCGCCTATATGCAAAGCATATAGGTGCTGCATTTAAACTACTGATTGGCTAAAAAAAACCTCACACGTTAAACACGTGAGCGCCTATATGCAAAGCATATAGGCGCTGCATTTAAACTACTGATAGGCTAAACAAGCCTCACGTATAAAATACGTGAGTACCTATATGCAAGGCATATAGGCGCTGCAATTAAACTACTGATAGGCTAAAAAAGCCTTACATGTTAAACACGTGAGCGCCTATATGCAAGGCATATAGGCGCTGCAATCAATCAACAGATAGGCTAAACAAAGCCTCAATGCTAACACGTGACCGCCTGTATGTAAACCATATAGGCGCTACAACCAAACTGCTAAGGGGCCAAACTAAGTCCCACGTGATAAACACGTGAGGACACCTCCTTACGTAGAATTAAATTCTACTTGATGAACGGTTGGATCAAGGATCCAACAGTGATTAAACATAGAATTAAATTCTATTGGGAAGAATATTTTCTGTTAAACAGAGAGTTAGTGGATCAAAGATCCAAAATATTTTCTATATCTTTCTAAACAGAGAAAGATTATACTCTGTTAACTGAGCACCGTTAGATTAAAAATCTAATAGTGATAAAATGTCACCGCTTGATAGAATTTTATTCTGTATATGGGAGAATATCCCCAATCTTGTTAAAAACAAGAACAATATCTTCTGTAAATAAAAATGACAGAATTCCTTAGATCAAAGATCCAACGATGGGTAAAATTCCCCAAATCAATTCTGAGACCAGTTAAATCAATTGGGATCTCTCAATAAGAAATTTTCTTAGAATTAAACAAACTTCTCTCCACTATATATAGAACCCGAGACTTCAAATCTCAGAGAGACAGACGCGAAGAGAGAACTCCCCATAGGCTAAAAAAAAGAATATACAGGGAGTTTTTGAGGAACAGGAGAATTTAATTCTCAAAGAAAAGTCTTGCTTCCTTGAAACACTAGGTAAAAAGAAAACACCTCTCCTTTACCTCTCTAAGGGTTTAACCCTTCATATAAGAACTCAAATCTTTCTTTTGGTTGAGATTTGCAGAGGCAAATCTCCCTATGAGTTGAGAATTTAATTCTTATCAGGAAGATTTTGCTCTGTAAGATTCAAAACCTTGGGGAAAAGAACTAAGTTATATAAAAAAAAGGGGAGAAAAAGAACGGGAACATATAGGAATTTAATTCCTCCAAAGATTAGGGTTTAACCCTATATTAAGAACTTAGTTCTTCAATAAAAAACAGTGATCCAAGATCTCCAAGGCCAAATCATTGGTGCTTAGCACTATTTCGAAGCCTCGCATGTTTCCCACGTGAGTGCTTCAAATGAACAAAGGGAACAATCAAAACTGCCTCACGTGTTTTCCACGTGATTGTTAAAATACCCCTGTATAAAAAAAGAGACAGCCACGTTCTTTGCCCTAGAACTCCAACCAAGTGCTTAGCATTTAATAAAAAGGGGGAATAAAACCCAAAGGGCAGCGCCCATATTTGGGGTGCCTCACGTGTGTTGCGTGAGCGCCATAAAACTCTAATGATTAACACTAGTCTAGTGCCCATATTTAGGATGCCTCACATGTGTCACGTGAGCGCCATAAAACTTTAGTATTTAACACTAATCAAGTGCCCACGTGAAACACACATGAGCACTCTATTCCTCAGTGCTTAGCACTGTTAGAGACTCAATCTTAGCCCAATTGGCTAAGTTTCCTGAGGTTAGATCTCTTTGATACTAAAACAACCGAGCCCATATTGCTCATGTTTTCCCAAACCGACCTCAGTCTAAAAAATGATTAGTGGTCTCTGATTGATGATATCCTAAATGATATTCATCTTATATCTCCTAAGATAATTTTAGTCTCAAACATGACGAACATTTTTAGGTCTACAACAGCCCCTTTTCCCCTCAAATACGAGATTTGGTTTAAGGGTACATCTCTCCACACCTCTGATATATGTCGTTGTATTTCTTTAACATCTTCAGAGAGGTGGCGGGTCCCGACAACCAACAACTTTTAGGTGCACTTCCAAATTGACGTGCATACCTCAAATCAGATCGCACCCCAGATTGGGTGCATTCCACATCACCATTATGCACTCTGTCATGTAACAAAGACACGTGCATGCAAGATGAATAAAGGACCGAGAAGTCTCTAAACTAATATTCGTCTCCAAAATGGCGATGTTGGACCGAAATGTCCCCAAACTAATATTCGCCTCCAAAATGGTGATAGCGGACCGAAACGTCCTTAAACTAATATTTGCCTCCAAAATGGAAATAATGGACCAAAACGTCATTAAACTAATACAATAGAGCCCAAATGCTCTTTTGTTGGATCCTAAATAAACATGATCCTGAAATCTCGTTAAATGGATCTTAGTCTCAAATTGGACTAATGTATCCTTAACAAAAACAAATCGAGCCCCAAATGCTCACATTCATTTAAGTTGATCTTAATCTCAAAATAGATTAATGGTCCTTAAATAAAACCCCCAAATTTAAGATATATGGATTTGGACTAATCCACGCTCTACGGGTGACAATATAAATTAGTTTCCGTATATAATCCATGGGCAACCAAAAAAAGACACACGACACGAAGTGAAATTTCGGAGCAGGAGAAAGTGGTTATCGCGATGCGGTAACATAATTAACTGCAGGGGCTTGCTCCTGCAGGGAAGAGCGTCCGCACAATCAAAAATATCCCTCATAAACGAGGGGGAATCTGACGAAGTCTGTTACAATGGCTGCATCCGTCCAAACCTCCTATATACGGTGCCATAAATCAACTTGGCATCTTCGGAGAGGTGGATGGATAAATCCAAATAGTATATGCCCCCAAATTCAGGCAGGACGATCCATCCCGGTTCGTCCCCGTTTTCGGTGGTGAACAGATTCTGGCATGCCCGGTGGGACCTCTTTCTCTTTCCACTCTACACTTCGTGTGTCGTGTTCGCGAACAAAATCGCGGTTTGCTATGATTGCCTTTGGATTCGAGGTACTAAGATTTGGTGTCTTGTTCCTGTACAGAAAGAAGAAGTGAACATCAATGGCTTCCAGCTGCAAAACTGCAACAGCAACTCCCGCTTCGCCCAAATTGGAGGATTGACATATAGGCCCAATGCGGCCTCCATCTTTTCAATGCCGGTGGGGCAGGTGACTCAAAACACCACTGGATTGTTTTTCAGGACCATGCTCTCGCAAGCAAGCTTCACCACCCCAGTGCCACCACAGGAAGCTTCCAAGAAGTCAGTCTTCGATCGAATTGCAACCACCACAGCCCCTCTCCACGGGTCGTCCAAGTTGCTTAGTCTTCAACAGGCTGAGCCGAAGCTCAAGTGGACCCGCAAAGAGGCTCGCGATACCTGAAGGGGCTATCCCAAAACGGATAGTCCTCCCAACTCCTCCGGCAGGTGAAGTCATCAAAGTGCTTCCCCTACTAAAAAGTCGGCCTTCGAAAGATTGGCCGTTCCCTCTAAAAGGACATCAGTCTTCGACAGGCTGGCACCAGCAGCAACTCCTCACCAAAGCAGGGGGCACGACAGAGCCGCTTCCACAACTGAGATGGTCCCGTTTTCAAGGCATGCTCAACATCGCCACTGGCCTTGAGTGAGAAGAGCTGGGGGAAACCCCCTCCAGACTCACCCCATCAGCTCCAATGGTGGAAATTGACGCTGCTGTTCCAACCAGGAACGACTTTGATCTGCTTAGGAAGGTGCGCAAGAACTCTCCAACCGCGATGTTGAAGAAATCTCCCCCACCTGCTGAAAACACGATGCAGGCAAAGCCGGAGCAGCCCCCTCAGCGGTTCTCTTCCCAAATTCACAGGGTCTGGCGGAAAGTCTAAGATTCTGTAATTGACAAGGACCACTCTCGCCGACTGAAGAAAATGAAGGTTAGGTAGGAGAAATGCTATCTCTCCGTTATACATCAAGGGACGTCTTCTACACAGTCTTCTGTTACAACGGCTCCTTCAACTTCAACCTCCCTTAAAATGACGAGGCTGGAGAAAATCCCACCACCGACGGCAAATTCCAAAGGTGATGGACCCAAACGCCCTAAGTCTAGAGGCATGATCATGCACATGGTCTACATGGCTTCTGGGAAAGAGGAAAGCCGTGGTTTCGTGGCTCATCGATCGCACACTCGGTCGTTGACAAAATCTCAGGAGTAACAACAAAAGCTCCAGAAACTGCTGATCAAAATGTCAGCACTTACCGGACAAAAAGAAAGTCCGGAGTTGGCATCTGAATAGCGTCAAGAGCAGGAGACCAATACAGAGTTCCTGTGAAGGGTACTTGAAAGAAAGGATAAGGAGATCGCGGAACAAGGTGCTGACATAAAGAAGACGGCGCTCCTTTTCCAAGACATGGTTGGAATGATGATCCAGCCAGAACCTCTGACACGACCCAAATATAGCACGTGACCGACACTTAAATCACGTGACATCTAAAGATGCCGACGCGGTTTAAGTAAGCCGAAACCCGAAATATAAACCTTTTTCTTTTGAAATCATTGGAGGTGAAGTTTTAATAATCATCAGATGGAATCATTTTAAAATAACCATTTGATTTTAACTAAGTATGTTTAAAAAGTATTTATGACATTTTGCATAAAACCCGATACAACTACAACAATAAAATAGTATCCCAATGGGAGCTAACTTCCACATCCAAACGGCGGAGCAACCAAGCAAACCATATCAAAAGTCTACTCCAATGAGTACGATATCACAACACACAATTCTAAGTCTCGCTTCTTAGTCCACAATATACCATTTCTACGTTGATGGAGTTTTTGCTAGATACAAGGATATATGAATAACCAAGTGCGAGTACGATACAATAGTAACTCACTTACCCAAAGCAATCACCGAAAGGAATGTGTGCCTAAGCCACTGATAATCCAAGCGGTAACACCTGCAAGAAATTGTGGTATAACGGGGATGAGTTGCCAACTCAGTGAATAAAAGTACATCACAAGGTAGAAATCGAAATGCATGACGATACCTAGGTTATAAGTATAGTACTATCATAATTTGTACTAATATAATATATGATATGCATATATATCATAATGCAACACTATCTATTATATGATCCCAAGTAGCACATATCAAATGCAATGACCTGTATCTAGGTATAAGCCCAAAGTAGCCGAAAATATATGTATATAAACCTCTTTTTTAAAATAGCCGAGGAATAGATATGTCACGGCATAAAAGCAGACGTGATAGTATGAAATATAATAGGTATCTTATTTTAGATTACGTACTGCTGTTTTAGTAAAGAATATTTAGAGGTTTAAAATTTAAAGATCTCAGTGTCATATCAGACATGTCAAAATAAGGAGGTTATAGCTCGCTTTTGAATTTCCTTTTTTATATGCAAATGCCCGTAAAATGATTTGCAGGTACTGTCCCCCGGATCAGTTCTGGTTGGCTACAATAATTATAATCTAACTGTGTACCTTATGATAATAACATTTCAATATATATGTATGGATGTCCAGTATCGACACCCGAAATCAGAAATCTCTCGTGTTCATCATCGACACGTAAATCCTCAAATCTCTCATGTCCAACACCGACATGTAAATGCAGATATCGTCTACACCATCTCAACAGATGATCGCTACCCGATATCCCTGGCCCCGGTCGGTATCCCCTGGATATCCGCCATGCCCAAATCGAACCCCGGTCAGTATCCCCTGGATATCTGCCGTGCTCATCTCAATCTCCGGTATCGAGTATCCTCGCTAGGCTCCCCCGTCTCAATGCGGCAATCCTGCCCCTCGGTCTCGATCCGGTTCTACCATGTATCTGAATGTATAGCTCCCCTATCCAGTCTAGATAAGTAACAAGTTCGAAACCGTATAGCTCCCCCACTCGGTTCGGAATAAAACAATTAGAAAACATCAAGCTCATAGTAGACGCCAACTCATCATATCCAAAAATATCAAGTAAAGAATGAAAATACTTGCATAGATCATTCTGATGATATATTATATATATACATTTATAACAGCGTCCCATACCACTGATATATATCATCAGGCGTAAAACATCCAGAAAATCCATAAGAATCAAATATCAATATCTATAGTACTGGTATTTGCAATGTGCAATAGGAATAAAGTAAGACTGCGTAAATAAATCATACAGGCACAAAGATATCAATTCTACTGTGTTATGGCACTGCTATTGATGTGTAGTATAACATACGCGTCTGTGCTTGTGCAGCATGACAATTATTAGTATTTGTGCAAGTATTCTAAAAGTGTAATAGCCTACTCATATCGATATCTACATACGCATTATATATCATAATGGTCCTACAGTGACATGCCAGTATCAATGAGGTGTAGTGTAACATATGTGTACGTGTTTGTGCATCATAGTACTTATTGGTAGTTGTGTAGTGTTTTATCAGAGTGTTCGTATTGCGGAAACATATAACATCAATAATTATAACGTGAACCAATATAGTAAATCTAAGCGTATCTAATAAATGTAACTACTTACTATGAGCTATACCATTATTTTTGAAAATGAACGAAACGTTGGTTTTGAAATTCAGGAAGCTGCCTCGGATTGAAAATGGATATTTATTTTGGAAATTGGCATCGCATCCTTATCTTTTATCATCCAAAAAGAGAAACGAATCGTTAGTTTTTTTTAAAAGGGTATAGCTCACTCAAGTATTAAATTCTAAAACGAAATAAATATTAATCTACGAGTCTAAAGGTAACTTGGCCGTTATTTGGCATACTAATCTCATCATCATTACTAAAGTATAATATCTGGTACAATACCTCATATTATCACTATATCAAATTCACCACTAGTACGGCATGGTCTTTCGTACCAATTTACCCAAACCATAATTAACTACATGCAAATGAATGTCCTTCTAGATGCAAATTTACTCAATATCAATATTTTGAATAAACACTAAAACCGACTAAATATCATATTACTATCTATAAGGTTGCGGGGGTGCTATACTCCATCCACCCGACTTCCCACGTAGATGTAAATCTACTCACCAACTTGATGAGTTTGCTGAAACCCATGCTGCTATGTCTGCCAACTCCGTCTCGGAAATCTTCGCAATCATACCTATAATCGTAGTTATATCATATCGACGTAAGAATCATATCAAAACTCAAAATAACGAGATAGACACTCATAGGTTAGAACCTATAACATACTTAACCCAAAGACAATAATATGCCACTGAAATCTACGTACGAACGTCGATATTTCAGTCGCAGTACAAAATACGCAAAAACCGTATCGGAATATCGGAAATTTGATAAAACCTTTACTAAAACGTTCCCAGATTTTACTGTGTAATTATTGGGAAAAATCAAACAATACTGTAACTCATAATATAACAAACTAAAGCTACAGAGGAAAATCCAACACCAAACACTACCATAAAACCGGCGAGCTCGGATTTTGGGTATATGTCGCCGGCCAAAACATGGGGTTAGAGTCTCGGGCTTTGAGTAAAGTCCTTTAGTGGTCTCATTATAATTTTGGTCTTGTTAGTTTTTCTAGTAGTTATTCCTAATAGTTCTAGATTCAATTTCAGTGTGCTAAATATCACAAAATACACTATTTTCCTATACTGCACAATAAATCAACTATTAAACAGAATTGCATATACAAGGAAGGAAGGAGATATACCTATAGAGTGGTAGTACAAGAAAATCCTGCTCAAGAATTGTATAGTGAAGCATCTATGGTTTGTAGTGTATTGAGTTTGATGAAGTGCATAAACTTGATGAAAGAAATCATTATTTCTCTTTTAATATTAGGAACACATAGGAATTGAGTGTTGGAACTTGAAGAATTTATTTTTTGTTCAGTTGAGAAGGCTAAGGAGTTTCCTAAGTGTAGTGTAGTGTAGAGAGAGCATGAGGTGGAGAGTTGTGAGATGGAGGTGGCATTGTGAAGTAGGAGGTGTCAAGGCAGAAGTAGGATGTGTCACGCTTGAAGGAGAAGGTGCAAAGTTATGAAGAAGGAGATGGAAGGAGTTGAGCATACTTGAGGGTGTGGTGTTGTGAGGGTGTAGCCTAGGTTAAATTATAACAATCTTTACAAGAATTATCAAATCTCAAAACCTTTCATGTCACAAATTAAATCCATTTAACATAAAAGATATGAAATAATAAATCTATCACTTAAATATCATTAGCTTAATGAAAATACAATGTCATGTTAAAATAATTAAAATATTATTTTTATGACATCACACACTTTTATTCATATTTACTGAAATAACTACATTTTTACGGATATAATTTCGATACCAAATGTTGTATGTGATATCACTTTTATAAACTCATTATTTTTATATTTCAAATGATAAATTAATATTTATAATTTTTCTAAAATGTTACAACCTCCATCCGAAGATCCACCGATAATCGTCAAGAATGACATAGGGGAAACATCGAGCCCTCTTCTGGCTTTATCAGTGGCCAAGGAGGAAAAAATCTCCAAGGCTTCTCTTGATGATTATATAGCTCAACAAATACGAGCTCATCAAGCAAATGAAGCGGCCGGCCAAATCGTCAGAACTGGACGACCGTGTCCAGGCTGGTATGATCAAATCAAGTATCTGCCGGGATATACGATCCCCAAATTTCATATGTATAAGGGGAAAGGCAATCTGCATCAGCATGTCGCACAGTTCAGAGCTTTGTGCGGTAATACTGGAGGCGACGAAAAACTGTTGTTTCGCCAGTTCGTTGGCAGCCTGTCAGAGACGGTCTTTGAATGGTACTCGGAGGTCCCAAATAACTCTGTCAAAATATTCATAGAGATAGATCCGCTGTTCACACAGCGGTTCTCCAGCGTAAGCGAGTGCACCCCGATCACTGCATTAATCAATGCTAAGGTGAAGTCAAGAGAAACCTGGGTCCAATACGCGATCCGGTGGCGGAAACTATGGTCGAAATACGAACAATGCATCGAAGAATCTCCTGCCGTGGGTATGTTCATTAGGATACTAGATCCTCAAACGACGATGTCCCAATTCATGACGTTCTTCAAGCCGACCACCTTCCAGGCTCTGATTGACAAACTGGCCCAAATGGACCAAATAGGCCGCGGGCTTTCCTCCTCAAAAATGGACCCTCGAAATGCCAAAGGTGAAGAGAAAGCGGCCTTCGTTGCCAACACTCAACAGCAACTGAGTGACCCGAAGCCGGTTACTCGCCAAAACAACATGCATCCGCGCTTATCCCTTGAAAAAAGGCTAGGACACGCTTATTCGTTTCCCCATGAAAAGACGAGGAGACTGTTCGAGCTGGCAATTCGCAACAAACTTATCATATTGCCGGACCCACGACGTCCACCGTAACCAGGCGATGTCAACAACCCTAACTACTGCTCTTATCACAGAATGGTGAGCCACCCAATTGAGGATTGCTACATCTTCAAGAACTGGGTCGAGAATTAGTATTAAAAGGGGAAGTTCGCGCTTTCTGAGAACTGGAAGGTGAACCCGTCATAGAAGCACGCTCCTAAAAAGGTGGATGCTCCAGGGGCATCATGCTCGCTCGTGGAAGAAGCTCCATGGGAAGTTGTCCTTTCAGCTAAAACTAAAAGAATGCTGAAAGATCTCCAGGCATGTCCAGCAGTCAGGTGGAGAAGCCCACTTGAACCAGAAATCATTGAAGGGATATGAAACCGCATCCCATACCGAAAACCGTCGACAAAGGACAAAATCCCCAAGTCGAACCTTCAAAGTCTTCGAAGAAAAAGAAGAAGACCAAGAAACCTGTGCAACTTGCCGAGTATGATGACAAACATACAGACTTACAGAGGTACATTGACGCGCTAGAGGAGTACAACCAGAACGCGCGGACACCTTTCACCCTCGAAAAGTTCCTCAAGTATATTCTTAAGAACGAAGAGAGTGACAACGATGAGGAAAATAACTCATCAGAAGAAACAAAAGACTATGTAGCAAGTTGCCACATAGTCTCCCATTCATTGTCAAATGGCGAAGAAGCTCCCATGGCGTCAAAAAACAACGCAGAAGAACTGAGAGCATGATCGGCGCCAAAATCCCCGGAACTTTCAGAAGACCCAATCGATAGGTTGTTGAATGAAGCCTTTCGAAAAAGTAAAGTTGATCGAGAACGCGAAACAACCATATACGAAAAGGCTAAGCGTCGGCGTCAGGATAAAGAATCTATGGTAAGGATGAGTCGTAAAGTACTCCAACCAAACCAAAGCGCACCTGCCACAAACAAGGGTAGGATCAAAGAAGAGAAGCGGTTCGCCAAAACCCTGTCAATGGGAATGAAGCTGCCCCCTCTCATGGAAAACACTCCTGAGGTCATGTGCCTTGACAGAGCGGATATACATCAAAACTATTGCCTATATCATCGGAGGGTTACTCACCCCACCGAGAAATGTAATGCCTTCAATAAGTGGTGGAAAGGATACGTTGCCTATCAACAACATTTCAAGAGGATGAAACATGAAGCTCGTCGACAGCAAAGAAGTTCGACAATTGCGCGTGAGAAAATGACTGGCAACTGTCATATGGTTGATATCAGTCAAGAAAGCGAGAAAATCCAAGTTCTTACCTTTGGGAGCGATTCTGAGGAAGAAATGACCCTCGGCCCTCTCTCCAAGAACTCCACCTTCGAAAAAGAAGAGGAGGAGAAGAACTGCGAGAACATTCAGCTGTGTAACCGCACGCTGCCCGAGAAGAACTTCGGACCTGCAAATAAAGGTTTGAGTAAAAGAGACAAGGGGAAAGAAAAAGTCCCTAGGGAGATCACCTTTGATGATGGATTCGTTAAAGAGCTCGTAGCCAAGGACCCACCTAGAAAAAATAAGGTGGATTACAATGTCCTAGCACATCTGAGAAAAATGCCTTCACAACTAAGCATACTAGATGCTTTCTTCCTGTCGAAAGAAGCACGAGATTATTTGATTAAGGCATTGCAAGATCCTGATCAATTCCAAGATTTTTTAGCTGAAGAAAGGATGAAGGACGAACTGGCAGAGGCTCACACAGCTGACATCACATTCAGCAATGAGGATCTCCTCCTCGGAACGCATGAGCATAACCGCCTGTTATACATCATTGGGTAGTGCCATGATATCAAGATAAGCAAAATCCTTGTCGACAATGGGTCTTTTGTCAACCTCCTCAATGTAAAAGTGCTGAAGGAGATTTGCATGAACATTCAACATCTAGCCCGAAATAAAATTACTATCTCCGGTTTTGATTCACAGTCATCACGGACACTCGAGTCTGTAATACTGATGTTACGCTTCGGAATGCTCGTCACTGACATCAAATTTCACGTCATTGATGCCAAGACTTGCTACAACGCTCTGCTCGGCAGGCCTTGGTTACACGAGTACAACGTCATCCCTTCTACACAACACCAGTGTATGAAGTATTTCGAAGACGGCCTCGAGTATACCATTACGGGGGAGCTAAATCCATTCTCTATAAACGAAGTCCGAAAATATGAAGATGCAAAATACTTCCTACCAGACTTCAAAGATACGGAAAGATATCATAAGCCGGAGGATAAACGGAAGTCCATTGTCACCATCCCGATCTTTGGGAGTGACACCAAGGAAGATGAGGAAATAGTCTACTCGAGGAAACCCTAATGCAATAGGCCCGGACCATCTACTCCTATTTTGGTCTTTGGCAGTGGCTCTGAGGATGAGGCCAACACCGTGTTCTCCACTCGCCCGTCAGCACAAACTGTTACTAGAGCTGATCAGAGTTTACAGATCACCATGGTTCCGCCACGAAATTACAAAGAACTTGATGCGCTTGATACATACAGCGTACAAGAGCTGCAGACTTTCTACGTCCCTCCCTGGAAAAAAGGTGAAAAGGCGATTCTCTTCTATCAATCTATAGAGACCAAACTGGAGAAAGAAGTCTGGCATGGTGCCAAGCTTGCGCTTGACAGGCTTCAACCAATCCGTCTACCCCGATATTACGGAGAGGGATTGAAAAGTCTATTAAGCTACTAAGGTGTATCCTTCAAACAAACCGTTCGACAAGCCCAGTTCTACAACAAGATCTGGAACGTTCCTGGGACTCAGCAAAAGATGCCCAACAGAAGGATGGAGACGACTGGGCTTGGATATGTTTGGTCAAATAAACGGGAGCGATTACATGACTGCCGCACCATAAGTAACTCCGGTGGAGAATGGAATACTTTTCTAGATAGCTGTGACGTTGAAACGAAGCAAAATCCTGCTATAAGAACGTCAAGTCCATCGTTCGAAGAGCAAGTTGACAAGCTAATAAGAGAAGCCGGTCAAAAGGTTCAGGATGATCAAAACCGCGAAATAGATATTTACGAAAAGGCCAGGACGCAGTGTCTCAATCAGTAGTCTGCGGAAAGAGAAGATTACGATGCCCTTCACCCTCAGCCCGCTGTACGTTCTCGCGATAAGAGAAAAGCCCGAAACAGAGGAAAAAACAGAGTGAAGAATGAGAATGACGTTCGAAAACAGCGAAGTGGATCCAAGAAGCCACGCAATCAATAAAAAGTCAGCTGGAATCCATCTTTTATGAAGAAGATGGGACATGAATATTCTTTCCCTCAAGACAAGACAAGGAAAATATTCAACCTTGTCATGAATCATCAAATGATGATGCTCCCGGAGCCTCGGTAACCCGAACAGATAAATGAGGTGCATCAACCGGATTATTTCTCCTATCATCGAGCAATAGGACATCCTCTTAAAGACTGCTTCACCTTTAAAGACCGGGTCGAAGACCAATATTAACAAGGAAGGTTCGTTTTATCTGATAGCTGGAGGGTGACCCCACCGCAAAAGCATGAGCGAAAGAGAACATATATCATGAAGGTAGGACCAGCTCAACACTAAGAATGGAAGCGAACTCTTACTTGCCACATGATAACACTCTCAAAGGAGGGAGGGCACGAGAATAAGGATGACTTCTTCAAGTGCTTCGCAAATGAGGAGGAGGAGGAGGCGATCTCCGAGTTTCCACCAGCACTAAAAGAGCTGGAAGATGGGATATACACTACGGCGGACAACCTGAGGAAAATCGACTTTGGGACGGAAAACGAGCCGAGGCCCACGTTCATTAGTGAGCTGTTGTCTAAAAAACAGGTGGCTACACTAAAGGATGTGCTTATGCAATATAAAGACTGCTTCGCATGGAACTATTCTGAGATGCCAAGACTAGATCTAAAAATAACGGTGCATAAACTGGCTATATCATTAGACGTCAAGCCAGTCAAACAGGTGCCAAGAAGAATGCGGCTCAAACTCGAGATGAGTATCAACGCCGAAGTCAAGAAACTAATTGACTCCGGCTTCATCCAAGAAGTTCAATATCCCGACTGGATCGCCAACATTGATCTAGTAATGAAGAAAAATGGGACGGTGCGCATCTGTGTAGACTTTCGGGACCTCCACAATGCTTTCCCAAAGGATGACTTCCCAGTACCAGTTACCGAGGTGATGATAGATAACGCGTCTACCCATGAGGACTTCTCTTTCATGGATGAATCTTCAAGATACAATCAAATAAAAATGCATCCTGAAGACCAAAAGCATACCGCCTTCCGGACTCTGTTGGGCATATTCTGCTACAAGGTAATACCTTTCGGCCTGAAGAACGCTGGCGCTACCTACCAGAGGGCCATGACGAAAATCTTCGATGACCTCATTCATGAGATTGTTGAATGCTACATTGGCAACCTTATGGTGAAGAGCAAATCTTATGAGGAGCATTGGGAGCATCTAGACATAGTGTTCCAACATCTTCGGAAGTATAATCTGAAGATGAATCCTCTAAAATGCGTGTTTGGAGTCTCTTCGGAAAAATTCCTAGGATTCATCATACGACACCGAGGCATCGAAATAGACCCATTGAAGATCAAGGCGATTACGGACATACCCACGCCGAAAACTCTCAATCAGTTGTGATCCCTTCAAGAAAAACTCGCGTATATCCGACGGTTCATAGCCAACCTCTCGGGAAAATACCATCCCTACAGTCATCTAATGAAGAAGGAGACCCCATTCGTTTGGGATAAAAAATGCCAGAATGCACAAGACGAGATTAAGCAATACTTGCAGAATCCGCCGGTATTGACCGTTCTGGTTAAGGGAAAACCCCTTATCCTATATACAACGGCCTTTGAGGGTTCTCTAGGCGTGCTATGGGCACAAAAGAACGATCAGGGAAAGGAAAGAGCTCTGTAGTATTTGAGTCAAGTTCTGCTGGAGGCAGAAAACAACTACTCACCCATCGAAAAGCATTGTCTGGCGCCGATCTTCGCGATAACGAAGCTCAGACACTACGCTTTGGCGCATAAAGTCCATCTCATATCAAAGGTGGATCCTCTCAAATATTTGATGTCAAGGGCCATACTAACAGGAAGGCTTGCCAAATGGGCCCTCCTCCTGATGGAATTCTCGATAACTTATCGACCTCTCAAAACAGTGAAGGGTCAGGCCATCGCCGACTTTCTCACCGAGCATCCGATACCTGCCGACTCCACATTAAATTGTGAGTTACCGGATGAACATGCGTTCAACGCGAAGGAAGAAGAGAATGATGCCCGATGGGAATTCTACTTTGATGGAGCATCTTCCATGAAAAGGCGGAAGCATAATACCCCCATAATCAAAGCTGGGATGGGTCTCATCTTCGTGACTCCGCAAGGAGAGATACTGCGTTACGCCTTTTCCCTGACGGAGCCGAGGACTAACATAGAAGCTGAATATGAAGTTTTGATAACAGGTCTCGAGATCGCCGTAGACATGGGAATTCAAGACCTCCTCATATATGGAGACTCCCAGCTCATTGCCAGCCAAGTTAATGGCGACTATCAGACATGCAAGCCATAACTGATCAGGTATGGTGAAAGAGTGCAGCAACCGTTGACACAAATCCCCTTCTACATCTTGGAGAGTATACTGCGTGCGGAAAACAACAAAGTAGATGCATTGGCTAGATTAGCTAAGGAATTGGCCTATGAAGACCTTAATGAAGTAAAGATCATTGTGCAAACACGCCGGGTTCTCGCGCCAACAGGGATACTTTCGGAGGATTTAACAAAGTCATCTGAAGAAAAGGAAATGACCAAACAAGTAGTCCTCCAGATTGAAGACGAAGAAAATATCAAGGATTGGAGGGAAGTCTTCATAGACTACTTCAAATCCCATTGAACGCCCGAAAACACGTCGTTAAGACATCAGCTCATGAAATGGGCTCTGTCTTTCGCTTTCATCAATGCTACTCTATACAAGAGATCACTTGATGGTTTGTGGCTAAGGTGATTGGGGACAAGAGAAGCAAAGAAATTCGTTCAAGAAAATCACGACAGACTCTGCGGTTCTCATCATGCCGGGCCAAAGATGAAACTGAAGATCAAAAGAATGTGTTACTATTGGCCCACAATGATTCAGGATTGCCTCGAATATACGAAGCAGTGTCACTCGTGCCAGATTCATGGGGACTTCATCCACCAACATCCAAATTCGCTATACCCAACGGTAGCTAGCTGGCCTTTCGAAATGTGGGGAACCGACATAATTGGCCTCATCGAACCAACATCATCCAAAGGACATCGGTTCATACTGGCAACGACCGATTAATTTTCTAGGTGGGCAGAAGCAATACCACTAAGGGAACTAAAGAATACCACCAAGGGAACTAAAGACGGAGAATATTCTCTATTTCTTCAAGACACATGTCATCTACCAGTTCAACACTTAGTGACGGATAATCTCAGATAATGGACCAGACTATAGGAGCCATAAAATCAGCCGCTTCGCAGAACAATATAAAATAAACTGGACATATTCTTCCGTTTATAATCCCCGGCTAATGGTCTAGCTGAAACTTTCAATAAGACCTTGACGATGATTATAAAGAAAACGGTGTCCAGAAACAAAAAAGACTGGCACGAAAGGCTGCACGAAACCCTCTGGGCGTACCGGATGACATTCAAAATGGCCACGAATACGACCCCATACGTGTTAGTATTCGGTATGGAAGCAGTTCTTCCCCTGGAAATACAACTCCCTTTTCTGCGGGTAGCGGTTCGATACGAACTGACAGATGAAGAAAACGCTCATCTCCGGCTTGAGGAGCTCGACGCCCTCGACGAAACTCTCTTTATTGTAAGGTTTGTGTAGCACCCTATGAAGATTTTTGAAGCATCACATGTCCAAAAGTTTAAATTTTTATGGTGCTAAACGAACATGCAAAGGAATCGATCCTAGAAAATTAGGGTTTCGAAAATTTAAAGCGAACTAATCTAGGGTTTCGAGACTACAACCTTTGTAGCTCCCTTTCGCTGGACTCCTTGGTCTCTGGGGTGTTGAATGGAAGTCCTCTTGAAGTCCTCTTGTGTCCACGACAATCCACCACGGAGTTCTCCGTCCAAGCTCGCAACTTCGTAAAACCGAAGAGAACACTCTAAACAAGTTGGCTAAACTTGTGTAGAATGAAGTTGTGGTTAAGATTCTCACTTCAAAAACCTTTCTTTAAGTGTGATTTACTCACTAGAAAAAGCTAGAGAGCAAATGAGAAAGAGGAAGAAGATGGTGGCAATATTTTTCACAAGAGGTAATAAGATAAAGATAACTCACTAGAAGAAAAGAAATATATCAATATATATTTTATTTCTTCTTACTATGAACCATGGTTAAAGTGATGGAGACATTATTTAACTTGAGTTTTAAATGATAAAGAGAAGGATAACTCAAGTTAAGAGGTAGGTAAGCATGGTTAGGTCAAAGGAAGAATGTAGAAGCTAGAATGATTATCCTTTCCTTTTCATTTTGTTTTAAAACCAAAATTAAATAATAATCCATAATTTAATCCATGGTGTGAGTCTTATATTGCCACCATTTCCATATGCTAACAACCATGATGGATGGGTGTATGTATGTATGCATGTATGCACATCCACATGTGCATGAAACTAGAATGAAAGAAAGAAACACATGCATGCATGCATACATCCATCAAACCCTAGAAAGGTTTCAAGTGAGAAAACTAATGGTTAGATGATAAATCAACACTTAATTTATCAATCCGGTCATATCTCATACGACCCCACCAAAAGCAGGCCACCCGATCAATGTTCGGTATCATATACGCACATTTTAATCGGGTGCATACGCATATCGCATACGCGCACCACAACGTTTCGCCTGGACTGGGTAACTCCTTTGTGGGACTCTAAGACTCGTCAATACGCCGGCAGAGGGTGATGATCATATCAGGTACCCTCAAACCGCAAGCGGTCAGCTAAACGTAACGGCCACCCAGGTATTGAGCGATCAGAAGAAAACAAGAGAACCTGCTACAACTCCCGTCGAGCCATCCGGCAACACTACCGTACAGTCCGGTCTCTTCGTCAGATATGCTGCATATCGAGCCTAGGGATGGTCACGTCGACCCTAATAACTCAATAAGTCATGCCGGTGAATGGTCTATAACAGATCGAGAAACTACCGATAACACTTATCAGCAAATCTCAGCAGCCTGGCCAGGGACTTACTGATATAACCAGTCGGGCACATCACAGCATCAACCCCAATACCGGGAGAGACGAAAACCCTCCTATCGCTCATTGCCTTCATGTGTCTCGGGACTGTACCCAACGGCCAACTGTTTTCATGACTCAGTAGAGCCGTGGTAGGGTGGCAATCAAAATACAGTGGGAGAGCACACAAGACTCCATGACGATCTTGGGTCTACAGACTAACCTGTACCAGTGTTACCTGAGAACTGCTATCCGACGATAGATATAATTCCATATAGGAGTTCTCGACGAGTCCGTCCAGTGTACCCAGTCACCACTGAGCACCCGTATATGATCTTGATGTCAAACACCAATGGATATGGGATCATCCATCGCCCATCACATGGGTCTAGTATCATATACGCTAGTCTACTCTGGTATATCAATGCCCCGTCTCGATATACCTACGACTAGGGACTTTCCAGGATATGCTTATAGACTACAGATGTCCCACTAGTATGATCTCCGTCATAACCAGAGCAGTCAAGCCAATATCCTCAGGGCTTTATCAGCATGTATGAGTGAATAACAAGCATGATCAAATCAACATGTCAGATAAAGAAGAACCAGATAGCATACTATCATGTCGAGCAAGAATGCATACCGAATATATATATATATACATGTATAGATACATCCACTATCACATAATGGCCTCTAGGGCATACATATATCCAACAATCTCCCACTTGCACTCAGGCCAGTTATTGGCGTATCTCATACCCAACTTCTCAAAAAGTCGCTCATGCTGCGGCTGAGGGAGGGCCTTGGTGAATGGATCCGCGGCGTTATTGTTTGTGTCTACCCTCCTAATCTCGATCTCGCGGCGATCTACAATCTCCCGGATCAAATGAAAACGCCTCAGGATGTGTCTGGACCGTTGATGGGTCTGGGCTCCTTGGCTAACGCCACAGCCCCATTATTGTCACAATACAAGGTATTGGATCAATAATGGTTGGAACTACTCCTAGCTCCGAGACGAACTTCTTCATCCAGACGGCTTCCTTGGCGGCATCATTTGCAGCAATGTACTCAGCTTCCATCGTAGAGTCTGCAACGATATCTTGTTTGGAACTCTTCCAACTCACCGCCCCTCCATTGAGGGTAAATACAAACCCAGAGATAGATTTGCTGTCGTCCTTATCGCTCTGGAAGCTCGAATCGGTAAAGGCCTCCATTTGGAGATCTCCATTACCATACACCAAGAACAATTCTTTAGTCCTTCGCAAGTACTTAAGAATGTTCTTCACTGCTGTCCAGTGATTCTCCCCTGGGTTGGATTGATACCTGCTTACAATACTAAGTGCGTAAGCTACATCTGGGCGTGTACATAACATCGCATACATTATAGATCCTACTGCCGAAGCATAGGGTATAATACTCATGCGAGCTCTCTCTTCATCGGTCTTTGGACAAGAATCCTTGGAGAGAGTGACCCCATGGCAAGCGGGTAAGGCACCCCGCTTGGAGTCTTCCATACTAAACCTTTTTAGGATGGTGTCAATGTACCTGGTTTGGGACAATCCCAATAACCTTTTGGATCTATCCCTATAGATCCTTATGCCCAGAATGTACGTGGCATCACCCAGGTCCTTCATGGAGAACCTCAGTGATAAGAAAGATTTGACCGACTGTAGCATAGGAATATCATTTCCTATCAGAAGAATGTCGTCCACGTACAATACGAGGAATGTGATAGCTCTCCCTACAGCCTTCTTATAAACACAAGGTTCATCTGGATTTTTGATGAAATCAAACTCTTTGATGACATCATCGAAACAGATGTTCCAACTCCGTGATGCCTGCTTTAATCCATATATGGATTTAAGCAATTTACATGCTTTCCCGCTGCTCCCACTGTCAATGAAGCTCTCTGGCTGATCCATATAAACACATTCTTCTAAATTTCCATTTAGAAATGCGGTTTTAACGTCTATCTGCCAGATTTCATAGTCGTAGTGAGCAGCAATAGCAAGTAGGATCCGAATGGATTTAAGCATGGCTACGGGAGAAAAAGTCTCGTCATAGTCCAAACCTGGTCTTTGACGAAAACCCTTCGCCACAAGTCTTGCCTTATAGATCTCCACTTGCCCATCTACACCAATCTTTCTTTTAAAGATCCATTTGCACCCTACAGGTTTTACCCCAGGGGGTACAACGTCCAAAGTCCACACTTTGTTGGTGTACATAGACTCCATTTCAGATCTCATGGCATCCAGCCACTTCACAGAGTCTTTACTCGTGATAGCTTGCTGAAAACTGGTAGGATCATCATCATCCATGATGCAATCTTCTCCGTTACCATCAATGAGGAAACCGTAGTACCTCTCCGGTGGACGAGAAGTCCTACCAGACCTACGGAGTGGCCGAGGTTCTTCAGTTTCTGTTTCAACAGCTGGTTCAACCAAATCGTCATTTGTAGTTTGTGTCTCTAGAACCTCTTCTAGATCCATCACCTTGCCATCATCTTTATCTGTGAAAAACTCTTTTTCCAAGAATGTGGCATGTTGAGAAACGAACACTTTTTGTTCCTCTTTGTGGTAGAATAGATATCCATAAGAATTCTTTGGATATCCCACAAAGTTACACATGACAGACCGTGTCTCGAGTTTGTCCGGATTCTGCTTTTTAACATAGGCCGGGCAACCCCAAATCTTAATTCTCTTAAGAGATGGTCTCTTCCCATGCCATATCTCATATGGCGTGGTAGACACGGTTTTGGTTGGAACCCTGTTTAGCAGAAACGCTGCAGTCTCCAATGCATGCCCCCAAAACGAGACTGGTAACTCAGCGTCACTCATCATGGACCGGACCATATCTAATAGGGTCCTATTCCGTCGTTCTGACACACCGTTGTGCTGTGGTGTGTAAGGAGGAGTGAGCTGAGAGAGAATCCCATTCTCTTTTAGGAAGTGTGCAAATTCTGTACTGAGATACTCACCACCTCGATCTGATCGAAGCATTTTGATACTCAAGCTGGTTTGTTTTTCTACTTCTTGTTTATATTCAATGAATTTCTCGAAAGCTTCGGACTTGTGCTTTAATAAAAATACATGACCGAATCTTGAGAAATCGTCAGTGAACGTAATGAAGTATGAAAAACCGCCTCTGTCCTGTGTAGACATTGGCCCACATACATCACTATGTATGAGGTCCAGGAGCTGAGTAGCTCTTCTCCGTGTCCGGTAAACGGAGTTTTGGTCATTTTACCCTTGATACAAGACTGGCAAGTCGCATAAGATTTATATTCAAAAGAGTTTAAATATCCATCTTTGTGTAACTTGTTTAGTCTTGTTTCGTTAATATGACCAAGTCTACAGTGCCAAAGAAAAGCTTCATTTAATTCTGAAAATTTTCTTTTATTAGTGTGTTGTATACTGAAAACTGTGTGTTGATTTAGGACATATATTCCGTTGTTAAGCGTACCATACCCAACTAACATTTGATTCAGGTTAATGTTCATAACATTGTTGTGCAATACAAAATTATACCCTTCATTGTCCAACAAAGAAACGGATATTAGATTACATAGCATACTTGGTACAAAATAACATGGATTCAAAATCAAAATACATCCAGATGGCAACCCCAAGTGATACTCTCCCACTGCGACTGTATGTACATTGGAACCATTTCCAACGCGGAGAGTATGGTCACCTGTCTTCAAAACCTTGCTATTTCTCAGTCCCTGCATAGAATTGCAAATGTGAGAACCTGAACCGGTATCTAATACCCAGGAAGCAGAGTTTATAGAAAAACAGTTTTCAGTCACAAACGCACCTGAAGCAGAAGCATCACCATGCTTCTTCTTGAGACTTAAGTATTCCGTGCAATTGCGCTTCCAATGTCCTGTCTTGTGGTAGTGAAAACATTCGCCCTTCCCTGAGTCTCCAGCCTTGGACTTTCCTTTTCCCTTCTCCTTTTTAACTCCGCCCTTAGGATTAGTGGGTTTCTTCTTTTTCTTTCCCTTGGTCTTGGCTTTCGGACGAGAAGAGGAAGACTGTCCACTAGTCATAACGGGAGTTTTTGCTAACTTCATAGTGCTTTCTGCACTCCTTAACATATTAAGGAGTTCAGGGAGGTCCTTCTCCATGCCATGCATGTTGAAGTTCACTATGAACTGAGCAAAGGTGGAGGGGAGGGACTGCAGAATAATATCTATATATTGTTCATTGTCCATCGTCCATCCAAGGTCCTCAAGCTCTTCTATAAGAGCTATCATCTTCAGAACATGGTCTCCTACTGGTGTGCCAGGGGTCATTCGCATCTGAAACAATTTCTTTGATGCTTCGTATCGTAATACGCGGGATTGCTCCCCATACAACTCCTTTGTATGGAGCAATATACCGTGAATGTCCATGTCCTCGTGCTGCTTTTGATGTGTGTTATCCATCGATGCAAGCGCGAGGCATGTGGCCGTGGCACAGTCAGCGTCCCATGTCTTGCGGACTTCAATGTCCGCAACTGAGGATTTTGGACCAGGTACGGGCGGGGCTGAAGCCGTGAGGACATATGATACTTTATCATAAGTCAAGGCGATTTTCAGATTCCTCAACCAGTCTTTATAGTTGGTCCCATTCAGTTTGTTTTTATCTAGCAAAAGCTTGAGTCCAGTCATGGGTATCTGCCATTAAGAGAGAGAAAAGAATACACTCAGTGAAAGCTCTTGCATAGATTAGATTGGTTATTATCTTGTCTAATCGATGTTTCCCACTGCTTTTTATCGAGTTTTTCTTTCAAACCTTAAAAAAGAAAAACTAGCCAGGATTAATTACAGTCTACAACTTCGCTAACCGTTCAGCCAGGCCAGTGTCGGTACTTGAGGGAGGTTCCCCGTGCTTTCGCACGGACCTAATTAGAGTAAACCTCGTTTTCCCAGAGGTGGAGCCCCGTTAACACCTTTCTAGACACCTAATGAGTTAGCTAATTGTAAACTGTAAAACTCTCCTAGGAGCAACTATTGCCCACAGTGGGATCGGGATCCAACCATCACATGGAAGGTATGCAATCTCATTGCAAATTTCAACTATCGAAATTCCCGATGTGGTTTTTACCCCTAATACTCGTGACCTTGGCTAAGGTCAACAAATCACGAGCACTAGTCAAGCTCAACCCGTCATTTCTTGATTAATTAGACCCGTTCACATGACCCTTGGCTAAGGTCAACAAAGTCATATGCCCGTCCTAATTAATCTGCATCATATGCATTTGTAGGAAGACATCACTTAGCTACCGTACACTACGCCTTGGCTAAGGTCAACAAACGTAGCACGAATACTAAGTACTCTACTTCCTAAAATGACGGAGGGTTGCGGATGATTTTTAAGAAAATCTTTAACGCTTTGAGCTTGATATCGTTGTAGAATCAAGTGGTTTTAAAAAAGGAGTGGCTTAAGCTCCGCAGTTTTTGAAATATAGCTTTTTCATAAAAAGCCGAGTGGTTTTTCAAATCCGATTCTACAACATCTTTTAGGTTTATTTTCTTTACATTAATCACATTAATGTAATCCCATCATTTAAGTCCTTAAGCCAATCATAGAAAAGAAACGAAAATAACACGTACGCTTATGCCATCCGCATTCGCCGCAATGTTCCGTTATGCACCGTTAGGTTACTTAACTAACGGCATACCGGGATGGGACCAGCGCGGGTGAAAAACATAAGCGACGTCTACTATATATCATATATATAATATGTCATTCGTCTCAGATATCACAGAACGCAGGCAGCAGAAATATAGATATAACGTGGGATATACCAGGACGTCCGTATTTAGTATTTAGCCAGAATAGAAAATACGGATTCCACAGTCGCGATGAATAGCCAAACCCACACCCTGGACCCCTACGAGAGCGGCAAGTGACCCTGCCAATTCTGGAGTTTAGGAGACCCGGTCTCGACTCCTCGAGATGGCCTCCCACTGAACCCCAGAACCCGGTCACCTGTGCTCCCCTCCTTGGGTCCATCCTAATGCGGAAAAGTAAATAATATACAACACCGGTAACACAACCTCAACCCGGAAGTGCCCCAAATAAAAGAATATTACATTACATTTGAATTTACATGAATGAAAATATAAAACTCTCATCTCACATAAAACCCCCCGGCTATTCAATCGCGACAATCCTGCACATCATATCTCAGCAACACATAATATCTCATATCATTAACGTAAGTAAGTATGCATACCCCAATTGTCGTTGATGTATAGCAACGAAACCGGCGATATCGTACATACTACACTTACGGTCACAGAAAAGAAAGTGTAAAACTGCAATATCTGGAATCCACATTCTCTTTAGACATCGCAAATGCAAAATATCACATATTCCGTATTTCATGTCTAGTAATATGAATTCCACACATTGCATCACATTCCGGATAAACAGACAGTATCGAAGTTTTCGAACGAACGATCAAATACCCAGGATTCACTAAAGCCCAACACTTGAGCAGAGTTCAAACACCTGGAGTGTGACATAGTAGTAGCGGTCCAGCCGTAGAAGGGTCAAGCCAACGCCTCACATGTGGCATGCCGTACTGCCCCAAACCCTAAGGTTCAAAGGGCAGTTCAAGACGGTCACATAATCGAGTTAAGGTTTGTTGTCTTCTAGAGGGACCACCACAAAAAGACTTGCACGTATCTGCAAAGCATTTAAACCCCGTGAATAGTGAGCAAATGATACTCGTTCAAACACTTCAATACTTTCTTATTTACCCGGAAAAGCTACGAAATGAAAATACCGATCAAAATAACGCGTCCAAAACCATCTCCAGATAATACAGTACAACATTCAGATTAAACATACCTAAAACACTATACAAGCAGAAATATGAATTACAGTGAAATTCCCATGCAATAATACTACAGTACGGCCGCGGAACCGCGGCCTAAGCAAGGATTTGCCGCGGTTCAGCGGTCAAATTAACTGTTCATGTCTTCGTATTTCACCATAATTCTTTTATTTCCCTGCTGTATTTTTTAAGTATTTTTAATTCTGAAAAAGGTCAGATTTTAGAATTTGTCCAGAGAGGGTCCAAGAAAACCGTATTTTTGTCCGATCGGGATTTTTACTTCGTAAAAGCGACGCCTAATGTTCTAGGTCGGCTCTGATACCAATGTAAGGTTTGTGTAGCACCCTATGAAGAGTTTTGAAGCATCACATGTCCAAAAGTTTAAATTTTTATGGTGCTAAACGAACATGCAAAGGAACCGATCCTAGAAAATTAGGGTTTCGAAAATTTAAAGCGAACTAATCTAGGGTTTCGAGACTACAACCTTTGTAGCTCCCTTTCGCTGGACTCCTTGGTCTCTAGGGTGTTGAATGGAAGTCCTCTTGTGTCCACGACGATCCACCACGGAGTTCTCCGTCCAAGCTCGCAACTTCGTAAAACCGAAGAGAACACTCTAAACAAGTTGGCTAAACTTGTGTAGAATGAAGTTGTGGTTAAGATTCTCACTTCAAAAACCTTTCTTTAAGTGTGATTTACTCACTAGAAAAAGCTAGAGAGCAAATGAGAAAGAGGAAGAAGATGGTGGCAATATTTTTCACAAGAGGTAATAAGATAAAGATAACTCACTAGAAGAAAAGAAATATATCAATATATATTTTATTTCTTCTTACTATGAACCATGGTTAAAGTGATGGAGACATTATTTAACTTGAGTTTTAAATGATAAAGAGAAGGATAACTCAAGTTAAGAGGTAGGTAAGTATGGTTAGGTCAAAGGAAGAATGTAGAAGCTAGAATGATTATCCTTTCCTCTTCATTTTGTTTTAAAACCAAAATTAAATAATAATCCATAATTTAATCCATGATGTGAGTTTTATATTTCCACCATTTCCATATGCTAACAACCATGATGGATGGGTGTATGTATGTATGCATGTATGCACATCCACATGTGCATGAAACTAGAATGAAAGAAAGAAACACATGCATGCATGCATACATCCATCAAACCCTAGAAAGGTTTCAAGTGAGAAAACTAATGGTTAGATGATAAATCAACACTTAATTTATCAATCCGGTCATATCTCATACGACCCCACCAAAAGCAGGCCACCCGATCAATGTTCGGTATCATATACGCACATTTTAATCGGGTGCATGCGCATATCGCATACGCGCACCACAACGTTTCGCCTGGACTGGGTAACTCCTTTGTGGGACTCTAAGACTCGTCAATACGCCGGCAGAGGGTGATGATCATATCAGGTACCCTCAAACCGCAAGCGGTCAGCTAAACATAACGGCCACCCGGGTATTGAGCGATCAGAAGAAAACAAGCGAATCTGCTACAACTCCCGTCAAGCCATCCGGCAACACTACCGTACAGTCCGGTCTCTTCGTCAGATATGCTGCATATCGAGCCTAGGGATGGTCACGTCGACCCTAATAACTCAATAAGTCGTGCCGGTGAATGGTCTATAACAGATCGAGAAACTACCGATAACACTTATCAGTAAATCTCAGCAGCCCTGGCCAGGGACTTACTGATATAACCAGTCGGGCACAGCACATCATCAACCCCAATACCGGGAGAGACGAAACCCCTCCTATCGCTCATTGCCTTCGTGTGTCTCAGGACTGTACCCAACGGCCACCTGTTTGCACGACTCAGTAGAGCCGTGGTAGGGTGGCAATTGTTAGTTATATGTATGCCCTAGAGGCCATTACTGTACATTGGATGTATATTGTAGTGGATGCTGGGACATATGTAGGTAGGACTTTCTTGCTCGACATGATAGTACGCTACCTGGTTGATCTTTATCTTAACATGTATACTTTCTGTCTCTCTGTTACATGTTGATAAAGCCCTTAGGATGTGTACTCGACTTCCAGGATTATGATGCAGATCATACTAGTGGGGCCTGGGTAGTCAATGAGTACATCCTTCAATGTTCCTAGTCGTGGGAATATCGAGACGGGGCATCGATATTCCAGAGTAGACTAGCGTATATCTTCTCGACCCATGTGATGGGCGATGGATGATCTCATATCCATTGGTGTTTGACATCAGAGATGGTATGCGGGTGCTCAGTGGAGACTGGATACACTGAACGGACTCTCCGAGAACTCCCAGATGGTATTATACCTCACGTCAGATGGCAGTTCTCTGGTGACACTGGTACAGCTTAGTCTGTTGACCCGAGATCGTCATAGAGTCTTATGTGTCTCCCACTGTGCTTTGATTTCCACCCTACCACGGCTCTACTGAGTCGTGCAAACAGGTGGTTTTTGGGTACAGTCCCGATTCACATGGAGGCAATGAGCGATAGGAGGGGATTCGTCTCTCCCGGTATTGGGGGTTGATGTTGCGCTATGCTCGACTGGCCATAACAGGAAATCCCTGGCCAGGGTTGCAGTGACCTACTGGTAAGTGTTATCAGTAGTTTCACACATGTCATGGACTTCACGTCGGCATGACTTATCGAGCTACTGGGGTCTGACGTTTACCACCCCTAGGCGAGATATGCGACATATCAGACGAACAGATCGGACTGTACGGTAAGTGTTACTGGTTGGATTCACAGGAGTGTGAGCGGGCTTGCTCGTCGATCTTCTGATCGCTCAATACCCGGGTGGCCGTTATGTTTAGCAGACCGCTTGCGGCTTGTGGGTGTTTGATATGATCATTACCTGCTGCCGGCGTATTGACGAGTCTTTAGAGTCCTACACAGAGGTTTCCTGGCTCAAGCGAAACGAAATAGGAGCGCATATGAGATATGTGCGGGACCGAGAATAATTCGTGTATGTGATACCGTATTCCATTCTCGCGATGAATGTATCGATTGGTTATATGCGATATAACCTAGTTGTTGAATCAAGGATTGATTCGATAAGCCGATACATTGGATATTAGCCGGTTATATGTGACATGACCGGATCATTGAATCAAGTGTTGATTTAATGATTTAATGTATAATTATATATTTGATATATTACTTTGCATTAACTGGTATTGGTTCACTTTAAATGGATTTTCTCACTTGGATTGTGCAAGTTGTATATGTGATATACTTTTGTGCACAAGATTGTATCATGTTTGATGATACATGCAAGTTTGGGTTTGTGTAAAGAATTGACCATGGTTATATGAATGGTTAGGGTTTCATTTTATTTACTTATTCATTTATTTATTCTTTTTGTTTATTTTGGAAAAAGAAAATGATAAAGAGAAAAAGAAATGGTGGCTTAGTTTGTTTTTTTGTTGAAGCTTCTTGAATGTTTTGAACAAGTCCACCATTCTTGTCTCTTCTCTAACCCTAACCACTCATCTAACCTTAGTTAAATCTCTACACTAAACCATGGTTGAGATTATGATAAGTATCATATTGTTTTTATTTTAAAACACTTATGATATATATCATCTTCTTCTTCCATGAAGAAAGCTTGCTACATCAATGGTGATTGATGAAAAAGTGTGAGAAATCCAAATCTAAAGTCTACCCACTTTCTATTTCTCATCCTCTACCTCTTGCCAAGTAGTATAGGGTGTTTCCTTCATAAGTTTTCTTGACTTGGTGAAGTTGGAGCTTGATCTAGCGATGCCTCGACGTAGATCATCTTCGGCATCGTCGTCGATGACCTAGCCCGCTTTTTCTCCAATGAAGCCGACGCTAGAGCCCAAGATCCGATTTGTACAGCGAGGAGACTTCATCGCGGAGCCATGGAGATGGTGGAACGGATCTACAAAGGTTGTAGCCACTTTCCTTTAGCATTTAAATCGTTTACATGCTTGCATCGCCTCATTATCTAGTTAACGATCCGTATTAGGGTTTGTAGGCACCCGTAAAATTTGAATTAGCCATGTTTGATGCCTTGTGAGACTCCACTAGAGTGCCTAGAAACCCTACAGTGGTATCAGAGCCTAGCTAGAGCCTTAGGCGATGCGTAGACGGAGTTAGAAGTCCGATCGACCCGAAACCCCGACTTTAAAATGCTCTCTGGACAATTTTGTAAAATGTGGATTTTTGTAAATTAAAAATATGCAGAAAAATCAGCAGGGGATTGTAAGGGTTACTGGAAAATTCGATGGCCTGATTCCTTAAAGTCACCGCGGATCCACGGCATGAGCATGCTCATGCGGCGGTTCCGCGGCAATTTTGTCCTTTTGTGCATCTAATTTTGCACAGTAATTCTTAGCTTTCTGTGCTGGTTTTCTTGGGAATTTTTAATATTTTTTCCAGAGTTGTATTTTCTGGGTTGTATTGGGGATTCGGAGATTCAATCGGACTGTCTAATTTTGTCTATGTGGCTTTCCGGATAAATTTTAGAATATGTTAAAAAGTTCGACCGGATATAAATACCCAAGTTTTCCATTGTTGGGAAATTTCCAATTGTTGGATTTTTCCGTAGTTTAACGACGTTCTAAGTAGTGCAAGTAACACGATGGTCCCTCTAGAAGACAACAAACCTTAACTCGATTATGTGACCGTCTTGAACTGCCCTTTGAACCTTCGGGTTTGGGGCAGTACGGCGTGCCACATGTGAGGCGTTGGCTTGACCCTTCTACGGCTGGACCGTTGGTACTGAGGCACGAACTGAATGTTGTTAGACTTATTTCATGTGTTGAGCTGTTTCGGGAAAACTTGGGTGTTCGAATATTCGATCGGAAAGTTTAACATTTTCTATTTATCCGGAATGTGATACAATAATTGGAATTCATAAGTAGTTATGAGATAACTGAATGAATGTTATAAACATAGCAGTTTGGTCTCTTTTGATCGGTTGCCACAGAATTTTGATGTGATCAAAAGTCCGTCGCAATCACGTAGCGTACGCGGATGCTCGCCGGGTAAACTTAATAGACAGCCTCACCTCATAGCCCCGACCGAGTGACTGTAGGAGAACCCCGTCGCCGAAAGCATCCGTTCGGGTGCTCGCGGCAGCGGTATTCCGCCTTGGTTCACTTCGTCGACGGCGTTGGGGGTGCGGCCGCCTACTGAAGTTTGCGACAAGCATTCGATCAAAATGTCGGGAATCTTGTTGAATTGCCCGACTTGATATTGAAAAGAGTTTTCGATTTTGAGACTAAAATGCGGGGTTTATAATTGTTAGGCATGCGATGTCTAAAGAATTCATTTGGTCAGGCATGCGATGTCTGAGGTGGTTGCGGATTCCAACTGTTGTAGTTTTACACTTTCTTTTCTGTGACCGTAAGTGTAATATGTGATATCGCCGGTTTCGTTGCTATATGTCAACGACAATTGGGATGCGCATATTTACTTACGTTGATGACATGTGATGTTATGTGTTGCTGGATATGTTATATTGGATCGTCGTGTTTGAATATCCGGGGTTTTTTTTATGTCAGATGAGTGTTTTTCATTTTCATTCATGTAAAAACTTGTATGTAATATTCTTTTATTGGGGCACTTCCAGGTTGCGGATGTTGTCACCATTTGTATATTATTTACTTTTCTGCACTAGGATAGACCCAAGGAGGGGAGCATAAGTAACCGGGTTCTGGGGTCCAGTGGGAGACCAACTCGAGGAGTCGAGTCCGGGTCTCCTAACCCTAGAATTGGTAGGGTTGCTTGTCGCTCTCGTAGGGGTCTAGGGGTATGGGTTTGGCTATTCATCACGACCGTGGAATTCGTGTTTTATACCGGCTCGTATTGAAAACACGGACGTCCTAGTATATCCAATATTTCATATGTATCTTCTGCTGTGATTTATCTGTGATGTGATCATGTGATGTTCTGTGACAGATATTGTATATAGTATATATGATATATTATATAGACGTTGCTTATGTTTTATACCCGCGCTAGCCCTGCCTCGCTCTGGCGTTAGTTACCTAACCTAACGGTGCAGACGGGACATCGAGGCGAATGCGGATGGCATAAGCGTACGTTATATTTATCTGTGATGATTAGGTGGACTTAATTGATGGGATATTCGTTAATGAGATTAATGAAAGAAAATAAACCTAAAAGATGTTGTGGAATCGAATTTCAAAATAAAACAGGTAGCTACAGCTCTTGCTTTGCATCGCGGTGTTCATTATAGAACATCCTGCACCTTATTCGATGAGGAAAGAACCGAGATCCCTTCACCGGGAGTGACTCCTTTAGCAATAACTGGAAGATGCTACAACCCTCGGTTTGTCTTTGATCGCTTCTATAGTTTCCGCTTTGCACAGTGATATATATGATATATCCCGCACCTCATTCGACGAGGAAAGGGCCGACGATCCCTTCACCGGGAGTGACCCCTTTAGCAAAACTAGAAAAGCCTCAAAAACATTCCATTTAAAAATCATTTGATTCCGCAACGAGATCAAGTTCAAAGCGTTAAAAGTTTTCTTAAAAACCATTCGCAACCCTCCGTCATTTTAGGAAGTAGAGTACTTAGTATTCGTGCTACGTTTGTCGACCATAGCCGAGGCGTAGTGTGCGGTAGCTAAGTGATGTCTTCCTACACAGCATATGATACGATTAGTTAGGACAGTCATGTGGCTTTGTTGACCTTAGCCAAGGGTCATATGGGTGGGTCTAATTAATCACGAAATGACGGGTAGAACTTGACTAGTACCTATGATTTGTTGACCTTAGCCAAGGTCATAGGTGCTAGGGGTAAAAACGATTATCGGGAGTTTCAAGTGTTGAAATTTGCAATGAGATTGCATACCTTCTATGTGATAGTTGGATCCCGATACCCACTGCGAGTAATTGTTACTCCTGGGAGAGTTTTGCACTTTGCAATTAGCCGATCAAGTAGGTGTCTAGAAAGGTGTCAACGGGGTTACGCCTCTGGGAAAACGAGGTTTACTTTAATTAGGTCCGTGCGAAAGCACGGGGAACCTCCCTCAAAGTACCAACACTGGCCTGGCTGAAAGATTGGCGAACTTGTAGAGTGTAATTAATCCCGGCTAGTCTTTCCTTTTAGGCTTTGAAGGAAGATTTGATAAAAACAGTGGGAGCCATCCTGATTAGATAAAATTATAACCAATCTATTCTTGTAAAAGCGCACGCAGAGTGTTTTCTTCTCTCTCTCTCCAGGTAGCAACCATATCACGCCTTAATCAAGATAATAATATGGATGTATTGACCGAACCCGCTTGTTATACTGAGCTGGGGAACGTTGGTCCCGCTCCATCTTATAATAGTTATAAGACCGAGCAGGAGTTAGGGGAATACCAGAATTCCTATGCCGCCCAAACGAAGAAAGTGCATATGATGCATCTCCTTCGCGTGTGTTCATTACGTAGGACTGTTTCTCAGTATCCTCTGCATCCTGGGTATTTGATACCGGATCAAGATCCCAGATATGTAATCTGTTACATAGGGCTACAAAAAGGTAGAAAAACTGAGAACGGGTGATAAGTTTCATGAGACAGAGAACGGGGCAAGTGTTGCAGCCAAGTCTGTTGGTCACTGTCACCCTGTATTACCAGTACATTGATTCTGAACAAATGTTATTAGATACCGAACCTGATATACAAAATCATATCACTCTCTTTACAAGTAAAGAAATGATAAAATTTTGTATTGTTGGATAATGTTTTGAACATTTCCTATATCAAAAGTTGATCGGTTCAGGCACGTTATCTAAAAGCATTGATGTTCTAAATCAAACTACAGTCCATAGTATACGGAACACACACAAGAGGAAGAGTTCAGAAATGAACGGATCCTTCTTGAAGTATTGTAGACTAGGTCATATCAATGCGACCCGACTAGCTTAAGTTACATAGTAGATGCATATTTAAATCAGTTTGAATTTACATCTTATGAAACTTGCGAGTCATGTCACAAAGATATAATGACCTCAGCCCTGTTTATTGGAAACAGAGAAAGAGTTAGTAAACTCTTGGGACTAATACATGATGATGTATGTAAAGTCTCCTGCCTACAAATGCCAGAACCGGTTCTTTATACTTCATTACGTTCTCTGATGATCTCTCAAGATTCTGACATATGTTCCTGTTGAAACACAAGTCCGAGCCTTTTGAGATATTCATAGAATATAAGTTAGAAGTAGAGAACCAATAACCGGGTATAAGTATTATGTCCTATGATAAGATCAGGGAGGAGAATACTTGTGCATGGAATTCCTGGACTATTCTAAAGGAGAATGAGATTCTCTCTCAGCATTACTCCTCCGTATACACCATAACACGATGGTATATCGGGACGGAGCAATCACACCCTATATGATATAGTGCGCTCTATGATGAGTACTACTGAGTCTCCTATTTCCTTTTAGGGAGTTATGCACTTATGAAGTTGCATACCTATTGAATAGGGTTCGAATCAAATCAGTGCCTACCACTCCATATAAGATATGGTGTGGGAAGAGCATATCTTAAGTAAGTTAAGATCTGGGGTTGTCCGGCCTATGTCTAAATGCAAAATCCGGACAAGCTCGAGGCAAGGTCAGTTATGTAGAACTGGAAATGTTCCAGCTATACAAACTGCAGCTGATGATTTGACAGAACCAAAGGATTCAATAGTTCCCGACGAACCTCAGCCTCTCCGCCGATCTAGCAGGGTTCCTCACCTGCTTGAGAGATACTTCGGTTTCTCGATGACAGTGGGAGCAAGGATTGCATCATGAGATGATGACCCAACTAGTTTCGAGCAGGCCATCAAGAGTAGGGACTCTGTAAGAATGGCTGGATGCTTAGCGATCTGAGATGGAATCTATATACACCAACAAAGTATGGACTTTGGTTGCGATATCTGAAGGGTTAAATCCCCATCAGGAGCAAGTATATCTTGAGAAGATTACATGGTGTACTTGGAAAAGTTGAGACTTTCAAAGCTAGACTTGTTAAAGGTTTTCGTCATCGACCAGGCGTGGATAATGATGAAACCTTTTTCCAGTGGCTATGCTTAAAGTCCATCCAGATCCTACTTGTCACGGCTACATACCATGACTGCGATATCTGGCGGTTGGGTGCCATGACTACTTTTCTAAATATTGATTTAGAAGAGAGAGTCTACAAGAACACAGCCAGAGGGCTTCGTAAACAGTGGGAGCAGCGGAAACGTGTGCAAGTTGCTTTATATAATGAAGAAGGCATCGCGGAGTTGGAACATCTGTTTTGATGAGTTAGTCAAACAGTTTGACATCATCAAAATGGTAGATGAACCAAGTATAAACAAAAAGGTAGTAGGGAGTATGGTGACAATCCTCGTAGAGTACGTGGATGACATACTCTTGATAGGAATGGGATTTCCTACATTACGCTCGGTCAATCTCCGCTTATCACAAGGATTCTGCAAAAGGATCAAAGTGATACCTCCTAAATCCTGAGTTTTCATCTATGAGATAGATGTAATTGGATGCTAGGATTCTCACTAGATGTAGTGGGATGGTATCAATCGATCCTGGGGAGAATCACTGGAAGAGTTCCAGGGTGATAAAGACGACTGAATGTCAGTCACAGGCATTGTCTTTACCCTCAGTAAAGGAACGGTATGTTGGAAGAGTTCCAAGCTAGATACCGTGACAAACTAGACGATAAAGGCTGGTAACATTGCTATTTAACATACTACCAAAGAGGCAGTTTGGGTGTATATTGGTTCATAAGATGAACTAGGTTCCTGCCATTGTATGACAATGGAAGTGTGGCTTCGGCCCTGGAACCCTGGTCCCATCAGTGACCCAGACAAATTCTGAGGCAGCATCACCTGATCATGGAGATAGATGATCTCCAGGTTGATCGAGGTTAGGAGAGTAGACTCAGAGGACAACATGGCGGATCCACTCACGAAGGCTTTTTCCCAGAGAGAGACTTATATGGGATGGTTGAGTATGTGATACTGCAACCACTGCTACAGATGACCCTAGTGCAAGTGGGAGATTGTTAGTTATATGTATGCCCTAGAGGCCATTACTGTACATTGGATGTATATTGTAGTGGATGCTGGGACATATGTAGGTAGGACTTTCTTGCTCGACATGATAGTACGCTATCTGGTTGATCTTTATCTTAACATGTATACTTTCTGTCTCTCTGTTACATGTTGATAAAGCCCTTAGGATGTGTACTCGACTTCCAGGATTATGATGCAGATCATACTAGTGGGGCCTGGGTAGTCAATGAGTACATCCTTCAATGTTCCTAGTCGTGGGAATATCGAGACGGGGCATCGATATTCCAGAGTAGACAAGCGTATATCTTCTCGACCCATGTGATGGGCGATGGATGATCCCATATCCATTGGTGTTTGACATCAGAGATGGTATGCGGGTGCTCAGTGGAGACTGGGTACACTGAACGGACTCGCCGAGAACTCCCAGATGGTATTATACCTCATGTCAGATGGCAGTTCTCTGGTGACACTGGTACAGCTTAGTCTGTTGACCCGAGATCGTCATAGAGTCTTATGTGTCTCCCACTGTGCTTTGATTTCCACCCTACCACGGCTCTACTGAGTCGTGCAAACAGGTGGTTTTTGGGTACAGTCCCGATTCACATGGAGGCAATGAGCGATAGGAGGGGATTCGTCTCTCCCGGTATTGGGGGTTGATGTTGCGCTATGCTCGACTGGCCATAACAGGAAATCCCTGGCCAGGGTTGCAGTGACCTACTGGTAAGTGTTATCAGTAGTTTCACACATGTCATGGACTTCACGTCGGCATGACTTATCGAGCTACTGGGGTCTGACGTTTACCACCCCTAGACGAGATATGCGACATATCAGACGAACAGACCGGACTGTATGGTAAGTGTTACTGGTTGGATTCACAGGAGTGTGAGCGGGCTTGCTCGTCGATCTTCTGATCGCTCAATACCCGGGTGGCCGTTATGTTTAGCAGACCGCTTGCGGCTTGTGGGTGTTTGATATGATCATCACCTGCTGCCGGCGTATTGACGAGTCTTTAGAGTCCTACACAGAGGTTTCCTGGCTCAAGCGAAACGAAATAGGAGCGCATATGAGATATGTGCGGGACCGAGAATAATTCGTGTATGTGATACCGTATTCCATTCTCGCGATGAATGTATCGATTGGTTATATGCGATATAACCTAGTTGTCGAATCAAGGATTGATTCGATAAGCCGATACATTGGATACTAGCCGGTTATATGCGACATGACCGGATCATTGAATCAAGTGTTGATTTAATGATTTAATGTATAATTATATATTTGATATATTACTTTGCATTAACTGGTATTGGTTCACTTTAAATGGATTTTCTCACTTGGATTGTGCAAGTTGTATATGTGATATACTTTTGTGCACAAGATTGTATCATGTTTGATGATACATGCAAGCTTGGGTTTGTGTAAAGAATTGACCATGGTTATATGAATGGTTAGGGTTTCATTTTATTTAATTATTCATTTATTTATTCTTTTTGTTTATTTTGGAAAAAGAAAATGATAAAGAGAAAAAGAAATGGTGGCTTAGTTTGTTTTTTTGTTGAAGCTTCTTGAATGTTTTGAACAAGTCCACCATTCTTGTCTCTTCTCTAACCCTAACCACTCATCTAACCTTAGTTAAATCTCTACACTAAACCATGGTTGAGATTATGATAAGTATCATATTGTTTTTATTTTAAAACACTTATGATATATATCATCTTCTTCTTCTTCTTCATCTTCTTCTTCCATGAAGAAAGCTTGCTACATCAATGGTGATTGATGAAAAAGTGTGAGAAATCCAAATCTAAAGTCTACCCACTTCCTATTTCTTCATCCTCTACCTCTTGTCAAGTAGTATAGGGTGTTTCCTTCACAAGTTTTCTTGACTTGGTGAAGTTGGAGCTTGATCTAGCGATGCCTCGACGTAGATCATCTTCGGCATCGTCGTCGATGACCTAGCCCGCTTTTTCTCCAATGAAGCCGAGGCTAGAGCCCAAGATCCGATTTGTACAGCGAGGAGACTTCATCACGGAGCCATGGAGGTGGTGGACCGGATCTACAAAGGTTGTAGCCACTTTCCTTTAGCATTTAAATCGTTTACATGCTTGCATCGCCTCATTATCTAGTTAACGATCCGTATTAGGGTTTGTAGGCACCCGTAAAATTTGAATTAGCCATGTTTGATACCTTATGAGACTCCACTAGAGTGCCTAGGAACCCTACAGCAATCAAAATACAGTGGGAGAGTACACAAGAGTCCATGACGATCTCGGGTCTACAGACTAACCTGTACCAGTGTTACCTGAGAACTGCTATCCGACGATAGATATAATTCCATATAGGAGTTCTCGGCGAGTCCGTCCAGTGTACCCAGTCACCACTGAGCACCCGTATATGATCTTGATGTCAAACACCAATGGATATGGGATCATCCATCGCCCATCACATGGGTCTAGTATCATATACGCTAGTCTACTCTGGTATATCAATGCCCCGTCTCGATATACCTACGACTAGGGACTTTTCAGGATATGCTTATAGACTACAGATGTCCCACTAGTATGATCTCCATCATAATCAGAGTAGTCAAGCCAATATCCTCAGGGCTTTATCAGCATGTATGAGTGAATAACAAGCATGATCAAATCAACATGTCAGATAAAGAAGAACCAGATAGCATACTATCATGTCGAGCAAGAATGCATACCGAATATATATATATATATATATACATACATGTATAGATACATCCACTATCACATAATGGCCTCTAGGGCATACATATATCCAACATTTATAGCACAGCAAAACCTGGAGGCTTATAAAGCAAGGATGATGCGGTCATATGAAAAACTGACCAGGCTGAGAACATTCCACCAAGGCGAACTCATGCTAGTGGTCAGAAGACCTATGATCCCCAATCATGCGAAACGGAGGAAATTCGAGCCGAACTATGAGGGCCCGTACATCATAGACAAGATCTACCAGGGTGGGACCTACCTGCTCATGGATATGCATGGCGAAAGACCCTTCCGGCCAATAAATGGCCGATTCCTCAAAAGATACCATGCCTAACGGGTTACGACCAAGGTCAATGATAGATGACGACGCTTGTGTCCGCTTGTTATCTTCCTGATTTAGAACCCTGAAAGTAGTATCCAGAAGATCTGTTGCCTCGAAAATGGTAACAGTGGACCACTACGTCCTTAAACTGACCATGGACCGAGTTATCCCTAAACTAACAATGGACCGAGATATCTTTAAACTAAAACTTCGGACCGAGATGTCCTTAAACTAAAAATTCGTCTCAAACATGGCAACATTAGACCGAGAAATTCTTAATCTAGAAATTATCTGCCTCAAACATGGAGATAATGGACCGAGATGTCCCTAAACTAATAATGGACCGAGATGTCCTTAAACTAAAACTTCGGACTGAGATGTCCTTAAACTAAAAATTCGCTTCAAACATGGGGACATTGGACCGAGAAGTCCTTAAACTAGAAATTATCTACCTCAAGCACGGCGAAAATGGACCGAAAAGTTCCTAAACTAGAAATTCCGCCTCAAATACGACGACAAAGGACCGAGATGTCTTTAAACTAAAACTTCGCCTCAAACGGCGACAATGGACCGAAATGTCCTTAAACTAAAATTTCGCCTCAAACATAGCGCATCGTCCCAAATACGGTGATATCCACCCTTGAGATCTATATTGCAATCGAAAACTCAACGGCAAAGACTGCAACTCAAGTCCTGCCGGCTACACAGCTAATCCAGCGATGAAGCCACCCCCAAATCCCACCGGCAAACGGATGGGTCACCTGCGACTAAACTACTTCCGAGAGTTTCGCAAAAAAAAAGGTATGTCCACAAGCAAATGGGCACGGATGAAAACTGTTCAGTCGAATATATCGCACTTTTGATATGACATTTTCCTTACTTTTCTTAAATATCGAAAGGTGTTTATTATAAATAAGACACATATGAGGGTTTATTTGTAAAAATACTATTTTCATATCTTTATATATTATAATTAACATTATGAAGGAAAATATATGCATATAATATTTATATAATATTTTGATAATTTAAATACGCATATCATATCAAATATCCTTAATCAATATTCTTAAAATATAATATCATATCAAATTAGTTAGGATAATATCTTAAAAATACCAAATATTACTAATATTATTCTTTGAGATATGGTGCAAGTTTTGGCTCAGGTCAGGAGATCAAGATGTTGAGAAGTCAGAAATAAAAAAATCTGCCGTAATATTAAAGAAAATCGAAGAATCAATATTGGCAGAGACTCAGGAAATATTTTCAAGTTCCAGACATCACTAAATCTCCATGTGTCACAAGAATAAAGCCCCTGAAATTTGCACCCAAAATCTCACCAACAAACCGCGGATCCATGGCCAAACCATGCAATATGCGGCGGATCCGCCGCCGATTCACCGAATCAGGAGTTAGGATTTTCAGGTTTGATTTGCTATAACTAACCCTAATTCTGGGGATCTTTGGTTTCTGGTTTTGGGGCTATATAAAGGACCGAGGGCTAAACTTAGAAATCATCAATCTTTTACACAAGCTAATCACCGTCAAATAACAAGTGACCAAGACAGGTCTAAGATTTGACGTGATAAAGTGACGTGAGATTCGACGGAACATCTACATCCGACAAGGCAGAGATAAGGAGCAACTTCTTCTTCCTCTTATAATCTAAACTTGAAGTTTGTACTTGTGAAGTTGATTAATAAAGGTAGATCTTTAGTTTAATTTGTTTAATTATTTAATTACATTAAGGTTACTTCCCGAGCAGCGCGCACGACCTATCTATGAGCGGTAGACAGAGCAGCCGGAGCATACTCTGGAGGAACAGAGACAGATAGGGTGGTGCTTGAACCTGCACCCACAGCCAAGCTAGCATCGTGTTCCCTCGCCATGCGCTTTCTGCGCTTCTTGTCAGCCTTCGCAGTGAGAATTGATCTCCTTAAGACCTCCGTCAAAGGTATGCCGTCGTCTGAACCAATCTCTGCCTCCAGTGCCGCTACGACGTCCATCATCGGCTGCTTTAGAGAGACCCCTTACAGTGGCTTGAGGGTAGCCGTAGCTGCTGTAGCCGGCTCTAACGGTGCCACTGCATCACCACTTGCGATAGGCACTACACTCAGGATATCCAGAGTTGAGGTAGTCCCTGAAACAGAAGGGGAGAATGAATCAGAGCGCGAGTAAAGAAAGAAATAGAGACATAGTGAGCAGAATTTTACCAAGGCCCAAAGAAGCCCGAAGCCTCTCTTCCTCTTCAAAAGTTTTGAGGGAAGTGTTCATACCATAATATTGCATTATTATATTCCCCATTCTTATTCGTTTTATAAATAAACAGGTGATTTTGACGCATGTCTGCTACATACTACAGGTTACAGGTTCTTAGATCTAAAACAGTAAAAAAAAGATAAAAGACGATGCAAAAGTGAGACTACGACCAGCAAACAGAAGGATTTTGATAAAACCTACACAAAGATCAGTACAAGGCAACGCAAGGTCCAAGATTACAAAGCGAACGGTTAAAAGTCCACTGCAATTGTTCACTAGAGATCTAGAAGAAACCTAGAAGCTATTTCAATAAAAGAACCAAAAATAAAGGAAGCCCAAAGAGAACCAGAGCCAAACACAAAATTTCAGCCCACGATCTCTTCATTGGGCCGCGGATCCGCGGCCCAACCCATGCTGCGGCCGCGGTTCTGCAGCCGTACCAAGCCTGTAGAAGATATATTTTTTACCAAAATGAAAAGCGGCTCTGACTAGTCAACATAGGGGTATTTGTGTAATTGCAGACATGCGGGTCAATTATAACCTAGGGTTTCTATGTTCTATAAATAGAAGCCCAAATCATTGTATGCCTCCCTCATGCCTCCTTTCATTAATAAAATTCAGATTTCATTTGGAGAGTATCGAGGTCTCTTTTCATTTCATAAATTCAGATCTGTACTGCGTTGATATTTGGAGAGAGCCATCAATAAAAATTAGTAAGTTCTTTTATTTCTTTGCCTTATTTTACTTTTAATTTAGAATGTCTTTTAATCTCCTAATGAGCGAGTAGTCTCCTCGCTTGTTAGGGTTAGCTTTAGGGAAAGGTTTGAGAGATGAGATCTCCCACCCCTTTTTTACCCCATCGCACATAATAATTAGAACTCCATGCATACACGCACACACCGCTCCCTGTGGCACCTTACATCTCGAGGTAACGGTGATACCGTAGTATAAAGGACCGGTTGCGCGTGTTTTCCATTAAGGTTAGGGTAAGGATCGATAAAAGAAGGACAAGAACCTAGAGGAAGAAACATCTTCCCAAATGATTCTAATATACTTTATTGATAATTACCATAATACCTAATAGATCTATAATAGGGCATTGAAAGCGGTGAGGAAACTTTTAATCTCTCAACTTCCCCTAAACCTAACCCTAGCAAGACTTAGATCTAGATAATCTTAGTATAAATTAATTTAGCCTTTTAGAGATAATCAATCCGACACCGTTCGTAATTAACTCGTAAGAGCGACTAGGAAATTCACAACATCCCTGTGGACCGACCCGTACTCACCGGCTAGCTACCAAGCGACGCCGTTCTTGATTGCGGTAATTATATTTTTGATCATAAAATCCTACATTAATCAAATGGCACCGTTGCCGGGGATTTTGATTCGTATGTCAAAAATATTTAGTAACCGCAATCAAGAACGGTGTCGCTTGGTAACTAGTCGGTGAGTACGGGTCGGTCCACAGGGATGTTGTGAATTTCCTAATCGCTCAAACGAGTTAATTCCGATGGGAGCCGGATTGATTATTAAATCTAAAAACTAAATTATTCTATACTAAGATTATCTAGATCTAAGTCTTGCTAGGATTAGGTCTAGGGTAGGTTTGGAAATGTAAATAAATCTCAAAGCTTTCTATACCCAAATTAGGATTTCTTAGGAGTTATGGTAATTATTAACAAAAGGGATTAGAACCATCGGGAATATGTTTCTTCCTCTAGCTTCTTGTCCTTCCTTTATCAATCCTTACCCTAACCTCCATGGAAAACAATCACAACCGGCCCTTTATACTACGGTATCACCTCTACCTCAAGGGATAGGTGCCGTAGGGAGCGGTATGTGCATGTATGCATGGAGTCCTATGAAAAAGTATGACGGGCATGAAAGGGATGAGAGATCTCATCTCTCAAAAGCCTTCCCCAAAGCTAACCCTAACAAGACTTAGATCTAGATAATCTTAGTATAAATTAATTTAGCCTTTTAGAGATAATCAATCCGACACCCATCGGAATTAACTCGTTAGCGCGATTAGGAAAATACAAAATCCCTGTGGACCGACCCGTACTCACCGGCTAGCTACCAAGCGACGCCGTTCTTGATTGCGGTAATTATATTTTTGATCGTAAAATCCTACATTAATCAAATGGCGCCGTTGCCGGGGATGGCGTGTTATTTCCTTTTTGCAATTTCGGGTTAATCTTAATTAAAAAAATCATAAAATTCTGAAAAATCACAAAAAATATAAAAATATATCATCCGTTATTTTTGGAAAGGGTACTTTGTTGTTTGAATTTTGCAGGATCTATATACAAATTCGGATCTGGAAATCTACAGAAAACGAAACAGAAATCAGAAGATCAGAACAGAGGGGTATCTAAAAATCAGAACTACAAAATTTTTCTTGGGACTTGCGCCGCCTGCGCCGCCGCTAAACCGCGGCCTAATCCCCCTTTAGACCGCGGAAACGTGGTGCTTCGGAGGAATCAGAAGCCCCAAAATTTTCTCGGGGTCCGAGCCGACTACCCTGCCGCAGAACCGCGGTGGGACCCCCCTTTGGCCGCGGAAAGGCTGCGGTTTGGTGGCGACACTTGTCTAAATTTTCACTGTAAGCTCCTCTGTTTCTTCTCTGTAAATCTTGATATATCTTCTGTAAATTTACCTGCAGGATTTCTTTGCGCTTAAAAAATCTTCCCCCTTCCAAATAACAAATCTTGTGCAGGATTCTTTGCGCGCGTTTAAAATAAAAATTGATTGCAAGAAATCTTTTCTGTTTTGCATATCTTTTCTCAAATTGCAATAACAAAAAAGATCTTTGATCGTAAGTGATTTACTGTTTTGCATATCTTTAATCGGATTTTAAGGGGTTTTTGACCAATTCAGATTGGGTGGGGATTTCATCACCCTTCCCAGGACCCCAGAAATCACATAAGGCATTTGCATTGACCATATCTTAATTAAAAAAAATACTAGACTCAGTCCTAAGGACTTCGAGCTCAATAGGATAGAGGACTAGTTATAGGCATCGACCGTTTATCCTAACCCAACTTTGCGGTGTCTAGGCAAGTGTGTCAAAGGCTAGTGGTTTTTAATTAGGCTCACTACTGTAGTTCCTTCCCACTTACCTGGCACTTATCTGGCCGCAATTGGCGGTGAAGAGGCGCTTTGAGGTCCTATTTCTAGCCTTTTGGAACAGTTAGGAGCTGTCTACCTGACCTAGGTGACCCTAGATCTAGGCCTGATTATGCATTTTTGGTTGATCGAAAGTGTGTCTTAGCCCTTTATCGGAATTTTTTTGCAAAAAGTTCCAAATAAAAAAAAAGGAAAAAGGAAAAAATCTTTTTATAAAAAGACTTTTAACTTTTGTCGCTAAGAAATCCTTGCACCACCTACCTTATTTCTCTTCTCATCATGGGTACCCCACATTACAAATGTCTTGCCGAACTTTGGTATCCCGAACCTAACTTTGTGTCGTACGTCAATTGTTTCGGTCGAATTAAGGAAGATCCCTCCGTGCCCAAAATTTCTTTGAAAGATCAAATAGAAGCGTCTAGGAGAAACAGTTCGAGCGTCTAGGAGAAACAGTTCAACTTTGCATCCCACTTTGTGTCAACCATGTCAACCTTCACCACCATCATATGTTGATACCACTTTTTCAAGTCCTGCTGTAACTCCTAAACCGATGTCCATTGCTGAGCATATTGCTCAATCTCATAGCCGATCTTTCACCCCTCTCCACTCATTTAGTTCTAGGGATCCACAAGACTATTCACCTTTTTATCCACATGTTGACCCTACCCCTGTCCAACCACCCACTTCCTACCAGTCCTACCCGACTTTCCCAACGTCACTAGACACTGTTTCTACACAGCCTTTTGGGAGTTTCACATATCCAAACAACTTTGAATCTTTTACCGAAACCCCTTCACAACCCATGTCTAGTTTGGAACAGTCGTTGGAAGCTTATATTGCAGCAACAAACAAAATGACTAGGAATGTGGAAGCGTCCATGGCCGCCCTTATGCAACCTACTGAACCGGTAACTAGTTTCCCACTAGTTTCAAATTTTTCAATGTATGAGGAGGCGGTTGGACAGAGTGAGAATTTGAGAGGAGCGAGTGAGTTCTACACATTTCCAAATCAAACCTACCCATACCCAATTGAAGCCCACAACTCCTGTTTTCCATTGATTGCCCCAAATAGTTCACCAGTTGAAAATAAAAATGAGTTGTGTGACTTTGTAGTGCTTGATTTGCCAGATTGTGAAGAATCCCTTTCGAGTGAAACCACGCCTAATCCTTTTGACCTTTACACCTCCACTCTAGAACCTAAATTGATAAATATCCATGCTTTTGATGAGGTGTCAGAAAAAATTGATTTTCACTTGATTTAGGATATAGATGCCGGGAATATTTTGGATGATGAACCCGTAAATTTGATTAAAATTTTATGTCCAATTCATCATCCCGAGTCATTAAATGTTTCTCCCGAACCTCATATGCGTCTTGATTTTGATGATGATGGCATGGATAGGCTAAATTTTGAAGAGAATTATGAGGATAGTGTTGAGGAGAGTATTGAGGATAATATTGAGGTTGAACCATTTTTGTTTGATGTGTCGGATTTTCCAATTCATCCTCCTGAACTTTTAACTGTTATATCACCCTCCCTCCTTTCCATCGTTCCGACCACGCACAAGATCACGCTTGAAGACTGTGAGCTTGAAAATTTTTTCTTTGAATCTGACACAGTTCTCACAGCCGATAACACTTACGAGTGTTTCACTTTTTCGGACGATGTTGAAGACTCACCGCCCGAGTTTGAGTCCTTTGACATTTCAGATGAGTTAGTTGAACCATCAGACTCGGATGCTTACAGTCGTTTCGAACCATTGTTGGAATCTTTCAAGTTCGAGACAGTTTACTACGGTGAGAATGAAACTATCCCTAATTCACTCCCTTTCGTCCTTCCTATCGTTCCGACCGTGCAAGAGACCGTTACGCTCTCATCTCCTATACCAAGTTCGGCATACCCATGCTTTCTTGCGAATCTTGAGGGATTTGATCCTATTTCTCGACGGGTTGATAGGTTAGCATAATCGCTTTTAACACATTGGTCATCACAAATTGTGCTAATTTATTCACTCGATTTACACCCTCAAGATCGTACTACACTTCTTTCTCTTTTCCCCGATTCTTCTCCTCCACCGAGACCATATTCCACTCTTCTTCCCATTTGGTCTCGTGTGTTTCTCAACTCCTTTCTTTATACTCCATTCTTCCACCAACGCTACCATTATCACGATAGAATTTTTTAATGGTTGGTGCTAACCTTTGGTCTGTGTAAGGCCTTGTTTAGTTTGGGGAGAATCTTGTTGTATATATATATATATTTTGTTTTCTTTTTCTAATAAAAAAAATTGAAAAAAATTATAAATAAATAAACATGGGAGTGCCGACATTCTCAACCCTCTTGATGTGGCATGATAGTGAGGACATTGTCAAGTTTAAATTTGGGGGTATGCTCAGTAAGCCTTCTTCCTTCGCATTCATATGTACATTTTTTGCATTTGCATACTTATTTTAAAACCCATAAAAATTAAAAAATTTCAAAAATTATAAAAATTAATGTATTCAATTTTGGCCATAATTGACTTGAGTTTGACAAAAAGGTTGACTAGTTAGGAACAACTAGATCTTAGACTTAGTAAATTAAAAATCCTAAAAATAACCTTTCTTAAAATTTAACGGTAGAAAGTATATGTCTTTGTAGTTTATTTAGAAATAGGAAAATTTTGAGTTCACTTCTTGGGCTAAGTTTAAACAAGGGAAAAGTATTGATGTTTTTATTAAAGTGTGAGTCTGAAAAATAATTCCTAGCTTAAGTCTAAATTCTAAAAATATATACCCTACAAATTGCACAAACACGCACCTTGAAACTTGGAATAATAGAGGAGACCTTGAAATGCTCTTTTCTAAAGTCCTTAGTACGAAGAAAAAAAAAATACAAGTGTGAATAAAGAGATAATAAAAAAATGAACACTGGTTTTTATGATTACTTAAGGCTGCAAAAATAGAAAAATATTTAGCGAGGGTGCTTCATCACCTAGTGCCTTAGACCAACTGGTTTGGGAGTCACTGCTAAAGTCTTAGGTGTTGCAAGACTAGGAATTACGCTTTAATGAGCAAACACATCTTGTAATCGGTTGTTGGTACCTCAAGAAGTATTAACGGTCGCATGAAGAATGTGTGAGCAAATTTCATCTAAAAATTCACCAATTAAGAAGTGCTTTGGACAACGGACAAGAGTATGATTGCTTGATTTGAATTTCCAAGTGTAGGAGTGATTTATACACACACGTAGGGGTATGTGATTGGGATTTAGATAAGTGATAGGAATGAAGAATAAGACTTGTATTTTTAATAGAGATGATAAAAATTCCTAAGTTTAGATGGAACCCTAGAAGGAAAACTTAAGAGATGCCAAAAGCTAAGTAGGTCTGCAGAACATATATAATCTTAAGTTAAATGATAAGGAAGCGTGAAGAATACGGGTGGATGATTTATGAGTCGAAGATAATAGAGTTCCTTGTTAGAAAACCTAATTGAAGAATAAAAGTTAATGGGCCAAATTGATAGGATTTTGTGGGTAGTATCCGCTGAAAACCCCCAAGAGACAACACTCCTCCTACTAGGGACACCTAGAGGTTTAACGGCTTGTTGCACGATCTCAGTGCAATCGCGTTTCCCTGCAAAAGTGCGGTTAGGTTTTGTCGAGAATAAAAATAAGTTTGCTCGAAGATGAGCAAAAGATAAGTTTGGAGGTATTTGTTCATACCATAATATTGCATTATTATATTCCCCATTCTTATTCGTTTTATAAATAAACAGGTGCTTTTGACGCATGTCTGCTACATACTATAGGTTACAGGTTCTTGGATCTAAAACAGTGAAAAAAAGATAAAAGACGATGCAAAAGTGAGACTACGACTAGCAAACAGAAGGATTTTGATAAAGCCTACACAAAGATCAGTACAAGGCAACTCAAGGTCCAAGATTACAAAGCGAACGGTTAAAAATCCACTGCAATTGTTCACTGGAGATCTGGAAGAAACCTAGAAGCTATTTCAATAAAAGAACCAAAGATAAAGGAAACCCAAAGAGAACCAGAGCCAAACACAAAATTTCAGCCCACGATCTCTTCATTAGGCCGCGGAACCGCGGCCCAACCTATGCTGCGGCCGCGGTTCTGCTGCCATACCAAGCTTGTAGAAGATATATTTTTTACCAAAATGAAAAGCGGCTTTGACTAGTCAACATAGGGGTATTTGTGTAATTGCAGACATGCGGGTCAATTGTAAGCTAGGGTTTCTATGTTCTATAAATAGAAGCCCAAATCATTGTATGCCTCCCTCATGCCTCCTTTCATTAATAAAATTTAGATTTCTTTTGGAGAGGATCGATAACTCTTTTCATTTCATAAATTCAGATCTGTACTGCGTTGATATTTGGAGAGAGCCATCAATAAAAATTAGTAAGTTCTTTTATTTCTTTGCCTTATTTTACTTTTAATTTAGAATTTCTTTTAATCCCCTAATGAGCGAGTAGTCTCCTCACTTGTTAGGGTTAGCTTTAGAGAAAGGTTTGAGAGATGAGATCTCCCACCCCTTTCTTGCCCCATCGCACATAATAATTAGAACTCCATGCATACACGCACACAGCGCTCCCTGCGGCACCTTACCCCTCGAGGTAACGGTGATACCGTAGTATAAAGGACCGGTTGCGTGTGTTTTCCATGGAGGTTAGGGTAAGGATCGATAAAGGAAGGACAAGAACCTAGAGGAAGAAATATCTTCCCAAATGATTCTAATCCACTTTATTGATAATTACCATAACACCTAATAGATCTATAATAGGGCATTGAAAGCGGTGAGGAAATTTTTAATCTCTCAACTTCCCCTAAAGCTAACCCTAGCAAGACTTAGATCTAGATAATCTTAGTATAAATTAATTTAGCCTTTTAGAGATAATCAATCCGACACCCATCGGAATTAACTCGTTAGCACGATTAGGAATACACAAAATCCCTGTGGACCGACCCGTACTCACCGGCTAGCTACCAAGCGACGCCGTTCTTGATTGCGGTAATTATATTTTTGATCGTAAAATCCTACATTAATCAGGAAGCCACGAAAGCCTTTTCGGCGGAGATACCTGTTGAAGAGGAAAGCGTCAGTACAGGTCTAATAATGAAAAAAGGATAAAATATATATATATGCAACTAAGGCATACCCGACTTCGCAATAGTGATCAGGGCTGCTTCATCGCGAGCCAGTCGTTCGGAAGCCGTAAGGGCAGATTGAAGATTGATATCATCCACAGGCACAATAAATAGACCCCCATTGGTCCCATATTCGCTCAAACCCTCGCTGTAAGGAGCATGAGGCTCTTGACCGAATGCGACATCGGAAGCAAACAACGACTTCTTCTTCTTCTGTGAGCGGATGCCGGCAGCCGGCAACAGAAGCTTGCGCTTGGCGGGTAATTTTGGATGACGAGTCCCAATCTCCATGCCCACGGTAGAATCAGGAGACGCTGCAGCCACCACTTCTACAGGCACGCGAGGTAGAAGATTTTCAGGCATAGCACGCGAGACCACAACCGCAGCAGCTTCTCTCAAGGGGGGACGAACGATGGTCCATCACTTTAAAGGAATGGTCGGATTACCAGCAGGGGCTGCACCTTTACGATCGAGCAGCAGCTTCTTTTCCTCCCTAATGACAGCGCCCATCGCATGCTGGTACCACGTCACATATACGTTCAAGGCTTTTAGAACATAGCTTAGCTCACTGATAAAGAAATTAGACTCAGTGTTAAGCCGCATGAAATGGTGTAGCGCGTTGCGGATACCCTCCTCTGTAGCAGTAGGCTCAGCTAAGAAGACTTCAAGCGAGACACCCTGATTGTAGCTCGATTGTTGGGCAAAGCGGTGCGGGTTGTATATCATGAAAAATGCCGCATCGTTCTGCCTAAACACTAAAAAGCCTAGCCTGATTGAATATAAGTGAAGAATCTCCCGAGCTTTCAAGGTAGAAACCCCATCTTTGAAGGTGTCCCGCAGCGGCTGCACAGTCTTAGAAGATTCCTTGTCGATAGTCATGACCTTATCGACGAAGATTATGCCATCCGTACGCGGGCGAAGAATCAGACCTCGAGCCTCTCACTGAGTGGGTTCTAAAACGGAAGCGTCAACCAGCCGCATAACCCGAGGAAAGTTATAACTTTCGTAGAAACGGGGCCTCTTATGGATTCCGAAGGCGCTGAGCACATGCAGCTCGAGCCACGAAGTGAAATAATGTATTGGGAAGTTTACGGGCTGCACCCCCGGTTGAGTGGTGTCAGCCGCCAAGCTAAGGCCATGATACAAATAAGCCAGCCCAGCAATCCCAACGGCAACCTGCGTCCCTTCAACCATTCGGTGATCTGGATAGAAAATGGACGGCCTCATGTAGCGAGGGTGCATTAGGAGCGCAAACCAACTTAACCATAAGCTGAGGAATCCCAAAAAGAACGTCTCTTCGTCGATGTCTAGGGCGGCGAGTTCTGCAAAAGGGACAACCGCGGCGTTCCGGAGGAAAAAATTCTTTTGATCCACTTTCGCTATCGGCCGGCTATCCAAGCCAAAACCGAAAGGATCGTCGAGCTTGGCAAACTTCGCACCTTGTTTCGATAAGACTTCCGGGCAAAGAAAACGGGCGATGAAATCCATAAAGTTGACCCTGTGGCTTCCGGATTCGAGAAATAGGCTCTCGTAAATATTTAGCACCTTAATCAAGCTTGGGAATCGGTGCTGAATAGCATTCTCTAGGGCCAGACCGGTCATTACTGAGTGAGTGGCTAAAATATACTCGTCAGGGGGTAATATCTCCTCATAATGCTCCCCTCTGACAGGCAAGCCGGAGATCTCCGCGAACTCCTCTAAAGAGATTGAACTTCCCAATCCAATAGAAGGAAGGTGTGAGTTGGAACGTTCCATTGTTCCAAAAAGACTTTGACCCACCATACAGGAGGTGTGGAATACTGGAAAAGAGAAGCATAAATAGCAGGGTATAGCCCAAACTTCAATAGCTATGATTTCTTGGCCGACAAGATGTACCGGGCCCACTGTAAATATCCGGCTGAGTGGCAGGGAGTCAAACCTATCATATACGACTGCCCCCACGGGCGTGACTCACCTTGACATATACGCCGCCCCAAGATATACAAAGTCATTGGCGGCTGTACAGGTATCGCGGCCATGGAAGGCTGGAGGCAACTCTCCGAAGTCCAATTGACCTCCTCTACAGCGTAGTTTACCAGGGGTGGGTCGGCATAGTGAATGGCGGAGATCACCTCCGAAGGTACTGCACAAGAAAAGTTGCGTCGGCCCCTGATGACTTGGTTGTACCACAACCCCCATAAATGAAGATTCTTTTGCTCCGGGTCGTGATCTTTGATCAACGTGAAGACTTCCCTATCCACAGGTGCTTCAGGAAATCCGCTCTCCGAACGAACAAATGGGAAAAAAATGTCAAAAGATATAGTACCTACGCGGAAAAGAACAAAAGTTAGCCGTCAATACTACAGTTTAAGTTCTGGCACTTGGTACTTTAAATTCCTACCGCACTATAATGCAGTGGAAAGGGACCAAAGGGGACCCACACAATCTAGATGATGGCTCATCATTGATGAGATAGTCACTCATTAATGAGAAAATGCTAAAAGGATTCTCATTTAATGACGGCCCCTCAGGCCAAGGAGTAAAACCCCCTTGAGAGCAGCGCTCTACAAGAGAGTGACATCTGTCAACTCTAATCATGAGAGAAATAAAATTCCTTTAAAATTTTAAGAGCTATGTTCTATGAAGACGATGAACTCATCCTTCAAAGACCTAAAAAAGCAAGGATTTTACAGAGTAAAAACTTCGAGATCTTCAAGATCTGTGAACAAACTCTAAGAGTTCTTCATGGAAGATGAACAGTATTTCAGTTCATAGGTTAAAATCGCCCTAAAAAGATTATATCTTGAAGATCTATGATCTAAAAATGAGCATAGCTCTGTTGATGGGTAAAACCCTAAAATATATTTTTCTAAGATCTATGATCTAAGAAGAGCAAAACTCTATTAATAAGTTCAGTTCTTACCGAATTTGGGCAGAGTTTTGACTCTGAGAAATTTCTTAAGGGAGAGAGCTGGGCTCTGAAAGAGAATTAAATTCTCAAGAAACAAGAAAAAATCAAGAAGATGAACAAGCAGTCATCTTAAAGGGCCAAAGGTCCTATTTATTGGCGCTGGAAGTCGGTTCAACTTCCAAGTTGATCCAATGGTAGAGATGCTGCCACCGCTGCACTCACGTGTGAGCCATGTGAGCGTAACAGTGGGGGGGCATTTGTTTCCCCCAATCAGAGAGCAAAGCTCTATTTGAAATTTCAAATTTTGAAATTTAAAATGAGGCAGCACCTCATAAGAGCGCTCGCGCTAAATGCGCCAGCGCTAAGAGTCAAAGACTCTGATGCAGCGCTCACGTGCAAAGTACGAGAGCGCTTGCGCTAAATGCGCCAGCATTAAGAGTCAAAGACTCTGACGCAGCGCTCACGTGCAAAGAACGAGAGCGCTGGCGCTAAGTGTGCTAGCACCAAGAGTTAAAGACTCTGATGCAGCGCTCACATGCAAAGCACGAGAGCGCTAGCACTAAGTACACCAGCGCTAAGAGTCAAAGTCTCTGAAGCAGCGCTTGTGCCCTGCCGAAAGACGCGACAAAAGACGCGGCGGACGTCTCGCCTGAATTTCGGGGCAGATGCTAATTGGTGCTATCCGTCCACCTCTCTGAAGATGCCAAGTTAATTTATGGCACCATGTATCGAAGGTTTAAACAGATGCGGCCGATATGACAGACTTCGTCAGATTCTCCCTCGTTTGAAGGGTTTTTGATTGTGGGGACGCTCTTCCCTGCAGGCGCAAGCCCCTGCAGTTAATTACGCTACCGCATCGCAGTAACAACTTTCTCCTTCTCCAGATGGTCACTTCGTGTCATGGGTGTTTGTTTTGTTTTTGGTTGTCCGTGGATTGTATACGGAGACTAATGATGTTGTCGCCCGTAGGGTGTGGATTAGTCCAAATCCATATCTTCTTAGATTTGGGTTTGGGGGTTGGTTTTAAGAATATGTTAGCCTCATTTAAGACTAAGATCAACTTAAACGTTTGTTAAGGATACGTTAGTCTAATTTTTAGACTAAGATCAACTTAACAGGATCGTTTAGATCCAACAAAAGAGCATTTGGACTCTATTGTTTAGTTTAGGGACATTGCGGTCAATTAGTTTAAGGACATTACGGTCCAATGTTAGTTTAAGGACATCTCGGTCCAGGTTAAGGACATCGTAGTCCGTGGGTTTAAAGGGACCCCACAGTCCAGGTTAAGGACATCGTAGTCCATGAGTTTAAGGACCCCACAGTCCGTAATTTAAAGACATTGTAGTCTATGAAGTTTAAGGACATCGTAGTCCATGAAGTTTAAGGACATCGTAGTCCATGAGTTTAAGGAACCCATAGTCCGTAGTTTAAAGACATCATAGTCTATGAAGTTTAAGGACATCATAGTCCGTAGTTTAAAGACATCGTAGTCTATTATGTTTAAGGACATCGTAGTCCATGAGTTTAAGGACCCCACAGTCCGTAGAAATGTGTGGTTGTCGGGACCCATCACTTCTCTGAAGACGTTGAAGGATTACAACGACAGATATCAGAGGAGTAATGAGATGTACCCTCGAACCAGGTGTAAATTAGTTGAAAGATCTGTAGTCCAGCTTGGGACTAAGATCTATTGAAATATTCGTAAGCAGATGGGCTCAATTCGATATAAGTTGAGGACTTATGGCCAAAATTGGGCTAAGTCCAATAAATGTTTAACATTTTATTGTCCCGGCTATTGAGCCTTTATTTGGGCTTGACCCTTTTAATAATGCTAAGCATTGGGCTCTGACATCTTTTGTCTTGTATTGAATGCATGGCATTCATCAGAACAATGTGTGTTTTGACACTGCGCCACGTGGCGCGTCAGGCGCTTTGCGCCAATCAAAGAGCACGTTGCGCTTCTGTCGGGTAGCGTACACGAAAATGACACGTGTCGCGCTTAGCGCTATGCGCCAGCTTATTAGCGCATTGCGCTTCCAATTTATGAGCGCTTTGAGCTGGTTTAATGGCGCACCAGTGAGTGATGCGTGGCGCGCTTGGCGCTGAACGCCAGCCTATGAGCGCAGTGCTCTGTTTCAGAAGCGCAAAGCGCAGATTGTGTCTGTGGTTGACACACAGCATGTTTTAGCGCTGAACGCCGGTTCAAGGAGCGTAAAAGCGCAATTCATGAGTGTAAAGCACTTTCCAATAGCGCAAAACGCATTTGATCAAATTAATGATCAGAGAACAAGTTTATGTTCTTCTTAAAAGAGGCTTTGCCTCAAGATTTAAGAACCAAGGTTCTTATTTATAAAACGGTGCTGCCTTTGTAGATCAAGGATCTGTGAATGAAGTAAATACTTCTTTTTTGTTTTTATGATGGGATCTTTTGATCTCTTTTTTATCAAAGACCTTGGTCTTTTGTAGATCTATGATCTTTTTTAGAAGGTATTTCTTCTTTTTATGAGATGATTTCATCTCTGTGTTCAAGAATCGTGTTCTTTTACCTTGAAGAAATGATCTTCCTTTGCTAAAAGCTTGCTTTTCTTTCTTTGAGTTTTCTCAAAGTTTGTAGGGGGTTTCTCTATATCAGACTTGAAGTCTTGGGGCCTTTATATAGGGCAAATTGGTTTGATAAATCAGTTAAAGAGATCTTTCTCTGATTGATTTGGGAATATTTCCCACCGTTGGATCTTTGATCCTAAGGTTTCTGTTTTGCAGAAGACAATCTTCTTGTTTTTAACAAGATTGGAAAGATCTTTCCATAACAGAATTTTAATTCTGATTAATTAATAACTTATTACTAGATCTTTTGATCTATCAGTGGGGAATTTTTAATTTCAGCGCTGGCGCACCTTGCGCTAGCGCACCTACGTTTGACACGCGGCACGCAGCGCAGAGCGCAGTGCAAGATCTGAAGCGTTGCTTCAACTGAGGTATCTTTTCACCTTCCTTTTGAATTTTGAATTTGAAAACAGTACTTTGCTCTGATTGGGGGGGCGCTGCCTGGGGGGCAGCGCATCTGGCGCTAGCGCATCCGTGTTTGACACGTGGCGTGCAGTGCACCTAGCGCTGGATTTGAAGCGTTGCTTCAACTTTTGAATTTTGAATTTCAAAAACAGAGCTTTGCTCGGATTGGGGAAACAAATGCCCCCCACCATTGCGCTCACGTGGTGCACACGTGAGTGCAGCGGTGGCAGCATCTGAGCCCTTGGATCTACTCAGAAGCTGAAGAGGCGGTTCCATGCCTATAAATAGGACCTTTGGTCCTCTAGATGATTATCATCTTTTTTTTTTGAGAATTCTTGTTCAGAGCATAGCTCTTCTGTTTAAGGACTTTTCAAGAGTAAAAACTCTTTCCAATCTTAGGTAAACTTAAGAACTTTTAATGAGTTAGGGTTTTACCCATTAACAGAGCCTTGCTCTTTATAGATCTTTGATCTAAAGAAAACCCATTTAGGGTTTTATTGGCAGAGCTTGGCTCTCATGAACCCATAGATCTAAAGAGATCTTTGCTTGGGTTTCTTAGCCCGTAAACAGAGCCTTGCTCTTTTGAATCATGTGTAGATTTCTCAATCTTTGATGAAGAACTCTTAAGAGTTTTTTCATGGATCTTGAAGATCCCAGAATTTTTAATTCATAAAAATTAATTTTAATTAATTCTTGATGGATTTTTCCATCATCATTACAGAGCCAGGCTCTTAGCATTCTCGGGGATTCTCTTTAAATTCTTTTCATAATTGACTATGACAGGTGTCATTCCTGTCTGCAGAGTATTGCTCTCGAGGAGTTTAACTCCTTGACCCGAAAGGTCTTTTATTAAATGAGATTCCTTTTTTAGAATTTCTCATAAATTCGAATTTATTAGATGTCATAATTAGAATTTGTTTTCTCCAAAGGGATATCAAGAGTCGTTTAAATTTCTATGACTGTTTTTAATAAGAATTTGTTTAATCAGTCTGTCCGCTAATCCTTGTTGATTTTTCTTTTTCAGAAGTTATGGACGCTCATATGTATGACCTTGACGAAATTATCTCTTACGGAGACATCCGCTCACTCGGCTGTTCTCAAAACCGAGAATTCACAAACACCCAGTGTGCCGAAATCATGAGTCGGTTTGACGCATACAATGGTCGACTGCTTCCTCGACGTTCCTCCCTCTTGAAGCTTATTGTGGGAGCGATCTGGGGAGCATTCCTCTATTCTGTGCCGGCATGCCGCTTAAGGCATTGGATGCTGCCGAGGATAAGGTGCACTCAGTGTATCTGATGGGCCTAATCTCAAAGAGAAGACGAGACAATCTTGTCGATCTTCTGCATCAGGCTTTTCAACAGGCGGCAATACTTGCTGCCTATCAGAGGATGGAGGACATCCGTGAGGATCCCGACGCCTGTGATCGCGAAAGAAAGCATACTAGGATGGTTCGAAAGGCCTGGAAGATTCTGGACAACCTCACTTTTGAATTCCTCAATCCATGCCCTGGATCTGAGGTTTTACCATTGTAAACATTTTGATAATGTTTTTGTTTACTGCTTTCATAATTGTAAGAACTTTTTTGAAGTATGAATGGCAAATCGCTCATTTCAGCGTGTTTTATTTTATGTACTAAATCTTTTGCACATTTGTGAATGGGTATGCTTCGCGTACTTAATCAAATGTGAATCAATTGTTCTCCTTGTCGCTTTCTTCTTTTTGCTGTGTTTTTGCCATGTGGTTTTAGAAAGTGTGGCCTGTAGATAGTATATAGCTGTCCATCTTGGACTCTTTGTAGGGTGGTGATGGCTTAGGAAACAGGGTTAGGATCTGTCACCTAAGACTTTTCAATTTTATGAGCCATGAGGGTCTCATAAAGATTTTTCCTCCCTACGAGTCGTGAGGATCTCGTAGGTGTATTTTCTCTTTAGGAATCGTGAGGATTCCCAAGTGCGTTTTCCCTTATAAATCGTAAGGATCTTATAAGAGAGTTTTCTTCCTTATGAATCGAGAGGACCCGTAAGTGTATAGTGGGATTGACATGTAGATGACGTATTTCCGAAATGGGGTCATATGGATGACGTATTTCCGTGACGGGGTCATATAGATGATGTATTTCCGTGACGGGGTCATATAGATGACGTATTTCCGAACGGGGTCATGTGGATGACGTATTTCCGAACGGGGTCATGTTGATGACGTATTTCCGAGTGGGGTCATGTTCATGACGTATTTCCGAGCGGGATCATATGGATGACGTATTTCCGAGCGGGGTCATATGGATGACGTATTTCCGAACGGGGTCATATGGATGACGTGTTTCCGAGCGGGGTCATGTTGATGACGTATTTCCGAACGGGGTCATATGGATGACGTATTTCCCAACGGGGTCATGTGGATGACGTATTTCCGAACGGGGTCATGTTGATGACGTATTTCCGAGCGGGGTCATGTTGATGATGTATTTCCGAGCGGGGTCATGTGGATGACGTATTTCCGAACGGGGTCACGTGGATGACGTATTTCCGAACGCGGTCATATGGATGACGTATTTCCGAGCGGGGTCATGTTGATGACGTATTTCCGAATGGGGTCATGTGGATGACGTATTTCCGAACGGGGTCATGTGTCATGACCCAAATGTAGCACGTGACCGGCACTTAAATCACATGACATCTGAAGACATCAACGCAATCCAAGTAAGCCGAAACTCAGAATCTAAACCTTTTTTTTGAAAAAAAATGGAGGTGAGGTTTAAATAATCATCCGATAAAATCAATTTAAAATAACATCTAAAATTTAACTAAGTATGTTGAAAAGTATTTATGAAATTTTGAAACTTGTCATCACCTCCTTTCCATTTTTATAAAAACCCGATTCAACACAATAAAATAGCATCCCCACAGAAGCTAGTCTCCATGTCTAAACAATGGAGCAACCAATCAATCTAAAGCAGTAGTCGACTCTAATGAGTAGGACAATCAAAACATAACTCTAATCCTCGATTCTAAGTCCAAAATATGCCATTTCTAAGTTGATGGAGTTTCCGCTAGATACAAGAATATATGAATAATTAAGAGTGAGTAGCATACAATAATAACCCACTTACCCATCAATCCCCAAAAGAATATGTGTCCAAGCCGCTGATAAACCAAGCGGCAAAACCTGCAAGAACTGTGGCACAACGGGGATGATTGCCAACTCAGTGAATAAAAGTACATCTAAACGTAGAAATCGAAATGCATGATGATACCTAAGTCATAAGTATAGTCCTATCATAATCAGTATCGATATACTCTATGATATACATATGTGCAATACTAACTATCATGCAATCCCAAGTATATTATCTCAATGTCATATGAGCCAAAATCATGAATCTAATCCGTATTGGAATTCCCTTTTTGTTTGTGAATGTCAGTACAAATATGTACAGGTACTGTCCCCCGGATCAATCCTAGTGAAATCCAATAATTAAATATTTAACTGTGTACCTCATGATAATAATCACATCAATATACATATAGATGTCCAACATCGATATCGAAATCCGCAATCTCTCGTGTCCAACATCGACAGGTAAAAACAGATGCCGTCGACACCATCTCAACAGATGACCGTCACCTGATATCCTGGCTACGATCAGTATCCTCTGGATATCTGCCGTACCTAATCGAATCCCGATCAGTATCCCCTGGATAGCTTCCGTGCTTATCTCAATCTCAGGTCAGTATCCCATGGATATCTGCCGTGCTTAATTATATCTCCGGTATCGAGTATCCTCGCTAGGCTCCCCCGCCTCAATGCGGCTATCCTGCCCCTCAGTCTCGACTGGGTCCACCATATATCCAACTGTATATCTCCCCCACTCAGTCTGGATAACGTAAAAATCCGCGACCGTATATCTCCCCCACTCGGTCCGGAACAAAACCAGAAAACACAAAACCCATGGTGGACGTTTTACTCATCATATCAAAATATCAAGTAAGAAATAAGAATAATTGCATAGTTTGTATTGATGATATACTATATATATATATAACAGTGTCCCATACCACTGATATATATATATATATATATATATATATATATCCTTAGGAGTAAAATACTCAGAAATCCTAAGAAATCAAATACAACATCTATAGTACTACAACATAAAAAGGAAAAGACTACGGAATCCTATCACATAACATAATGATTTCAATTCTAATGTGTCATGCCACTACTAATGATGTGTAGTGTAGCATACACGTCTGTGATCGTGCAACATAGAAATCATTAGTATTTATGCAAGTGTTCTACGGTTTAACAATCTATATATTAACACATATATGTCAGAACGATTCTACAGTGACATGGCAATACCAATGAGGTGTAGTGTAACATATATTTAAGTGCTTGTGCAGCATAGTACTCATTGGTATTTGTGCAGTGTTCTACCAGAGTGTGCGTAACACGGAAACATATAATATAGAATACATAATGCAAACCTATAAGTAATTCTAAACGTACTTGTTGTAATTACTTGTTATGAGCTATACCGTTATCTTTAGAATTGATCGGAACGTTAAGTTTGAAATAAGAAAGTTGCCTTAGATTTAAAAGAGATGGTTGTTTTAGAAACTGGCATGCATCCCGATAGTTTATTTAAAAGCCAACGCACCGTAGTTTGTAAAATAATATAGCTCATACCAGTATTATCTCCTAAAACAAGACATAATCTATCTCTACGAGTCAAGAAATAACTTGGCCGTTATTCGGCATACAAATTTCATCATTTCCGACATGTATACATCCTTGTAGTATAGCTCATCATACCTATCATCTTAATGTTTGGTAGTGGGAGCGCCCCGGCCATCAAAACATGGCCAAATGCGGAACAAAAATTTCTTAAAGCCCGGCGCTACCATTACCCGATTTGCAAGATCGAAACCATTAACCCTAAAACTAGCAAGCTAACAAAAAGGGGATAGAACGGTTATACCTAACGAACCAAGTCCTTCGGGTCTTCAACCAATTCCAAGCTCCTTGTGATGCGGATCGACTTTGGTCGCCAGTCTTCCTTCATCTCCGATGATCCACACGAGGGAAAAGGCATAAACACCAGGTTCGCCAAGCAGACCAACCGACTCACTAGGATTGCTAGTAGTAGAGAGTGGGGAGTGTAGAATAGTCTCACTATAATTCTCTTTCTCAACCATGAGCTCAAGTGAGCAACTCAAGAAGATGATGAAGAAGGTGATGATAGCAAGGCATCAAAATTGGCTAAGTATTTTTGTGTGAGCATGAGAGTGAGAGAGCACCAAGTGAACCAAGAAAATGAGAAAGCCAAATTGCCACCATGTTGTGGCCGGCCCCCCCTCTCATGCCCACCAAAAATCTCAATCCAATTTCATTAAACAAATATAACCCATACCAATCTCTACATTGCCAATGTCCATGCTTTGACCAAAAGACCCATGGCTAGCCATGTCACCTTTTCCACCTCATTATAAACAAAATGATTTTCAAAAGAAAATCAATAATGAGGTGGCATCTTCTAAAAGCCATTCCGTATAAATACGAAATGCTTCCCGGTATATGTATCGGAATACACATACGCGTATTCGTACGAAAATACGAATAGCCAAGAGAGAAAACGAATAGTGAGCAATAAAACTAGAATACATATATATAAATACATATGTAAATTATTAAATCAAAACTTGATTTAACAATCTGGCTTAATCCTAAGACACTAGTATTATCAACCGTCTGATTAAAGTCTGTGCAGTCCGTGCACATATTTAATCGGACACCTGTATGTATCAACATACGTTACCTACACCATATCGTCTGAACCGAGAAAACCCTATGTGTGGGACTCTAAAGACTCGTCAATACGCTGGCAGTGGGTTTAACCACAAGCATGTCAGCGGCACTAGCTGTACGTAACGGCTATCCAGGTATTGAGCGAAAGGAAGGCCGACGAGCAAACTCATCCAAACCCTTACTGATCCTGTCAGTGACAATATCCGTACAGTCCGGTCTGTTCGTCTAAGAGTATCGCATATCGAGTCTAGGGGGTGGATAAAATCAGACCCCTAACAACGCGATAATTCGTGTCGGTATGAAACCCATCACTATCCGAGAAACTATCGATCCTTGATCGGTATTTCTCACATACCCCAGCCGAGGATTTCTAGTGATGGCCATCCGTGCACTGCGCGACATCAACCCCCAATACCGGGAGAGACGAATCCCTGACGATCCGCTCACTGCCTCCATATGGCTCGGGACTGTACCCAACTAAAACCTGTTTGCACGACTCCTTTGATCCGTGGTAAGGTAGTAATCAAAGCACAATGGGAACTCACACGAGACAAATGACAATCTCAGGCCGACAGACTAACCTGTACACATGTCATCAGGGAACTGCTATCTGACTATAGGTATAATACCAACTAGCATATTCCTGGCAAGTCCATCCAGTGTACTCATAACCCAATGAGCACCTGCATACTATCTTAGGTGAACAATTAACACCAATGGCTTGTGAGACCGGCCACCGCCCCTCGTCAGGGTCTAGATAAGTATACACCAGTCTACACTGGAGTATCGATGCCCAGTCTCGATACTCCCACGACCAGGGACATTTAAGGATGTGCTTATAGACCCCCAGCTCCCACGTATGTGATCGCCATCACAATGCTGGTAGTCAAGCAAGAATCCTATGGGCTTTATCAACATACACATAATGATAAAGACAAACCAGATAGCATACTATCATCTCTAGTAAGACTGTTTTATCGGTATAGGTCCTCCCTCAATGTAACGTTTTAAAAATAATTAAATAAATAATTAAATGAATAAAATTGTTTAAGTGAATTTTATGATTTTCGGCAAAGTAAAATGTATTTTTCGTAAAACCTAACCGTGATTGTTTTTCATTATAATTTCAAAAATACCTATTTGAATTATGTAATTACTAGTAAATGGTGTTTATTTAGCCACTTATAAATTTTTAGTTTAATTAAATATTTTTCCTAAACTAATTATTTTAAATATTAACATAAGCTTTATTTTTACACTAAATTAGTGTAAATTACAAATTTGAATGGTTTTAATTTGTAAAAGTGAGCCATGACATATTATAATTTAGTGAGTATCATGTAAAATTCATTTGCAAATTTTTCCAATTTTCTAGAGTTTTCTTGAGTTGCTATAGTAAAGAATTAAAAGAAAATTTAATAAAAGCATGAAAAGACATAATGATATGATATTTTGGTGGAACTTTCTACATCTTTCTTCACTTTTCTCATTCTCCACCCCCTCCTCCTAATTGTGGCCGGCCTCAACAACCCCATGGCAGCCCCCCCATTTCCCACTTCATTTTTATTCAAAATTCATCAAAAATACTTCAAAAATTCAATTAAAATTCCACAAAATCATATTTATTTCATACCCTTTATTCCTTGCTCATTTTTACATGGATTTTGGAGATGGAAAGCATGCATTTTTTAGGCTCATTTTCATGTTTGGACTTGAGGTTGTGAAGGTATAAATCTATCTCTTTTGTTTTATTTCCATTAGATGTTTCTTTTAAAGCATAAATAGTTTTATTAGATTAATTCTATGTTCAATTTTTAAAATTTAAGTTAGGGTTTGTAAATTAAAGTTATGATTTTTATTAATTAATTAGGGTTATAATAACTAGTCTACCATTTTTAGAAGTGGAAAAATCTTGCATGGTTATTATATAATAATTTGTGTATTCAAATTGATTTAATAATGTTATTTAGCTAATTAGTTTTTATAAAATGTATTTGTGGATAAAATAAAATTCCAATTAAGGTTGTTATCATTAGATTGTAGTTTTAGTGAGAATCTTAGCATGTTAATGGAAAGAAAAACTTAGTTTGATCACTAGTTTCTTGTGATAATTGGAAAAATACTAATAAAAGGCTATTTTTGTAAACTAGATTTTGGGAAATTCCTAAATAAATGAGATTAAAAATATAATTATGGTTTCATCATATCATTATCATCATGAATTGTAGTTTAGTACATTAATTCATGCAACATCATGTTTTGTGGTGGAATTGTGGTATTTTGCTTGAAAAATGTTGAAAATTGTTAAAGGTTGCAAACTAGAAATTTCAAATTAATACAAATTTGTGTAATAAAAATATAGTAATGGTTTGTATAGTCTAGTTATGCTATTTAATGAGTTTTATAACCATTGGTTTCATCTAAATGTCAAGTTTTGATGAAAAACGGTAAATTGGCATTTTCGGTTTTTACGAAATTGGACGGTTTGATGGATTTTAGGGTTTCGATGGATTTAATCATGTTTTATAATATAAGTAATGTGTTTTAAAACTACGAGTTATTTGTTGATGTTTATCTCGATCCATCGGAGTTTGTACGCCGATATCGAGCGAAATTTGGTTCTTTTGCGTGGACGGGACATAGGTTTTAACCTATGCTTGTTCCTTGCGTCGTTTTGACTTTTGTATGTGATTCAGTTTACGATACTATTTATATGATTGCGTTTAGGTACCCCTCACGTGGACTGCGGGCGATGAAGAGGAGGATGGCGACACCGTCTTCGGCAGACATGGACCAGGTGAGTAGATGTATATCTATGGGGGGAAGTCGGGTGGATGGCGTTTAGCACCCCCGCAACGTAGAATAGGAATAGTACTTATTGACATTAGGAAACCAGATGTGACCGTAGATTCTTAATGAGTAGGACCCTAGTAATGACCCTAGACTGGACTAGACTGATTTAGGAAAACCATACCAGAAGATGAATACCTTGGAAGAGGTTCGTAGGTTTCAGGTAGAAACACACACACGCACACACTGAAACTCGACATGGTGTATACGTGCATGTGTATATATATATATATATAGGACGAGGTATAGGTATATATATATATACAACACGTATATGGGATACATTGATGTGATATGATATCCGAGGTATGATGAAACAGTGTAACTGGGCTTGATGCCGTGATTCTTGGCTATACAGTCGTATTAAGTGTTAGCGGATCATTAGAGAATGAGATAATGAACATGTATACTTAAATTATAATGGGTGGTGATGATATTGAGGTACATGGGACTCTAAAATAGTACCCGGACTGTAACTTGTGATTGATCACGATATGGGATATGTATGACTTGATTACGACATCATATAGGTGTGACCTGATGTCGATATCATAGAGGTGTGACTTGAGGACGATATGATACATATGACATGATATTTCTGAGGATAAACTAATGATGCTTATTATGAGGACAATGATATATGATTGATGTATGCGATCACAGTTTAGCACCTTGATCATGAGATGTGTTGATGATGACATTATACTAATGATGAGACACCTAGGAGATACTTGACCCGTACCCTGATATTGGGATGCCGTACGATGGATTTTACCGTACGAGGCATAAATATGATGATTGATCCGCACTCTTGATTCGAGGAAGCCGTACTACGTACGTGACGCTATTGAGGCCGGATCGCCGACTATTAGAGATATTGATTCAGACCTTAGGTAGACTCTTGTTTCTTATTGACTAGTTCCTTAGGTTTTGTTCCTTAGGAGATTAGATGGACACTAGGTTAGGTTCGAGTCATATAGTGGTAGTGGTAATGGTATATTAAATGAGTAGATAACACACATCCGTCTTTACTTTCACAGTGGAATCATAATGACGCATGTTCTTACATATGTTCCTATAATCAGTATAAACCTTACCTTTTAGGACACTAGCACCATTACCGATGATGCGCATATTCCACGCACACTTATTTGCCGGCTCACACACATCATCATCGGTAATTGCTATGTCACGTACACGTTAGATTATATTATCTTTTATTGATAGAATCAGTTAACAACTTGACCGATATAATATTGTGATTACTCTCTGATGTTAGTATAGACATGATAATTATTACTTAGACATTCATGCATTCATGTTTTCATGTTATCATGCAGTATTATGGGCATATGCCGACACTTATCATATACTTACTCATGATTTTGAGATTTGGGTTTCTATGAGATTTCTGGATTTTTGGGGAAAACCGCAAGAATATATAAAAAAAACTTCTCTCTCTCTCCTCCTCTCTTTTTAAAATAAGATGTGGTTTTCTCGTGATGTATGTGTCGTCCACCATGAGATTTCATGTTTTCTGTTGGATTTCGAGACCCGATTCGAGGAGTGGATGAACCGTCTCGGGTACATGGTGGGCTCGGTATGGTATCCCGGGGCAAGAAGATCGAGTTGTAGACGATGAGCCTGGCAGGGGAAGGCTACCTACCGATGATGTCTGGCGCGGCGGATATCCGGAGGATACCGACCGTTGTCGTGAGATTTAGTGATATGGGCCGATCCGGACTGACGGAGCCCGAGGTATTGAGACTATGAGACTTGAGATTTACATGTTTGTGTCGATGCTTGACATGGATTTCCATGGATTTCATTATTGAGATTTCAGATTCTTATACACATTTTACTATGATAACAGTTAAAGATTTCTTATACAGATATATCTGGATTTCAGGATTGATTGTTTTATATTCATGGTGCATGCATATCCATTCATATGACATAGTACTATATGAGGCACTGACACGAGCACGGAGTATCTGCACTTACACGTAGTATTACCCTGCTATTACTAGATGATTGGGACTTAGTAGTGTATTATTATGACCTAGGATAACGTCGTGCATTCGATTTCTTTTTGTAGATGTCTTCTACTCACGAGTTGGCAACTCACCCCCGTTGTGCCAAATTTTATTACAGGTTCGATGTACAGGTTTCCCTGGCAGCTTGCTGGCATATCTATTCTTTCAGGGTGATTTGCACGGTAGGTTGGCTCACTTGTATCCGAACCACCATTGTACTTTTATTCTTTTATTTGTATCTAGTAAGCTCCATCAACCATACTTGTATTACTTGATAAGTTTATTGGACCAGTCTTTTATTTTGATCTTAGAGTCGCGCATGTATTATTCTGATTTGGTGGTTTTGTTTTCTTTGAGTTTTGAGCCTCGCCCTTTGGCGTTGTATATTATTGTGCTTGTTGTGGTTGTTTCCGCCTGTTGGCGTTGATGCTAGCTCCCGTTTAGGGATGCTTTTTATTGTTTATGTATATTATACTTGTTGTACCCGTTTGGGGGCCAGTTTTTATAGAGGAGACTCTGCCGAAATTTTTGAGAAAATTTGCTGATGCTTTTAAACTTGTTTTCTTTTTCTTCTTCTTCTTCTTTTATGGTTTAGATTTCTGGGCTTCGGCTTACTTAGGTTACGTGGCGCCTCTAGACGCTTCGTAATCTAAGTGCCGGTCACGTTCCGTACTTTCGGGTCGTGACACTCAATCATCATGATCACTTACCTGCGACTATGATAATTGCTTCGAGGGCACTATAGCCAACAATCTCCCACTTGCACTTAAGGCTAATTATTGCGATGTCGCATACTCACAGCCCGTGTGATACCGAACACCCAACTCTTCTACTAATTAGTTTCACAAATCTCGTTTGTAAAACTATTGCGTTCGTGAAATAGCCTCTGTGAGTGGATCCGCTCCAGTGTTTCTTTCTATTTCTCTCTTTATCTCAACTGTAGGGTTGCTACACACGCGCACAAGGGTCTACGAGGCATCAACCATGCCCGATTTAAAATTTAGCCGTGCCGAACAACCCGAATACGGAACTTTAAACTAGAGATTAGGTGAAAACAAGCATGCTAAACACTTTAACACTAAGTGAGAGGGATTACAACCTTTGTAGATCTGGTCCTTCACTTCATATGCTCCGTGTTGTGGTCCCTTCGCTGCGATCATCGGGATCCGGACTCTCGAGAGGTTCCACGAAGAGAAAGACGCAACCTTTGCTTCCGATCTTCGATACTAAGATGATCTACCTTGAAGTTTCTTTAACACAAGCTAACACTCATGAAATGATGTGAACACCCTCATCTAAATGGCAAGGGAAGATGAGGATGATAAAGTAGGCTTTTTGCTCTCTTTATTTATCTTTTTCTCATATTTATTCATCACCTTTTGAAAAACTAGTAAGCTTTTCATCAAAGAATGAAGGAGGAAGAAGATGAACATAATAATAATCCTTTTGTGATGAATAGGAAAAGGAGATAATGATCAATCATGCAACCATGGTTCACTTAACCATTGCAGAGAATTAACCAAGGGTTAGGGTTTTGGGTTGAGTTAAGAATGAGTCATAAGTAAATATCTTTTCCATGACAAAACAAAAACCTTCTAGAATCATCTAGAAATCATTAACCCAAATCAAACCCTAATCTTGTTTAATCTCTACTAAACATGTTGCATTATTTATCATATCATGTTACAAGATTATATATCACATATATAATATTTATTGTAACCAAATAAAATAATACAATTAACATATATCGCATATATATCAATGTATTACCTGAGTGAGAAAAAGAATCTTTTAGTGAGCTAATATTAGTTAATGTAATTTAATATATCATATATATTATTATACATTAAATTATCGAATCAACACTTGATCCGACAATCCGGCTATATCGCATATAACCGACTAATATTTATCCGTACCGATTCATCGAATCAACACTTGATCCGATGACCCGGCTGATATCAAATATCGCGAGAATATAATACGGTATCACATATCGCATTATCCTCGGTCCCGCACATATCACATATGTGCCCCTACTCCGTTTTGCCTGAGTCAAGAAACCTCTGTGTAGGACTCTAAAGAATCGTCAATACGCCGGCAGTAGGTGATGATCATATCAAACACCCACAAGCTGCAAGCGGTCAGCTAAACGTAACAGCTACCCAGGTATTGAGCGCTCAGAAGATCAACAAGCAAGCCTGTACATTCTCCTGCGAATCCAAACAATAACACTCCCGTACAGTCCGGTCTCGTCGTCTGATATGTTGCATATCTCGCCTAGGGGTGGTAAACGTCAGACCCCAGTAGCTTGATAAGTCGTGTCGATTTGAGGTCTATAACAGTTCGAGAAACTACTGATAACACTTACCAGTAAATCTCAGCAACCCTGGCCAGGGATTTCCGGTTATAGCCAATCGAACACAGCACAACATCAACTCCCTATACCGGGAGAGACGAATCCCCTCCTATCGCTCATTGCCTCCATGTGATTCGGGACTGTACCCAAAAGCCACCTTTTTGCACGCCCTCTTGGACGTGGTATGATGGAAATCAAAGCACAGTGGGAACCACACAAGACTCTATGACGATCTCGGGTCAACAGACTACTCTGTACCAGTGTCACCGGAGAACTACCATCTGACGTATGGTATAATACCATCTGGGAGTTCTCGGCGAGTCCGTCCAGTGTACCCAGTCTCCACTGAGCACCCGTACACCATCCTTGATGTCAAACACCGATGGATATGGGATCATCCATCGCCCATCATATGGGTCAAGATGCGTATACGCTAGTCTACTCTGGTGTATCGATGCCCTGTCTCGATACACCCTCGACTAGGAACAGTTATAGGATGTACTCATCGACCACCGTGGCCCCACTAGTATGATCTCATCATAGTCCCAATAGTCGAGTACATATCCTAAGGGGTTTATCAACATGTAACATAGAGACAATCAGAGTACATATTAAGATAAAGTACAACCAGATAGCATACTATCATGTCGAGCAAGAAAGTCCTCCCTATATATGTCCTAGCATCCACTACAATATACATCGTATGTACAGTGATGGCCTTTAGGGCATACATATAACTAACATCAACTTCGCGGAGAAAGCTATCTCCCGAAATGAGCAATACCCGTCTTAGAATATTTCTGGATATCTGATGGGACCTAGTTCACAAATGAACTCCAAATCCAGCAAACTTCTTAGACTGTATCGTCTACTGAACTTAATCAGTATGCTGCGCCATGCCTTCCTCAGTATCCGCTTGGACCATCTGTCCAAACTACTGCTCCTTGTCAGAGGGAAAACTATAACTCTGACAGTCACTCTGTCATCCAAGTCACCTTGGAAGCCTGGAATGATAACCGTCTCCCGAAGGATACTGCCGTTATCAAATCCCTAGAACAGCTACTTATGTTCTAAAACTGCTTCCGAACGTTTCTCCAGGATTGGATCAATATATATAAACTTATTGCATCTCGTGCAAAAACAACATTTGGTGTGGTACTTGACATATCATGATTGACCCAATTGCCTAAGTAAGTGATATGTCAATCATGTACATCCCTCTCTTGTTTAGTCTATAAGACACCTTTAGAGAGGGTGACTCCATTACCTGCATGTTTACCACCATGCCAGGAGTCGTCCATTCTAAATCTCTTTAGAATACTGTCTAAGTACCCAGATTGGGAAACTACCCAAATCTAGATCTAAAACTATAGATCTAGTAACCAGAATGCCTGATATAATATCCATATCCTTTGTGGAGAAACTACTGTGTGACAACCAAAGTATAACCGATCGTAGTATAGTAATTTCACTCCCACAAAGAGAATGTCATCCTAAATACCAGGACATCACACCCTACTATCTTATTAACAGATCCATCCCCTATTCTGATGAAGTCAAAGCCCATGACTGTCACATCAAAAATAGATGATCTATCTCCGCTATATCCGCTTTAGTCTATAAATAGAAACAAGCTCCTTGTCCACTATGCTTCCACTGCCCCCACTGACTATGACAACCCTCTGGCAGAGTCATATACACTGCACTTCTAAAGCTAGTTTAGAATGACGCTATACTCATCCTCCTGCCGGGTCTCATAATCTGGAACAACAGTAGTGTCAAGTCTGGGTAAACAAGAACCTCCCTGTCACTGTTCTTGAGGCTACCGAAGTACCTCCCGGGTGCCTGAGGTTACCCACCATATCTGCGGAGTGGCCAATGGAATGTCAAACCTGATTGAATTTTTAGGTTCTTATTAAATTTTCAGTAATCGTTTGTGGTTCTGAAATCACTTCCTGTTCTACCATACTCCCACTACTGTTTTTTCTGAAAAAGTCCATTTTACTAAAACTGTGGCGAGTTTAGAACAATATCACTATTGATCTTCCAGATGGTAGAAAGTTAACCCTCGTCAAAACCCGGGTTAACCCACAAACTGCCATTACAGAAACGTGCCTTGAGTTTATCCGGATTCTGGTTTTAAGTATCAGCCGGACGACTCCCTATACCTTAACATCGTTATGATATAAATTGATTCTATATATATCTAATATAGAAACAAAGACACTAATTTAATTGGAACCAGATTCAAATCATGCAGCCGTCTCCAGTGCATGTCAACTAAATGGATAGAGGACGATCAGTATTACTCAACTTAGGAGTGCATCCAATTATGAGTAACCTGAAAAAGAAACAAGTTTCTCAAAACCATTACTATCAACTGAATACCATACACAAGTATCTATATCTTCGATCACCTTGAAGAATACCGACACTTGCAACACCTGGTTCTCTACTTTATTCTTTTACCTATAACTTCTCAAAACTTAGACTTTTTACTTCTACGAAACACGTGTCTAAAAATGGAGAAGTCACAAGTAAACAGAATATAGTTCGAGTACCAACCCCTCTGTCCTAATGGACACTGGACAACATACAATACTTTGTATAAGTCCCCTGAGTTGAAAAACTCAAACCCTGTGCGTCGTAGGTCGAAAACTGTACTATGGTTATGAAGACTTACACCGCTGTTGAATGCTCTTTACCTAACTATCAACTGATATAGGTAAATATCATGGATATAATTTCAAAAAGTTATATCCCACTTTATAAAACTAAACGTACGGATATATCAGTTTGAAATTGGTGCATAACAACGGATATTCAAAACCAAATACTTGCCGTCTAGCAAACAACCCAGGCGATTTCCTCAAATATCACCAATTACAACGAATTCCGACATAATGAGGATGATCACCTAATTCCCAATAACTTACTCCCACTCATCATCTGTAAAACCATACATATGTGAGAATCAAACCTGGTAAATACATACCCTGGAGCAAAGGTCTAATTGGGAAATCAGTTTTCTATTAACAATACACAGTGAAATGAAACATGAATATGTTTCGAAGGGGTATCCGGGTATTCCTAGTAATGCCTCTTCCATTATCAGATTCATGACTGTAACCGTATATTTTCTTGCCATCTCTCCAATTCCCTTTATTTGTCTTTACTCATTACCTTCTGTACATCTTTGTTAGGTTTAAATGGTTTTCTTCCTTCTCCACCGTTCGGCACCAGCCTATGGTTTAGAAGAAGACTATCCACTAAACGTAATAGGTGTACTGTCTTAATCCTAGGAGCACTCGCAACCTAAGAGAAGGTGATGATAAAAGACAACTGAATAAACCTTATTCTATTTCGCCTGAACCAGAATCCATCCCCGAAAAAGTTCCTTCGAGTTCGTATATAACCATACGATGGATTTATCCAATAAGATTGGAAGTTCGTAGTGATATGGTGTGTTATGGAGAAATACAAAGGTGAAGTAAGAGTGGCGTTGAAAGACTTGGTTTGGTCGTGAATAGCAGTCGTAATTTACTTTGCCCTCTTTCTAATCCCTTTATTTGTCTTTACTCATTACCTTCTGTACACCACACTTAGGCCAATTGGTTTTCTTCATTTTCTACCGTTCGGCACCTGCTTATGGTTTGGAAGAAGACTATCCAATAAGCGTAATAGGTGTACCGTCTCCTAATCCTAGGAGCACTCACAACTTGAGAGAAGTTAAAAAAGGAAAAGACAACTGAATAATCCTATTCATTTTCTACAGAACCAGAAACCATCCTCGAATAAGTTTCTTCGAGTTCGTATATAACCATACGATGGTTTTGTCCAATGGAAGTGGATATTCACAGTGATACGGGGTGTTCTGGAGAAAAGCAAAGGGTAAAAGAAGGAGTGGCAATGATGTATGCAACTTGGACAGTCCAAAAGTCAGTGTTTTTTAAGAAAGTTCGGTTAACTTGGTCACTGAGTTATAGTCTAGGGTCAGGTCATGGTCGCTGTCAAAGAGAGAGAGAAAAGAAACACTCTGCGAGCACTCTAACCTGAATGTCTCCCATTGTATTCTCAAATTCACCTCCAAACCTAAAAGGAGAATTAGTCGGAATCACCCGAGGAGTAATCCTACTCATCAGTGGGAATCGGGATCCAACTATCATCGCATGATAACTTGATGGAAGCCACTCAAGTCACCACACTCCAGAAGGTATGCGCAAGCCTAGCAAGTTTCCTGTATGTTTGAAACTCCCGATATGTGTTTTTACCCCTAGGACCCAAGTGACCTTGACAATGCCAACATATCAAAGAGTCCTAGTCAAGTTCAACCCGTTATTATCTTGATTGTGTTAAACCCACCCGTACGAGTCCTTGACAATGCCAACATAACCGTACGACTGTCCTAACCAATCCACATATCCATGAGACAGAAAAGCATTACAGAGCTACCGAACACTACGCCTCAGCAATGCACGACATACGTAGCACGAATACTAAGCAATACTAATCTAAAATGACGGAGGGCTACGGCTGGTTTTTGGCGAAAAACTTTTAACGTAATGAACTTGATATCGTTGAAGGAATCCAAGTGGTTTTATAAAAATATAGTGGCGAAAACTTTTGCTAAAGAGGTCACTCCCGGTGAAGGGATCTCGGCTCTTTCCCCGTCGAATGAGGTGCAGGATATTCCAAACTGAACACTACGATGCAAAGCAAAAAGTAATCGACTATAGCAAAGTTATTACGTTGATGCAAACTTCTACCCAAGGGGTCACTCCCGATGAAGGGATCTCGGCCCTTGCCTCGTCGAATGAGGTGCTGGATATTCATAACCGAATACCACTGTGCAAAGCAAAAGCGTACGTCTGTAATGTCAGTTTTTAAAAAACTTAGTTCCAACAACATCATATACATAGGTTTGTTTTCCTTGCTTTGATAAGAATCAACACAGTCCCATCAATTAATCATACCAGAAAAGAACGAAAATAAAATGTACGTATATACCATCCGCATTCGCCACTGGGTCCCGTCATCACCCGTTAGGTTACTTAACTAACGACAGAGCGGGGACTGGGCTAGCGCGGGTGCAAAACATATACAACATCTACTAGTATATATAAATATATATATATAACAATCGTCCCAGGCATGATAAATGCAACATCACAAAAAAGTAATAAGCATCAGAGAACAATACAGATAATCTGAGAGCCCCGGGTTTCCTTTGAGCCACAACTGAAAACCCGACGTTCCCCTGGTCGTGTGGATAGCCTGTGCAATGAACTCCTAGACCCCTACGAGCGCGGCAAGTTACCCGCCTAAACCTGAAGCGAGGCAGCCCCCTTCAGCAAAGTGAATGGACCACCCAGCACTTCACGGAATCCAGAAACTTGAGCACCCCTCCTTGGGTCAACCTATACCCCCTATGAGTGCGGCGAATAGCCCGCCAATTCTAGAGTGAGATCCCTTCCGTCTCAACGCTATGAGATGCGGATCTATTGCCCTCTAGAACCTGGCTATCCGTGCACTCCACCGCGGGGTAATCCTAGCACAGAAAATAAAATAATATATAACGGTAACATCGACCTCAGCCCGGTCGTGCCCCAAAAGAATATTATACAAACAGGCAGTGACGGCAGTCCACATGTCGGACGCTCGCCCCGCAATATCAAATGTATAAATACAACAAAACTGTACTACCACTGCACCCAGGGTATCTACCACGACAATCTACAACATCACAGCACAACACAGAACATCAACATGAATATCACGTTCACAAATCCGTCTAAAAGAACATATAGCAATTAGATGGGTTTACCGATCGAGTGACATTCACGGTCGCAGATATAAATGTATGTAATGTAAAATTACACAGTTAAAATTTCGATCGACTAAATTTATCCGCAAAGGCCCCAAAAGAAAATCCAGTACTCAAATGAATCTGGGCCAAAACCATATATCACAAAAAATCACAATTCCAAGTTCTGAGCTACAGGAAAAAATTTATGGCCCGTCGCCACTAAATGGCCGTGGAAACGCCGCCAATAGGGGGTAAGTGCGGCAGTTCCGCGGCGCTTTGGAGGCATCAGGAGCCCAAATTTTTTCTGCACCTATAAAATCGCCTACACGGATTTTTAAGCCTCTGGAAATAATTTTTGGAGCACTTTCAGAAATCGACAGAAACTTGGCAAAACGGAAAATTGATTTTGAAATTTTGATCGATTGAGATTTTAAGCTTGTGCAAACTAGCTAGTAGGGTTTAATGGGTGGCTCTGATACCATTGTTTGGTAGTGGGAGCGCCCCGGCCATCGAAACGTGGCCAAATGCGGAACAAAAATTTCTTAAAACCTGGCGCTACCATTACCCGATTTGCAAGATCGAAACCATTAACCCTAAAACTAGCATGCTAATAAAAGGTGATAGAACGGTTATACCTAACGAACCAAGTCCTTCGGGTCTTCAACCAATTCCAACCTCCTAGTAATGCGGATCGACATTGGTCGCCGGTCTTCCTTCATCTCCGATGATCCACCCGAGAGAAATGGCACAAGCTCTAGGTTCGCCAAGCGGACCAACCGACTCTCTAGGATTGCTAGTAGTTGAGAGTGAGGAGTGTAGAATAGTCTCACTATAATTCTCTCTCTCAACCATGAGCTCAAGTGAGCAACTCAAGAAGATGATGAAGAAGGTGATGATAGCAAGGCATCAAAATTGGCTAAGTATTTTTGTGTGAGCATGAGAGTGAGAGAGCACCAAGTGAACCAAGAAAATGAGCAAGCCAAATTGCCACCATGTTTTGGCCGGCCCCCCTCATGCCTACCGAAAATCTCAATCCAATTTCATTAAACAACTATAACCCATACCAATCTCTACATTGCCAAAGTCCATGCTTTGACCAAAAGACCCATGCCTAGCCATGTCACCTTTTCCACCTCATTATAAACAAAATGATTTTCAAAACAAAATCAATGATGAGGTGGCATCTTCTAAAAGCCATTCCGTATAAATACGGAATGTTTCCCGGTATATGTATCGGAATACACATACGCGTATTCGTATGAAAATACGAATAGTCAAGAGAGAAAACGAATAGTGAGCAATAATACTAGAATACATATATATAAATACATATGTAAATTATTAAATCAAATCTTGATTTAACAATCTGGCTTAATCCTAAGCCACTAGTATTATCAACCGTCCGATTAAAGTCTGTGAAGTCCGTGCACATATTTAATCGGACACCTGTATGTATCAACATACGTTACCTACACCATATCGTCTGAACCGAGAAAACCCTATGTGTGGGACTCTAAAGACTCGTCAATACGCTGGCATTGGGTTTAGCCACAAGCACGTCAGCGGCATTAGCTGTACGTAACGGCTACCCATGTATTGAGCGAAAGGAAGGCCGACGAGCAAACTCATCCAAACCCCTACTGAGCCTGTCAGTGACAATATCCGTACAGTCTGGTTAGTTTGTCTAAGAGTATCGCATATCGAGTCTAGGGGGTGGATAAAGTTAGACCCCTAACAACGCGATAATTCGTGTCGGTATGAAACCCATCACTACCCGAGAAACTATCGATCCTGGATCGGTAATTCTCATATACCCAGGCCGAGGATTTCTAGTGATGGCCATCCATGCACTGCGCGACATCAACCCCCAATACCGGGAGAGACGAATCCCCGACGATCCGCTCACTGCCTCCATGTGGCTCGGGACTGTACCCAACTAAAACCTGTTTACACGACTCCTTTGAGCCGTGGTAGGGTAGTAATCAAAGCACAGTGGGAACTCGCACGAGACAAATGACGATCTCAGGTCGACAGACTAACCTGTACACATGTCACCAGGTAACTGCTATCTGACTATAGGTATAATACCAACTAGCATGTTCCCGGCGATTCCGTCCAGTGTACTCATAACCCAATGAGCACCTGCATACTATCTTAGGTGAACAACTAACACCAATGGCTTGTGAGACCGGCCACCGCCCCTCGTCAGGGTCTAGATAAGTATACACCAGTCTACACTGGAGTATAGATGCCCAGTCTCGATACTCCAACGACCAGGGACATTTAAGGATGTGCTTATAGACCCCCAGCTCCCATGTATGTGATCGCCATCACAATGCTGGTAGTCAAGCAAGATCCTATGGGCTTTATCAACATATACATGATGATAAAGACAAATCAGATAGTATACAATCATCTCGAGTAAGACTGTTTTATCGGTATAGGTCCTCCCTCAATCATCATGATCACTTACCTGCGACTATGATAATTGCCTTGAGGGCACTATAGCCAACACTTAAGTATGGCATGATTCCTCGTACAAACTCATCAAATCATACCCATATCGTATGGATCAAATATCACGTACATCTCAATTAAAAACTATATATGAACTTTATGTAAATGGAGGGTATACAAGATGTAATATCATATCAATGTTTTGACGAAATGCTAAACTTAAGTAGATACCATAATAAAAATAATTATAAGGTTGCGGGGGTGCTATACGCCATCCACCCGACTTCCCCCGTAGATGTAAATCTACTCACCGGAAATACGTCGTATCCACTCAGAAATCGCCAATCCTTTTTCCTTTCCTTGCGGCCTCCGAAGCCCCCGTATTTGAATCTAACATTGCAATAACTTGTATAAGGAAACGGCTACTCCGATACGACAAAATCATGAAAACACAAGTTGTATGTTCTAGTTATACCACATACAACTATTGCATATGATCTACACTCAATTTAACTGGAATTTAACCTAACGCTGTTTCGTAACAGAAACAGAACGCGTTACGAATTTCCCGTGTTGTATTATGGGTCTTAGATACCTTTTTCCGATATTTGCTCCTAGATTTTATATACAGTTAAACTGAATTGATTAAACAATACCAAATTAATCAAAACTCTACACAGAAACCTACCCCACAAGCCAAAACACTCAAGGCCCCTAGAAATCCGGCGACGCCGGAATTTCTCTAAATGTCGCCGGCCAAAATCCGATCCCCTGGGTTCGTCATCCTATGATTTGTTTTAGGTCCCACATACATCATTCTGGCACCGTTTTTTTAAGTTTAATTTACTCGGAATAATAGCAGATTACTACAGAGCTAAGTTTTACCAAAAATACGATATTATAGAAATTTTCATTTCAATTTAAACTGGTTACAGAATCTAAATTCCTACTGTGGTTAAAGTTTTACCTTCAAGTAATTTGCTGGAAGAACACCCTCCAAGATGCACAAGCACCTTATCCTAGGTTGATGGTGAGGAATCCCTAGACTTAGCTCTTCTCATCTCTTCTCTTGTTCTTCTTTATTTTGCTTTGTTTTTCTTTTCTTTCTTTTGAATTTTCAGAAGTTTTTAAACCGATTAATTGATCTGAATACCTTATATAAATGGTGAAGGGAAGAGTGAGGTGTAGGAGGAGGTGTCACCAAGCAAGATGTGGTAGTTTCATGCAAGGAGGAGGTGTGGGGAGTGTGTTGTGCATGAGAGGAGGTGGTGGCAATGAATTTCTTTTCCAATTTGATTTATTTTATGATAAAATTCTGAACTAAATCTTATCCCATCTCCTTTCTATTTACACCCTTAACAATTTCCAATTTGCACAAAGTCCTAATCTTTACATAACAACCCCTCATAACTTATGTTATTATATAATCACCATTTTATTAAAATGAAGCTAAATTTATCACTAAAACCCTTATAATTTATTTATGTTGAATACTAAAACTAAAATTTAATTTGTTTTACATAAAACTTATGATATTGTCTTATTTGGTTTTAATAACTTTTTAATTTAACACTTTATTATTTAATTAATTAATTTTTTTTATTTCAAAATTTTCAAAATGTTACAATATTCCCCCTTAAGAAAATTCGGTCTCCGAATTTAAAATTAACTAGACATACCCTCAAAAGACGTGGAAATTTCTTTCGCATCGCACCCTCCATTTCCCAAGTAATTTCCTCGCGATTCTTTCCTTGCCCAAGAACCTTTACAGATGGAAGTACCCTGAATCGCAGTTTCTTTGCCTTCCTGTCTAGAATAGCTACAGGTTGCACTGCGTAGGATAAATCCGGCTCAAACTGTAAGGTCTGATGCTGGATCGCGTGAGAAAGATCGTGAAGATACTTGCGAAGAATCGAAATGTGAAACACCGGATGTACATCGGGAAAACTCGGTGGAAGTACTAAACGATAAGCTACAGCACCCACTCCTTCCAGAATCTCGTAAGGTCCGACCTATTTGGGGTTGCTTTCCCTTTTTTTTCCCGAAACGCATCACACCTTCATCGGAGACACACGAAGGAACACATGGCCTCCCACATCAAACTTGAGTTTACGACGTCATCGATCTGCATATGATTTCTGTCTGCACTGGGCCGCTCTCATCTTGTCTCATATCAATTGAATCTTTTCTGTAGTCTCCTGTACTACCTGCGGTCCCAAAATGCTACTCTCGCTTAGTTCCGTCCAGCAAACAAGCGATCGACATTTCCTCCTATACAAAGCTTCAAGGAGAGCCATCTGGATCGTCTTCTGAAAACTATTGTTATACGAAAATCCTATCAAAGTTAAGTGACAATCCCAACTACCACCGAAATCAAGGCTGCAAGCTCGAAGCATATCCTCTAAAGTCTGAAAGGTCCGTTCTGACTGACCATCCGTCTGTGAGTGAAAAGCTGTACTAAAACTCAATCGGGTATCAAGAACTTCTTGAAGTTTCTGCCATGGCCTCTTAGTAAACTGGGTACCCTTATCTGACCTTAGGCTCGTTGGAACTCCATGCAATCGGACAATCTCGTCGATAACATCTGAGCATACTGCATAAACCCATACGTCGTCTTTACTGGTAGAAAGTGAGCTGCCCTTGTCAGTCTATCTTCAATCACTCAGATAGAATCATACCATCTGCTAGTCCTAGGTAGACCCACCATAAATCTATGGAAATATGTTCCCATTTCCACTCCAGAATGGTTAAGGACTGCAATTCTCCAGCCGGCCTCTGGTGCTCTGTCTTGACTTGCTGACAAGTCAAGCATCTCGAAACACACTCCGCAACGTCCCTCTTCATTCCTTCCCACCAATAAACATCCCTCAAGTCATGATACATCTTGGTGGAACCAGGATGAATACTGTATGCTGAGCTATGGGTTTCCTCTAAGATCTCACGTCTTCGTCCATCCGAATCTGGCACACCAAGATGAGTCCCAAAATGTAATACTCCATGGTCATCTATCACAAAACTCCGACTCTCTTCCCTGCCTAACCTGATCCATGATCTCCATCATACGAGCATCTGCGGCTGTGTCTCTCAAATACGATCCAACAATTGAGGAAGGGTGCGAACATGTGCTAACTGTCCTCCTGTAGATGTGAACTCGAACCGAACATGGCTATCACATAAAGTCTGCCAGTCTGTAGAAGACTGTCTCTGTAAGGTGTGCAGATGAGATAAGCTACCTCCAGGTCTCGGACTCAAGGCATCTGCAACAACATTTGCTTTGCTGGGATGATACAAGATCTCACAATCGTAATCTTTCACGAGTTTCTTTCATCTATGCTGCCTTAGATTCAGATTCCCCTGCTGAAAATATACTTTAAGCCCTTATGATCTGTGAAAATCTGGCACGACTCTCCATACAAGTAATGCCCCAAAACTTCAGTGCGAATACTACAACAGCCATCTCCAAATTATGAGTGGGATAGTTATGCTCGTGCCTCTCCAACCATCGAGAAGCATAAGCTACCACCCTGCCGTACTGCGTCAGTACACAGCCTAAACTTACTCGAGAGGCATCACGATATACCACGAACCCACCTGACCCGGAAGGTAACGATAAAACAGGTGCAGTTGTCAATTGAGTCTCTAACTGCTGGAAACTCTGTTCACATGCATCTGTCCCAAGAAATGGAACTTCCTTCCTAGTCAATCCGGTCAACGGTGCGGCGATCCAAGAAAGATCCTGCACAAAACGTCAGTAATAACCGGCCAAACCCAAGAAACTTTGAACCTATAAACTGACACCGACCTGGGCCAGTGCTGTACCACTTCTATCTTCTTTGGGTCCATACGTATCCCATCTCTTGCAACTACATGACCCAAGGATCTACACTATCCAGCCAGAAATCACACTTGGAGAATTTAGCGAATTCGTTACTTCTGATACCATGTAGAAAAGTCTGGTTAATCTCACCTTCGAAGATTTGTCCCAATTTGTCGAAGAAAAGCTTACTATACGATCTCCTTCTTGAACTACTTGCACTTGGTCTAAACAAACTCCATCGGAAGAAATACATCGATTTCATCGATCTCATATCGAAGCGGTACAATAGATTAAAATCCTAACCATCTCACCTCTGAACGGTTATGAATCCTGCTGATCCATCTACACTTGTAACCTCGTCAACCTTTAACTTCATGAAAGAATTAACATCTCGATAATCTTAGTAAAGATTGATACTGCTGTCTGAACAGTACCCAACACCATGATCTTCGGAGAGGGGAAAACATCACGTCTCAAGTCTGCCTGAGCTCTGACGATGACTCTACCATCTGGTGCGGATCCCGAAGAACTTGCCCCACCATTTGAACTCGATCATATATGTATAAACGACGTGTCTCTATATCATCAAAAAGTCACCCCAGTCAGTCCTTGTCCCAGACAAGTCTGCTCTGACCGTATCTCTAACTGTAGCCCTCTCGGCCCACATAACATGGTGATCGAAACAATCAATCATGCACTGACGAAGATAGATCAACGGAAGGAATAGAAGGAAAATCTCAAGATATAAATCCTAAGATATCTTAGGCGGAGTATCATAGCGTAAATATGCCGCGGAACATATGTACGGTACGTTACTCTACTTATTACCTACTCCATCAACAAAAGTCATCCTATATAACGAAGTTCGGGTATAAGACCCCCAAAGTCAAGTCTAAGTTCTATAAGGTCAAGCCCAGGTAACTAAATATATGCCCAGACTCCACATAGTCAACCTAAACTCGAACAAAGGTTAAACCAAACGCTCTGATACCAACTTTGTCACGACCCAAATGTAGCACGCGACCGGCACTTAAATCACATGACACCTGAAGACATCAACGCAATCCAAGTAAGCCGAAACCCAGAATCTAAACCTTTTTTTTTGAAAAAAAATGGAGGTGAGGTTTAAATAATCATCCGATAAAATCAATTTAAAATAACATCTAAAATTTAACTAAGAACGTTGAAAAGTATTTATGAAGTTTTGAAACTTGTCATCACCTCCTTTGCATTTTTATAAAAACCCGATACAATACAATAAAATAGCATCCCCACGGAAGCTAGTCTCCATGTCCAAACAATGGAGCAACCAATCAATATAAAGCAGTAGTCGACTCTAAAGAGTACGACAATCAAAACACAACTCTAATCCTCGATTCTAAGTCCAAAATATGCCATTTCTAAGTTGATGGAGTTTCCGCTAGATACAAGAATATATGAACAATCAAGAGTGAGTAGCATACAATAATAACTCACTTACCCATCAATCCCCAAAAGAATATGTGTCCAAGCCGCTGATAAACCAAGCGGTAAAACCTGCAAGAACTGTGGCACAGCGGGGATGAGTTGCCAACTCAGTGAATAAAAGTACATCTAAAGGTAGAAATCGAAATGCATGACGATACCTAAATCATAAGTATAGTCCTATCATAATTAGTATCGATATACTCTATGATATGCATATGTGCAATACTAACTATCATGCAATTCCAAGTATACTATCTCAATGTCATATGAGCCAAAATCATGAATCTAATCTGTATTGGAATTCCCTTTTTGTTTGTAAATGTCAGTACAAATATGTACAGGTACTGTCCCCCGGATCAGTCCGGGTGAAATCCAATAATTAAATATTTAACCGTGTACCTCATGATAATAATCACATCAATATACATATAGATGTCCAACATCGACATCGAAATACGCAATCTCTCGTGTCCAGCATCGACACGTAAAAACAGATACCGTCGACACCATCTCAACAGATGATCGTCACCCGATATCCTGGCTACGATCAGTATCCCCTGGATATCTGCCGTACCTAATCGAACCCCGATTAGTATCCCCTGGATAGTTACCGTGCTTATCTCAATCTCCGGTCAGTATCCCCTGGATATCTGCCGTGCTCAATTATATCTCCGGTATCGAGTATCCTCGCTAGGCCCCCCCGCCTCAATGCGGCTATCCTGCCCCTCGGTCTCGACCGGGTCCACCATATATCCAACTGTATATCTCCCCCACTCAATCTGGATAACGTAAAAATCCGCAACCGTATATCTCCCCCACTCGGTCCGGAACAAAACCAGAAAACACAAAACCCATGGTGGACGTTTTACTCATCATATCAAAATATCAAGTAAGAAATAAGAATAATTGCATAGTTTGTATTGATGATATACTATATATGTATATATATATATATATATATATAACAGTGTCCCATACCACCGCTATATATATATATATATATATATATATATATCCTCAGGAGTAAAATACTCAGAAATCCCAAGAAATCAAATACAACATCTATAGTACTACAACATAAATAGGAAAAGACTACGAAATCCTATCACATAACATAATGATTTCAATTCTAATGTGTCATGGCACTACTAATGATGTGTAGTATAGCATACGCGTCTGTGGTCATGCAACATGGAAATCATTAGTATTTGTGCAAGTGTTCTACGGTGTAACAATCTATATATTAACACATATATATCAGAACGATTCTACAGTGACATGGCAATACCAATGAGGTGTAGTGTAACATATATTTAAGTGCTTGTGCAGCATAGTACTCATTGGTATTTGTGCAGTGTTCTACCAGAGTGTGTGTAACGCGGAAACATATAATATAGAATACATAATGCAAACCTATAAGTAATTCTCAACGTACTTGTTGTAATTACTTGTTATGAGCTATACCATTATCTTTAGAATTAATCGGAACGTTAAGTTTGAAATAAGGAAGCTGCCTTAGATTTAAAAGAGATGGTTGTTTTAGAAACTGGCACGCATCCCGATAGTTTATTTAAAAGCTAACACACCGTAGTTTGTAAAATAATATAGCTCAAACCAGTATTACCTCCTAAAACAAGACATAATCTATCTCTACGAGTCAAGAAATAACTTGGCCGTTATTCGGCATACAAAGTTTATCATTTCTGATAGGTATACATCCTTGTAGTATAGCTCATCATACCTATCATCTTAAGTACGGCATGATTCTTCGTACAAACTCATCAAATCATATCCATATCGTATGGATCAAATATCACGTACATCTCAATTAAAAACTATTTATGAACTTTATGCAAATGGAGGGTATACAAGATGCAATATCATATCAATGCTTTGACGAAACGCTAAACTTAAGTAGATACCATAATAATAATAATTATAAGGTTGCGGGGGCGCTATACGCCATCCACCCGACTTCCCCCGTAGATGTAAATCTACTCACCGGAAATACGTCGTATCCACTCAGGAATCGCCAATCCTTTTTCTTTTCCTTGCGGCCTCTGATGTCCCCGTATTTGAATCTAACATTGCAATAACTTGTATAAGGAAACGGCTACTTCGATACGACAAAATCATGAAAACATAAGTTGTACGTTCTAGTTATACCACATACGACTATTGCATATGATCTACACTCAATTTAACTGGAATTTAACCTAACGTTGTTTCGTAACAGAAACAGAACGCGTTACGAATTTCCCGTGTCGTATTATGGGTCTTAGATACCTTTTTCCGATATTTGCTCCCAGATTTTATATACAGTTAAACTGAATTGATTAAACAAATACCAAATTAACCAAAACTCTAGACAGAAACCTACCCCACAAGCCAAAACATCCAAGCCCCCTAGAAATCCGGCGACACTGGAATTCCTCTAAATGTCGCCGGCCAAAATCCGATCCCCTGGGTCCGTCATCCTATGGTTTGTTCTAGGTCCCACATACATCATTCTGGCACCGTTTTGTTATGTTTAATTTACTCTGAATAATAGCAGATTACTACAGAGCTAAGTTTTACCAAAAATACGATATTATAGAAATTTTCATTTCAATTTAAACTAATTACAGAATCTAAATTGCTACTGTGATTAAAAATTTTACCTTCAAGTAATTTGCTGGAAGAACACCCTCCAAGATGCACAAGCTCCTTATCCTAGCTTGATGGTGAGGAATCCCTAGACTTAGCTCTTCTCATCTCTTCTCTTGTTCTTCTTTATTTTGCTTTGTTTTTCTTTTCTTTCTTTTGAATTTTCAGAAGTTTTTAAACCGATTAATTGATCTGAACACCTTATATAAATGGTGAAGGGAAGAGTGAGGTGTAAGAGGAGGTGTCACCAAGCAAGATGTGGTGGTTTCATGCAAGGAGGAGGTGTGCGGAGTGTGTTGTGCATGAGAGGAGGTGATGGCAATGAATTTCTTTTCCAATTTGATTTATTTTATGATAAAATTCTGAACTAAATCTTATCCCATCTCCTTTCTATTTACACCCTTAACAATTTCCAATTTGCACAAAGTCCTAATCTTTACATAACAACCCCTCATAACTTATGTTATTATATAATCACCATTTTATTAAAATGAAACCAAATTTATCACTAAAACGTTTATAATGTATTTATGTTGAATACTAAAACTAAAATTTAATTTGTTTTACATGATATTGTCTTATTTGGTTTTAATAACTTTTTAATTTAACACTTTATTATTTAATTAATTAATTTTATTTATTTCAAAATTTTCAAAATGTTACATCATGTGGATGACATATTTCCGAGCGGGATCATGTTGATGACGTATTTCCCAGCGAGGTCATGTTGATGACGTATTTCCGAATGGGGTCATGTGGATGACGTGTTTCCGAGCGGAGTCATGTGGATGACGTATTTCCGAACGGGGTCATGTGGATGACGTATTTCCGAGTGGGGTCATGTTGATGATGTATTTCCAAGCGGGGTCATGTTGATGACGTTGCGTCTGTTGTAATGAGACGAATGTCGAAGTGGTCTCTAGGTTGTCTGGGAACGGTTGAGATATGGCTTCGTTTTCTGATGGAGCCTAGAGAGGGCAGGTGTGATTCCTTCTTTGTCAGCGCCCCTGGATTGTATACAGGGATTGATGTAATATCACATGTAAGGCAAAAGTTTCATTCTTTCATAATTTTTTTATTTCTTTCCGCGATGCTCTATCATTTCAGTTTATATCGCAAAAGTCGTGATTGTCCAATCATTTCGGCTATTTTTCGCAGTGCCCAATCATTTCGGCTATTTATTTTATTTTTACTCGCTTCTTTTTATTGCGAGTCGCCCAATCATTTCGACTATTTTGCATGCATACATATTTTACTTGCTGATTTTGTTGCAAGTTGCCCCATCATTTCGGCTATTTTGTATGCATATGTGGCTCGCTAGCTTCTCGCTGCAGGCCTGGAATTTAGACACCGATTTCGGTATTAGCACCGCTACAACTGGAATATTGCCAGGAGCAAATCATCATTTGCCTCTGTCGATGTCGAACAAAGGTAGCTTAGCGAACAGGGTTACGGTTTTGTCGACTAAGGCTTTTGACTTCATGAGCCGTAAGGGTCTCATGAAGGTATTTTTCCCTACGAGTCGTGAGGATCACGTAGGTGTGTTTTCTCCTTAGGAATCGCGAGGATTCCAAAGTGTATGGCTTCTCATAAGTCATAAGGATCTTACAAGAGTGCTTTCTTCTTATAAGTCGAGAGGGCTTACAAGGGTTGTTCGTTGTATAAACATATCCCTAGTCACGGATGGGGTTTTGTTAGGGAAATGTTTATTCGCGCCCGTGGATTGTATACAAGGGTCGGCATTGAGCCGCTTGTAGGGCAAAATTGGAGGTTGTGGTGGCTGCTTAAGAACAGGTTCAGATCCCTATAGCTTAAGACTTTTAAATCTTATGAGCTGTGAGGGTCTCATAAGAGGATTCTCTTTGCGAGCCGTGAGGATCTCGCAAGTGTAATTTCTCCTTAGGAATCGTCCCTAAGTGTGTTTCTCCTCTATGAGTCGTAAGGATCTCACGCAGGTGGTTTCTCCTCACAAGGTCGAGAGGACCTTACAAGCGTCTTTTAACGAGGTTGCGCCCTTTCGGGTTTTCACAAAAACTAGCCCTGCTGTTTTTACTCATGGAGCCCTTTCGGGTTTTCATCCGTGCCCATTTTGCTTATGGACATACCGTTTTCTTTTTTTTTTTCTCTTTTTTTTTCTTCTTTTTTTTTTGTCAGCCTTAGGACGCTGCAGTCTACAGTAGTTTTTTCGACGTCTCGATCAACAGCCAGTTTTAGGACATAGTGGTCCATCGTTAGTTTAAGGAAGTTTCGGTCCGTTGTTAGTTTAAGGACGTTTTGGTCCGTTGTAAGTTTAAGGACGTTTCGGTCCTTCTCTAGTTTAAGGACGTTTCGGTCTGTCGCTAGTTTAAGGACGTTTCGGTCCGCTGTTGGCTACCACCTATAGAGTTTGGGCTTAGGAAGATAGCGAGCGGACATGGTCGTCGTCATCTATCGTTGACCTAGGCCGTGACTCGTCAGGCGTAGTATTTCTTTAAGAAGCGACCATTTATTGGCCTGAAGGGTCTTTCACCATGGATGTCCATGAGTAGGTAAGCCCCACCCTGGTAAACCTTATCTATGATATATGGGCCTTCATAGTTTGGCTCGAATTTCCCCCGTTTGGCACGATTGAGGATCATAGGTCTTTTGACCACTAGCACGAGTTCGCCTTGGCGGAATGTCCTCGGCCTAGTCAATCTTTCGTATGAGAGCGTCATCTTCTAGATTTTGTTGCGCTATGAGCCATGTTTCATCAAGGGTATCAAGCACCTCAAGCTGAAGGTGAGCATTCTCTTCGTTCGTTAGCTCGTAGTGAACTGCCATTCGCAGAGAGGGTAACTCTATCTCTAGGGGGAGTACCTCCTCTGTACCGAATACCAATGCGTACGGAGTTGTGTTCGTGGCTGTTTTGAACGTAGTTCGATACGCCCAGAGAGTTTCATGCAGTCTCTCGTTCGAGTCCTTCTTATTTCGAGACATCGTCTTTTTCACGATCTTCATCAGGGTTTTGTTAAAAACCTCAGCTAGACCGTTAGCTCGGGGATTATAGACTGAGGAGTATCTCCGGTCTATATTATGTTGTTGTACGAAGTGGCTGATCTTGTGGCTTCTGTAAGCTGGCCCGTTATCGGAGATGATCCGTCATGGAGTGCCGAACCGATAAATGACGTGCGTCTTGAAGAAATGGAGGATATTCTCCGTCTTCACTTCCCTCAGCGGTACTGCTTCTGCCCATTTGGAGAAGTAATCAGTTGTCGCCAAAATGAATCGATGTCCCATGGACGATGCTGGTTCGATGGGGCCGATTATGTCAGTCCCCCATATTTCAAACAGCCAACTAGCCACTGTTGGATGTAACGGATTCAGATGCTGGTGGGTAAATTCCCTATGGATCTGGCACGAGTGGCATTGCTTCGCATACTCGAGGCAGTCCTGAATCATCGTAGGCCAATTGTAGCCCATCCTTTTAATCTTCAGCTTCATCTTCGGCCCGGCTTGGTGAGAACTGCAGTGTCCATCATGACTTTCTTGGACGACTCTTCTTGCCTCTTCAGGTCCCAGATATCTTAGCCATAGAGAATTAAATGATCTCTTATACAGAGTATCATTGACGAAAGCGAAAGACAGAGCTCGTTTCATAAGCTGATGTCTTGAGGACGCATCTTTAGGTGTTCGACGGGATTTGAAGTAGTCTATAAAGACTTCCCTCCAATCATTAGCCTTTTCCTGGTCTTTTATTTGTAGAGTCGTTTGCTCAGTTGCTCCCTTTTCTTCGGACGACTCCGGAGATACTTCTGCTGGAGCAAGAACCCGACGGCTTTGCACAATGATCCTCACGTCATCGAGGTTTTCGTCGGCCAGTTCTTTAGCGAGCTTGGCTAATGCATCCGCTTTGCTATTTTCCGCACGCTGTATACTTTCCAAGGTGTAGGAAGGAATTTGAGTCAGCAGTCGCTGTACTCTCTCGCCGTATTTCACCAACTCATGCTTGCACGTCTGATAGTCGCCGTTTACCTGACTAACGATCAGTTGGGAATCTCCGTATATGAAAAGGTTTTCAATTCCCATATCGATGGCGATCTCGAGACCTGCTATCAAAGCTTCATGCTCGGCTTCATTGTTTGTTCTCGGCTCTGTTAAGAAGAAGGCAAAGCGCATTATCCTTCCTTGTGGAGTTACGAAAATGAGGCCTACCCCTGATTTGATTATGTGGGTGCTTTGTTTGCACTTCTTTATGGAAGATGCTCCATCGAAATAGAGTTCCCACCGGGTATCATCCTCGTCGATCGTGTCAAATGCATGTTCGTCTGGCAATTCGCAGTTCAAAAGAGAATCGGCGGGTATCGGGTGCTCAGCGAGGAAGTCGGCGATGGTCCGGCCTTTCACTGCCTTAAGAGGCTGATAAGTTATCGATAACTCTATCAAGAGCAAAGCCCACTTAGCGATTCGTCCCGTTAATATGGCCCTTGACATCAAATATTTGAGGGGATCCACCTTTGATATGAGATGGACCTCATATGCCAATGCGTAGTGTCTGAGCTTCGTTATTACGAAGATCAACGCTAGGCAATGTTTTTCAATAGGAGAGTAATTGCTTTCTGTCCCCAGTAGAACTCAACTCAAATAGTAGAAGGCTCTCTCCTTCCCTTGGTCATTTTCTTATGCCCATAATGCGCCTAGCGAACCTTTGAGGGCCGTTGTATATAGGACGAGAGGTTTTCCTTTAACAGGAGCGGCCAACACTGGCGGATTTTGCAGATATTGCTTGATTTCTTCTAGTGTGCTTTGGTATTTGTGATCCCAGGCGAACAGGGTTCCCTTCTTCATTAGGTGGCTGTAGGGACGGCACTTGCCGGAGAGATTGGCTATAAATCGCCGAATATACGCGAGCTTCCCTTTGAGAGACCGCAATTGCTTGAGAGTCCTTGGCGGAGGCATTTCCATACTCGCCTTGATCTTTGACGGATCTATCATGATGCCTCGGTGTCGAACGATGAGTCCTAGGAATTTGCCCGAGGAAACTCCGAACGCGCATTTGAGAGGATTCATCTTCAAGTTGTATTGCCGAAGGCATTGAAATATGACTTTCAGATGCTCTGGATTTCCTCGTATGATTTGCTTTTAATTACGAGGTCGTCGATATAACATTCGACGATTTCATGTATGAGGTCGTCGAAAATCTTCGTCAGGCCCTCTGATAGGTGGCACCGGCGATCTTTAGACCGAAAGGTATCACCTTGTAGCAGAATATACCTAAAGGGGTTCGGAAAGCGGTGTGCTTCTGGTCCTCGGGATGCATCTTTATCTGATTGTATCCTGACGATCCGTCCATGAAGGAGAAGACTTCGTGAGTGGATGTGTTATCTATCATCAGCTCAGTGACTGGTACTGGGAAGTCGTCCTTCGGACAGGCTTTATTGAGATCCCGAAAGTCCACACATATGCGCACCGTCCCATTCTTCTTCATCACTGGGACGATGTTGGCGATCCAATCAGGATACTGAACCTCTTGGATAAAGGCAGAGTCGATTAGCTTCTTAACCTCGGCGTTGATGCTCATCTCAAGCTCGAGTCGCATTCTTCTTGGTGCCTGTTTGATCGGCTTGACGTCCGGGGATATCGCTAATTTTTGCACAGCAATCTCTGGATTTAATCCTGGCATCTCGGAATAGTTCCATGCGAAGCAATCTTTATGCTGCATGAGCACGTCTTTTAGCATAGCCACCCTTTCTTCAGACAACAGCTCACTGACGAATGTCGGTCGCGGGTAACTTGCCATCCCCAAATCAATTTTCTTGAGGTTATCTGCAGTAGTATGTATCCCATCTTCCAGCTCTTTTGGCGCCGGTGGAAACTCTGAGATTACCTCGTTATCATTGTTTTCGAAGCACCAGGGGAAGTCAACCATATTCTCAGGCTCTTCTTCTGACAGCGTTATCACGTGACAGGTACGAGATCGCTTCAAAGACCGATGTTGATCTGATTCTACTTTTTTAGGTTCATGCTTCTGCGGCGGGGTTACCTTCCAGCTGCTGGATAAAGCGAACCTGCCTTGCTGATACTGGTCTTCTACCCAGTCTTTAAATGTGAAGCAGTCTATGAGAGAATGTCCTATTTCCTTATAATAGGAGCAAAAGTCCGGGTGAGAGACTTCGCCTGCTTGCTCGGGGTGTTTGGACTCCGGGAGTGTCATCATCTGATGTTTTATAACAAGATCGAATATCTTCTTTGTCTTGTCTTGGGAAAAAGAATATGCTCGACCCAACTTTTTTGTAAGAGACGAATCCGGACTACTCGATTCCTGATCGCGTGGCTTCTTGGACCCGCTTTGTCGCTGTCGAACGCCTTTCCCGTTCTTTGGTTTGTTTCTTCCTCGGCGTCGGGCCTTTTGTACAACGGGTTGACAAAGAGGAGCATTTTCATTTTTCACAGCCTGTTGAAGGAGGCGTTGCGTCCTGGCTCTCTCGTAGATGGCCATTTCGCGATTATGGTCATCTCAAACCTTTTGACCGGCTTTCCTTATAAGCTTGTCCATTTGTTCTTCGAACAACGGACGGGGCATTTTCACGGCGGGAGCTCTTTCTGGTTCAGGGTTAGCATCTTCCCACAGAGCATCTCCTTCTTCATCAAAGTCATGTATGACGTAGCAGTCTCAGAGTAGCTCCCGTTTCTTGGATTGAACATACCCAAGCCTGGTCGTTTCCATTCTCCCATTGGGCAACTTTCGCTGAGTTTCGGGAACGTTCCAGATCCTGTTATAGAACCGTACTTGTCGAGCAGTTTGTTTAAGGGGTATACTATGGCATCTCAAGAGTTTCTTTAGTCCGTCTGTATAATATCTGGGCAAACGGATGGGCTGGAGCCTGTCAAGTGTAGAATCCGTACCATGCCAGATTTCTTTATCCACTTTGGTTTCCCCAGATCGGTAGAATAGGATCGCCTTTTCACCTTCTCTCCTGGGAGGGACATAAAACGTCTGCAGTTCTTCCACTCTGTAGGTATCAAGCGCGTCTAGTTCTTTATGATGCTTGGGCGGAACCATGGCAACTTGCAAACTTTGCTCTTCATCAGCGAAGGTTTGTATGGATGGCCGAGCAGAGAATACGGCATGGACCTCATCTTCCGAGTCCCTGCCGAAGATCAGCAGAGTGGACGGTCCCGGCTTGTAGTACTGGGGCGGACCTGAGTAAACTATCTCCTCTTCCTCCTCAGTATCACTCCCGAAGACTGGAATAGTGGTGATAGCTTTGTTCTTGTCCTCCGATTTGTGACATCTTTCTGTGTCTTCGAAATCTGGTAAGAAGTATTTTGCATCTTCGTACTTTCGGACTTCGTTCACGGAGAATGGGTTCAGCTCTCCTGTTACGGTATACTCAAGACCATCCTTGAAATACTTCATACACTGATGTTGTGTAGAAGGGATGATATTGTACTCGTGTAACCAAGGCCGGCCGAGCAAAGCATTGTAGCATGTCTTAGAGTCAATGACATGAAACTTAATGTCCGTGACAAGCAGCCCAAAGCGTAGTGTTAATATAACAGACCAAGCATCCGTGATGACTGAGAGTTGAACCCGGATATGGTGATTTTGTCGTAAGCAAGGTGCTGAACGCTCATGCAGATTTCCTTAAGCACCCTTACATTAAGGAGGTTGACGGAGAACCCATTGTCGACCAGGATTTTACCTATCTTGATGTCATGACAGTATCCGGAGACATATAGGGGATGGTTGTGCTCGCATGTCCCAAGGAGGAGATCTTCATCGCCGAAGGTGATATCGGCTGCGTGTACTTCTTCCAGCTCGTCCTTCATCTTTTCTTCGGCGAGAAAAGATTGGAATTGCTCGGGCTCTTACAGTGCCTTGATAAAAAAGTCTCTTGCTTCTTTTGATAGCGGAAGGGCATCGAGATTGCTGAGCTGCGAAGGTAGCTTTCGCAAGTGTGCCAGAACGTTATAGTCCACCTTACTTTTTGTAACATTTTGAAAATTTTGAAATAAATAAAATTATTTAATTAAATAATAAAGTGTTAAACTAAAAAGTTATTAAAACCAAATAAGACAATATCATAAGTTTTATGTGAAACAAATTAAATTTTAGTTTTAGTATGCAACATAAATAAATTATAAGGGATTTAGTGATAAATTTAGCTTCATTTTATTAAAATGGTGATTATATAATAACATAAGTTGTGAGGGGTTTCTATGTAAAGTATAAATATTTATGCAAATGGGAAATTGTTAAGGGTGTAAGTGAAAAAGAGGTTAATTAGGTTTTGTTTAGAATTTTATCTTAAGATAAATCAAAATTGATGGATAATGCAAGGACACCTCCTACTTACATGTACACACACACTCAAACACCTCCTCCTTGCATGAAACCACCACTTCTTGCTTGGTGACACCTCCTCCTACACCTCACCCTTCCTTTCACCAAATTATATAAGGTCTTCAGATCAATTAATTAAGTTAAAACTTCTAAAAATTCAAAAGAAATAAAAGAAAAAAAAACAAAATAAAGAAGAACAAGAGAAGAGAAGAGAAGAAGAACTAGGCAAGGAGTTCATCTCAAGCCAGGACTAGGAGCTTGTGCATCTTGGGGAGAGTTATTCCTGCAATTACTTGAGGGTAAAATCTTTAATCATAGTAGAAATTAGATTCTGAAACTAGTTCAAGGTTGAAATCATAGTGTCCATAATATCGTATTTTAGCAAAACTGAACACTGTAGTAATCTGCTATCATTCAGAGTAAATAAAACTTAACAAAACGGTGCCAGAATGATGTATGTTGGACCTAGAACAAACCATAGGATGACGGACCCAGTGGATCAGATTTTGGCCGGCGACATTTAGAGTAATTCCGGAGTCACCGGATTTCTAGGAGGCTTGGGTGTTTTGGCTTGTGGGGTAGGTCTCTGTGTATAGTTTTGGCTATTTTGGTATTATTTAATTAAGTTAGTTTAACTGTATATAAACTCTGAAAGCTAATATCGGTTATGGAATACAAATCCAAAATACGACACGGTTAAAACGTATCATGATTTGTTTTTTTTTGCCGCGATGCAGAGTAGGGTTAAAATCCAGTAAGGTTAAGAGTATGATAGCTTGAAATAATCATATACAATATAACTAGTACGTAGAAACGTGTGTTTGTATATTCACCGTGTCGGAATAACCGTTTCCTTATATAAGTTAATTACCGATGTTAGATTCAAATACGGGAACTTTGGAGGCCGCGAGGAAAGGCAAAGAATTGGTGATTCCTGAGTAAATACGACGTATTTCTGGTGAGTAGATTTACATCTACGGGGGAAGTCGGGTGGATGGCGTATAGCACCCCCGAAACCGTATAACTATTATTATGATATCTAATTAAGTTTAGCTTTTTGTCAAAGCATCAATATGGTATTGTATCTTGTATACCTCCATTTGTATAAAGTTTCATATGTAGTTTTTAAATGAGATATACGTGATATTGATCCGTATGATATGGGTATGAATTGATGAGTTTGTACGAGAGATCATGCCGTACTTAAAATGATATGGATATAAGGATATGATGGACTTTGTATGCCTATTAACGGCCAATTTATTCCTTGACTCGTAGAGATAGATTATGTTCTGTTTTAGATTGTAATAATGGTATGAGCTATATTATTTTAAAAACCACGGTTTGTTGTCTTTTAAATAAACTACCAGGATGCGTGCCAGTTTCTAAAACAAACATCTCTTTTAAATCTAAGGCGGCTTCCTTATTTCAAACTTAACGTTCCGATCCTTTCTAAAGATAAGGGTATAGCTCATAATAAGTAATTACAATAAGTATGTTTAGATTACATTATCTATAATATATGTTTCCGCGTTACGCACACTCTGCTAGAACACTGCACAAATACCAATGAGTAATATGCTGCACAAAGCACTTAAATATATGTTATACTATACCTCATTGGTGTTGCCATGTCACTGTAGAATCGTTCTGATATATATATGTTAATATGTAGATTGTTACACAGTAGAATACTTGCACAAATACTAATGATTTCCATGTTGCATGAGCACAGACGTGTATGCTACACTACACATCATTAGTAGTGCCATGACACATTAGAATTGAAATCATTATGTTATATGATATGATTACGTAGTCTTTTCCTATTCATGTTGTAGTACTATAAATGCTTTATATTGATTTTCTTGGGATTTCTGGGTATTTTACTCTTGATGATATATATATCGGTGGTATGGGACACTGTTATATATATATATACATATATAGTATATCATCAATACAATCGATGCAATTATTCTGATTCCTTACTTGATATTTTGATGTGATAAGAAAAATGTCCACCATGAGTTTTGTGTTTTCTGGTTTTTATTCCGGACCGAGTGGGGGAGATATACGCTCACGGATTTTTATGTTATCCAGACTGAATGGGGGAGATATACAGTTGGATACATGGTGGACCCGGTCGAGACTGAGGGGCATGATAGCCGCATTGAGGTGGGGGAGCCTAGCGAGGATACTCGATACCGAAAATAGAATTGAGCACGGCAGATATACAGGGGATACTGACCGGAGATTGAGATGAGCACGGCAGCTATCCAGGGGATACTGACCGGGGTTCGATTAGGTACGGCAGATATCCAGGGGATACTGATCGTAGCCAGGATATCGGGTGACGATCATCTGTTGAGATGGTGTCAACGGTATCTGTAATTACGTGTCGATGCTGGACACGAGAGATTTCGGATTTCGATGTCGATGTTGGGCATCTATTTGTATATTGATGTGATCATTATCATGAGGTACATAGTTATATATGTATTTATTAGATTTCACCAGGACTGATCCGGGGGACAGTACCTGCATATAATTGTACAGACGTTCATAGACACCAAGGGAATTCCAATACGGATAATAGATTCATGGTTTTGATTCATATGACATTGAGATATTATACTTGTGATCGCATGATAGTTAGTATTGCACTTTTGCATATCATATAGTATATCGATACAGATTATGATAGTACTATACTTATGACCTAGATATCGTCTTGCATTCCGATTTCTACCTTTAGATGTACTTTTATTCACTGAGTTGGCAACTCATCCCCGTTGTGCCACAGTTTCTTGCAGGTTTTTACCGCTTGGATTATCAGCGGTTTGGGCACACATTCTTTTGGGGATTGATGGGTAAGTGAGTTGTGTTAGTGTATATGCCCTAGAGGCCATTACTGTATCATACTAGTTTGTATATTACTTAATGGAAGCTTGGGATATTCACCTTGTATAAACAATCTTGCTCAATATAGTAGTATGCTACTTGGTTTGTTTCTACTTCAATGTGTACATGTGTTTATTTTAGTATATCACCTATACGCATTAGTGGAGCCCTTAGGATCTTTGCTTGATTACCAGCGTTGTGATGGCAGTCACACTAGTGGGGGCTGGGTAATCTACAAGCACATCCTTATACAGGTCCCTAGTCGCAGGACTATCGAGACAGGGCATCGATACTCCGGAGTAGACTAGCGTATGCGCTTCTCATCCCAGTGTGGGAGATAGTCTGTCCCACAGCCATCAGTACGTCGTACTGGAGATAGTATACGGGTGCTCGTTGGGTTACGAGTACACTGGACATGACTCGTCGGGAACTGACAGGTTGGTATTATACCTATCGTCAGTTATCAGTTCCCAGGTGACATGAGTACAGCTTAGTCCGCTGACTTGACACTGGCACTTCGCCTCGAGTGTGTTCCCACTGCACTTTGATCACTACCCTACCGCGGCTCAAAGGAGTCGTGCAAACAGGTAATGGTTGGGCGCAGTCCCGAAGCACTTGGAGGCAGTGACGGTTAGACAGGATTCGTCTCTCCCGGTATTGGGGGTTGACATCGCGCTGTGTCTAGGAGAGCCATTACACGAGTAGTCCCTTGCCAGGGCAAGCGAGATATACTGGTAGGCTTCCAGTGTTATCTCAGGGTGTTTTGGGCTTCACTCCGACACGACTTTTACCGCTATTAGGGGACTGACGTTTTACCGCCCCGTAGGCCCGACATGCGATGTATTAGACGAACAGACCGGACTGTACGGAAACTGTCACATTCAGACTCAGTAGGAGTTCAGATGGGGTTCACCTCATCAGCCTTCTTGTCGGCATCTACCTGGGGACCGTCACGCACAGCTAGTTCCGCTTGCGGTCTGTGGTTAAACCCACTGCCAGCGTAGTGTCGAGTCTTTAGAGTCCCACACAGAGGGTATTCGCCTCTGGGCAAAACAGAGTAGAGGTCGCATGGCTTTGCGACAGGGTTCGTTCTCATCCGCGCACTTGTGCACGTTTGGAGTCCGGACGGATATTACTGGTAGGCTCTGGTTTGAGCCAGATACTGGTATACGTTTTGGGGTTGATTTTATCTCTTGGTATTCATGTTCCTCGGAACAAGAATGCGGGTGTGTATGCATAGTTGATTGAGGCGGAGGAAGAGGATTTTCATTAGGGTTTCGGAACGGGTGCGTATGCACAGTTGATAGTCGTCTTTTTCCAAATCCTAATGGAATTATGATATATCAATTAATAATATTAATTAAATGAAATTTTGTCATGGTTGGATTTTGTTGACTTTTTGACCATGGTTGAATGTTTGACCATCATCATTACTTTGCAAAGATGCTCTTTGATTCTAGCAAAATTCATTTAATGAATATAATGATAATGGTCATTTCAAACCATCCATCAACTATTTCATTTTATTATTATTGTTAATTGATAATTCTTTTCATTTGTGATATGGTTGTAAAATGAAAAGAAGGAGCTCATTCTATCATAACCATTCTCTCTCCTCACTTGTTCTTCTTCCTCCTCTAGTTCAAGGAGAATCCTTCTCATGAGTTGAGAATCCCTCTCCTTGAGATTAAAACACCCCAAAGACACTCTCTACTCACTCTAGGGTCAAAGGTTTAGCAAGCCGAAGATTCTAGTTCTCTCAAAGTTCGAGAAAGAGCCCGAAGGTTGAACCCTCAGGTGGATCCATCTTTGACGGAAGAAGACTACGAGGAAAGAACCATCAACCTCTACAAGGTTTCAAGAAGAAGGAGTTCAAGTTAGGTATAACCACTTTGCCGAGTAGCTAACTCTCTTTAGCATGATAGCTAGTTTAGTTTAGAAAAGATCCCGACTTTGTTAGTCCATGTTGCCCCATGCGCTAAAAATTTGATTTTTATACCGTTTTCGCCTCCCCGTAAGAACCGGGGGTCGCAACGTGGACTTACAGTGGTATCAGAGCCTAACTAAACTTAAACTAGCTTGGTAGCGAAGTGTATGGAAGTTCGAAACGGAAAAATCACAAAAACCGGAAATCAAAAACCCTAAGTTTCTGTTGAAATTTTTTGTGCTCTAAAAGTAAAAAGTTTTACTCCTAAAATCGGCTCAGGGTTTTGTGAGAACACCCACCAAAAACGATCCCATGAATCCTTCAAACCGCCGCGGATCTGCGGCCATAGCTATTCTTTTTGCCGCGGATCCGCCGCCGTTTGGGCTCTTCATGTGATCGTGTTTTGTGCAGTGTTCTTCTGGTAGGGTTTTGGGATTTTTCAAATATATTATATGTGCCCAGATTTTCCAGAATAGAAATTTGTTTTTGGGGGCCTATAATTCCGTATTTTTTCGAACTTCGCTACACTTTGGCTATATTGGTTATATCTGTGATGTTTGTATGTATTGAACGTCGGCTAATTGCTATAAGTCGATTAGTCGGGGTTATACATCTCTGTGATCTGTGTTTGATATTGGAATGTGTATATGAATGTGTTGGACTGTCGCGGGTGAATAGCCGGGGTGGATGCGAGATGAGCTTTTGTTTTTCTTTCATTCATTTGTAATATGTAAATTGATGTAATAATATTATTTGTATGGCCGCACAACCGGGTCGGGGTTGTAGCCATCATTGTATAATTCTTTTTACTGTTTTTGCTCCTAGGATAGACCCATGGAGGGGTGCACAAACTACCGGGTACTTGGCGGGTAGTTTGCCGCACCCGTAGGGGTCTTGGGTGGGGTTTTGGCTATTCACCGCGACCGTGTAATCCGCTTTTCGTTGCAGGATCGAACGGATTGCGGATTCCTAGTATATCCAATGTATTCATCTGTGATCTGTAATGTCTATCATTGCTATATATTTATAACTATTTAGGCGTTGCTTATGTTTTACAGCCGCGCTAGCCCAGCCCCCGCTCTGTCGTTAGTTAAGTAACCTAACGGGTGATGACGGGACCCCGTGGCGAATGCGAATGGCATAAGCGTACGTCATATTTTGGTTGTTTTCTGCAATGGTAGGATTAAATGATGGGACGCATTAAAAGAACTAATGCAAGAATATCACGCATTCAAAGAACTAATGCAAGATAATAAACCAAGTTAAAGTCGTTGGAACACTTTCGAAAAACCACTCGGTTCTTTTCAAAACTAACTTTTAAAAATGGAGCTTGAGCCACTCCTTCTAAAAGCTATCTCGTTCCATCGATTATATCAAGTTCACTACGTTCACGGTTTTACCAAAACCATTCGTAGCCCTCCGTCGTTTCACATGAATAGTCAATAGTATTCAAGCTATGTTTGTTGGCCAAAGTCAAGGCATAGTGATTGGTAGCTATTGGGTATTCATGTGCAGCATAGATAGATGCGTTGATTTGGAACAGTCGTACTACCTTGTTGGCCAAAGTCAAGGGTAGGTACGAATGGATTCAAATTAACCTGGAGAACGACGGGCAGAACTTGACATGTGACTTATGATTTGTTGGCCAAAGTCAAGGTCATAAGAGCATGGGGCAAAAATCCACATCGGGAGTTTCATAAGTACTGAAACTTGCTAGATTTGCATACCATTTGGAGTGTGATGATTCTGGTAGGATTCCTTCAGTTTCGTCACGCGATGATATTTGGATCCCGATCCTACTATGAGTATATGCTACTCCTCGGGAAATTTCTCACTAAACGATCAATGCTATAAACCTAGTAGGTGCCTAGAAAGGTGTTAGAGGGGCTACGCCCCCAGGAAAAAGAGGTTCTTAAATTAAGGAACTTCGCGAAAGCGTTGGAAAACCTCCCTCGAAGTACCGACACTGGCCTGGCTGAACGGTTAAGCAAGTATTGTGCGGTGGGATTGATCCCGACTGATTCTTCCTTTATGGTTTGAGGAGGGATTCGAGAGACAGTGGGAGCCATCCTGTTTAGACAAATTAAAAACCACTCTAAACTTGCAAGAGCATCATGCTAAAGTGTTTCTTCTCTCTCCCCCTGCAGCGACCAAATCGAAATGACTGGACTTAAGTTACTTCTAGATAAAAACATACTGACAGGGCCAAACTACAAAGATTGGCTCAGGAATGTCAAAATGGCAATCACTTACGACAAGCTGGGGTATCTTCTTACCACCAAAGCTCCCCCCGTCCCAGGTCCCACCTCCAGCGTCGCGGATAAGGAAATCCGTAAGACTTGGGAGATTGATTGCGCGAAGGCCAAATGCCTCGTGCTTGCCTCTATGGACAACGAACACCAGAGGAGGCACGAGAATATGGACCTGAAATCCATATTTCTTCATACAAAAGAACTGTATGGAGAGCAGTCTCGTATCGCAAGATACGAAGTGTCGAAGAAGTTATTTTCGGCAAAATTGACCGTCGGATCATCGATAGCGGACCACGTGCTTAAGATGATTGGCTACATTGAGGAGCTCGTGGAACTTGGGACCACGTTGGAAAGTGAACTCTATACGGATTTAATTCTCCAGTCCCTTCCATCCACTTACGCCCAGTTTATACCGAACTTCAACTTACAAGAAAAAGAAGTTGAACTTTCAGAACTCCTCAACATGCTGAGGAGCGCAGAGGGCACCCTACAGAAAGGTAGGGAAACACCCGCTTTGTTTGTAGGAGGATCTTCTTCTTCTAGATCCAAGGCGAAAGCCAAGGGAAAGAGGAAGAAAGCCCCCGCCAAACCAAGGGGCGGTGTTAGTAAAGTGGGTACGAAGGGAAAGGAAAAGGCAACAAAGATTGCAGGGAAGCTTATGGGAAAGGAAGAGTGCTTCTATTGTCATAAGAGTGGACACTGGGAGAAAGATTGCAGGGCTTGGAAAGCCAGGGCACAAGAACTGAAGCAGGTTGCGCCTTCAGCTTCAGGTGTGTATGTTATTGAAAACTGTCTTTCGATAAACTCTACTTCCTGGGTATTGGATACCGGATCAGGATCTCATATCTGTAATTCTTTGCAGGCGTTGAGAAACCGTAGGGTTTTGAAGGCAGGTGACATGACCCTCAGAGTTGCGAACGGAGCTAGCATGGATGCTAAAGCCGTGGGGGACTATCACCTGGGAATGTCAGATGGACATGTTTTGGTTTTGCGTAATTGCTTTTTTGTACCCAACGCAACTTGTAATATCATTTCTGTATCTTTGGTTTCTAAAGAAGGTTATGAATTTGCGTTTGTAAGTAATGTTGTAAACATTCACCTTAATCAAGTTCTGATTTGGTCAGGTACACTGAGCAATGGTATATACGTATTAAACCAACCACAGATTTTCAAATGTCCAGAATACACACAAAAGAAAGTCTCCAGATATCAATCAGACTTTCTTATGGCATTGTAGACTGGGTCACATCAATGGGAGAAGGTTGACTAAGTTACATACAGAAGGATATTTGGATCCGTTCGAATATCAATCATATGCCACTTGTCAATCCCGTCTCAAAGGAAAAATGACAAAGACTCCATTCACTGGACACGGAGTAAGAGCGAGCGAGCTCTTGGGACTCGTACACAGCGACGTGTGTGGTCCAATGTCTACACATGCGCGAAGCGGTTATTCTTACTTCATTACTTTTACGGATGATTTTTCAAGGTACGGTTATGTCTTCTTAATGAAACATAAGTCCGAAGCTTTTGAAAAATTCCAGGAATATAAGAATGAAGTAGAAAAACAAACCGGCAAAAGTATCAAGATTCTAAGATCGGATCGAGGTGGAGAATACTTAAGTGCCGAGTTCCTGAATTACTTAAAAGAGAATGGAATTCTCTCTCAACTTACTCTTCCATACACTCCGCAACACAACGGTGTATCGGAGAGACGGAACCGGACCCTATTGGATATGGTACGGTCCATGATGAGTAATGCTGAGTTACCGCGATCTTTCTGGGGGTATGCGCTAGAATCAGCTGCATACCTTTTGAACCGAGTTCCTACTAAAACTGTGCCCACCACACCATATGAGATGTGGTGTGGAAAGAGGCCCCATCTTAATCACATTAAGACATGGGGATGTCCAGCTTTTGTCAAGAAGCAGCATGCGGACAAGCTCGAGGCACGCTCAGTACAGTGCAAGCTTGTGGGATATCCAAAGAACTCCAAGGGATATTTTTTCTACTGTGAAGAGGAACAAAAAGTTCTTGTTTCTCGTCACGCCTACTTCTTGGAAACTGAGTTTTTGGAAAACCAGATAAGTGGGAGCACAGTAGAACTGGAAGAAATTCCAGAACCACAAGCTATTACTGAAAGTTTGGTGGAACCAGAGGGTTCAAATGAACAGGACATTCCTACGCCGCTCCGCAGGAGTAGTAGGCAGTCTCATCCGCCCGAGAGATACTACGGTTTTCTCATAGACGGGGATAGAGAGGATTGCATCATAGATTATGATGAGCCTACCAGCTTCCAGCAGGCCGTTCAGAGCGTTGACTCGGTAAAATGGCTGGATGCTATGCGGACCGAAATGGAGTCCATGTACACCAACAAAGTATGGACGTTGGACATTGCTCCAGACGGGATAAAACCCGTAGGATGCAAGTGGATCTTCAAAAGGAAGATTGGTGTAGATGGACAGGTTGAGACCTATAAAGCTAGACTTGTAGTAAAGGGTTTCCGTCAAAGACCTGGCTTGGACTATGACGAAACCTTTTCTCCAGTGGCTATGCTGAAATCCATTCGGATCCTTCTTGCCATTGCTGCCTTCCACGATTATGAGATTTGGCAGATGGACGTAAAAACCGCTTTTCTAAATGGAAATTTAGAGGAGTGTGTCTATATGGATCAGCCAGAGGGTTTCATTCAGAGTGGGAGCAGCGGAAATGTGTGCAAGTTGTTTAAGTCCATCTATGGACTAAAGCAGGCATCGCGGAGTTGGAACATCTGTTTTGATGAGACGGTCAAGGAATTTGGCTTTATCAAAAATCCAGATGAACCATGCATCTATAGTAGATTTGTAGCGAGAACTGTAGTATTCCTCGTTTTATACGTGGATGACATTCTCTTAATAGGAAATGACATTCCTATGCTACAATCTGTCAAGGGGTTCTTGTCACACAGGTTCTCCATGAAAGACCTGGGTGATGCCTCATACATCCTGGGGATCCGGATCCATCGTGATAGATCCAAGAGGATATTAGGACTTTCACAGTCCAGGTACATCGACACCATACTGAAAAGATTCAGTATGGAAGATTCCAAGCGCGGTAACCTACCGGCTTGTCACGGGATCACCCTCTCTAAAGAGATGTCCCCCAAGACTGATTTGGAGAGGGATCGCATGTCTATTATACCCTACGCTTCTGCGGTAGGCTCTATAATGTATGCGATGTTGTGTACCAGACCGGATGTAGCTTATGCACTGAGTGTGGTAAGCCGGTATCAGTCAAACCCTGGGGAGAAACACTGGATAGCGGTAAAGAATATTCTCAAGTACCTGAGAAGGACTAAGGAGATGTTCTTGGTGTATGGCGGAAAAGACCTCCAGATCGAGGCCTTTGCTGACTCCAGCTTCCAGAGTGACAAGGATGATTCCAAGTCCATGTCGGGTTTTGTCTTTACCCTCAATGGAGGGGCGGTGTGTTGGAAGAGTTCCAAACAGGAAACCGTTGCAGACTCGACTATGGAAGCGGAATACATCGCTGCATCTGATGTCGCAAAAGAAGCTGTCTGGATGAGGAAGTTCTTGAAAGAACTTCAGGTGGTTCCGTCCATTGTTGACCCAATACCTCTGTATTGCGACAACAACGGGGCTATAGCTTTAGCGAAGGAACCCAGGTCCCATCAGAGATCCAGACACATCTTGAGGAAGTATCACCTGATCAGGGAGATCGTGGATCACAAGGAGATCGAGGTTCGGAGGGTTGCTTCAGAAGAAAACATTGCAGATCCATTCACCAAGACACTGCCCCAGACTCAGTTCGAGCGGCTGATCGAGATGATAGGTCTTCAATACGCCAGTACATGGCCTTAGTGCAAGTGGGAGATTGTTAGTGTATATGCCCTAGAGGCCATTACTGTATCATACTAGTTTGTATATTACTTAATGGAAGCTTGGGATATTCACCTTGTATAAACAATCTTGCTTAATATAGTAGTATGCTACTTGGTTTGTTTCTACTTCAATGTGTACATGTGTTTATTTTAGTATATCACCTATACGCATTAGTGGAGCCCTTAGGATCTTTGCTTGATTACCAGCGTTGTGATGGCAGTCACACTAGTGGGGGCTGGGTAATCTACAAGCACATCCTTATACAGGTCCCTAGTCGCAGGACTATCGAGACAGGGCATCGATACTCCGGAGTAGACTAGCGTATGCGCTTCTCATCCCAGTGTGGGAGATGGTCTGTCCCACAGCCATCAGTACGTCGTACTGGAGATAGTATACGGGTGCTCGTTGGGTTACGAGTACACTGGACAGGACTCGTCGGGAACTGACAGGTTGGTATTATACCTATCGTCAGTTATCAGTTCCCAGGTGACATGAGTACAGCTTAGTCCGCTGACTTGACACTGGCACTTCGCCTCGAGTGTGTTCCCACTGCACTTTGATCACTACCCTACCGCGGCTCAAAGGAGTCGTGCAAACATGTAATGGTTGGGCGCAGTCCCGAAGCACTTGGAGGCAGTGACGGTTAGACATGATTCGTCTCTCCCGGTATTGGGGGTTGACATCGCGCTGTGTCTAGGAGAGCCATTACACGAGTAGTCCCTGGCCAGGGCAAGCGAGATATACTGGTAGGCTTCCAGTGTTATCTCAGGGTGTTTTGGGCTTCACTCCGACACGACTTGTACCGCTATTAGGGGACTGACGTTTTATCGCCCCCTAGGCCCGACATGCGATGTATTAGACGAACAGACCGGACTGTACGGAGACTGTCACATTCAGACTCAGTAGGAGTTCAGATGGGGTTCACCTCGTCAGCCTTCTTGTCGGCATCTACCTGGGGACCGTTACGCACAGCTAGTGCCGCTTGCGGTCTGTGGTTAAACCCACTGTCAGCGTAGTGTCGAGTCTTTAGAGTCCCACACAGAGGGTATTCGCCTCTGGGCAAAACAGAGTAGAGGTCGCATGGCTTTGCGACATGGTTCATTCTCATCCACGCACTTGTGCACGTTTGGAGTCCGGACGGATATTACTGGTAGGCTCTGGTTTGAGCCAGATACTGGTATACGTTTTGGGGTTGATTTTATCTCTTGGTATTCATGTTCCTCGGAACAAGAATGCGGGTGTGTATGCACAGTTGATTGAGGCGGAGGAAGAGGATTTTCATTAGGGTTTCGGAACGGGTGCGTATGCACAGTTGACAGTCGTCTTTTTCCAAACCCTAATGGAATTATGATATATCAATTAATAATATTAATTAAATGAAATTGTGTCATGGTTGGATTTTGTTGACTTGTTGACCATGGTTGAATGTTTGACCATCATCATTACTTTGCAAAGATGCTCTTTGATTCTAGCAAAATTCATTTAATGAATGTAATGATAATGGTCATTCCAAACCATCCATCAACTATTTCATTTTATTATTATTGTTAATTGATAATTCTTTTCATTTGTGATATGGTTGTAAAATGAAAAGAAGGAGCTCATTCTATCATAACCATTCTCTCTCCTCACTTGTTCTTCTTCCTCTTCTAGTTCAAGGAGAATCCTTCTCATGAGTTGAGAATCCCTCTCCTTGAGATTAAAACACCCCAAAGACACTCTCTACTCACTCTAGGGTCAAAGGTTTAGCAAGCCGAAGATTCTAGTTCTCTCAAAGTTCGAGAAAGAGCCCGAAGGTTGAACCCTCAGGTGGATCCATCTTTGACGGAAGAAGGCTACGAGGAAAGAACCATCAACCTCTACAAGGTTTCAAGAAGAAGGAGTTCAAGTTAGGTATAACCACTTTGCCGAGTAGCTAACTCTCTTTAGCATGATAGCTAGTTTAGTTTAGAAAAGATCCCGACTTTGTTAGTCCATGTTGCCCCATGCGCTAAAAATTTAATTTTTATACCGTTTCCGCCTCCCCGTAAGAACCGGGGGTCGCAACATGGACTTACAAGTTGTTATTGTATCCTACTCACTCTTGATTATTCATATATTCTTGTATCTAGTGGAAACTCCATCAACTTAGAAATGATATATTATGGACTTAGAAGCGAGACTTAGAGTTTATGTGTGGTGATGTCGCACTCTTTAGAGTCGACATCTGTTATAGATTTATTTGGCTGTTCCGTCTTTTTGGACGTGAAAGCTAGCTTCCGTTGGAATGCTATTTTATTATGTTGTATCGGATATTTGTAAAAATGTAAAGGAGGTGGTGTCAAGTTTCAAAACGTCATAAAGGTCCTTTTTCAACATACTTAGTTAAATTTAGATGTATTTAAATTGATTTTATTGTATGATTATTTAAACCTCACCTCCTATATTTTCAAAAAGGGTTTAGATTCCGGGTTTTGGCTTACTTGGATTGCGTCGATGTCTTTGGATGTCATGTGATTTAAGTGCCGGTCACGTGCCATATTTGGGTCGTGAAAAAGTTGATATCAGAGCGTTTGGTTTAACCTTTGTTCGAGTCTAGGTTGACTATATGGAGTGTGGGCATATATTTTGTTACCTGGGCTTGACCTTATAGGACTTAGACTTGACTTTTGGGGTCTTATACCCGAACTTTCGTTATATAGGATGACCTTTGTTGATGGAGTAGGTACTAAGTAAAGTGACGTACCGTACGTATGTTCCACGGCATATTTACGATATGATACTCCGCCTAAGATACCTTAGGGTTTATATCTTGAGATCTTCCTTCTATTCTTTTCGTTGATCTATCTTCGTCAGTGCATGATTGGTTGTTCGATCACCATGTTATAAGGGCCGAGAGGGCTACAGTTAGAGATCCGGTCAGAGCAGACTTGTCTGGGACAAGGACTGACTGGGGTGACTTTTCAATGATATAGAGACACGTCGTTTATTCATATATGATCGAGTTCAAATTGTGGGGAAAGTTTCTTCGGGATTCGCACCAGATGGTAGAGTCATTGTTAGAGCCCAGGCAGAATTGAGACGTGATGTTTTCCCCTCTCCAAAGATCATAGTGTTGGGTACTGTTCAAACAGCAGTATCAATCTTTGCTAAGATTATCGGGATGTTAATTCCGGAATTCATGAAGTTAAAGGTTGACGAGGTTACAGGTGTAGATGGATCAGCAGGATTCATAACCATTCAGAGTTGAGATGGTTAGGATTTTAATCCGTTGTGGTGCTTCGACATGAGATCGGTGAAATTGATGTATTTCTTCCGATGGAGTTTATTCAGACCATGTGCAAGTAGTTCAAGAAGGAGATCGTGTAGTAAGCTCTCCTCCGACAAATTGGGACGAATCTTCGAAGGTGATATTAGCCAGACTTCTCTACAGGGTATCAGAAGTAACGGATTCACTAAATTCTCCAAGTGTGCTTTCTGGATGGATAGTGTAGATTTCTTGGGTCATGTAGTTGCAAGAGATGGGATACGTGTGGACCCAAAGAAGATAGAAGCGGTACAACACTAGCCCAGACCTGTATCAGTTATAGAGGTTCAATGTTTCTTGGGTCTGGCCGGTTATTACAGACGTTTTGTGCAGGATTTTCTCGGATCGCTGCACCATTGACCGGATTGACTAGGAATTCTTTGGACAGATGCATGTGAATAGAGTTTCCAGCAGTTAGAGACTCGATTGACGACGGCACCTGTCTTATCGTTACCTTCCGGGTCAGGTGGGTTCGTGGTATATTGTGATGCCTCTCGAGTGGGTTTAGACTGTGTATTGATGCAGCAAGGCAGGGTTGTAGCTTATGCTTCTCGACAGTGAAGAGGTACGAGTAGAACTACCCCACTCATGATCTAGAGATGGCTGCTGTAGTATTCGCATTGAAGATTGGAGACATTACTTATATATTGAGTGGTGCCAGATTCTCACAGATCATAAGAACTTAAAGAATATTTTTTCAGCAGAGGGATCTGAATCTGAGGTAGTGTAGATAGAGGGAACTCGTGAAGAATTACGATTGTGAGATCTTGTATCATTCAGGCAAAGAAAATGTTATGGCAGATGCCTTGAGTCGGAAGCCTGGGGGTAGCTTATCTCGTTTGCGCACCTTACAGAGGCAGTCTTTTACAGACTGGCAGATTTTATGTGATAATCGTGTTCAGTTCAAGTTCACACCGACAGGATGACAGTTAGCATAGGTTCGCACCGTCCTTATTTATTGGATCGTATTCGAGAAACATAGCCGCAGATGCTCGTATGACGGAGATCATGGATAAGGTTAGGCAGGGTAGAGAGTTGGAGTTGGTGATAGATGACCGTGAAGTATTACGTTTTGGGACTCGTCATTGTGTGCCAGATTCGGATGGAATGACCTTAGAGGAGGCCATAGATCAGCATACAGTATTCATCCAGATTCCACCAAGATGTATCATGACTTGAGGGATGTTTATTGGTGGGAAGGAATGAAGAGGGACGTTGCGGGGTTAGTTTCGAGATGCTTGTCTGGTCAGCAAGTCAAGGCAGAGCACCAGAGGCCGGCTGGAGAATTACAGCCCTTACCCATTCCGGAGTGGAAAGGGAAGCAGATTCCATGAATTTTGTTGTGGGTCTACCCAGGACTAGCAGAGGGTATGATTCCATCTGAGTGATTGAAGATAAACTGACAAGGGCAGCTCACTTTCTACCAATGAAGACGACGTATGGGTTACACAGTGCGCTCAGATTTATATCGATGAGGTTGTTCGATTGCATGGAGTTCCAACGAGCCTAGGGTCAGATAAGGGTACCCAGTTTACTAACAAGCCATGATAGAAACTTCAAGAAGTTCTTGGTACACGATTGAGTTTTAGTACATCTTTTCACCCACAGATGGATGGTCAATCAGAACGGACCATTCAGACTTTAGAGGATATGCTTCGAGTTTGCAGCCTTGATTTCGGTGATAGTGGGAATCATCACTTACCTTTGATAAGATTTTTGTATAACAATAGTTTTCAAAGACGATCCAGATGGCTCCCTTTGAAGTTTTGTATGAATGGAAATGTCGATCGCTTATTTGCTGGATGGCACTGAGCGATAGTAGCATTTTGGGACCGCAGGTAGTACAGGAGACTATGGAAAAGATTCAACTGATACGAGACAGAATGAGAACGGCCCAGTGCAGACAGAAATCATATGCAGACCAACGATGTCGTAAACTCGAGTTTGGTGTGGGAGACCATGTGTTCCTTCGTGTGTCTCCGATGAAGGTGTGATGCGTTTCGGGAAAAAGGGAAAGCTCAACCCCAGATATGTCGGACCTTACGAGATTCTAAAGAGAGTGGGTGTTGTAGCTTATCGATTAGCACTTCCACCGAGTTTTCCCGGTGTGCATCCTGTGTTTCACATTTCGATGCTTCGCAAGTATCTTCACGAACTTTCTCACGCGATCCAACATCTGACCTTACAGCTTGAGCTAGATTTATCCTACGCAGTGCAGCCTGCAGCTATTCTAGACAGGCAGGCAAGAAAACTAAGATCAAGGGTACTTCCATCTGTAAGGGTTCTTTGGCAAGGAAGGAAGTGCGAGGAGATTACTTGGAAAACCGAGGATGCGATGCGAAAGAGATTTCCACGTCTTTTTGAGGGTATGTCTAGTTAATTTTAAATTCGGGGACCGAATTTTCTTAAGGGGGAATATTGTAACATTTTGAAAATTTGGAAATAAATAAAATTATTTAATTAAATAATAAAGTGTTAAATTAAAAAGTTATTAAAACAAAATAAGACAATATCATAAGTTTTATGTAAAAAAAAAATTAAATTTTAGTTTTAGTATGCAACATAAATAAATTATAAGGGTTTTAGTGATAAATTTAGCTTCATTTTATTAAAATGGTGATTATATAATAACATAAGTTGTGAGGGGTTTCTATGTAAAGTTTAGGAATTTGTGCAAATGGGAAATTGTTAAGGGTGTAAGTGAAAAAGAAATTAATTAGTTTTTGTTCAGAATTTTATCTTAAGATAAATCAAAATTGATGGATAATGCAAGGACACCTCCTACTTGCATGCACACACACACTCAAACACCTCCTCCTTACATGAAACCACCACATCTTGCTTGGTGACACCTCCTCCTACACCTCATCCTTCCCTTCACAAAATTATATAAGGTCTTCAGATCAATTAATTAAGTTAAAACTTCTGAAAATTCAAAAGAAAGAAAAGAAAAACAAAAAAAAATAAAGAAGAACAAGAGAAGAGAAGAAGAACTAGGTAAGGAGTTCATCATCAAGTTAGGACTAGGAGCTTGTGCATCTTGGGGAGAGTTATTCCAGCAATTACTTGAGGGTAAAATCCTTAATCACAGTAGGAATTAGATTCTGAAACTAGTTCAAGGTTGAAATCATAGTGTCTATAATATCGTATTTTAGCAAAACTGAACACTGTGGTAATATGCTATTATTCAAAGTAAATTAAACTTAACAAAACGGTGCCAGAATGATGTATGTGGGACCTAGAATAAACCATAGGATGACGGGCCCAGTGGATCGGATTTTGGCCGGCGACATTTAGAGTAATTCCGGCGTCGCCGGATTTCTAGGAGGCTTGGGTGTTTTTGCTTGTGAGGTAGGTCTCTATGTATAGTTTTGGCTATTTTGGTATTGCCTAATTAAGTTAGTTTAACTGTATATAAACTCTGAAAGCTAATATCGGTTATGGAATCAAAAATCTAAAATACGCACGGTTAAAACGTATCATGATTTTTTTTTTTTGCAGCGATGCAGAGTAGGGTTAAAATCCAGTAAGGTTAAGAGTATGATAGCTTGAAATAATCATATACAATATAACTAGTACGTAGAAACGTGTGTTTGTATATTCGCCGTGTCGGAATAACCGTTTTCTTATATAAGTTAATTTTCGATGTTAGATTCAAATACGGGAACTTTGGAGGCCACGAGGAAAGGCAAAGAATTGGCGATTCCTGAGTAGATACGACGTATTTCTAGTGAGTAGATTTACATCTACGGGGGAAGTCGGGTGGATGGCATATAGCACCCCCGCAACAGTATAACTATTATTATGATATCTAATTAAGTTTAACTTTTCGTCAAAGCATCAATATGGTATTGCATCTTGTATACCTCCATTTGCATAAAATTTCATATGTAGTCTTTAAATGAGATATACGTGATATTGATCCGTATGATATGGGTATGAATTGATGAGTTTGTTCGAAGGATCATGCCGAACTTAAGGTGATATGGATATAACGATATGATGAACTTTGTATGCCTATTAACGGCCAATTTATTCCTTGACTCGTAGAGATAGATTATGTTCTGTTTTAGGTTGTAATACTGGTATGAGCTATATTATTTTCAAAACCACGGTTCGTTGTCTTTTAAATAAATTACCAGGATGCGTGCCAGTTTCTAAAACAAACTTCTCTTTTAAATCTAAGGCGGCTTCCTTATTTCAAACTTAACGTTCCGATCCTTTCTAAACATAAGGGTATAGCTCATAACAAGTAATTACAATAAGTATGTTTAGATTACATTATCTATAATATATGTTTCCGCGTTACGCACACTCTGCTAGAACACTATACAAATACCAATCAGTAATATGCTGCACAAAGCACTTAAATATATGTTACACTACACCTTATTGGTACTGCCATGTCACTGTAGAATCGTTCTGATATATATGTGTTAATATATAGATTGTTACACAGTAGAACACTTGCATAAATACTAATGATTTCCATGTTGCACGAGCACAGACGCGTATGCTACACTACACATCATTAGTAGTGCCATGACACATTAGAATTGAAATCATTATGTTATGTGATATGATTACGTAGTCTTTTCCTATTCATGTTGTAGTATTATAGATGCTGTATATTGATTTTCTTAGGATTTCTGGGTATTTTACTCTTGATCATATATATATCGGTGGTATGGGACACTGTTATATATATATACATATATAGTATATCATCAATACAATCGATGCAACTATTCTGATTCCTTACTTGATATTTTGATGTGATAAGAAAAACGTCCATCATGAGTTTTGTGTTTTTTGGTTTTTATTTCGGACCGAGTAGGGGAGATATACGGTCATGGATTTTTACGTTATCCAGACTGAGTGGGGGAGATATACATTTGGATACATGGTGGACCCGGTCGAGACCAAAGGGCATGATAGCCGCATTGAGGCGGGGGAGCCTAGCAAGGATACTCGATACCGGAAATAGAATTGAGCACGGCAGATATCCAGGGGATACTGATCGGAGATTGAGATGAGCACGGCAGCTATCCAGGGGATATTGACCGGGGTTCGATTAGGTACGGCAAATATCCAGGGGATACTGATCGTAGCCAGGATATCGGGTGACGATCATCTGTTGGACGGTGTCGGTGGTATCTGTAATTACGTGTCGATTCTAGACACGAGAGATTTCGGATTTCGATATCAATGTTGGGCATCTATTTGTATATTGATGTGATCATTATCATGAGGTACACAGTTATATATGTATTTATTGGATTTCACCAGGACTGATCCGGGGGACAGTACCTGCATATAATTGTACAGACGTTCATAGACACCAAGGAAATTCCAATATGGATAATAGATTCATGATTTTGATTCATATGGCATTGAGATATTATACTTGTGATCGCATGATAGTTAGTATTGCACCTTTGCATATCATATAATATATCGATACAGATTATAATAGTACTATACTTATGACCTAGGTATCGTCTTGCATTTCGATTTCTACCTTTAGATATACTTTTATTCACTAAGTTGGCAACCCATCCCCGTTGTGCTACAGTTTCTTGCAGGTTTTACTGCTTCGATTATCAGCGGTTTGGGCACACATTCTTTTGGGGATTGATGGGTAAGTGAGTAGTTTTTGTATCCTACTCACTCTTGATTATTCATATATTCTTGTATCTAGTGGAAACTCCGTCAACTTAGAAATGATATATTATGGACTTAGAAGCGAGACTTAGAGTTTATGTATGGTGATGTTGCACTCTTTAGAGTCAACATCTGTTATAGATTTGTTTGGCTGTTCCGTCTTTTTGGACGTGAAAGCTAGCTTCCGTTGGAATGCTATTTTATTATGTTGTATTGGGTATTTGTAAAAATGTAAAGGAGGTGATGTCAAGTTTCAAAACGTCATAAAGGTCCTTTTTAAACATACTTAGTTAAATTTAGATGTATTTAAATTGATTTTAACCTCACCTCCTATATTTTCAAAAAGGGTTTAGATTCTGGGTTTCGGCTTACTTGGATTTCGTCGATGTCTTTGGATGTCATGTGATTTAAGTGCCGGTCACGTGCTATATTTGGGTCTTGACACTTTTCTTTTGCGAGTCCTTGGCTGTTAGCTTCTCGACGGCTTGGTCATCAAGGATGATATCCTCAGGGACATTTTCTTTTCCCTTATCTTTTTTATTTGACCCACTGTTAGAGCGCCCAAGATTCTTTTCAGGCAGCGTACGATTGCGCAGCTGAATATTTTCACAGTTCTTCGGTTCTTCTTCCTTTCTCAAGGTGGACTCTTTAAAGAGAGGGCCAAGAGTCATTTCTTCATCAGAGTCGCTCCCGAATGTAAGAACTTGCGATCTCCCAGCGTTGACCATACGACAGTTGCCGGTGGTTCTTTTACGCTCCTCGGTCGTACTTCTTTGCTCCCGACGATTTTTGCGTTTCATCCTCTTGAAATTTTGCCGGTGAGCAACATATCCCTGCCACCATCTTTTAAAAGTGTTGCACTCTTCGGTAGGGTGCGCAATCTTTCGATGATATAAGCAGTAGCTAGGACGCAGCTTCAGCATCCCTTCGATGATCTCGGGCTCTAGTGGATTCTTCCACCTAATTGCCGGACATGCGTGGAGATCCTTCAGCATTCTTTTTGTCTTGGCTGAAAGAGCGACCTCCCATGGAGCTTTTTCTACGAAAGAGCATGATGCCCCCAGTGTATCCGTATTCTTGGGAGTGTGTGGCCGAGGCGGGTTCACATTCCGATTCTCAGATAATACGAATTTTCCCTGCTGGTATTGATCTTCTATCCAGCTTTTGAAGATATAACAATCCTCAATCGGATGGCCCAACATTCGGTGGTAAGGGCAATAGTTAGGATTGCTAGTGTCGCCTTGTTGCGCTGGGCGTCTTGGCTCTGGCAGAGTAATGAGCCTGTTGCGCAGTGCAAGTTTGAATAACCTCTTCGTCTTGTCTCGAGGGAACGAGTAAGGGCATCTGATTTTATTTTCGAGAGATCGAATTCTGTTATTTTGGCGATTAGCTGGTCTCGGGCCACCTGGCTGCTGTTGAGCATTGACGACGACGATCACTTTCCCTTCCCTTCTCATTTTTAGAGTCCGGTTTTGGAGGAGACGGTCTATGACCCATCTGGTCCATTTGGTCCAACTTGTCAATCAAAGCCTAAAAAGTAGTCGTCTTGAAAAACATCATGAACTGGGAGATGGTCGCCTGCGGATCAAGAGTGCCCACGAACATGCCTACCGCCGGTGCTTCTTCGATGCACTGTTCGCATTTTGACCATAGATTCCGCCATCGTATAGCGTGTTGGACCTACGTCTCGCCTAGCTTCACCCTGGCATTGATCAATGCCGTTATTGGGGTGCGTTCACTAGCACTCGCGAATCGTTGGGTGAATAACAGCTCCATTTCCACAAAAGTCTTGACGGAGTCGTTTGGAAGTTCGGAGTACCATTCGAAGGCTGTCTCCGACAAGCTGCCGATGAACTGACGGAGCAAGAGTTTATCATCGCCCCCGGTGTTGCCACAAAGAGCCCTAAACTGGGCGACATACTGGTGAGGATTGCATGTCCCCTTGTACATATAGAATTTGGGGATTGTGTATCCCGGCGGGTATTTTATTTGGTCATACCAGCCTGGATACGGTCGTCCAGTTTTAACGACTTGGCCGGCCGCTTCATTCTCCTAGTGAGCTCGGATTTGTCGAGCTATATAATCGTCCAGAGCGGCCTTGGAAACGGTTTCCTCCTTGGCTGCTGAAAGAGCCGGAGGAGGGTTAGATGTTTCCCCTTTGTCGTCTTCAATAATGATCGGAGGGTCTTCAGCTGGAGGATCCGTCTGTAACATCATCCCTACCATGTCTTGGAAGAGAAACTCCATTCGTTTTATGTTGGCAGCTTGTTCTGTTGTTTCTCTGTTCTTCTTTTCGAGGACTCTGCATAGGTAGTCAGCATCGGTTTCTTGTTCGTGACGCTGCTCTGATGATGCCTCCGGGCTTTCTTTTGGTCCGGTGAGTGCGGCCATTGCGGTCAGCATCTCCTGAAGCTTCTGCTGCTGTTGTTCCTGAGCCCTTGTTATCGATCGGGTGAGCGGTCGGTGGCCCGTCGAAGTGCGGCTTTCCTCTTTTCCGGAAGCCATGTAAACAGTATGCACCGTTATGCCCCTAGACTTGGGGCGTTTGGGCTCAGTGTTTTTGCGTTCTGCCGTAGTCACAGGGGCTTTCTCTGGCCTCCTCCTCTTTTGAGCAGTTGACGTTGAGGGGGCCGTTGCAGCGGGCACCCAGGTAGTTGTCGTCCTTTGTGGCTTGCTAGGACGGTTCTCTTCCTACTAAACCTTCAGCTTCTTCTGTCGGCGAAGATAGTCTTGATCGATCACTGACTCCTGGACCCGTCGGCTAGGCTTTGTAAACTTTGGAGGACAGCCGCTGAGAGGGCTGATCCGGCTTTATTCCTGTAACATTCTCTACTGGTAGAGGAGATCTTTTCAATACGGCAGTAGGTGAGTTCTTGCGCACCTTGTTCAGCAATTCAAAATTGTTCCCGGTTGGAGCAGCGGCATTGACTTCCACCGTTGGGGCTGGTGGAGTTAGCCCAAAGGAGGAGTTACCCCCAGCCTTTCTTACTCGGCGCCAGTGGCGACGTCGAGTTTGTCGAGCCGATGATGTTGGTTCGGTGATGGGGATGGCTTTGTCATGCCCCTTGTTCTGGTGAGGCGTCGCTGGTACCAGCCTCTTGAAGACCGAGGTTCGTCCAGCAGCAGTGTCTAGCCTGTCAAATACAGACTTTTGAGCAGGAGCGGGGGCCGGAGTGGGAGCCGGAACAGTCAGTCTTGTAAAGACCGATCCTTTGGCAGGAGAATCCGCCTTGACGACTTCGGGAGCAGGGATGGCTATCCTCTTCGGAATAACCTTTTCTGGAACTACAGGCTTTATCATGGCCCCACAGGAACTTTGGCCCAATCTGGCGAAGACCGAGGCGCTGGAGCTGGACGACCCGTTGAGAGGGGTCGCGGTAGTAGCAAGCCGATCAAAGACCGACTTCTTGGGAGCTTCTGATGTTGGTACAAGGGTGCTGAAGCTCATCGGTGGGAGCATAGTCCCAAAGAACAGTCCGGTGGTGGCTTGAGTCACCCGGTCCACCGGTATCGTGAACAAGGAGGCCGCTTGGGGCCCGTAGGCTATGCCTCCAGATGAGGCGGAACGCAAATTGCAATTGCAGTTGGAACACTTCACGCAAGTAGATGCCATTGATGTTTCGCTTTCTGCGCCAAGCAAGAAACCAAATCTTAGTACCCCAAACCCAAGGGCAACCATATCAAACCGTGATTCGTTCGTGAATCACGACACACGAAGTGTGGAGTGGAAAGAGGAAAAGGTCCCACCGGGCGTGCCAGAATCTGTTCCCCGCCGAAAGACGCGACAGAAGACGCGGCGGACGTCTCGCCTGAATTTCGGGGCAGATGCTAATTGGTGCTATCCGTCCATCTCTCCGAAGATGCCAAGTTAATTTATGGCACCATGTATCGAAGGTTTAAACGGATGCGGCCGATGTACCAGACTTCGTCAGATTCCCCCTTGTTTGAGGAGTTTTTGATTGTGGGGACGCTCTTCTCTGCAGGCGCAAGCCCTTGCAGTTAATTACGCTACCGCATCGCGGCAACAACTTTCTCCTTCTCCAGATCGTCACTTTCTGTCGTGGGTATTTGTTTTGTTTTTGGTTGCCGTGGATTGTATACGGAGACTAATGTATTTTGTCGCCCGTAGGGCGTGGATTAGTCCAAATCCGTATCTTCTTAGATTTGGGTTTGGGGATTGGTTTTAAGGATACATTAGCCTCATTTGAGACTAAGATCAACTTAAACGTTTGTTAAGGATACGTTAGTCTAATTTTTAGACTAAGATCAACTTAACGGGATCGTTTAGATCCAACAAAAGAGCATTTGGACTCTATTGTTTAGTTTAGGGACATTGCGGTCGATTAGTTTAAGGACATTACGGTCCAATGTTAGTTTAAGGACATCTCGGTCTAGGTTAAGGACATCGTAGTCCATGGGTTTAAAGGGACCCCACAGTCCAGGTTAAGGACATCGTAGTCCATGAGTTTAAGGACCCCACAGTCCGTAGTTTAAAGACATCATAGTCTATGAAGCTTAAGGACATCGTAGTTCATGAAGTTTAAGGACATCGTAGTCCATGAGTTTAAGGACCACACAGTCCGTAGTTTAAAGACATCGTAGTCTATGAAGTTTAAGGACATCATAGTCCGTAGTTTAAAGACATCGTAGTCTATTAAGTTTAAGGACATCGTAATTCATGAGTTTAAGGACCCCACAGTCTGTAGAAATGTGTGGTTGTCGGGACCCGTCACCTCTCTGAAGATGTTGAAGGATTACAATGACAGATATCAGAGGAGTAAAGAGATGTACCCTCGAACCAGGTGTAAATTGGTTGAAAGATCTATAGTCCAGCTTGGGACTAAGATCTGTTGAAATATTCATGAGCAGATGGCCTCAATTTGATATAAGTTGAAGACTTATGGCCAAAATTGGGCTAAGTCCAATAAATGTTTAACATTTTATTGTCCTGGCTATTGAGCCTTTATTTGGGCTTGGACCTTTTAATAATGCTAAGCATTGGGCTCTGACATCTTTTGTCTTGTATTGAATGCATGGCATTCATCAGAACAATGTGTGTTCTGACAGTGCGCCACGTGGCGCGTCAGGCGCTTTGCGCCAATCAAAGAGCGCGTTGCGTTTCTGTCAATTAGCGCACACGAAAATGACACGTGTCGCGCTTAGCGCTAAGCGCCAGTTTATTAGCGCATTGCGCTTCCAATTTATGAGCGCTTTGCGCTGGTTTAATGGCGCACTAGTGAGTGACGCGTGGCGCGCTTGGCACTGAGCTCCAGCCCATGAGCGCAGTGCTCTGTTTCAGAAGCGCAAAGCGCAGATTGTGTCTGTGGTTGACACGTAGCAAGTTTTGGCGCTGAGCGCCGATCCAAGGAGCGGAAAAGCGCAATTCATGAGTGCAAGACACTTTCCAATAGCGCAAAGCGCATCTGATCAAATTAATGATCAGAGAACAAGTTTATGTTCTTCTTAAAAGAGGCTTTGCCTCAAGATTCAAGAACCAAGGTTCTTATTTATAAAAAGGTGCTGTCTTTGTAGATCAAGGATCTGTGAATGAAGTAAATACTTCTTTTTTGTTTTTATGATGGGATCTTTTGATCTCTTTTTTATCAAAGACCTTGATCTTTTGTAGATCTATCATCTTTTTTAGAAGGTATTTCTTCTTTTTATGACATGAATTCATCTCTGTGTTCAAGAATCATGTTCTTTTACCTTGAAGAAATGATCTTCCTCTGCTAAAAGCTTGCTTTTCTTTCTTTGAGTTTTCTCAAAGTTTGTAGGGGGTTTCTCTATATCATACTTGAAGTCTTGGGGTCTTTATATAGGGCAAATTGGTTTGATAAATTGGTTAAAGAGATTTTTCTCTGATTGATTTGGGAATATTTCCCACCGTTGGATCTTTTGATCCTAAGGGTTCTGTTTTGCAGAAGACAATCTTCTTGTTTTTAACAAGATTGGAAAGATCTTTGCATAACAGAATTTTAATTCTGATTAATTAATAACTTATTATTAGATCTTTTGATCTATTGGTGGGCAATTTTTAATTCCAGCGCTGGCGCACCTTACGCTAGCGCACCTACGTTTGATACGTGGCGCGCAGCGCAGAGCGCAGTGCAAGATCTGAAGCGTTGCTTCAACTGAGGTGTCTTTTCACCTTCCTTTTGAATTTGGAATTTGAAAACAGAGTTTTGCTCTGATTGGGGGCGCTACCTAAGGGGTAGCGCATCTGGCGCTAGCGCATCCGTGTTTGACACGTGGCACGCAGCGCACCTAGCGCTGGATTTGAAGCGTTGCTTCAACTTTTGAATTTTGAATTTCAAAAACAGAGTTTTGCTCTGATTGGGGAAACAGCGCTCACGTGCAAGGCACGAGAGCGCCAAGCGCTAGAACTAAATGTTTTCCACCGTTGGATCAAAGATCCAACGAAAATGATTAAAAATCATCAAATTACCAGAATAATATTCTGTTGAGGAAATACTTCTCAAATCTTTCCAAACAAGAAAGATTGTGCTCTGTAAACCAGAGCACCGTTGGATCAAAGATCCAATGGTGATTAAAAATCACCAAGATACAGAATAAGTTCTGTATGGGAAAATATTTTCCCAATCTTGTTAAAAACAAGAAAATTGCCTTCTGTAAAACAGAAACCCTTGGATCAAAGATCCAATGATGGGAAGCATCCCCAAATCAATCAGAGAAAGGATTTCCTTAACTGATTCAACAAATCAGCCTCCACTATATAAAGAACCCAAGACTTCAAGTCTTGTACAGAGGAACCCCCCCATAAACTTCAAAAAGAAAAAGAGAAAAGCAAGCTCTGAAAAGAAGAATTTCTTCAAGGTAAATAAAAAAAAGAAATCAAAGCATCTCATAAAAAAGAAGAACTTAGTTCTTTTTCTAGATCATAGATCTACAAAGACAGAAGTCTTTCATAAGAGTGGGAGAGATTGGAGTATCTCGTCATAAAAAAAGAGGGAGAAGAACTTAGTTCTCTTTAGATCACAGATCTATAAAACAAAGACAAAGTATTTCACAAAAACAGAAGAGATCATAACATCTCCTATTAAAATAAGAACTTAGTTCTTAGATCCACGAGACAAAGTCTCTTATAAACGAGAACTTAATTCTTAGAGCACAGAATTAATCAAGAGCGCTTTGCACTCATTAGCTTGCGCTCAGTGCCAAGCGCGCCACGTGTTCCTCACGTGGACGCCACTTAATAAAGAGCGCTCTGCACTCATTGGCTGGCGCTCAGCGCCAAGCGCGCCACATGCTCCTCACGTGTGCGCCATTTTCATAAGAAGCTCCTTAGCGCTCCAAGTCTAGCGCTCAGCACCAAGTGCGCCACGTGCTCCTCACGTGTGCGCTATTTTATAAGAAACGCCTTAGCGCTTCAGGTCTAGCACTCAGCGCCAAGCACGCCACGTGCTCCTCACGTGTGCGCTATTTCATAAAAAGCGCCTCAGCGCTCCAAGTCTGGCGCTCAACGCCAAGTGCTCTGTACATAAAGGCTCTGTACATAAAGCGCTCTGCGTTACAAAGAGTGTTCAACACTTAATAAAAGGCAAAAGAAGAAGGGGTGTCAGAACCCAAAATTAATGCTCTGCATTATTGAACAAAAAAGGGTCTGAGCCCAAACAAATGTTAATATTTTGTTCAAAAATGAATGGACTGAGTCCAAATAAGTGTTCAAACACTTTAACTGAATAGGCTGAGCCTAAGTAGGCCATAAACCCCCAATTCAGATTAATTGAGCCTATGTGCTCCCAATATTTTTAATTGGTCTTAGTCCCAAACCTGACTATAGATCCTCCAACCAACATTGGTTCAAGGGTACATCTCTTCATTCCTCTGATATGTGTCGGTGTAATTCTTCAACGTCTTCAGAAAGGTGACGGGTCCTGACAACCAGACACTCCATGGACTATGGTGTCCTTAAACTTATGGACCGCAACATCCCTAAACTAAACCCCACAGACTATGACGTCTTTAAACTCCATGGACTATGATGTCCTTAAACTCTACGGACTATGATGTCCTTAAACTTATGGACCACAATGTCCCTAAACTAAAATGATAGAGTCTAAATACTCTTTCGTTGGATCTAAATGATCCCAAAATCCTGTTGAGTAGATCTTAGTCTAAAATTAGACTAGCGTATCCTCAACAAACATTTAAGTTGATCTTAATCTCAATGAGATTAATGATCCTTAAACCAACCCAAACCCAAATCTAAGAAAATACAGATTTGGATTAATCCATGCCTTATGGGCGACAACACAAATTAGTCTCCGTATACAATCCACGGGCAATGAAAAATAAAATAAATACACATGACACAAAGTGACCATCTGGAGAAGAAAAAAGTTGTTACCGCGATGCGGTAGCGTAATTAACTGCAGAGGCTTGCGCCTACAGGGAAGAGCGTCCCCACAATTAAAAAGCCCTCAAATAAGGGGGAATCTGACGAAGTCTGCTACAACGGCCGCATCCGTCTAAACCTCCGATACACAGTGCCATAAATCAACTTGGCATCTTCGAAGAGGTGGACGGATAAAACCAAATAGCATCTGCCCCCAAATTCAAGCAAGACGAACCTAGATGGTTCTGTCTCTGTATTCCGGCGGAGAATAATCGCCATTGTCTATATTTTTCTTTTCTGTACTAGGATCACCCCATGGTGGAATGCACGAATAGCCGGGTTCTAGAGAGAAACAGGCCCGCATTTCATAGCGTTGAGACGGAGGGGGGCCTTACTCTAGAATTAATGGCTATTCGCTGCACTTGTAGGGGGTATAAGTGACCCACGGAGGGGCGCTCAAGTTACCGGATTCCATGAAGTGCCGGGTGTCCCATCCACTTTGTTGATTGGGGTTGCCGCACTTCTGGGATTGGCGGGTAACTTGCCACGTTCGTAGGGGTCCAGGTTTACATTGCACAGGCTATTCACATGACCGGGGAATGTCGAGTTTCATTTGCGGCTCAAAGTAAACCCAGGGCTCCAAGATTATCCACCACTCTGCGTTGCTAGCTGAGATTATGTGATGTTGCTTATATTATGCCTAGGATGAATGTTATATGTATTTATATATACTAGTAGATGTTGTATATGTTTTGCATCCACGCTAGTCCAGCCCCCGCTCTGTTGTTAGTTTAGTAATCTAACGGGTGATGACGGGGCCCAGTGGCAAATGCGGATAGCATATACGCACAATTTATTTGCGTTCCTTTTCTGTGGTGTGATATGGATTAATTGATGGGACTGCGTTAATTCTGATCAATGCAAGAAAAGATAAACCCAAATGATGTTGTTGGAACCAAAATTTCAAAAACTGTTATTATAAGACGTTTTCTTTTGTTTTGCACAGTGGTATTTGGTTCAGAATATCCCATACCTCATTCGACGAGGCAAGAGCCGAGATCCCTTCATCGGGAGTGACCTCTTAGGCAAAAGTTTGCGTCATCGTAATAACTTGACTATAGTCGATTCTTTTTCTTTGCATCGTGGTATTCAATTGGGAATATCCTGCACCTCATTCAATGAGGAAAGAGCCGAGATCCCTTCACCGGGAGTGACCTCTTTAGCAAAAGTTATCGCCACTATATATTTTTAAAACCACTCGATTCCTTCAACGATATCAAGTTCATTACGTTAAATGGTTTTTGGCCAAAAACCTAGCCATAGCCCTCAGTCATTTCTTATGAGTATCACTTAGTATTCGTGCTGCGTGTATTGACCTAATCAAAGCATAGTGTTCGGTAGCTAAGTGATGCTTGTTTGTTGCAGGTATTGTGATTATTCAGGACAGCCGTATAACCATTTTGACTTAGTCAAGGGTATATACGGGTGAGTCTAGATTAATCCAGGATAATGACGAGTTGAACTTGATTAGTGGTTTATGATATGTTGACCTAGTCAAGGTCATAAGCCGTTAGGGATAAAAAAACTACATCGGGAATTTCAAACATACAGAAAACTTGCCAGGCATGCGCATATATTCTGGAGTGTGGTGACTTGAGTGGCTTCCATCAAGTTATCATGTAATAATAGTTGGATCCCGAATCCCACTGATGAGTAGGTGTTACTCCTCAGGTGATTTTAGATGATCCTGACTAATTCTCCTTTTAGAGTTTGAAGGAGAATTCGAGGAAATAGTGGGAGACATCCTGATTAGATAAATTGTTTAACCAATCTAATTTAGATTAGAGTGCACGCTGAGTGTTTCTTCTCTCTCTCTCTCTCTCTCTCTCTGGCAGCAACCATGACCCGATCTAAACTAAAACTTATGAACCAAGATAACCGAACCTTCTTAAAACACTTTGGCTTTTGGATTGTCAGAGTCGTATAACTCATTGCCACTCTTACTTTTCCTTTGCATTTCTCCTGAACATTCCGTATCATTACGAAGATTCGCATTTATTGGATACGCCATCATATAGTTACATACGAACTCGAAGGAACTTGTTCCTGTTCAAGGATAGTTTCCGGTTCAGAAGAAATCGAATAGGATTATTCAGTTGTCTTTTCCCCTTACCTTCTCTCAGGTTGCAAGAGCTCCTACTATTTGGAGAGTATACCTATTCCACTTATTGGATAGTCTTCTTCCAAACCATAGACAGGTGCCGAAAGGTAGGAAAGGAAGAAAACCATTTTGTCTAAGGGTAGTGTACAGAAGATAATAAGTAAAGAAAAATAAAAGGATTAGAATGAGGGCAAAGGAAATTGCGACTGCTATCATTCATGACGAAGCCGCGTATATCTCTGCCACTCTTACCCCGCTTTTGCATTTCTCCGGAATACTCCGTATCACTACGAAGATCTACATTTATTGGATATGCCATCGTATAGTTACATACGAACTCGAATGAAATTGTTTCAGTTCGAGGATGGTTTCTGGTTCTAGAGAAATTGAATATGATTATTCAGTTGTATATTCTTTTTACCTTCTCTCAGGTTGCGAGAGCTCCTTGTATTAGGAGAGTACACCTATTATACTTATTGGATAGTATTCTTCCAAACTATAGGCAGGTGCCGAAAGGTAGGGAAGGAAGAAAACCATTTAGCCTAAGTAACGTGTAGGGTTCCTAGGCACACTAATGAGGTCTCACAAGGCATCAACCATGCCAATTACAAATTCTACAAGTGCCGGGAAACCCTAATACGAATTGTTGACTAGAGTTTAGGCGAAAAATGAAACTAGTTAACAACTTAACTATGAGAAAGAGGCTACAACCTTTGTAGATCCGGTTCTCCATCTCCATGGCTCCGTGATGAAGTCCTCTCGCTGTCCATATCGGATCCCGGACTCTAGCGTCGGCTTCATCGGAGAAATGGGCGGGCTAGGTCGTCGACTTCGATGCCGAAGATGATCTACGTCGAGGCATCACAAGATCAAGCTCCCACTTCACCAAGTCATGAAACTTGTGAAGAAAACACCCTATACTACTTGGCAAGAGGTAGAGGATGAAGAAATAGGAAGTGGGTTCACTTTAGAATTGGATTTCTCACTCTTTTTCACTAGTTGCCATTGATGGAGGCAAGCTTTCTTCATGTTGAAGAAGGAGAAGAAGAAGAAGATAATATGATAAGTTATTTTCAAAATAGAAAATAAATTGAATACTTATCATAAACCAACCATGGTCAAGTGTAGAGAATGAATCATGGTTAAGTGGAATGGTTAGGGTTAAGCATGAGACAAAAATGGTGGACTTGTTCAAAGCTTCGTGAAGCTTCAATATACAAACAAAGAAAGCCACCATTTTTCTCTTTATGCTTATTATTTTCCAAAAAGAATAAATAAATGAATAAATGAATAAGAAAACAAAACCCTAACCATTCATATAACCATGGTTTAATCTTTACACAAACCCAAGTTAGCAAGCATCATCAAACATGATACAAACTTGTGCAAAAAAAAAATATATCACATATACAATGTGCACAAACAAGTGAGAAAAACCATTTAAAGTGAACCAATACTAGTTAATGCAAAATAATATATCAAATATATAATTATGCATTAAATCATTAAATCAACACTTGATTTAACGATCCGGTCATATCGCATGTGACCGACTAATATCCAATGTATCGGCTTATCGAATCATTCCTTGATTCGATAACTAGGTTATATCGCATACAACCATATCGATACATTCATCGCGAGAATAGAATACGGTATCACATACACGCATTATTCTCGGTCCCGCACATATCTCATATGCGCTCCTATTTCGTTTCGCTTGAGCCAGGAAACCTCTGTGTAGGACTCTAAAGACTCGTCAATACGCCGACAGCAGGTGATGATCATATCAAACACCCACAAGCCGCAAGCGGTCTGCTAAACGTAACGGCCACTCGGGTATTGAGCGATCAGAAGATCGACGAGCAAGACCGCTCATACTCCTGTGAATCCAACCAGTAACACTTACCGTACAGTCCGGTCTGTTCGTCTGATATGTCGCATATCTCGCCTAGGGGTGGTAAACGTAAGACCCCAATAGCTCGATAAGTCGTGTCGATATGAGGTCTATAACAGTTCGAGAAACTACAGGTAACACTTACCAGTAAATCTCAGCAACCCTGGCCAGGGATTTCCGGTTATAGCCAATCGAACACAGCGCAACATCAACTCCCTATACCGGGAGAGACGAATCCCCTCCTATCGCTCATTGCCTCCATGTGATTCGCGACTGTACCCAAAAACCACCGTTTTGCACGCCCTCTTGGACGTGGTAAGGTGGAAATCAAAGCACAGTGGGAATCACACAAGACTCTATGACGATCTCGGGTCAACAGACTACTCTGTACCAGTGTCACCAGAGAACTGCCATCTGACGTAAGATATAATACCATCTGGGAGTTCTCGGCGAGTCCGTCCAGTGTACCCAGTCTCCACTGAGCACCCGTATATCATCTCCGATGTCAAACACCAATGGATATGGGATCATCCATCGCCCATCTGTATGGGTCGAGAAGGTATACGTTAGTCTACTCTGGTATATCGATGCCCCGTCTCGATATACCCACGACTAGGGACTTTGAAGGATGTACTTATGGACTACCATGTCCCCACTAGTATGATCCGCATCATAGTCCAGGTAGTCAAGTACACATCCTAAGAGCTTTACCAACATGTATCAGAGAGACAATCAGTATACACGTTAAGGTAAAGAGCAACCAGATAGCATATTATCATGTCGAGCAAGAAAGTCCTCCCTATATATGTCCAAGCACCCACTACAATATACATCCTATGTATAGTAATGGCCTCTAGGGCATACATATAACTAACAATCTCCCACTTGCACTAGGGCTATCTGATAGCAGTGGTTGTAGTATCTCATACTCAACCATCCCATAAAAGTCTCTCTCTGGGAAAAGGCCTTTGTGAGTGGATCCGCCGTGTTGTCCTCTGCGTCTACTCTCCTAACCTCGATCCCTTGGAGATCAAGCATCTCCATGATCAGGTGATACTGCCTTAGAATATATCTGGATCACTGATGGGACGGACGTTCCTTGGCATAAGCCACAACTCCATTGTCACACAATGGGAGGAACTAAGTTCATCTCATGAACACATATACATCCAGACTGCCTCTTGGTAGCATCTCAAGTAGAGATGTATCGAGCCTTTTTCGTCTAGTATGCCACGGTATCTAGCTTGGAACTCTTCCAACATACCGTCCCTTCACTGAGGGTAAAGACAATTCCTGTGACTGACTTTCAGTCGTCCTTATCACCCTGGAACCCTTCCAGTGATTCTCCCCAGGATCGGTTGATACCATCTCACTACAACTAGTGAGAATCCTAACATCCAATTAAATCTATCTCATAGATCCAAAACCCAGGATTTAGGAGGTATCACTTTGATCCTATATGGAGAATCCTTGTGATAAGCGGAGATTGACCGAGCGTAGCATAGGAAACTCCTTCCCTATCAAGAGCATGTCATCCATGTACTCTACGAGGATCGTTACTATACTCCCTACTACCTTTTTGTTTATACAAGGTTCATCTACCATTTTGATGATGTCAAACTCTTTGACTAACACATCAAAACAGATGTTCCAACTCCGCGATACCTGCTTTATCCTATAAAGCATCTTGTACACGTTTCCGCTGCTCCCACTGTCTACGAAGCCCTCTGGCTGTGTACTTATAGACTCTCTCTTCTAAAACATTATTTAGAAAAGCAGTCATGACACCCAACCGCCAGATATCGTAGTCATGGTATGTAGCCGTGGCAAGTAGGATCTGGATGGACTTAAGCATAGCCACTTGAAAAGGTTTCATCATTATCCACGCCTGGTCGATGACGAAAAGCTTTAACAAGTCTAGCTTTGAAAGTCTCAACTTTTCCATCTACACCAAGTAATCTTCTCAAGATATACTTGCTCCTGATGGGGATTTAACCCTTCAGATATAGCAACCAAAGTCCATACTTTGTTGGTGTACATAGATTCCATCTCAGATCGCTAAGCATCCAGCCATTCTTACAGAGTCCCACTCCTGATGGCCAGCTCGAAACTAGTTGGGTCATCATCTCATGATGCAATACTCGCTCCCACTGTCATAGAGTAACCGAAGTATCTCTCAGGCGGGTGAGGAACCTTACTAGATCGGCGGAGAGGCCGAGGTTCGTTGGTAACTATTGAATCCTTTGGTTCTTTCAAATCATCAGCTGCAGTTTGTATAGCTGGAACCATTCCAGTTCTACATAAAAGACTTTGCCTCGAGCTTGTCCGGATTTTGCTTTTAGACATAGGCCGGACAATCCCAAATCTTAACTAGCTTAAGACATGGGCTCTTCCCATTCCATATCTCATATGGAGTGGTAGGCAGTGATCTGATTCGAACCCTATTCAATAGGTATGCAGATTCTCAAGCGCATAACTCTCAAAAGGAAATAGGTAACTCAGTAGTACTTATCATAGAGCGCACCATATCGAATAGGGTGCAATTGCTCCGTCCCGATATACCAACGTGCTATGGTGTATACGGAGGAGTAATTCAGAGAGAGAATCTCATTCTCCTTTAGAATAGTCCAGGAATTCCATGCTCAAGTATTCTCCTCCTTGATCACATCAAAGGACATTATACTTATACCCGTTTTGGTTCTCTACTTCTAACTTATATTCTGTGAATATCTCAAAAGGTTCGGACTTGTGTTTCAACAGGAACATATGTCTGAATCTTGAGAGATCATCAGAGAATGTAATGAAGTACAAAGAACCGGTCTTGGTATGTATAGACAGGGGACCTACATACATCAACATGTATCATCCCAAGAGTTCACCAACTCTTTCTCTGTTTCCAATAAACAGAGCTGGTGTCATTATATCTCTGTGACATGACTGGCAAGTTTCACAAGATGTAGATTCAAACAGATTTAAATATGCACCTACATGTAACTTCATCTAGTCGGGTCGCATTGATATGACCTAGTCTACAATGCCTCAAGAAGGATTCGTTCATTTCTGAACTCTTCTTCTTGTGTGTGTTCCGTATACTAAAGAACCGTAGTTTGATTTAGAACAACAATGCTTTTAGATAACGTGCCTGAACCGATCAACTTTTGATATAGGAAATGTTCAAAACATTATCCAACTATACAAAATTTTATCATTTCTTTACTAATAAAGAGATTGATATGATTTTGTATATCAGGTTCGGTATCTAATAACATTCGTTCAGAATCAATGTATTTGGAATACAGGGTGACAGTGACCGACAGACTTGGCTGCAACACTTGCCCCGTTTTCTGCCTCATGAAACTTATCACCCGTTCTCAGTTTTTCTACCTTTTTGCAGCCCTATGTAACAGATTACATATCTTGGATCCTGATCCGGTATCATATACCCAGGATGAAGAGGATACTGAGAAACAGTTCTTTGTAACGAACACACCCGAAGATGATGCATCAGCATGCACTCTCTTCGTTTGGGCGGCACGGGAATTCTGGTAATCCCCAATTTCCTGCTCTGTCTTATAACAATTATAAGTTGGAGCGGGACCAACGTTCCCCAACTCAGTATAACAAGCGGGTTCGGTCAATATTCCGTATTATTATCTTGATTAAGGCGTGATATGGTCGCTACCTGGAGAGAGAGAGAGAAGAAAACACTCAGCGTGCGCTCTTGCAAGAATAGATTGGTTATTATTTTATCTAATCAGGATGGCTCCCACTGTTTTTATCAAATCTTCCTTCAAACCCTAAAAGGAAAGACTAGCCGGGATTAATTACACACTACAAGTTCGCCAATCTTTCAGCCAGGCCAGTGTCGGTACTTTGAGGGAGGTCCCCCGTGCTTTCGCACGAACCTAATTAATGTAAATCTCGTTTTCCCAGAGGCGTAACCTCGTTAACACCTTTCTAGACACCTACTTGATCGGCTAATTGTAATGTGTAAAACTCTCCCAGGAGTAACTCTTACTCGCAGCGGGTATCGGGATCCAACTATCTCATAGAAGGTATGCAATCTCATTGCAAATTTCAACACTTGAAATTCCCGATAATTTTGCCCCTAGCGTCCTATGACCTTGACGCATGCCAACAAACCATAGTGCGCTAGTCAAGTTCAACCCGTCATTTCCTGATTGAATTAAACCCATCCGCACGACCCTTGACGTAGGCCAACAAAGTCGCACGACTACCCTAATCCAATCTGCATCATATGCATAAGCAGATAAATACTAGTTAGCTACCGCACACTACGCCTTGACGCAGGCCAACAAACGTAACACGAATACTAACTAGCACTTATCTGAAATGACGGAGGGCTACGACAGGTTTTTCTGAAAACCTATTGCGTAATGAACTTGATATCGTTGTAGAATCAAATGATTTTAAAATGGAGTGTTTTTGAGGCTTTTCTAGTTTTGCTAAAGGGGTCACTCCCGGTGAAGGGATTGTCGGCCCTTTCCTCGTCGAATGAGATGCGGGATATATCATATATATGACTGTGCAAAGAAGAAACTATAGAAGCAATCAAAAACAAACTGAGTGTGTAGCATCTGCCAGTTATTGCTAAAGGAATCACTCCCGGTGAAGGGATCTCGGTCCTTTCCTCATCGAATAAGGTGCAGGATATATCACATATACCGCTGTGCAAAGCAAGAACTGTAGCTACCTTTCTTTTTATTTTGAAATTCGATTCTATAACATCTTAGGTTTCTTTTATTTCATTAATCACATTAATGAAGTCCCATCATTTAAGTACCTAAACATCACAGATAAATACGACGTACACTTATGCCATCCGCATTCGCCTCGATGTCCCCTCGTGCACCGTTAGGTTAGGTAACTAACGACAGAGCGGGGCAGGGCTAGCGCGGGTGTAAAACATAAGTAACATCTATATAATATATCGTATATACTATATACAGTATCTATCACAGAACATATCACATGATCACATCACAGATATCGCAGCAGAAGAAACATATGAAATATTGGATATACTAGGACGTCCGTGTTTTCAATACGAGTCAGTATAAAACACGGATTCCACGGTCGCGATGAATAGCCAAACCCACACCCCTAGACCCCTACGAGAGCGGCAAGCAACCCTACCAATTCTAGAGTTAGGAGACCCGGACTCGACTCCTCGAGTTGGTCTCCCACTGGACTCCAGAACCCGGTTACTTGTGCTCCCCTCCTTGGGTCTATCCTAGTGCGGAAAAGTAAATAATATACAAAAGGTGACATCTTCCGCAACCTGAAAGTGCCCCAATAAAAGAATATTACATACAAGTTTTTACATGAATGAAAATGAAAAACACTCATCTCACATAAAAACCCCCGGCTATTCAAACACGACGATCCAATATAACATATCCAACAACACATAACATCACATGTCATCAACGTAAGTAAATATGCGCATCCCAATTGTCGTTGACATATAGCAACGAAACCGGCGATATCACATATTACACTTACGGTCACAGAAAAGAAAGTGTAAAACTACAATAGTTGGAATCCGCAACCTCCATAGACATCGCATGCTTAATCAAATGAATTCCTTAGACATCGCATGCCTAACAATTATAAACCCCACATTTTAGTCTCATTATCGAAAACTCTTTTCAATATCAAGTCGGGCAATTCAACAAGATTCCCGACATCCTGATCGAATACTCGTCGCAAACTTTAGTAGGCGGCCGCACCCCCGATACCGTCGACGAAGTGCACCAAGGCGGAACACCGCTGCCGCGAGCACCCGAACGGACGCTTTCGGCGACGGGGTTCTCCTACAGTCACTTGGTCGGGGCTATGGAGTGAGGCTGTCTATTAAGTTTACCCGGCGAGTATCCGCACACGCTACGTGATTGCGACGGACTTTTGATCGCATCAAAATTCCGTGGCAACCGATCAAGTGAGACTAAACTGCTATGTTTATAACATTCAAATCAGTTATCTCATAACTACTTGTGAATTCCAATTATTGTATCGCATTCCAGATAAATAGAAAATGTTAAACTTTCCGATCGAACAGTCGAACACCCAAGTTTTCCCGATACAGATCAACACATGAAATTAGCTTAAAAACATTCATTTCATGCCTCAGTAGCAATGGTCCAGCCGTAGAAGGGTCAAGCCAACGCCTCACATGTGGCAAGCCGTACTGCCCCAAACCCGAAGGTTCAAAGGGCAGTTCAAGACGGTCACATAATCGAGTTAAGGTTTGTTGTCTTCTAGAGGGTCCATCGCGTTACTTGCACTACTTAGAACGTTATTAAACCACGGAAAGATCCAACACTTGGAAATTTCCCGATAGGGGAAAGATTGGGTATTTACATCCGGTCGAACTTTTTAACATATTCTAAAATTATCCGGAAAAACACACAGACAAAGTTTGATAATCCGATCAAATCTTTGATTCCCAATACAACCCAGAATATTCAACTCTTGAATAAATATTAAAAATTCCCAGAAAATACAGCACCTGAATATAGGAATTACTGTGCAAAAATTGAAGGCAGATCCCATCATTTGGCCGCGGAACCGCCGCAGAATCCATGCTTCTGCCGCGGTTCCGCCGCTCTTTAGACTCATCTTTAGGAAATTTTTGCACCGTAATTCTTATAATTCCCTTCTGAATTTTTTAAGAATTTTTAATCTGGAAAAAACCCAATTTTTGAAAAAAGCACAGAGAGCATTTTCGGGTTAGGGTTTTGGTTCGATCGGACTTCAAACTCCGTCTACGCTTCGCCTAAGGCTCTAGCTAGGCTCTGATACCACTGTAGGGTTTCTAGGAACACTAATGAGGTCTCACAAGGCATCAACCATGCCAATTACAAATTTTACAAGTGCCGGGAAACCCTAATACGGATCGTTGACTAGAGTTTAGGCGAAAAATGAAACTAGTTAACAACTTAACTATGAGAAAGAGGCTACAACCTTTGTAGATCCGGTTCTCCACCTCCATGGCTCCGTGATGAAGTCCCCTCGCTGTCTATATCGGATCCCGGACTCTAGCGTCGGCTTCATCGGAGAAATGGGCGGGCTAGGTCGTCGACTTCGATGCCGAAGATGATCTACGTCGAGGCATCACAAGATCAAGCTCCCACTTCACCAAGTCATGAAACTTGTGAAGAAAACACCCTATACTACTTGGCAAGAGGTAGAGGATGAAGAAATAGGAAGTGGGTTCACTTTAGAATTGGATTTCTCACTCTTTTTCACTAGTTGCCATTGATGGAGGCAAGCTTTCTTCATGTTGAAGAAGGAGAAGAAGAAGAAGATAATATGATAAGTTATTTTCAAAATAGAAAATAAATTGAATACTTATCATAAACCAACCATGGTCAAGTGTAGAGAATGAATCATGGTTAAGTGGAATGGTTAGGGTTAAGCATGAGACAAAAATGGTGGACTTGTTCAAAGCTTCATGAAACTTCAATATACAAACAAAGAAAGCCACCATTTTTCTCTTTATGCTTATTATTTTCCAAAAAGAATAAATAAATAAATAAATGAATAAGAAAACAAAACCCTAACCATTCATATAACCATGGTTTAATCTTTACACAAACCCAAGTTAGCAAGCATCATCAAACATGATACAAACTTGTGCAAAAAAAAAAAATATATCACATATACAATGTGCACAAACAAGTGAGAAAAACCATTTAAAGTGAACCAATACTAGTTAATGCAAAGTAATATATCAAATATATAATTATGCATTAAATCATTAAATCAACACTTGATTTAACGATCCGGTCATATCGCATGCGACCGACTATTATCCAATGTATCGGCTTATCGAATCATTCCTTGATTCGATAACTAGGTTATATCGCATACAACCATATTGATACATTCATCGCGAGAATGGAATACGGTATCACATACACGCATTATTCTCGGTCCCGCACATATCTCATATGCGCTCCTATTTCGTTTCGCTTGAGCCAGGAAACCTCTGTGTAGGACTCTAAAGACTCGTCAATACGCCGGCAGCAGATGATGATCATATCAAACACCCACAAGCCGCAAGCGGTCTGCTAAACGTAACGGCTATCCGGGTATTAAGCGATCAGAAGATCGATGAGCAAGCCCGCTCATACTCCTGTGAATCCAACCAGTAACACTTACCGTACAGTCCGGTCTGTTCGTCTGATATGTCGCATATCTCGCCTAGGGGTGGTAAACGTCAGACCCCAATAGCTCGATAAGTCGTGTCGATATGAGGTCTATAACAGTTCGAGAAACTACAGGTAACACTTACCAGTAAATCTCAGCAACCCTGGCCAGGGATTTCCGGTTATATCCAATCGAACACAGCGCAACATCAACTCCCTATACCGGGAGAGACGAATCCCCTCCTATCGCTCATTGCCTACATGTGATTCGGGACTGTACCCAAAAACCACCGTTTTGCACGCCCTCTTGGACGTGGTAAGGTGGAAATCAAAGCACAGTGGGAATCACACAAGACTCTATGACGATCTCGGGTCAACAGACTACTCTGTACCAGTGTCACCAGAGAACTGCCATCTGACGTAAGATATAATACCATCTGGGAGTTCTCGGCGAGTCCGTCCAGTGTACCCAGTCTCCACTGAGCACCCGTATATCATCTCCGATGTCAAACACCAATGGATATGGGATCATCCGTCGCCCATCTGTATGGGTCGAGAAGGTATACGCTAGTCTACTCTGGTATATCGATGCCCCGTCTCGATATACCCACAACTAGGGACTTTGAAGGATGTACTTATGGACTACCATGTCCCCACTAGTATGATCCGCATCATAGTCCAGGTAGTCAAGTACACATCCTAAGGGCTTTACCAACATGTATCAGAGAGACAATCAGTATACACGTTAAGGTAAAGAGCAACCAGATAGCATACTATCATGTCGAGCAAGAAAGTCCTCCCTATATATGTCCAAGCACCCACTACAATATACATCCTATGTATAGTAATGGCCTCTAGGGCATACATATAACTAACATAACGTGTACAGAAGGTAATAAGTAAAGGCATATAAAGAGATTAGAGTGAGGGCAATGAAATATACGGTTACTGTCATGAATCTGGATAGTGGAAGAGGAATTACTAGGAATAGCCGGATACCCCTTCGAAACATTTTCATGTTTCAGTTTTACTGTGCGATATTAATTGAAAACTGTTTTCCTAATTAGATTCTGACTCCAGGGTATATATTTACCAGATTTGATTCTCACATTTGTATGGCGTTACGGATGCTGAGTGGGAGTAAGATGTTGAGAATTGGGTGATTATATCCTCATTATATCAGAATTCTTTGTAATTGGTGATATTTAAGGAAATCACCTAAGGTTTGCCTAACGACAAATATTTGGTTTTGAATATCCATAGTTATGCACCAATTTCAAACTGATATATCTGTACGTTTATTTTATAAAGTGAGATATAATTTTTTGAAATTATGTCTATGATATTTACCTATATCATGGTTAGGTAACGAGTATTAAACAACGATGTAATTCTTCTTAACCATAGTGCAGTTTTCAACCTATGACGCACATGGTTCGAGTTATTAAACTCAGAGGACTTATACAAAGTATTGTATGTTGTCCAATGGGATAGAGAAGTTGGTACTCGTACTATATTCTGCTTACTCATGACTTCTCTAGTTTTAGACAAGTATTTCATTGAAATACAAGGTCCAAGTTTTGATAAGGTATAGGTATAAGAATAAAGTAAAGAACCATATGTTGCAAAGTATCAGGTTTCTTCAAGGTGATTGAAGATGTAGATAATTGTGCTAGGTATTCCGTTGTAAGTAATGGTTTTTGATAACTTGCTTCTCTTTCAGATAACTCATATGTGGATGCAATTCTTGATGAGTAATGCTGATTGGTCTCCTTCCATTTTGTTGATATGCATTGGAAACGACTGCATGTATTTTGAATCTGGTTCCAATTAAATTAGTGCATTTGTTTCTATAATGGATATAGAATGGATTCGAATCTTAACGATGTTAAGGTACACGGAGTTTTCCGGCTTATGCTTAAAACTAGAATCTGGATAAACTCAAGGCATGTATTAGTAATGGCAGTTTGTGGGTTATCCCGGGCATTGACAAGTGTTAACATTCTACCATCTGGAAGATCAATAGTTATATTGTTCTTGACTCACCACCAGTTTTAGTAAAATGGATTCTTTTCAGAAAACATTAGTGGGAGTATGATAGAACTGGAAGTTATTCAAGAACCACAAACGATTACTGAAGATTTAATAGAACCTAAAGATTCAATTGGATTCGACAATCTATTAGCCACTCCGCAGATTTGGTGGGTAACCTCAAGCACCCGAGAGGTACCTCGGTCTCCTCAATGATGGTGACATGGAAGTTTTTGTTTTCCCAAACTTTCCACTACTATTGTTCTAGACTATGAGATCTAGCAGGAGGATGGGTATAACGTCATTCTAAATTAGCTTTAGAAGTGCACGTGTATATAACTCTACCGGTGGTTATTATAGTCAGTGGGAGCAGCGGAAGCATAGTGGGCAAGTAGCTTATGTCTATTTATAGAATAAAGCAGGAATAGCGGAAATAGATCATCTATTTTTGATGTAACAGTCATAGAGTTTGATTTCGTCAGGATAACAGATGGATCTGGTAAGAAGGTAGTACGGAGTGATGTCCTGGTATTTGGATAACATGCTCTTGATAGGAAGTGATATTCCTATACTACAATCGGTTATACTATGGTTGTCACACGGTGTTTCTCCACATAGGATCTGGATAAAATATCAGGAATTCTGGTTACTAGATCTAGATTTGGGAAGTATCCCAATTTGGGTACTTTGACACTATTCTAAAGAGTTTTAGAATGGATGGCTCCTGGCATGGTGGTATACCCGCAGGTGACTGAGTCACCCTCTCTAAAGAGATGTCTTCTAGAATGATGAGGAGAGGGATTTGCATGATTAACATATCTCTTGCATAGGCAATTGAGTCAATCATGAAATGTCAAGTACCACACCAGATATTGCTTTTGCACTGGCTGTAATAAGCATATATTAATCCAATCCTGGAGAAACATTGGGTAGTGTTGCGCCACGGCAGCGCCCCGGCCGTCTTACTCGAGGCCAAAATGCGGAATCAAAATTTTTCCTTACTCGGAAACCGGCGCTACCGCGGACAAAGAAAAACCCGGATCGTTTACCATTAACCTAACTAGCAAACAAGAGATGGGATAAGAAGTATACCAAGAGATCCGAGTCCTCCGGTCTTCTCATCATCGCCCCGATCTCCCGCGGAAAGTCTTGCCTCGACATCGTCGCCTCCTCGCCGGAAAGGGCACCACATCGCCTTCGTCTTTTACGGGCTCCCGCCTCAATACCGAGGCAACTCGAGCATGAAGCCGGCAACTCGACATGCTCAAGAATCGCTGTAGGAAGTGGTGTGTAGAATCGTAGTCTCTTTTTGGGGTATTGGAGTTGCCTTGATGGAGGAATAAGGTTAAAGGAAATTGGAGCTTTCAATTTTCCAAAAACAAGAAGAATGAGATGAAGAAATTTGTGTCATGCAAGAATGAAAAATTTCTCTCATCCTCACTCAAAGTGGCCGGCCTTCTCTTGAATGAGAATGGTGGAGGGAACCAAAACTAAATCATATGAGGGAGGTAAGTGTAGGAGAAGTATGTGGTGACCATATACAAAGTCAATGAAAACTTCAACCATGCTTTCACTTTAAACCCATACCTATATCAAATCACTCAATTCAAAAGCATGGAGCAAAGATATGAAAACTATCATAATCAAACAATATGCAAAGAAACCCCTCACAAAGTGTTATTTGCAAAACTGCAAATAACCCCCTCCATCGGAAAAGTCCGGCCGGGAAAGAACAAAGGAAAACCGGCCGGAACGGAATGCAAACCGGCAACTCCAGAAAACTGGTCCCGTAATAAATTACAGGAAAACCCCTATACTGTGCATACACACCCGCATCTGTATTCCGTCCGGATACAAATGCAATGAGACAAAATCTACACTGTACTAGACTAGGACCGGCTTAAGCCAAAGCCGGCTAGTAAAATCCGTTCGATCCTGATCCGTGCAATACCGCACGTATCTGATCGAACCCTGCCATATAACTATACGGCCACTAGTACAAACCGTCCGATCCTGATCCGTGCAATACCGCACGTATCTGATTGGACCCTGCCATATCTCCATACGGCCTCTACAGCGTTTCGCCCGAAAGCTGAGTAACTGAAAGTGTGGTGGACTCTAAAGACTCGTCAATACTATGGCTGTGGATTTAACCACTGGCACGTCAGAGGTATAAGCCAATACATGACGGGCCACCAGCTATTGACTAAAAGGGACGTCGATGAGCGAACTCATCCTGACACCCTACTGAGCCTGTCAGTGACAATATCCGTACAGTCCGGTCCGTTCGTCTATGAGTATCGCATGGCGGGCCTAGGGGGTTGGTAAAAGTCAGACCCCCAAAGGCGGTACAAGTCGTGTCGGAGCGTAGCCCAGAACGCCCTGAGATACTACTGGAATACCTACCAGTAAATCTCCTGCCTCGGCCGAGGGCTTTGCGTAATGGCTCTCCTAGACACAGCGCGACCTCACCCCCAATACCGGGAGAGACGAACCCCTGAAGATCCGCTCACTGCCTCCATGTGGCTCGGGACTGTACCCAACTAAAAACTGTTTGCACGACTCCTTTGAGCCGTGGTAGGGTAGTAATCAAAGCACAGTGGGAACTCACACGAGACAAATGACGATCCTCAGGTCGATGAACTAACCTGTACACATGTCACCTGGGAACTGCTATCTGACGTCTGGTATAATCCCAACTAGCAGGTTCCCGGCGAGTCCTGTCCGGTGTACTCATAACCCAATGAGCACCTGTATACATCTTAGGTGAACCAACTGACACCAGTGGCTTGTGAGACCGGCCACCGCCCCTCGTCGGGGTCTCGACTGTATACACTAGTCTACTAATGGAGTATCGATGCCCAGTCTCGAAACTCCCACGACTAGGGACCTTTTAAGGATGTGCTTATAGACCCCAGCTCCCACGTATATGATCGCCATCATACTGCTGGTCGTCAAGCAAGAATCCTAGGGGCTCTATCAACGTGTAATAGCGACATGTCAGGTCACCTAAAGCAGTACACGATGATAAAGATAAACCAGATAGCATACTATCATCTCGAGTAAGACTGTCCTACCGGGATAGGTCCTCCCTCAATCATTGCAATCACGTGCCTGTGATCCAATAATTGACTCTGAGGGCACTATCTCCAACAATCTCCCACTTGCACTCAAGGCTAATTATTGCGATGTCGCATACTCACAGCCCGTGTGATACCGAACACCCAACTCCTCTACTAGTCAGTCCCACAAAGCTCTTTTGTGAAACTATTGCGTTCGAGAAATAGCCTCAGCGAGTGGATCCACTGTGAAGTTTCTTTCTTTGTCTCTCTATATCTTAAGTTCGCGGAGAAAACCATCTCCCGAAATGAGCAATACCTGTCTTAGAATGTGTGGATGTCTGATGGGACCTAGCTCATAAATGAACTTCAAATCCAAACTTCTTAGACTGTATCATCAACTGAACTTAATCAGTATCCTGCGCCATGCCTCCCTCAGTATTGCCTTGGACCACCTGTCCAAAATACTGTCCCTCGTCAGAGGGAGAACAACAACTCTGACAACCTCCTTGTCGTCCATGTCACCTTGGAAGCCTGGAGTGATAACCGTCTCCTAAAGGAGGCAGCCGTTATCATATCCCTAGAACATTCACTTATGTTCTAAAACTGCTTCCGACTGTTCCTCCAGGATTGGATCAATATCAACTTATTGCATCTAGTGCAAGAACAACATCTGGTGTGGTACTTGACATCTCATGATTGACTCAATTGCCTAAGCAAGTGATCTGCCAATCATGAGTATCCCTCTCCACATTAGTCTATAAGACACCTTTAGAGAGGGTGAATCCATCAACTGCAGGTGTACTACCGTGTCAGGAGTCGTCCATTCTAAATACTCATAGAATGCTGTCAAGATACCCAGATTGGGAAACCACCCAAATCTAGATCTAAAACCATAGATCTAGTAACCAGTATGTCTGATATAATATCCAAGTCCCTTGTGGAGAAACCACTGTGTGACGACCAAAGTATAACCGATCGTAGTATAGGAATGTCACTTCCTACTACCTTTTCAACAGATCCATCCCCTATTCTGATGACGTCAAACCTATGACTGTCACATCAGAAATAGATGATCTATCTCCGCTACATCTGCTTTAGTCTATAAATAGACATAAGCCTGATGTCCACCAATGCTTCCGCTGCTCCCACTGACTACGACAACCCTCTGGCAGAGTCATATAGACGTGCACTTCTAAAGCTAGTTTAGAACGACGCTATACTCATCCTCCTGCCGGGTCTCGCAGCCTGGAACAACAACAATGGCAAGTGTGGGTAAACAAGAACTTCCCTGTCACCGTCATTGAGGCTACCGGAGTACCTCTCGGGTGCCTGAAGTTACCCACCTTATCTGCGGAGTGGCCAATGGAATGTCAAATCAGATTGAATCTTTAGGTTCCTTATCAAATCTTCAGTAATCGTTTGTGGTTCTGGAATCACTTCCAGTTCTACCATACTCCCACTACTTTTTCTGAAAAAATCCATTTTTAATAAAAACTGTGGCGAGTCTAGAACAATATTGCTATAGTTCATCCAGATGTAGAAAGTCAACCCTCGTCATAGCCTGGGTCAACCCACAAACAGCCATTACAGAAACGTGCCTTGAGTTGTCCAGTGTCTGGTTTTAATCATAAGCTGGACAACTCCCCGTACCTTAACATCGTTAAGATATGAACTGTTCTATATCCAATATAGAACCAGAGGCACTGATTCAATTGAACCAGATTCAAATCATGCAACTATCTCCAGTGCATGTCAACTAAATGGAAGGAGGTCGATCAGCGTTACTCAACTTAGGAATGCTTCCAATTATGAGTAACCTGAAAGAGAAGCAATCTGTCTTCATCATTACTATCATCTGAATATCATACACAAGTATCTACATCTTCAATCTCTTTGAAGAATCCCGATACTTGCTATACCTGGTACTCTACTTTATTCAAATACCTATAACTCCTCAAAACTTAGACCCTGTGTTTCCACGAAACAGCTGTCTAAAATCTAGAGAAGTCATAAGTAAACCGAATATAGTACGAGGACCAACCCCTCTGTCCTAATGGACACTGGACAACATACAATACTCTGTATAAGTCCGCTGAGTCTAACAACTCTTTCACTGTGCGTCGTAGGTTGAAAACTGTACTTATGGTTAAGAAGAATTACACCGCTGTTTAATGCTCCTTACCTAACCATCCACTGATATAGGTAAATGTCATCGACATAATATCAAAAGGTATATCTCACTCTATGAAAATAGACGTACAGATATATCAATTTGAAATTGGTGCACAACAGCGGATATTCATAACCAAATATTTGCCGACCGGCAAACAACCCAGGTGACTTCCTCAAATATCACCGATTACAACGAATCCCGATATAATGAGGACGATCACCCAATTCCCAATAACTTACTCCCACTCATCATCTGTGAAACCATACAGATGTGAGAATCCAACCTGGTAAATACATACCCTGGAGTAAGTGTCTAATCGGGAAATCAGTTTTCTTTTAACATTACACAGTGAAACTGAAACATTGAAATGTTTCGATGGGGTATCCTGGTATTCCTAGTAATGCCTCTACCATTATCCAGATTCACAACTGTAACCGTATATCTCTTTGCCATCTTTCTAAATCCCTTTCTGTGTCTTTAGTCATTACCTTCTGTACACCCCTTTAGGCCAAATGGTTTTCTTCCTTCCCTACCGTTCGGCACCAGCCTATGGTTTGGAAGAAGACTATCCAAAAGGCATAAAGGGTGTACTGTCCTAATCCTAGGAAACACTCGCAATGCGAGAGAAGGTGAAGATAAAAGACACCTGAATGTACTTTATTCCTATTTCTCCTGAACCAGAATCCATCCCCGAACTGGAACAAGTTCCTTTCGAGTTCGTATATAACCATACGATGGAGTATCCAATAAACTGTGGATCTTCGTAGTGATACGGAGTGTCCTGGAGAGATACAAAGGTGATTTAGGATTGCCGAAGAAATACTTGGTTTGGTCATGAATATCAGTCGCAATTTACTTTGCCCTCCTACTAATCCCTTGCTTTGTCTTAACTTAATACCTTCTGCACACCATCGTTATGCTAATTGGTTTTCTTCATTCCCTACCGGTCGGCACCAGCCTAAGGTTTGGAAGAAGACTATCCAATTTGCGTAATAGGTGTACTACTCCTAAGCCAAGGAGTACTCGCAACCTGAGAGAAGGTGAAAAGAAAAGACAACTGAATAGTCCTATCCGTTTTCTCAGGAACCAGAAACCATCCTCGAAGTCCTTCGAGTTCGTATCTAACCATACGATGGTTTTGTCCAATGGAAGTGGACGTTCGTAGTAATACGGGGTGTCCTGGAGAAAAGGGTAAAAGTAGGAGTGGCAATGAGGTCTGCAACTCTGACAATCCAAAAGCCAGTGTTAAGAGGGTTCGGTCAACTTGGTCACTGAGTCATAGTCCAGGGTCGGGTCAATGGTCGCTGCCAAAGAGAGAGAGAGAAAAGAAACACTCAGCGTGCACTCTAACCTAGATCAGAATGGTTACCAATTTATCTAATCAGGAAACCTCCCACTGTACCTCAAATTCTCCTCCAAACCTGAAAGAAGAATTAGTCGGGATCACCCGAGGAGTAAACTAACTCATCAGTGGGAATCGGGATCCAACTATCATCGCATGATAACTTGACGGAATCCACTCAAGTTACCACACTCCAGAAGGTATGCGCATGCCTGGCAAGTTTCAGTTCTTTTGAAACTCCCGATGTGATTTTTACCCCTAGGACCCAAGTGACCTTGACGAATAATCAACAAATCAAAAGGTCCTAGTCAAGTTCAACCCGTCATTATCTTGATTGCGTTAAACCCACCCGCACGACCCTTGACGAATAATCAACAAAGTCGCACGACTGTCCTAACCAATCCACATATCCATGCGACAGAAAGCATTACAGAGCTACCGCACACTACGCCTCGGCGAATAGCAACGACAAACGTAGCGCGAATACTAAGCAATACTAATCCGAAATGACGGAGGGCTACGAATGGTTTCTGGCGAAAACCTTTAACGTAATGAACTTGATATCGTTGAAGGAACTGGATAACTTTTATAAAAATATAGTGACGAAAACTTTTACTAAAGAGGTCACTCCCGGTGAAGGGATCTCGGCTCTTTCCCCGTAGAATGAGGTGCAGGATATTCCAACTGAATACCACGATGCAAAGCAAAAGTAATCGGCTATAGTGAAGCTATTGCCCTGACGCAAACTTCTGTCCAAGGGGTCACTCCCGGTGAAGGGATCTCGGCCCTTGCTTCGTCGACTGAGGAGCAGGATATTCCAAATGAATACCACGATGCAAAACAAAAGTGAACGTCCTTGCAATAACAGCCTTTTGAAAAATGTTCCAACAACATCAGAATAGGTTTGTTTAAACTTGCAATGATCCGAATCAATGCAGTCCCATCAATTGATCACACCACAAAGAACGAAAATATACTGACGTACGTATATGCCATCCGCATTCGCCACTGGGTCCCGTCATCACCCGTTAGGTTAGCTAACTAACGGCAGAGCGGGGACTGGACTAGCGCGGATGTAAAACATATACAACATCTACTAATATATATACCAATATATAGTATTTCGCTCAAGGCGTGAATAAAATGCAACATCACAGAAATGTACAGCATCACAGAACAATACAGATATCTGGAAACCCCGGGTTTCACAGAGCCGCTGCTGAAACCCGACGTTCCCCTGGTCGTGTGGATAGCCTGTGCAATGAAATCCTAGACCCCTACGGGCGCGGCAAGTCACCCGCCAAATCCTGAAGCGAGGCAGCCCCCTTCAGTACCGTGAATGGACCACCCAGCACTTCACGGAATCCGGTAACTTGGGCACCCCTCCTGGGTCAACCTGTACCCCCTACGAGTGCGGCGAATAGCCCGCCAATCCTGGACTGAAGCCCCCTCCGTCTCAATGCCCTGAGATGCGGGCCCGTTGCCCTCCAGAACCCGGCTATCCGTGCACCCCACCGCGGGGCAATCCTAGTACAGAAAGTAAAATATACATACACTGGGTACATCGACCGCAACCAGGTCGTGCCCCAAAAGAATAATACAAACAGGCAGTGACGGCAGTCCACATGTCGGACGCTCGCCCCGCAATATCAAATGTACATAATACAACAAAAACTGTACTAGCATTGCATCCAGGCTATCCCCCACGACCGATCCGCAACATCACAGCATAAACATAGAACATCATCGTGAAAGTCACGTTCGCAAATCCGTCTAACCGGGCTATAGCAGTTAGACCGGATTTACCGATCGAGTGACATTCACGGTCGCAGATATAATGTAAATACTGTGAAATAATGTGTTTAAAATATCCGATCAATCAAACAATTAACAAGTGGGCCCCCAACCAATACTGTAGCAGTCACAGAAAACCTGGGCCCAAATTTAATATCCCAAAAGCCCCAAAATCAAATGCAAGACAATCTGGAGAAAAATGGTACAGTCAATAATTTAAACGGCGGCGGAAGCGCGGCCAAAGCACTGCTTTGGCCGCTCTTCCGCGGTGAAATAATGGAATCAAGATACCAATTTTTCCCAGATCTCTTATATTTCCCTGCACATCATTCTGCAACTACCTGAAAAATTTTTAGACTCCAAAAAAATTCGACAGAAACTGATGTGAAGTAATATGCGGTTTTTGGGATTTCGGTCGATCGGAAATGCAAAACACATTAGAACAAGCTAGGTAAGGTTAATGGCGTGGCTCTGATACCATGTTGCGCCACGGCAGCGCCCCGGCCGTCTTACTCGAGGCCAAAATGCGGAATCAAAATTTTTCCTTACTCGGAAACCGGCGCTACCGCGGACAAAGAAAAACCCGGATCGTTTACCATTAACCTAACTAGCAAACAAGAGATGGGATAAGAAGTATACCAAGAGATCCGAGTCCTCCGGTCTTCTCATCATCGCCCCGATCTCCCGCGGAAAGTCTTGCCTCGACATCGTCGCCTCCTCGCCGGAAAGGGCACCACATCGCCTTCGTCTTTTACGGGCTCCCGCCTCAATACCGAGGCAACTCGAGCATGAAGCCGGCAACTCGACATGCTCAAGAATCGCTGTAGGAAGTGGTGTGTAGAATCGTAGTCTCTTTTTGGGGTATTGGAGTTGCCTTGATGGAGGAATAAGGTTAAAGGAAATTGGAGCTTTCAATTTTCCAAAAACAAGAAGAATGAGATGAAGAAATTTGTGTCATGCAAGAATGAAAAATTTCTCTCATCCTCACTCAAAGTGGCCGGCCTTCTCTTGAATGAGAATGGTGGAGGGAACCAAAACTAAATCATATGAGGGAGGTAAGTGTAGGAGAAGTATGTGGTGACCATATCCAAAGTCAATGAAAACTTCAACCATGCTTTCACTTTAAACCCATACCTATATCAAATCACTCAATTCAAAAGCATGGAGCAAAGATATGAAAACTATCATAATCAAACAATATGCAAAGAAACCCCTCACAAAGTGTTATTTGCAAAACTGCAAATAACCCCCTCCATCGGAAAAGTCCGGCCGGGAAAGAACAAAGGAAAACCAGCCGGAACGGAATGCAAACCGGCAACTCCAGAAAACTGGTCCCGTAATAAATTACAGGAAAACCCCTATACTGTGCATACACACCCGCATCTGTATTCCGTCCGGATACAAATGCAATGAGACAAAATCTACACTGTACTAGACTAGGACCGGCTTAAGCCAAAGCCGGCTAGTAAAATCCGTTCGATCCTGATCCGTGCAATACCGCACGTATCTGATCGAACCCTGCCATATAACTATACGGCCACTAGTACAAACCGTCCGATCCTGATCCGTGCAATACCGCACGTATCTGATTGGACCCTGCCATATCTCCATACGGCCTCTACAGCGTTTCGCCCGAAAGCTGAGTAACTGAAAGTGTGGTGGACTCTAAAGACTCGTCAATACTATGGCTGTGGATTTAACCACTGGCACGTCAGAGGTATAAGCCAATACATGACGGGCCACCAGCTATTGACTAAAAGGGACGTCGATGAGCGAACTCATCCTGACACCCTACTGAGCCTGTCAGTGACAATATCCGTACAGTCCGGTCCGTTCGTCTATGAGTATCGCATGGCGGGCCTAGGGGGTTGGTAAAAGTCAGACCCCCAAAGGCGGTACAAGTCGTGTCGGAGCGTAGCCCAGAACGCCCTGAGATACTACTGGAATACCTACCAGTAAATCTCCTGCCTCGGCCGAGGGCTTTGCGTAATGGCTCTCCTAGACACAGCGCGACCTCACCCCCAATACCGGGAGAGACGAACCCCTGAAGATCCGCTCACTGCCTCCATGTGGCTCGGGACTGTACCCAACTAAAAACTGTTTGCACGACTCCTTTGAGCCGTGGTAGGGTAGTAATCAAAGCACAGTGGGAACTCACACGAGACAAATGACGATCCTCAGGTCGATGAACTAACCTGTACACATGTCACCTGGGAACTGCTATCTGACGTCTGGTATAATCCCAACTAGCAGGTTCCCGGCGAGTCCTGTCCGGTGTACTCATAACCCAATGAGCACCTGTATACATCTTAGGTGAACCAACTGACACCAGTGGCTTGTGAGACCGGCCACCGCCCCTCGTCGGGGTCTCGACTGTATACACTAGTCTACTAATGGAGTATCGATGCCCAGTCTCGAAACTCCCACGACTAGGGACCTTTTAAGGATGTGCTTATAGACCCCAGCTCCCACGTATATGATCGCCATCATACTGCTGGTCGTCAAGCAAGAATCCTAGGGGCTCTATCAACGTGTAATAGCGACATGTCAGGTCACCTAAAGCAGTACACGATGATAAAGATAAACCAGATAGCATACTATCATCTCGAGTAAGACTGTCCTACCGGGATAGGTCCTCCCTCAATCATTGCAATCACGTGCCTGTGATCCAATAATTGACTCTGAGGGCACTATCTCCAACAGGTAGCAGTTATGAACATAAGTGGATGTTCTTTGTATATGGTAACGGCAGGCTCCTTCGGAAGGCGGTTATCATTTGAGGCTTTCAAGGCGACCTGGATGACAAATTGGCTGTCGGAGTTATAGTTTTCCCTCTTTTTGAGGGACGGTATGTTGGAAAGGTGGTCCAAGCAGATATTGTGGAAGACATGGCGCGGGATACTGATTAAATTCATTGGATGATACACTCTAAGAAGTTTGTTAGATTTGGAGTTCATTTGTGAACTGGGTCCCATCAGATATCTAGAAAAACTCTAAGACAAGTATCGCTCATTTCGGGAGATAGTTTTTCTCCGTGAAGTTGAGATATAGAGAGATAAAGAAAGAAACACTGGAGCGGATTCACTCACTGAAGCTATTTTTCGAACGCAATAGTTTCACAAACGGGCTTTGCGAAACTGATTAGTAGAGAAGTTGGATGTTCGGTATCACACGGGCTGTGAGTATGCGACACCGCAATAATTAGCCTTAAGTGCAAGTAGGAGATTGTTGGCTATAATGTCCTCAAGTCAATTATTGAATCGCAGGCACACGATTGTGATGATTGAGGAAGGACCTATACGTGGAGAACAGTCTTACGCGAGATGATAGTATGCTATCTAGTTTGTCTTTATCATCATGTACAGCATTAGGTGGTATTATAGATCACTATTACATATTGATAGAGCCCATAGGATTCTTGCTTGACTACCAGTATTATGATGGAGATCATATACGTGAGAGATGGGTGGTCTATAAGCACATCCTTAAATGTCCCTAGTCGTGGGAGTATCGAGACTGTGTATCGATACTCTGGAGTAGACTAGTGTGTATTTATCGAGACCCCGACGAGGGTCGGTGGCCGGTCTCACAAGCCATTGGTGTCAGTTTGTCACCTAAGATAGTATAAGGTGCTCATTGGGTTATGAGTACACTGGATGGACACGCCGGGAACATGCTAGTTGGTATTATACCTATTGTCAGATAGCAGTTCCCAGGTAACATGAGTACAGGTTAGTCTGTCGACCTGAGATCGTCATTTGTCTCGTGTGAGTTTCCACTATTATTTGATTACTACCCTACCACATTTCAAAGGAGTCGTGAAAATAGGTTTTAGTTGGGTACAGTTCCAAGCCACATGGAGGCAGTGAGCGGATCGTCGGGGATTCGTCTCTCCCGGTATTGGGGGTTGATTTCGCGTTGTGCATGAGTAGCCATCACCAGAAATCCGTTGCCATAGTGGAAGAGAATTACTGATTTGGATCAGTAGTCTCTCGGTGGATGATGGGCTTCATACCGACATGAAATATCGTGTTATTAGGGGTCTGACTTTATCCACCCACTAGACCCGATATGCAATACTCTTAGAAGAACAGACCGGACTGTATAGAGATTGTCATGGATAGTCTTAGTAGGGATTTGGATGACCTTGCTCGTCGGCCTTCCTTTCACTCAATACCTGTGTAGCCGTTACGTGCAGCTAGTGCCGCTGACGTGCTTGTGGTTAAACCCGCTGCCAGCATATTGAAGAGTCTTTAGAGTTCTACATAAAGGGTTTTCCTGCTTCTGGCGAAATGATGTAGTAGCCGTATTAGATACGTGCAGGGTTCCGATCGATCGATCGTACTTTGTACCCAGACTTTCGATCGGACAGTTGATGATACTAACCAGCTCAGGTTTGAGCCGGATTATTAAATCAGGTATTGATTTAATAATTTACATATATATATTTCAATATGTGTATTCTAGTATTATGTTCTTTTTTTATTTTATCTCTTTGGGTATTTGTATTTCGGTACGAATACAGATATGTATATACAGTAGAATGTAATCCGTATTTATCCGGAAAACATTCTAGAAGGTGGACACCTCATTTTGGATTTACTCATTTGTTAAAAATGAGATAATGAGGTGGAAATTGAAAATGGGGAGTATGGTAAGAACCATGCTTTCATAGTGTGCACAAATGAATTATTAATTCATTTGTGCATACTATTCATGTATGGCTTGATTTTTAAAATGAAAGAAAAGGTTTTATAAAACCAAGCCATGAGATTTTCTCTTTCATGGAGACTTCATTATTTTGAGATGGTTCATTTTTCCACTTGAGCTCTCTCACCATTAGCTTCACTCTCTAGCTCTCTTGAGTTTTCTCCACCTTCATCTTCCACCTCCTCTCAACTCTCTCATGTGTTGAGAATCATGAGAGGGGGTAAGATAAGATAGATAAACACTTAGACCGCTACATCCTAGGATTTCTAGACTAGCATCCTAGAATCCCTAGTTACTTCACTTGCCTTCGATGTGGAGCTAAAGCCATGACTACATCCCTCGGGTGGATCATCTTCGACGGAGGAAGACCGGCGGCCAAGCTTGTTCAAGCACGCCTTAAGAAGCTAAGGAAGTTGATGGAAGACCGAAGTACTTGGTTCATTCGGTATAACATTTCTAAACCTAGTAGTTTAGCTCTTTGTATATGTTAGTATAGGTTTATGGTTCGATCTTGAGTGGGTTTTGTTTGCGCCAAAATTTTAAACACCAGTTTTGTTCCGCATCGGTCACGGTAGATGGCCAGGGCACAGGAGAAAACCCAACAAAATTAATACAAGTTATTTGTTGAAAAGGACAAGAAATATAGGTACCAATACTCCAAGGAGCCTGAAGGATGGTTTGTTCGAGCTGTTGCGCTTTTCTGTTCAGATGCGCTCGTCGGGCCTCAATAAAAAATGGATCCCTACCCACTATCAAAGCAGCTTCATCTTCGGAGATGTCTGACACCAGCTGTTCAAAGCACGTTCCTCCTCCAACGTCAAAGGAGTCGTCGATAACATGGCTGGAGCCGGATCGATATCATGAAATACAACAGCGAGAAGTTTTCCTTTCCTGGAGGGGACGTTTTCAGTCTCGTCTTGTGAGTGCTTTAAATCCTCGGCCAACTGAGCAGCCTCCTCGGCAAAGGAACCGGGGAAGAGAAGACCGTCATTCGGCTCCTGCATAGATATCAGCTCATCCTGGATAAGGGGCTCGGATTCAAGTAAAGCGTCGAGTAGGCCGATGACTAATTTTTTTCTCCTTTTAGAGCCCGAGCTAACACCAGCAGAGGGGCGCTTCCTCCCCTTTTGCGCTTTTGCATGGCGCTGCCCGACATCGCCTTTGATATCTGCATTTGTAGACGCCACGGCTGGTGCTTTATCAGGAGTCGATGTCTTGGTTCTCGTACGCACCGGCATACCAGCACTACGGGGGGTTAATTCAGCTTGTACGGCTTTAGGAATGAGTAATGAGCCGCTGTCCCTTAGAGGAGGGCAAACAACCGACCATAGCTGCAACAGGGCACTGACGGCTTAATCTGGGACAGGAGTTCTACCCTCAAAGAGCATCCATCTTTCCTCTGTGATGATGGGACTGACCCGGTGGCGATACCAGCCTTTGAAGGGCCCTGTTCAGTCGAAAATATTGTATTCTATAACACATCAATTTTCTCATTATTCTAATCATCTAAGGGTGTTTGTTATAAATATGACATATATTACAGAATCATTTGGAAAATACCAATTACCATGTGTTGTACATTATAACCGGCATTATGAAAGAAATTATGTGTAAATATTTCACGCGTGATATTGTATATCTCAACACTTTTTATCAAGATTTTGTGTAGAAAATTATTCAGGTCAAAGAACTAGAATCGCCAATTTGCCGATAAAATACAGTAAATTAAAGACTTAAAATCTGGCAGTGGTTCACAAGAGATTAAATGATTCCAGATATCAAAAGAACACCCAAAGACCAACACCAAGACATCCCAGGAAATGATCCAGTGAACTCACCAAATGGCCGCGGAATCACGGCCGAGTTGGCCGAGTTGCCGCAGTTCCGCAGCCGAGTTAGGGCATAATGTGACGTCGTTTCTCCAGAAGCTTCATTCTAACCTCCTAACTTCCTCAAGATGCTTCATTACCACGTGGCTTCTTCTGGAAGGCTCTGCATAACAACCTTCTTCTAGAAGACTCCTTATAACAATCTCATTCTAGAAGGCTCTCTCTAACAACCTAGCTTATGAGGGAAGATTCATTTGAGATTTATAAAAGAGGATCTAGATCTAATGGTGGGGGTTGTTGAATATTGAGCAAATTATTGCACAAGTTGAGTGACACAACTTGATCCAAAACAAAATCCAAATCAAATTCCAATTCAAAATCAAGATCCATTGAGAGCAAAATCAAGCGACAATCGAAGATCTTTTATCGAAACACCGATCATCATCAAGAGTAAGAGATCCGCGACGATCCACAACTCAAGAAGATCGAGCCGAGCAAAGATCGACGATAAATTCCCTTTCAAAGGAGCGATCGAGAGCTAGTCTTGTAAACTCGAATTGAGAGGTGTAATTTAAAGGAGATTTAATAAAGGTGATAATTGTAATTCTCGCTTTCTTTACATTCTTGCATTATGAAATTCTTTGTTCTTGATTCTTTAATTTTCATGATGCGTGAGTGAAATCTCCGCTTGTAAAGGATTCGAGAGAATCGGTAGATCAAGTGATGATAAAATCCTAATCTAATCTTAAGTCTTATGAGATTTGTGAAATTTAGGAAAAAGAATCATCAATGACCTAATTTGGATCGAGATCACATTCTTGCTAATTTCGTTGCAAATTAAGGATCAAATGATTGATGATTCTTTTTGCTAAACGCTAGATCCGAATGATGATCAATGAAAAGATAAGGGATAGAGAAGGAGAAACCCTAGTTTCTTCAATAGATCCCTAATCTTCATTCATCACCATCGTCCTAACTACAATTCATCAATAGATATGATAAGTCATTTTTAGATTCATCATTGCTACTAATTCAATCGAATCCTACAAGCTATCCTTCATATTCTTGATAATTCAAATTGATATTGGACACTTTCTTGATTTCTAATTCTTAAATATATTCTTGATTTTCTTGAAATGACAACTCAATTAAATCTCGAATTACTTTCTTGAATTTTCTTTTTTATTTTCATTTCGACTCATCTAAAGCAAGATCGAATAAATCCTCGCATCTCAGTGGACGATCCGTATTCATTAACTAGCTACATCGACACCGTTATTGATTGCGGTTATAAATTCTTTGGTTGTGGTTACATTTCAAACCACGATCCGAAATTTTAAAATCAATCAAATGGCGCCATTGCCGAGGATGCGTGCGTAATTTGTTCTTTCTTGCTATTTGAGTTGAAAAATTATTATTTCATCAAATTTTAATTCAAGAATCGCATCAAGTGCTTAACGATTAGTGTTTGAATTTTTGCGAGGGGATATGGACTCATTGTAGCAGTGAGATAAAGATTTAGAGAAGATCTATAAATTCCAGAGGTGTACAAGCAGCTATAGGAAAATTTTGAAACCCTAATTCCTCCATTCCACTGCGGATCCGCGGCTAATGGCAGGTTTTTGCGGCGGTTCCGCCGCCGTTTAGACGCTTCAGTGTTCCAAACTTCTGTGGTATATTCTCTGTTCTCTCCTCTTCTCTCTGATCTTGTCCAATAACCATTTTCTGCAGGATTCTTTACAAAAAACAGCGCCGCTAAAATAAAAATCCGCTGATGGTATCCTGATCGCAAGTCGATCCTCGAAAAATACCCCGCACCCTGAAGCTGGTCGAACAAATCATCAATGCGCGGCAACGGATATCTGTTCCGAACGGTAACTTTGTTCAGCTGGCGGTAGTCGATACATAAGCGCAAACTTCCATCCTTCTTCTTGACAAACAGGACCGGAGCACCCCACGGAGAAACACTAGGTCGAATAAGCCCCTTATCTAACAAATCCTGCAACTGATCCTTCAGCTCTCGAAGCTCTGCCGGGGCCATCCGATAAGGCGGTATAGAAATAGGCCCCGAACCGGAAATCAAATCAATGCAGAACTCAACATCGCGCTCAGGCGGTAGCCCAGGTAGCTCATCAGGGAAAACATCAGGGAACTCACAAACTACCGGGACCCGGTCTAACGGAACCTCTGCAGCTCGAGTATCACAAATAGACGCTAAGAATCCCTGACACCCCTTCCGCAAGAGTTGACCAGCGCGAAAAGACGAAATTAAGCTGGGAAGGGTGACACTGCGGTCTCCCTGAATAACAAGGACTGGCTCTCCCGGAAAACTAAATCCGACTGCCTTCTCACGGCAGTCCACCGAAGCATAACAAGTGGCTAGCCAATCCATGCCCAGAAGCACATCAAAGTCCAACATATCGAGGAGTATCAAATCAACTGATGAATCCCTCTCCCCGATACGAACGGAACACAAACGAAATACAAACCGAGCGACAAACGACTCGCCTATCGGAGTAACAACAACAAGCGGCTGATCTAACGACGACGACTCACGGCCCAACATCGGTGCAAAGTGTGTAGATACGTACGAATGTGTGGAACCTGGGTCGAATAATACCCGTGCGTCGAAAGAAAAAACTGGCAAGGTACCTGTCACAACGGCATTGGATGCCTGCGCATCCTGCGGTGTCAAAGCAAAAACTCGGGCCTGTCCTCCACCGATAGCGGGCTGACCTCGACCTCGGCCTCTGCCTCCTCGTCCTCTCTGAACAGGACCGCCGCGTCCACGGCCTCTCGGTGCACCTAACTGGCGTGGAGCATCGCCTGGGGTAGGAAGTAGGGCTCTCTGAGAAGGGGGTGGTGATGGTGGTAGGGTCACATGCGGAACTGTCGCTACTCCCTGTCGTCTCACCGGACAGTCTCTGACAAGATGGTGCAAACTCCTGCACCCAAAACATCCTGGCGACGGCTGCTGCCCCTGGGGATAAGAACCATATAACTGTCCCCGCCCAAATCCTCTGCCAGGCCTATCTCTCGGAAAGAATCTGGCGCGCTGCCTCTGAGACGGTACATCGGTGCGCATCCTCTTCGGCCCAGAAACGGCCGAAGTCCGTGATATGCGTGCCTCCATCCGCAATGCCGTATCCATAGCCGCTGAATAAGTGTCGTAGTGCTGGGCGCCAATGGCAAGATATAGCTGGGCATCAAGTCCCTGTACGAACCTCTTCACCATCTTCTCCTCGGTATCCACCAAATACTGAGCATATCGGGATAACTGTGTAAACTGGATGTCATACTCAGACACCGTCATCCCAGGTGTCTTGACTAAGGCCTCGAAGCTACGAGCTCTGGCGTCACGAACGCTCTCTGGAAGGAAACGGGCTAGAAAGACCGTTGTAAACTCGACCCAAGTCATAGGCGGTAGACCTGCAGCTCAACCTCTCAAGACTGACTCCCACCATGTCTGCGCGAGACCCTCTAGTCGGAAACTCGCAAGCTCTACCCATCGATCATCCGAACATCTCAGCGAACGGCAGATCCTGGCTAAACTGTCAAGGAACGTCTGTGGGTCCTCCGCTGCCTCGGTGCCGGTGAATACTGGAGGTCTCAGCCTCATGAAATCCTGTAGTGAAACCGGAATGGCCACGGTGGTAGTAGTAGGAGCAGGTATCATGGTCGTCTGTGATGTAGTAGGTACGTCATCCGGCCTCGGTGTACGACTGGCTGCAACTAGGGATCCTACCATCTGACGTAGCTCCTGCATGCCTCCCATCATCTGTCGCAACTCCTCCATACCGGTCTCGAGCCTATCCATACGGCCTGGGGAAGGTGGATCGGTCTGTCCCTGCGGCGTAGGCATACCACCCTGCTCAGTCCTAGTCTCGGACGAGCCAGCTCGAATCTCGTCTCTGGCGGCAGCCCTCTGTGCCCTCGTAGCCTTCGGCGGCATAGTGGCTGTTACAGGAAAACGGATAGTAAGGACAGTGCAATAGGATCATAGGATACACGGAATTGAAGAAGGAATTTTCCAAGCAAGTATCCTAAAGTCACTTAGGCGGAGTACCGTATCGTAAGTATGCCGCGGACATACGCACGCTACGTTACCCTGCTTAAGTCACTTACTCCATCTACCAAGGGTCATCCTACACTCACAAAGGTAAAACCTATCGCTCTGATACCAACTTTGTCACGACCCGCAGGGTACGGAACGTGACTGGCACTTAAGTTTACGAAACGTCTAAAGACGTCCGTAAAATAAGTAAGCCAAAGCCCAGAAAACAAAACCAATTAAGCAAAAGAGTGAAGAAAACCCAAACATTTGAAAGCAAGTTTATCAAATAAGTCATGTAAAACCCTTTTTAAAAACAATACTAATTTTTCCGAAAATTTCGGCAGAGTCTCCTTTGTAAATACTGGCCCCCAAAATGGGTACAACAAAAATACACATGAATCCACCAAAATAGGGCATCCCCAAGCGGGAGCTAGCTCTTCGCCACAAGGCGGTCACAAATCCCACGCAATGTAAATGACAGCAAGCATAATAATCATAATAAAGCATAAGAAAACATCATGTCGACTCAAGTGAGTTCGACCCCAAAATACAGCATAAAAGTCCACAAACCTCACAGTCTCATCTCTAGGTCAATATACAATAAATCTGGTAGAAACAGTAGATGGAGTACACTAGATACAAGAATATACAAGGTGGTACAAAATAATAACATAACCCACCTATGAGCAAATCTCGAGCTCAGGCAAAAGAAGCAAAAGAACAAGTGCGCCCGCCGCTACTGAACTGACGGAGCGGACCTGCAAAAGACTGTGGCACAACGGGGGTGAGTTGCCAACTCGTGAGTAATAAATAACATCTACAAAGGCTATCGTATGCATGCACACAAGCATCCTAGCATCTAAAATACAGGTATGACTGGATGCGCTAGCAGGTGTGTATACAACATCAGTGTGCTAATATGTATGCAACATGAATATCTGAGGTCTCAATAGGTATATATAAGAAATATTTTATCTCCTTTTGTTTTTGAAACTCTTTTAGAATGCCAGCATAATGTCAATGAATCGACGAAAATCGGTGTCCAGCAACGACACCCAAAAGCTGTCTCAAATCTCATAAATCCATGTCATAGTGTCTCTGGCCTCAGCCATCCGGCTGACCCATCTCAGTATCAATATATCATCCTCTCGCGGCCCCGGTCGGTATCCTCTGGATATCCGTCATGCCCAATGAAGTCACCGGTAGGTAATCCGTCCCCTGCCAGGCTCAACGTCATCACCACATTCCTCTTGCCCCGGGGTACCTTACCGGGCCCACCATGTACCCGTGCCGGTTCTTCCACTCCTCGACACGGATTTCCAAAACCACAGCAAACTCATGGTGGACGACACTTACATCACTAGAAAACCGCAATTTACATATTTAAAAAGATATAATAAGTTTAGAAATTTTGCGGTTTTCCCCCGAAATCCAGCAATATCATAAAATCTCAAGAAATCCTCATAAGTGCATATATCAATGATAATGAATGCGTATGATATCAATAATCAAGTTGCGATGTGTGATCAATGGATTAAGCATGAACAATTAATATGATGAAGTACATGCACATGAATAGCAATCCTACGGTTTCATTTTAAGGAATTAAAGGCAATAGCACAAGTTTAAGTATCAATTAGTAAAAGGTTTAAATTAAAGGTTATCTAGTGTGGTGGCATGGCAATTACCAGGGTGTGTGTGTAAGCATGAATAGTGCTCGTGCTGCATATAAAAACCCTGGCAATGGTGCAGGTGTCCTATAAAATGGTTTCGTATAGGTATGTCAATATAATGCATGGATGCAGCAAATAGTCAATTAAGTATTTCACCCCTAATTACTAACATTACTAAGGATCTTGTAAGTTACTAAAACTATCGGGCGGCTTGCGCCATCCAACGATAGTCCCCCGTAGATGTTACATCTACTCACCGGAATCCCTGGCTAGCTGTGTCCAATCACCGCCTTTCCCTTTCGCGCCGCGTCTGACGTCTCCACGACCGAACCTGGAATTTACATCAATACCAAACATAAGGTTACATATCAAGAATGACGCAAAACCCCAACGAATCTACTAAAGTTCACTAGCTAGGTACAACGTGCACAAAGTGCGCGGAACACACGCGAAAATCGCAAAAACTGCCAAAAAAACGCCGATTTGGTCGCCCGGCAAAACTAAAACCCGACTACCCAAAAATCCGCACTCACGCATCCTAAAAGTCGTAGGACAATCCATTACAATCATCAAGATATCAAAAATAATTCATCACATAATTTTATAACAAAACTAGTAAGCATTTACGTTCCAAAATCGGTGCAAAAATCGCCGATTAGCGACAAAACGACTACAATCTAGCACAATCACCCAACCACACTACAAGCAATCTACAAACACTAATTACAACACAATAACAATGATTCCAATCCTATTTTCCCTAAACAACCATTTCTTGAATTTATAACCTAGCAAATTCCAAATCAAATTCCACACTTGCAAACTTAAATTAACACAACAAAAGCCCACATAAGAAGATTAATCTCATAGATTAGGTTAGCAAAATACTAGATAACAAATTGGGTTTAAATCAACTAAATAATGTTTTCTAACCCTAATCAACTCATTATCATGTTTCACAAACCATTTCCATACATAACCCTCTCTTGAAAATCCTAAAACAACAATTTACAACTAAAATCAAACTTCTAAAATTACCTAAATTAGCAAAATTGAAGACTACATAACAAGGTAACCATATAGATTAGTTCATTAACAACTAGATTAACTATAAAACAACTTAATTAACCATCATGGTTTCGAAACCCTAGTTTAAACAAACTACTCTTTTTTTTTTTAAACTAGATTAGAAATTAGTTAATCTTTTAACACTAAAACCATAAACTTAAAGGAATTTAGCCAAAAGAACTAACTTGATAGAAATTATACCTCAAGATCTATGGATCAAGCAAGTGATTTGCCTCTAAGGATGGCTTCCTAGCTCCAAGATTCAAGTAAGAATGGCTAAGGATAATGATAGCATAAGGATTTTGTTTGGATTTTTGAATTAATCATGGATTTTGATGTGGTTTTTTGAAGAAAATTGAAGAAAAATGAAAAGAAAAGAGATGAAGAAGAGGAGGTTCAGATTTCGGCCAGAATGAGGTATGGGGAGGGGTGTGGATGAGTGGGGAGAAGTCCTTGGTCAACCCTCCAAAGTCAATGTATCATAACTTATCCATTATATTTAAAATAAATCCATAAACTATCAAATTCAACTCAAGAAAGCAACCCAAGAAATGAGGCCAGAAATTTCTGGACTTGCACAAGGTGGGGCTGTCCTAGGGCTGAGGGAAAAGAGAGAGGGGTTTTACAAAAGAAATTTTATGCAAAAAGGCCCCCTACAAGTCAAAAATTGCAAGTTTTAGCTCAAAATTCAATAAATTCGTTTCATATCATAAAAATTTGTTAAAAATCAAAATAAATTACTAAAAATTTATGTTACCACTAGATTTTAATTATCATAATTTTAGAGATTAAAATTAGCCCGGAAAAATTTGTATTTATCGCTTATTTAATGTATTTTCTTACTGGCTTAAAATAATATTAAAAAAATTGAAAAATTAGGGAAAATTTTTAAACGACCAGAATTTCATAATTAACTCATTAGCTACTAAAAACAAGCAATTACCTATCCATTTTAGGTATAATTAGCCCTAAACTGCAAAATAACAAGAAAGACGGTTTTCGGAAAAATACCGAATTTTCACCGAATTTCAGGAAAACACCAAAACGACTTTTCAAGACGCTACAATCTTCCCCCCTTAAAGAAATTCGGTCCCCGAATTTAAAAATATAGCTACGCGTACCTTCAAAGAGATGGGGATATTTCTTCCTCATCTCGCCCTCGGTCTCCCAGGTAACCTCCTCGCTGCTCGGGCTACGCCAAAGGACCTTGACGGTTGGTATAATCTTCGACCTCAACTTCTTCACCTGCCGATCCAGGATGGCCACCGGCTGCTCTGCAAAAGAAAGGTCGCGCTCTAGCTGGACTGTCGGGTGCTGAATCGCATGCGAAGGGTCGTGAAGGTACTTGCGGAGCATCGAAACATGGAAGACGGGGTGAACATCGGGAAAGCTGGGAGGAAGAGCCAAACGATATGCAACAGCGCCAACACGCTCAAGGATCTCGAAGGGACCTACGAATCTAGGGCTAAGCTTCCCCTTTCGCCCAAAACGCATCACGCCCTTCATCGGAGAGACTTTCAGAAAAACATGGTCGCCAACTGCGAACTCTAATCTGCGACGGCGCCTGTCTGCATAGGATTTCTGCCTGCTCTGAGCCGCTCTCATCCGGTCTCGGATCAACTGTATCTTCGCTATCGTCTCCTCAACAAGCTGCGGCCCCAAAATGCTGCTCTCGCTGAGCTCTGTCCAACAAACGGGCGATCTGCATCTCCTCCCATACAATGCCTCGAAAGGTGCCATCTGAATAGTATCCTAGAAGCTGTTGTTGTAGGAGAACTCCACTAGAGGTAAATAATGATCCCAGCTACCACCAAAGTCTAAAACGCACGCTCTGAGCATGTCCTCGAGAGTCTGAATGGTCCGCTCTGACTGTCCGTCTGTCTGCGGATGAAATGCTGTGCTGAAGCTCAAACGAGTGCCCAAAGCCTCCTGAAGTCTCTGCCAAAGTCGGCTGGTGAACTGAGTGCCTCGATCTGACACGATACAAGTCGGTACGCCATGTAGTCGCACGATCTCGTCAATATAGAGCTGAGCATACTGAGCGAAGCTGAAAGTCGTCTTCACTGGAAGGAAGTGAGCCGCTTTCGTCAATCTATCCACGATCACCCAGATGGAGTCGTACCCTCGACTGGTCCTGGGTAGACCCACAACGAAATCCATCGAAATCTGTTCCCATTTCCACTCTGGAATGGGTAACGGCTGTAGCTCTCCTGCGGGCCTCTGGTGCTCGGCCTTGACTTGCTGACAAGTCAGGCATCTCGACACGAACTCCACAATGTCCCTCTTCATCCCGTCCCACCAGTAGGTCTCTCTCATATCATGGTACATCTTGGTGGAACCGGGGTGGACACTATACACTGATCGGTGTGCCTCCTCAAGAATGTCGCGCCGCAATCCATCAGCATCTGGTACGCACAGTCTAGATCCATATCATAAAATCCCCTGATCGTCAACCACGAACTCGAAAAATCTGCCCTGTCCCATCTGTGCCATGATCTCTGAGCAACGGTCGTCACTGCGCTGTGCCTCATATATACGGTCAAGCAACTGTGGGCGTGCACGAACATGCGCGAGCTGTCCCCCTGTCTGAGTGAACTCGAACTCAACTCGGCTGTCGCATAACATCTGCCAATCTGCTGACGACTGCCTCTGAACTGCGCGCAAAAAGGATAGACTACCCCCGGGCCTCCTACTCAACGCATCTGCCACCACATTTGCCTTGCCGGGGTGATATAAGATCTCGCAGTCGTAGTCTTTCACCAACTCCATCCAACGACGCTGTCTGAGGTTCAGGTCTCGCTGCTGAAATATGTACTTTAAGCTCTTATGATCGGTGAATATCTGACACGACTCGCCGTAAAGGTAATGCCGCCAAATCTTCAGTGCAAAGACCACTGCAGCCATCTCCAAATCATGAGTGGGGTAGTTCTGTTCATGCTTCTTCAACTGCCGAGAAGCATAAGCGATCACCCGGCCATGCTGCATCAATACGCATTCTAATCCCACTCGCGAAGCATCACAGTAGACAACAAACCCGCCTGATCCCGAAGGCAAAGATAATACCGGCGCCGTAGTCAAACAAGTCCGTAGCTGCTGAAAACTGCGCTCGCACTCCTCTGTCCAGACGAAAGGAACTCCCTTCCGGGTCAAACCGGTCAAAGGTGCAGCTATACGGGAGAAGTCCTGAACAAAACGCCTGTAGTAGCCCGCTAAGCCTAGAAAACTACGGATCTCAGTCACCGATGTAGGTCGGGGCCACTGCTGAACAGCCTCAATCTTCTTCGGGTCCACACAAATGCCGTCTCTCGTAACCACGTGACCCAAGAATCCGACGCTATCCAGCAAGAAAGCACACTTGGAGAACTTCGCGAACAGCTGGTGCTCCCTCAGAGTCTGTAACGTAATCCGCAAGTGCTGCTCGTGCTCCTCTCTGCTCCGGGAGTACACCAAGATATCGTCGATAAACACGATGATGAACAAGTCAAGATACGGCCTGAATGTACGGTTCATCAAATCCATGAATGCTGCTGGGGCGTTGGTGAGTCCGAACGACATCACCAAAAACTCGTAGTGGCCGTAGCGCGTGCGGAAAGCTGTCCTCGGTATATCCTCCTGTCGAACTCGCAGCTGATGGTATCCTGATCGCAAGTCGATCCTCGAAAAATACCCCGCACCCTGAAGCTGGTCGAACAAATCATCAATGCGCGGCAACGGATATCTGTTCCGAACGGTAACTTTGTTCAGCTGGCGGTAGTCGATACATAAGCGCAAACTTCCATCCTTCTTCTTGACAAACAGGACCGGAGCACCCCACGGAGAAACACTAGGTCGAATAAGCCCCTTATCTAACAAATCCTGCAACTGATCCTTCAGCTCTCGAAGCTCTGCCGGGGCCATCCGATAAGGCGGTATAGAAATAGGCCCCGAACCGGGAATCAAATCAATGCAGAACTCAACATCGCGCTCAGGCGGTAGCCCAGGTAGCTCATCAGGGAAAACATCAGGGAACTCACAAACTACCGGGACCCGGTCTAACGGAACCTCTGCAGCTCGAGTATCACAAATAGACGCTAAGAATCCCTGACACCCCTTCCGCAAGAGTTGACCAGCGCGAAGAGACGAAATTAAGCTGGGAAGGGTGACACTGCGGTCTCCCTGAATAACAAGGACTGGCTCTCCCGGAAAGCTAAATCTGACTGCCTTCTCACGGCAGTCCACCGAAGCATAACAAATGGCTAGCCAATCCATGCCCAGAAGCACATCAAAGTCCAACATATCGAGGAGTATCAAATCAACTGATGAATCCCTCTCCCCGATACGAACGGAACACAAACGAAATACAAACCGAGCGACAAACGACTCGCCTACCGGAGTAACAACAACAAGCGGCTGATCTAACGACGACGACTCACGGCCCAACATCGGTGCAAAGTGTGTAGATACGTACGAATGTGTGGAACCTGGGTCGAATAATACCCGTGCGTCGAAAGAACAAACTGGCAAGGTACCTGTCACAACGGCATTGGATGCCTGCGCATCCTGCGGTGTCAAAGCAAAAACTCGGGCCTGTCCTCCACCGATAGCGGGCTGACCTCGACCTCGGCCTCTGCCTCCTCGTCCTCTCTGAACAGGACCGCCGCGTCCACGGCCTCTCGGTGCACCTAACTGGCGTGGAGCATCGCCTGGGGTAGGAAGTAGGGCTCTCTGAGGAGGGGGTGGTGATGGTGGTAGGGTCACATGCGGAACTGTCGCTACTCCCTGTCGTCTCACCGGACAGTCTCTGACAAGATGGTGCAAACTCTCGCACCCAAAACATCCTGGCGACGGCTGCTGCCCCTGGGGATAAGAACCATATAACTGTCCCCGCCCAAATCCTCTGCCAGGCCTATCTCTCGGAAAGAATCTGGCGCGCTGCCTCTGAGACGGTACATCGGTGCGCATCCTCTTCGGCCCAGAAACGGCCGAAGTCCGTGATATGCGTGCCTCCATCCGCAATGCCGTATCCATAGCCGCTGAATAAGTGTCGTAGTGCTGGGCGCCAATGGCAAGATATAGCTGGGCATCAAGTCCCTGTACGAACCTCTTCACCATCTTCTCCTCGGTATCCACCAAATACTGAGCATATCGGGATAACTGTGTAAACTGGATGTCATACTCAGACACCGTCATCCCAGGTGTCTTGACTAAGGCCTCGAAGCTACGAGCTCTGGCGTCACGAACGCTCTCTGGAAGGAAACGGGCTAGAAAGACCGTTGTAAACTCGACCCAAGTCATAGGCGGTAGACCTGCAGCTCGACCTCTCAAGACTGACTCCCACCATGTCTGCGCGAGACCCTCTAGTCGGAAACTCGCAAGCTCTACCCATCGATCATCCGAACATCTCAGCGAACGGCAGATCCTGGCTAAACTGTCAAGGAACGTCTGTGGGTCCTCCGCTGCCTCGGTGCCGGTGAATACTGGAGGTCTCAGCCTCATGAAATCCTGTAGTGAAACCGGAATGGCCACGGTGGTAGTAGTAGGAGCAGGTATCATGGTCGTCTGTGATGTAGTAGGTACGTCATCCGGCCTCGGTGTACGACTGGCTGCAACTAGGGATCCTACCATCTGACGTAGCTCCTGCATGCCTCCCATCATCTGTCGCAACTCCTCCATACCGGTCTCGAGCCTATCCATACGGCCTGGGGAAGGTGGATCAGTCTGTCCCTGCGGCGTAGGCATACCACCCTGCTCAGTCCTAGTCTCGGACGAGCCAGCTCGAATCTCGTCTCTGGCGGCAGCCCTCTGTGCCCTCGTAGCCTTCGGCGGCATAGTGGCTGTTACAGGAAAACGGATAGTAAGGACAGTGTAGGATCATAGGATACACGGAATTGAAGAAGGAATTTTCCAAGCAAGTATCCTAAAGTCACTTAGGCGGAGTACCGTATCGTAAGTATGCCGCGGACATACGCACGCTACGTTACCCTGCTTAAGTCACTTACTCCATCTACCAAGGGTCATCCTACACTCACAAAGGTAAAACCTATCGCTCTGATACCAACTTTGTCACGACCCGCAGGGTACGGAACGTGACTGGCACTTAAGTTTACGAAACGTCTAAAGACGTCCGTAAAATAAATAAGCCAAAGCCCAGAAAACAAAACCAATTAAGCAAAAGAGTGAAGAAAACCCAAACATTTGAAAGCAAGTTTATCAAATAAGTCATGTAAAACCCTTTTTAAAAACAATACTAATTTTTCCGAAAATTTCGGCAGAGTCTCCTTTGTAAATACTGGCCCCCAAAATGGGTACAACAAAAATACACATGAATCCACCAAAATAGGGCATCCCCAAGCGGGAGCTAGCTCTTCGCCACAAGGCGGTCACAAATCCCACGCAATGTAAATGACAGCAAGCATAATAATCATAATAAAGCATAAGAAAACATCATGTCGACTCAAGTGAGTTCGACCCCAAAATACAGCATAAAAGTCCACAAACCTCACAGTCTCATCTCTAGGTCAATATACAATAAATCTGGTAGAAACAGTAGATGGAGTACACTAGATACAAGAATATACAAGGTGGTACAAAATAATAACATAACCCACCTATGAGCAAATCTCGAGCTCAGGCAAAAGAGGCAAAAGAACAAGTGCGCCCGCCGCTACTGAACTGACGGAGCGGACCTGCAAAAGACTGTGGCACAACGGGGGTGAGTTGCCAACTCGTGAGTAATAAATAACATCTACAAAGGCTATCGTATGCATGCACACAAGCATCCTAGCATCTAAAATACAGGTATGACTGGATGCGCTAGCAGGTGTGTATACAACATCAGTGTGCTAATATGTATGCAACATGAATATCTGAGGTCTCAATAGGTATATATAAGAAATATTTTATCTCCTTTTGTTTTTGAAACTCTTTTAGAATGCCAGCATAATGTCAATGAATCGACGAAAATCGGTGTCCAGCAACGACACCCAAAAGCTGTCTCAAATCTCATAAATCCATGTCATAGTGTCTCTGGCCTCAGCCATCCGGCTGACCCATCTCAGTATCAATATATCATCCTCTCGCGGCCCCGGTCGGTATCCTCTGGATATCCGTCGTGCCCAATGAAGTCACCGGTAGGTAATCCGTCTCCTGCCAGGCTCAACGTCATCACCACATTCCTCTTGCCCCGGGGTACCTTACCGGGCCCACCATGTACCCGTGCCGGTTCCTCCACTCCTCGACACGGATTTCCAAAACCACAGCAAACTCATGGTGGACGACACTTACATCACTAGAAAACCGCAATTTACATATTTAAAAAGATATAATAAGTTTAGAAATTTTGCGGTTTTCCCCCGAAATCCAGCAATATCATAAAATCTCAAGAAATCCTCATAAGTGCATATATCAATGATAATGAATGCGTATGATATCAATAATCAAGTTGCGATGTGTGATCAATGGATTAAGCATGAACAATTAATATGATGAAGTACATGCACATGAATAGCAATCCTACGGTTTCATTTTAAGGAATTAAAGGCAATAGCACAAGTTTAAGTATCAATTAGTAAAAGGTTTAAATTAAAGGTTATCTAGTGTGGTGGCATGGCAATTACCAGGGTGTGTGTGTAAGCATGAATAGTGCTCGTGCTGCATATAAAAACCCTGGCAATGGTGCAGGTGTCCTATAAAATGGTTTCGTATAGGTATGTCAATATAATGCATGGATGCAGCAAATAGTCAATTAAGTATTTCACCCCTAATTACTAACATTACTAAGGATCTTGTAAGTTACTAAAACTATCGGGCGGCTTGCGCCATCCAACGATAGTCCCCCGTAGATGTTACATCTACTCACCGGAATCCCTGGCTAGCTGTGTCCAATCACCGCCTTTCCCTTTCACGCCGCGTCTGACGTCTCCACGACCGAACCTGGAATTTACATCAATACCAAACATAAGGTTACATATCAAGAACGACGCAAAACCCCAACGAAACTACTAAAGTTCGCTAGCTAGGTACAACGTGCACAAAGTGCGCGGAACACACGCGAAAATCGCAAAAACTGCCAAAAAAATGCCGATTTGGTCGCCCGGCAAAACTAAAACCCGACTACCCAAAAATCCGCACTCATGCATCCTAAAAGTCGTAGGACAATCCATTACAATCATCAAGATATCAAAAATAATTCATCACATAATTTTATAACAAAACTAGTAAGCATTTACGTTCCAAAATCGGTGCAAAAATCGCCGATTAGCGACAAAACGACTACAATCTAGCACAATCACCCAACCACACTACAAGCAATCTACAAACACTAATTACAACACAATAACAATGATTCCAATCCTATTTTCCCTAAACAACCATTTCTTGAATTTATAACCTAGCAAATTCCAAATCAAATTCCACACTTGCAAACTTAAATTAACACAACAAAAGCCCACATAAGAAGATTAATCTCATAGATTAGGTTAGCAAAATACTAGATAACAAATTGGGTTTAAATCAACTAAATAATGTTTTCTAACCCTAATCAACTCATTATCATGTTTCACAAACCATTTCCATACATAACCCTCTCTTGAAAATCCTAAAACAACAATTTACAACTAAAATCAAACTTCTAAAATTACCTAAATTAGCAAAATTGAAGACTACATAACAAGGTAACCATATAGATTAGTTCATTAACAACTAGATTAACTATAAAACAACTTAATTAACCATCATGGTTTCAAAACCCTAGTTTAAACAAACTACTCTTTTTTTTTTTTAAACTAGATTAGAAATTAGTTAATCTTTTAACACTAAAACCATAAACTTAAAGGAATTTAGCCAAAAGAACTAACTTGATAGAAATTATACCTCAAGATCTATGGATCAAGCAAGTGATTTGCCTCTAAGGATGGCTTCCTAGCTCCAAGATTCAAGCAAGAATGGCTAAGGATAATGATAGCATAAGGATTTTGTTTGGATTTTTGAATTAATCATGGATTTTGATGTGGTTTTTTGAAGAAAATTGAAGAAAAATGAAAAGAAAAGAGATGAAGAAGAGGAGGTTCAGATTTCGGCCAGAATGAGGTATGGAGAGGGGTGTGGGTGAGTGGGGAGAAGTCCTTGGTCAACCCTCCAAAGTCAATGTATCATAACTTATCCATTATATTTAAAATAAATCCATAAACTATCAAATTCAACTCAAGAAAGCAACCCAAGAAATGAGGCCAGAAATTTCTGGACTTGCACAAGGTGGGGCTGTCCTAGGGCTGAGGGAAAAGAGAGAGGGGTTTTACAATAGAAATTTTATGCAAAAAGGCCCCCTACAAGTCAAAAATTGCAAGTTTTAGCTCAAAATTCAATAAATTCGTTTCATATCATAAAAATTTGTTAAAAATCAAAATAAATTACTAAAAATTTATGTTACCACTAGATTTTAATTATCATAATTTTAGAGATTAAAATTAGCCCGGAAAAATTTGTATTTATCGCTTATTTAATATATTTTCTTACTGGCTTAAAATAATATTAAAAAAATTGAAAAATTAGGGAAAATTTTTAAACGACCAGAATTTCATAATTAACTCATTAGCTACTAAAAACAAGCAATTACCTATCCATTTTAGGTATAATTAGCCCTAAACTGCAAAATAACAAGAAAGACGGTTTTCGGAAAAATACCGAATTTTCACCGAATTTCAGGAAAACACCAAAACGACTTTTCAAGACGCTACATATTTTCTCTCCTTTTTACCTTTTTCTCCTCTTCTCTTCTTATAATGAGTGACCCAAACAGATGAACTCTTGCCGAGCTTTGCTATCCATAACCAGATATTTCTTGTCTTCGTAATCGCTTTAGTATACCATCCGACTCTTCCATGTCTATAAGAGATCGGATAGAACAAGCGGGTAGAAACAGTTGGCCACCTCAGTCCAGGTCTTATCAACCGTATCCTAATTCTACATCTGTTTCAACTGATACTCCGAGTGAGGATGCCCCTAGATGTATTTCCATTGCTGAGCATATAGCTAGGGATAAAGGCCAAAGTTTCAATCCGGACCAATATCAACCATCACCACCACTTTCCAAAGAAGAATTTCATAATCGGTTTGTGGCATATATGATGTCTATTGAAAATAGCCAACCAATATCAATATTCTTCTTATCATAATGTTGATCCTACTCCTGCCCAATTTTCATTCAATTCCTATCAATCCTATCCGACTTTTACACCTTCCCTAGACACTCATTCTAACCAATCATTTAGGAGTTTTACTTATCCACCAGAATTTCAGTCTTATCCTGAAACCCCTTATCAACCCAAGTCTAGTCTTGAGCGGAAATTAGAAGAAGGTATAGTAATGTTGAACCGCATCAGAGAGGAATGGAAGGAAAGCATGGCTAAATATGAAACAGCAACTAGTTCCGAACCAGCTAAAAAAATTTCAATGTCTAATATGGCCATAGGACAAAATGAGAATTTGCGTAGTGAGAAAGAACTATACACCCTTCCTAATCAAACCTTCCCATTCCAAACTGAAATCCACAACTCCAGTTTCACAGATTCATCAAGTACACAAAATGATTCACCAATTAAAGATAGGATATGTGATAAGTTGTGTGACTTTAAAGTGTTTGATTTACCTGAGTGTGAAGTTTTCATTTTGAGTGAAACCATAATCGACCCTTGCGATCTCTACACCTCCACTCTTGAACCAAAATTGATTGAAAACCATACTTTTGATGAGGTGTTTGAGAATTTTAACTTTCACTTGAATAAGAAAATTGACGTTGGGGATATATTGATTGATGTACCTGAAATTTTGGATGAGTTTGTCCCACCAATTCATCAGGTCCTTTCACTTCCTTGTGATCGTCATCTCGAGCCTTTAATTAATCTTCCCGATGTTAGTGTATATGCCATAGGGGCCATTATTGTATCATACTAGTTTGTATATTACTTAATGGAAACTTGGGATATTTAACAGTCTTGCTAAACATGGTAGTATGCTACTTGGTTTTTCTATCTTAATATGTGAGTATATGTATTGATAGAACTCTTAGGATCTTGCTTGGCTACCAGCGTTGTGATGGCAGTCACTCTAGTGGGGGCTGGGTAGTCTACAAGCACATCCTTTTTCAGGTCCCTAGTCGTAGGATTATCGAGACAGGGCATCGATACTCCGGAGTAGACTAGTGTGTACGCTTCTCATCCCAGTTGGGGGGATGGTCTGTCACACAGCCGTCAGTACGTCGTACTGGAGATAGTATACAGGTGCTCGTTGGGTTACGGGTACACCGGACAGGACTCGCAGGGAACTGTTGGTTGGTTTTATACCAGTCGTTAGTTAACAGTTCCCAGGTGACATAGGTACAGCATAGTCCGTAGACTTGACACTGCTATTCCGCCTCGAGTGTGTCCCACTGTTCTTAGATTGCTACCCTACCACGGCTCAAAGGAGTCATGCAAACAGGTAGCAGTTGGGTGCAGTCCCGACCACTTGGAGGCAGTGGTGGTTAGACAGGATTCGTCTCTCCCGGTATTGGGAGTTGATATCGCGCTGTGTCAGAGAGCCATTACGCAAAGTCCCTGGCCAGGGCAAGCGAGATTTGCTGGTAGGTTCCAGTAGTTTCTCAGGGTGTAATGGGCTTCACTCCGACACGACTTATACCGCTATTAGGGGACTGACGCTTGCCGCCCCCTAGGCCCGATATGCGATAGTCTTAGACGAACAGACCGGACTGTACGGAGATTGTCACATCAGGCTCAGTAGGAGTTCGGATGGGTTTCCTCATCGGTTTCTTATCGACATCTACCTGGGGACCGTTACGTACAGGTAGTGCCGCTTGCGGTCTGTGGTTAAACCCACTGCCAGCGTAGTGGTCGAGTCATTAGAGTCCCACACAGAGAGTTTCCCTGCTCCAGGAGAAACGATATAGAGGTCATATGGTTTTACGACAAGGGTTCGGACGCATACGTGTGTTTACGCATGTACGACTTTCGGACAGTTTTTACTAGCCGGCTTTGGTTTAAGCCAGATTCTAGTATCGGGATATTGGATTTATACAGTCTAAAGTTTTTCCGTGTTTTCACGGATATGAGGGGCATTCTCGTAATTTCGCGAGAAGCTTCTAGAAGGATGGTGACTTGGGGGTTTAGGTGGCATAAGCATTAAATGAGATTAGTGACTCATTTGTGTGATTCATCCTTCTCATTAATGCATCATAAATGCTTAATGACTCATGTAGATGAATCGCTCATTTGTATTTATAAAGCATGGTTGTTAAATCCTTTATTTTATTTATTTGATAAATATAATGCTTCATATATATCATGAGAGATCATTATCTCATTCTCATTCTCATGCTCATCCTCTCTCTCTTCAAGCTCTCTTTCTTCAGACCCTAATCCTCCCCTCTCATGTGTTGAGATCAAGGATTAGAATAGACTAATCAATTCATAATCCAACTCTATATTACCTAGGTTACTTAGATTAGTACTTTAAGAAACCTAGTTACCTCAAGTTAGAGGTGAAGCTTGAAGTATAGCTCTCGGGTGGATCATCTACTACATAGAGAAGGCCGGAGAGGAGGTGGAGAACGAAAAGTCGAAGGACACGGTTCATTAGGTATAATCACTTCACATAGTAGTTTAGAACTCCTATGCATATGTTAGTTATCGTTTAGCAACGATTCTTGCGGTTAGTCGATGTTATTGCAAAGAACAAGATCGTTTTTCATATTTCCGCCTCCCGCAAGTCGTGGGGTGTAGTACATCGACTTACAGTGGTATCAGAGCCTCGCTAAACAATAATTAACTCATTAGCAAAGTCGTGTAAATTTCGAACGCAAAACGAACCGGAAAAAACATCGATATCGCTAAGTTTCTGTCGAATTTAAAACAGGCCCTAAAAATTTTTCAGGGACCTCTAAAATAACAAGCAGAGAAATATAAGAACGCTGGAGAAAAATGGGTTCCTAAATCGGCCATACAGCAGCGGAACCGCGGCCGATCCTACCGATCCGCCGCGGATCCGCGGCCGAGTTGGGGCCGATTCAACCCAGTTTGCTCCAGTAACTCTTCTGTGATATTTTTGTATTTTCTGGAATGTTTATTTTCTGCTCAAGTCTAAGGTGCACAGAGATGTTTTGGGAGTAGAATCTGATGTGTTTGCTCGATCGAAATTTTACGATGTTTGCTAATTTGATTATATCTGTGATTGTATAATATGTTCGTAAACCTCCCATAACTGCTAGTATGTCGGTTGGCAGGGGGTTGCACATTTCTGTAATGGATTTTACTGTTTGTGATTATGAACTGTATTGGATTGTTGTGATGATTAGCCGGGGTTTGTGATGGGTTATTATTTTAATTCATTCAATGTAATTGTAATATGTTGTAATATTATTTTGCGGGGCGCATCCAGGTTGTGGTTGTAGCCACCGTTGTATTATTTCATTTTACTGCTTTTTGCTCCTAGGACAGACCCAAGGTGGGGTGCACAAACTACTGGGTACTTTGAAGTGTTTAGTGGCCTACTCACTTTGTTGAGGGAGACCGCTTCACTTCGGGTACTTGGCGGGTCGTTTGCCGTACCCGTAGGGGTCTAGGGTGGGGTAATGGCTATTCATCACAACTGTGTAATCCGTCTTTCATTGCAGGCTCAAAAGAAACGCGGATTGCTTGCATATCCAATAATGTTCATCTGAGATCTGGAATGCCTATTATTGCGTCTGACGAATGTACAATATCTATATATGATAGCTATTTAGACGTCACTTATGTTTTACACCCGCGCTAGCCCAGCCCCCGCTCTGCCGTTAGTTAAGTAACCTAACGAGTGATGACGGGACCCAATGGCGAATGCGGATGGCATAAGAGGACGTTGTATTTTCGTTGTTTTCTGCAATGATAGGTTAATGATGGGACGCATTATTATTAATGCAAAGAAAATAAACCAAAGTTTAATCGTTGGAACAATTTAAAAGAAACCACTCGGTTAATTTTTAAAACAGAAGATATTTTTTAACTGCGGAGCTTTAACCACTCCTTTTAAAAGCTATCAGGTTCCTTCGGTTATATCAAGTTCACTACGTTCACGGTTTCGCCAAAACCATTCGTAGCCCTCCGTCATTTCATTTGGGTATTCAGTAGTATTCAAGCTATGTATTTTGGCCAAAGTCAAGGCATAGTGTTTGGTAGCTGCTGGGTATTCATTTGTTGCATGGATAGATGAGTTAGTTTGGGACAGTCGTATTATCATTTAACCAAAGTCAGGGGTATATACGGATGGGTTCAAATTGACAAGATAATGATGGTAGAACTTGACATGTGACTTATGACATTTTGACCAAAGCCAAGGTCATAAGAGCATGGGGCAAAAATTTACATCGGAAATTTCTAAAGAAACTGAAATTTGCAAAGAGATGCATACCATTTGGAGTTTGATGAATGTTGGTAGGATTCCTTCAGCTTTATCAGACGATGATATTTAGATCCCGATCCTACTGTGAGTATATGCTACTTATCAGGATATTCGTCACTTAACGATCAATGCTATAAACCAAGTAGGTGTCAAGAAAGGTGTCAGCGGGGCTACGCCCCCATAGAAAAGAGGTTATTTAATTAAGGAACTTCGCGAAAGCGTTGGAAAACCTCCCTCGAAATATCGACACTGGCCTGGCTGAACGGTTAACCAAGTATTGTACGGTGAGAATAGTCCTGGCTAATTCTTCTTTTATGGTTTGAGGAAGGATTCGAGAAACAGTGGGAGCCATCCAGTTTAGATAAACTAAAAACCACTCTAAACTTGCAAGAACATCATGCTAAAGTGTTTCTTCTCTCCTCCTACTTGCAGCGATCCTGAAAATGACTGGACTTAAGTTACTTTTAGAGAAAAATATACTGACAGGGCCAAACTATAAAGATTGGCTACGGAATGTCAAAATGGCTTTGACCTATGACAAAGTAGGGTACGTCCTTACCGCTAAGGCACCTGCAGTCCCAGGTCCCAAATCCAGTAATGCGGATAAGGAAATCCACAAAACCTGGGAGATAGATTGCGCGAAGACCAAGTGCATCGTGCTTGCCTCGATGAACAATGAACATCAGAGGAGGCACGAGGATATGGATCTTGAATCCATATTTCTCTATACAAAAGATCTGTATGAGAGCAATCTCGTATAGCAAGATACGAGACCTCAAAGAACTTATTTCGAGCGAGGTTGGCCGTCGGATCATCGGTAGGAGAACATGTTCTAAAGATGATAGGCTATATTGAAGAGCTCGCAGACCTTGGGACGACTTTCGATAATGAGCTCTATACAGACCTTATTCTCCAGTCCCTCCCTTCCACCTACGCCCAGTTTATTCTGAACTTCAACATTCAAAGAAAAGAAGTTGAACTTTCAGAACTCCTTAACATGTTGAGGAGTGCAGAGGGCACCTTGCAGAAGGCAAGGGAAATACCCGCTATGTTTGTTATCGATGCTTCTTCTTCCGGATCCAAGGCTAGGGCCAAAAGAAGGAAGAAGAAGGCCGCCACCAAACCTAGAGGAGGTGTTAGTAAGGTGGGAGCGAAGGGAAAGAAAAATTTTGCGGTACCAGTAGTGGCCCAGGATGAGTGCTTCCATTGTCACAGGAAAGGGCACTGGAAGACAGATTGCAAGGCGTGGAACGCCAAGAACCAGGGACCGAAGCAAGCTGTGGCTTCGACTTCAGGTGTGTTTGTAATTGAGAATTGTCTGTCAATCAACTCTACTTCCTGGGTATTGGATACCGGATCAGGATCTCATATATGCAATTCATTGCAGGCACTGAGAAACCGTAGAGTGTTGAAGGATGGTGATATGACCCTAAAGGTTGCTAACAGAGCTAGCGTGTGAGCTGTGTCCGTCGGGGATTATCACCTGGGATTGACGAGTGGACATATTTTGGTTTTACATAACTGTTTTTGTGTACCCAGTTTAACGTGTAATATCATATCAGTTTCCTTGTTATCAAATAAAGGTTATGATTTCACGTTTGTAAGCGATGTTGTTAACATCCACCTTAATCATAGTTTGATTGGGTCCGGTACACTGGATAACGGTATATATGTTTTAAACCAACTCCAGATTTTCAATGTCCAGAACACACTAAAAAGAAGGTCTCCAGATTTAAATAAGGCTTTCTTATGGTATTGTAGATTAGGTCACATCAATGAGACAAGGTTAACTAAGTTACATAGAGAAGGATATTTGGACTCATTCGAATATCAAACTTATGCCACTTGTGAATCATGTCTCAAAGGAAAGATGACAAAGACTCCATTCACTGGACATGGAGTAAGAGCGAGCGAGCTCTTAGAACTCATACACAGCGATGTATGTGGTCCAATGTCTACACATGCAAGAGGTGGTTTTTCCTAATTCATTACTTTTACGGATGATTATTCAAGGTACGGATTCATTTATCTGATGAAATATAAATCCGAGGCTTTTGAAAAATTCCAGGAGTATAAGAATGAAGTAGAAATCCAAACCGGCAAAATTATCAAGACACTAAGATCTGATCGAGGTGGTGAATACTTAAGTGCCGAGTTCCTAGGTTACCTAAAAGAGAAAGGAATTCTCTCTCAGCTTACTCCTCCCTACACTCCACAGCATAACGGTGTATCGGAGAGACGGAATCGAACCCTATTGGATATGGTACATTCCATGATGAGTAATGTTGAGTTACCACGATCTTTCTGGGGTTATGCGCTAGAATCAGCGGCATATCTTCTGAACAGGGCTTCTACCAAGACTGTGCCTACCACGCCATATCAGATGTGGAGTGGGAAGAAACCCCATCTTCAGCATCTGAAGATATGGGGATGTCCAGCTTTTGTTAAAAAGCAGCATGCAGACAAGCTCGAGGCACGATCAGTACAGTATAAGTTTGTGGGATATCCAAAGAACTCCAAGGGATATTATTTCTATTACGCAGAGGAACAAAAGGTTTTTGTTTCTCGTAATGCTCATTTTCTAAAACAACAGTTTTTAGAAAAGGAAATAAGTGGGAGCGAAATAGAACTGGAAGAAACTCCAGAACCACAAACTACTACTGAAAGTTTGGTAGAACCAGTAGTTCAAGAAGAACAGGACATTCCCGCACCCCTCCGCAGGAGTAGTAGGCCGTTTCATCCGCCTGAGAGATACTACGGTTTTCTCATAGATGGGGATAGAGAGGATTGCGTCATAGATGATGATGAACCTACTAGCTTCCAGCAGGCCATCCAGAGCGGCGACTCGGTACGATGGCTAGATGCAATGCGGACCGAAATGGAGTCCATGTACACCAACAAAGTATGAACTTTGGACTTTGCTCCAGATAGGGTAAAACCCATAGGATGCAAATGGATCTTCAAGAAAAAGATTGGTGTAGATGGACAGGTGGAAACCTATAAGGCTAGACTTATTGCAAAGGGTTTTCGTCAAAGACCTGGTTTGGACTATGACGAAACTTTTTCTCCAGTGGCTATGCTCAAGTCCATTCGGGTCCTTCTTGCTATTGCTGTCTTCCATGATTATGAAATCTGGCAGATAGACGTAAAAATGGCTTTTCTGAATGGTAATTTAGAAGAGTGCGTCTATATGGATCAGCCAGAAGGTTTCAATCAGAGTGGGAGCAGCGGGAAAGTATGCAAGTTGCTTAAGTCCATTTATGGACTAAAGAAGGCATCACGGAGTTGGAACATATGTTTTGATGAAACGGTCAAAGAATATGACTTTATCAAAAACCCAGATGAACCATGTATATATAGTAAAGTTGTAGCACGAACTGTCGTAATCCTCGTCTTATACGTGGATGACATTCTATTGATAGGAAATGACATTCCTATGCTACAATCTGTCAAAGGATTCTTGTCACACAGGTTCTCCATGAAAGACCTGGGTGATGCCTCTTACATTCACGGGATCCGGATCTATCGCGATAGATCCAAGAGGATGTTGGGACTTTCGCAGTCCAGGTATATCGACACTATACTGAAAAGATTCAGTATGGAAGATTCTAAGCGCGGTAATCTACGGCTTGTCACGGAATCACCCTCTCCAAAAAGATGTCTCCCAAGACTGATTTGGAAAGGGAACGCATGTCTATTATACCCTACGCTTCTGTGGTAGGCTCTATAATGTATGCGATGTTGTGCACCAGACCAGATGTAGTTTACGCACTGAGCGTGGTAAGCCGGTATCAGTCAGACCCAGGGGAGAATCACTGGATAGCAGTAAAGAACATTCTCAAGTACTTGAGAAGGACTGAGGAGATGTTCTTGGTTTACGGCGGAAAAGACCTCAAGTTAGAGGCCTTTGCTGATTCCGGCTTCCAGAGTGATAAGGACGATTCCAAGTCCATGTCGGGTTATGTCTTTACCCTCAATGGAGGGGCGGTGTGCTGGAAGAGTTCCAAGCAGCACATCGTTGCTGACTCGACGATGGAAGCGAAGTATATTGCTGCTTGCGATGCCGCAAAAGAAGCGGTCTAGATGAAGAAGTTCCTAACAGAACTTCAGGTGGTTCCTACCATAGTTAATCCAATACCTCTGTATTGCGACAACAATGGAGCTATAGTTTTAGCAAAGGAACCAAGGTCCCATCAGAAGTCCAGACACATCTTAAGGCGGTATCACCTGATCAGGGAGATCATTGATCGTCGGGAGATCGAGGTTCGGAGAGTTGATACTGAAGAGAACATTGCTAATCCATTCACGAAGGCCCTACCTCAGATTCAGTTCGAGAGGCTACTCAAGATCATCAGTCTTCGATATGCCAGTTCATGGCCCTAGTGCAAGTAGGAGATTGTTAGTGTATATGCCCTAGGGGCCATTATTGTATCATACTAGTTTGTATATTACTTAATGGAAGCTTGGGATATTCACATGTATATAACAGTTTTGCTAAACATGGTAGTATGCTACTTGGTTTTTCTATCTTAATATGTGAGTATACGTATTGATTGAGCTCTTAGGATATTGCTTGACTACCAGCGTTGTGATGGCAGTCACACTAGTGGAGACTGGGTAGTCTACAAGCACATCCTTTTTCAGGTCCCTAGTCGTAGGATTATCGAGACAGGGCATCGATACTCCGGAGTAGACTAGTGTGTATGCTTCTCATCCCAGTTGGGGAGATGGTCTGTCCTACAGCCGTCAGTACGTCGTACTGGAGATAGTATACAGGTGTTCGTTGGGTTACAGGTACACCGGACAGGACTTGCAGGGAACTGTTGGTTGGTTTTATACAGTCGTCAGTTAACAGTTCCCAGGTGACATGAGTACAACATAGTCCGCAGACTTTACACTGCTACTTCACCTCGAGTGTCCCACTATTCTTAGATTGCTACCCTACCACGGCTCAAAAGAGTCGTGCAAACAGGTAGCAGTTGGGTGCAGTCCCGAGAACTTAGAGGCAGTGGCGGTTAGACAGGATTCTTCTCTCCCGGTATTGGGAGATGATATCGCGCTGTGTCAGAGAGCCATTACGCAAAGTCCCTGGCCAGGACAAGCGAGATTTGCTGGTAGGTTCCAGTAGTTTCTCAGGGTGTAATGGGCTTCACTCCGACACGACTTATACCGCTATTAGGGGACTGACGCTTGCCGCCCCCTAGGCCCGATATGCGATAGTCTTAGACGAACAGACCGGACTGTACGGAGATTGTCACATCAGGCTCAGTAGGAGTTCGGATGGGTTTCCTCATCGGCCTTCTTATCGACATCTACCTGGGGACCGTTACGTACAGCTAGTGCCGCTTGCGGTCTGTGGTTAAACCCACTGCCAGCGTAGTAGTCGAGTCATTAGAGTCCCACACAGAGAGTTTCCCTGCTCCAGGCGAAACGATATAGAGGTCGTATGGTTTTACGACAAGGGTTCGGACGCATACGTGTGTTTACGCACGTACGACTTTCGGACAGTTTTTACCAGCCGGCTTTGGTTTAAGCCAGATTCTAGTATCGGGATATTGGATTTATACAGTCTAAAGTTTTTCCGTGTTTTCACAGATAGGAAGGGCTTTCTCGTAATTTCGCGAGAAGTTTCTAGAAGGATGGTGACTTAGGGGTTTAGGTGGCATAAGCATTAAATGAGATTAGTGACTCATTTGTGTGATTCATCCTTGTCATTAATGCATCATAAATGCTTAATGACTCATGTAGATGAATCACTCATTTGTATTTATGAAGCATGGTTGTTAAATCCTTTATTTTATTTATTTGATAAATATAATGCTTCATATATATCATGAGAGATCATTATCTCATTCTCATTCTCATGCTCACCCTCTCTCTCTCTTCAAACTCTAATCCTCCCCTCTCATGTGTTGAGATCAAGGATTAGAATAGACTAATCAATCCATAATCCAACTCTATATCACCTAGGTTACTTAGATTAGCACTTTAAGAAACCTAGTTACCTCAAGTTAGAGGTGAAGCTTGAAGTATAGCTCTCTGGTGGATCATCTACTACATAGAGAAGGCCGGAGAGGAGGTGGAGAACGAAAAGGCGAAGGACACAGTTCATTAGGTATAATCACTTCACATAGTAGTTTAGAACTCCATCCTCGGGTAAGGTCTTTCTAAATCAATCTAGTCCAAGCTAAGGTCACTACTAGGGTCCTAATGACAATAAGTACCTATTCCTATTCTACGCTTGCGGGGGTGCTAAACGCCATCCACCCGACATCCCCCCGTAGATATACATCTACTCACCTGGTCCTTGTCTGCCGAAAATGATGTCGTCATCCTCTTCTTCATTGCCCGCAGTCCACGTGAGGGGTACCTATACGCAAACATATATAATATCGTAAACTGAATCACGGACAACATCAAAACGACGCACGAAACGCGCATAGGTTAAAACCTATGTCCCGCTCATGCAAAAGAACCAAATATCGCTCGATATCGGCGTACAAACGCTGATTGATCGAGATAAGCATCAACAAACAACTCATAGTTATAAAACTCATTACTTATAATATAAAACATGATTTAATTCATCGAAACCCTAAAAATCGATCAAATCGTCCGATTCCGTAAAACCTGAAAACACCAATTTACCGTTTTACTTCAAAACTTGATGTTTAAAAGAAACTAATGGTCATAGTATTCATTAATTAGCATAACTAGACTATATAAACCATCACTATATTTTTAACACCCTAATTTATATTAGTTTGAAAATTCTAGTTTGCAAACTTACCCGATTTCGATACTTTTAAGGAAAATTTCACAATATCACATCTAAACTGGATTTTGCATGAATTAATGCATTAAACTACAATTCATGATGATAATGATATAATGAAACCATAAATTATATTTTAAATTTCATTTATTTAAGAATTTCCAAAATCTAGTTAGCAAAATCGCATTTTTATTAGTATTTTTCAATTATCAATAGAAACTAGTAACCAATTTAAGTTTTTCATTCCACTAACAAGTTAATATCCTCATTAAAACCACAATCTATTGTTACAGACATTAATTGGAGTTTTATCTCACCAATATATACAATATATAGAAATCTAGTTTGCAAAATAGATTAATTTAAACAATTTTGGATAAACAATTTACAATATATTATCCATACAAGATTTTCCATTTCTAAAAATGTTAAACTAGTTATTATAACCCTACTTAATTAATAAAAATCATAACTTAATTTTATAAACCCTAACTTGAATTTTAAAACTTGTAGATAGAAATTATTTATTAAATCTAATTATGCTTAAATGAAACATCTAATAACAATAAATCAAAAGAAGAAGATTTATACCTCCACAACATGAAATCCAAACATGAAAATAAGCCTCCAAAATGAATGCTTTCCATCTCCAAAATCCATGTAAAGATGAGCAAAGAATAGAAGGTAGGAATTAATTAGGATTTTGTGGGTTTTTTTATTGAATTTTTGATGAATTTTGATGATTTTTAATACAAAAATGATGGGGAAAAAATTTTGGGGCTGCCCATGGTGGTGAGGCCGGCCATGAGGTGAGGAAAAAAGAGGAGAGTGAGAAAAGGTGAAGAAAAGTGTAGAAGGTTTCACAAAAATATCACACAATTAAGTCTTTTCATGAATTTATTTAAAAATTCTTTGTTTTTTTTCACTCCATTTGACCTAGAATGGTCTAGAACCATTGTAAAATTTTGAAAATAAATTTTGCATGAAACACACTTGATTCTAATATGTAATGGTTCACTTTTTCTAATTAAACCCATTCAAATTTGTAATTTACACTAATTTAGTGTAAAAATAAAGCTTATGTTAATATTTAAAATAATTAATTTAAGAAAAATATTTAATTAAACTAAAAATTTATAAGTGGCTAAATAAACACCATTTACTAGTAATAACATAATTAAAATAGTTATTTTTAAATTTATAGTGAAAAATAATTACGGTTTAGTTTTATGAAAACTACGTTTTACTTTACCGAAAATTTTAAAATTCACTTAAACGATTGTATTTATTTAATTAATTATTTAATTATTTTTAAAATGTTACAGTTAAGCCTATGGGAAAATGAGGTTTACTTTAATTAGGTCCGTGCGATAGCACGGGAAACCTCCCTCAAAGTACCGGCACTGGCCTGGCTGAAAAATTGGCGAACTTGTAGGGTGTAATTAATCCTGGATAGTCTTTCCTTTTAGGGTTTGAAGGAAAATTTGACTAAAATAGTGGGAGACATCCTGATTAGATATATTAATAACCAATCTAATCTTGCAAGAGCATACGCTGAATGTTTTCTTCTATCTCTCTCCAGGTAGCGACCATGTCACGCCTTAATCAAGATAATAGTACGGATGTATTGACCGAACCCGCTTGTTATAATGAGTTAGGGAACGTTGGTCCCACTCCAACTTATAATTGTTATAAGACACAGCAAGAAATAGGGGATTACCAGAATTCCCGTGCCGCCCAAACGAAGAAAATGCATGCTAATGCATCATCTTCGGGTGTGTTCATTACCGAGAACTGTTTTCTCAGTATCCTTTACGTCCTGCGTATGAGATACCGGATCAGGATCCCGCAAATGTAATTTGTTACATGGGCTACAGAAAGGTAGAGAACTAAGAACGGGTGATAAGTTTCAAGAGTTGGAAATGATGCAAGTGTTGCAGCCAAGTCTGTTGGCATTTATCACCCTGTATTACCAGAATACATTGATTCTGAATGAATGTTATTAGATACCGAACCTGATATACAACATCATATCAGTCTCTTTATTAGTAAAGAAGGATATAATTTTGTATTGTTGGATAATATTTTCAACATTTCCTATATCAAGAGTTGATCGGTTCAGGCACATTATCTAAAAGCATAGACGTTCTAAATCAAACCACAGTTCTTTACGTACAGAACACACACAAGAGGAAGAGTTCAGAAATGAACGAATCCTTCTTGAGGCATTGTAGACTAGGTCATATCAATGCGACCCGACTAGCTAAAGTTACATAAAGATGCATATTTAAATTAGTTTGGATTTACATCTTGTAAAACTTTCCAGTCATGTCACAAAAATAAGATGACCACAGCTCCGTTTATTGGAAACAGAGAAAGAGTTAGTGAACTCTTGGGATTGATACATGATAATGTATGATAGTCCCATGTCTACATATACCAGGACAAGTTCTTTTTACTTCATTACATTCACTGATGATCTCTCAAAATTCAGACATATGTTCCTGTTGAAACACAAGTCCGAAACTTTTGAGATAATCACAGAATATAACTTAGAAGTAGATAACCAAAAACGGGTATAAGTATTATGTCCTTTGATGTGATCAAGGAGGAGAATACTTGAGCACGAAATTCCTGGACTATTCTAAAGGAGAATGAGGTTCTCTCTCAGTATTACTCCTCCGAATACACCACTGCTTGTCGGTGTATCGGGGCGGAGCAAACGCACCCTATGTGATATGATGTGCTCTATGATGAGTACTACTGAGTTGCCTATTTTCTTTTGGGGTTATGCACATGAGAAGTTGCATACCTATTGAATAGGGTTCCAACCAAATCAGATGCCTACCACTCCATATGTGATATGGTATGGGAAGAGCCCATCTCTTAAGGATGTTAAGATTTGGGGTTGTCCGGCCTATGTCAAAAGCAAAATCCGGACAAGCCCGAGGCAAAGTCAGTTCTGTGGAAGTTTGTTGGATATCCCAAGCATTCGCAAGAGAATATCTTCTACCACACCGAGAAACAAAAGATGTTTTATTTCTCGACATACCATTTTTGAGAAAAAGGGAATTTCTTGTGAAGAAATTAGTGGTCATGACGTAGAACTGGAAGGAGTTCCAGCTATACAAACTGCAGCTGATGATTTGGTAAATCTGGAGGATTCAATAGTTTCCAACGAACCTCAGCCTCTCCGCCGATCTGGTAGGGTACCTCATCCACCTGAGAGATACTTCGGTTTCTCTATGACAGTGGAAGAGAGGATTGCATCATGAGATGATGACCCAACTAGTTTCGAGCAGGCCATCAGGAGTGGGGACTCTGTGAGAATGGCTGGATGCTTAGTGATCTGAGATGGAATTCTTATACACCAACAAAGTGTGGACTTTGGTTGCTTTATCTGAAGGGTTAAATCCCCATCAGGAGCAAGTATATCTTGAGAAGATTACTTGGTGTACATGGAAAAGTTGAGACTTTCAAAGCTATACTTAAGTCCATCCAGATCCTACTTGCCATGGCTACATACCATGACTACGATATCTGGCGGTTGGGTGTCATGATAGCTTTTCTAAATAATGATTTGGAAGAGAGCGTCTATAAGTACACAGCCAGAGGGCTTCGTAGACAGTGGGAGCAGCGGAAACGTGTGCAAGATGTTTTATGTGATAAATCAGGTATCGCGGAGTTGGAACGTCTGTTTTGATGTAGTAGTCAAAGAGTTTGACTTCATCAAAATGGTAGATGAACCAAGTATATACAAAAAGGTAGTAGGGAGTATGGTGGTGATCCTCGTATAGTACGTGGATGACATACTCTTGATAGGGAAGTAGTTTCCTATGCTACGCTCGGTCAATCTCCTCTTATCACAAAGATTCTCCAAATAGGATCAAGGTGATACCTCCTAAATATTAAGTTATGCATCTATGAGATAGATCTAATTGGATATTAGGATTCTCACTAGTTGTAGTGAGATGGTATCAATCGATCCTGGGGAGAATCACTGGAAAGGTTCCAGTGTGATAAGGACGACTCAAAGTCAGTCGCAGGCATTGTCTTTACCCTCAGCGGAGGGACGGTATGTTGGAAGAGTTCCAAGCTAGATACCGTGACATACTAGACGATTAAAGGCAAGATACATCGTTACCAAGGATGCTACCAAAGAGGCAGTCTGGATAAATATGAGTTCATGAGATGAATTTCATTCCTACCATTGTGTGACAATGGAGTTGTGGCTTATGCCTAGAAACCCCCGTCCCATCTGTGATCCAGACATATTCTTAGGCAGTATCACCTAATCATGAAGATGGTTGATCTCCAGGGAGATCAAGGTTAGGAGAGTAGACACAGAGGACAACAGCGCGGATCCACTCACAAAGGCCTATTTCCCAGTAGAGACTTTTATGGGATAGTTGAGTATGAGATACTTCAACCACAGCTTATTGTTGGGTATGAAATACTACAACAGATGGCTCTAGTGCAAGTGGGAGATTGTTAGTTATATGTATGCCCTAGAGGCCATTACTGTATATACATTGTATATTGTAGTGGATGCTTGGATATATATATAGGAAGGACTTTCTTACTCGACATGATAGTATGCTATCTGGTTACACTTTATCTTAACATGTACTTTGATGGTCTCTATGTCACATGTTGATAAAGCCCTTAGGATGAGTACTTGACTACCAGGATTATGATGCAGATCATACTAGTGGGGACAGTGTAGTCGCCAAGTACATCCTTCAAATGTTCCTAGTCGTGGAAGTACCGAGACAGGGCATCGATACTCCAGAGTAGACTAGCGTATGCGCTTCTTGACCCATATGATGGGCGATGGATGATCTCATATCCATTGGTGTTTGACATCAGAGAAGGTATACGGGTGCTCAGTGGAGACTGGGTACACTGGACGGACTCGTCGAGAACTCCCAGATGGTATTATACCTCAGTCAGATGGCAGTTCTCTGGTGACACTGGTACAGGTTAGTCTGTAGAACCGAGATCGTCATAGAATCTTGTGTGATTCCCACTATGCTTTGATTTCCATCATACCACGTCTAAGAGGGCGTGCAAAACGGTGGCTTTTGGGTACTTTCCCGAATCACATGGAGGCAATGAGCGATAGGAGGGGTTTTCGTCTCTCCCGGTATAGGGAGTTGATGTTGCGCTGTGTTCAATTAGCTATAACTGGAAATCCCTGGTCAGCGTTGCTGAGATTTACTAGTAAGTGTTATCAGTAGTTTCTCGAACTATTATGGACCTCATATCGACACGACTTATCAAGCTACTGGGGTCTGACGTTTACCACCCTAGGCGAGATATGCGACATATCAAAGGAAGAGACCGGACTGTACGGGAGTGTTACTGATTGGATTCGCAGGAGAATGTACAGGCTTGCTTGTTGATCTTTTGATCGCTCAATACCTGGGTGGCTGTTACGTTTAGCTAACCGCTTGCAGGTGTTTGATATGATCATCACCCACTGCCGGCGTATTGACGATTCTTTAAAGTCCTACACAGAGCTTTCCTGGCTCAGGCAAAACGGAGTAGGAGCACATATATGATATGTGCGGGACCGAGAACACTACGTGTATGTGATACCGTATTAGATTCTCGCGATATGTGATATCGGCCGGGTATATGTGATATAGCCGGGTCGTCGGATCAAGTGTTGATTCGATGAACTGATACAGATTATATTAGTCGGTTATTTGTGAAATAGCCGGATTATCGGATCAAGTGTTGATTCGATAATTTAATGTATAATTATATATTTGATATATTAAATTACATTAACTAATATAAGCTCACTTAAATATTCTTTTTCTCACTCGGGTAATAGATTGATATATATGTGATATATGTTAATTGTATTATTTTATTTTGTTACAATAAATATTATATATGTGATATATAATATTGTAACAAGTTATGATTACTTATGCAACATGATTTGTGGAGATTAAACATGATTAGGGTTTGATTTGGGTTAGCACTTTCATGAAGCTTCTAGAAGCTTTATGTTTTGTTTTAAGCAAAGATATTTTGTTGATATTTTGTGTTGATATTTCTAACCCAACCCAAACCCTTCACCCTAGGTTAATTCTCTACATGAGTTAGGACACTCATTCTTAACTCAAGGGTTGTATTTTTAAACACAAGAATAATTCATTATTCATCACAAAAGAATTCATCTTCTTCTTCCTCCTTGCAAAGCTTTCTAGCTTATGGTTTTGTGATGAATTAGTGTGAGATTAAGAAAATAAAAGAGAGATAAAATCCTACTTCATCATCCTCATCTATTCTAGCCACTTAGATTAGGGTTTTCACTTGTCTAATACTTGATTAGAGAAGTGAGAGCTTGAGTTAAAGGAACTTCAAGGTAGATCATCTTCGAAAAGGAAGACTTCAAGCAAGCATGGATCGTTCGGCTTATGGAGCCTCTCTTGAGTCCGGGAGATCATGGATTGCGGCGAAGGGACTACTACTCGGAGCTTATGAAGCGAAGGAGCGAACTACAAAGGTTGTAATCCCTCTCTCTTAGTTGTAAAGATATTTACTTGCATGTTTAACCCTAATAATCTAGCAAAGATTCTTGCTTTGGATTGTTCGGTACTTCTAAAATTTAAATCGGGCATGGTTGATGCCTTGTAGAGCCTTGTGACAGTGCTTAGTAACCCTACATTATAATATAATATTGATTATATTTGATTTTTTTTTTTTTGCTTATACAAAATTACTCCAAAACACGCCCGGGTTGGGTCTAAAGTTACAGTTTAAGAATACGGTTAATATACATGTCGACCAAAACCGATATCTGGATAATGAAAAAGCATACCCCCAAGAACGGATGTACGTAGCGTACACATAACGATCCAAACGAGTCCGTTTCACCAAATGGGACGAGAACATGATGTACGGATATTACCACAGGGTCAGAGGTATGATGAAGGCCATGCTAGATATTTTTAAAATATTTTATTTGACTTTACTTGTTTTAAAAAATGCAGATGCTCGATATAATGCAGTTATACAACATGAAAGTGCACGGATCCTCAAAACTAGCCGGGATAAATTATAAACAGGAATCAAGGCGGGTTTCCAGCAAGCAGTTCGGGTCGGATGCAAATATAGACACCAATTATACTATTTGCATCCAAAACAGCAATAAATCAAGAATAGCCATCCAATATATAAATTAATCAAATCAAGAATGGTATAAAGAACTAGGGTGTTACATTATACCCAACTACAAAAATAATTTCGTTCTCGAAATTCTTAGAACAAGAAAAGACAACAAACAAGAAACTACGAGAAGAGGTGTGGAAACTTCTGTCGAATCTCGTCTTCTCGTTTCCAAGTCGATTTTTTGTGCGAGCAATTCCCCATGAAATAAGTACAAGGGGGATAACCTTGTTCTTGAGGACCTTTTTCCTTCGATCAACAATCGACATTGGTCGTTTTTCATATGTCAAGTCCTCCCTTACTGCCAGCTCTGAATGATCCAGTACGTAACATACTTACGGAGTTGAGATACATGAAAAACGTAATGAATGCTCGCCAAAGACGGTGGTAACGCCAATCGATATGCTACTTCTCCAACGCGCTCAATAATATCGAAAGGTCCCACAAATCGAGGGCTGAGCTTTCCTAGACTCCCAACACGAATCACTCCTCTAGTTGGTGATATCTTCAGGAACACAAGTTCACCAACAGCGAACTCTAGAGGTCTTCTCGATATATCGGCCTAACTCTTCTTCCGATCTTGTGCTGCCTTCATGTGATTCTGGATGGTATTAACTTTCTCCACGGTTTGCACGACAAGATACGGTCCCAACAATCTCCGTTCTCCAATATCGTCCCAACAAACGGGTAAGCGACACTTGCGACCATATAATGCTTCGAGTGCAGCCATCTGAATAGTCGTCTGGAAGCTGTTATTATACGAAAACTCCACCGAGTGTAGATGATCCTCCCACAAACCTTTGAAGTCTAACATGCAAGCTCTCAACATGTCTTCAAGAGTTTAGATCATTCTCCCCGACTGGCCATCTGTCTGGGGATGATAAGCAGTGCTAAACTTCAATCGCGTCCCCAAACTTTCCTGTAGAATCCTCCAGAAATGCGATAAGAATCGGGTATCACGATTGGAAACGATGCTCACAGGTATTCCATACAATCTCACAATCTCCTACATGTACCGTTCTGCTAATGCTTCCGTCGACTGACCAACTCGAAACGGTATGAAATGAGCTACCTTGGTCAATCGATCAAAAATCACCCAAACTGCATTGTTACCCTTTGGACTCCACGGTAAAGCTGTCATGAAATCCATGGTTATATGTTCCCGCTTCCATTGAGGAATCGGAAGTGGTTGCAATAAACCGACTACCCTTTGATATTCAGCCTTAACTTGCTGACACACCAAGCACTTCGTTTGTTTGAGGATCATGAATCGGGACACAGCTGTTTGAAGATCAAAGGTCCCGATTAACATGCCCACGGTAGGAGATTCTTCAATGCGCTGTTCATACATAGACCACATGTTCCGCTACCGGATCACATATTGGACCTTGGTTTCTCCTGGCTTTACCCTAGCATTGATTAATGCCAAGATCAGAGTGTGTTTGCTCACGGTGGCGAACTGCTGTGTGAACAACAGTCCATTTCTGCAAATGTTTTCACGGAGTCATTTGGGAGCTCCGAGTACCATTCGAAGGCTGTTTCTGATTAGCTGCCAACGAACCGGCAAAGCAACAATTTGTTTTCGCCTCCAGTATTGCCGCACAGAGATCTGAAATATGCGACGTGTTGTTGAGGGTTGCTTATTCCTTTGTATACATGGAACTTGGGGATCGTATATCCCGGCGGGTGTTTGATTTGATCATACCAGCCTGGATACGGTAGTCCAATTCTGGCAATTTGGCTAGCAGCTTCATTAACTTGAAGAGCTTTTATTTGTTGAGCAATATAATTATCAAGGATGGCCTTAGAGATTGTTTCCTCCTTGGCCATTGACAAGGCCGGACGAGGGTTTGATGTTTCCTCTCTGTCATCCACGATGAACATCGGCGGATTTTCAGCTGGGGGTTCTGGTTGGATTATCATTCCAACTATGTCTTGGAATAAGAGAGTCATCTACTTTATGTTAGGAGCTTGCTCAACAGCCTCATTGTCCTTTCTCTCGAGCACCCTTCGCAGAAACTTTGTATCGGTCTCCTGCTCATGGCATTGTTCGGCCTCTTTGTCCGGACTTTCTTTCTGTCCAGTGAGTGACGTCATTTTGTTCAGCATTTTTTGGTGGTTTTGTTGCTGCTCCTAAGCCTTTGTCAGTGACCGAATTTGCGGTCGATGAGTCACCGAAGCACGGCTCCCTTCTTGCCCATTGGTCATATAGACCGTATGGACGATTATGTCCCCAGACTTGGGGCATTTAGACCCATTGCCTTTAGAATTTGCTGCAGATGGTAGAGCTTTCTCCAGCCTTATTCTTTTATGAGAGATTGGAGTTGAAGGAGCCGTTGTGACAGGCACTGGTTTAGGAGAAATCACCCGTTGTATGGCGGAGGATTGGTCTTTTTCTTGTCGAACCTTCGATATCTTTGGTCGACGGGAGTAGTTTTGATCAATCATGAAATCTTGGACTTTTCTCCAGACCTTATGAATTTGCGAGGAGAGTTGTTGATAAGGCTGCTCTGGCTTTGCCTGCATTGTAACTTTTGCAGGTGGGAGAGATTTCTTTAGCACTACCGTTGGGGAATTTTTATGCACCCTCCTAAGTGGTTCAAAATTGTTTCCAGTTGGAACAGCAGTATCGACCTCCACCATAGGAGCTGGTGGGGTGAGCCCAGAGAGGGAGTTGCCCCCAGCCTCTCTCACTCGGCGCCAGTGGCGATATCGAGCGTGCCTTACTGAAAAGACCACCTCAATTTTGGAAGTGGCTTCATCATGCCCCTGACTTTGCTGAGGGGTTTTAATCGGCGTCAGCCTATTGAATACCGACGTCCTTGATGGAGTTTGTAGAGAACCCGCCAATCTTTCGAAGACTGGTCGTTTGATGGGGGAAGCACCTTTAACGGCTTCACCTGTAATAGGAGTCGAAAGGGCTAGCCGTTTTAGGGTAGCTCCTTCTGGAATCACAAGCTTCTTTACAAGCTCGTTTGTGTTCTTGCTCAGCCTGTTGAAGACTGAGACGCCAGAGTTTGACGGCTTGCTGATGGGGGTCATCGTGGCTGCCAGCTGATCGAAGACCGACTTTCAGGGAGCATCTTCTGGTGGCGTTGAGGCACCGAAACTCATATGTGATAGCATGGTCCCGAAGAATAGTCCGGTAGTGGCTTGTGCGACCTGCCCCACCGGCATTGAGAAAATAGAGGCCGCGTTGGGCGCATAGTTCACTCCTCCAGTTGGGGTGGAGCGGGAATTGCTGTTGCAAGAGGTGCAGTTGAGAGCCATTAATTTTCTGCACAGGAGTAAAACACCAAGTTTTAGTATCTCGAATTCAAGGGAAACCATAGCGAACCGTGATTTTGTTCGCAAAACACGACACACGAAGTGTGGAGTGGAAAGAGAAAAAGGTCCCACCGGGCATCTGTTTACCGCCGAAAGGCCAGACTGAGACGTTGGGACGTCTTGCCTGAATTTAGGGGTAGATACTATTTGTACTTCTCCATCCACCTCTCCGAAAATGCCAAGTTGATTTATGGTACCATATATCGGAGGTTTGGATAGATGCGACTGTTGAAGCAGACTTCATCAGATTCCCCCTCATTTGTGAAGGGTTTTTGATTGCAGGGATACTCTTCTCTACAGGTACAATCCCCTGCAGTTAATTACGATATCGCGTTGCGATAACCACTTTCTCCTTCTGCGGCAGTTCACTTCGTGTCGTGTGCATTTTTGTTTATTTTGGTTGCCCGTTGATTGTATACGGAGAATGTTTTATGTCATCGCCCGTAGGGCGCGGATTAATCCAAATCCGTATTTTTTTAGATTTGGGATTTTGAACTTAAGTTATATTTTCCTTTAATTCAAAAATATTTTGTTTGGTTTAAGGACCGTCAATCTAGTTGCAAATTAAGATCAGCTTAAATACATGAGCATTTGGGCACAATTTATTTTCAATTAAAGATGCGTTAGTCCTATTTGAGACTGAGATCAACTTAGCAACATTTTAAGGATCATTTTTTTTATTAAGATCCAACAACAGAGCATTTGGGCTTAGATGCTAGAAATTTCAGAGAGAGACCTTTAGCCAATTTGGGCTTGGTCTACTCAGTCTTTTCTTCTTTCTTTTTCTTTTATTCAAAAGTGCTAAGCACTTATTTGGGTTCTGTTTTCTTTGCCCTTTTCCTTTTATGCAAAAGTGCTAAGCACTTGTTTGGGGCTCTGGCGCTCACATGTGTATCATGTGAAGCACTCAGTCATGGGCGCTGCCCAATAAGTGCTAAGCACTTTAGTCATTTTAACTGAATATGAAGTTCTAAGCACTTTTATATGGCGTCCACGTGAGGAGCACATGCGGCGCTGTCTCATTTTATTTTGTTGGGCGCCCATGTGTTTTTCATGTGAGGCACTGGGCGCTTCCCAATCAGTGCTAAGCACTCAGCCATTTTAGCTGTAAATGAAGTGCAAAGCACTTTTACTCAGCGCTCATATGTATTTCACATAAGGCGCCGGCCTTCTGTTTTGGGCGCCTACGTGTTTTTCACGTGAGGCGCTGAGTCCTTTGTTGGGGGCGCTCACGTAGGAAGCACGTGAAGCACTAATTTCTTTTCTTTTCTAGAGATTGAATCTCTGTTAATGGCATTTTGACCATTAATGATCACCAAGATCTTTGTTTTGAAGATCTGGGATCAAGCCGTCTTTAAGAACTAAGTTCTTATATTTTTTATATGCACTAAGTTTCTTTTTAGGGCTAAACCCTATTTTCAGAGGAATTAAATTTCCAGAACATAGGTTCTTTTTTTTTAACCTAGTTCTTTTCCCCTGGACTTTGAGTTTGAAGAACAGAGTCTCCCTAGTGAGAATTGAATTCTCAACTTATGGGGAGATTTGCTTTGCAAATCTCAAATCAGAGAAAAAACTAAGTTCTTGTATGAAGGGTTAAATTCTTGTTTCCATTTATACTAAGTAAAGGATATATTTTGATCTCGTCTTTTTCTTTACTTAGAGTTTGAAAGAAGGAAGATTTTCTTCTTCTTTTGAAAATTAAATTCTCTGTTTTTCTTTTTGTGGAGAAACTTATGGGGTTATTCCTCTCTATGTGACTTGATGTCTCGGTTCCTTTATATAGGAGAGATAAGTTTGTTAATTAATTTGATAAAAACTCTCATTGAGAGATTCCAATTGATTTTACTGGTCTCAAAGATTATTTAGGAAATTTTATCCACCGTTGGATCTTTGATACAAGGATTTCTGTCTTACAGAATATGTTTTCTTATTTTAAAGAATTTTTTCTATTAAACGGTGATTTTTAATTACCATTAGATTTTTAATCTAACGGTTCTCCGTTTTACAGAGGACAATCTTTCTTTGTTTAGAAAGATTGGGGAATTATTCTCCTATTTCATTGGATTTTTGATTCAACAACTTTCTGTTTAACAAAAAATATCCTTCTTATTTTGAAAGATTGGGGAGATAATTTCCCCCAATAGAATTTAATTCTATATTTAATTACCATTGGATCTTTGATCCAACGGTTCTCTGTTAACAGATAATATCTTTACCTTTTTAGAGAGATCAAGGGGGAATTTTCCTATAATAGAATTTAATTTTATATAGGGAGGCGCTCTCACGTGTTCAACACGTGACCCCGATGAGAATGTTTAGCCTATTTTATTTAGCGCCCATATGCCTTGTATATAAGCGCTCACGTGTTTAACACGTGAGGTAAATTTAGCCTTTAGCCGCTTGCTCTTAGTGTTTATATGCTTTGCGTAGCAAATAGAACTTAATTCTATGTAAACTCTATCTGAAGCTAATGTTTCAAAAGGGCGTTCCCACGTGTTTAACACGTGATCCCAATCTGTTTATGTAGAGCTTATATGCTTTGCATATAGGTGCTCACGTGTTTACGTGAAGCCTATTTAGCCTTTAGTTGTTTGGTTGCAGCGCTTATATGCTTTACATATAAGCGCTCACGTGTGGCTTAAAACGTGGGGAATTCTTCTCTTTTTCTTTTCTCCCTTTTTTTATAAGGGAACAAACATTTTTAATAGTTATGACGCATCGCTTCCCAAAATACGGAATACGAGAGGTGACTAAGTCAGCCATGCTCCTACGGTTAAGAAATAATCCCACCATAGTCACACTTCGGCTTCTAACATTAAATGGTAATCAGTAAACACAACACGAAACTAAAGGAAATCACAACACTCAATTTTATTTCATTTAATCAACAAAGTTCAAGATACAATTATTCGCATGAAAGAAACAACTAACCAAAAAGAATAACAATATCCTTATTACAAGTAGAAGGTGATAGCGCTGGTATCACGGTCTAAATCTCCACGATCTCGAATGGCAGGCCCTGCTCCTGAGCTGGGTCCACTTTGTCCTACACTCAGGTCGTCAGGGCAACACACACACACACACACACACACACACACACACACACACATATAGTGTGTGTGTGTGTGTACAATGATATTAAGCATGAAATGAACGGCAGAATACAGTAACATAAGAATATGGAATATCAAATGAATGTGAACAATAGGGTATATGTATCATGTCACCAATCCATGCAGTGTGCATGTCTTTACCTATCAGTCACCAAGTCAATTGAAATCAATCGGTGGAAACGGATGCTTGTGTTTAACAAGGGTCTCGTGCATGCCCTAGACTATGGTCCGCTATTGTCCGGGACATAACCCTGCAGCCGTGCCATTAGACCCATAACTTTATATATATATCGCTAATATCAAATGATCATTGTCTAAGTCACTGTACCTCAGTAAATACGGGTTCGATTCCACCTTGATTTCCCTATTTTCCCAGGTTATAGTATATATTCAGGTATTAGATATGTTGTGAACAAGTGCGTATCGCTTTCACTTTCAATCACGCTTCCACTTATCAATATCACTTTCAATCACTAGTTCACTATCATATTTGTCCCAACCCAATCACTAACACTTATCTATCGATAATGAAAATCAGTCGGTAGGTCTCAATGTAAACAATCACTATACGGTGGGTATAAAGCAAACACACAATAAAGTGGAAATGATGTTCACTAAATTATGACTGGCAACGCCATATGACTTACAAAATTTACCATAAATCACACGTATAGAATTGGCCTAAACAATATAAAAGGCATACAAAATATACATGATTATCTAAGCGGTAAAATTAGTTTCATGTTAATAGGAATTCAGGTTAAGAATTTATCATCATTTTAAATCAGCAATTAGTTGCTGGAATTTCAGTTTCAGAATTGGAAGTCCAACTTCATATGAAATATACATGATTATCTATATCTGTTAGATTTCTAACATATCAAGCGGATCAATAATAGCCTTTGTGTATTAGGAGATATGTTCTGTTTAGTGTCAACATGTTTAAATTGTCACTGCAGAAAACTGCAGAACATGTCGACAATCTAAAATATAATTAAAATATAAAACGATGGGAAAAATGAACAAGACCAGAATCATGAATTAGATAACTAAATTATCTACGCAACGATATAGGACTCTGCGTATTTTCAGTTTTATGTAGGGATGTATAAGCGATTAAGTTCAGGTTCCAACATGAAAAACTACAAAAATCAGCATATACACTGATAAAATAAATTATGTTAAAAATAGATAACAACGATATAATTCAGTGGAACTAGTTACATAAGATAGCTAACTCAATTTCCTACATATTTATATAGGATTCCCCGCATTTGAGAATTCGAACAGTGAGTTGCAGGTGTTTGATTTCAGGTATTCTTAGGGATTTCGGTTCAGGACTACAGTCCAGAGCCACGAATCCCTTCGGTTTCCACTATATAAAGGACACGATATTCAGTAAAAGTCACCTTAGGTTTATAGGTTATACAGCTCTCTTCGCAGCAAGCCTAAGAACGTTATGATCCAATTTTTGTACGATTTATTATGAATTTAATGGTCTAGCATATTCGGGAAAATTCTGATTTCGCAATGGTTATCGGGGGCAACATATTATGGGTGAAACGATATTAATTTGCAACCAAATTTTTGCAGTACATCTGTGAACGGTAAACCGGTTTAACAATTACAAGTTCCGATAATTTTAATTAGATTCTGGCTTAAGGTTCTTATCGAACACCTTGGGTAAACATTTGGTTATCGATCAAAACACACATTTCTTTTAACCAAACGAATTTAGATATTAACCATATAACTTCTAAGGGATACCAACACGGTAATAAACTCTAGTCGGGCTCCAATCAACAAGATGGCACTATAGTTCTCTACACGATTTCAATAATAATTTACGATATAATTATATCTACATATATCTAGTTATAGTAAATTGCTTTAACTAATATTTATAGCAGCATGATAAACAAGTGAAGGTTTTCACTTGTTTATCATGGGTTCGACGATGGTACGGCAGCAGCACGAGCACGGCAAAGACACGGCATAACTAGGGCTCAGGCTCAAGCTTGGTTCAGCGCGATGCTACTTGGCTCGAGGGACGGGGGCTTGGCTCGGGATTTGGAGGATAAACTAGTAGAACGGCAAGGAGGAGGAGAGAGGGGCTGCGGCCGTTGGCGTTGGAGTGAAGAGCTCCGGCGAGGTGAGGTTGGATGCGGCTTGTAGGTGAGGGAGTGCAGAGATGGTGGCAACACGGTGGTGGTCGGGATCTGGTGAGGTGGTGGTCGGGCTCTGGTCATAGTGGTGTTGGAGACGAAAAAACCACCGTCGGTGGTGGTATGCATGCAGTGTTGGTGCAAGGAAAAGGTGGCCGGGATGAGGCGGCAAGGTGCTCGGATGATGATGGATTGGCGTTGGAGGTATGCTTGAAGTGGTGGTGGGTTCTGGAGTTGGGTGAGAAGAAGAGGTGTCGCGGTGGTGGCTCGTCGGAGGAGGTGGCCGACGTTGTCAATGGGGACCAGTGGTAGCTGTGAGATGGTGTTGTAGAGGAAGGCTCAGGGTGTTTGGAGATGAAGAAGGTGGCAGATGGAGGAGTTGGTGGCACTGATGAGGGGCTTGTCGGGGGTGTAGGGGATGCCGGTGAGGTGGTTTGCTATGAGAGGAATAGGAGGGGAGCTCGGTGGGTCTTTTGGGAAGGAGAGAGTGAAAGAGTTAGAGATGGGGATCGATACTAAGAAAGGGTGAGAGAGAGACATTGAGGGAAGAGAGGAGGTCGGTGCTGATATTTCGGTGTCAGTTTGGGCGTGGCTTCGTCATAGGTGGAGTGGGTCTCGTAGGCGCTCATTGCAAGGAAGAAGAAGGCATGGGTGAGGGGATCGGCCAAAAAAGAAAGAAGAAGAGAAGAAGGGGAGAAAGGAAGCGGGTGTAGGCCTGGGCCGGGCTTTGGGTTAGGGTTTAGGTTTAGGAAATTAGGTTAGATTAGGTTAAAAGAAAAGAAAAAATGAGAGGTATGAAAATAATTAGAAAAATATTGGGAAAATATTTATTAAAAAAATACGGAAAAATTATATAAAGAACTGGGGATTTACATCATACCCCCCTCACAAAAATTTCGTCCTCGAAATTAAAGAACGAAAACAACAGAAATAAAAAAATGAACAACTACTCAAAAAGGTATGCAAATCGTGAACGGATATCCTCCTCATGTTCCCAGGTAGACTCCCCTGCAGACGACCGTCTCAAGAAACTCAAACCAAGGAATTGACTTTATTCTTCAGCACTTTCTCCCTACGATCGAGAATAATGGTAGGCTGCTCCTCATAAGACTGATCGGTGCCCAACGTCAACTCTGAATGGTCCAAGATATGGCTATCATCCCAAATGTAGCACCTCAACCGAGATACATAGAAAGCATTGTGCACACTACCTAACGATGGAGGTAAGGCAAGTCGATAAGTTACATCTCCTGCTCACTCTTGCACCTCAAAAGGTCGGATGAATCGATGACTGAGCTTCTTACGACTACCAAACCTGATCACTCCCTGAGTAGGTGATATCTTCATAAATACATGATCACCAACACCAAGCTCCAATGACCTTCTACCGGCATCTTCCCAACTCTTTTGTCGGTCCTGAGCAGCATTGAAACACTACCTGGTCATCTAAACCTTGCTTACTATCTGAACTATAAGCTCGGGGCCCTGCAACCTTCGCTCACTTACGTCATCCCAACAAAGAGGGGACCGACACTTTCGTCCGTAAAGAGCTTCGAACGGTGCCATCTAGATGCTAGCCTGATAGCTGTTGTTATACAAAAACTCCACCAGATAACGGTAATCCTACCAAGAGTCCTGAAAATCCAGCATGCACGCCCTCAATATATACTCGAGCGTCTGGATATTATTCTCGGATTGCTCGTCTGTCTGTGAATGATAGGCTGTGCTAAACTTGAGACGAGTGCCCAAACTCTCCTGCAGGCTCCTCTAGAAATGGGAAATGAACCTGGTGTCTCGATCAGACATGATACTAACGGGCACTCCATGTAGCCTCACAATCTCCTGCATATACTTCTCTGCAAGCGACTCCATCGATTGTCCCAGTCGGAAAGGTATGAAATGTACTGCCTTCTTGAGACGATCAACAATAACCCAGAAGACATTATTTCCCCCTTGGAATTCGAGGTGGTGTTGTCACAAAATCCATGGTGATGTGCTCCCATTTCCACTCCGGTACTGGAAGCGGTTGCAACAACCCAGCTATTCTCTGATGCTCGGCTTTCACCTGTTGGCATACCAGACACTTAAAGACAAAGAGAGCAATCTCTCTCTTCATTCCATTCCACCAGAAGTATTGCCTCAGATCTCTGTAGATCTTGGTGCCTCCTGGGTGCACCGAGTAAGCGGAACTATGTGCCTCAGCTAGAACTTCATCCCGAATACCCCTCTTTGGAACACACAGCCGACTGCCAAATCTCAGGGAATTATTTTCATGAATCAGCAAGTCTTTCCTCAAACCAGCCTCTACTAATCCTCTGAACTTCTACAACTGAGAGTCTCCAGCCTGTGCAGCTTTAATGCGATCTACAAGTGATAAATGAACATGCAACTGCCAGACCTGTCCGGGCACACCTGGTGTAACCATCTCCAACGATTCTCTGCAGATCTTCGAGAATCCCCTTCTGAAAAGTTAGCAACATAGTTGATGGCCTGCGACTGAGGGAATCAGGAACGACGTTCACCTTCCCCGGGTAACACTGCAGATCAATATCGTAATCCGCCATCAACTCTAGCTATCTGCGCTGTCTCATATTCAGCTCCTTCTGAGTGAACATGTATTTCAAACTTTTGTGATCTGTGTACACCTCCACTCTTTTGCCCAGTAAGTAATGCCTTTAAATCATCAAGGCGAACACAACAGCCGCTAACTCCAAGTCATGCGTAGGGTAGTTCTTCTTGTGGGTCTTTAACTGACGAGAGGCGTAAGCTACTACTCGACCGTGTTGCATTAAAACAAAGCCTAAACCTTTTTCCGATGCGTCGCTATGAACTACCAAGCCACCGGAACTATCTGGAACAGTCAGAATTGGAGTTGTGGTCAACTTCAACTTTAACAGCTCGAACGCTTGGATGCACTCCTCCGACCAAATATAAGGTACCTTCTTCTGTGTAAGATTCACCAAGGGTTCTGCTACTCTGGTGAAATTTTGAACAAATTGCCGATAATACCCAGCCAATCACAGAAAGCTTCTTATCTTAGCTACTGATTTCGGTGTCGGCCAGTCTTTGATAGATTCAATTTTTGCCGGATCCACTGAAATACCGTCACTCGAAACGACATGCCCTAGAAATTGCACCTTTTCGAGCCAAAACTCGCACTTGCTTAGCTTAGCATAGAGCTTCTCCTCCCGCAGAATCTGCAACACAATTCATAGATGTTCGGCATGCTCCTCTCGACTCTTAGAGTAGACTAATATATCGTCAATTAATACAATGACAAACTGGTCCAAGTATCTGGAGAAAACCCTGTTCATCAAGTCTATAAATATGACGGGTGCATTGGTAACACCGAACAACATCATAAGAAACTTATAGTGGCCATATCGAGTTCGAAAATCCGTCTTGCATACATCCTCTTCCTTGACTCTGATTTGGTTATACCCTGACCGAAGGTCCAGCTTAGAAAATACCCGGTCACCACCTAGCTGATCAAAAAAGTTGTCGATACGGGGAATGGGATACTTGTTCTTCACTGTCACCCCGTTCAACTCAAGGTAATCGATGCACATGCGCAAGTGACCGTCTTTCTTCTTCACCAATAACACAGAAGCACCCCACGGGGAAGCACTTGGATAGATAAATCCCTTATCCAGAAGATCTTCTATATGCTTCTTCAATTCTGTCAACTCAACTGGCGCCATCCTGTATGGAGCCTTGGAAACTAGCACCGTACCTGGAATCAGATCGATTGAAAGCCCAATATGTGAGGCGGGGGTAAACCAGGTAGATCTTCGAGGAACACATCAAGAAACTCTCGAACTACCTCTGGTGCTGGTTTCTCGTATATCTCCATAGCGGTCAAGATCTTCGGCTTCGCTAGAAACTTAGCTGGCTCTAATGACTCGCTACCACCCATGTAACAACTCTGGACTTTCTGTACATATTTTTTTCAAAATATAGAAAGGAGTACCTTACCCTGAGCACAAGTTATAAAATTAAATTGCTTTTGAACAGCAAGAAAGTACTTATAGCTCATTGGTAAAGCCTTGCACTGCTGTGATATAGCCCATGTGTTCAAATCCCCTCAACCATATATTAATTTTATTGATTTTTATTTTAAACTTTTAGAAGCTCAAAAGTTTACACGTGCACTGCACATAAAAATAAAAAGTCACATAAAAATTAAACATATGGAAAATGCTAGTTGAACAGTCGAGAACACGTGGCATGAATCCAAGCACAAACCCTACCCAATGGACCGGCGAGATCATCCTTGGGGTCGGCGCCGCCGGTCCCCCCGTATGAAATACTTCAAAAAAAATTCCCCTAGCACCCTTTGGCCTACCCCACTACCCCATGTTGTTTGATTTCTCTGCATTTATCCAGAGAATGAGAAATCCCCTCTTTAATTCATTTTAATGCATATTTTTAATTCATTCTTCAATTCTTAAAACCCTAATCTCTCCTATAAATACAAACATCACACACTAGCCTCCTCATTCAGAATTCCATTGCCAAAACACTCTAAATTTTCTAACTCTAAAAGTTGTACAAGTGGAGTTAGCTCAAGTCAAAGTTCCGGCGACGTTTCGGGACAAATCCGGCGACGAAACGACTCCACGACGCCTTCATAAGTTCCCTCTACCTCTTCCCTCTTCTTTCAGTCAGTAAGTCCCTTCACTTCTCACCTTTTTCTAGTCTAAAACAATAATCTATTACAATTCGTTGGAAGTGGAGTTATTACAACTTCCGATTCTAATTTCATCAAAAACGCAATTTTTTCTTAATAAAAAATTTACCATCTTTTATTATATTGTTTATTAACCATTAAATAACATTTGGAACAAGTTTCAATTCAAAATATAATGTTAAACAACTTTTATTTAACTTTTACGGTAAAATACCATCTAGTTTACATACGACATTTCTTTATAGTTTGTCTCATACTACCTTTAGAAATTGCACGAGGTAATGACCTATCTCATCACAGCACTCATCTTGACATAGCATGATGGCTTTTGTAACAATTTTTGAGGGACAAAAAACAATTTACATTAAAATACCCTAAACTATCAAAACCCGTATTCGTTAAATTGTTTTAATTAATTCCTTGCAAATTGGAACACCCTAGATCATTTATACCAGTTCTATTTTGGGTATTTCTTTATTTATGGCTAATTCTTGATTTATTGTGTTTTGGGTGCGAATAGTGTATTTGACATCTGTATTTGCATCCGACCCGACGTGCTTCCTGGAAACCCGTCTTGATTCCTGTTTATGTTTTATATTTTATCCCGGCTATTTTTGAGGACCCGTGCACTTTCATATTATATATATATATATATATATATATATATATATATATACTGCATACTGGCATTATATCTGGCATCTACATTTTTTTAATAAAATATTTTAAAAATATCTAGCATGGCTTACATCATACCCCTAACCCTGTCGTGGCATCCGTACACCTTGTTCTCGTTCCGTTTACTGAAACGGACTCGTTTAGATAGCTACGTGCACGCTGCGTGCATCCGTTCTTGGGGGTATACTTTTTCGTTACTCGGATATCCTGTTTTGGTTTCGGTTGACACGCATATTACCCGTATTTTAAAACTAGATTTTTAGACCCGATCCGGGCGTATTTTAGAACAATTTTGTATTAGCCAAAATCTCAAAATTTACTAATATTATATTTCAATATATTTCTAACTGTTATAGTTACTATAAGTAAATATATACGTTTAAAAAATTTTATAACTAAATATATTTTTTAAATATAATCCTAACCAATCCCCCTCTCTCTCTCTATTCAAATATATTATTTATATTTTATTTTTTTTAAAAACCCTCACTGATCCCTCACGTTCTCCTCATCTTTCCAGAAAATTTTAACCCTGCATATTCTTTAATTAACCCCCATACACGTTTCTTTCTCTCTCTCCTCACCTTCTTCTTCTCCCCCATATTTCTTTTCCGCGTTCAAACCCGAACCCTAGCCTTCACCCTCGCCTCACCCCGACGCCCTCATCATCGTCGACCTCTCCTCCTCTCCTCGACCACCTCATCACCTTTCTCGCTTCTCATTTCCCGAGCTCCCAAAACCCTGCACGAACCCAAAACCCACATACCTCGCCACCGTCGACCCCTCACCGCCGTCGACCTTTCCTCGTCATCACTATCCCCATCACCATGACTTCTTCCTCTCCCCTCTCTCAACCCGACACCACCCTCATCCGAACCCAAGAACCCACAAACCCTACAACTCCGACCTCGCCTGCACCCACGTCGCCCCTCGTCGCCGATCTTCTTCGTCGATCTCATCACCACCACCATCACCTTCCCTCCTCCTCACCAACACCCCCAAGCCAACCCCGAGCTCCTCCCCTGCACAGAACCCGACCCCCTGCATCTTCCGCAAACCTTGCTGCCGTGGCCGTGAAGCACCATCTCCGGTGACCCACGACCTCGTCATCTCCCTCTCGTCTTCCTCTCTGGACCCTGTACACCAAACCATCCCCTCTCTTCTCTGTTCTTCTCTTCTCTCTTCTTCTTCTTCTTCTTCTTCTTCTTCTTTCTCTTTTTCTTTTCTTGAACTGGTTTTCCGGTGATCACCGGAGCCGTGCTCGCCGCTGCCGATCCGAGAGACCCAGTGGACGTTCCCAGCCAGCGTGATTACCTTCTTGCCTTATCTAGACTTGTCCCGTGTGCCGTGTGTACGTTGCGATGTTTACCCGACGTCGGACGCAGCGTACGCAACCCGTCGTGTGATCCGTTCAGGAAAGTTTATCTTGCTACATGCTATGATATATATTTTGCATCCATATGAATAAAAATATCACATGTTGACTGCATTATACATCCATGTTACTGTTTTTCAGTTTTTCGATACCCTTACGCATCCATATCATTAATTATATATCTAGTTGCATCTACAGATCATATTATTTCATGTTACTATTATATTAACACCCCATGCTTGATAATGTGCATCCTACGTAGCCATGGAGTTGTAGATGTAATCCCTGATAGATATTTGTACATCTGTGTTTTACTGTGCATCCGTACTTTATCGTGCATCTGTACTTGCTACAGTTTTATTATGAGCATCCGTTGATACACTGTGCACTACCTAACATGACCCGTTGCACCACCGCTTGACTTGATACCTGATCTTGTTACTAATGCCGACAATCTTGACCTGTTGTCACGATGGACATATCATGTTGTCTATTCAGACAAAACCTATACCTGCTTGATCCTGTGTTGGCATTAGCTCCAGATTTATCAATACCTGACTTGAACACATAACCTTGGGGGTAAGAGAAAATCAGTGATGAAACCTGACTTGTAACTCAACAGTTCGACGCTTATACTGATCAGTTTTACGGGCTAGGCCAGCCCCGAGATGATGCCGCTGACATCATTCATCTGTACATGTTTCCTGTTTAATGCCTAGCGGCATGTCTCGGATTTCAGCCCGAGAATCTGGACCGTGGTCCCGGGCACGCACGGGATACTATTGAGTTACATCGACAATTTCATTAAATTGATTTCAAAGACTTGAGAGTAATTAACCCAGTAGCATAGATTACTCACCGCATGCACATACACTTCACTGTTCCATATTCATGTTACTGTTATACACTCATTACTGTTCATGCTCATGCTTGCATATCTTCTTACCTCCTAATTATATTTTATTGTTTGATATTATGACGTACTGACGTCTGGGTTTTGCATGGCCCAGATCCTCTACCTTTGTCGCAGGCTGACCAGGAGTACTTCAGCCGACAGGCCGAGCAGTGAGGATCCTGTTAGTATCTAGTTTAGTTTAGTTGTATTTTTGTACTTTCATTTCCTGATGTGAGCCCGTATTTGTGTTAGTTATATGTATGCCCTAGAGGCCATTACTGTATATATGATGTATATTGTAGTGGATGCTAGGACGTATATAGGGAGGACTTTCTTGCTCGACATGATAGTATGCTATCTGGTTGATCTTTACCTAAACTTGTATACTGATTGTCTCTCTGTTACATGTTGGTAAAGCCCTTAGGATGTGTACTTGACTACCTGGACTATGATGCAGATCATACTAGTGGGGACAGATAGTCTATAAGTACATCCTTCAAAGTCCCTAGTCGTGGGTGTATCGAGACGGGGCATCGATATACCAGAGTAGACTAGCGTGTACCTTCTCGACCCATACAGATGGGCGATGGATGATCCCATATCCATTGGTGTTTGACATAAGAGATGATATACGGGTGCTCAGTCCAGACTGGGTACACTGGACGGACTCGCCGAGAACTCCCAGATGGTATTATACCTCACGTCAGATGGCAGTTCTCTGGTGACACTGGTACAGAGTAGTCTGTTGACCCGAGATCGTCATAGAGTCTTGTGTGGTTCCCACTGTGCTTTGATTTCCATCTTATCATGTCCAAGAGGGCGTGCAAAACAGTGGTTTTTGGGTACAGTCCCGAGTCACATGGAGGCAATGAGCGATAGGAGGGGATTCGTCTCTCCCGGTATAGGGAGTTGATGTTGCGCTGTGTTCGATTGGCTATAACAGGAAATCCCTGGCCAGGGTTGCTGAGATTTACTGGTAAGTGTTACCAGTAGTTTCTCGAATTGTTATAGACCTCATATCGACACGACTTATCGAGCTATTGGGGTCTGACGTATACCACCCCTAGGCGAGATATACGACAGATCAGACGGACAGACCGGACTGTACGGTAGTGTTACTGGTTGGATTCACTGGAGTTTGAGCGGGCTTGCTCGTCGATCTTCAGATCGCTCAATACCCGGGTGGCCGTTACGTTTAGCAGACCGCTTGCGGCTTGTGGGTGTTTGATATGATCATCATCTGCTGCCGGCGTATTGACGAGTCTTTAGAGTCCTACACAGAGGTTTCCTGGTTCAAGCGAAACGAAATAAGAGCGCATATGAGATATGTACGGGACCGAGAATAATACGAGTATGTGATACTGTATTCGATTCTCGCGATGTGACATTGATCGGTTATATGCGATATAGCCGGGTTATCGGATCAAGTGTTGATTCGATAAGATGTTACTAATGATACCAGTCGGTTATGTGCGTCATGACCGGATCGTTAAATCAAGTGTTGATTTAATGATTTAATGCATAATTATATATTTGATATATTACTTTGCATTAACTAGTATCGGTTCACTTTAAATGGATTTTCTCGCTCGGTTGTGTGCATTGCATATGCGATATGATTTTGTGCACTTGTTTGTGTCATATTTGATGATACATGCAAATTAGGGTTTGTGTAAAGAATTAAATCTTGGTTAAAGAAATGGTTAGGGTTTTTATTTGATTATTCATTTATTCATTTGTTTTTATTTTTGGAAAATAAATTGCATAAGATGAAATGGTGGCATTCTTTGTTTTATTCATGAAGCTTCATGAACTTTTGACTTAGCCACCATTTTGTCTCATGCTTAACCCTAACCAATTCAATTAACTCAAGTTAATTCTCTACACCTAACCATGGTGAGAATTATGATAAGAATGGATTTTTATTTATTCTTTAAAACTTATCATAAGATTTACCTTCTTCTTCTTCATTTCTTCAAGTGAAGAAAGCTTGCCTCCATCAATGGCAAGTGATGAAAAAGAGTGTGAAATCCAAATCTAAAGTCTACCCACTTCCTATTTCTTCATCCTCTACCTCTTGCCAAGTAGTAGAGTGTGTTTTCTTCACAAGTTTCTTGACTTGGTGAAGTCGGAGCTTGAATTAGCGATGCCTCGACGTAGATCATCTTCGGCATGGACATCGATGACCTAGCCCGTCCATTCTCCGATGAAGCCGACGCTAGAGACTGGGACTTGTTATGGACAGCGAGAGGACCTCATCTCGGAGCCATGGAGGTGGAGGACCGGATCTACAAAGGTTGTATTTCCGTTTCCCATTAGTTAATTGTTAACTAGTTTCGTTTCGCCTAGAAATCTAGCAAACGATCCGTAGTTTAGGGTTTCTCGGCATGTTAAAATTTGAAATTGGCATGGTTGATGCCTTGTGAGACCTCACTAGAGTGCCTAGGAACCCTACAGTGGTATCAGAGCCTAGCTAGAGCCTTAGGCGAAGTCTAGACGGAATTTGAAGTCCGAACGAACCCGAAACCCCGAATCAAACTTGCTCTCTGTCCTTTTTTCAAAAACTGGGATTTTTCCAAATTAAAAATATGCAGAAAATCAAGCAGGGTTTTCTAGCAATTACTGTAAATTTCATGGGCCCAAGTCAACTTTTCCAGCGCGGTTCCGCGGCATGAGCAAGGCTCATGCGGCGGATCCGCGGCCGTACGGCCACATTATTTAAATTAGTTTGCACAGTAATTCTTAGTTTCCAATGGTGATGTTTCTGGGAATTTTTAATATTTATTCAAGAGTTGAATTTTCTGGGGTTGTTTTGGGGATTCGGTGTTTCGATCGGGATATCAAATTTTGTCTGTGTGGCTTTCCGGGTAAATTTTAGAATATGTTAAAAAGTTCGACCGGATATAAATACCCAATTTTTCCCCTGTCGGGAAATTTCCAAGTGTTGGATTTTTCCGTAGTTTGACGACGTTCTAAGTAGTGCAAGTAACGCGATGGTCCCTCTAGAAGACAACAAACCTTAACTCGATTATGTGACCGTCTTGAACTGCCCTTTGAACCTTCGGGTTTGGGGCAGTACGGCGTGCCACATGTGAGGCGTTGGCTTGACCCTTCTACGGCTGGACCGTTGGTACTGAGGCACGAACTGAATGTTGCTAGACTTGTTTCATGTGTTGATCTGTATCGGGAAAACTTGGGTGTTCGATTGTTCGATCGGAAAGTTTAACATTTTCTATTTATCTGGAATAGGATACTATAATTGGAATTCACAATAGTTATGAGATAACTGAATGAATGTTATAAACATAGCAGTTTAGCCTCACTTGATCGGTTGCCACGGAATTTTGATGTGATCAAAAGTCCGTCGCAATCACGTAGCGTACGCGGATACTCGCCGGTAAACTTAATAGACAGCCTCACTCCATAGCCCCGACCAAGTGACTGTAGGAGAACCCCGTCGCCGAAAGCATCCGTTCGGGTGCTCGCGGTAGCGGTGTTCCGCCTTGGTGCACTTCGTCGACGGTATCGGGGGTGCGGCCGTCTACTGCAGTTTGCGACGAGCATTCGATCAGGATGTCGGGAATCTTGTTGAATTGCCTGACTTTATATTGAAAAGTGTTTTCGATAATGAGACTAAAATGCGGGGTTTATAATTGTTAGGCATGTGATGTCTAAGGAATTCATTTGATTAGGCATGCGATGTCTAAAGAGATTGCGGATTCCAACTGTTGTAGTTTTACACTTTCTTTTCTGTGACCGTAAGTGTAATATGTGATATCGCCGGTTTCGTTGCTATATGTCAACGACAATTGGGATGCGCATATTTGCTTACGTAGATGACATGTGATGTTATGTGTTGCTGGATATGTTATATTGGATCGTCGTGTTTGAATAGCCGGGGGTTTTATGTGAGATGAGTGTTTTTCATTTTCATTCATGTAAAAACTTGTATGTAATATTCTTTTATTGGGGCGCTTCCAGGTTGCGGAAGTTGTCACCGTTTGTATATTATTTACTTTTCCGCACTAGGATAGACCCAAGGAGGGGAGCACAAGTAACCGGGTTCTGGAGTCCAGTGGGAGACCAACTCGAGGAGTCGAGTGCGGGTCTCCTAACTCCAGAATTGGTAGGGTTGCTTGCCGCTCTCGTAGGGGTCTAGGGGTGTGGGTTTGGCTATTCATCACGACCGTGGAATCCGTGTTTTATACTGTCTCGTATTGAAAACACGGGCGTCCTAGTATATCCAATATTTCATATGTTTCTTCTGCTGCGATATATGTGATGTGATCATGTGATGTTCTGTGATAGATACAGTATATAGTATATATGATATATTATATAGGCGTTACTTATGTTTTACACCCGCGCTAGCCCTGCCCCGCTCTGCCGTTAGTTACCTAACCTAACGGTGCACGAGGGGACATTGAGGCGAATACGGATGGCATAAGTGTACGTCGTATTTATCTGTGATGTTTAGGTATTTATATGATGGGACTTCATTAATGTGATTAATGAAATAAAAGAAACCTAAAGATGTTGTAGAATTGAATTTCAAAATTAAAACAGGTAGCTACAGTTCTTGCTTTGCACAGCGGTATATGTGATATATCCTGCACCTTATTCGATGAGGAAAGGACCGAGATCCCTTCACCGGGAGTGACTCCTTTGGCAATAACTGGCAGATGCTACACACTCGGTTTGTCTTTTGATTGCTTTTAAGAGTTTTTGCTTTGCACAGTGATATATGTGATATATCCCGCACCTCATTCGACGAGGAAAGGACCGACGATCCCTTCACCGGGAGTGACTCCTTTAGCAAAACTGGGAAAGCCTCAAAAGCACTCCATTTTAAAATCATTTGATTCTACAAAGATTTCAAGTTCATTACGCAATAGGTTTTCAGAAAAACCTGTCGTAGCCCTCCGTCATTTCAGATAAGTTGTATATAGTATTCGTGCTGCATTTGTTGGCTTTCGTCAAGGTGCAGTGTGCGATAGCTATATGCTGCTTATCTGCCAGCATACGATGCGATTGGATTAGGGTAGTCGTGCGGCTTTGTTGGCTTTCGTCAAGGGTCGTGCGGGTGGGTTTAATTCAATCAAGAAATGTACGGGTTGAACTTGACTAGCGGGCTATGGTTTGTTGGCTTTCGTCAAGGTCATAGCACGTTAGGGGCAAAATATTATCGGGAATTTCAAGTGTTGAAATTTGCAATGAGATTGCATACCTTCTATGAGATAGTTGGATCCTGATACCCGTTGCGAGTAAGAGTTACTCCTGGGAGAGTTTTACATATTACAATTAGCCGATCAAGTAGGTGTCTAGAAAGGTGTCAACGGGGTTACGCCTCTGGGAAAACGAGGTTTACTATAATTAGGTTCGTGCGAAAGCACGGGGGACCTCCCTCAAAGTACCGACACTGGCCTGGCTGAAAGATTGGCGAACTTGTAGTGTGTAATTAATCCCGGCTAGTCTTTCCTTTTAGGGTTTGAAGGAAGATTTGATAAAAAGCAGTGGGAGCCATCCTGATTAGATAAAATAATAACCAATCTATTCTTGCAAGAGCGCACGCTGAGTGTTTTCTTCTCTCTCTCTCCTGGTAGCGACCATATCACGCCTTAATCAAGATAAAAATACGGAATATTGATCGAACCTGCTTGTTATACTGAGCTGGGGAACGTTGGTCCCGCTCCAACTTATAATTGTTATAAGACAGAGCAGGAAATTGGGGAATACCAGAATTCCCGTGCCACCCAAACGAAGAGAGTGCATGCTGATGCATCATCTTCGGGTGTGTTCATTACACAGAACTGTTTCTCAGTATTCTTTACGTCCTGGGTATGTGATACCAGATCAGGATCCCGCATATGTAATTTGTTACATGGGCTACAGATAGGTAAAGAACTGAGAACGGGTGATAAGTTTCATGAGGCAGAAAACGGGGCAAGTGTTGCAGCCAAGTCTGTTGGTCACTGTCACCCTGTATTACAAATACATTGATTCTGAACGAATGTTATTAGATACCGAACCTGATATACAAAATCGTATCTATCTCTTTATTAGTAAAGAAATGATAAAATTTTGTATTGTTGGATAATGTTTTGAACATTTCCTATATCAAAAGTTGATCGGTTCAGGCACGTTATCTAAAAGCATTAATGTTCTAAATCAAACTACAGTTCTTAGTATATGGAATACACACAAGAGGAAGAGTTCAGAAATGAACGAATCCTTCTTGAGGCATTGTAGACTAGGTCATATCAATGTGACCCGACTAGCTGAAGTTACATATAGATGCATATTTAAATCTGTTTGAATTTACATCTTATGAAACTTGCCAGTCATGTCACAAAGATATGATGACCATAGCTCCGTTTAATGGAAACAGAGAAAGAGTTAGTTTACTCTTGGGACTGATACATGTTGATGTATAAAGGTCCCCTGTCTACACATGCCAGGACTGGTTTTTTATACTTCATTACGTTCTCTGATAATCTCTCAAGATTCAGTCATATGTTCCTATTGAAACACAAGTCCGAATCTTTTGAGATAATCACAGAATATAAGTTAGAAGTAGAAAACCAAAATACGGGTATAAGTATTATGTCCTATGATGAGATCAGGGAGGAGAATACTTGTGCATGGAATTCCTGGACTATTCTAAAGGAGAATGAGATTCTCTCTCAGCATTACTCCTCTGTATACACCATAGCACGGTGGTATATCGGGGCGGAGCAGATACACCCTATATGATATGGTGTGCTCTATGATGAGTACTACTGAGTTACCTATTTCCTTTTGGGAGTTATGCACTTGAGAAGTTGCATACCTATTGAATAGGGTTCCAATCAAATCAGTTGCCTACCACTTCATATATGATATGGAAAGGGAAGAGCCCATGTCTTAAGCTAGTTAAGATTTGGGATTGTCCGGCCTATGTCTAAAAGCAAAATCCGGACAAACTCGAGGCAAGGTCTGTAATGTAGAACTGGAAAGGTTCCAGCTATGCAAACTACAGCAGATGATTTGATAGAGCCAAAGGATTCAGTAGATTCCAATGAACCTCAGCCTCTCCGCCGATCTAGTAGGGTTCCTCGCCCACCTGAGAGATACTTCGGTTTCTCTATGACAGTGGGAGCGAGGATTGCATCATGAGATGGTGACCCAACTAGTGTCGAGCTGGCCATCAAGAGTGGGACTCTATAAGAATGGCTGGATGCTTAGTGATCTGAGATGGAATCCATGTACACCAACAAAGTATGGACTTTGGTTGCTATATCTGAAGGGTTAAATCCCCATCAGGAGCAAGTAAATCTTGAGAAGATTACTTGGTGTAGATGGAAAAGTTGAGACTTTCAAAGCTAGACTTGTTAAAGGTTTTCGTCATCGACCAGGCGTGGATAATGATGAAACATTTTCTAGTACCTATGCTTAAGTCCATCCAGATCCTACTTGTCACGGCTACATACCATAACTACGATATCTGGTGGTTGGGTGCCATGACTGCTTTTCTAAATATTGATTTAAAAGAGTGCGTCTGTAAGTACACAGCCAGAGGGCTTCGTAGACAGTGGGAGCAGCGGAAACGTGCACAAGATGCTTTATAAGATAAAGCAGGCATCGCGGAGTTGGAACGTCGGTTTTGATGAATTAGTCAAAAAGTTTGACATCATCAAAATGGTAGATGAACCTTGTATATACAAAAAGGTAGTAGGGAGTATGGTGATGATCCTCATAGAGTACGTAGATGACATACTCTTGATAGGGAAAGAGTTTCCTATGCTACGCTCGATCAATCTCCGCTTATCACAATGATTCTCCATATAGGATCAAAGTGATACCTCCTAAATCCTGGGTTTTTGGATCTATGAGATAGATCTAATTGGATGTTAGGACTCTCACTAGTTGTAGTGAGACGGTATCAATCGATCCTGGGGAGAATCACTGGAAGGGTTCCAGGGTGATAAGGACGACTGAGTGTCAGTCACAGGCATTGTCTTTACCCTCAGTAAAGGGACGGTATGCTGGAAGAGTTCCAAGATAGATACCGTGACATACTAGACGATAAAGGCAGGATGCATCGCTACTTAAGATGCTACCAAAGAGGCTGTCTGGGTGTATATTGGTTCATGAGATGAACTATGTTCCTCCCATTGTGTGACAATGGAGTTGTGGCTTATGCCAAGGAACGCAGGTCCCATCAGTGATCCAGACATACTCTAAGGCAGTACCACTTGATCATGGAGATGGTTGATCTCCAAGGAGATCGAGATTAAGAGAGTAGACTCAGAGGACAACACAGCGGATCCACTCACAAAGGCCTGTTCCCAGAGAGAGACTTTTATGGGATGGTTGAGTATGAGATACTACAACCACTGCTACAGATGGCCCTAGTGCAAGTGGGGGATTGTTAGTTATATGTATGCCCTAGAGGCCATTACTGTACATATGATGTATATTGTAATGGATGCTAGGACGTATATAGAGAGGACTTTCTTGCTCGACATGATAGTATGCTATCTGGTTGATCTTTACCTAAACTTGTATACTGATTGTCTCTCTGTTACATGTTGGTAAAGCCCTTAGGATGTGTACTTGACTACCTGGACTATGATGCAGATCATACTAGTGGGGACAGATAGTCTATAAGTACATCCTTCAAAGTCCCTAGTCGTGGGTGTATCGAGACGGGGCATCGATATACCAGAGTAGACTAGCGTGTACCTTCTTGACCCATACAGATGGGCGATGGATGATCCCATATCCATTGGTGTTTGACATCAGAGATGATATACGGGTGCTCAGTCCAGACTGGGTACACTGGACGGACTCGCCGAGAACTCCCAGATGGTATTATACCTCATGTCAGATGGCAGTTCTCTGGTGACACTGGTACAGAGTAGTCTGTTGACCCGAGATCGTCATAGAGTCTTATGTGGTTCCCACTGTGCTTTGATTTCCATCTTACCACGTCCAAGAGGGCGTGCAAAACGGTGGTTTTTGGGTACAGTCCCGAGTCACATGGAGGCAATAAGCGTTAGGAGGGGATTCGTCTCTCCCGGTGTAGGGAGTTGATGTTGCGCTGTGTTCGATTGGCTATAACAGGAAATCCCTGGCCAGGGTTGCTAAGATTTACTGGTAAGTGTTACCAGTAGTTTCTCGAATTGGTATAGACCTCATATCGACACGACTTATCGAGCTATTGGGGTCTGACGTATACCACCCCTAGGCGAGATATGCGACAGATCAGACGGACAGACCGGACTGTACGGTAGTGTTACTGGTTGGATTCACTGGAGTGTGAGCGGGCTTGCTCGTCGATCTTCAGATCGCTCAATACCCGGGTGGCCGTTACGTTTAGCAGACCGCTTGCGGCTTGTGGGTGTTTGATATGATCATCATCTGCTGCCGGCGTATTGACGAGTCTTTAGAGTCCTACACAGAGGTTTCCTGGTTCAAGCGAAACGAAATAGGAGCGCATATGAGATATGTGCGGGACCGAGAATAATACGAGTATGTGATACTGTATTCGATTCTCGCGATGTGACATTGATCGGTTATATGCGATATAGCCGGGTTATCGGATCAAGTGTTGATTCGATAAGATGTTACTAATGATACCAGTCGGTTATGTGCGTCATGACCGGATCGTTAAATCAAGTGTTGATTTAATGATTTAATGCATAATTATATATTTGATATATTACTTTGCATTAACTAGTATCGGTTCACTTTAAATGGATTTTCTCGCTCGGTTGTGCGCATCGCATATGCGATATGATTTTGTGCACTTGTTTGTATCATATTTGATGATACATGCAAATTAGGGTTTGTGTAAAGAATTAAACCTTGGTTAAAGAAATGGTTAGGGTTTTTATTTGATTATTCATTTATTCATTTGTTTTTATTTTTGGAAAATAAATTGCATAAGATGAAATGGTGGCATTCTTTGTTTTATTCATGAAGCTTCATGAACTTTTGACTTAGCCACCATTTTGTCTCATGCTTAACCCTAACCAATTCAATTAACTCAAGTTAATTCTCTACACCTAACCATGGTGAGAATTATGATAAGAATGGATTTTTATTTATTCTTTAAAACTTATCATAAGATTTACCTTCTTCTTCATTTCTTCAAGTGAAGAAAGCTTGCCTCCATCAATGGCAAGTGATGAAAAAGAGTGTGAAATCCAAATCTAAAGTCTACCCACTTCCTATTTCTTCATCCTCTACCTCTTGCCAAGTAGTAGAGTGTGTTTTCTTCACAAGTTTCTTGACTTGGTGAAGTCGGAGCTTGAATTAGCGATGCCTCGATGTAGATCATCTTCGGCATGGACATCGATGACCTAGCCCGTCCATTCTCCGATGAAGCCGACGCTAGAGCCCGGGACTTGTTATGGACAGTGAGAGGACCTCATCTCGGAGCCGTGGAGGTGGAGGACCGGATCTACAAAGGTTGTATTTCCGTTTCCTATTAGTTAATTGTTAACTAGTTTCGTTTCGCCTAGAAATCTAGCAAACGATCCGTAGTTTAGGGTTTCTCGGCACGTTAAAATTTGAAATTGGCATGGTTGATGCCTTGTGAGACCTCACTAGAGTGCCTAGGAACCCTACAATTTGGGACGTACATTCCAGATTGTTATTGTTATTTGGATTTATTGCTTCCGCATATTATTTCTTGACTCTTTATTTTAGCAGATGGACATGTACTAGATAGATTATTTATTTTTACTGTTCTTGATATCTTATAAATAGCCGTAATGTGACTGTGGAGAGATATTTTCTAACCACAGGTAGTATGGTTGGCTCTATCACGTGCCGATTTTAGCGTACTCTGAGAAGCGGGGCGTGACAAAAATAAGCCTCTACAACCCATTTTGGGGAACCCGATCAGGATGGTGCAGGTTATCGCACGTCCTCGGGACTAGTAGAGCGAGATGCAGACCTTCTCATGGAGCATTCGATCTCGATGAAATTCTTATTACAATTTTTAAGAAAACGTGATTTCTATTTAATAAATAAATTCTATTTTTATAATTATATATATAAATATTATCAAAATATCTATTTTAAATATAATATATATTCCATGTTTTCTAATCAAAAGAAAAGAATCACAAAAGATCGTGAAAATACCATCACATTCCAATACAAGTCAAATTACAAGAAAATATCATATGTTATTCAAAGTTAGCTTTATATCCACTAGAATATTTCATTTTATAAAAATTATAACTATGAAAACCCTAAAGACGATAAATAAATACTTGAGATTTATTTTGAAAATATATCAAACTATCTTTCATAAAACCCCCCAAGTTATATTAAATTACAATAAGGATCCTAGTAAATATAGGTTTAAGCGGGACCAGTTCTCTTGAGCCTTAGGGAGCCAAAGAATATGGGTGCTTGCCTATCTAATATAGACAACCTAAAAATGGTGTTATCAATACGGTAATTGTCTTGGAAAAAGACACAAATCCTGCCGTCCATGTGCAGCAGTTACCAATTACTCCAAAACTAATTCAGGACTTCAATGTCTGACTCAGACAGAGTCTTAGTCTAATCTGAAATCAATCAATCTATCTTTGAATATGATTCAAGTATAACTCTTATTCAACATGAATCCATTTATACCAGAATTCAATCTATATCAACATGACTCGACCGAACCGAACCATGGATATACTCTGATTACATGACTATTCATTTATATCCATTTCGTTTACATGATATCATGGTTTCGGCAAGTCGGTCATCTATTAAACAAAACAATATATATCAATACATAATACATTACGGGGTTTTAAAGGGGTAGACTGGCACGGAATGTGTTAAAAGGGGCATGAGATGGTCATTAAAAGACGTAACTATACATCCATTACCGTTGTTCTGTGGTTTTATCGACGGAGCCTTGTACTACGGGTTACCATAGTCCACGGTGTAAGTTGGACTCCTCTCGTATACACTGGCATATTCTGTACCAAGCTACAAACAAATACACCGGCATAACAATCAAACATTATACCAGTTACATCCTCTTATTTGTCTATTCTATTTCTATCTCTCTTTGGGACTTACCGAGCGATTGTTCGCTGACGACATTCCTATTTCTCTTCTTTCTTTGGAATGGAGGACCCGACTCTGAGGAGTTCGAGACCAGCCAAGAGCACTTGGAACAGACCACTGAGCAGCATGACCATTAGGCTTTACTTGTACTTACTTTACTTTCATGTACATGCCATTGTTTAGGCATCGCTTTCCAATATTGTATTTTACTTCCTAATTGTATTGTAAAGAATGTTTAATCAACAAAAATTGTTGTTCATTTACATCTATTGTTATTTTCTTGTGTATTTTATTATATTGCTCATTTACGCTTAGCGTGTTTACTTTTGAGTAAATACGTAGCAGGCCAGTCGCGTCCCCTTACCCATACACCGGGAAGCGGGGCGTGACAGCCCACGAATACGAACTCCAGATGATTAAGGATGCAAAATGTCACACTCCTAGCTTGGCAGTTGATAACATCATAGAATGTGCTCAGCCAATCCATCCCCAGAATGGCGTCATAGCTACCAATCCAAATCAAAAGGAAGTTTGTATAAAACTCTCTATCACAAACTACCACAGGGCACAACCTACACTTTTCACTGGACACAATAATTCTGTTACCCGTATGTATCTCCCAACCATTATTCAATGGCTCATGAGGTATAGAGTGTGTGTCAACAAACTGTTTAAAAATAAAGCAATATGAAGCACCCGAATCAAATAGAACTCTAGCTGGTACAGAATGAACAAGGAGAGTACCTGCAGCCAATTCTCCAGAAGCTTCCACCTGCTCGGCAGTCAGGATGAAAGCTCGTCCCTGATTCCGACCTGTACCAGTCCGCCTCTGTCACGCCTCGCTTCCCAAAATACGTAAACGCGACATGTGACAGAGCCAACTATGCTACCTATGGTTAGGAATCATCCCTCCACAGTCACATTATGGCTGTCAATCGGATATCAAGAACAGTAATAAAAAAAATCTAATCTAGCTAACACATATCCATCTGCCACAATAAATAAAATCAAGAAAATTCATAAAGCGGAAACGTATTAAGATCCAATAAACAATAGTATTTGAATCATATCCCAATATTGACTCACATCAATAAAATAAAACTACGGAAATAAACGAAACTAAGCCTCTCAAACTAAACGTCTAACTCCTCACTACTCGGCTTGCTTGCCAAAATACTCTTGATCTGCCAGTGATAAAGTCAGAAGAACTGGGCCATGCATAATCCAGACGTCAGTGCGTCATAATATCAAAATAATAGCGATAACTGGGATATGATGCTATGATTAAACATGTATGTAAATAAATAGCAAAGGTATAAAACAGTGAGCTGTATGTATGTGATGTGTATCCTAAAATCTGTGCTTCTAGGTTATCTATTCTACAAGTCTTTGAAATCAATTAATATAATCATCATCGTAACTCAACAGTATATATCCCATTCAAACCTCCCACAAGACCACGGCACACTGATTATTCCGCCACGCCAGGAATCACGGCAAACAATAAACAATGATTATTCCGTCACGCTCGGAATCACGGCAAACAATAAATAATGATTATTCCGTTCACTCCCGGAATCACGGAAAACAATAATAATATCCTCTTGAGTTACATTTCGGTTACATCCTTGATTTCCCCTTTTCCCCCAAGGTTCTGTGTTCAAGTCAGTTATTGACGATATAAATCTAATGCCAATACGGAATCAAGCAGGTACAGCTCTTGTCTATGTAGACAACAAGTTATGTCCATCAGGATAATAATCAGGATTGTTGGTATTAGCAATAAGATCCAAGTAACAAATCTGATGGTGTGTCGTGAACATGCCATGTACTGTATATTAACCAAAATAGATACCAATATAAAAATGTAATCAATATCGAAACACAATTAATGCCAGGATGCATATGTATCTATCGGTAATAACCATTATACGTCCATTACCATGTATATGATGCAATCTAGATAACATACTGAACTGTTATAGTAGTATGAGAATATCGTGATATTCCGGCATGCAACTAGATAAACTATTATCAGTACGGATACATACAGATACTATAAAACTGTAAATCGGTAATTTCTGCTGAATAGTAAAACACATGTAGTATAATTTGTCAAATAAATATTGATATAATAAAATAGCATGTCGCAAGTTTAGAACTTGCCTGATCGAATCTCATGTCGAGATATGGATATCACGTTCTGACGTCAAAATAAAGTCATGACACAAAACTTACGCACGCAGGACTGGACCTGACTGAGCAGCTGCGTGATGTGGTGACTGGGCTAGATGATGAAGGTGACTGGGTCATCGGCGACGTGCGCAACTCCAGCGAGACGGCTGGAAATTAAAAGAAAAGAAAGAAGAAGAAGAACAGAAGAAGAAGAAAAGGAAGTTGCTATTGGGGTTCTCTGGACTTGGTGAAGACAGAGAAGAGATAGGCGATGAAGTGATGGCGACGAGGCCGACGGCGAGGTGGCATCGCCGTGAGGTTTGAATGGTGATCGGGGAAGGAGCAGGGGTCGGTGGTGGTGGTGTATGGGTATTCTAGGGTTGCTAGAGAGATATGGAGGTGATGGTGGCGAGAGGTGGTGATGGGTTTTCCGGCAACGATGGGATTTCGGCGAGGTTGAAGGTGATGGATTCTTGGTGTCATCGGGAAGGTCGGGCTTGTGGCTTAGGTTTGTCGGGGAAAGGAGGAGAGGAGATAGAGGAGGGGAGGTAAGGGAGGCGAGGTGATGGGGACGGCGATGGTGAGAAGGCAGCTATGACGGGAGGGACGAGGGTAAGGGTTCGGGTGTTGAGGAGAAGAAATGAGGGGGGAGAGAGTATTATAGTTTTATTATATATTATATAATATATATATATATATATATTAGAGAGAGAGAGAGAATGAGGTGGGGACGGGGGAGTTTAAGAGAGACAGAGACAAGAGATAGAGAGAGATTATTAGTTAAATTAATTAATATATTATATATGTTATATATATAACATTATATATTTATATATTAGTTATATAAAATATTTTATATATATATGGGATTTTACAAATAATACCAGATTACTCCGAATATTACCCGTGTCCATTCTAAAATCTAGTTTTTCAATATGGAGAATATACGTAAGAATTTAAAGCATGATGTGATATCCTGTAAATAAAAACACATACCCCCAAATACGGATCAACGTAAATATACGTAGCAATCAAAATACTAGTATGTTTAACAATTAGGATATGAACATGATATATTGGTACAACTACATGAAATGGGGTACTATGACATGCAAGGCTAGATAAAGAAATATATTATATGATTTTATTTTGTATTTTAAAAAGATATTTAGATTCTAAAATATATTATATATGTATATAAAATCTAGATTTGCATAGATACTCTGAACTATCAAATATTTGATGTAATCTTGAATCATGATGGGTTTCAAATATACGGGTCGGGTCGGATAATAACCGCAGCTGCTGATTTCACCATTCGGAACCCAAAACCAACAATAATAAAGAATTTTACCGTAAAATTTGAAATATCCCAAATAGATATAGTATAACAGTGCTATGGTGTTACATTATACCTAACTATAAAAGAATTTCATCCTCGAAATTCACGGAATAAGAAAAGACAAGAAAACACAGATCTAAGAAAATAGGTGTGGAAATTTCTGTCGGATCTCTTCTTCATGTTCCCAAATAGATTCTCCGTGCGAACGATTCCCCCATGAAACAAGTACTGGTGGGATAACTTTATTTTTGAAGATCTTTTCTCTTCGATCTACAATCGCCATTGGTCGCTGTTCATATCAGAAAACTGCATTTTAATACCACTCATTCTTTATCTATTTTATTATATATCGGTACTATTAACCAGTGTCTGCTCAGTAATACAGATTACAGGTATCCATGACAAAATACTAGAAATACACTTAAAATCATGGATATATCATTTGTGAGCCGACGCTGCATCCAGAACTGGAAACCGACCGATATCCCAAGGGTTATTTTACAACAAATAAAGTGTACACACTTTTGGTCCAACACATAGCAAGTGTGCATACAACTCTTGGATATTTAGACCATGATGGGGCAGCCATGATACAAGGGGCAGGTGGGCATGAGAAGTGATGTGCATTAAATGGGTATTAAATGCATAAAGTGTTGATGTGATTCATAGCTACAAGTTTCCTTCCAAGCCCTGAGTGTAGACCTGGTTAAATTAGAGAAATCTAGCAGCACCAATGGGATATATGGGAGCACACAAGACCACACTTTCAATACGAGCCATGGACTCACTAACTTGGCCGGCCACATCATCACCTGAGCCGAGCAGGCCGGGCCCCCTGTGTCCAATAGCCCTCGGTTTTCTATGGGCCCTCCCCTGCTGCCACCTCATCGTAATTTTATTATTTGTTTAAACTTGTTTTTGGCCTATAAAAGCAGGCAATGGGCAAAGGGTCAAGGGGTTTATTCTTTACCTCATTTTTGTTACTCTCAAGTTTTGTTTTTGTTCTCTTTTAGTTCTCTATTGCACTCAAGGGTTGTATCATTCTTGAAGTTTAATAAAGCTCTCTTTTGCCTTCATTTGCCTTGAGTTCTTAGCCCTCTCTTGATCTTGCAATCTCTTAATTGAGCTTGCAAGTTTAATATTAGGCTATTGAACCCATAATTTGTCATTTTTTCTATGGTTCCTAGTTATTTCTTACTTACTCTTTTATTACTTGCTTTACATTCTTGCAATTTAAATCCTATGCTTTACATTCTTGCAATTTAAATTTCATGCCCTTTTCTTTCTTGTGATGTTGTCTTCTCTTTTCTTTGTTTATCTTTTCTCTTGCTCTTTTTGGTTTGTTCTTGAGATGGTTGTAAATATGTGTTGTTAGTAAAAGAATACGATATTGTAAGTTAAGGATTTTTTTCCCGTTTCTTTTCCCATTATTTTCCATTGAACTCCATCCAAACTTTACGCATGCGCTCTATTAGGCATCCTACCCTACCAAGGTATCGGTGACCCCTAACCGCGACCGGTTGCATTCGGTTTCGCCAGAGGCGAAAGTCAAGCGACAAGAACGGACGGACAAGGGTCAATAATCCGGATTCCACGAATACTGTGCTTAAATACTCTAATCCACGTTGTTGCCGATTGCTCTAGCTTCAATTGGTCAAGACTCGGTTCAAAGGTTTGAGTACGAATTCACTAGCTTACACTATTGTATCTTTTCATAACAAGTTTTATACTTTGCATATAACACATAGGATAGATACGAACTTTCTGCCCACGTGCATTAACTCGTTACAATAATAACGTAGAACACTCCATCTCCCTGTGGATCGACCCGTACTCATCGCGGCTAGCTGCAAAGCGACGCCGTCCTGATTGCGGTTAACTTTAGAACTTCAAATATACGACACGCCAAAAACGTGCAATCAAATGGTGCCGTTGCCGAGGACACGGTAACGTTTTAATTCTTATTATTTCGGGTTAATCTTATGAATATCCATCTAGCACTTTTCTTAAAAACAACATAAAAATCAAAAATTTCAAAACCAAAACAAAAACTAACTTTCTTAACAACTTTTTTCTCTGGATTTTGTACCTGCTAGCACTCGGGGTCTCAACTAAAAAGATGCGCAATACCAGTGAGGCACTAGTGGAACACTGAGATGTCTGTAGAAATTTGGAGCCCCAAATTCCAAAGAAAACCGGCGACTTACCTTGAAAAACCGAGCTCGCCGGCCTGTTCACCTCATTTTGCCTCCAATTTCTCCTCTGTGCTCCAATGTTCTGTTTTTGTCCCATTTTTATTGCTTGTTTTTTATAATTTTTAGTGTGCAGGTATATGGGCATTAATATCGCTTTTCCGCACTAATATCCGTTTTTTCCGACATTTGTAGAATTTTACGGATTTGCGAACTGCGATCGTGTAGAGCAAAGTGTACATTCAAAATTAAGGTGATTGCAAAGTACAGTGCCAAAGATTCGGGTAGTTTGACCCGCACAAGCGAACTTTTCAAGCTAGTTGGATTTAACTTCAACGGGGGTTTCTTAACCCGAAAATTTATCGGTACGTACTTTACTAACACCTTCTTCTCAAATCCGATGCACCCACTATAACATCTTTGCAGGATTCTTTGCAAGTTCTCTAACAAACGCTTAAAAAATTGACTAAACCGTATTTGTTGCAGTGCCGCACTTAACGTAAAAAACAATTGTTTGATTCTTTGAATAATTTTTTCATTGAATTACGCATTGCATACATTAATACGGACTTAAGGGCAAGCGAACCCCACAACATACGATAAAAGATTTCATCCCCTTTTCCGTGGCCCACAAATCACGAATTGAGCATAACGTATACCCACACAAATTTTTAAAAGAAACTAGACTTTAAGCCTTAAGGATTTCGTGCTCACTAGGAGAAATTAACTATATTTAGAACACCGCTTAACGGTATATCGTTCCCGGGATGTCTAGAAAAGTGTTCACGGTGAAACCGCCAAAAGAAAGGGTTATTTAATTAAGGACCTTCGCGAAAGCGTCGGAAAACCTCCCCTTATCTCTGCACTTACCTGGCCTCGTGATCAGTATATCTTGAGCCCGTTTTTCGATACAGTTTTACTTCGACAATCAAGTACTTAAGCAGGTTTAGTTAACTTAGGTGACCCTAGACCGATTAGGTGTGTGGTTTTTTGTGTCGTGATTATTTTTTTCCAGCTTCTTTTTGTGAGTATATTCATTCTTTTGTTAATAACTAACAAAAAATAAAATAAAAACCACATTCTTTTTCTCCTCCTTTTCTCTTCTTCTTCCTCTTCTCTTCATATCATGGGTACTCCACCCAAAAAAACTCTTGCCGAACTTTGGTACCCACAACAAAACATTACTTCTTACGGTTCTTGCTTTGGTCAAACTTCGAACGATCCATCCATGCCAAAAATTTCTTTGAAAGATCGGATAGACGCGTATAGGAAAAACAATTGGACTCCGCAATCCACTTTTTATCAACCGTTCAACCTACCCCACCTTCTTACGTTGATACCCCTTTTGAGAGTCCAGTTGTAACTCCAAGACCTATGTCTCTTGCTGAACGTATTGAATAATCATGTAACCGATCTTTCACTCCTTTCACCACTGTGAATTCTTTGAATCAACAATTCCATTCACCATCTTATCCATATGTTGATCCTACCCCTGTCCAACCATTCAATTCCTATTCATCCTACCCAACTTTTGCACCTTCCCTAGACATTGGTTCTGAACAGCCTTTTGGGAGTTTCCAGTATCCAAACAACTTCGAATCTTTTACTGAAACCCCTTCACAACCCATGTCTAGTCTGGAACGGTCGTTAGAAGACTTTCGGGTAGCGTCGTACCAACAGATGATGGATTTGAATGCGTCCATGGCCGTCCTCATACAACCTAGTGACCCAGTAGCTAGTTTCCAGCTAGCTCCACATTTTCCAATGTATGATGAGACGGTAGGACAGATTGAGAATTTAAGTGCTGAGAGTGAGTTGTACACCCTTCCAAATCAAACCTACCCATCCCAAATTGAATTCCACAACTCCTGTTTTGAATGTCTATCGAGTATTCCAAACGATTCATCAATTGAAAATAGAATGCTTAATGAGTTGTGTGACTTTGTAGTGTTTAATTTACCAGATTGTGAAGAGCCTATTTCGAGTGAAACCACACCCAATCCTTTTAACCTCTGCACCTCCATCTTAGAACCACAATTGATAGATATCTATGCTTTTAATGAGGTGTCTGAGAAAATTGATTTTCACTTGATCGAGGATATTGACGTTGGGAATATTTTGGATGATGAACCCGCAATTTTGGATGAATTTTTCTCTCCAATTCATCATCCCGAGTCATAAACTATATTTCCCGAACTCCATATGCGTCTGGATTTTAATGATAAATGTATGGATAAGCTGAATTTTGAGGAGACTTTTGAGGATAGCTTTGAGGATAAAACAGTTTTACTTGATGAGTCGGATTTTCCAATTCATCCTATCCCTTTCATTGACTGTGTACACCCTCCTGAACCTTTACCTGATACCCTTCCTCAATCACTTCTCTCCATCCTTTCCATCTTTCCGACCTTGCAAGAAACCGTATCACTTTCATTTACTATGTCTAGTTTACCAAGTTCGGCATACCTATGTTTTCTCACGAATCTTGAGGGATTTGACCCCATTTCTCGATGGGTTAATAGATTAGTACAATCACTGTCAACACAAATTGTACTAATTTATTCACTCCATTTCCACCCTTAAGTTCGTATTCCACATCTTTCTCCCTTCCGCCATTCTTCTTCTCATATACCGGGACCGTATACCACTTCTATCCCCATACAGTCCCGTGTATTCTTCATTTCTTCCCTCTCTGCATTCTTTCACCAACCAGCACACTACTGAGATAGAATTTTTGAATGGTTGGTGCTCACTTTTAGCATGTGTAAGGCCTTGTATAAATTGATACTGTTCTTTCCCCCCCTAATCCTGAACTTCAACGCTTAACAGTGGAAACAATATTTTACTTAAGTTTGGGGGGGACATTTTTTGTGTATATATTTTTGGTTTTCTTTTTTGTTTTGTATATAATTTGTTTTTGGGAAGTGCCGACAATTTTGACCCTCTTGGTATAGCCTGACAGTGAGGGTAATTTAGATTTTTATTTCGAAAGTTTAGTTGATACGTTAGAAATAACTAAATCTTAGGCTTAGGAATTGAAAACCTTAAAAATAATCCTCATTCTGTTTAAGCTTGGTAATTATACGTCCTTACAAATTTTTTTTATAGAAGTAGGTAATCTTGAGTTCAGTTCTTGAGTTAAGTTGAGATGAAGGGAAAGTATTGAAGCTTTACTGAAGGATAACTCTGAAAAATAGTTTCTATTCTTAAATCCAAAATTAGAAAGTATATACCCTACAAACTGTACATACACGCGCCTTGAAACTTGGGATAGTAGAGAAGACCTAGAAATACTCTTGCCTAAAAACCTAGTATGAAAGAAAAAATGGTATTTAAAACTAAACACCAAAAGAGCATATTGAAAAATATATATGGTCTTGAAAAAGAAAAATAAAGAAAAGAAAAATAAATAAATAAAGTCAAGACCTGAAAACTGATATTAATGCTTTAAAGCTCACACATTCAGTAGTCGGCCGTTAGTGCCTCAAGAAGCATTAATAGTTGCATGAAAGGTGTGTGAGCAACACCGTCCCTCATTAATGAAAAGAAGTAGTATTAAGTATTAGGGCAAGGGTACTATACCTTGAATTGAATTCTTGAGTGTAGGGGTGAAAATTTACATACACGTAGGGGTATACAATCGATATTTGGAGGAAAGATAGAAATAAAGAATAAGACTTATGTTTTCCGTAAAACTGAAAAAAAATCCCTGATTTGAAACCACACTTTAGAAAGAAAACTCAAGAGATGCCGAGATCTTTCTAAACTGTAAAACGTATAGAATCTGGGGTTGAATAAATATGAGGCGTGAAACATAAAGGTTGAATATTTCTAACTTAGGATGATAGAATTTCTAACCTAGATATTAAACTATAGGAGTAGAATCTACGTTAACTTATGAAACTAGCTTGACGGGATTTTGTGGGTAGTATGCACTAAAAACCCTCAGGAGACAACACTCCTCCTACTAGGGACATCTAAAGATTTAACGGCTTGTTGCACGAGCTCAGTGCAATCGCGTTCCCTGCGAAAGTGAGGATAGGATTTTATTTTGCTTGGGACGAGCAAAAGATAAGTTTGGGGGTATTTGTTCATATCAGAAAACTGTATTTTAATACCGCTCATTCTTTATCTATTTTGTTATATATCGGTACTATTAACCAGTGTCTGCTCAGTAATACAGATTACAGGTATCCGTGACAAAATACTAGAAATACACTTAATATCACAGATATATCATTTGTGAGCGGACACTGTATCCAGAACTGGAAACCGACCGATATCCCAAGAGTTATTTTACAACAAATAAAGTGTACACACTTTTGGTCCAACAGATAGCAAGTGTGCACACAACTCTTGGATATTTAGACCATGATGGGGCAGCCATCATACAAGGGGCAGGTGGGCATGAGAAGTGATGTGCATTAAATGGGTATTAAATGCATAAAGTGTTGATGTGATTCATAGCTTCAAGTTTCCCTCCAAGTCCTGAGTGCAGACCTGGTTAAATTAGAGAAATCTAGCAGCACCAATAGGATATATGGGAGCACACATGACCACACTTTCAATACGAGCCATGGACTCACCAACTTGGCCCGCCACATCATCACCTGAGCCGAGCAGGCCGGCCCCCCTGTGTCCAATGGCCCTCAGTTTTCTGTGGGCCCTCCCCTGCTGCCACCTCATCATAATTTTATTGTTTGTTTAATCTTGTTTTTGACCTATAAAAGCAGGCAGTGGGCAAAGGGTCAAGGGGTCTATTCTTTACCTCATTTTTGTTACTCTCAAGTTTTGTTTTTGTTCTCTTTTAATTCTCTTGTACATAGCTAACCCTTTGAGTTCTTTGCCTTAACTTGATCTTGCAATCTCTTCATTGAGCTTGCAAGGTTAAGTTTTGGTTATTGCACTCAAGGGTTGTATCATTCTTGAAGTTTAATAAAGCTCTCTTTTGCCTTCATTTGCCTTGAGTTCTTAGCCCTCTCTTGATCTTGCAACCTCTTAATTGAGCTTGCAAGTTTAAGATTAGGCTATTGAACCCATGGTTTATCATTTGTTCTATGGTTCCTAGTTATTTCTTACTTGCTCTTTTATTTCTTACTTTACATTCTTGCAATTTAAATTCCATGCTTTACATTCTTGCAATTTAAATTCCATGCTTTACTTACTTGCTATTTAAATTCTATGCCCTTTTCTTTCTTGTGATGTTGTTTTCTCTTTTCTTTGTTTATCTTTTCTTTTGCTCTTTTTGGTTTGTTCTTGAGATGGTTGTAAATATGTGTTGTTATTAAAAGAATACGATATTGTAAGTTAAGGATTTCGTTTCCCATTCTTTTTCCTGTTATTTTCCATTGAACTCCGTCCAAACCTTATGCAAGTACTCTGTTAGGCACTCCACCCTACCAAGGTATCGGTGATCCCTAACCGTGACCAGTTGTGTTCGGTTTCGCTGGAGGTGAAAGTCAAGCGACAAGAACGGACGAACAAGGGTCAATAAGCCGGATTCCACGAATATCGTGGTTAAATACCTTAATCCACGTTGTTGCCGATTGCTCTAGCTTCAATTGGTCAAGACCCGGCTCAAAGGTTTGAGTACGAATTCACTAGCTTACATTATTGTATTTTTTCCTAACAACCTTTTTACTTTGCATATAACACATAGGATAGATACGAACTTTCCGCCCACGCACATTAAGTCGCTCTTCATATGTTAAATCCTCCCTTACTGTCAATTCTGAGTGATCTAAGATGTGTGTCTCATCTCGAACATACTTGCGAAGTTGAGATGCATGAAACACGTCATGAACACCCACCAAGGATGGTGGTAAAGCCAAATGGTAAGCTACCTCTCGAACAGGCTCGATAATACTGAAAGGCCCTACGAATAGAGAACTAAGCTTGCCTCGACCACCAACTCACTTCTCTGGTCGGTGATATCTTCAAGAATACAAGATCACCAACTGCGAACTCCAGAGGTCTTCATCCAGTATCAGCCCAACTTTTCTGCCAATCTTGTGCCACCTTCATATGATTTCGGATCACGTTAACTTTCTCCACCGTTTGCACAATAAAATCCGGTCCCAATAATCTTTTTTCTCCAATATCGTCCCAACAGACAGGCGAGCAAAACTTGCAACCATATAATGCTTCGAATGGAGCCATCTGTATAGTCACCTGAAAACTGTTATTGTATGAAAACTCTAACAAGTGCAAATGATCCTCCCATGAACCCTTGAAGTCTAGCATGCATGCTCTCAACATATCTTCAAGATTTTGAATCGTTCTTTCAGACTGGCCATCTGTCTGAGAATAATAGGCTGTGCTGAACTTCAAGCGAGTTTCCAAGCTTTCCTATAGACTCCTCTAAAAGTGTGATAGAAATCGAGTATCATGATCAGAAACAATACTCACGGGTACTCCATGCAATCTCACAATCTCCTGCATGCAACGCTCTACCAAAGCCTCCGTCGACTGACCAACACGAAATAGTATGAAATGAGCTGCCTTGGTTAATCGATCGACAATCACCCAAACTGCATTATCGCCCTTTGGACTCTGTGGTAAACCTGTCACGAAATCCATGGTTATATATTCCCACTTCCATTGAGAAATCGAAAGTGGTTGCAACAAACCAGCTACCCTTTGATGTTCAGCCTTAGCTTGCTGACACACCAAGCACTTTAATACGTAACGAGCAATCTCCCTTTTCATGCCTTCCCACCAGAAATATTGTCGCAGATCTCTGTACATCTTTATGCCTTCCGGATGTAGGGAATACGCGGAACTATGAGGCTCCTTCATGACTTCTTCACGAACATATCCTTTAGGCACACATAAATGACTACCATATCATAACGAACCATCTTCATGGATCAACAAATCTGTTTGAAGTCCCGTTTCTACCTGTCCTCGAAACTTTTGCAATCTTAAATCGTGCGACTGTGTTTCCTTAATGTTATCGATCAAGAATGACTGTACTTTCAAGTGCATCAATTGTCCCGAAGAATTCGGTAGTACAATCTCCAATTTGAATCTCTGAAGATCGGCTATAATCTTCTTTTGTGCAGTCAACATCCGTATTGCTGGCAACCGACTTAGAGCATCCGGCACTACATTAACTTTTCTCGGATGGTATTTTAGATCAAGATCATAGTCAGCCATCAGCTTTAACCATCTACGCTGCCTTATGTTGAGCTCTTTCTGTGTGAAATTGTACTTTAGGCTCTTGTGATCGGTAAATACTTCTACCCTTTCGCCCAATCAGTAGTGTCTCCAAATCTTTAGAGCGAAAATCACTACTGCTAGCTCCAAATCATGAGTTAGGTAGTTCTTCTCATGAGTATTCAATTGTCTTAACGCATAAGCTATGACCTTCTCATGCTGCATTAGAACGCATCCCAAGCCTTTCCCAGATGCGTCGTTGTGAATAACTAACCCTCCGGAACCATCTGACACTGTCAGAATAGGAGCGGTGGTCAATTTTTGCTTCAACGCTTCAAAAGATGATGCATATTTCTCAGTCCATACGAACAGTACCTCCTTTCGTGTTAGCTTGGTCAATGGTTCTGCTATTTGAGCGAAGTTCTCCACAGACTTTCTATAGTATCCAGCAAGCCTAAGAAAACTTCTGATCTCTCCTACGTTCTTTGGAATTGGCCAATCATGAACAGCTGCAACCTTTTCAGAGTCAACAGCAATTCCATCGCCGGATACAACATGACCCAAGAAATTCACTTCTTCGAGCCAAAACTCGCACTTGCTCATCTTAGCATATAACTTTTCTCATCTCAATGTTTGCAGTGTGATTTTCAAGTGTTTTGCATGCTCTTCTTTGCTCCTCGAATAGACCAGAATATCATCAATAAACACCACTATGAACTGGTCCAGGTACGGTGAAAAGATTCGGTTCATCAAGTCCATATATATTTACCGGTTCGTTAGTAACTCTAAATGGCATCACTAAGTACTCGTAATGCCCATATCGAGTTCGAAATGCTGTCTTGAAAATATCTTCTGATTTCACCTAAACTTGATGATATCCGGATCGCAAATCCAACTTCGAGAATATTCTCGCGCCACTGAGTTGATCGAATAATTCACGATGCGAGAGATTGGTACTTGTTCTTAATAGTCACCCGATTTAATTCTCGATAATAGATGCACATCCTCCGCGCTTCATCTTTCTTCTTGACTAGAAGAACTGGAGCTCCCCATGGTGAACCGCTGCTGCGAATCCAACTCTTCTCTAGAAATTTGGCAATTTGTTTCTTTACCTCTTCTAGTTCCACCGGCGCCATTGGATAATAAGCCTTTAAAATTGGCACTGCTTCAGGAATAAGATCAATCATGAACTCCATATCTTGTTTTAGCGGTAAACCTGAAATGTCCTCGAACACATCCATAAACTCCCAAACTACTACTGGCGCTTCCTCCTTGTTTACGTCCATCGATGAAAGAACGACATTAGTTGGCTTAGCCATAAATTCGACTGGCCTGACAAATCTGTTACCTCCAAAAAATATGAACTCCGGATGTCCGGGGATCTGGAAAATCACTTTCTTTGCCCTACAATCAATGTGAGTGTAGAAAATTCCAAGAAAATCCATTCTCAAGGCAACATCATAGCTGTCAATATCAATCACCAAGAAATCCGCGAATAAGTCCCGTCCGCAAATAACAATCGAGCAACGCTTGCACTCACTACTAGATATAATTCTCCTATTCCCAGTGTGTATGTTCCAGCAACTAGACAGGGTCGTGTATGGAATAGAATGTGCACTAATAAACTTGGATGACATGAAGCAATGGGATGCACCTGAATCGAATAATGCCAATGCGGGAAAATTATAAACGAGTAGGATACCTGAAACAACATCGTCTGAAGCCTTGGCCTTCTCGGCCATAAAAATGAAGGCCCGTACTTGGTTAGGCCCCTGAGTAATCTGCTTCTGCTATGCTCTCGGAGCGTCGCCCTTCAACTGAACTCTCGATGGACAGTATTAATTCGATGATCAGCAGATCCGCAAATCAGACACTACCCCAGCCTCATCCGGCACCCCCTACGGAAATGACCCAGTCGTTGGCAGTAATCACAAATCACATCCTTCTTCTGCGTTGAAACAGATGTCCTTTTCATAGGTATTGTCCCCTATTTATTTATCGGAACGCCTCTATGTATAGGAGCTCAGTTTAGCGTAAACGCCGGCTTCCACACTACAACAGCTTGTTGTTGAGTACCCTTTACTTTCACTGATAAATTCTGTTGTTCTCTGGCTGCCCTGAGAACATGGGAGAAGGTGTTCAATCCCAAAGATATGATGTGTCTCTGAATCTCCACATCCAAGCTACGCATAAACCGCCTTGCCCTATCTGCCTCGTTGGCAACCAAGAGCCCCGCAAATCGACTGAGCCGGGTCCACTCAGCCACATGCGCATCAACGGATCCTCCATCCTGCTTCAAACTAATAAACTTCTTTTCCATTTCCTCCCGAATAGACTGAGGAAAGAACTTCTCTAAGAAACTTCGTGAAAATGTTGCCCAACTGATCGACTTGGTCAGATGGCTCTCCTCTATGAGCCACCACTCGCGAGCGTAATATACCAAATGGATGCGTATTACATCCACCATTTTCTCATCCGGAATCTGCGCGGCAACGAGCAGGTTATTTATATCAACTAGCCACTGGTCCGCTGGAAATGTCTCCTCCAATCCTATAAATGTGGACGGACCGAGCTTCCTAAATTCCGCCACGGTGCCCTCACGCTGTGTTGGCCGAGGTGCTGCTGCAACTACGGACTGCTGGACCGTCCGCAGACCCTCCTGGAAAGCCTCGACCTATGTCGCGACCCGAAGGTACGGAACATGACTGGCACTTAGATTATGAGACGTCTAAAGGCGTAATGTAACCTAAGTCAGCCAAAGCCCAGAAAATCTAAACCATAAACACTAAGAGTGAAGGAAACCTTTCATGAAAATGACTTTAAAATCAATTAAGTTGCATTTAACCCTTTTTAAAAACATCAAAAAATTTCCGAAAATTTCGACAGAGTCTCCTTTGTAAATACTGGCCCCCAAAAATGGGTACAACAAGATATATAACCTGTAATAACAAAATGGCATCCCCAAGCGGGAGCTAGCTCTTCGCCCAAGGCGGATCACAACCACACACAATATATATGCAATACAAGCAAATAAGCATAAGGAAACACAAAACTAAGAAAAACTCGTCGGCTCAAGTGAGCTCGACCCCAGAGAAACCACATATACACAAATCTCTCAGTCTCATCACTAGGTCGCATATACAAATAAGAAGTGGTAGATGGAGAATACTAGATATAAAGAAGGTACAAAAAGAGATAAAGTGTCCTCGCAACCCACCTACGTGCAATGTCGCGAATCTGGGCAAAACAAGCCAATGATAAGATAAGCCCGCCGCTACAAAGCTGACAAGTCCGACCTGCAAGACACTGTGGCACAACGGGGCTGAGTTGCCATCTCGTGAGTAGAATATAACATCTAATAAGACTATCGTAAGAATGCACGCAAATGCGTCACAACATGTATCTCTAGATGTGAGTAATTCCACTAGTATGTATGCACATGTATGCAACATCTATACGAAATCTTTAAGTATTTAAATACGATGATTCTCTGCATTCTTAACTTAGAAAAAGAATATCTGTGCAATAACTAAAGTACCATCAATGAAATCATCTGAAAACCGTGCCGAGCATCGACACCAAATATGGAAATACATCTGTCTCAATGTCTCACTATATCAATGTCTCAATACATCGGGCTCCGTCAGTCCGGATCGACCCATATCATCAAATCTCACGACAACGGTCGGTATCATCTGGATATCCGCCGCGCCAGACATCAACGGTAGGTAGTCTTCCCCTGCCAGGCTCATCGTCTACAACTCGATCTTCTTGCCCCGGGGTACCATACCGGGCCCACCATGTACCCGAGACAGTTCATCCTTTCGTCGAATCGGGTCTCGAAATCCAACAGAATACATGAAAACTCATGGTGGACGACACATACATCACGAGAAAACCGCAAGTTTATTTTAAAAATGATAATAATAAGCTTTTGTTAAATTCTTGCGGTTTTCCCCAAAATCTAGAAATCGCATCAATACTGAAATCCTCAAGAAAATTATAATACCCAACATGTTGTATATGATAAATGCTTATGATGTCAAAGGTATGCAATGTGATTTATGGCTAGGAACCTATATAAGCATGATGATGAAGTGAGGTATATATATGCTATGCAATTCAATGTATCATATACGATGCAAGTGTTGATACTGAACTAAACAGGTTCTACAGTGCTCGTGGCATGGCAATTACAAAAGGCGTGTGTGTCATATGAATAATGCGCGTGCAACATGAGCCAATGGTTGTAGGGTTCCTAGGCACACTAATGAGGTCTCACAAGGCATCAACCATGCCAATTTTAAAAATTTCCGGTGCCGAGAAACCCTAATGCGATCGTTAACTAGAATTTTAGGCGAAAACGATAACTAGTTAACAACTAAGAGTAAACCGAAAATACAACCTTTGTAGATCCGGTCCTCCACCTCCATAGCTCCGTGATGAAGTCCCCTCGCTGCGATCATTGGATCCCGGGCTCTAGCGTCGGCTTCATCGGAGAAATGGGCGGGCTAGGTCGTCGACTTTGATGCCGAAGATGATCTACGTCGAGGCAACACAAGATCAAGCTCCAACTTCACCAAGTCATGAAACTTGTGAAGAAAACACCCTATACTACTTGGCAAGTGGTAGAGAATGAAGAAATATGAAGTGGGTTTACTTTAGAATTGGATTTCTCACTCTTTTTCTCAAGTTGCCATTGTTGGTAGCAAGCTTTTTCTTCATCTTGAAGAAGAAGAAGAAGAAGAAAAGATAATATGATAAGTATTTCCTAAATAGAAAATAATATGATACTTATCATATTGCAACCATGGTTATGTGTAGAGAGTAAACTAAGGTTAGGTGAATGGTTAGGTTAGGCATGAAACAAAAATGGTAGACTTTTTCAAAGCTTCATGAAGCTTCAATGTTAAACAAAGCAAGCCACCATTTCTCTTTTTGCCAAAATAAAATAAATAAATAAATGAATAAATAAATTAAACAAAACCCTAACCATTTACTTAACCAAGGTTTAAACTAAACATACACACAAACATGCATGTATCATCAAACATGATACAATCAAGTGCACAAAAACATATCACATATACAATGTGCACATCAAGTGAGAAAATCCATCTTAAGTGAACCAATACTAGTTAATGCAAAGTAATATATCAAATATATAATTATACATTAAATCATTAAATCAACACTTGATTTAACGATCCGGTCATATCGAATATAACCGATTAATATCCAATGTATCGGCTTATCGAATCAATCCTCGATTCGATAACTAGGTTATATCGCATACAACCATTCGATACATTCATCGCGAGAATAGAATACGGTATCACATACACGCATTATTCTCGGTCCCGCACATATCTCATATGCGCTCCTATTTCGTTTCGCTTGAGCCAGGAAACCTCTATGTAGGACTCTAAAGACTCGTCAATACGCCGGCAGCAGGTGATGATCATATCAAACACCCACAAGCCGCAAGCAGTCTGCTAAACGTAACGGCCACCCGGGTATTGAGCGATCAGAAGATCGACGAGCAAGCCCGCTCATACTCCTGTGAATCCAACCAGTAACACTTACCGTACAGTCCGGTCTGTTCGTCTGATATGTCGCATATCTCACCTAGGGGTGGTAAACGTCAGACCCCAATAGCTTGATAAGTCGTGTCGATATAAGGTCTATAACAGTTCGAGAAACTACTGGTAACACTTACCAGTAAATCTCAGCAACCCTGGCCAGGGATTTCCGGTTATAGCCAATCGAACACAGCGCAACATCAACTCCCTATACCGGGAGAGACGAATCCCTTCCTATCACTCATTGCTTCCATGTGATTCGGGACTGTACCCAAAAGCCACCATTTTTCACGCCCTCTTGGACATGGTAAGGTGGAAATCAAAGCACAGTGGGAATCACACAAGACTCTATGACGATTTCGGGTCAACAGACTAACCTGTACCAGTGTCACCAGAGAACTGCCATCTGACGTAAGGTATAATACCATCTGGGAGTTCTCGGCGAGTCCGTCCAGTGTACCCAGTCTCCACTGAGCACCCGTATATTATCTCTGATGTCAAACACCAATGGATATGGGATCATCCATCGCCCATCTGTATGGGTCGAGAAGGTATACGCTAGTCTACTCTGATATATCGATGCCCCGTCTCGATACACCCACGACTAGGGACCTTGAAGGATGTACTTATAGACTACTATGTCCCCACTAGTATGATCTGCATCATAGTCCAGGTATTCAAGTACACATCCTAAGGGCTTTACCAACATGTAACAGAGAGACAATCAGTATACACGTTAAGGTAAAGAGCAACCAGATAGCATACTATCATATCGAGCAAGAAAGTCCTCCCTATATATGTCCAAGCATCCACTACAATATACATCCTATGTATAGTAATGGTCTCTAGGGCATACATATAACTAACAATGGTAATGGTAGTGTCCTAAGGGGTGATATCACACATAATTATATAGATATCCATACAATGACGGCAGACAAATAACTAGAAAGGTATGCATATGAATGAGATGGTTAACTAACTAACTATGCATATTGTTTGCAAGTAATAAAGTGATCCTAAATATGGGGTGCCTCGCTCCATCCAGACGATTTCCCCATAGATGTATACATCTACTCACAAGGACGTCTTGCTAATCTGATCCAACCACCGCTTTGCCTTTGCGCGCCGCGTCCGATATTTCCGCAACCGATCCTAAAATTGCACAATACACAACATAAGATTAAACATCATGGAATGACGCAGGTCACAATATGAAAAGATCAACGCCCACAAGTTAGGCACAACGTGCACTCGGTGCGCGGAAAACACACGAAAATCACTAAAAGCTTAACTAAAATCGCCGTTTCGAGGCAACCATAAAAACTAAAACCCGACTAAACCAAACTCCGCATTCGCACACCCTACAAGTCATAGTAAATGCTAATAGTATCGTCAATATATCGCAATTAATTCACCTCCTAAATTTATAGAAAACCTAGTAAGCATTAACAACTAAATTTCGATGCAACCATCGCGATTTAACGATGTAGCGATCACAATCTAGCACAACATCCAATTTAAACTACTAGATGGTCACAACACAAATTATAACCCACTTACAAAGCTTCAAACCCTAATTAAAATTCCAAACCTTTACTAGAATTTTCAAAAACAACCCATTACAATGAAATTAACACATTAAAATTCTAAATTAGCTTATTTAAACTACAATTAAACAACTTGATTAGAACTTATACCTCCCAAGTGTTTTGATCCTCTTGCACTTAGCCTCTAAAGATGCCTCTTTTCTCTTTGTTTCAAACCAATTAGGGTTTGAGAAGAGGTAGAATAGGGTTTTGGTTTGAATTTTGTGAAGAAAATTGTGTATTTTTGTGTATTTTTGTGGATTTTAACATAAATTTTGAAGCATGAAATAGGGAAAATGAGGGGTTTCCTGTAGGTGAGCTCGGCCTGATGTGGGGAGGGGTGAGTGTGAGTGAATTGTGTAGAAAATTCTACACAAAAAGTATCTTTTAAACTCATTTAATGCATATCACATCAATTTTCTATTAAAAATTCCATTTAAATTTCATTTTGATTTAATTTTCAAACCATAGAACTAAAATCTTGAAAAGTCTTGAAACAATTTTTGTTACACTAAATTTTAGTTTATAATGGTTCCTAAGTGTGTAATTTACTCATTTAAATTTGTATTTATCACTAATTTAATGTATTTTTAAAAGCTTAAAATAATATTAAAAATAATTAATTAAGGAAAAAAAATTTAAAAGACTAGGAATTTTTAAGTGACAATTTAGTGACTAATTTCTAGCAATATCTTATCTAAATTTTGTTTAATTAGGCCTATATTGAAAAATAATTATTTTGACTTTTTACGGAAAAGACCGATTATTTTACCGATTATCGAAAAACTGCCTAAACGATTTTCGAAGCGTTACAATCCTCCCCCTTAAAGAAATTCGGTCCCCGAATTTAAAATTTAACTATGCGTACCTTCAAAAATATGGGGATATTTCTTCCTCATCTCGTCATCGGTCTCCCAGGTGACCTCCTCGCTGTTCGGGCTACGCCAAAGAACCTTGACGGACGGTATAACTTTCGACCTCAATTTCTTCACCTGCCGATCCAAAACGACCACCGGCTGCTCGGTGAATGAAAGATCGCGCTCCAGCTGGATCGTCTGGTGCTGAATCGCATGGGAAGGGTCATGAAGGTACTTGAGGAGTATCGAAACATGGAACACGGGGTGAACATCGGGGAAGCTGGGCGGAAGCGCTAACCGATAAGCCACTGAACCGACATGCTCTAGGATCTCGAAGGGACCAACATATTTAGGACTAAGCTTTCCTTTCCGCCCAAATCTCAGCACACACTTCATCGGAGAGACCCTCAGGAAAACATGATCGCCAACAGTGAACTCGAGTCGGCGACGGCGCCTGTCCGCATATGATTTCTGCCTACTCTGGGCCGCACTCATCCTGTCCCGAATCAGCTGTATCTTTTCGGTTGTCTCTTGTATGATCTATGGGCCCAAAATACTGCTCTTCTTGAGCTCTGTCCAACATACAGGCGATCGACATCTTCTCCCATATAAAGCCTCGAAAGGAGCCATCTGAATCGTCTCCTGGAAGCTATTATTGTAGGAGAACTCGATCAAGGGCAAATGACGATCCCAGCTACCACCGAAATCTAAAACAAAAGCTCTGAGCATGTCCTCAAGAGTCTGAATAGTATGCTCTGACTGACCGTCAGTTTGCGAATGAAAAGCTGTGCTAAAACTCAATCGGGTGCCCAAAACCTCCTGAAGTTTCTGCCATAATCGGCTGGTAAACCGGGTGCCCCGGTCGGACATGATGCAAGTCGGGACGCCATGCAGTTCTACGATCTCATCAATATAAACCTGGGCGTACTGAGAAAATCCAAAAGTGGTCTTCACTGGCAGGAAGTGAGCCGCTTTCGTCAATCGATCTACAATCACCCAAATAGAGTCATACCCTCGACTGGTCTTGGGTAGACCCACAATGAAGTCCATGGAGACCTGTTCCCACTTCCACTCCGGGATGGGCAAAGGCTGTAACTCACCGGCTGGCCTCTGGTGCTCGTCCTTGACTTGCTGACAAGTCAGGCATCTCGATACAAAGTCTGTAACATCCTTCTTCATCCCGTCGCACCAGTAAACCTCTCTCAAATCACGGTACATCTTGGTGGAACCTGGATGCACACTGTACACTGATCTATATGCCTCCTCAAGGATATCACGCCTCAGTCCCCCAGATCTGGTACGTACAGTCGAGTCCCAAATCAAAGTATCCCCTGATCATCCATCACGAACTCGGAAACTCTGCCTTGCCGTATCTGCTCGATAATCTCTAAAATACGGGCATCGCCGGACTGTGCCTCGCGGATACGGTCAAGTAACTGTAGGCGTGCTCTGAAATGGGTCAGCTGTCCCCCTGTAGGAGTAAACTCGAACTGCACTCTGCTGTCACATTAAACCTGCCAATCCGCCGTCGACTGCATCTGTACTGCGCTCAAACAAGATAGGCTACCTCCGGGTCTCCTACTCAAAGCATCTGCCACCACATTCGCCTTGCCCGGATGGTATAGAATCTCGCAGTCATAATCTTTCACCAACTCCATCCAACGATGCTGTCTCAGATTTAGATCTCGCTGCTGAAAGATATACTTCAAGCTCTTATGGTCAGTGAATATCTGGCACGACTCGCCGTATAGGTAATGTCTCCAGATCTTAAGTGCAAATACCACTGCAGCCATCTCTAAATCATGAGTGGGGTAGTTCTGTTCGTGTTTCCTCAACTGCCGAGAAGCGTACACGATAACTCTGTCGTGCTGCATCAATACACAGCCCAGCCCCACTCGAGAAGCATCACAATATACCACGAAACCGCCCGATCCTGAAGGCAATGATAACACTGGTGTAGTAGTCAGACGAGTCTTCAACTGCTGGAAGCTATCCTCACATGCCTCGTTCCAATCAAAAGGAACCCCCTTCCGGGTCAACCCGGTCAACGGTGCAGCAATACAGGAGAAATCCTTGACAAAACATCGATAATAGCCGGCCAGGCCTAGAAAGCTGCGAACCTCTGTAACTGATACTGGTCTGGGCCAACGCTGAACTGCCTCGATCTTCTTCGGGTCTACACAAATACCATCTCTCGTCACCACATGACCCAAGAAGTCGACACTGTCTAACCAGAATGCGCACTTGGAAAATTTGGCGAACAGCTGATGCTCTCTCAAAGTCTGCAATGTGATACGCAAGTGCTGCTCGTGCTCCTCCCGGCTCCGAGAATAAACTAAGATGTCGTCAATGAACACAATGATGAACTGATCAAGATACGGCCTGAATACACGGTTCATCAAGTCCATAAATGCTGCCGAGGCATTGGTGAGCCCGAACGACATCACCAAGAACTCATAATGACTATAACGTGTACGGAAAGTGGTCTTCGGAATATCCTCTTTCCGAACCAACAACTGGTGATAACCTGATCGTAAATCAACTTTCGAGAAATACCCCGCACCCTGAAGCTGATCAAATAAGTCGTCAATGCGGGGTAGGGGATATCTGTTCTGCACAGTAACCCGGTTCAGCTGACGATAATCAATGCATAAGCGCATACTGTCGTCCTTCTTCTTAACAAACAGGACGGGAGCACCCCAAGGTGATACACTCCGTCGGATAAGCCCTTTATCCAGCAAGTCTTGTAACTGATCCTTCAGCTCTCTAAGCTCAGCCGGGGCCATCCGATAAGGCGGTATAGAGATAGGCCCCGTGCCGGAGATCAAGTCAATGCAGAACTCAATCTCGCGCTCTGGTGGTAGACCAGGCAGCTCGTCAAGGAATACATCAGGAAACTCACTCACAACAGAGACCTGGTCCAACGGAATCTCTGTGGCGCTAGTATCACAAACATAGGCTAAGAATCCCTGACACCCTTTCCGCAAGAGTTAACCAGCGCGAAGAGAAGAAATCAAGCTGGGAAGGGTAGCGCTACGATCTCCCCGAATAACAAGAACCGGCTCGCCAGGAAAAAAGAATCTGACTGCCTTCTCACGGCAGTCCACAAATGCATAACAGGTGGCTAGCCAGTCCATACCAAGAAGAACGTCGAGGTCTATCATATCGAGGAGAATTAAATCAACTGAAGAATCTTTCTCCCCGATACGAACGGGACACGATCGGTATACAAAACGGGCAACAAACAACTCGCCTACCGGAGTAATAATGACAAGCGGCTGATCTAACGAAGAAGGCTCTCGGCCCAACCTTGGTGCAAAGTATGTGAATACATAAGAATGTGTGGAGCCTGGATCAAATAATACCCGTGCATCAAAAGAACATACTGGCAAAGTACCTGTCACGACGGCATTAGATGCCTGCGCATCCTGAGGAGTCAACGCGAACACTCGGGCCTGACCACCACTAATAGCTGGCTGTCCTCTGCCTCAACCTCGGCCTCTGCCTCTGTCGCCTCGTCCTCTCTGAACAGGACCGCCACGCCCATGACCTCTAGAAGCATCTGCCTGGTGTGGAACCTCATCAGGGGTAGGAAGTAAAGCTCTCTGGAGAGGTGGTGAAGGTGGTAAGGACACATGTGGCACTGTCGCCGCACCCTGGCGCCCCATGTTACAGTCTCTGATACGGTGGTACTGACTCCCGCACAGAAAACATCCTGGCGACGACTGCTGGGTCTGCGGATATGAACTAAATAACTGACATCGTCTCAATCCTCTGCCGCCACCATCTCCCGGAAAGAATCTATCATGGTGTCTACCCATCTGCCGCTGGGCTGGCGAATTAGTACGGATCCTCTTCGGCCCAGAAATGACCGGAGTCTCAGAAATGTACTCCTCCAAAAGTAAGGCTGCATCCATCGCGGCTGCGTATGTGTCAAAGTGCTGGGTGCCAATGGCAAGGAATATCTGTGTATCAAGCCCTCGCACAAACCTCTTTATTCTTTTCTCTTCCGTGTCTACTAGGTATGGAGCATATCGGGACAACTGGGTAAACTGTATATCATACTCAGACACTGTCATCCCAGGAGTTTTGCGCAAAGACTCAAAACTACGGGCTCGAGCATCTCGGACACTCTCCGAAAGAAAACGGGCAAAAAATGCAGCTGTAAACTCGTCCCAGGTCATAGGAGATAGACCTGCAGCTCGGCCTCTCTCTACTGAATCGTACCATGTCTGGGCAAAGCCATCCAGACAAAAACTCGTGAACTCCTCCCATCTATCATCAGAACACCTCAACGAACGGCAAATCCTAGCCATCCTATCAAGAAATGCCTGAGGGTCCTCTGTCGCATTCGTACCGGTAAAAGCTGGAGGTCTCAGTCTCATAAACTCCTGTAGTGAAACAGGGATAGTCGCAGTAGTAGCAGGAGTAACCATCTAGGTAGCAGGTACAATCGTGGTCCGTGCAGTGGAAGGAATGTCCTCGGATCTCTGTGCCCGACTGGACTCAACTAATGATCCCATCATCTGTCGCAACTCCTGCATACCGGCCTCTAATCTGGCAATACGGTCTAGAGATGGCGGATCAATCTAACCCTGAGGGGTAGGCGTATCATCCCGCTCGATCCTCGCCTCAGAAGAGCCCGCTCGAAGCTCATCCCTAGCGGCAGCCCGCTAAGCTCTCATAGTCTTTGGCGGCATCAAAGCTGGAAAAAGAAACAGGAGCGATAAGAACATTGCAATTGAATCAAGGAATGCATGGAATCAAGGAGGAAATACAAGCAATTATATCATAAGGTCACTTAGGCGGAGTACCGTATCGTAAGTATGCCGCGGAACATACCCACGCTACGCCACTCTGCTTAAGTCACCTACTCCATCTACCAAGGGTCGTCCTACTCTCAGAAAGGTAAAACCTACGCTCTGATACCAACTTTGTCACAATCCGAAAGTATGGAACGTGACTGGCACTTAGATTACAAGACGTCTAAAGGCGTAACGTAACCTAAGTCAGCCAAAGCCCAGAAAATCTAAACCATAAACAATAAGAGTGAAGGAAACCTTTCATGAAAACGACTTTAAAATCAATTAAGTTGCATACCCTTTCTAAAAACATCAAAAAAATTCCGAAAATTTCGACAGAGTCTCCTTTGTAAATACTGGCCCCCAAAAATGGGTACAACAAGATATATAACCTGTAATAACAAAATGGCATCCCCAAGCGGAAGCTAGCTCTTCGCCCAAGGCGGATCACAACCACACGCAATATATATGCAATATCAAGAAAATAAGCATAAGGAAACACAAAACTGTTAGTTATATGTATGCCCTAGAGGCTATTACTGTACATTGGATGTATATTGTAGTGGATGCTGGGACATATATAGGTAGGACTTTCTTGCTCGACATGATAGTACGCTATCTGGTTGCTATTTATCTTAACATGTATACTTTCTGTCTCTCTATTACATGTTGATAAAGCCCTTAGGATGTGTACTCAACTTCCAGGACTATGATGTAGATCATACTAGTGGGGCCTGGGTAGTCCATGAGTACATCCTTCAAGGTCCCTAGTCTTGGGTGTATCGAGACGGGGCATCGATATACCAGAGTAGACTAGCGTATACCTTCTCGACCCATACAGATGGGCGATGGATGATCCCATATCCATTGGTGTTTGACATCAGAGATGGTATGCGGGTGCTCAGTGGAGACTGGGTACACTGAACGGACTCGCCGAGAACTCCCAGATGGTATTATACCTCACGTCAGATGGCAGTTCTCTGGTGACACTGGTACAGCTTAGTCTATTAACCCGAGATCATCATAGAGTCTTGTGTGTCTCCCACTGTGCTTTGATTTCCCCCTTACCATGGCTCTACTGAGTCGTGCAAACAGGTGGTTTTTGGGTACAGTCCCGATTCACGTGGAGGCAATGAGCGATAGGAGGGGATTCGTCTCTCCCGGTATTGGGGGTTGATGTTGCGCTATGCTCGACTGGCCATAACTGGAAATCCCTGGACAGGGTTGCAGTGATATACTGGTAAGAGTTATCAGTAGTTTCACACATGTTATGGACCTTATATCGGCATGACTTATCGAGCTACTGGGGTCTGACGTTTACCACCCCTAGGCGAGATATGCGACATATCAGACGAACAGACCGGACTGTACGGTAAGTGTTACTGGTTGGATTCACAGGAGTGTGAGCGGGCTTGCTCATTGATCTTCTGATCGCTCAATACCCGGGTGGCCGTTACGTTTAGCAGACCGCTTGCGGCTTGTAGGTGTTTGATATGATCATCACCTGCTGCCGGCGTATTGACAAGTCTTTAGAGTCCTACACAGAGGTTTCCTGGCTCAAGCGAAACGAAATAGGAGCGCATATGAGATATGTGCGGGACCGAGAATAATGCGTGTATGTGATACCGTATTCTATTCTCGCGATGAATGTATCGATTGGTTGTATGCGATATAACCTAGTTATCGAATCGAGGATTGATTCGATAAGTCGATACATTGGATATTAATCGGTCATATGTGATATGACCGGATCGTTAAATCAAGTGTTGATTTAATGATTTAATGTATAATTATATATTAGATATATTACTTTACATTAACTAGTATTTGTTCACTTAAGTTTAATTATCTCACTTGAATGTGCACATTGTATATGATATATGTTTGTGCACTAGTTTGTATCATGTTTGATGATACATGCAAACTTGGGTGTGTGTTTATTTTAAACCATGTTTAGGTTAATGGTTAGGTTTTATATTTGTTTTATTTATTTTCTTTAATTCATTTTTGGAAAGATAAATGAAATGGTGGCTTGCTTTGTTGTTTTGTTGAAGCTTCATGAAGCTTTGAATAAGTAACTATTTTGTTTTATCTTTAAACCTAACCATTACCTAAACTAGGGTTTGCTCTCTACATGAGTTAAACTAACCCAAGGTTGTATTATAATAAGATCAATTGATTTTATTATTATCATGATATTCTTTCTTCTTCTTCTTCTTCTTCAAGAAGAAGAAACCTTGCTACCTCCAATGGTGCCAAGAGAAATCAAGTGAGAAATCCAATTTTAAAGTGAACCCACTTCCTATTTCTTCATCCTATACCACTTGCTATGCAGTATAGGGTGTTTTCTTCACAAGTTTCATGACTTAGTGAAGGTGGAGCTTGATCTTGAGTTGCCTCGACGTAGATCATCTTCGGCATCGAAATCGACGACCTAGCCCGATCATTTCTCCAATGAAACCATCGCCAGAGTCCGAGATCCGATGATCGCAGTGGAGGGACGTCATCACGGAGCTAAAGAGGTGGAGGACCGATCTACAAAGGTTGTACTCACTTTCGCTATCTAGTTAAGTTGTTAACTTGCATGTTTCGCCTTACCTCTAGTTACGATCTTGCTTAGGGTTTCTCGGCACATAGAAATTTTTTGAACTGGACATGTTTGATCTGTTGTGGAACCTCATGGGTGTGCCTAGGAACCCTACAGTGGTATCAAAGCCTAGCTAGAGCCTTAGGCGAAGTGTAGACGATGTTTTAAGTCCGGTCGAAACACAAAACCCTAATCCGACTCCTTCTCTGTACATTTTTCAAAACTGTGCATTTTTCCTAATTAAAAATATGCAAAAAAATAAGCAGGGTTTTTTAAGAATTACTGTGCAAAACGTGGTCCTAACTCCATCAAAGCACCGCGGAACCGCGGCCGTACCCCACGTGGCGCGGCGGTTCCGCGGCCATACTGTTGCTTCGTTGACCAAGATTTGCACAGTGATGTTTCTATTGGACTCCTGAGTTTCCTGGGTAATTTTAATGTTCACTCAAGAGTTGAGTAATCTGGGATGTTTTGGGGATTCGATGATTCGATCGGAAACTTTAACTGCGTCTATATGTTTTACCGGATAATTTAGAATATGTTAAAAAGTTCGACCGGATATAAATACCCACTTTTTCCCCTGCCGGGAAATTTCCAATTGTTAGATTTTTCCGTAGTTTAATGACGTTCTAAGTAGTGCAAGTAACGCGATGGTCCCTCTAGAAGACAACAAACCTTAACTCGATTATGTGACCTTCTTGAACTGCCCTTTGAACCTTAGGGTTTGGGGCAGTAAGACATGCCACATGTGAGGCGTTGGCTTGACCCTTCTACAGCTGGACCGTTGGTACTGAGGCATGAAGTGAATGTTTTAAAACTTATTTCATGTGTTGAGCTGTTTTGGGAAAACTTGGGTGTTTGAATGTTCGATCGGAAAGTTTAACATTTTCTATTTATCCGGAATGTGATACAATATTTGGAATCCACAAGTAGTTATGTGATAACTGAATGAATATTATAAACATAGCAGTTTAGTCTCACTTGATCGGTTGCCACGGTATTTTGATGTGATCAAAAGTCCGTCGCAATCACGTTGGATACGCGGATACTCGCCGGTAAACTTAATAGATAGCCACGCCCCTTAGCCTCGACCAAGTGACCGTAGGAGAACCCCGCCACCGAAAGCATCCGTTCGGGTGCTCGCGGCAGCGGTGTTCCGCCTTGGTGCACTTCGTCGACGGCATCGGGGGTGCGGCCGCCTACTAAAGTTTGCGACTAGCATTCGATCAGGATGTCGGGAATCTTGTTGAATTGCCCGACTTGATATTGAAAAGAGTTTTCGATAATGAGACTAAAATGCGGGGTTTATAATTGTTAGGCATGCGATGTCTAAGGAATTCATTTGATTAGGCATGCGATGTCTAAAGAGGTTGCGGATTCCAACTGTTGTAGTTTTACACTTTCTTTTCTGTGACCGTAAGTGTAATATGTGATTCGCCCGTTTTCGTTGCTATATGTCAACGACAATTGGGATGCGCATGTTTACTTACGTTGATGACATGTGATATTATGTGTTGCTGGATATGTTATATTGGATCGTCGTGTTTGAATAGCCGGGGGTTTTTATGTGAGATGAGTGTTTTTCATTTTCATTCATGTAAAAACTTGTATGTAATATTCTTTTATTGGGGCACCTCCAGGTTGCGGATGATGTCACCATTTGTATATTATTTACTTTTCCGCATTAGGATAGACCTAAGGAGGGAAGCACAAGTAACCGGGTTCTAGGGTCTAGTGGGAGACCATCTCGAGGAGTCGAGTCCGGGTCTCCTAACCCTAGAATTGGTAGGGTTGCTTGCCGCTCTCGTAGGGGTCTAGGGGTGTGGGATTAGCTATTCATCGCGACCGTGGAATCCGTGTTTTATACTGGCTCGTATTAAAAACACGGACGTCCTAGTATATCCAATATTTCATATGATATTTTCTGTTGCGTTATCTGTGATGTGATCATATGATATGTTCAGATAGATATTATATATAGTATATATGATATATTATATAGACGTTGCTTATGTTTTACACCCGCGCTAGCCCTGCCTCGCTCTGGCGTTAGTTACCTAACCTAACGGTGCAGACGAGGCATCGAGGCGAATGCGGATGGCATAAGCGTATGTTATATTTATCTGTGATATTTAGGTGGACTTAAATGATGGGACATTCATTAATGTGATTAATGAAAGAAAATAAACCTAAAAGATATTGTGGAATCAAATTTCTAAATAAAACAGGTAGCTACAGTTCTTGCTTTGCATCGCGGTGTTCCTTGTAGAACATCCTGCACCTTATTCGATAAGGAAAGGACCGAGATCCCTTCACCGGGAGTGACTTCTTTAGCAATAACTGGAAGATGCCACAACCCTCGGTTTGTTTTTTGATTGCTTCTATATTTTCTGCTTTGCACAGCGGTATATATGATATATCCTGCACCTTATTCGATGAGGAAAGGGCCGACGATCCCTTCAACGGGAGTGACCCCTTTAGCAAAACTAGAAAAGCCTCAAAAACATTCCATTTAAAAACCATTTGATTCCGCAACGAGATCAAGTTCAAAGCGTTAAAGGTTTTCTTAAAAACCATCCGCAACCCTCCGTCATTTTAGGAAGTAGAGTACTTAGTATTCGTGCTACGTTTGTCGACCATAGCCGAGGCGTAGTGTGCGGTAGCTAAGTGATGTCTTCCTACAAAGCATATGATGCGATTAGTTAGGACAGTCATGTGGTTTTGTTGACCTTAGCCAAGGGTCATGTCGGTGGGTCTAATTAATCACGAAATGACGGGTAAAACTTGACTAGTGCTTATGATTTGTTGACCTTAGCCAAGGTCATAAGTGCTAGGGGTAAAAACCTTTATCGGGAGTTTCAAGTGTTGAAATTTGCAGTGAGATTGCATACCTTCTATATGATAGTTGGATCCCGATACCCACTGCGAGTAATTGTTACTCCTGGGAAAGTTTTGCACTTTGCAATTAGCCGATCAAGTAGGTGTCTAGAAAGGTGTCAATGGGGTTACGCCTCTGGGAAAACGAGGTTTACTGTAATTAGGTCCGTGCGAAAGCACGAGGAACCTCCCTCAAAGTACCGACACTGGCCTGGATGAAAGATTGGCGAACTTGTAGAGTGTAATTAATCCCGGCTAGTCTTTCCTTTTAAGGTTTGAAGGAAAATTTGATAAAAACAGTGGGAGCCATCCTGATTAGATAAAATAAATAACCAATCTAATCTTGCAAGAGCGCACGCAGAGTGTTTTCTTCTCTCTCTCTCCAGGTAGAGACCATATCACGCCTTAATCAAGATAATAATATGGATGTATTGACCGAACCCGCTTGTTATACTGAGCTGGGAAACATTGGTCCCGCTCCAACTTATAATTGTTATAAGACAGAGCAGGAAATAGGGGAATACCAAAATTCCTATGCCGCCCAAACGAAGAAAGTGCATATGATGCATCTCCTTCAGGTGTCTTCATTACACAGAACTGTTTCTCAGTATCCTCTGCGTCCTGAGTATCTGATACCGGATCAGAATCCCAGATATGTAATCTGTTGGAGATAGTGCCCTCATAGTCAATTATTGGATCACAGGCACGTGATTGCAATGATTGAGGGAGGACCTGTCCCGGTAGGACAGTCTTACTCGAGATGATAGTATGCTATCTGGTTTACCTTTATCATCGTATACTGTTTTAGGTGACCTGACAGGTCGCTATTACACGTTGATAAAGCCCCTAGGATTCTTGCTTGACTGCCAGCAGTATGAGGGCGATCATATACGTGAGAGCTGGTAGTCTATAAGCACATCCTTAAAAGGTCCCTAGTCGTGGGAGTTTCGAGACAGGGCATCGATACTCCAGAGTAGACTAGTGTATACAGTCGAGACCCCGACGAGGGGCAGTGGCCGGTCTCACAAGCCACTGGTGTCAGTTGGTTCACCTAAGATGTATACAGGTGCTCATTGGGTTATGAGTACACCAGACAGGACTCGCCGGGAACATGCTAGTTGGTCTTATACCTGACGTCAGATAGCAGTTCCCTGGTGACATGTGTACAGGTTAGTTCATCGACCTGGGGATCGTCATTTGTCTCGTGTGAGTTCCCACTATATTTTGATTACTACCCTACCACGCTCAAAGGAGACGTGCAAACAGGTTTTAGTTGGGTACAGTCCCGAGCCATATGGAGGCAGTGAGCGGATCTTCGGGGGTTCGTCTCTCCCGGTATTTGGGGTGAGGTCGCGCTGTGTCTAGGAGAGCCAGAACATGAAAAGTCCTTGGCCAAGGCAGGAGATTTACTGGTAGGTATTCCAGTAGTATCTTGGGTGTTCTGGGCTGATCTCTGACACGACTTGTACCGCTTTTGGGGGTCTGACTTTTACCAACCCCCTAGGCCCGCCATGCGATTCTCATAGACGAACGGACCGGACTGTACGGATATTGTCACTGACAGGCTCAGTAGGGTGTCAGGCTGAGTTCGCTCACAGACGTCCCTTTTGGTCAATAGCTGGTTGCCCATCACGTATGGCTAATACCTCTGACGTGCTGGTGGTTAAATCCACAGCCATAGTATTGACGAGTCTTTAGAGTCCCCCACATTCAGTTGCTCAAGTTTTCGGGCAAAACGCTGTAGAGGCCGTATGGAGATATGGCAGGGTTCGATCAGATACGTGCGGTATTGCACGGATCAGGATCGGACGGATAATACTAGTCGGCTTTGGTTTAAGCCGGATCCTAGTATAGTACAGTGTAGATTTTGTCTCATTGCATTTGTATTCGGTCAGAATACAGATGCGGGTGTGTATACACAGTATCGGGGTTTTCCTGTAATTTATTACGGGACCAGTTTTCTGGAGTTGCCAGTTTGCTTTCCGTTTCGGCCAATTTCCTTTGTATCGTTCATTGGCCAAAGATTGGTGGAGGAGGGCTTATTTGCATTTGTGCAAATAAGTATTTGTGGAGGGTGTTCTTTGCATTGTTGCTTCATGATGAGTGTAGCCTTCATTTGACTTCATAACCTCATCATGGCTTGACTTTTGGAGTAATGATGATGGGTTATGATATGGTTGTTGAGTGTTGGATTTTGTTCAGAATAATTTCCTTTTATGATCACATATTTTTCCCTTTTGCATGATTGCCTCACTTGACTTTTCCACTCTCATTCTCACTCTCCCCATTCACCATGGCCGGCCACATTTTTGAGGGGAGGCTGCCCATTTTGTTTGAGTGTGGGTTTTTGTTCATTTAGCTTTTGCAAAATTCCCGCAAGCTCCATCTCCAAACTACATCTCATCCCTCCACCAAAAAGGCAACATCCACTACTCCGAAATGAGACATGAGCACTACACATTCTACAGCAAATCTTGGGCACGTCGACTCGCCAGCTTCGTGCCCGAGTTGCCTCGGTATAGAGGTGGGAGCCCGTAAAAGAAGCCGGCGACGTGGTGCCCTTCCGGCGATGAGGTGGAGACCAGACATTCCGCGGGAGATCGGGACGACGACGAGAAGACCGGAGGACACGGATCACTCGGTATATCTCTCTTCCCATCTTGTAGTTAGCTAGGACTTGTTTAATGGCCCGATCCGGGTTGTAGTGCGCAGTGGTGCCGGTTTGAAAAATTAATGTTAACTATCGCTTCCGCATTCCGGCGTCGGATTGACGGCCGGGGCGCCGCCGTGCACTTACAGTGGTATCAGAGCCTCGCCATTAACATAGTCTAGCTTTGTCTAATGTGTTTTGCATTTCCGATCGAACAAATGTTCCAAAACCGTGTTTTTCAAAACAACAGTTTTCTGTCGAAATTTTTTGTCTCGAAAATTTTTTCAGGAAGTCTCAGAATACTGTACAGGGAAGCATAAGCCTACTGTAAAAATTTGGTCGCGAGATCTCATTATTCGACCGCGGAACCGCGGCCAAACCCATGCTTGGGCCGCGGTTCCGCCGCTGTTTTGACTGATCAGTGCACCAATTTTTTTCAGAGGCCTCCTGACTTGAAAATAGGGCTTTTGGAACATTCTTTTTGGGCCCAGAATTTCTTGATGTGCTACAGTAGTACTTGGGGGCCCACTTGGTAAAATTTAATCGATCGGATATTTTAAACACATTAGTTCACAGTATTTACATTATATCTGCGACCGTGAATGTCACTTGATCGGTAAATCCTGTCTAACTCGCTATAGCCCGGTTAGACGGATTTGTGAACGTGACCTTCACGTTGATGTTCTGTGTATTGCTGTGATGTTGCGGATTGGTCGTGGGGATACCCTGGATGCAATGCTAGTACAGTTTTATTGTATTATGTACATTTGATATTGCGGGGCGAGCGTCCGACATGTGGACTGCCGTCACTGCCTGTTTGTATTATTATTTTGGGGCACGACCAGGTTGCGGTCGATATACCCGTTGTATGTATATTTTACTTTCTGTACTAGGATTGCCCCGCGGAGGGGTGCACGGATAGCCGGGTTCTAGAGGGCAACAAGCCCGCATCTCATGGCATTGAGACGGAGGGGGCTTCACTCTAGAATTAGCGGGCTATTCGCCGCACTCGTAGGGGGTACAGGTTGACCCAGGAGGGGTGCCCAAGTTACCGGATTCCGTAAAGTGCTGGGTGGTCCATTCACGTTGCTGAAGGGGGATGCCTTGCTTCAGGTTTTGGCGGGTAACTTGCCGCCCGTAGGGGTCTAGGATTTCATTGCACAGGCTATCCACACGACCAGGGGAACGTTGGGTTTTAGTAGTGGCTCTGTGAAACCCGGGGATCCCAGACATCTGTATTGTTCTGTGATGCTGTACATTTCTGTGATGTTGCATTTTTTTTATCACGCCTTGAGCAAAATATTATATATTGGTATATATATATTAGTAGATGTTGTATATGTTTTGCATCCGCGCTAGTCCAGTCCCCGCTCTGTCGTTAGTTAGCTAACCTAACGGGTAATGACGGGACCCAGTGGCGAATGCGGATGGCATATACGTACATCAGTATATTTTCGTTCTTTGTGGTGTGATCAATTGATGGGACTGCGTTGATTCGGATCAATGCAAGTTAAAAACAAACCTATTCTGATGTTGTTGGAACACTTTTCAAAAGCTGTTATTGCAAGGACGTTCTCTTTTGTTTTGCATCGTGATATTCAGTTGGAATATCCTGCTCCTCAGTCGACGAGGCAAGGACCGAGATCCCTTCACCGAGAGTGACCCCTTGAACAAAAAGTTTGCGTCAGGGCAACAACTTCACTATAGCCGATTACTTTTGCTTTGCACCGTGATATTCAGTTGGAATATCCTGCACCTCATTCTACGGGGAAAGAGCCGAGATCCCTTCACCGAGAGTGACCTCTTTAGCGAAGGTTTTCGTCACTATATTTTTAAAAGCTATTCGGTTCCTTCAACGATATCAAGTTCATTACGTTAAAGGTTTTCGCCAGAAACCATTCATAGCCCTCCATCATTTCAGTTAAATATTCGGTAGTATTCAAGCTATGTATTTTGACCTCACGCCAAGGCATAGTGTTTGGTAGCTGCAGGGTATTTATCTGTTGCATAGATAGATGCGTTGGTTTGGGACAGTCGTACTACTATTTTGGCCTATGTCAAGGGTATGTACGGATGGGTTCAAATTAACCTGGACAATGATGGGTAGAACTTGACATGTGACTTATGATATTTTGACCTCACGCCAAGGTCATAAGAGCATGGGGTAAAAATCACATCTGGAGTTTCTAAAGAAACTGAACTTGCCAGATATGCGCATACCTTCTGGAGTGTGATGACGTGAACGGATTCCGTCACGTTATCATGCGATGATAGTTGGATCCCGATTCCCACTGATGAGTTGGTTTACTCCTCGGGTGACCCCGACTAATTCTTTTTTCGGGTTTGGAGAAGAATTTGAGGTTACAGTGGGAGGTTTCCAGATTAGATAAATTGGTAACCATTCTGATCTAGGATAGAGTGCACGCTGAGTGTTTCTTTTCTCTCTCTCTCTCTTCGGCAGCGACCATTGACCCGACCCTAAGACTATGACTCAGAGACCAAAATTAACCGAACCTTCTTAACACTGGCTTTTAGATTGTCAGAGTTGCAAACCTCATTGCCACTCCTACTTTTACCCTTTTCTCCAGGACACCCCGTATTACTACGAACGTCCACTTCCATTGGACAAAACCGTCGTATGGTTATATACGAACTCGAAGGGATTTATTCGAGGATGGTTTCCGGTTCTGGAGAAAATGGATAGGATTATTCGGTTGTCTTTTCCTTTTACCTTCTCTCAGGTTGCGAGTACTCCTTGGTTTAGGAGATAGTACACCTATTACACAAATTGGATTGTCTTCTTCCAAACCGTAGGCAGGTGCAGACCGGTAGGGAATGAAGAAAACCAATTAGCCTAACGATGGCGTACAGAAGGTATTATGTAAAGACAAAAAAAGGGATTAGAAGGAGGGCAAAGTAAATTGCAACTGATATTCATGACCAAACCAAGTATTTCATTACCTCTCCCAAATCACCTTTGTATTTCTCCAGGACACTCTGTATCACTACGAAGATCCACAGTTTATTGGATACTCCATCGTATGGTTATATACGAACTCGAAAGGAACTTGTTCCAGTTCGGGGATGGATTCTGGTTCAGGAGAAATAGGAATAAGGTTTATTCGGTTGTCTTTTATCCTCACCTTCTCTCGCATTGCGAGTGCTCCTAGGATTAGGACAGTACACCTATCATGCTTATTGGATAGTCTTCTTCTAAACCATAGGCTGGTGCCGAACGGTAGGGAAGGAAGAAAACCATTTGGCCTAAGGGGTGTGCAGAAGGTAATGCCTAAAGACATATAAAGGGATTTGGAGAGGTGGCAAAGAATTATACGGTTACAGTCGTGAATCTTGAAGAGGCATTACTAGGAATACCGGAATACCCCATCGAAACATTTCAATGTTTCAGTTTCACTGTGTACTGTTAAAAGAAAACCGATTTCCCAATTAGTCCTTACTCTAGGGTATGTATTTACCAGATATGATTCTCACATCTGTATGGTTTTACAGATGATGAGTGGGAGTAAGTTATTGGGAATTGGGTGATCATCCTCATTGTATCGGGATTCGTTGTAATCGGTGATATTTGAGGAAGTCACCTGGGTTGTTTGCCGGACGGCAAATATTTGGTTTTGAATATCCGCTGTTATGCACTAATTTGAAATTGATACATCTGTACGTCTATTTTTATAGAGTAAGATATACCTTTTTGAAATTATGTCTGTGACATTTACCTTTATCAGTGGATGGTTAGGTAAGGAGCATTAAACAGCGATGTAATTCTTCTTAACCAAAAGTACAGTTTTCAACCTACGACATACAGAGATTGAGTTATCAGACTCAAGGGACTTATACAGAGTATTGTATGTTGTCCAGTGTCCATTAGGACAGAGGGGTTGGTACTCGTACTATATTCGGTTTACTTATGACTTCTCTAGTTTTTAGACAGGTGTTTCGTGGAAACACAGGGTCCGAATTTTGAGAAGTTATAGGTATTTGAATAAAGTAGAGAACCACATATTGCAAGTATCGGGATTCTTCAAAGTGATCGGAGATGTAGATACTTGAGTATGGTATTCAATTGATAGTAGTGATTAAGAGAACTTGCTTCTCTTTCAGGTTACTCATAATTGGAAGCATTCCTAAGTTGAGTAACGCTGATCGGCCTTCTTCCATTTAGTTGACATGCACTGGAGACAGTTGCATGATTTGAATCTGGTTCAATTAAATCAGTGCCTCTGGTTCTATATTGGATATAGAACAGTTCATATCTTAACGATGTTAAGGTACAGGGAGTTGTCCGGTTTATGATTAAAACCAGACACTGGACAACTCAAGGCACGTTTCTGTAATGGCTGTTTGTGGGTTGACCCAGGCTATGACGAGGGTTGACTTTCTACCATCTGGAAGATCAATAGTGATATTGTTTTAGACTCGCCACAGTTTTATTAAAAATGGATTTTTTCAGAAAACAGTAGTGGAGTATGGTAGAACTGGAAGTGATTCCAGAACCACAAACGATTACTGAAGATTTGATAGGAACCTAAAAGATTCAATCTGATTAGACATTCCATTGGCCACTCCGCAGATACGGTGGGTAACCTCAGGCACCCGAGAGGTACTCCGGTAGCCTCAAGGACGGTGGCAGAGAGGTTCTTGTTTACCCACACTTGCTATTGCTGTTGTTCCAGACTGTGAGACCCGGCAGGAGGATGAGTATAGCGTCGTTCTAAACTTGCTTTAGAAGTGTACGTTTATATGACTCTGCCAGAAGGTTGTCGTAGTCAGTGGGAGCAGCGAAAGCATTGGTGTACAAGTGGCTTATGTCTATTTAAAGACTAAAGCAGATATAGCGGAGATAGATCATCTATTTCTGACGTGACAGTCATAGGCTTGACTTCATCAGAATAGGGGGTGGATCAATTAAGAAGATAGTAGGGTGTGATGTCCTGGTATTTGGATGACATGCACAGAGTAGGAAGTGATATTCCTATACTACGATCGGTTATACTTTGGTCGTCACACAGTGGTTTCTCCACATCGGACTTGGACATTATATCAGACATACTAGTTACTAGGTCTATGGTTTTAGATCTAGATTTGGGTGGTTTCCCAATTAAGGGTACTTAGACAGCATTCTAAGAGCATTTAGAATGGACGACTCCTGGCATGGTAGTGTACCTGCAGGTGATGGAGTCACCCTCTCTAAATGTGTCTTACAGACTAAAGGGGAGAGAGATGTGCATGATTGGCAGATCACTTGCTCAGGCAATTGAGTCAATCATGAGATGTCAAGTACCACACCAGATGTTGTTCTTGCACTAGATGCAATAAGTTGACATTGATCTAATTCTGGAGAAACAGTCGGAAGCAGTTCTAGAACATAAGTGGATGTTCTAGGGATATGATAACGACAGCCTCTTTCGGGAGACGGTTATCATTCCAGGCTTCCAAGGTGACTTGGACAACAAGGAGGTTGTCAGAGTTATAGTTTTCCTTCTGATGAGGGGCGGTATTTTGGACAGATGGTCCAAGGCAATACTGAGGGAGACATGGCACAGGATACTGATTAAGTTCAGTTAACGATACAGTCTAAGAAGTTTGGATTTGGAGTTCATTTATGAGCTAGGTCCCTTCAGACATCCAGACACATTCTAAGACAGGTATTGCTCATTTCGGGAGATGGATTTCTCCGCGAACTTGAGATTATAGAGAGACATAGAAAGAAACATCAAAGCGGATCCACTCACTGAGGCTATTCCTCGAACGCAATAGTTTCACAAACGAGCTTTGTGAAACTGACTAGTAGAGGAGTTGGGTGTTCAGTATCACACGGGCTGTGAGTATGCGACATCGCAATAATTAGCCTTGAGTGCAAGTGGGAGATTATTGGAGATAGTGCCCTCAGAGTCAATTATTGGATCACAGGCACGTGATTGCAATGATTGAGGGAGGACCTGTCTCGGTAGGACAGTCTTACTCGAGATGATAGTATGCTATCTGGTTTACCTTTATAATCGTGTACTGCTTTAGGTGACCTGACAGGTCGCTATTACACGTTGATAGAGCCCCTAGGATTCTTGCTTGACTGCCAGCAGTATGAGGGCGATCATATACGTGAGAGCTGGTAGTCTATAAGCACATCCTTAAAAGGTCCCTAGTCGTGGGAGTTTCGAGACAGGGCATCGATACTCCAGAGTAGACTAGTGTATACAGTCGAGACCCTGACGAGGAGCGGTGGCCGGTCTCACAAGCCACTGGTGTCAGTTGGTTCACCTAAGATGTATACAGGTGCTCATTGGGTTATGAGTACACCAGACAGGACTCGCCGGGAACATGCTAGTTGGTCTTATACCCGACGTCAGATAGCAGTTCCCTGGTGACATGTGTGCAGGTTAGTTCATCGACCTGGGGATCGTAATTTGTCTCTTGTGAGTTCCCACTGTACTTTGATTACTACCCTACCACGCTCAAAGGAGACGTGCAAACAGGTTTTAGTTGGGTACAGTCCCGAGCCACATGGAGGCAGTGAGCGGATCTTCGGGGGTTCGTCTCTCCCGGTATTGGGGGTGAGGTCGCGCTGTGTCTAGGAGAGCCAGAACATGAAAAGTCCTTGACCAAGGCAGGAGATTTACTGGTAGGTATTCCAGTAGTATCTGTAACACCCGAGCCCAATGCTGCTATTTTTCTGTTATTGGTTGAGCATTAGATATTACTCATTTCATTTATCTTGCTTATTTGGGTCTTACTGTAAAATTTTATCTGGCTAAGTCATTCTGCATATAACAAATTTTAGCATCTAAAATAAAATATTCATCTTGGCCTACTTGACACCCTTAGCCTCGTGGTAGCGTCCGTGCATTGTGTTCTCGTCCCGTTCAGTGAAACGGGCGAGTTTGGATGGCTACGTGCACGTGCGTGTGTCCGTTTTGGGAGTATGCTTTTTAATCATAAAACATTTCATTTTAAAATTTGGAACCCGCCTAAAATCCTATTATTTGAATTTCGAATTTTTGGACCCAACCCGGGCGCAATTTGGAAATGTTTCATTTGGCGCCAAAATCCTAAATTTTAATATTATTAAAACCTTCGCATATATTTTTCTAACTAATCTGATATCTTACTGTTCATTACCTATCTTTTAAATCTTTAAGTTAACCATGTAATATTTTTACAATCTTTTATATCCTTCTTAATTTATTCTCTCAGCCAATCGCAACCTCCCCTTTAACCCCGTGGGCCCCACTTTCTCTCTCTCTCTCTCCACTTTTTCCTCTCTCTCCCTCTCCCTTATATATTCTCTCGTACTTCTCTTTATCATTTTTCTCTTCTTGCTTCATGTCTCGTTTCTCATTTCTTTTAACTGTTCTTTTGTTGCCGGAATTCCGTCGTGCCGGTGACGTTTCTCGACGTTCCAGCGAGATACCCCGACCCGTGTGGTTCCTTTGTTCGTCGTTTGGGTTCATTCCATGAACCGTGCGCCGTCGCGAGTTTTCCCCGCCGACGGTTAACGTTCCGTTTTCCCGATTCGCGACCCATCGAGGCAAGTTAATCTTGCTACATGCTATATACTTTTATAATCTTCGTTTTATAATGTTATACATTTGAAAATCTTATAGTTTACATATGAAATGTCGTTGAAAAATCGGATATGACAAATCTGAAATTTACTGTACACCTTATCTTATAAAATTCATTATAAATCATAGAAAAATCATTAGTATACGTTCTTTAGTTCGTTACGAAGCTAATTCAGAATACTATAACTTTATGAAGTATTTACTGGCAAAATAAATTGTTTAAATAACGTAAAATGCAAATGAAAATGCCTTTAAACTGCTGTCCAGGGAAATTCCAGCAGCAAACTTTCAACTTCGAATATTCATAACTTTTTGTAGGGATAACCTGAGATGCTTATACTTATAAAACTGAAAACCTTATTGAATTATCTTTGTTTTGGTATAAGATACGTCTCTTTTGGAGAACATTTGTTATTTTTAAGCTATTTTACAAATTAGGGCGACGCTGAATTTCTGAACGGAACCTTCTTGTGCATGGTTAATCAATACATCTTTTATAGTTACTAATCGCTTTGAATATGCTATCCATATTAATATTATTATATCAATATTTATATCACATATTGTTTAGTTGTACATCCCACATTACCATTTTACATTTTTATAACTTTTCGGATACCCGTTTGCATCTATCGCATTTAAGATACATATAATTGCAAGCATAGATCACACTATTACATAATAATGTGATATTAACACTCCATGTTTAATAAATTGCATCCTAATTAATATTGGAACTATAAATGTAACCCTAGTCGATAACTGTGCATCCATATCCTTGAAATTATGTTTATTTACATATCATATTACATGTTCCAGTTTATTGTTCTGATAGTACTCATGCTTGTTTATTTATACATATGCTTATGTTAGTTTGATTATGAGCACCCACATGACATCTTGTGCTTCCTGACATGACCTGTTACACTTCCTACTTGACATGACATGGTACCGTACACTCTTGACATGACATGACACCCTATACATATCGACTCAACCTGTTAAAAACGTGACCTGACCTGTTACCTGATTTCATGCCTAATGCCGACAAATCTGACCATCCCTGCTGTCTATCCAGACAGACCTACTTTTACCTGATGTTCTGTTGGCATTAGTCCTTGACTACTGAATACCTGACCTGACATACATAGCTTGGGGGTATGGGGAAATCAAAGGTGAAACCGACTTGTAACTCAACAGTTCGATACTTGTTCTGATCAGTCTTACGGGCTTGGCCAGCTCCGGAGTGTTGATGCTGACATCACTCATCTATCCTACTACCTTTTACTGCTTAGCGGCACGTCTCGGATTCAGCCCCGAGGATCATGACCGTGGTCCCGGGCATGCACGGGATACTATTGAGTTACATCGACGATTCATCAATTGGTTTCAAAGACTATAGAGTAGAAAACCTGATAGGACAGTTTAGTCACCATTGCACATTACCCTGCTTGTTACTTCTTATTACTGCTTTATTCATGTTCATGTTTGCATTGTTTATTACCATGTTTTACTGTATACTTGATATCATGACGCGCTGACGTCTGGGTTTTGCATGGCCCAGATTCCGGACCCTTGTCGTCGACCGAGCAGGAGTACTTCAGCCAGCAGGCTGAACAGTGAGTCCTTAGGATTTAGTTTATTTATTGCTTTTCATTTCCAGATGTGAGCCCGCATTATGGGACGTGCTGTTTATTCATTGTATTGGATCATTAGCTTCCGCACTTATTGTTTATTGATTCTTGTTATTATGGATTTGGACATGTATTAGTTTAGTTTATTATCTTGTTCTTGATATCCTTACAACCGTAATGTGACTGTGGATGGATACTTCCTACCCACAGGTAGCATGGTTGGCTATGTCACGTGCCCAAATCTTGCGTACTCTGGGAAGCGGGGCGTGACATGGTTTTATGGTATCAGAGCCATAGGTTAGTCGGGTTGATTCTTTTGTAGTTGGGTATTGTACCCAATACACGAATCAGAATACCCGTGTTTAGGAAACATGTCCAGCCACATTGACCGTTTTACCATTCTTGAATCACATTCTTCCTGATTATATCTTTTACGACGTGCAAACTTACTTTGCATGTCGACTCGGAAACCTGATTTCTTGTTATCCCTAGGACTTGGGCGACTTGGGTGGAGTTAAGTAATTGCGGCTATGATACCGCGGCATAGCTACAATGCGGTACTCTATTTAAGTATCTTGGAGTTCTAGCCTTGATCCACATTCAGAATCTATCATCATGCTAATGTTGGGTGTTTTGAGTTCAGGATTATGACAGGTAAGAAGTTGAAGACTTACCAGAGGCGTGTGAACGAAGCCGCCATGCTTGGAGTGATAAGAGGAATGCTGGAAATCAAAGAGACGGACTGAGCTAATCCAGCAATAGCAGATTCGTTTCAGGAAGGTTTGCAGATCGTTCAGCAGTCTGTAAACAACGATGGAACTAGACCAGTCGAACGAGTAGGGACTGTAGCAGATTTCAGACTTTTGGGTCCGTCTACTTTCACTGGTCTGGAGGAGCCGTTGCCAGCCGAGCAGTGGCTAGTGACACGGAGAATTTGCTGATTGCGGCACAGATTCCAGAGGACAAAGGAGTTGATGTAGTGCGCATTCAACTAGTGGATTATGCCCGAGAGTGGTGGCTTGTGGAGGAGAACCGCTTGCCCCAGGACAAGCAGTGGACGGATTTCTCTAAGAGTTTACTGGAGAAGTCCTTCCACGGACTGCGCGGAGGAAATGGAAGAGAAGTTCATCGGACCAAGGCAGAATGGAGCAACCGTAGACGTGCATGCAGCAGAATGGACGAGACTCAGTAGTCTTGCTGGACCTTTCGTGGCCAACAATGTAGACAGCGGTTGCGGTAAGGAAGCAGTTCTGTCGGGCCAGTCGAGTTTAGGGCTAGGCCGACAAACAGTGTTCTTGCAGCTATGGAAGTTGATAGTAATGAAGAGCCGGCAGTTGTTCGCGATTTTATGGACGTATTTGAAGATATATCGGGCTTATCGCCGAAGCGAGATGTGGAGTTCGCGATTGACCTTATTCCTGGTGCAGCGCCAGTATCAAAATCTTATTATCCGATGGCACCGGTGGAATTGGAAGAAGTTAAGAAACAGGTGGGTGAATTACTCGAGAAGGGATGGATTCGAAGCAGCAACTCGCCGTGGGGAGCTCCAGTTCTTTTAGTAAAGAAGAAGGATGGCACGAGAAGGATGTGCATCGATTATCGAGAATTGAACCGGGTGACTATTAAGAACAAGTACCCGATCCCTCGCATTGGAGAACTTTTTGAGCAGCTTAGTGGCGCGAGGGTATTCTCGAAACTGGACTTGCGATCAGGATATCATCAGGTCCGAGTGAAGGCAGAAGACATTTGCAAGACGGCGTTTCGGACTCGATATGGACATTTCGAGTATCTAGTGATGCCCTTCGGAGTGACTAATGCGCTAGCAATATTCATGGATTTGATGAACAGGATCTTTTCACCATTCTTGGACCAGTTTATTGTGGTATTCATTGACGATATTCTGGTGTACTCGAATAGTCCGGAGGAGCATGCTGAGCACTTAAGGATCGCACTGCAGACGCTGAGACAAGAGAAGTTATTCGCGAAGATGAGTAAGTGCGAATTTTAGCTGGAAGAAGTGAAGTTTCTGGGGCATGTCGCGTCGGGCAATGGAATCGCCGTTGATCCTGAGAGGATTGCAGCAGTTCGAGATTGGCCTACCCCAAGAAATGTGGCTGAGATAAGAAGTTTTCTTGGTTTGCCGGATACTACAGGAGATTTGTGGAGAACTTCGCTCGTTTGGCAGAGCCGTTAACTAAGCTCACGCGTAAGGAGGTACCGTTTGTTTGGAAGGATGGATGTGCGTTGGCCTTCGAGACGTTGAAGCAGAAGTTGATAACCGCCCCTATCCTAACCGTACCGGATGATTCAGGAGGACTGGTGATTCACAGCGACGCATCCGGAAAAGGATTGGGATGTGTTCTGATGCAGAATGGGAAGGTTTTCGCTTACGCATCAAGACAGCTGAAGACTCATGAGAAGAACTATCCGACTCGTGACTTAGAGTTTGCAGCCGTGATCTTCGCCCTGAAGATTTGGAGACACTACCTTTTGGGCGAGAGAGTTGAAGTCTTTACAGATCACAAGAGTTTAAAGTATGTGTTCACTCAGAAGGAGTTGAACATGAGGCAACGCAGATGGTTGGAGCTGATGGCTGACTATGACCTTGATCTTAAGTACCATCCGGGAAAAGTCAACGTCGTGCCGGATGCGCTGAGTCGGTTACCAACAATTCAGTTATTGACCGCACAAAGGGAGATCATTGCGGATTTTCAGAGATTTGACTTGGAGGTCGTGCTACCACATGCTAAGGGACAGTTGATGCAACTGCAAGTACAGTCGTCTTTAGTTGAGAAGATTAAAGCAGCACAATCGCAGGATCCTAGACTGCAAAAGTTTCGGGAGCAGGTTGAAGCCGGATTGCGAACCGATTTACTGATCCATGAAGACGGTTCGTTGAGATATGGTAGCCGTGTGTGTGTGCCAAAAGGAGATGTGCGTGAAGAGCTTATGAAGGAGGCACACAGTTCAGCTTACTCTGTACATCCAGGAGGGACAAAGATGTACCGAGATATTCGACAGCACTTCTGGTGGGAAGGTATGAAATGGGAGATTGCTCGTTTCGTGGCTAAGTGCTTGGTATGTCAGCAAGTCAAGGCTGAACACCAAAGGGTTGCTAGTTTGTTGCAACCACTTCCGATTCCTCAGTGGAAGTGGGAACATATAACCATGGATTTCGTGACGGCTTACCGCGAAGTCCAAATGGCAACAATGCAGTATGGGTGATTGTCGATCGATTGACCAAGGCAGCTCACTTTATTCCTTTCCAGGTTGGTCAATCAACGGAGACTTTGGCAGAGCGGTACATGCAGAAGATTGTAAGATTGCATGGCGTACCGGTGAGCATCGTGTCCGATCGGTACACTCGGTTCTTATCACACTTCTGGAGGAGTTTACAGGAAAGTTTGGGGACTCGATTGAAGTTTAGCACAGCTTATCATCCTCAAACTGATGGACAATCGGAGAGAACGATCCAGACTCTTGAAGATATGTGGAGAGCATGCATGTTAGACTTCAAGGGTTCTTGGGAGGATCATCTACACCTGGTGGAGTTTTCGTACAACAATAGCTTCCAAGCAACTATTCAGATGGCTCCGTTTGAAGCACTGTATGGTCGTAAGTGCCGTTCACCTGTTTGTTAGGATGATGTTGGTGAACGAAGGTTACTAGGACCAGATTTGGTGGTACAGACAGTCGAGAAGGTGAATACAATCAGAAAGCATATGAAGGCAGCTCAAGACAGACAAAAGAGTTGGGCCGACACGTCAAGAAGACCTCTAGAGTTCGCCGTGGGTGATTTGGTATTCCTGAAGATATCACCGACTAGAGGGGTGATTCGCTTTGGAAGTCGGGGAAAGCTTAGTCCTCGATTCGTTGGACCCTTCGAGATATTGGAGCGTGTTGGAGAGGTATCGTACCGGTTGGCGTTACCACAGTCTTTAGCAGGAGTCCACGACGTGTTTCATGTGTCTCAACTACGGAGGTATGTTCGTGATGAGACTCATGTCTTGGATCATTCGGAGTTGATTGTGCGAGAGGATCTGACTTTCGAGGAGCGACCAGTTGAAATCAAGGATCGAAGAGAGAAGGTTCTTAAGAACAAGGTTATCCCTCTTGTGCTAGTTTCTTGGGGTAATCGATCGCATGGAGAATCCACTTGGGAGCGAGAAGACGAGATCCGACAGAAGTTTCCTCACCTTTCCTGTAGTTTTCTATCTTGTATTCTTGGAATTTCGAGGACGAAATTCTTTTGTAGTTGGGTATAATGTAACACCCGAGCCCAATGCTGCTATTTTTCTGTTATTGGTTGAGCATTAGATATTACTCATTTCATTTATCTTGCTTATTTGGGTCTTACTGTAAAATTTTATCTGGCTAAGTCATTCTGCATATAACAAATTTTAGCATCTAAAATAAAATATTCATCTTGGCCTACTTGACACCCTTAGCCTCGTGGTAGCGTCCGTGCATTGTGTTCTCGTCCCGTTCAGTGAAACGGGCGAGTTTGGATGGCTACGTGCACGTGCGTGTGTCCGTTTTGGGAGTATGCTTTTTAATCATAAAACATTTCATTTTAAAATTTGGAACCCGCCTAAAATCCTATTATTTGAATTTCGAATTTTTGGACCCAACCCGGGCGCAATTTGGAAATGTTTCATTTGGCGCCAAAATCCTAAATTTTAATATTATTAAAACCTTCGCATATATTTTTCTAACTAATCTGATATCTTACTGTTCATTACCTATCTTTTAAATCTTTAAGTTAACCATGTAATATTTTTACAATCTTTTATATCCTTCTTAATTTATTCTCTCAGCCAATCGCAACCTCCCCTTTAACCCCGTGGGCCCCACTTTCTCTCTCTCTCTCTCCACTTTTTCCTCTCTCTCCCTCTCCCTTATATATTCTCTCGTACTTCTCTTTATCATTTTTCTCTTCTTGCTTCATGTCTCGTTTCTCATTTCTTTTAACTGTTCTTTTGTTGCCGGAATTCCGTCGTGCCGGTGACGTTTCTCGACGTTCCAGCGAGATACCCCGACCCGTGTGGTTCCTTTGTTCGTCGTTTGGGTTCATTCCATGAACCGTACGCCGTCGCGAGTTTTCCCCGCCGAAGGTTAACGTTCCGTTTTCCCGATTCGCGACCCATCGAGGCAAGTTAATCTTGCTACATGCTATATACTTTTATAATCTTCATTTTATAATGTTATACATTTGAAAATCTTATAGTTTACATATGAAATGTCGTTGAAAAATCGGATATGACAAATCTGAAATTTACTGTACACCTTATCTTATAAAATTCATTATAAATCATAGAAAAATCATTAGTATACGTTCTTTAGTTCGTTACGAAGCTAATTCAGAATACTATAACTTTATGAACTATTTACTGGCAAAATAAATTGTTTAAATAACGTAAAATGCAAATGAAAATGCCTTTAAACTGCTGTCCAGGGAAATTCCAGCAGCAAACTTTCAACTTCGAATATTCATAACTTTTTGTAGGGATAACCTGAGATGCTTATACTTATAAAACTGAAAACCTTATTGAATTATCTTTGTTTTGGTATAAGATACGTCTCTTTTGGAGAACATTTGTTATTTTTAAGCTATTTTACAAATTAGGGCGACGCTGAATTTCTGAACGGAACCTTCTTGTGCATGGTTAATCAATACATCTTTTATAGTTACTAATCGCTTTGAATATGCTATCCATATTAATATTATTATATAAATATTTATATCACATATTGTTTAGTTGTACATCCCACATTACCATTTTACATTTTTATAACTTTTCGGATACCCGTTTGCATCTATCGCATTTAAGATACATATAATTGCAAGCATAGATCACACTATTACATAATAATGTGATATTAACACTCCATGTTTAATAAATTGCATCCTAATTAATATTGGAACTATAAATATAACCCTAGTCGATAACTGTGCATCCATATCCTTGAAATTATGTTTATTTACATATCATATTACATGTTCCAGTTTATTGTTCTGATAGTACTCATGCTTGTTTATTTATACATATGCTTATGTTAGTTTGATTATGAGCACCCACATGACATCTTGTGCTTCCTGACATGACCTGTTACACTTCCTACTTGACATGACATGGTACCGTACACTCTTGACATGACATGACACCCTATACATATCGACTCAACCTGTTAAAAACGTGACCTGACCTGTTACCTGATTTCATGCCTAATGCCGACAAACCTGACCATCCCTGCTGTCTATCCAGACAGACCTACTTTTACCTGATGTTCTGTTGGCATTAGTCCTTGACTACTGAAGACCTGACCTGACATACATAGCTTGGGGGTATGGGGAAATCAAAGGTGAAACCGACTTGTAACTCAACAGTTCGATACTTGTTCTGATCAGTCTTACGGGCTTGGCCAGCTCCGGAGTGTTGATGCTGACATCACTCATCTATCCTACTACCTTTTACTGCTTAGCGGCACGTCTCGGATTCAGCCCCGAGGATCATGACCGTGGTCCCGGGCATGCACGGGATACTATTGAGTTACATCGACGATTCATCAATTGGTTTCAAAGACTATAGAGTAGAAAACCTGATAGGACAGTTTAGTCACCATTGCACATTACCCTGCTTGTTACTTCTTATTACTGCTTTATTCATGTTCATGTTTGCATTGTTTATTACCATGTTTTACTGTATACTTGATATCATGACGCGCTGACGTCTGGGTTTTGCATGGCCCAGATTCCGGACCCTTGTCGTCGACCGAGCAGGAGTACTTCAGCCAGCAGGCTGAACAGTGAGTCCTTAGGATTTAGTTTATTTATTGCTTTTCATTTCCAGATGTGAGCCCGCATTATGGGACGTGCTGTTTATTCATTGTATTGGATCATTAGCTTCCGCACTTATTGTTTATTGATTCTTGTTATTATGGATTTGGACATGTATTAGTTTAGTTTATTATCTTGTTCTTGATATCCTTACAACCGTAATGTGACTGTGGATGGATACTTCCTACCCACAGGTAGCATGGTTGGCTATGTCACGTGCCCAAATCTTGCGTACTCTGGGAAGCGGGGCGTGACAGTATCTCAGGGTGTTCTGAGCTGATCTCTGACACGACTTGTACCGCTTTTGGGGGTCTGACTTTTACCAACCCCCTAGGCCCGCCATGCGATGCTCATAGACGAACGGACCGGACTGTACGGATATTGTCACTGACAAGCTCAGTAGGGTGTCAGGCTGAGTTCGCTCACAGACGTCCCTTTTGGTCAATAGCTGGTGGCCCGTCACGTATGGCTAATACCTCTGACGTGCTAGTGGTTAAATCCACAGCCATAGTATTGACGAGTCTTTAGAGTCCCCCACATTCAGTTGCTCAAGTTTTCAGGCGAAAAGCTGTAGAGGCCGTATGGAGATATGCCAGGATTTGATCAGATACGTGCGGTATTGCACGGATCAGGATCGGACGGATAATACTGGTCGGCTTTGGTTTAAGCCGGATCCTAGTATAGTACAGTGTAGATTTTGTCTCATTGCATTTGTATTCAGTCAGAATACAGATGCGGGTGTGTATACACAGTATCGGGGTTTTCCTGTAATTTATTACGGGACCAGTTTTCTGGAGTTTCCGGTTTGCTTTCCGTTTCGGCCAAATTCCTTTGTATCGTTCATTGGCCGAAGATTGGTGGAGGAGGGCTTATTTGCATTTTTGCAAATAAGTATTTGTGGAGGGTGTTCTTTGCATTGTTGCTTCATGATGAGTGTAGCCTTCATTTGACTTCATAACCTCATCATGGCTTGACTTTTGGAGTAATGATGATGGGTTATGATATGGTTGTTGAGTGTTGGATTTTGTTGAGAATAATTTCTTTTTATGATCACATATTTTTCCCTTTTGCATGATTGCCTCACTTGACTTTTCCACTCTCATTCTCACTCTCCCCATTCACCATGGCTGGCCACATTTTTGAGGGGAGGCTGCCCATTTTGTTTGAGTGTGGGTTTTTGTTCATTTGGCTTTTGCAAAATTCCCACAAGTTCCATCTCCAAACTACATCTCATCCCTCCACCAAAAAGGCAACATCCACTACTCCGAAATGAGACATGAGCACTACACATTCTACAGCAAATCTTGGGCACGTCGACTCGCCAGCTTCGTGCCCGAGTTGTCTCGGTATAGAGGTGGGAGCCCGTAAAAGAAGCCGGCGACGTGGTGCCCTTCCGGCGATGAGGTGGAGACCGGACATTCCGCGGGAGATCGGGACGACGACGAGAAGACCGGAGGACACGGATCACTCAGTATATCTCTCTTCCCATCTTGTAGTTAGCTAGGACTTGTTTAATGGCCCGATCCGGGTTGTAGTGCGCGGTGGTGCCGGTTTGAAAAATTAATGTTAACCATCGCTTCCGCATTCCGGCGTCGGATTGACGGCCGGGGCGCCGCCGTGCACTTACATAATCTGTTACATATGACTACAGAAAGGCAGAGAACTGAGAACGGGTGATAAGTTTCATGAGACAGAAAACGGGGAAAGTGTTGCAGCCAAGTCTGTTGGTCACTGTCACCCTGTATTACCAATACATTGATTCTGAACAAATGCTATTAGATACCGAACCTGATGTATAAAATCATATCAATCTCTTTATTAGTAAAGAAGGATATAATTTTGTATTGATGGATAATGTTTTAAACATTTCCTATTTCAAAAGTTGATCGGTTCAGGTATGTTATCTAAAAGCATTGACGTTCTAAATCAAACTACAGTTCCTAGTATACAGAACACACACAAGAAGAAAAGTTCAGAAATGAACGGATCCTTCTTGAGGCATTGTAGACTAAGTCATATCAATGCGACCCGACTGCCTGAAGTTACATTTAGATGCATATTTAAACCAGTTTGAATTTACATCTTGTGAAACTTGCCAGTCATGTCACAAAGATAAGATGACCATAGCTCTGTTTACTGGAAACAAAGAAAGAGTTAGTGAACTCTTGGGATGATACATGTTGATGTATGTAGATCCCCTGTCTACACATGCCAAGACCGGTTCTTTGTATTTCATTACATTCTCTGATAATCTCTCAAGATTCAGACATATGTTCCTGTTGAAACACAAGTCCGAACCTTTTGAGATATTCACAGAATATAAGTTAGAAGTAGAGAACCAAAAACCGGGTATAAGTATTATGTCCTATGATAAGATCAGGGAGGAGAATACTTGTGCATAGAATTCCTGGATTATTCTAAAGGAGAATGAGATTCTCTCTCAGTGTTACTCCTCTGAATACACCACAGCACAACGGTGTATCGGGGCGGAGCAATCACACCCTATGTGATAGGGTGCGCTCTATGATGTGTACTGCTGAGTTACCTGTTTCCTTTTGGAGGTTATGCACTTAAGAAGCTGCATACCTATTGAATTAGGTTCGAATCAAATCAGTGCCTACCATTCCATATAAGATATGGTATGGGAAGAGCCTATCTCTTAAGTAAGTTAAGATTTGGGATTGTCCGGCCTATGTCAAAAGCAAAATCCGGACAAGATCGAGGCAAGGTCAGTTCTGTAGAACTGGAAAGGTTCCAGCTATACAAACTGCAGCTGATGATTTGACGGAACCAAAGGATTCAATAGTCCCCGACGAACCTCGGCCTCTCCGCCGAACTAGCAGGGTTCCTCATCCGCCTGAGAGATACTTCGGTTTCTCGATGACAGTGGGAGCGAGGATTGCATCATGAGATGATGACCCAACTAGTTTCGGGTTGGCCATCAGGAGTGGGACTCTGTAAGAATGGCTGGATGCTTAGCGATCTGAGATGGAATCCATGTACACCAACAAAGTATGAACTTTGGTTGCTATATCTGAAGGGTTAAATCCCCATCAGGAGCAAGTATATCTTGAGAAGATTACTTGGTGTAGATGGAAAAGTTGAGACTTTCAAAGCTAGATTTGTTAAAGGTTTTCGTCATCGACCAGGTGTGGATAATGATGAAACCTTTTCCAGTGGCTATACTTAAGTCCATCCAGATCCTACTTGCCATTGCTACATACTATGACTATGATATCTGGTGGTTGGGTGCCACGACTACTTTTCTAAATAATGATTTAGAAGAGAACGTCTATAAGAACACAGCCAGAGGGCTTCGTAAACAGTGGGGGCAGCGGAAACGTGTGTGAGTTGCTTTATAGATTAAAGCAGGCATCGCGGAGTTGGAACATCTGTTTTGATGTGGTAGTCAAAGAGTTTGACTTCATCAAAATGGTAGATGAACCTTGTATATACAAAAAGGTAGTATGGAGTATGGTGATGATCCTCGTAGAGTACGTGGATGACATACTCTTGATAGGAAAGGAGTTTCCTATGCTACGCACGGTCAATCTCCTCCTATCACATGGATTCTCCATATAGGATCAAAGTGATACCTCCTAAATCCTGAGTTTTGGATCTATGAGATAGATCTAAAGGGATGTTAGGGATCTCACTAGGTTTAGTGAGATGGTATCAATTGATCCTGGGGAGAATCACTGGAAAGGTTCCAGGGTGATAAGGACGACTGAATGTCAGTCGCGGGCATTGTCTTTACCCTCAGTGGAGGGACGGTATGTTGGAAGAGTTCCAAGCTAGATACCGTGGCAAACTAGACGATAAAGGCTGGTAACATCGCTATTAAAGATGCTACCAAAGAGGCAGTTTGGGTGTATATTGGTTCATGAGATGAACTAGGTTCCTACCATTGTGTGACAATGGAAGTGTGGCTTTGGCCCAGGAACCCCGATCCCATCAGTGACCCAGACATATTCTGAGGCAGCATCACCTGATCATGGAGATAGTTGATCTCCACGGTGATCGAGGTTAGGAGAGTAGACTCAGAGGACAACACAGCGGATCCACTCACAAAGGCTTTTTCCCAGAGAGAGACTCATATGGGATGGTTGAGTATTAGATACTACAACCACTGCTACAGATGGCCCAAGTGCAAGTGGGAGATTGTTAGTTATATGTATGCCCTAGAAGCCATTACTGTACATTGGATGTATATTGTAGTGGATGCTGGGAAATATATAGGTAGGACTTTCTTGCTCGACATGATAGTACGCTATCTGGTTTCTCTTTATCTTAACATGTATACTTTCTGTCTCTCTGTTACATGTTGATAAAGCCCTTAGGATGTGTACTCAACTTCCAGGACTATGATGTAGATCATACTAGTGGGGCATGGGTAGTCCATGAGTACATCCTTCAAGGTCCCTAGTCGTGGGTGTATCGAGACGGGGCATCGATATACCAGAGTAGACTAGCGTATACCTTCTCGACCCATATAGATGGGCGATGGATGATCCCATATCCATTGGTGTTTGACATCAGAGATGGTATGCGGGTGCTCAGTGGAGACTGGGTACACTGAACGGACTCGCCGAGAACTCCCAGATGGTATTATACCTCACGTCAGATGGCAGTTCTCTGGTGACACTGGTACAGCTTAGTCTGTTGACCCGAGATCGTCATAGAGTCTTGTGTGTCTCCCACTGTGCTTTGATTTCCACCTTACCATGGCTCTGCTGAGTCGTGCAAACAGGTGGTTTTTGGGTACAATCCCGATTCATATGGAGGCAATGAGCGATAGGAGGGGATTCGTCTCTCCCGATATTGGGGGGTGATGTTGCGCTATGCTCGACTGGTCATAACTGGAAATCCCTGGCCAGGGTTGCAGTGATATACTGGTAAGAGTTATCAGTAGTTTTACACATGTTATGGACCTTATATCGGCATGACTTATCGAGCTACTGGGGTCTGACGTTTACCACCCCTAGGCGAGATATGCGACATATCAGACGAACAGACCGGACTGTACGGTAAGTGTTACTGGTTGGATTCACAGGAGTGTGAGCGGTCTTGCTCGTTGATCTTCTGATCACTCAATACCCGGGTGGCCGTTACGTTTAGCAGACCGCTTGCGGCTTGTGGGTGTTTGATATAATCATCACCTGCTGCCGGCGTATTGACGAGTCTTTAGAGTCCTACACAGAGGTTTCCTGACTCAAGCGAAACGAAATAGGAGCACATATGAGATATGTACGGGACCGAGAATAATGCGTGTATGTGATACCGTATTTTATTCTCGCGATGAATGTATCGATTGGTTGTATGCGATATAACCTAGTTATCGAATCGAGAATTGATTCGATAAGTCGATACATTGGATATTAGTCGGTCATATGTGATATGACCGGATCGTTAAATCAAGTGTTGATTTAATGATTTAATGTATAATTATATATTAGATATATTACTTTGCATTAACTAGTATTTATTCACTTAAGATTGATTATCTCACTTGAATGTGCACATTGTATATATGATATATGTTTGTGCACTAGTTTGTATCATGTTTGATGATACATGCAAACTTGGGTGTGTGTTTATTTTAAATCATGTTTAGGTTAATGGTTAGGTTTTATATTTGTTTTATTTATTTTCTTTAATTCATTTTTGGAAAGATAAATGAAATGGTGGCTTGCTTTGTTGTTTTGTTGAAGCTTCATGAAGTTTTGAATAAGTAACCATTTTGTTTTATCTTTAAACCTAACCATTACCTAAACTAGGATTTGCTCTCTACATGAGTTAAACTAACCCAACGTTGCATTATGATAAGATCAATTGATTTTATTATTATCATGATATTCTTTCTTCTTCTTCTTCTTCTTCAAGAAGAAGAAACCTTGCTACCTCCAATGGTGCCAAGAGAAATCAAGTGAGAAATCCAATTTTAAAGTGAATCCACTTCCTATTTCTTCATCCTCTACCACTTGCCATGTAGTATAGGGTGTTTTCTTCACAAATTTCATGACTTAGTGAAGGTGGAGCTTGATCTTGAGTTGCCTTGACGTAGATCATCTTCGGCATCGAAGTCGACGACCTAGCCCGATCATTTCTCCGATGAAACCATCGCCAGAGTCCGGGATCCGATGATCGCAGCGGAGGGACGTCATCACGGAGCTAAAGAGGTGGAGGACCGGATCTACAAAGGTTGTAGTCACTTTCACTATCTAGTTAAGTTGTTAACTTGCATGTTTCGCCTTACCTCTAGTTACGATCTTGCTTAGGGTTTCTCGGCACATAGAAATTTTTTGAATTGGACATGTTTGATCTGTTGTGGAACCTCATGGGTGTGCCTAGGAACCCTACAAAAACTAAGAAAAACTCGTCGGCTCAAGTGAGCTCGACCCCAGAGAAACCACATATACACAAATCTCTCAGTCTCATCACTAGGTCGCATATACAATTAAGAAGTGGTAGATGGAGAATACTAGATACAAAGAAGGTACAAAAAGAGATAAAGTGTCCTTGCAACCCACCTATGAGCAATGTCGCGAGTCTGGGCAAAAGAAGCTAATGATAAGATAAGCCTGCCGCTACAAGGCTGACGGGTCCGACCTGCAAGACACTGTGGCACAACGAGGCTGAGTTGCCAGCTCGTGAGTAGAATATAACATCTAATAAAGCTATCGTAAGAATGCACGCAAATGCATCACAACATGTATGTCTAGATGTGATGTAATGCCACTAGTATGTATGCACATGTATGCAACATCTATACAAAATCTTTAAGTATTTAAATACGATGATTCTCTGAATTCTTAACTTAGAAAAAGAATATCTGTGCAATAACAAAAGTACCATCAATGAAATCATTTGAAAACCGTGTCAAGTATCGACACCAAATATGGAAATACATCTGTCTCAATGTCTCACTATATCAATGTCTCAATACATCGGGCTCCGTCAGTTCGGATCGGCCCATATCATCAAATCTCATGACAACGGTCGGTATCCTCCGGATATCCACCGCGCCAGACATCACCGGTAGCTAGTCTTCCCCTTCCAGGCTCATCATTTACAACTCGATCTTCTTGCCCCGGGGTATCATACCGGGCCCACCATATACCCGAGACGGTTCATCCTCTCGTCGAATCAGGTCTCGAAATCCAACAGAATACATGAAAACTCATGGTGGACGATACATACATCACGAGAAAACCGCAACTTTATTTTAAAAATGATAATAATAAGCTTTTGTTAAATTCTTGCGGTTTTCCCCAAAATCCAGAAATCGCATCAATACTGAAATCCTCAAGAAAATCATAATACCCAACATGTTATATATGATAAATGCTTATGATGTCAAAGGTATGCAATGTGATTTATGGCTAGGAACCTATATAAGCATGATGATGAAGTGAGGTATATATATGCTATGCAATTCAATGTATCATATACGATGCAAGTGTTGATACTGAACTAAACAGGTTCTACAGTGCTCGTGGCATGGCAATTACCAAAGACGTGTATGTCACAGGAATAGTGTGCGTGCAACATGAGCCAATGGTAATGGTATAAGTTTCCTAAGGGGTGATATCACACATAAGTATATAGATATCTATGCAATGACAGCAGACGAATAACTAGAAGGGTATGCATATGAATGGGATGGTTAACTAACTAACTATGCATATAGTTTGCAAGTAATAAAGAGATCCTAACTATGGAGCATCTCGCGCCATCCAGACGATTTCCCCATAGATGTATACATCTACTCACCCGGACGTCTCGCTAATCTGATCCAACCACCGCTTTGCCTTTACGCGCCGCGTCCGATATTTCCGCAACCGATCCTAAAATTGCACAACACACAACATAAGATTAAAAATTATGGAATGACGCAAATCACAATATGAAAAGATTAATGCCCACAAGTTAGGCATAACGTGCTCTCGGTGCGCGGAAAACACACGAAAATCACTAAAAGCTTAACTAAAATCGTCGTTTCGGGGCAACCGTCAAAACTAAAACCCGACTAAACCAAACTCCGCATTCGCACACCCTACAAGTCATAGTAGATGCTAATAGTATCGTCAATATATCGCAATTAATTCACCTTCTAAATTTATAGAAAACCTAGTAAGCATTAACAACTAAATTTCGATGCAACCATCGCGTTTTAACGATGTAGCGATCACAATCTAGCACAACATCCAATTTAAACTACTAGATGGTCACAACACAAATTATAACCCACTTACAAAGCTTCAAACTCTAATTAAAATTCCAAACCTTTACTAGAATTTTCAAAAACAACCCATTACAATGAAATTAACACATTAAAATTCTAAATTAGCTTATTTAAACTACAATTAAACAACTTGATTAGAACTTATACCTCCCAAGTGTTTTGATCCTCTTGCACTTAGCCTCCAAAGATACCTTTTTTTCTCTTTATTTCAAACCAATTAGGGTTTGAGAAGAGGTAGAATAGGGTTTTGGTTTGAATTTTGTGAAGAAAATTGTGTATTTTTATGTATTTTTGTGGATTTTAACATAAATTTTGAAGCAAGAAATGGGGAAAATGAGGGGTTTCCTACAGGTGAGCTCGGCCTGAGGTGGGGAGGGGTGAGTGTGAGTGAATTGTGTAGAAAATTCTACACAAAAAGTATCTTTTAAACTCATTTAATGCATATCACATCAATTTTCTATTAAAAATTCCATTTAAATTTCATTTTGATTTAATTTTCAAACCATAGAACTAAAATCTTGAAACTTCTTGATACAATTTTTGTTACAATAAATTTTAGTTTATAATGGTTCCTAAGTGTGTAATTTACCCATTTAAATTTGTATTTATCACTAATTTAATGTATTTTTAAAAGCTTAAAATAATATTAAAAATAATTAATTAAGGAAAAAAATTTAAAAGACTAGGAATTTTTAAGTGAAAATTTAGTGACTAATTTCTAGCAATATCTTATCTAAATTTTGTATAATTAGGCTTATATTGAAAAATAATTATTTTGACTTTTTATGGAAAAGACCGATTATTTTACCGATTATCGAAAAACTGCCTAAACGAGTTTCGAAGCGTTACAACCTGCCACTGATTTAGCTCAGTTTGCTGCTTCTAGTTTTCCAACATACCACATATAAATCCAAGAAATGCGGCGTCATCGACATGCCTTTGGTATGACCGCAAATCTCTATCCGCCATAATTATGAAGCCAAGACACTGAAGGGGATTAGTAACGATAAACATGATTCAATAAACAGGATATTGATAGCTATATATTCAAGACTGGTAAGATAGTAATATGGCAGAACACGTTCCTAATTCCGGGTTTTCTGGTTAATGTATTTGGTTCAATACCCAACTACAAAAGAACTAAACCCGACTAACTCTAAATCCTATTGCTCTAATACCAAACAAACTCTGTCATGCCCCGCTTCCCAAAATACGTAAACACGGCAGTGACAGAGCCAACCATGCTATCTATGGTTAGGAATCATCCATCCACAGTCACATTACGGCTATCAATCGGATATCAAGAACAGTAATAAAAAATCTAATCTAGCTAACACATGTCCATCTGCCACAATAAATAAAATCAAGAAAATGCATAAATCGGAGACGAATCAAAATCCAATAAACAATAGTATCTGAATCACGCCCCAATATGGGCTCACATCAATAAAATAAAACTACAGAAATAAATGAAACTAAGCCTCTCAAACTAAACGTCTAGCTCCTCACTGCTCGGCTTGCTTGCCAAAATACTCTTGATCTGCCTGAGATAAAATCAGAGGAACTGGGCCATCCATAACCCAGACGTCAGTGCGTCATAATATCAAAATAATAGCGATAATCAGGATATGATGCTATGATTAAACATATATGTAAATAAATAGCAAAGGTATAAAACAGTGAGTTGTATGTATGTGATGTGTATCATAAAATCTGTGCTTCTGGGTTATCTATTCTACAAGTCTTTAAAATTAATTAATATAATTCTCATCGTAACTCAATAGTATATATCCCGTTCAAACCCCCACGGGACCACAGCACAATGATTATTCCTTCACGCCCGGAATCACGACAAACAATAAACAATGATTATTCCGTCACGCCCGGAATCACGGCAAAGAATAAACAATGACTATTCCGTTCACGCCCGGAATCACGGCAAACAATAATAATATCTTCTTGAGTTACGTTTCGGTTACATCCTTGATTTCCCCTTTTCCCTCAAGGTTCTGTGTTCAAGTCAGGTATTGACAATATAAATCTAATGCCAACACGGAATCAAACAGGTACGGTCTTGTCTATGTAGACAACAAGTTACGTCTATCAGGACAACAATCAGGATTGTTAGCATTAGCAATAAAATCCAAGTAACAAGTCTTTTAGTGTGTCATGAACATGCCATGTACTGTATATTAACCAAAATAGAACCAATGTAAAACTGTAATCAATATCGAAACACAATTAATGCCAGGATGCATATGTATCTATCGGTAATAACTGTTATACGTCCATTACCATGTATATGATGCAATCTAGATAACATACTGAACTGTTATAGTAGGATGATAATATCATGATGTTCTGGCATGGAACTAGATAAACTATTATCAGTACGGATACAGATGGATACTATAAAACTGTAAATCGGTAATTTCTGCTGAATAGTAAAACACATGTACTATAATTTATCAAATAAATATTGATATAATAAAATATCATGTCGCAAGTTTAGAACTTTCCTGATCGAATCTCATGTCGAGATACGGATGTCATGTTCCGACGTCGAAATAAAGTCACGGACGCAAAACTTACGCACGCAGGACTGGACCTGGCTGAGTAGCTTCGTGACGTGGTGACTGCGCTAGATGATGACAGTGACTGGATTGTCTGGATCGTCGGCGACGTGCGCAACTCCGGCGAGATGGCCGAAAAAGAAAAGAAAAGAAAGAAGAAGAAGAACAGAAGAAGAAGAAGAAGAAGTTGTTGGGGTTCTCTGGACTTGGCGAGGACAGAGGAGAGATAGGCGACGAGGTGACGGCGATGAGGCCGACGACGAGGTGGCGTCGCCGTGAGGTTTGAATGGTGATTGGGGAAGGAGCAGGGGTCGGTGGTGATGGTGTATGGGTAATCTGGGGTTGTTGGAGAAACAAGGAGGTGATGGAGGTGGGAGGTGGTGATGGATTTTCCGGCGACGATAGGATTCTGGCGAGGTTAAAGGTGATAGGTTCTTGGTCTGATCGGGAAGGTCGGGCTTGTAGCTTAGGGTTTTGGAGAAAGGAGGAAAGGAGGTGAGGCAAGGGAGGCGAGGTGATGGGGATGGCGACGGTGAGAGGGCGGCGACAACAGGGGGGACGAAGGTTAGGGTTTGAGTGTTGAGGAGAAGAAACGAGGGGGAAAGAGAGAGTATTATAGTTTTATTATATATTATATAATATATATATAATATATATATATATATATATATTAGAGAGAGAGAATAAGGTGGGGACGGGGGAGTTTAAGAGAGCCAGAAGGACAGAGACGAGACATAGAGAGAGATTATTAGTTTAATTAATTAATATTATATATATATATATATATATAACAGTATATATTTATATATTAGTTATATAAAATATTATATATATATGAGATTTTACAGATATACCAGATTACTCTGAATATTACCCGTGTCTCTTCAAAAATCTAGTTTTTCAATATGGAAAATATACATAAGAATTTAAACCATGATGCGATATCCTGTAAATAAAAACACATACCCCCAAATACGGATCTATGTAAATATACGTAGCGAGCAAAATACTAGTATGTTTAATAATTAGGATATGAACATGATATATAGGTGCAACTACATGATATGGGGTACTATGACATGTAAGGCTAGATAAGGAAAATATATTATTTGATTTTATTTTGTATTTTAAAAAGATATTTAGATTCTAAAATATATTATACATGTATATACAATCTAGATTTGCATGGATACTCTATACTAGCAAATATTTGATGTAATCTTAAACCATGATGGGTTTCAAACATGCGGGTCGGGTCGGATAATAACCACAGCTGCTAATTGCACCATTCGGAACCCAAAAGCAACAATAATAAAGAATTGTACCGTGAGATTTGAAATCCCTCAAATAGATATAGTATAACAGTGCTAGGGTGTTATAGTCTCTGATCAAATAATGGCCGCCGAGATACCAGAGGTGGACCCCTCTGAGCTGAAGTGCTGAACGACGGCTGTTGTTGTTCGGTAGCTCGAATCTCTGAGGACACCCACTGACCTTGTACTCGCCGGATCTGCAAATCAAACACCATCCCTTGGTTCTGCAACAATCTCTCTGCATGTGCCCTGGCCTCTAGAAATAGTCGCAAGTCAGAGCCCTCCGCTGCGGCTGCTGAGGGGAGAAAGCACATTCATCCACGTTACCTATGGCCTGTGAACTGGTGGTAGGATTTGGGTGATTTAAATGGAGTTATGTGATTGTAATTATGAACTGCGGCATAATTACAATGTGGTACTCTACTTGAGTGATTTAGAATTCTGCCTTTAATTCTCTTTCCTCTTAATTTAGTTATGTTTTACCGTATATTATCGAACCATATCTTCTTTGTTAACTTATATCCCTTCCCTGATTTTTATTCGATTATCATTTTTATCTTAATACCATTCTTGACAATCCAATTCTAATTTATGTTTCTTCTATTTTGCATGCTCGCGGCTTTGTTGAAAACTACTCTTGCATCCTTTCGTTCTTTTAAACATTTTTTTCTGGCACTTTCAGTACCATATCAGTAGTTCTTTTCACCACCACTGTAATCAAATTTTTCTTGAATCTGTTACAATTTCCTTCTATAAATTTCGAGAACGAAATTTTTATAAGGAGGGTAGAACGTAACGACCTTGAATTTTTTGTACAAAATTTTTCTTCTTAAAGTACAGAAAAAAGTTGCAAGGCTGAGCACAATTTAAAATTTATTCTTGTTTAAGAACAGCAAGAAAGCATTTGTAGCTCATTGGTAAAGACTTGCACTATTATAACATAGCCCCTGTATTTGAATCCCATCATCCACATATTATTTTTCCTGATTTTTCTTTTAAACATTTTTGAAGCCCAAAAGTTTACACTTACACTGCACACAAAACTGAAAAGTCTGGAAAATTAAACATGTGTAAAATGATATTTATACTAAGTAAGACATGTTTACACAATCCAACCCCCAACTCCTCTGTATGGCCGGCGAGATTCGCCATAGGGCCGGCGACGCCGGGCCATTCGTAGGGGATGAGGCCCGTGCTATGCACACAACACCCTTTGGCCTACCCCACTACCCATGTTCTGTTTGTTTTCTCTGCAATTTAACAGATAATTAAAAATTCATCTTTAATCTCATTTTAAATGCTTTTTAATTCAATCTTTCAATTCCAAACCCTAATTTCACCCTATAAATACAACCTCATACCCTAGTCCCTTCTCATTCTGAAATCTCTAGTCAAAATTATCAAAAATTCTCAAGTCCTAAAAGAGTACAAGTAGAGTTAGCCCAAAGTCAAATTCCGGCGAGAATTAGAGACGATTCTGGCAACCCCACGACATCACGAAGGATGCGATATCTTCCTCTACCTCTCCTCTCTTCTCCTAGCTTGTAAGTTCCTTCTATTTCCTCGCTCTCTTCGCTAAATTCTCTTTTCAAAACAAAGTATCGGTAAGTGGAATTATTACCGATGTAAATCTTCTAAATTTTATAATCTCACTTTTCATTTATATATTGTTCAACAAAATTTTACACAATATTTATAACACTATTATAAAGGTTTAGAAACAACTTTCACTCTAAAATTTTATGTTAATTAAGCTTTTACATTTAAATACAATGAAATTTATATACGTTATCTTTTAAATATTTTGCTTAGCATACCTTTAAAAAACTTCACAAGGTAATGACTACCTCTCACATACACACATATTGATATAGCACGATTCTCTTGAGACATAACTTTTGTAGCAAAATATGACTTTTTCATCAAAATATCTTGAACTATAAAAACCTGTTTTTCTTTAAATGGTGTTATCAAATTCTTTGCGATTGTGCCTCTACAACCCATTTTGGGGAACCCGGTATTCGATGGTGCGAATTATCGCACATTCTCAGGGCTAGTAAAGCGAGATGCAGACCTCCTCACGGAGCATACGATCTCGAAAGAATTTTAATATGATTTTTAAGAAAAAATGAGATTTTCTACTGAATAAATAAAATTAATTTTTAATAATTATATAAATATTATCAAACCGTATATTTTTAATATATAATAAAATTCCATGTTTTCTAGAAAATAAAAAAATGACAAGTTTCATTAAAATACCATCAAGTATCAATACAAGACAAGTTACACTAAAATACAATGAACTATTCAAGCTAACTTACTATTTACTAATATACCTCACTCTTTAAAATTCACATTCATGAAAACCCTAAAGAACATAAATAATTACTCGAGATTTATTTTGAAAGTATATAAAATATTTTTCATAAAACTCCTTCGAGATATATAAAATTACATTAAGGACCCTGGTAAATATAGGTTTAAGCGGGACCAATTCTCTTGAGGCTCAGGGAGCCGAAGAAAGTGGGTGCTTGCTTATTTAAGGTAGAAAACTAAAATAGGGTTATCAATAGTAATTGTCTTAGAAAAAAACACAAATCCTGCCATCCATGTGCAGCAGTTACCAATAACACCCAAATCTAATTCAGGATCCAAATCTGTTAAGTGTCTGACTCAATATGAGTCTCCGTCTAATATGAATCCAATTCAAATATGAATCCAATCATAATTTCAATTCGACCTGAATCTAATTCAACATGAATCCAATATATCCAACATGTATATTTGAACCCGAACTTGAATACCAGAACAAGATCAATATGCAAACATGACTTGACTTGACCGAACTATGGCTATATCTTAACTTGATTACATGCCCACTTGATATATCCTGAAACCGTTTACATGAACAACTTGTACCCATAGTCTCGGCAAGTCTGATAACTACAATCTATACAATATACATTACGGGGTTTAACGGGGTAGACTGGTACGAAATGTATTAAAAGTGGCATGATGATGGACACTAACAGACGTAGATAAATATCCATTGCTATTGTCCCGTGGGTATTGACGGGGCCTTGTACTATGGGTTACCATAGTCCACGAGGAAAGTTGGACTTCTCTCGTATAAACTGATAGCTTCTATATCAAACTACAAAAAACTACATTAGTATAGCAAACATATACCTATTTATATTACCAGTTCTCTCCTCTTTACTTGTTTTATTCTATCTTATTTTTGGGATTTACCGAGCGCTAGTTCGCTGACAACATTTCTGTTTCTTTCTTTCTTTGGAATGTTCATCAAGAGGACCCGACTTTCAGGAGACTGAGCCCAGCCATGAGTACTTAGAGCAGAATGAGGCCCAGATAGACTACTAGCTTTCACTTATACTTATTTCAATTCATATGCCATTGTTTAGGTATTGCTTTCCATCATTGTATTTTCCTTTTCAAAAGCAGTTGTAATGTAAATATGAATGTTAATAAAAGTTGTTGTTTATATTACATCTCTTATTATTCTTGTGCATTTTTTTATATATTGCTTATTTATGCTTAACGTGTTTACTTCTGAGTAAATACATCGTGGCCCGTCACGTCTCCTTCCCCGTACATTGGGAAGCGGGGCGTGACATCACCACATTTACTCTGTCAGCATCAAGGACCCGAGCGGGCGTCAAAAGATTCTCCATATTAATTAGCCATTGCTCAGCCCAAGTGGATCTGCCACTCCCGTGAATACAGCCGAGTGAAGTCTCCTGAAATCAGAAACGGTACCAACCCTAGCCTGTGTGGCTGATACGAGAGCGCCCTCGGGGGCGGCAAAGACAGCTGTATATCTCTCTAAAGCGGTAAATGCGGTCTCTTGCACCGCCTTCAATCTCTTAGCCAAGAAACCGGTCTTTTTTTCTGAGCCTCTGCTAGGGTCGTCAGTGTGCTGAGGATCTTCTTTGTACGATCGTGGGGACCGGCATCTGAGGAGTTGCCTAAGGAGGGCATATCTCGGAAAGATGATCAAAGAAACGAATCAGATTCAAGAAAGGATTATAGATGATTCAACGAGGATTATAAGAAGTGAAAATGCAATATAATAAAGTATAAATCAAGGGTGTAACTCAGTTTAGGGATCTCTCGACGGAACTATAATTTCATTCTAAACCTGACGCTCTGATACCAACAAAACAATGTCACGCCCCGCTTTCTAAAATACGGAATAAGAGGGATGACTAGGCCAGCTATACTCTTACGGTCAAGGAATAATCCCGCCGTAATCACACTTCGACTTCTAATATTACGTGGTAATTAGTAAACACGGCACGAAAGTAAAGAAAATCATAGCTCTCAACTTTATTACATTTAATCAACAGAGTTCAAGATACAATTATTCACATGAAAGAAACAACTAACAAAAAAGAATAACAATATCCTTATTGCAAGTAAAAGGCGATAACGCTGGTGTCGCGGTTTAAATCTCCACGATCTCGAATGGAAGGTCCTGCTTCTGAGATGGGTCCACTTCGTCCTCTGAGTATACACACTCAGGTCGTCATGGCGACACACACACACACACACACACACACACACACACATATATATATATTGTGCGTGTGTGTGTACAATGATATCAAGCATGAAATGAACGGCAGAATACAGTAATATGAGAATATGGAATATCAAGTGAATGTGAACAATAGGGTATATGTATCATGTCAGCAATCCATGCAATGTGTATATTTTTATCTATCAGTCACCAAGTCAATTGAAATCAATCGGTAGAAAAGGATGCTTGTGTTTAACAAGGGTCTCATGCATGCCCGAGACTACGGTATGCTGTTTTCTGAGATATAACCCTGCAGCCGTGCCGCTAGACCCACGACCTAATATATATATATATATATATATATATATATATATATATATATATATATATATATATATATATATATATATATATATATATATCGAATGATCATCCTCTAAGTCACTATATCTCAATAAATACGAGTTCGATTCCATCTTGATTTCCCCATTTCCCCAGGTTATACTATGTGTTCAGATATTAGATAAGTTGTGAAAAAGTACATATCGCTTTCACTTTCATTCACGCTTCCACTTATCATTATCACTTTCAATCACTATTTCGTTATCGTACTTATCCCAACCTAATCACTAACACTTATCTATTGACAATGCAAATCAGTCGTTCGGTCTCAATATAAATAATCACTATACAGTGGGTATAAAGCAAACAAACAATAAGGTGGAAATGCACTAAACAGATATTCACTAAATTATGACAGCTAACGCCATATGACTTACAAAATTCACCATAAATCACACGTATAGAATCGGACCAAACAATATAAAAGGCATACGAAGTATATATGATTATCTAAGTGGTAAAATTAGTTTCATGTCAATAAAAATTCAGGTTAAGGATTTATTATCATTTTAAATCAGCGATTAGTTGCTGAAATTTCAGTTTCAGAACTGAAAGTCTAACTTCAAGCGCAGTTTACTACGGATTGTGTTTAGATTCAGGTGTTGCTCCAGTTGAAGAAAACCTGTGTCTATCTGTTAGGTTTTTAACGCATCAAGAGTATCAATGATAGCCTCTGTGTACTAGGAGATATGTTTTGTTTAGTGTCAAGGTGTTTAAACTGTCACTGCAGAAAACTGCAGAACATGTCGACAATCTAAAATATAATTAAAATATTAAACGACAGGAAAACTGAACGAGACCAGAACCATGGGTTAGCTAACTAAATTATCTACGTGAATATATAGGACTCCGTGTATTTTCAGTTTTATGTAGAGATGTACAGACGATTAAGTTCAGGTTCCAACTTGAAAAACTGCAGAAATCAGCCGTATTCACTGATAAAACAAATTATGTTAAAAATAGCTAACAACGACGTAATTCAGTGGAACCAGTCGCGTAAGATAGATAACTCAATTTTCTACATATCTATATAAGGTTACTCGCATTTGAAAATTCGAACAGTGAGTTGCGGGTGCTTGATTTCAGGTATTCGTAAGGATTTCGGTTCAGGACTGCAGTCCAGAGCCACAAATCCCTTCATTTTACGCTATCTAAAAGACACGGTATTCAGTAAAAGTCATCATAGATTTATAGGTTATACATCTCTCTTCACAGCGAGCCTAAGAACGTTATGATCCAATTTTTGTACGATTTATTATGAATTTAATGGTCTAGCATGTTCGGGGAAATTTTGATTTCTCAATGGTTATTGGAGGGGACATATTATGGGTGAAATGATATTAATTTGCAATCAAATTTCTGCAGTACGTCTGTGAACAGTAAACGGGTTTAACAATCATAAGTTCCGCTGATTTTAATTAGATTCTGGTTTAAGGTTCTTATCGAACACCTTGGGTAAACATTCGGTTATCGATCAAAACACACATTTCGTTTAGCCAAATGAATTTAGATATGAACCATATAACTTATACGTGATACCAACACAGTAATAAGCCCTAATCGTGTTCTAATCATCAAGACGGCACTATGGTTCGCTACACAATTTCAATAATAATTTACGATATAATTATATCTATATATATATCTAATTATAGTAAATTGCTTTGACTAATGTTTATAGTAGCATGATAAACAAGTGAAGGTTTTCACTTGCTTGGCGAGGGTTCGACGATGGTACGGCGGCAGCGCGAGCACGGCAATGACACGGTGCAACTAGGGCTCAGGCTCGAGCTTGGTTCGGCGCGATACTACTTGGCTTGAGCTTGGTTCGGCGCAATACTACTTGGCTCGAGGGATGGGGGCTTGGCTCGGGATTTAGAGGAGAAACTAGTAGGACGGCAAGGATGAGGTCGAGGCGGAGAGAGGGGCTGCAACCATCGGCGTTGGAGTGAGGAGCTCCTGTAAGGTGAGCTTGGATGCGGCTTGTAGGTGAGTGAGTGCAGAGATGGTGGTAGCACAGTGGTGGTCGAGCTCTTGTGAGGTGATGGTCATAGTGGTGTTGGAGGCGACGGGAGCACCGTCGGTGGTGGTATGCAGGCGGTGTTGGTGCAAGGCAATGGTGGCTGGGATGAGGCGACAAGGTGCTTGGGTGATGAAGGATTTGCGTTGGAGGTGTGCTCAAAATGGTGGTGGATTCTAGAGTTGGGTAAGAAGAAGAAGTGTCGCGGAGGTAGCTCGTCGAAGGAGGTGGCCGGCGGCGTCGAGGGGGACCGGCGGTAGTTGTGAGATGGTGGTGTTGTAGAGGAAGGCTCGGGGTGTTTGGAGATGAAGAAGGTGGCAGATGGAGGAGTTGGTGATGCTGACGAGGGGCTCGTCGGCGGTGAAAGGGATGCTGGCGAGGTGGTTTGCGGTGAGAGGAGTAGGAGGGAAGCTCGGTGGGTTTTCTGGGGGAGAGAGAGTGTGAGAGAGTTAGAGACGGAGATTGAGACTAAGAGAGGGTGAGAGAGAGACGTTGAGGAAAGCGAGGAGATCGGCGTTGAGATCTTGGGGTTAGTTGGGGCATGACTTCATCGTGGGTGGAGCGGGTCTCGCAGGCGCTCGTTGCGAGGAAGAAGGAGGCATGGGTGAGGGGCTCGGCCAAAAAAGAAAGAAGAAGAGAAGAAGGGGAGAGGGGAAATGGGCGTGGGCTTAGACTGGGCTTTGGGTTAGGATTTAGGTTTAGGAAATTGGGTTAGGGTTTTAGATTAGGTTAAAAGGAAAGAAAAAAATTAAAGGTATGACAATAATTAGAAAAATATTGGAAAATATTGGGAAAATATTTATTAAAAAAATACGGAAAAATTATACAAGGGATTGGGGATTTACAATAATGCTACAAATTCAACAATGCATGTGGTTAATGTTATTGAATCAAATATTGCATTTTGGCCAGATTTGGTATCGAATAAGTTAAGGAAGAAAGCAAAATTACAGGCGGAGGAGAAAAAGCCAAATGACTGGGATATAACGGTCAACGATCCCCATTGGTAACAGAAAATGGGGATCGTGGAGATAGTGGGATGAGGAGATGCGTGCGGCATAGTTTTGTCAGGGGGTTTGTTTAAAATAAGTGTAAGGAAGAGTTTTAAGTGCTGGCTGTTTTTCTTTTCCGCTTTTCCTTTCTTAATGTCTTTTTCCTTAATTTTTTTGCTTCGATGGCTCTCTTGTAAGTTTCATTAAAATTTCTGTTTAATGAAACGCGGAGGCTTAGGGCCTTCGTTTAGACTCAAAAAAAATTAAAACTAACCTAGAATATTGGGCATATGAAATAACTCGGTACACTTAATTACACTATCAACCATAACTGAAGCTGCAAACAATGAACTGGCCTAAGCACACTCCAAACCTCTCCACTAAGATTCAGTCTAATCCTCCTACTAATCTCACAACAGAATCAACAGACTTTTAATCTTATTAATAAAATCATGTGCTTAGCATGTGCCAAAACTCTAGAGGTTTGTTTTCTAATGTCATATTTTAACTGATTTCCTATCCTAACTAACTAAAGTTCAATATTTAGAAGAAGAAGATTTGCCATCACTTAAAAAATAATGTCTGTATTATTACATCAATAGGTTTAATTTAAACTTATAAAAGTAATTTATCCATCCAAATATATTTAAATAAATTGAATTTGTTGAAATTTTTATTTATTATTTTTATTATAAACTATATATGAAAAGTAATCAAAGATTTATAAACATTCTTTAAAAAGAAGATATCTTCTAAATTTAACAAGCCTTTACAACTTGTAAAATAATTTTTTCCTAAAAAAAAAAGCAAATCTTATTAAAACAAATCATGGGCAGTCAAAATCCAAATAAGTATGAATCCTATGAGCTATGCATCCATATTTCAATAACTTATTTCCTTCAAAAATATAGATTGCATTAGATTTTTAGTCATGGTAAATATGAAATTATCGATTTCCTTTTCAAATATAAAATAGAATTTACCGAATTTCCACGTGCATGACACATGCAAAAAACTAGTAATCACATGGCAGATTTCCCATTGATAGCCAAAACATTTTAGACGGCAACAATACCATTACCAGAGGAATTATATAACATGCCACGGTACAATTGCTATGGTAACAGAAAGCTGTGGTTTGATGGCCTCAGGCCGCGGTTGGACGAAGTTAACTTCTATGCTTATATCCTTTGAATTCAGATCGTATGTTACCATTAGCATTCCTCCCTTTACTAATTTAGTTGTACATCTGGCGTGATATGATCGTTGAACAGATGACATTATGGATGATTGTGAGCAATCCGTGTACTTATGTATCGGAATGTTACAGTTTTTGGCTTCCGCTATTGCCGAAAGGGTTTTAGAAAGGTTTGATGGGTCACAAATCCCTAGGACAAGACGACTTTTCGGTTGAGCTGGGCTCTTTCTAGAATATCTATAATACTGATTCTGATAATTACAGTGATGATGATAGCAGCGACGAGTCTGGCATTTTAGAGGAGAAGCCTCTTGACAACCAAGTAAACGAGCAGTTTGATGTTGTCGAAAGAGAGAACACTGAGAACACTGATCAGTTTAATGTCGTTGAAAAAGAGATGCGTGATTGGAGTGATGAGTCTAAGACTGGTATTTTAGAGGAGACGTCTCTTGATGACCCAGGAAATGAACAGTTTGATGTCATCATGATGATGCTCACAAGTGGTATTTTCTCAGATTATGACACGTGGCGGATGACATGTCCCGAAGGCTACGGATGTGGAATAAATGAGTTGCATTAGAGGCATTCCTCGGGACCTCGTCTCAAGGAAGTGTCCGACCTTTCAGGAGACCTCCCTGAGTACTTTCCACCATCACCTAGCAAACTACCAAAAGCTCGTCTCCGAGCTTCCTCGGCCACACTACTTGTCTTCGAGCCATCTGACAGGCCGAGCTTCCTCGACCTCACTACTCGTTTCCGAGCAATTCGACAGTCCGAGCTTCCTTGGCTTTCCCAATCAACCGAGAGCGTGGAACCCAAGCGCCCCCGCAACGGCTCCGCGTATCTCGCCAGGAAATGATATCCGCTTCCCTACGTTCTGCGTCCCATGCTACCGCGTCCCCCATTAATGGGCGCATCCTGCTATTAATGCGAGGATAACGCATGGGCGTAACTGACGGTGACGATCTCGCGCCCGCTCACTCCACGCGACCACTATATAAACCCCTCTCTCAGACGACTCAGGTAACTGAAATTCATTCCAATACGCCGCTACTCTGCTCATATTCCTCGGCACTAACTTGATCGTCGGAGGGTCCTATGGTGGTCACCCACCCCGGGACTTCACTTGCAGATAGCTCGGCTTCAACCCCAACATCAATACATTGAGATCCATACGCTCAACAACAACCACACCAAATCTCAACCATCAAAGACCGCCATCAAAGGATCGACGGAGGACAACATCTGAAGGAGATCACAGCCTCCATCAGTTGGCGCCGTCTGTGGGAACACGCTTCAGAAGCTTCTCCACCCCTAAAGTTGATCTTCCGCCCTTGACCCGATGGTAAGCGACAATCGCGACGATCCAAATACGAGCCGCCACAACGGAGACGGGAGCGGCTCATCACCTCCTCCTAACGTGATCAATGCCTTATCCTCTCAAATAGACAGGCTTACATTGCTGGTGGATGCCCTCGTCCGTGTTCAAGCGGTGGGCCCTACCCACCAGACCGACATTCTCCCTCCCCGAGATAACGACGTCCACAGAAGGACGGATGGGAACACTCAAGCCCTCGATCTCACTCGTGCTCATCCCAGCATCACTGAGCGCCGGCGTGCCGATTCCGACCACCGTGACCTGCATGCAGCGATTAATTCCATGACCCGCTGGGCGCCGGACAGCTCTACGCCCCGATTCCAGGGAAGACTGAGTCGTCGCTCCGATGCCCGCCGTGCATTTTCTCCCTCTGAGGAGGTGTCGATCATCTCGCCTGCTTCCGGGCATGAGCGTCACCCCCACGCTCGCCGGGGCTGCGCGAACAGTGAACGCCAGGACCACTCGAGGAGGGCCTCGCCTGAGAATTTGAGAAATTTAATAGAACGGAATCGGAGCCACACTATCGTGCAGACCCGAAACGGAGGTAGCCACCACTCCGATTATGCGGAATCCTCGGGGTACCACCACCAACTTGAAGCCCTCAGAATGAAAATCGAAGGTATACGACGAGATGGCCATGCATCCGGCGAAGGGGCCAGGTACGCCGCCGACCCACTGACAAATCACTTTACAGAAGAGCTGCTGGCCGAGCATGTCTCGTCCAAGAATAAGCCGCCCAAAGTGGCCCTCTTCGACGGGAATTCCGATCCGAAAGACCACTTGGACGCATTTACAGTGGGCATGAGCTTCCAAGATAAGTCCAATGCAGCTCAATGCCGAGATTTTCCCGCCACCTTTCCGAGCTGGTCAGGACTGGTTCCGGGGGATTACCCCGCGCTCTATCTCTACCTTTGAGGAGCTGGCTACCGAATTCCTCAATCATTTCGTCGGTAACCGACGACAAAAGAAGACAGTCGACTACTTATTCACTGTCAAGAGTGAGGATAAGAAATCCTTCAAAGAGTATGTCACCCGCTTCTACAATGCCCTCCTGGAGGTACCCGAGCACCGCAACGAAACGGTCATCACCACGCTGAGGTCGGGTCTCAAGCACAAAGAGTGGCTTCGCTCTTTTGCATTGGCGACCTAAGACCATAGCCGAAGTAAAATCTTGGACTGAGCAGGAAATCCAACTCGAATCAGAGGTGAACTCTAACCTGCCCAGAGATGATCAAACCGACGAAAAGAAGAGGGGAAGGGAAGAGAAAAAGAAAGTTGATCGTCCGAAGCCTTACTCCCCGAGGTTTCATGAGTACACTCCTCTAAACATCTCTCAGATCAAGCTGTTAGAGGAAGCTAAGAGAGAGAGGTTCTTCAGGCTCCCGTCGGCTACCCGAAGCACGGGAAAACGGCTCTGAGGCCCGTATTGTGCCTATCACCGGACGTAAAGACATCCGACCGAGGATTGTAAACAGCTGCGCGATTACATCGAAGAGCTGATCCACTCCGGTCACTTGGCGAAATACCTGCGAGACAAACGTCAAGCAGATAGGGGGCAAGCCGGCCAAATTACAGCCGAAAAGCTAACAATAGGGCAGATCATGGTCGTCACCAACTGACCAAAGTCTGAGCAACGAGGACGCTCGCCGAATCCGTTCATTTAATACGGGAGAGTTTAAATTAAATCATTGAATCTGTATTTTCTTTAATCATAAAGATTCTTACTTCCCTGCAATCTGAATTGCTTCTCTCTGTTTCCATGCTATAACTTATTGCAGGGCCACCGAGTAACTTCCTGCTCGGTCCATCTGCAGTGGGTAGCTTCCTGCCCATCAATGTTGTGGATCTAAAGCCCTCCTCACGAGGCCACCGAATAACTTCCTGCTCGGTCCATCCGCAGTGGGTAGCTTTCTGCCCATCAATGCTGTAGATCCAAAGCCCCCCTCACGAGGCCACCGGGTAGCTTCCTGCTCGGTCCATCCACAGTGGGTAGCTTCTGCCCGTCAATGCCGTGGATCCAAAGCCCTCCTCACGAGGCCACCGAGTAGCTTCCTGCTCGGTCCATCCGCAATGGGTATCTTCCTGCCCGTCAATGCTGTAGATCCAAAGCCCTCCTCACGAGGCCACCAAGTAGCTTCTTGCTCGGTCCATCCGCAGTGGGTAGCTTCCTGCCCGTCAATGTTGTGGATCCAAAGCCCTCTTCACGAAGCCACCGAGTAGCTTCCTGCTCGGTCCATCCACAGTAGGTAGCTTCCTGCCCGTCAATGCTGTGGATCCAAAGCCCTCCTCACGAGGCCACCGAGTAGCTTCCTGCTCGGTCCATCCGCAGTGGGTAGTTTCCTGCCCATCAATGCTGTAGATCTAAAGCCCTCCTCACGAGACCACCGAGTAGCTTCCTGCTCGGTCCATCCGCAGTGAGTAGGTTCCTACCCGTCAATACTATGGATCCAAAGCCCCCCTCACGAGGCCACCGAGTAGCTTCCTGCTCGGTCTATCCGCAGTGAGTAGCTTCCTACCCGCAAATGCTGTGGATCCAAAGCCCTCCTCACGAGGCCACCGAGTAGCTTCCTACTCGGTCCATCCGCAGTGGGTAGCTTCTTACCCGTAAATGTTGTGGATCTAAAGCCCTCTTCACGAGGCCACCAAGTAACTTCCTGCTCGGTCCATCCGCAGTAGATAGCTTCCTGCCCGTCAATGCTGTGGATCTAAAGCCTTCTTCACGAGGCCACCAAGTAGTTTCCTGCTCGGTCCATCTGCAGTGGATAGCTTCCTGCCTGTCAATGTTGTGGATCCAAAGCCCTCCTCATGAGGCCACTGTTCATCACAGAAAACTGCATTTTAATACTACTCATTCATTATCTTATTTGTTATATATCGGTACTATTAACCAGTGTCTGCTTAGTAAATACAGATTACAGGTATTCGTGACAAAATATTGGAAACACACTTAAATTCATGGATATGACATTTGTGAGCCGACACTGCAATCAGAACAAAAAACCGATCGATATCCAAAGAGTTCTTTTGCAACAAATAAAGTGTACACAATTTTGGTCCAACACAATACAAGTGTGCATATAGCTCTTTGGTACTTAGACCTAGGTAGGGGCTGCCCATGGCACAAGTGGGTGTGATGTGTGATAAATGCAGAAAGATATGATGTGATATAAAGCAACACTTTCCCTCCAATTCTACTGAGTACAAACCAGGGTTATTTAGACAAATCAAACAATACCAGTGGGATCATGGAGTACACATAAGATCACCATACAAACACGAGACCCGGTTCCCTAAACTTGACCGGCGAGAACCCTAAGAAATCCGGCGTCGCCGGCCCCCCCAGCTCCTCTTGTCTCCTATTTTTCTCTGGTCATTTCTTCGGGTCACATCATATTATTTTTGTTGTTTGTTTATTCTGGAATGGGGCCTATAAATACTGGAACAGATTTAGAGAGAGAGGCATATGTATAATATCAAAATTCTTTTAGTTTTGTTTTTGGTTTAGCTTGAGAGTTGTATGGGCTCAACTTGGTTTCTTCTTCTTCTCTCTTGAAGCTTTCTTTTGAGAGCTTCATTATGGAGGTTGAACAAGTAACCAACATCTTGTATCTCAACTCATTTAAGTGTTAATAATATTTCCTACTGTTTTGTTTCTTTATTTCTTTTGTGTTTTCTTTTCCTTTTCATTATGTGTAACTAATCTTTTGGTTGTGGTGATGGTGAGGATGTGAGATGAATGGCTTTGCCTTCCTACTCCTCTTGTTAATGTTTAATATGCTTAATGCGATTCTAACTTAAAGATTGTTTTGTGTTAATTTGTGATGTGGTATTTTGAAACCATGGTTACTTGGTAACCTCTTCATATACCATATTCACTCATTCTCTCCATTTTGCAATGTTTAAGTTAAAATCAATTTGGTGTTAAGTTTGCAAAGTTTAGATATGGTATTTTGTGATCAAGTGGCTTGACAAACCTCTTGGTTTCATATACCCTATACTATCACAAACAGTTAGCAAAGTTAACACTAAAACCATTTTCTCTCACTCGCTAATTTGTGTTTTTGATGTTGCGGTATATTTGCTAATCCTTGTGCTTAGTGTTGATACCTCAAGCGTGACCATACAAATGGTAAGTGAACAAAACGGACTCGTTTCGTATTTTGTGTCAAATATCGGCAACTTGATGACTTGTGCTTCACAACCGCCTTGACAAGTCATGCTTCACGTAGGGATTGACACAAGTACGGACAACTCATGATCAAGGGAGCGTCGAAGGAATCGTCGTGATTCAACCATCCAAGCTAAAACCATGGCCACTTCTTCTTAACTTGTTTTCTATCTTTTCGTATTTTATTTTTGTGCCAACCAAACCCGATTCTTGCTTCTCGAACCTTAAGCGACAACACATAATCTCCAATTCTCTACAGATCGACTCGTACTTGTCGGTTCGCTACAACGCACCGTGCACTTGCGGTTTTATAAATTTTAAAACGAGGATGAGCTCGCGTGCGCAACTATTTCTCAAAACCATTCTCTTTTCCAAAACATGCACGTTTGCGCATGCGGGTGAAATCCCAACAGCCACCGAGTAGCTTCCTGCTCGGTACATCCGCAGTGGGTAGCTTCCTGCCCATCAATACTGTGGTCCAAAGCCCTCGACGTCGAGGCGACCAAGTAGCCTCCTGCTCGATCCATCCGCAGCGGGTAGATTCCTTCCCTACAAAGAAGCGGATCTAAAATCCCTCCTCACGAGGCCGCCGAGCAGATTGATGCTCGGCCCATCAATCGGTTTGTACTTGACGCGCGATCGCCACCTCGACTCAGAGGAAAGGGAGGATACCGACCTTCCTACACTTGGCTATAGTTCGACTCGATGCGCGATCGCCACCTTGACTCCGGAGAAAAGAGGACACCGACCTTCCTACACATGGCTATCGTTTGACTCTACTCGATGAACGATCAGCAAGTGTGGGAAGGGTGGACACCGAGCTAAAAGTACTTACAATATAAAAATACCTACGAGCTAAAAATATTTGCAGAATGAAGATTCGAACAATGAAAAGTATACTTGCTAAAAGTACTTGCGCAGCGAGCAGACATTTGGACAAAGGAAAAAGGAGTACTTTATTTATAATCAAAGATAAATATAAGATATTATGGGCTCCTCAGCCTTACAGAAATGCCGGGAGGCTTACAAAATTTTAAGAAAATAAAACAATCTTCAAGGGAGGAAAGCTCAGGACGCCCGCTTGGCCGAGATCTCACCCTGCTCAAGGCCTCCATCAGGGACCAAAACTGCGACCTTGGGGTCGGCGCTTCCGCCGATAGCCTTTCCCCTAACGGCCACCTCGGCGACTTCCTCTTGCGGCGCTTCCTCGGTCAGGAGGTACTTAGCGCAGAGCTCACTGTTATCGAACTCCGACATAGACTCCTTGACGGCGTCGAGGGCGCTGTTCCACACGACGGCCGCGGATTCAGAGAGATCGGCGTAAAATTGGTCGGACGCCTTGTACCCTCCACGGCCTTCGCCGCCCTGCTCTCGGTGAGATTCACCGCGTCCATAGCCACACGAACATCCCTTTTCAGGGCATCCCTCGACTTCTTCATCAAGTTGTAGAGGCTGTTCACCTCCTCCAACTTAGCCTGGATGGCCCGGTCGGACTCATCCAGGAGCCGATGAGACTCATTCAACTTAGAGTTCGTCAGCCCCTTGGCGACCAGTCGAGTGTCCAGGAGAGCCGCCTGCCGCAGCTGGAGGCGGAGTTCCTCCTCCAGCGAGGAGGATTCGCCCGCATTTTTCATAGCCGGGGCTACCTTCTCGAATTCCATGGCAACGAAGAGAGCGCAGTGATGAAGGACCTGAGGAAAAGTAGCAAACGTATTAGAAAGCTCAAACCGAGGAAACAAGACATAAGAAATTTTAAGAAAAGTCAAGTACCAACCTGAACCACCTCCTGCGTTATGGCGGCCACCTGGGCCTTCATGGTCCCCTGGGGAATCTTGCACCCGGCTTCCTGCTCCATATCCGAAAGCAGGCTATCGGAGAGCCTCGAGGGCACCTCAATGCAGAAGTCACCCTCCTGCACTGGAATACCGGTAGAAGGTGGCCGAGAGACCGTCCGCTTCAGCCTTTCAAGGGGGATTTCGGTAGGCTCAGCCTCCTCCTCCTCTCTTTCCCGGGGCACTGGGTCCCGCGCGTGCTTATGAACCCCCCTCCCGCGGCATTCTTCTGGGGCTCGAAGAGAGGCGGAAGGCTTGGACGGTGGAGTTGGTCTCTGGGCCAAGCTCAGACCCGGTCGGGACGAGCTCGCACCCCCGGCCTTCCTTCCTTGGTTCTTGGCGGCCATGGCGGCTAGGATCTTCGATCGGTCCATGGGCTCTGCAAAAAAGAACATACAAACAAAAGGGAGTTAGCGACACTAAAAAGGCGAAAAAAGTTAACGAAGTCTAAAAAGGTCGTCGAAGGCCCTAACTTACCCAGAAAACGCACAGGACTAAGCCCAGCCCAGCTCAGTGCCTACTCGGATAGCAGAACATCTGCCCGCTGTATTGGTTCCTACTGGGACACTACCCTCGTCTCGGGGGAAGTCGACTGCTTTGCCCTTGGGCAGTCGGCCATGTGTCACTGTGTAAGCACAGGCCAATTCTCGCCCTAAGGTGGCTCGACGAATACAAACTTCTCCTTCCATTCGTGGATGGAAGAAGGGACGACTACTACCCCCAACCCGGCCGTCCCACCCTTATGCTTTTTATACGAAAAATACACCTAACTCGGCTCTTCCTTGCTGGTGCCAGGGTCATTTTTATAACAAAGGAAAGACGCGAGGAGGGTCAAACTGAAGGGAATCTGATCTAATTTCAGCCGGACCAGAAACCCGAGAAGGATTCTCCACGAGTTCGGCGCTAGTTGGCCTGGAGCAAAACGAAAGCAACGTAGCACCCCACAAACCTCGGTTGGGAAGGGCAGACGCATTCCTGCCCGGAAAGCTTCCAGATACAAGACAATCTCCTTGCCCTGTACCTGGTCTGCCCGCTCACCCTTTCTAGCTAAACGGATGGAATAGTTAGAGGGGATATGGAATCACCGAGGACATGCATCCGTTAAGATAATTAAGGAAAATGATGATTGGTGTTTGTTTAGAAAAAGATACGGATTTTTGAAAAAGATACGGATTTTTGAAAAAAAATGCACATCGCAAAAAATGCACACACAACCCTAAGTCTAATGGTCACCTAGGTCAAGTCTCTAGACCGCTCCTAACTGCCAGAAGACAAATCGCAGGATCAATTCTCTACTGCCTCTTTGTCCCTCCTGTGGCCAGGTAAGTGCCAGGTAAGTGGGAGGTTCTCCACTACGTAAGTAGTGGGCCTAATTAAGTAACCACTTGCCTTATACACACTTACCTTAAACACCACAAAAGAAACACGGATAAGCAATAGATTACCCACGACCTTCTCCTGTCCTAAGTGAGCGCGACGGTCCTTAAAGTCATGTCTAGATATTTTTTAGTTAATGAGGATAATGCGGATGCAGTTTTGTGATTTTCGAGGCTTAGGAAGGGTAATGAACTCCCCACCTAATCTGAATTTGGTCTTTACCCCTTAATTTCCGTATTAAAAATGCAAACAACCAAGATCAAACGCGCACAAATTTTTCTTTTTGCGGCGCTGCGAATTTTTGCAAAGAAACCTGCAGAAATTTGGTAATGGAGCAGATCGAGGAGGAGATAAGAAAGTCAGAGAGTCACCGAGCGAATTGGTACAATAACCCCCTAGAAGCGCCGCGGATCCGCCGCGATAGGCAGGTATTGGCCACGGAAACGCGGTGATTTGACGAGATCCCTACGCAAATTTTTTAGGAACTGTTCTTGTTCACTCCTTGAGCTCTCTGGAATATTCTGAAATTTTTTCCTCTCGCTCCACAGATTCCAGATTTGCTCACAACAAATCACAACGAATCGTTTAGTGTTTGTGCGAATTTTGATCTAAAAATTTTGATGGAATAAATTTTTTAACTCAAATTTTAAAAACGAACAAATTAGCACACGATCCCCGGCACGACGCCATTTGGTTGAATGAAATCTTGGTGTGTAGGTAGAAAATGTATAGAAATCACAACCAAAGAAATTTGTAAACCGCAATCAATAACGGTGTCAATTGTAGGTTCGTTAGCGAGTGCGGATCGTCCACAGGGAAAGTGAGATTTGATCGTATTTGTTTTAGTTGAGTCGAAAATTAAAGAAAAGAGAAAAAAGACAATTCGATTCAAGATTTAAAAAGTGAATTTCAAGAATTATCTAGATCTAAATCTAATATCAAGAAAACATTAAAATCAAGAATCAAGAATTGATGATATCCAATCGAATTAGGTTTCAAAAATTGAAGTGAGGCTCGTAGGAATCGATCGAATCTATAGACGTGATGAAAACTAGTGATTACGTTTTCTTATCCATTAATGATTTGATACTAGATCGATGACGATCAATCGAGGTTTAAGGATCTCTTGAAGGAACTAGGGTTTTTTCATCTCATCCTTTGTCCTTTCGATGAATCTCATTCAAAAACTAGCCTCTAGTAAATTGAATCACCAATCGTCGATCTCTAATTAAGAGAGAAAACATTCAAGAAAGCATTTCGCTCGAAACTAGATTGTCGATGATTCAATTTACAAGAGTTTACAAAACTTATAGGAATTAAGAATCGTTTCAAGATCTAATCATCATCATCTATTGATTCTCTCGACTCCTCCATGAGCGGAGTTTTTACTCAAGCATCATATCAAAGAACACAATCAAGAATAGAGATCTAATCATAATGCTCAAATACAGAAGTAAACAAGATAAAGAAATTTCGCCTTTTATTTATCAACAATTTTGTTACAATTCTCTCAAGATCTACAAGAGGAAAGAACTCGATCGTCAATTTAGTTCCGCATCGTCTCCGTAAGTCGCGGATCGTCTTGGATCACTTGCTCGGTTGAAGATCGGCGTCGCTTCTAAAAAGTTGAAGGCTTCTTGCTTGAATTGTACTCAAAGATCTTGAATTTTGGCTTTGGTGATTGGATTAGGGTTAGGGTTTGAATGCACAAGTTGTGTCACTCAACTTGTAAGTGGAAATTGATGGAAGGATCAACAACAACCCTCTAAATATTCAACAACCTTGAATAGAAGGTTTAGGGTCCCTTTTATAGCTTTCATTAGCTTCCCCTAGAGCTTGATTAGGATTAGCTTCCTTTAGAAGCTAGGATTAGTTTAGCTTCTCTTGTAAGCTTGGTAGTTAGGTAAAAGATTCTAGAGATAGTTAGTTAGGGCTAGCTTCCTTCATAAGCTTGGAGGTTAGGGAGAAGCTTCTAGGCTTAGGTAGTTATTTGGCTTGCTTGAGAAGCTTGGACATGTTTAGCTTGAACAAAGAGCTTTGCTGCTCGGACAGAAACTTCTGGAGATCTCTGGAATTTGCAGTGTCTTGAAGAAGTGTGGGCCTTGAAAGGAGAATTATGAAGCGAAGCGATGCTGATGTCATGACCATGTAGCCGCGGATCCGCCGCGGGAAGGCCCTTATGGCCGCGGATCCGCGGCCCATTGATGGCTTCACTGCATGATTTTTCCAGTGATTCTTGGTGCTGACTATATATGTATTTTATGATGTGTGGAATCTTATAATTATCTCTAGTTCACTGCCAGATCTCAAGTCTTGGACTTGGCATATTTTGATCAGCACTTTTAACAGTTTCGGCTCTTTTCCTGGAATTTCCTGCACAGATTCTCGAGACAAGTGTTGCGCTATACAAAGATGATGCATGCAATGATAAACACTCAATTTCCCTCAAAATGTCGGTTTTAAAGTATAACACAAGTTATTTGGTATTTTACGGATGTTTTGCTAATATGTGCTATACTCAACCTGAACACCTTTAGATGAGTGCAAATAGTAGGGAAATTGATGCGTTAAAAATGCAATATTTTCGACTGATCACGTAGTTTCAATCTTTGGCCCACGTGTCGTCTCGTCGTACACCTGAATTTTCGCGCGTATCTCCGATGGCGTCAGTGGATCAGTGAAATGATTGCGCTTTAAAGAGGGGGCACCGTTTCTGTGGATTCACCAGTTTGGATATGGGCCACGTGTCGGACGTTGGTTGGCAGAAACAACAGGCTGTCTCTGACTCCTACAGTTGAAGAGACGTCCCCAATGGTCGGTCTCCACGTGGAGCTTCGACTGCCGCTTGGGCGTGCCGTTTCGTTTTAGCGGGAATTAATCTGAGCCGTGGGATATTCTCTTTTGGAGTGTATAAATAGAAGGGACCATCCTAGGGCTGACACTTTGCTCTAATTCTCTTTCATTGCTGAAGATTGCCCGGCGCTCCACTTCTTAGATCGGATCCTCTGTTATTTTTCCTCGGTGAGTCCCTTCCTTTGAATCAGGTTAGATGTCTTCATTCGAAGAGTCTGTAGAGCTAGTAAGGGTAGATTCGGATGATAAGGCCTCAGTTTCTGGGGCTGAGTCCAGTGGGTCTTCCTTCTCTTCGGCTTCAGATAGCCAAGAGGGTTCTTCTTCGTCTTCTGTGCCGGGTTCGCCCCTTAGGGTCAGGGCCGTCCATGTCATTCGCCGTCGGGCGGCGACAAGGGCTCCCAAGGTGCGCATCGGGAACACCCATGATGCGCCCTCCGTTTTGAAGAGTCTGGATGAGTTTTCCGAAATTCGGACTCGATTCCATATCCCCTCTAACTATTCCATCCGTTTAGCTAGAAAGGGTGAGCGGGCAAACCAGGTGCAGGGCAAGGAGATTGCCTTGTATTTGGAAGCTTTCTAGGCAGGAATGCGTCTGCCCTTCCCAACTGAGGTTTGTGGGGTGCTACGTTGCTTTCATCTTGCTCCGGGCCAACTAGTGCCGAACTCGTGGAGAATCCTTCTCGGGTTTCTGGTCTGGCTGAAATTAGATCAGATCCCCTTTAGTTTGACCCTCCTCGCGTCTTTCCTTTGTTATAAAAATGACCCCGGCACCAGCAAGGAAGAGCCGAGCTGGGTGTATTTTTCGTATAAAAAGCGTAAGGGTGGGATGGCCGGGTTGGGGGTAGTAGTCGTCCCTTCTTCCATCCACGAATGGAAGGAGAAGTTTGTATTCATCGAGCCACCTTAGGGTGAGAATTGGCCTGTGCTTACACAGTGACACAGGGTCGACTGCCCAAAGGCAAAGCAGTCGACTTCCCCCGAGGCGAGGGTAGTGTCCCAGTGGGAACCAATACAGCGGGCGGATGTTCTGCTATCCAAGCAGGCAGCAATAAAAAAATATAGCAAAGGTGCTTCATCACCTAGTGCCTTAGACCAACTGGTCTGGGAGTCACTGCTAAGCCTTAGAGGGTGCAAGACGAGGAAAATACACCTAATAAGGAAGCACATGAGTAATCGGTCGGTTAGTACCTCAAGAAGTATTAACGGTCGCATGAAAAATGTGTGAGCAAATCCATCTAAATATTCATCAAATTAAAAAGTACTGAGGCAGATGGACAAGAGTATGATAGCTTGAATTGAATTTCCGGGTGTAGGGATGTCTATTACACACACGTAGGGTTATATGATCGATGTTTGGAAGAAAGATAGGAATGAAGAATAAAGACGATATTTTATTGAGAGATGATATGATTTCTAATATCTTTTCATGACTATTAAGATAGGGCTCATGACAACCGAAAAGCTAGTATAGTTGGAAACTCTGATTTTCAAAGTCTTTCTTTTACAATTCTTATTTTTAAATGTAACTTTCACGGTCTTCCTTTTATTATTGGATTTTGTGGGTGCAATCCGCTGAAAACCCTCAGGAGACAACACTCCTCCTACTTGGGACACCTAGGAAGGCTTGTTGCACGTGCTCAGTGCAATCGTGTTGCCTACGAAAGTGTGCTAGTTAGTTTTTCTCTTTCTTATATTTTCTCCTTCTCTTTTTAATAAAACAGTTTGCTCGAGACGACCAAAATAAGTTTGGAGGAATTTGATCAGTCGAAAATATTGTATTTTTAACGCATCAATTTCCCTACCATTTGCACTCATCTAAAGGTGTTCAGGTTGAGTATAGCACATATTAGCAAAACATCCGTAAAATACCAAATAACTTGTGTTATACTTTAAAACCGACATTTTGAGGGAAATTGAGTGTTTATCATTGCATGCATCATCTTTATATAGCGCAACACTTGTCTCGAGAATCTGTGCAGGAAATTCCAGGAAAAGTGCCGCAACTGTTAAAAGTGCTGATCAAAATATGCTAAGTCCAAGACTTGAGATCTGGCAGTGAACTAGAGATAATTATAAGATTCCACACATCAGAAAATACACATACAGTCAACACCAAGAATCACTGGAAAAATCATGCAGCGAAGCCATCAATGGGCTGCGGATCCGCGGCCATAAGGGCCTTCCCGCGGCGGATCCGCGGCCACATGGTCATGACATCAGCATCGCTTCGCTTCATAATTCTTCTTTCAAGGCCCACACTTCTTCAAGACACTGCAAATTCCAGAGATCTCCAGAAACTTCTGTCCGAACAGCAAAGCTCTTTGTTCAAGCTAAACATGTCCAAGCTTCTCAAGCAAGCCAAATAACTACCTAAGCTTAGAAGCTTCTCCCTAACCTCCAAGCTTATGAAGGAAGCTAGCCCTAACTAACTATCTCTAGAATCTTCTATCTAACTACCAAGCTTACAAGAGAAGCTAAACTAAACCTAGCTTCTAAAGGAAGCTAATCCTAATCAAGCTTATAGGGGAAGTTAATGAAAGCTATAAAAGGGACCCTAAACCTTCTATTCAAGGTTGTTGAATATTTAGAGGGTTGTTGTTGATCCTTCCTGTAAGTCGATGTACAACACCCCATGACTTGCGGGGAGGCGGAATAATGAAAAACGATCTTGTTTTAGGCGTAAACATCGACTAACCGAGAATCTTTGCTTAAACAATAACTAACAAGAAACCATAGAAGTGTTAACTACTATGTTAAGTGATTATACCTAAAGAACCGAGTCCTTCGTCTTGTCGTTCTCCACGTGCTCTCCGGCCTTCTCTATGTAGTAGAAGATCCACCCGAGAGCTTTACTACAAGCTTCACCTCAAACTAGAGGTAACTAGGTTTCTTAAATCGCTAATCTAAGTAACCTAGGTGATATAGAGAATGGTTAAGGATTAAGTAGTCTAATCTAATCCTTGTACTCAACAAATGAGAGGGGAGGATTAGGGTTTGAAGAGAGAGAGCTTGAGGAGAGAGAAGGTGAGCAAAAGAATGAGATGAGATAATGATGTATCATAATATATATCAAGCATTATCATTTATCCAATAAAAGAAAATAAAGGATTTACAACCATGCTTGATAAATATCAAAGGGTGATTCATCTCCATGAGTCATTAAGCATTTATGATGCATTAATGACATGGATGAATCACTCATATGACTCACTAATCTCATTTAATGCATATGCCACCTTAACCCCCAAATCATCATCTTCTAGAAGCTTCTCACGTAATTACAAGAACGCCCCTCCTATCCGTGAAAATACGGAAAAACTTTAGACTGTATAAATCCAATAACCGGATACTAGAAACTGGCTTAAACCAAAACCGGCTAGTAAAAACTGTCCGGATGTCGTACGTGCGAAAACACACGTATGCGTCCGAACCCTTGTCGTAAAACCATACGACCTCTATATCGTTTCGCCTGAAGTAAGGAAACTCTCTGTGTGGGACTCTAGAGACTCGACTACTACGCTGGCAGTGGGTTTAACCACAGACCGCAAGCGGCACTAGCTGTATGTAACGGTCCCCAGGTAGATGTCGATAAGAAGGCCGATGAGGAAACACATCCGAACTCCTACTGAGTCTGATGTGACAATCTCCATACAGTCCGGTCCGTTCGTCTAAGACTATCGCATATCGGGCCTAGGGTGCGGCAAGCGTCAGTCCCCTAATAGCGGTATAAGTCGTGTCAGAGTGAAGCCCATTACACCCTGAGAAACTACTGGAACCTACCAGCAAATCTCGCTTGCCCTGGCCAGGGACTTTGCGTAATGGCTCTCTGACACAGCGCGATATCAACCCCCAATACTAAGAGAGACGAATCCTGTCTAACCGCCACTGCCTCCAAGTGCTCGGGACTGCACCCAACTGCTACCTGTTTGCACGACTCCTTTGAGCCGTGGTAGGGTAGCAATCTAAGAACAGTGGGACACACTCGAGTCGAAGTAGCAGTGTCAAGTCTGCGGACTATGCTGTACTCATGTCACCTGGGAACTGTTAACTGACGACTGGTATAAAACCAACCAACAGTTCCCTGCGAGTCATGTCCGATGTACCCGTAACCTAACTAGCACCTGTATACTATCTCCAGTACGACGTACTGACGGCTGTGGGACAGACCATCTCCCCAATTGGGATGAGAAACGTAGTCTACTCCGGAGTATCGATGCCCTGTCTCGATAATCCTACGACTAGGGACCTGAATAAGGATGTGCTTATAGACTACCCAGCCCCCACTAGTGTGACTGCCATCACAACGCTGGTAGTCAAGCAAGATCCTAAGAGCTCTATCAATACGTATACTCACATATTAAGATAGAAAAACCAAGTAGCATACTACCATGTTTAGTAAGACTGTTATATACATGTGAATATCCCAAGCTTCCATTAAGTAATATACAAACTAGTATGATACAATAATGGCCCCTAGGGCATATACACTAACAATCTCCCACTTGCACTAGGGCCATGTACTGGCGTATCGAAGACCGATGATCTCGAGTAGCCTCTCGAACTGAATCTGAGGTAAGGCCTTTGTGAATGGATCGGCAATGTTCTCTTCAGTAGCAACTCTCCGAACCTCGATCTCCCGACGATCAATGATCTTCCTGATCAGGTGATACCGCCTTAAGATGTGTCTGGACTTCTGATGGGACCTTGGTTCCTTCGCTAAAGCTATAACTCCGTTGTTGTCGCAATACAGAGGTATTGGATCAACAATGGTAGGAACCACTTGAAGTTCTGTTAGGAACTTCTTCATCCAGACCGCTTCTTTTGCGGCATCGCAAGCAGCAATATACTCCGCTTCCATCGTCGAGTCAGCAACGGTGTCCTGCTTAGAGCTCTTCCAGCACACCGCCTCTCCATTGAGGGTAAAGACATAACCTGACATGGACTTGGAATCGTCCTTATCACTCTGGAAGCCGGAATCAACATAGGCCTCCATCCTGAGGTCTTTTCCTCCGTAAACCAAGAACATCTCCTTAGTCCTCCTCAGGTACTTGAGAATGTTCTTTACTGCTATCCAGTGCTTCTCCCCTGGGTCTGACTGATACCGGCTTACCACGCTCAGTGCGTAAGCTACATCTAGTCTGGTGCACAACATCACATACATTATAGAGCCTACCGCAGAAGCGTAGGGTATAATAGACATGCGTTCCCTTTCCAAATCAGTCTTGGGAGACATCTCTTTGGATAGGGTGATTCCGTGACAAGCCGGTAGATTACCGTGCTTAGAATCTTCCATACTGAATCTTTTCAGTATAGTGTCAATATACCTGGACTGCGAAAGTCCCAACATTCTCTTGGATCTATCACGATAGATCCGGATCCCCGGAATGTAAGAGGCATCACCCAGGTCTTTCATGGAGAACCTGTGTGACAAGAATCCTTTGACAGATTGTAGTATAGGAATGTCATTTCCTATCAATAGAATGTCATCCACGTACAAGACGAGGAATACGACACTTCTGGATACAACTTTACTATATATACATGGTTCATCTGGATTTTTGATAAAGTCATATTCTTTGACTGTCTCATCAAAACAGATGTTCCAACTCCGCGATGCTTGCTTTAGTCCATAAATGGACTTTAAGCAACTTGCATACTTTACCGCTGCTCCCACTCTGATTGAAACCCTCTGGTTGATCCATATAGACGCACTCTTCTAAATTTCCATTCAGAAAAGCCGTCTTTACGCCCATCTGCCAGATTTCATAATCATGGAAGGTAGCAATAGCAAGAAGGACCCGAATGGATTTGAGCATAGCCACTGGAGAAAAAGTTTTGTCATAGTCCAAACCAGGTCTTTGACGAAAACCCTTTGCAACAAGTCTAGCCTTATAGGTTTCCACCTGTCCATCTACACCAATCTTTTTCTTGAAGATCCATTTGCATCCTATGGGTTTTACCCCATCTGGAGCAAAGTCCAAAGTCCATACTTTGTTGGTGTACATGGACTCCATTTCGGTCTGCATTGCATCTAGCCATCGTACCGAGTCGCCGCTCTGGATGGCCTGCTGGAAGCTAGTAGGTTCATCATCATCGATGATGCAATCCTCTCTATCTCCATCTATGAGAAAACCATAGTATCTCTCAGGCGGATGAGACGGCCTACTACTTCGGCAAAGGGGTGCGGGAATGTCCTGTTCTTCTTAAACTACTGGTTCTACCAAACTTTCAGTAGTAGTTTGTGGTTCTGGAATTTCTTCCAGTTCTATTTCGCTCCCACTTGTATCCTTTTCTAAAACCTGCTATTCTAGAAAATGGGCATTACGAGAAACAAAAACCTTTTGTTCATCTGCGTAATAGAAATAATATCCCTTGGAGTTCTTTGGATATCCCACAAACTTACACTATACTGATCGTTCCTCGAGCTTGTCCACATGCTGCTTTTTAACAAAATCTAGACATAACCATATCTTTATATGCTGAAGATGGGGTTTCTTCCCACTCCACATCTGATATGGAGTGGTAGGCACAGTCTTGATAGGAGCCCTGTTCAGAAGATATGCAGCTGTTTCTAGCGCATAACCCCAGAAAGATCGCGGTAACTCAGCATTACTCATCATGGATCGTACCATATCTAATAGGGTTCGATTCCGTCTCTCCGATACACCGTTATGCTGTGGAGTGTATGGAAGAGTAAGCTGAGAGAGAATTCCTTTCTCTTTTAGGTAACCTAGGAACTCGGCACTCAAGTATTCACCACCTCGATCAGATCTTAGTGTCTTAATACTTTTGTCGGTTTGGTTTTCTACTTCATTCTTGTACTCTTGGAACTTATCAAAAGACTCGGATTTATGTTTCATCAGATAAATGAATCCATACCTTAAGTAATCATCCGTAAAAGTAATGAAATAGGAAAAACCACCTCTTGCATGTGTAGACATTGGACCACATATATCGCTGTGTATGAGTCCCAAGAGCTCGCTCGCTCTTACTCCATGTCCAGTGAATGGAGTCTTTGTCATCTTTCCTTTGAGACATGATTCACAAGTGGCATAAGTTTGATATTCGAACGAGTTCAAATATCCTTCTCTATGTAACTTAGTCAACCTTGTCTCATTGATGTAACCTAGTCTACAATGCCACAAGAAAGCCTTATTTAAATCTGGAGACTTTCTTTTCAGTGTGTTCTGGACATTGAAAATCTGGAGTTGGTTTAAGACATATATACCGTTATTTAGTGTACCGGACCCAATCAAACCATGATTAAGGTGGATGTTAACAACATCACTTACAAACGTGAATTCATAACCTTTATTTGATAACAAGGAAACTAATATGATATTACACGTTAAGCTAGGTACATAAAAACAGTTATGTAAAACCAAAATGTGTCCACTCTTCAATCCCAGGTGATAATCCCCGACGGACACAGCTCCCACGCTAGCTCCGTTAGCAACCTTTAGGGTCATATCACCTTCCTTCAGCACTCTACGGTTTCTCAGTGCCTGCAATGAATTGCATATATGAGATCCTGATCCGGTATCCAATACTCAGGAAGTAGAGTTGATTGACAAACAATTCTCAATTACAAACACACCTGAAGTCGAAGCCACAGCTTGCTTCGGTCCTTGGTTCTTGGCGTTCCACGCCTTGCAATCTTTCTTCCAGTGCCCTTTCCTGTGACAATGGAAGCACTCATCCTGGGCCACTACCGGCACTACAATCGTTTTCTTTTCCTTCGTTCCCACCTTACTAACACCTCCTCTAGGTTTGGTGGCGGCCTTCTTCTTCCTTCCTTTGGCCCTAGCCTTGGACCCGGAAGAAGAAGTACCGCTAACAAACATAGCGGGTGTTTCCCTTGTCTTCTGCAAGGTGCCCTCTGCACTTCTCAATATGTTAAGGAGTTCCAGAAGTTCAACTTCTTTTCTTTGAATGTTGAAATTCAGAATAAACTGGGCGTAGGTGGGAGGAAGGGACTGGAGAATAAGGTCTGTATAGAGCTCATTATCCAAAGTCGTCCCAAGGTCTGTGAGCTCTTCAATATAGCCTATCATCTTTAGGACATGTTCTCCTACCGATGATCCGACGGCCAACCTCGCTCGAAACAAGTTCTTTGAGGTCTCGTATCTTGCTATACGAGATTGCTCCCCATACAGATCTTTTGTATAGAGAAATATGGATTCAAGATCCATATCCTCGTGCCTCCTCTAATGTTCATTGTTCATCGAGGCAAGCACGATGCACTTGGCCTTCGCGCAATCTATCTCCCAGATTTTGTGGATTTCCTTATCCGCATTACTGGATTTGGGACCTGGGACTTCCGGTGCCTTAGCGGTGAGGACGTACCCCAATTTGTCATAGGTCAAAGCCATTTTGACATTCTGCAGCCAATTTTTATAGTTTGGCCCTGTCAGTATATTTTTCTCTAAAAGTAACTTAAGTCCAGTCATTTTCAGGGTCGCTGCAATTAGGAGAGAGAAGAAAACTCTTTAGCATGATGCTCTTGCAAGTTTAGAGTGGTTTTTAGTTTATCTAAACTGGATGGTTCCCACTGTTTCTTAAATCCTTCTTCAAACCATAAAAGAAGAATTAGCCAGGACTATTCTCACTGTACAATACTTGCTTAACCGTTCAGCCAGGCTGGTGTCGGTACTTCGAGAGAGGTTTTCCAACGCTTTCGCGAAGTTCCTTAATTAAATAACCTCTTTTCTCTGGGGGCGTAACCCCGCTGACACCTTTCTAGACACTTACTTGGTTTATAGCATTGATCGTTAAGTGACGAATATCCTGATAAGTAGCATATACTCACAGTAGGATCGAAATCTAAATATCATCGTCTGATAATACTGAAGGAATCCTACCAACATTCATCAAACTCCAAATGGTATGCATCTCTTTGCAAATTTCAGTTTCTTTAGAAATTCCCGATATGTATTTTTACCCCATGCTCTTATGACCTTGGCTTTGGTCAAAATGTCATAAGTCACATGTCAAGTTCTACCCGTCATTATCTTGTCAATTTGAACCCATCCGTACATACCCCTGACTTTAGTCAAATGATAATACGACTGTCCCAAACTAACTCATCTATCTATGCAACAAATGAATACCCAGCAGCTACCAAACACTATGCCTTGACTTTGGCCAAAATGCATAGCTTGAATACTACTGAATACCCAAATGAAATGACGGAGGGCTACGAATGGTTTTGGCCAAACCGTGAACGTAGTGAACTTGATATAACCGAAGGAACCTGATAGCTTTTAAAATGAGTGGTTAAAGCTCCGCAGTTAAAAAATATCTTCTGTTTTAAAAATAACCGAGTGGTTTCTTTTAAATTGTTCCAACGATTAAACTTTTGGTTTATTTTCTTTGCATTAGTAATAATGCGTCCCATCATTAACCTATCATTGCAGAAAACAATGAAAATACAATGTGCTCTTATGCCATCCGCATTCGCCACTGGGTCCCGTCATCACCCGTTAGGTTACTTAACTAACGGCAGAGCGGGGGCTGGGCTAGCGCAGGTGTAAAACATAAGTGGCGTCTAAATAGCTATCATATATAGATATTGTACATTCGTCAGACGCAATAATAGGCATTCCAGATCTCATATGAACTTTATTGGATTTGCAAGCAATCCGCATTTGTTTAGAGCCTGCAACAAAAAACGGATTACACAGTTGTGATGAATAGTCATTACCCCACCCTAGACCCCTACGGATACGGCAAACTACCCGCCAAATACCCGAAGTGAAGCGGTCTCCCTCAACAAAGTGAGTAGGCCACTAAACACTTCAAAGTACCCGGTAGTTTGTGCACCCCACCTTGGGTCTATCTTAGGAGCAAAAACAGTAAAAAGAAATAATACAACGGTGGCTACAACCGCAACCTGGATGTGCCCCGCAAAATAATATTACAACATATTACAATTACATTGAATGAATTAAAATAATAACCCATCACAAAACCCCGGCTAATCATCACAACAGTCCAATACAGTTCACATCCACAAACAGTTAAAACCATTACAGAAATATGCAACCCCCTGCCAAACGACATACTAGCAGTTAGGGGAGGTTTACGAATACATTAAACAATCACAGATATAATCATATTAGCAAACATCGTAAAATTTCGATCGAGCAAAACACTTTAGATTCTACTGCAAAACTTCTCTGTGCACCTGAGATCTTAGCAGAAAATAAAATATCCAGAAATATCACTGTTAACACATAGGGGTCGCTGAAGAAATTTGGGCCGACTCGGCCCTAACTCGGCCGCGGATCCGCGGCGGATCGCATGGATCCGCCGCGGTTCCGTGGTGAGTTAGTCGAGTTAGCAGTCCAAATTTCTGCAGTAGCCCTATAATTCCTTTCTTATTATTCTGAAGGTCCCTGAAAAATTTTTAGGGCCTGTTTTAAATTCGACAGAAACTGTGTTAAAACGATGATTTTTCCGGTTCTTTTTGCGTTCGAAATTCTTACGACTTTGCTAATGAGTTAATTATTGTTTAGCGAGGCTCTGATACCACTGTAAGTCGATGTACAACACCCCACGACTTGCGGGGAGGCGGAATAATGAAAAATGATCTTGTTTTAGGCGTAAACATCGACTAACCGAGAATCTTTGCTTAAACAATAACTAACAAGAAACCATAGAAGTGTTAACTACTATGTTAAGTGATTATACCTAAAGAACCGAGTCCTTCGTCTTGTCGTTCTCCACGTCCTCTCCGGCCTTCTCTATGTAGTAGAAGATCCACCCGAGAGCTTTACTACAAGCTTCACCTCAAACTAGAGGTAACTAGGTTTCTTAAATCGCTAATCTAAGTAACCTAGGTGATATAGAGAATGGTTAAGGATTAAGTTGTCTAATCTAATCCTTGTACTCAACAAATGAGAGGGGAGGATTAGGGTTTGAAGAGAGAGAGCTTGAGGAGAGAGAAGGTGAGCAAAAGAATGAGATAAGATAATGATGTATCATAATATATATCAAGCATTATCATTTATCCAATAAAAGAAAATAAAGGATTTACAACCATGCTTGATAAATATCAAAGGGTGATTCATCTCCATGAGTCATTAAGCATTTATGATGCATTAATGACATGGATGAATCACTCATATGACTCGCTAATCTCATTTAATGCATATGCCACCTTAACCCCCAAGTCATCATCTTCTAAAAGCTTCTCGCGTAATTACGAGAACGCCCCTCCTATCCGTGAAAACACGGAAAAACTTTAGACTGTATAAATCTAATAACCGGATATTAGAAACTGGCTTAAACCAAAGCCGGCTAGTAAAAACTGTCCGGATGTCGTACGTGCGTAAACACACATATGCGTCCGAACCCTTGTCGTAAAACCATACGACCTCTATATCGTTTCGCCTGAAGTAGGGAAACTCTCTGTGTGGGACTCTAGAGACTCGACTACTACGCTGGCAGTAGGTTTAACCACAGACCGCTAGCGGCACTAGCTGTACGTAACGGTCCCCAGGTAGATGTTGATAAAAAGGCCGATGAGGAAACCCATCCGAACTCCTACTGAGTCTGATGTGACAATCTGCATACAGTCCGGTCCGTTCGTCTAAGACTATCGCATATCGGGCCTAGGGGGCGGCAAGCGTCAGTCCCCTAATAGCGGTATAAGTCATGTCGGAGTGAAGCCCATTACACCCTGAGAAACTACTGGAACCTACCAGCAAATCTCGCTTGCCCTGGCCAGGGACTTTGCATAATGGCTCTCTGACACAGCGCGATATCAACCCCCAATACCGGGAGAGAAGAATCCTGTCTAACCGCCACTGCCTCCAAGTGCTCGGGACTGCACCCAACTGCTACCTGTTTGCACGACTCCTTTGAGCCGTGGTAGGGTAGCAATCCAAGAACAGTGGGACACACTCGAGGCGAAGTAGCAGTGTCAAGTCTGCGGACTATGCTGTACTCATGTCACCTGGGAACTGTTAACTGACGACTGGTATAAAACCAACCAACAGTTCCCTGGGAGTCCTGTCTGGTGTACCCGTAACCCAACGAGCACCTGTATACTATCTTCAGTACGACGTACTGACGGCTGTGGGACAGACCATCTCCCCAACTGGGATGAGAAGCGTACACACTAGTCTACTCCGGAGTATCGATACCCTGTCTCGATAATCCTATGACTAGGGACCTGAATAAGGATGTGCTTGTAGACTACCCAGCCCCCACTAGTGTGACTGCCATCACAACGCTGGTAGTCAAGCAAGATCCTAAGAGCTCTATCAATACGTATACTCACATATTAAGATAGAAAAACCAAGTAGCATACTACCATGTTTAGCAAGACTGTTATATACATGTGAATATCCCAAGCTTCCATTAAGTAATATACAAACTAGTATGATACAATAATGGCCCCTGGGGCATATACACTAACACTTCCATCAATTTCCACCCACAAGTTGAGTGACACAACTTGTGCATTCAAACGCTAACCCTAATCCAATCACCAAAGCCAAAATTCAAGTTCTGAGTACAAATCAAGCAAGAAGCCTTCAACCTTTTCGAAGCAACGCCGATCTTCAACCGAGCAAGTGATCCAAGACAATCCGCGACTCACGGAGACGATGCGGAACTAAATCGACGATCGAGTTCTTTCCTCTTGTAGATCTTGAGAGAATTGTAACAAAATTGTTGATAAATAAAATGTGAAATTTCTTTATCTTGCTTACCTCTATTTTTGAGCATTATGATTAGATCTCAATTCTTGATTGTGTTCTTTGATATGATGCTTGAGTAAAAATCCGCTCGTGGAGAAGTCGAGAGAATCAATAGATGATGATGATTAGATCTTGAAACGATTCTTAATTCCTATAAACTCTTGTAAATTGAATCATCAACAATCTAGTTTCGAGCGAAATACTTTCTTAAATGTTTTCTCTCTTAATTTGAGATCGACGATTGGTGATTCAATTTATTAGAGCCTGGTTTTTTAATGAGACTCATCGAAAGGACAAAGTATGAGATGAAGAAAGCCTAGTTCCTTCAAGAGATCCTTAAATCTCGATTGATCGTCATTGATCTAGTATCAAATCATTAATGGATAAGAAAACGTAATAACTAGTTTTCATCACGTCTATAGATTCGATCGATTCCTACGAGACTCACTTCAATTCTTGAAACCTAATTCAATTGGATATCATCAATTCTTGATTCTTGATTTTAATGTTTTCTTGATATTAGATTTAGATCTAGATAATTCTTGAAATTCATTTTTTTAATCTTGAATCGAACTGTCTTTTTTCTCTTTTCTTTAATTTTCGACTCAACTAAAACAAATACGATCAAATCTCACTTTCCCTGTGGACGATCCGCACTCGCTAACGAACCTACAATTGACGCCGTTATTGATTGCGGTTTACAAATTTCTTTGGTTGTGATTTCTATACATTTTCTACCTATACACCGAGATTTCATTCAATCACTACGCCACCGCCAAACGCCATGTCGTTCCCGGGCGATTCACATTCTATTCTCGGCGCCAAACTGAGCCGAAGAAAAACCGAGCAGACCACTCTCAAAATGGGCCGGAACGACAGTGGGGAGCTAATGATGATGCTCACAAGTGGTGTTTCCTTAGATTATACCACGTGGCGGATGACATGTCCCGAAGGCTACAGAGGTGGAATAAATGAGTTGCATTAAGGGCATTCCTCAGGACCTCGTCTCGAGGAAGTGTCCAACCTTTCAGGAGACCTTCATGAGTACTTTCCACCTTCACCTAGCAAACTACCAACAGCTCGTCTCCGAACTTCCTCGGCCTTACTGCTCGTCTCCGAGCCATCTGACAGGCCGAGCTTCCTCGTCCTCACTGCTCGTCTCCGAGCCATCTGACAGGCCGAGCTTCCTTGGCTTTCCCGATCAATCGAGAGCGTGGAACCCAAGCTCCCCTGCAACGGCTCTACGTATCTCACCAGGGCGAGATATCCGTCTCCCCACGTTCCGCGTCCCACGCTATCGCGTCCCCCATTAATGGGCGCATCCCGCCATTAATGCGAGGATAACGCAAGGGCATAATTGACGGCGACGATCTCGCGCCCGCTTGCTCCACGCGATCACTATATAAACCCCTCTCTCAGACGACTCAGGTAACTGGAATTCATTCCGATGCGCCGTTACTCTGCTCATATTCATTGACACTAACTTGATCGTCGGAGGGTCCTACGGTGGTCACCCATCCCGGAACATCACTTGCAGGTAGCTCGGCTTCAACCCCAACATCAACCCATTGAGATCCACACGCTCAACAACAACCACACCAAATCTCAACCGTTAAAGACCGCCATCACAGGATCGACGGAGGACAACGTCTGAAGGAGATCACAGCCTCCGTCGCATCGAAAGTGAGAATTTCGAGCAATTTAATGTCGTCGGAAAAGAGAAATCTGATGGCATTGATGAGTCTAAGTCTGAGATTTCAGATCAATTTAATGTCATTGAAAAAGAGAAATTTGAGTACCCAAAGCAGCAATTTCATGCCATGTCATTTAGCGAGTTCTTGACTGACTAATTATGGAACACGCAGAAGGTAACGGTTTCTGCAAATTAAATAATTTTTATGCCGATTCGTGTTTATTAGGCTTTCTTCTGCTTTTTGAAATATGACTTGTTTTATGATGGGGGTTTTATTTCTTTTTTTCATCAAAAGAAAAACACCCCTTCTCTTTGTATAACATCTAGCAAACCTAAAAGTAAGAAATCCATTAATTTCAGCGTTTCCATTCGTTCTCCTTGATTTCATTTCTTTTTGAAACCAAGCATCATATCCATTCGTTATTCAGTTTTTGCACTCTCTTCTACCAAAGTAGAAAAACACTAAAGGAAATATGGATAGCAGACGATAATCTAAAATTTGAATTGCTACCAAGTGCATCATATCTGAACAAAGGGACGCCTGTTATTTCTCTTGAGATTCCCCAGTCAAGTGTTTGTTAGCATCTAATCTTCCATAGCTTTCATTTACGTTGAATTGAAAATTATGTCATAACCATTAATAAATTTATACAACATTTTTTTCTTAAAATGATTTCAGGATGAAAATTTAGCGTACAAGACACGGTTCGATTCTAATCCTGACGCGGTTGCAAAGTTAGTGATATCAGCTTGACTGTGGTGGGTTCCCATAATGCTGTGTTGGATGATGCTTTTCTAACAATTGTGAAATCTTTCAGGTACTTACTGAGAACGGGATGTTGCTTGGCGTGGCCTTTGATCTCAACTACCTCCTATATATTTAGCTACACATGCCAGCTGCTGACCTCGATCGCTATGAGATATTAGTTAGCTGTGTGTATGCGTGTTTTTTTTTTTTTTTATGTTTTTTTTGTTTTGTGGATAAAAGGTCTTGACCTGCTTTACTTTATTATAACATGCAAAAATCATTTTCGCTTACATCAAGAACAATAGGATCGAATGCAGGATGCATGGAGTATTCCAAGATCCATTTGTGTGTTCATTTTAAGTTTGTGTAGTGCATTAATAGGGAACCAGCTATTTGCATATTCCTCGTTTCTTTAATATTGCATATCATATGTTGGGAATCTGCGAGAAAATGTTGGTTAGCTTTTGTCACAAATTGGGTACCTAATGTCTAAAATGTCTTCGGTTTTGCGTCTGCATTTATGTTGCGTTATCAACTTCCTAATTTCATGATTATTGATGTAATTAAGGTTAAATTGTAGAGCGGCACTATAATGTTCACTCTGCTAGTTCATCAATACACGATGGTCCATAAAACTAGCTCGCGCTTTTGTATCTTGTGTTAACTCTCTGTTATAAGGTTGTAAAAAACGTTAGACGGAGCTGAGCGTTTAGGGTGCTATCTAACGTCTTCCCGTTTAAGCACAGTGTCTAAGCGGGTTTTTTTTTAATTTTATATATATATATATATATATATATATATATATAAGAATTCTAAATACAATATACTTAGACAATAAACTAAATTTATATTGAATGAAGTACATAATATCAAAAAAAAATTATAATACATGATATTAGATGAAATATGATGCTAAATCATAAAATTATAATTGAACTTTTAAAATCGTCATGTACAGGTACCGCATAATTGTGACTTGTGCGGGATGGACACCTTGGAGACTGCCGCATATCTATTCCATGACCGTGATAAGTGGAAGGAATATTGGCGATTCTGTCAGCCGAGATTGGTTTGCTCTTGGATTTCACCTCTTTCCGGAACATGTTAAATACCTTTCGAAAAGGAGGTCCAAGTCCGATCAATCAAGGAACCGCAACAATTATGGCCATCACTGCCTGGAATTGGTGGAAATTCAGGTCTTCATGGAAGTTTGACACGGTGGACACGGAGAGCAATGATACGGAAAATGTTTCGTATCATACGAGGCTACATCATGCAATTCGAACGTCGCGCTTACTTATTATAGAGGCTAAATGATATGATGGGTTGTTATATGTGTATCATGTCTGCGGACGCTGTGTTTTTTTGTTATTTGTTTGGTCGTCTGGTGTTTCTGTACATCTGGCTATCGGGTTTCTTGGGTTTTATATCATAAAGTGAAAAAAAAAAGTGGAGAGATATGAAAAGAATATAAAATAATTTGGACAAAATTACTCAAGGTTTTTGCCAATGATTCTTTAAAGACATGAGATGAAATAATGAGAGGTAACCGTCGATGACGAGAATACCTCATGGTTTCTTCGTTTATATAATTTGAAAATAAATCGAGATGTGTACCGAAAGGGTTTTAGGTCAGAAATTTTTAGAAAAAACCTTAAACCTGAGCTTGTGATATAACTCACTTAATATAACTCATTTAAGCATGCATCTTGATAGGAGAGCCCACTTAAGAGCTTAAATGCCTAGAACGTTTAATACAGCCGCTTCAGTTCCCTGCCAATCATCGGGTTCAGGAAGGAGTTTCTTGGCAAGGTGATGAAGGTTGGCATCATAACTCATAAGAGAGGCAGGACATTAGACTGCCATAAAGTTTTGATTTTTATATTCCTCTGCATATTTCGATCCCATCATTGTTTCGGATCCATGGACGGTGATTATCATATATTAGTATTATAAGAAGAAACCAACAAAATTTTATTTCATATGAGTCATTCCTTGCAAACAGGCACAATGTTATACACAATTTTACATGCAAATGCACATGACACAAAACTCAAGAAGGAACGTCACAACTGGGGATGCTGCTGCAGCCATTCCTGAATCACAGAGCGGAGAGCGCGGTTTGGAATAAGCTCAGAATTTGGAAGCATTAGGTTAGTCATCGGCGATGTGTTATGGCCGCCTTCGATCCAACCCTTTAATGCTTCAGCTTCGTACGTGAATCCATCAGAAGCAATGTGAGGATCTCTCATTATTTCCTACAATTACACGATTTAAAGTTAATTCCGGTCCAACTTTTCTGTATTCATCAAAATACTCAACTTTTTTCAGAAATCAAAGAAACTCTTGAGATCGTACGAAACCACACTGCAATCAACCCTTATTGAAAATAAGAAAATGCGACATGAGAGATTAATTTGTGATATATTATAGGCGTATTACAGAATGCTCATCTAGTACTGGTTGGTATACTGCAGTAGTGTTGAAATCATGGAAGCGGCAAAAAACAAGTTGTTTTATGAGCTCGTGTCCCACATTATTTTCAAAGAAGCAAGAGAAAATAAGAGAAGTAGAAATCAGAGAGACCTTGGACTAATGAATTTTTCCAGAATATTGCGTGAAAATGATCTATATGACATGATGCGATGTGGTATTGCAAGGCTTCTAGTTTATGAAACATGTCAATAAACACAAGCGGGACAAGGATACCGACATCCTTGAATACCATTAACTGAGAATCTGTGCATTATACTGCATATCTTGAGAAAAGTTGTGCATATTATGTAAATGATTTTTGAAACTTATGATCTTTTTGGCACTTAGTGTCTGAACCGATAAAAAAAAGTGAATAATTTATGAATCTCTCATTACTTCAGACTGAAAATTAAAGCTAATCTAATTTACTAAAACCAAACCTCTGAATGCATCACACAGCTAAGAATTATGACATTCTATAAAAGAATTTTAGTATTTAAATGATATAATAGTATGATCAAAGGCGATTTACACTAAAAGACACTTCATATCGCTTTTTCACCTTGAATAACATAGTTTTTCACTGAACTACCATAAAGTTTTTTCATTACAGTAAGATCCCTTATAGTACTACATTTAAGGGTATTTTATCAAGCCTTAAAACACAATTTTAACGAGATTTCAGTAATAATCATAATTTTAAGGTAGTTTTGTGAAAAACTATGACATTTAAGGGTATTTTAGTGTAATTTAAAGAAAACTAACCTGAAATATTGGGCAGATGAAATAACTCGGAACAGTTACACTATCATCCATAACTGAAGCTGCAGACAACGAACTTGCATTCGCCATCGGCTCAAGCACTCTCCAAACCTCTCCACTAAGGTCCGGCCTATTCCTCCTACTAATCTCACAACAGCTCAACCCCAAATGCGCCAGCTGCTTCGCCTGCACAAAAGGCCAATCCCCTGCCGTAGAATCAATCAACTCATGCAAACATCCTTTATCCAAAGCTTCCTTCACCTCTTTCACAATCCCAAATGCGGGCCTTCCAGTTAAAATCCTCAAAATTATAATCCCAAACGAGTACACGTCAGATTTTGAAGTTAGTTCCCCGGTGGCGAGAAACTCTGGGTCCATGTAAACGAAAGTACCCTTGGGGTGAGTGTGGTGATAGAGGGTAGAAGTGGTTGATTGAACTAAAAGGCGACAAATGCCAAAGTCGCCGATCTTTGCGACGAGGTTGGAATCGAGAAGGATGTTTTCAGGCTTGAGGTCGCCGTGAACAATGGGGTGGGGTTTGTTTGAGTGGAGGAAGAGTAAAGCTGAGCAGATCTCGAGGGCAATGCGAGTCCGGGATTGCCATGTGAGAGAGGGTGTGTTGTTCCTGCATTCCAGACGGTCTTCAAGGCTTCCGTTGGGGAGGAACTCGTAGATGAGAGCTCGAGATTCCGAGCATACGCCGATGAGGGTTACGAGGTTCCGGTGTCGCACTCTACTGAGAACATTTACCTGAAATGTCATATAGAAATATTGATACTCGCTGCATATCTTGAATTGAGCAACTAATACATTTGACATTGTGATTTCTCTTAAATATTTTTTCCAAGTAAAAATTGTTCGTTCTATTTTATTCCGGCGTTAGAAATTTTGCTTACCTCTTGATGGAATTCTGAGTGACCCTGCACGCTTTGAGGATCCAAAACTTTAATAGCCACCATGGCGTTCCAAAGAAAACCTTTATAAACACTTCCATATCCCCCTTCTCCAATCTTAAGCGAATCGCTAAAATTGCTAGTCGCTATCTCAATCTCCGAAAAAGAAAACTCCGAGAAATTTGCAGATCCATTACTACTTGTGGTAACCAATTCTCTACGCAACTCTTCGACTTCATTGACCGCTTCATCTTGTTTTCGCTGCAAGTCCTCATTCTCCATTTTGAGTGTGTTGAGGAGATGTTGGGCTGATAAAAGTTTCTCTTCAAGTTCCCTTACGGTACTATTAGAATCGGCGATACAGTGTTCCAACTCTAGCTTTTGATTATTTGACGCTTGGAGTTGTTCGAAGATTTCATCACGTTTATTCTTAAGCATTTCAACTTCCAACTTTTCTTTTGCAAGTAATTCCTCTGCGTCTTTCCTCACATGCACCTCCTTCGCATGCAAGTCTTTATATATTATGGCCTGCAAGACAATCGGCACAGAATGATGCAAAATACTTTAGGTATTCAAAATTTTTATTTATGCCCAAAAAGATTGAAAATCAATGTGAAAACCTTGCCTTTCTGAGAGCATCAACTGCATCCCTTTCGGCTTTCCGACGCTTAAGAGACTCCTCAAAAGCTTCGCGCTTCAAGTTCTCTGCCTCTATGTGGGCATCTCGTAGTCTATCATAAACGTCATTATCTAATCCATCTTCCTACACGCATATATGAAGTTTAAGAATATCTCAAAATTTTGTTATTCATATATAAATATACGGATATATTACATTAAACTACCCTTAACTATCATTGTTTATCACTAAACTACCTCTCAGTCTTTTTAATTACAGTAAGCTTTCTCAAAGTGCTACATTGAAGGGGTTTTGAAGGGAAAAAAGCTTCCCCTAAAACCAAAGTTTGAAGGAGTTGAATGTAACCAAGTGAAGGTGGTTTTGTGGAAACAGCGAGAGTTCAGGATTTTATTGTAAGCAACAAGAGACAGATGAACGATACCCACCAGCTCATTTTCTAAGGATGAGAAATTACGATCCTCACTAGCATCTCGAGCCAAATTGAGCATCACTGATCCCTCTTCATTCACTTCGTACTTGACCATCGACAATGAGCTTGAGCTGCTGAGTATCTCATCAGTTACCGAGCAAAATGAATGATCTTCATCGGTAGTAACAGAGATCTCTGAACTAAACCGGCTCCGATGAATCGATGCTCTAAACGGCGAAGAATGAGAATCAAAGTTATCGGACCTTGTCCTATGCCTTGATAAACCATGAACCTGATCATCGTTAGAGCTTAATGTTTCCGCTTGAAATTGAGGTAGAGATCTTGATCTTAATTGATCAGATTGGCTTGATGAAGAACTTAAAGTGGATGCTGGTGATGGCATCAAGGAACTTAAAGTGGACGATGGCGATGGTGTTCCCCCAGATGAGTCGAGAAAAGCTTCCCTATGAAAATTTTGAGCATCACATTTAACAAAAATTCAGGGCTAAATTACACTGAACTACTCAGAACTACCAGCAACTTTTGGTAAACTAACTTTTATTTCAGTAAGCTCCCTTGAACCACTGCATTTAAGAGTATTTTGTATTAAAAAAAAACCCTTAAAGCACATAGTTCAAGGGAGTTTACTGTAATAACAAAAGAGGTATTTTAGCGAAAATAGTGATATTTCAAGGTATTTCAGTGTAATTTAGTCGGTATTCAATAAACTCATACAAGATTTGCCGATGCCCACAAAATATGGACAAAAAATATTGTCATGTCCAAAAATAATTGGGAGTTGCCGATGCACTTTTATCACAAGCTCAAGTAGGAAAATGTACTGGGACCACCAAACTCATACTGGATTTTGGTGTATTGTACAAAGGATCGACAAGTTTTGCATGAAGATATATCTTTTTCTAATATTCAGTAAGTAGTTCTCAGGATCATATGCAAAATGTGCTCTTTCGTTCATGCACGTACGGTTGATGAACCTAAGATTTCATAATCACCAAGTTGAGGATAAGAAAAAGATGTACATTTCTTAGAAAAGAAAATGGAGAAAAAGAAAAGAGAATAATTTTAAAGAGGCGCATTGGCGACAAATGTAAGAAAAGAAAAATGAAGAACAAGAAGGTTAAGCTTACCGTGTGCAGATGAGGGTTCCTTTGCAAACAAACCATATCTTGCATGATGGACCGGCTTTCTGCTTCACAGTGATTGCAGTCTTTGACTTGGGTACTTTCATTTTCCTGTTAATCGAAAACATCATAAGATCGGAGGCCAAAACTTTTGAGAACATAATTCCATCACAAGACAATTCATGATTAATCTTCTTCTTTGGTGTTTAATATACATCAATGGCATTTTAGAACCAACTAAATCATACAAAATTAGCATGAAAATAGTTTCTCCTCATAGTTACTTTCACAAATGAAAATTCTTAAACAATCAAACCTATTGTTTTTTGTTTTTGAAAGGAACAATCAAACCTATTGTTACTAGGAAAGAAAAGGGCAGTTTCCTGTTTATATCACACACGGTGATGTAATAACCATACCTTGAAAAATGCTTGTCTGCTGCTGCTCCCATTACAAGATTGATAATCCCATGCAAAGATATAAGCTCTATAAGCCCCTTTGCTGCATCATCTGCTTCAATCACTAGTTTCTCAGCTTTTACCTGAAATAAAAGGAACATAAATAAATTTATGGACTAAAACACCTGAGCTACTATTTTTGTTTCTCTCAATTTCACTTTCAATTTCATCCTGGAATTAGAAACTTCCATTCATATTTTTTTTTCTTAGGCTAAATTCGAAGTTATGCCTTTAATTTTTCCAGCAATTTTTAAAATCCTGCGCTTCACCTTCAGGTTTAACAAACAGTTAGAAATTCCATTTCCCTTACAATTTACATCTCTGATTATCTGCCAATTCTTATACTGGCATTGCATACCTATTAATTAGAGTAAGGGGTAACTTGGGTAGAATAAGTGCTAGAAACAAAATTTCTAATGGATGTTAAATTTTAGGGTAAATTGTCAAAACCCCCGAGCAAGTTTTCCTGCTGACAAAAAAACCAATGGCCATTGTTAAAACGTCTTGGAAAATTTTCATTCAGTATTTGTATAGTTATCTGCTATATCTAAATAGGTCATACATATCACAGACAACTGCATAGATATCGCATAATAACTAGATATAGCATGCAACTATACAGATACCGCAGGCAAGGGTTATTTTGACCACTGAAAACTTTTTCAGGAGGTTTTTGACAAGCGCTTCGGGCCAGAGTTTTTTGCCAGCGGGAAAACCTGCTTGGTTTTTTTTGGATAATTTACCCTAAATTTTAATCTTTTCCTTGAGAAACTGAGAAGATAAAATAGATGAGCATTCAGAAATCAATCAATAACTAATTGCAATAATCAATAATTTGGAAGAATAAATTTAGGCTCAAGAAGAAGAATTATGAAATGCACCTTTAGTTGGGAGCACAAAGCAATGTAATCATCTAAATCTTTGTGCATCTTCTCGCTCTCTTGCTGTCTGTGTGCTTTCACCACCGGCTCTGCTACCTTGCTTACATGAAGCTTGCTCCCCACTGCAACATAATTCAACTTTCAGACATCCAATTAAATTAAAGGGTGGAATTCATGAGCATGAAATTTTAAGAGAAAACTAACTAAAATATGTAAAAATGATAAAAGAAGGAGCATACTCATAGGAATTGTTTGAGAAGGGATGTGAACATGGGTTATCACAATCTTCAACTTCCTTTTCTTCATGAAATTATAATCATGAGAATTCTGAAGAAGCCATATTAGGGTTGGCCTCCCTTCCTTGAACTCCTTTTTCACTGCTACATAAACTTTCTCCTCCCTCTCCTCCTCTTCTTCTTCTTCAATCTCTCTTATGCTGCTGCTTGGGTTTCTTTCCATTTGGGCTCTAGCAATGACAAAAGAGCTAATAGCTCATATTGATTCCTCTTTCATTCCTTTGATATTATTTTCCTTGGTTTTTACCTTGCTGCTCTTCTTGCCCAAAAAGTCTTCTTTCTTTTGTTCTCTTCTGGAAGCAACCCAGTGGACCTAGGTTGGTTGTTGGCAGCTAGATACTTTTGACAGTGTGATTCCCAAGCCAATTCCCACCCAAAAAAATTGATAATTTTAAAGTATGATGGCATCCAAAATTCAAATCTTTAATACATGTATGGACTATAGAAAAGGTTTATGTCTGGAAAAACAATAAAATAAGGCTTACCATCTTTCATAAACTCAGAATATTAAAAAAAAAAAATCCAACAATCACCGAAACTTTGGGGTTCAATTGCAATGGAAAAACATTAAGACAGTATAACAACAATCTAGCAATCCAGTTTTAAATTCTAGAGCGCATATCGGTTGCGCATCCATCCTAATTAATTTCGGCCACGAAAGAAGAAAACTTCAAGCTCGAGCAATATATGATAGTTTTGCTAAGCTGTAGATATCACTCCAACATTTATTCATCATAATCCAAAGGCTGTTCATAATCAAATAAGAATCCGAGGCAAAAATTTAGAGCAAAAAATCAATAATTGCTAAAAGTTTCGTCTTAGTCACGGTTGTTATTATCACCCAATGAGAGTCATTCTATAAATTAAATGTTCGTTATCTGTTAGTCCCTACATGCTTGCATGTCACTATCATGTTACAGAGATATGTACTAGGAGCCAACAAGTTCATCGAATTAGGATATAAAAGCTAAAACTTGGAGCATCTTTGACAATGTAGCTTAATAAAAGAAGGGTTCCAATGAAAAGCACAAAGGAGACCCGGGTTATTTTCATGTCATAGTTTACATTAATTTTCATGGCCTTTGATGCTCTTTGCCCATATATTTGTCGGAGGCAAAAACATTAACTTACATGAAAACCTCCTAAGGCAAATCAAGTGTGGGTATCTCCACATGCGGAAACACCCAATCGGGGCATCTCCTTTTGACCGAGTCAAAAGAGATACACGCTCTGTTTTTAGAAGCGGTTACGGGTATCTATTAAGATACCCGTATAGACGGTTAAGCCTACGTTTAATGTTAAAATCTTTACAGATCTCAAGACTTGGTGCATTCCAAGGAAGAAAAAGAAGAAGAAGAAGAAAGAGAAGATTGAAACTTGAAGAAAACTCTCTTTGAAGACCAATTTTTCTCTTTTTTTTTCTTTAACATGAAGCATCTAGGGTTGAAGACTTGAAAGGATTCTCATCTGGTTCCTCATCAAGAATTGGCTCAATGGCTTAAGAACATGATTAATTTCACGTCTCTTTCACAAACAAAGATTATAAAAATACTCTTTTAGAAACGGGGAAACCTAAATTTCTGTATACATAAGAATATTGAGCCTAAAAGTCTATATTTCTTCATAAAAACTCAAAAATACCCAAATTTAATAAATACAAAAGATATAAGAGATTGTTTATACTTGATAATTTCTCTTAAACCAATGACCGTGTGGATATTTTCTAATAGATATCCCCATCCCAAGTTCTTGCTATAAAGGACTCAATATTATAAACAAATTTCTTATGCAAACTGGATATCTTGAAAGATATCTGCAAATTAAATGGGGTATCTTAAAAGATACCCGAAAATCGGGTATCCTAAAAAGATACCCGTATTTCTTCCAAACATGGTCTGGGTCCTACTCGAAGATACCCGCCCATGATTCTAACAATATGTGTGTTGGGGTCAAAAATGACACCCCATTGCCAAAGACAAAGTCAAGCGGGCCAAAGTCATATGGGCCTAAGTCTGGCCCAAGCTTAAGCATGGGACCCGTCCTATGCCAAGAGAAAAGAAAGAAAATGTAATAAAGTAGTATGGCATGTAATTTAGTAAAGAAGAAATGTAAAAGAAATGGGCAAAAACCCTAAATTTTGTAAAGCCCAAAGGCTAAGATGCAAAAAGTTTGCATATGTGTAAAAGAATAGGCAAAACGTCAAAATTGTAAAGCCCAATAGCTAAAATGCAAATAAATTGTAAAGCCCAAGGTAATTATAATGATTGCAAGTAGGCGATTATAATAATTGAGGGAAGACCTATACGGGTATAACAGTCTTACTCGAGATGACAGTAAGCTATCCGGTTTGTCTTCATCGTTAATGAAGCCCGTAGGATTGTTGCTTGACAACCAACATTATGATGACGATCATATATGTGGGAGCTGGGTTGTCCATAAGCATATCCTTAAATGTCTTTAGTCGTGGGAGTATCGAGACTGGGCATCGATATTCCGGAGTAGACTAATGTATACGCTTCTAGACCCCGACAAGGGGCGGTGGCCGGTCTCACAAGCTATTGGTATTGTGTCACCTAAGATAGTATACAGGTACCCACTGAGGTGGGTACACTGGACGAACTCGTCGAGAACTTCTAGATGGCATGAGTACAGATTATTCTTTTGACCTGAAGTCGTCATTTGTCTCGTGTGAGTTCCCATTGTACTTTGATTATTACCCTACCACAGCTTAAAGGAGTCATGCAAATAGGTTTTAGTTGGGTACAGTCCCGAGTCACATGGAGGCAGTGGTCGACTATCAGGATTCGTCTCTCCTGATATTAGGAGTCGATGCCGCGTTGTGTTCAATTGGCTATCACCAAAAATCCGTGACGACGGTGGATGAGGTTTACTGATAGTTGATCAGTAGTATCTCTGTTGGTGATAAGCTTGACTCTGACACGACTTATCAGGTTAGTAGAGGTCTGACGTTATCTACACCGTAGACCCGATATGCGACACTCTTTGAAGAAAAGACCGAACTGTACGAAAATTGTCACATTTAGGCTCGGTAGGGTAAGGACGCACTTGATTGTCGACCCCCTTTTCGACAAGTACCTGAATAGCCGTTACGTACAGCTAGTGCTGCTAACGTGTTTGTGGTTAAACCCACTGCCAGCGTATTGTCGAGTCTTTAGAATCCCACACAAAAGATTTTCCCGATTCAGGCGACAGATGTAGGAGCCATACGTTGGTACATGCAGGGGTTCGATTAAATACGTGTACGGGATACACGGACTTTAATCGGACGGTTGATAATATTAGCCAGCTTAGAATTAAGCCGGATTATTAAATCAGGTTTTGATTTAATAATTTATATATATATATATTGATATATATATTTTAGTATTATTGTTCACTATTCATTTTCTCTCTTTGATGCTATCCGTATTTTTATACGGATATGTATCTGTGTAGCGATATATATATCGGATGAAGTATTCCGTATTTATACGGGAATGTTTCTAAAAGAAGAACACCTCATAATTGATTTCCTATTTAGAAAATTAAATGGTAATGAGGTGGAAAGGAGGTGGCATAAGGCATGGGTGGAAACATGTAGAGAGGTATGGCTTGGGGTTTTTAAATGATAAAATCATTTGTGTGCACTATTGATGCATGGTTGATAAATACAAGCCATTATCATCTTTTCTACACTTGATGTTCTTTCACTTAGGCTTCATGCTTCATGTTTTCATGCTCATGTCTTCTCCTTCTTCTTCTTCTTCTTCTTACTCTCTTTTTTAGCATGGTTCATGAGAGAAAAATTTAGTGATATATTCCTACATCACCGACCATCTAAACCTACGAGCTTGGATCATCGGTTAGAACCTCGTCCGGTTTCCCTCGGGTGGATCGTTTTCGAAAAGGGTGGTCGATTCTCAAGCACAATCCCGGCGGCTACGAGTTTGGAGGGGTCTTCCACAATTGGATGGACATGCGACAAAAGCTGTAGTTCTTCAACCCTTGCACTTTTAATTAGCTAGTTTAGGTCTATGAATCGAATCGTAGGTTTTATGGGTGTTCGGTGTTCGCTAAAATTTTTGTTTTCACTTCCGTCTCGGCCGCGGTTTCCGCGGCGCGGGCACCGAAACCCAACATGGTATTAGAGCCACTCCATAAACTTTAACTAGCTAGTTTGCACAAGTTTAGAGTTTTGATCGACAGATTTTCTCCAGATCGCATTTCCATTTGCATGCTCGCTATTCGAATTTTAAAATTGTTCAAAAAATTATTCTGGTTGTCTTAAAATTATGTGCAGGAAATTATAGAGGTCAGGAAGAAATTGGAGCACAAGCACCCAATTTTTTGCCGTGGAACCGCCGCCTATCATGGCATTTGGTCGTGGTTCCGCGGTCATCTTGGGACCGTTGTGCCCCAATTTTCTTCAGTTGCTCTATTATATGGAAATATGATTTTTGGGATGTTTGGTTTTGGCCCAGATTTGTTTGAGTAATGGTTTATAATTGGAGACAATGCGGAAAGTTTTAATCGATTGAAATTTTGAATTCGTGTTTTTTAGTGCATATGTTAGTTTCTGCGACCGTGAATATCATTGCGCAGTACAATCCGACCGGTTGCTATATGTACAATCAGACAGGTGTACGAATATAATATTCACGTTGATATTCTGTGTTGCATTGATGTTATGGATGGATTGTCGTGATAGATAGCCTTATATGCAATATTAGATGTACAGTTCAGATTCATTTGTATATTGTTTATTGTGGGGCGAGCGTCCGACATATGGACTGCCGTTTCTGCCAGTTTGTATATTCTTTTATTGGGGCACGACCGGATTGAGGTCGATGTCACCGTTGTATATATATTTTCTTTTCTGTATTAGGATTACCCCGTGGAGGAGTGCTCGAATAGACGAGTTTTAGAGGGCGACGGACCCGCATCTTATGGCGTTGAGACCGGAGGGGCCTTACTCTAGAATTGGCGGGCTATTCGACGCACTCATAGGGGGTATAGTTTGACCCACGGAGGGGTGCTCAAGTTACCGGATTCCGTAAAGTGTTGGATGACCCATTCACTTTGTTGATTGGGGTTGCTTCACTTCGGGGATTGGAGAGTAACTTGCTGCACTCATAGGGGTCTAGGATCTTCATTGTACTGGCTATCCACACGACTGGAGAACGCCGCGTATCGTTTATGGCTCAAATGAAATGCGAAACTCCTAGATTATCCGCTATTCCATATTGTTGTTCGCATACTTATGATAATTTTTATCAGCCTATGACGACTATTATCTGCCTGCAATGTTGATATATATATATATATATATATATATATATATATATATATATATATAATATTTTCAGTAGATACTTCTATATGTTTTGCATCCACGCTAGTTGTAACACCCGAGTTCGTTTATACCAATTCCAGTTTCTGTATTTACCTATCCATGGTCTTTTCTTGATTTAGCGTGTTTGGGTGAGAATGGTATTTTACATATTACTTTGCATTCGACCCGACCCGCTTGCTTGAACCTGTTTGATTCTTATTTATAGATTACCTTGACTTGTTGCATGAACACGTGCATCTCATGTTTAGTACATACTGGCATTTCATCTGACATCGCATGTTTTATCATATAACTTTAAGTCACAGAAAATGTTTTTAAAATTGCATTTCATAGCTTGCTTGATACCCCTAACCCCGTGGTAGCATCCGCGCATCTTGATCTCGTCCCGTTCAGTGAAACGGACGTGTTTGGATGGCTACGCGCACGTACGTGCATCCGTTCTTGGGGGTATGCATTTTCCTTGACTGAGCATTCATTTTGAAATTTGGAAGTCGCATGTATTTTTTATATTTTTAATCTAAATTTTTAGACCCGACCCGGGCTCTTTTTGGAGTAAATTTGTGATTGCCAAAATCTCAAAACGTACTAATATTATATTAATATATTCTAAACTATAATTATATATACTATATTATATTTCGTTATCAGAATCAAATTTTTCTCAATCCAAACAGTTGAGAAATCTTTTATAAAGCAAACATCTCTCTCTCTTTTCTCTCTTTTATTTCCCTCAACCAATCGAATTCCTTCTCTCAGCCACCAGGCCCCACATGTCTCTGCCTATCTCTCCCTAAAAAAATCTTCTCCTTTTCTTTTTTTTTCTCTCTTCCGTGAGCAGCTTTCTCTCTCTCTCTATTTCCTTTCTCTCTCCTCTCGCGCCCTCTCTCGCTCATCTCGCGAATACTGTTCATTCCTCAACTCCCGTCACCGTCATAGGATCTGGTTACCTCCCTTCATTATATTTCTTCTTCCTCCCATCAAGATTGACGAATCTGTGCAATCCAATATAGACCAAGTGCAGTATCTCCTCAAGTATCCTTTCCGCAATCCGAAGCTTCTGGAAGAGCCGGCTCTGACACATTCTTCGGCTTCTAAATATGCGTCATATCAAAGGCTCAAGTTCGTTGGAGACGCCGCTCTCAACCTCGCGTTCACCAACTATCTGTACATCGCATACCCTGACCTTGGCCCCGGAGAGCTCACGTCCCTTCACACTGCGAATATCTCGACGGAGAAGCTTGCACGTGTGGCTGTCACTCACGGGCTGTATCGTTTCGTTCGTCGCAATGCTCAAGCGCTTGATGAGATGGTGGAGGAGTTCGCTTGTGCTGTGATGAGAGAGGGAGATGATGAAGTTGGTGGGTTAAGTTATGGTGGAAGCACCATCAAAGCCCCGAAAGTGTTGGCAGATATTGTAGAATCCATTGCTGCAACTTCTACATAGATTGTGACATGAATCTTGAGATGCTTTGGAAGCTGTTCAGAGGAATTCTGGCGCCAATCGTCACATCAGATACATTAGATGAGCAAACTGTAAAAACTCTCCACGAACTATGCCAAAGCCAAGGGAAATCAATTCAGTTCAAAAATTCCAATAAAGGATCCAAAAGCATCATAAGGGTTCTCATCGATGGGAAGCTCATCGGCAAAGGCTCATCAGAGCAGAAGCTCATTGCAAAGCTCAACGCGGCACGATGCTTTGCATAATCCTTCCGTCTCTGAGTCCGATGGGGATAGCGAGGAGGAAGAGCAGGAGAACGAAGGAGCAAAGATAAGGCTAAATGAGTTGTGGTAAAAGAAAATGGGGATATCCTGTGTACAACGATCGCCGGAATACGGTCGTGCCGTCAACGACCCCGACGACCCAGCGAGGACATCTGACCCGTGTGATTCCATCGTGCGTTGTTTGGACTCATTCCGTGTACCGTGCGCGCGTCGCAACTTTTCCCGCCGACGCGAAACGTTCCGTTTACCGTATCGCGATCCGTCGAGACAAGTGAAAACTTGCTACATGCTATTTAAATTACTATAGGCTATTTAAATTACTATATATCCATCTGAGTGCGCATTAAACCTGTAGGTTATATTTAATACCATGAGTTCCATTTAACATTGTGACGCCCCGTTATAAGATTTTAGATTCACAGCTCGAAACATACCAGGTTGCATTTAGTTCTATTATACATAATACCCATATTCATATTTAAATCTTATAACAAGTATTTGCATAGCTCACAGTAACCCTTTTATATTTTATACCCTGTCAGAAGACCATTGCATACATTTAACCTGATTTATAATCAATTGTATCTCTAGATTACTTAGTATATATTATCATGATTTTACCATCCTTATGTGTTATACTGTACTTATGTATTGTTGAAACTATCCTTTAAACCCAAACTGATAACTGTGTATCTACATAGTTTACTCTGCACCTGATTGCATTTCATGTTACAAGTTTCAGCTGTTGATTCTATTAGTACACATGTTTTTCTGTATGCCCATGATTATGCTAGGTTGATTTATAAGCACTCACATGATATCTTGTACACCCTGACATGACTTGCTATGCCTACTACTTGATATGACATGGTACCGTGCACTCTTGACATGACCTGACACCTAAATACACGACCTGACCTGACCTGATGTACCATGGCCTTACCTGTTACCTGATCTTATGTCTAATGCCAACAAACCTGACTTGTAGTCCTTACGGACCGTTCCTGTTGTCTATCCAGACAAACCTGCTCCTACCTGATCCTGTGTTGGCATTAGTTCTTGATTACTGAATACCTAACTTGACACATATAACTTGGGGGTATGGGGAAATCAATGATGAAATCCTGACTTGTAACTCGACAGTTGCTTGCTTATACTGATCAGTTTTTGAGGCTAGGCCCGCCTCGTGACGATGCTGCTGACATCGTTGGTCTGTTCCTTTTCCCCTTTTGTGCCTAGCGGCACGTCTCGGTTTCAGCCCGAGAGTCTTAGACCGTGGTCCCGGGCATGCACGGGATACTATTGAGTTACATCGATGATTCATCAAATTGATTTCAAAAACTTGAGAGTAGTTAACCCAATAGACCAATTTAGATAACTTACTACACATTACCTCACTGTCATTACTTATATCCTTGTTATGCTTGTTTTATCATTTATACTCATACTTATATGTATTGCTACCCCTGTTTTATTATTGCTTGATGTTATGACGCGCTGACGTCTAGGTTTTGCATGGCCCAGGTTCTTCTACCTTGTTGCAGACTGATCAGGAGTATTGTCGCGGTTAGACCGAGCGGTGAAGTTCCTGTCGGTATATAGTTTGCCTTCCAGGTGTTTCATTTATTGCATCTTTTGCTTCCGCATATCATTACTTCTCGGCATTTCTTTCTGGCTCATGGACATGTACTAGATAGTTTAGTTTACTTTCCTGTTCTTGATATCTCTACAGCCGTAATGTGACTGTGGAAGAATTTTTCCTATCCATAGGTAGCATAGTTGGCTATGTCATGTGCCCATCTTAGCGTACTCTGTGAAGCGGGGCGTGACACTAGTCCTGCCCGCGCTCTGTCGTTAGTTAAGTAACTTAATGGTGCATGACGGGGGCCCGTGGCGAATGCTGATGGCATATAAAAAGTATGTTATTTTGGTTGTTTCTTTTGTGGCTTGGAAACTTAAATTGATGGAAACTCATTATCTTAATAATGCAAGGGAAAATAAACCTAAATGATATTGTCGGAACCAATTTTAAAACTACTTGGTTTTCTTCAAAACTCATGGTTATTGCTTTGCATAGAGATATTCGGTTAAGAATATCCCGTACCTCATTCTATGAGGGAAGAGACTTGATCTCTTCACTGGGAGTTCGCTCTTAAGCAAATGTTTATGTTACTGGTTTTAAAAAGCAGAGTTTAAACCACTCCATTTCAAAGCCATTCGAGTTCCTTCAATGATATCAAGTTCATTGCGTTAATGGTTTTTCGCCAAAAACCAGTCGTAACCCTCCGTCATTTCAGATTAATATTATTTAGTATGCGTGCTGCGTTTGTTGACCTAATTAAGACGTAATGAACAGCAGCTAAGTGGTATTTTTCTGTGCATTATAATGCGATTGGTTAGGACAGTCGTGCTGCCTTATTGACCTAGTCAAGCGGGTGGGTTTAATGCAATCAAGAAAATGATGGGTTGAACTTGATTAGCGGTTTATGATTTGTTGACCTAGTCAAGGTCATAAACCGTTAGGGGCAAAAACCATATCGGGAGTTTCAAACATACGGGAAACTTGCCAGGCATGCGCATACCTTCTAGAGTGTGGTGACTTGAGTGGATTCCGTCAAACTGTCACATGATGATAGTTGGGTCCCGATTCCTACTGATGAGCATATAATACTCCTCGGGAGATTTCTCAATTCATAATTAGCTGAGCTATTAGGTGTCTAGAAAATGTTGACGAGATTACGCCTCTACGAAAATGGGGTTATTAATTGGGTCCGTGCAAAAGCACGAGAGACCTCCCTCGGAGTACTAACACTGGTCTGGCTGAACGGTTAGTGAACTCGTAAAGTGTAAATGATCCAGACTAGTTCTCCTTTTAGGGTTTGAAGGAGAATTCGAGGAAACAGTAAGAGCCATTCTGATTAGATACAGTGAAAACCAATCTAATCTTGATAGAATACACGCTGAGTGTTTCTTTTCTTTCTCTCTGGTACAGCGGTCCATGAATTACCCTAAAAACTCATGAACCAAGTTAACCGAACCTTCTTACACCGTTTGGCTTTGGCTTGTCTTGATTCGCGACAAAGTCACATATATCCTGCCACTCCTTCTCTACCCTTGTCGTATCACTACGATAATCCACATTACTTGGAACGGCCATCGTATAATTACATATGAACTCAAAGAAATTACTTCAGTCAAAATGGCCACAGGTTCTGAAGAAATTGAATAGGATTATTCGGTTGTCTCTTTCCTTTACCTTCTCTTAAGTTGCGAGAGCTCCATGTATTAGGAGAGTGCACCTTTTACGCTTATTGGATAGTCTTCTTCCAAACCTCAGACTAGTGCCGAAAGATAGAGAAGGAAGAAATCCAGTAGTGCATGGACGGTGTGCAGAAGGTAAGAAATAGAGACATATAAAGGAACTGAAGTGAGAGCAAAGGAAATTGCGACTCCTGTTATGAATCTGAATAATGGAAAAGATATTACTAGGAATGCCTGACCATCCCCTATAAAACATTTTCATGTTCAGTATTTATGTGTACTTGCAAAAGAGAACTGTTTTCCCAATCAATTATGACTCCAGAGTATGTATTTACCATATTTAGATTTCATATCTGTACGGTGTTACAGATGATGAGTAGGAGTAGAATATTGAAATAGACGATTTGATCCTCAATATCGGATTTCGTTGCAATTGATGATATTGGATTAAATCGTCTGGTTTTTGCCTGACGACAAATATTTGGTATCGAATAACCATTGTTATGCACCAAATTTTAAAATGAAATATCTGTACGTTTATTTTATAAAGTGAGATATACATTTTGAAAATTATATTTTAAACATTTACCTTTATCAATTGAGAATAAGGTAAGATGCATTGAATGACGGTGTAAGACATTCTTAACCAAGATACAGTTTTCAATTTACAAAACACAGAATTTAAGTTGTTATACTTTTGAGACTTATACAAGAAAATATATGTTGTCCAGTGTCTTTCGGGACAAGGGGTTGGTATTCTTACTTCATTCGGGTTTACCTATGAGTTCTCTGGTTTTAGACACGCATGCATAGTAATGCAAGGTCCAATGATCTTGAGAAATTTATAGGTATAAGAATAAAAAAGAGAACCATACGTTGGAGGTATCGGGATTTTTCAAGGTGATCGAAGATGTAGATACTTATACTAGGTATTCTATCATAATAATATTGAGAACTTGATTCTCTCGCAGGTTTCTCATCCCTGAGTATGCTCCTTGATGAGTAATGTTGTATTGGCACTTTTCCATTATGTAATATGCACTGGAAATAGCTGCATGACTTTTGAATCTGGTTCCATCTAAATTAGTGTCTTGATTTTATATAGATATAGAATGGTTGGATATCTTGAAATTGTTAAGATATGGAGTTATCCGGTTTCTGTTTAAAAGCAGAATCCGGACAAACTCGAAACGCACTTCGGTAATGGCGGTTTGTGGATTATCCCAAGCATTCGGTAGGATTTTACTTCTACAATTTTCAAGATCGATAGTTACATTGTTCTTGACTCGCCACCATTTTATAAAAGGATATTTTTGCAAAAGAAACTAGTAGAAGTATGGTAGAATTGGAGTAACTCCAGGATCACAAACGGTTACCGAAAATTTAGTAGAATCTAAAAATTCAATTGGACTTGACAAACCGTTAGCCACTCCACAGATTTTAGTAGGTGAACTCAGACACCCGAGAGATACTTCAGTTTTCTCTCAGACGATGACAGAAAGGTCAGCATCATGGTGATGATCCTACTAGTTATCAGTATGTCACAGGAAGTGGTAATTTTCAGATGACCAGATGCTTCATGTCCAAGATGGACCCCACACACTTCAGTAAATCATGCATTTTAGACTTTGCTGGGTGCTCCTGAAAGGGTAAAACCCATTAGAAACAATTAGATTTTTCGAGATTTGTGCAGGTGGAAAAATACCAACCTAATAAAATTAGACATGTTATAAAGAGTTTTCATCAAATACCCATTGTGGATTGTGATGAGATTTTTATTTCAGTGTCTATTCTGAAGTCCATATGGATATGACTTGGCACTGCTATTCCCCTACTTGTTATCAGCAGGTCATAGAAAGTGGTAACTTTCAGGTGACCAGGTATTTCATATTTAAGATGGACTCCACGTACTTCAGCAAATCATGGATTTTGGACTTTACTGGGTGCTCCTGAAGGGGTAAAACCCATTAGGAGCAAGTAGATCTTACGAGATCTATGCAGGTGGAAATGTACTAACCTAATAAAACTAGACTTGTTGTAAAGAGTTTTCATCAAATACCCGCTGTGAATTATGATGTGACTTTTACTTCAGTATTTACGTTGAAATCCATGTGGATATGATTTGGCACTGATGCAGTTCATGACTATGATATCTGGCAGGTGGGTGACTATAACGTCTTTCCAAATGGGATTTTGGAAGTGCACGTGTATATGACTCTGCCAGAGGATTATTGTGACAGTCAAGGTGATTGACTTCATGAAATCAAAAGATGAACCCAGTAAGAAAGATGTAGGGAGTATTGTCTAGGATTTGGATGACGTATTCCAGATATGAAGTGATGTTCCTATACTACAATCGGTCAAACTTTGGTTGTCACATAATATTTTCTCCACGATGGATATGGATAGTATATCAAGAATTCTGGTGACTAGATCAAGATTTGGGATGTTTCCCAAATCGGATACTTAGACAATATTCTAAAAGTATTTTAGAATAGACGACTCCTGGCGTGGTAGTGTACCCGCAGGTGATGGAGTCACCGTCTCTAAAAGGATGTCTTCTAGACTGATGAAGAGAGGGACTGGCATGAACGACATATCATTTGTTTAGGCAATTGAGTTAATCATGCAATGTCTTGTATAAAACCAAATGGATAATGTATCAGGGATTCTGGTTTTAGATCTAGATTTGGGAAGTTTCCCAATCAGGTACTTGGAAAGTATTCTAAAAGTATTTTAGAATAGACGACTCCTGGCGTGGTAGTGTACCCGCAGGCAATGGAGTCACCCTCTCTAAAAGGGATGTTTTCTAGACTGATGAGGAGAGGGACTAGTATGAATGACATATCATTTGCTTAGGCAATTGAGTCAATCATGCAATGTCTTATATAACACCAAATACTACTTTTGCACTAGCTGCAATAAACATATATTAATCCAATCCTGAAGAAACAAAGGGAAGCTATTATGAACATAAGAGGATATTCTTGGTATAAGGTAACGGCAGCCTCCTCTGGAAGGCGGTTATTGGCTCAGGATTCTAAGATGACCTAGATGACAGGGTTTTGAGTTTAGCCTTTTCTGAGGATCAATATATTGAATAGTGTTCCAATAGGGATACTGAGGTAATCATGGTGCAGCATGCCGGTTATAACTCAACAGAGGATACAACCCAAGAAGTTTGTTGGATGGAGTTGTTCATTTATGAACTTTGTCCCATCAAGTATTATTCTTGAGGCAAGGTATCGCTCAGTTTGAGAGATTGTTAATCTCCGTAAAGTTGAGATATAAAGAGATGAAGTTGGAACATTATAGCGGATCGACTCACTAAGGCTATTTCTTGAACAAATTAAGTTTCACAAATATAGTTTGCAAAACTGATTGGTAGAGAAGTTGGATATTCGGTAGCATATAAGCCATGGATACGCGATACCGCAATAATTGGTTTTAAGTGCAAGTGGAAGATTATTGGATATAGTGCCCTCAAGACAATTATTATGATTGGAATTAGGCGATTATGATAATTGAGGGAGGACATATACAGGTATAACAGTTTTACTCGAGATGATAGTATACTATCTTGTTTGTCTTCATCGTTGATGAAGCCCGTAAGATCGTTGCTTGACAACTAGTATTATGATGGTGATCATATATGTGGGAGCTGAGTTGTCCATAAGCATATCCTTAAATGTCCTTAGTCGTGGGAGTATCGAGAATGAGCATCGATATTCTGGAGTAGATTAGTGTATACGCTTTTAGACCCCGACAAGGAGCGGTGGCCGGTCTCACAAGCCATTAGTGTTTTGTCACCTAATATAGTATACAGGTGCTCACTGGAGGTGAGTACACTGGACAGACTCGCTGAGAACATCTAGATGGTATTATATCTATCGTAAGATGGAAGTTCTCAGATGGAATGAATACAAGTTAGTCCTTTGACCTGAAGTCATCATTTGTCTCGTGTGAGTTCCTACTGTACTTTGATTACTACCCTACCATGTCTTAAAGGAGTCATATAAATAAGTTTTAGTTGGGTACAGTCCCGAACCATATGAAGGCAGTGGTCGACCGTCAGGGATTCGTCTCTCCTGATATTAGGAGTTGATGTCGCGCCGTGTTTAGTTGGCTATCACCGGAAATCCATGGCCACGGTGGATGAGATTTACTGATAGTTGATCAGTAGTATCTCAATTGGTGATAAGCTTAACTTAGACACGACTTATCGGGTTAGTAGGGGTCTGACGTTATCCACCCTCTAGACCTGATATGCGACACTCTTTGATGAAGAGACTAGATTATATGGAGATTGTCACATTCAGGCTCAGTAGGGTAAGGACGCACTTAATTGTCGACCCCCTTTCGACAAGTACCTGAGTAGCCGTTACGTACAGCTAGTGCCGATGACGTGCTTGTGGTTAAACCCACTGCCAGCGTATTGTCGATTCTTTAGAGTCCCACACAGAGGGTTTTTCCGATTCAGACGACAGATATAGGAGTCGTACGTTGGTACGTGTACGGGATACACGGATTTTAATCGGACGATTGATAATACTAGCCGGCTTGGGATTAAACTGGATTATTAAATCAGGTTTTGATTTAATAATTTATATATGTATTTTGATACATATATTTTAGTATTATTGTTCACTATTCATTTTCTCTCTTTAGTGATATCCGTATTTTTATACGGATACGTGTATGTGTAGCGATATATATACCGGATGAAACATTCCGTATTTATATGGGAATGCTTCTAGAAGAAGAACACCTCATAATTGATTTTCTATGTAGAAAATTAAATAGTAATGAGATGGAAAGGAGGTGACATGAGGCATAGGTGCAAACATGTAGAGAGGTATGGTTTGGGGTTTTTAAATGATAAAATCATTTGTGTGCACTATTGATGCATGGTTGATAAATGCAAGCCATTCTCATCTTTTCTACTCTTGATGTTTTTTCACTTAAGCTTCATGCTTCATGTTTTCAAGCTCATATCTTCTCCTTCTTATATAAGGCTATAAAAGCCATATGAAAGCGTCAAGTTTTTTTTCTCTTCTTCTTCCTCAAAAGAGATCCTAAAGAAAAAAGAAGGATTCTTTTTGGGTCTCTCTTATCTTCTCTACCTCCTGTTCCCCGATAGAACCCATTAAAAAGGAACCCATTTCTTAAAAAAAAACTTCATCTCAAAGAACCCAAGAACCCAACTTTCAAGATCAAAACTCAACAAAAAAGTAAGTTTTCTTCATCAAACTTGAAAAATAAGAAAGAAGAAGAACCGTCGGGATGAAACACTATAGCTTTCATCCCGAGCAAGCATTTCAAACAAATAAACTCGATAAAAGTCATCGATTTTCATCCAGTCCGCGCTGCCGCCACGTACATCCCCACAAGGGGAATGTCCATCTCAGAAATCCCCGTAAAGGGATCTTAAAATGTTTTATTGTCGAAGTACAGTTAATTTTGCGATAATCCGAAGAAGAGCAAACAAAATCCAATACAAAGGAAAACTGATCTGAAAAACTCAACGGATGCTTGACTTTCCGAACAACCAATTACCTATGTTTCACTCTATACTCCGTTTTCTTTTTCACAAATTGGCTCAAGAGGATTCTTCATAGAAATATTTTCTTTATTTAGGCTGAGTCTCTTGGTCTATCAAAATTGTATGAAGTTGTAATTGAGTCTTGTTGCCAACCTTTTGGCTGCTAACCTTAAAACTTTCTGCTTCCATCAATTCAATCACAACATCATCGTCCGTAAAAGATCCCGGCCTCATTTGGTTGACACAAAATAAAAGAAAATAGGCAAAGAAAAAGATCTAAAAATAGTCATCTTAAATCAGTTTGAAATAATAGATAGTCACTGTAGGAGTCAATGTCTAAGCATTCTCCTATTAAAGCTGAACCTCAAAATTTGATAACCAAATCTCTAGGGGGTTTAGGTGTCGCCCTCTCATTTATTCTCCCAATAAAAATTCAAAATATGTGAAAATATCTCAAAGTTCAGGCTGTTCACTTCAACATCCCTATCTGTACTATTATAATTTTAAAAAAATGAAAATCTCAGGACATCTATAACTACTCACTCATTTTTCTCAACTCCTCTCATTGTCCGTGCTTAAAATCTACTAAAGTAGTAACATGAACCCTCTATTAATCATTACTGCCAAACAAATGGAGGTCGGAATCTCCCTCAGATGTTGTCTTTCGTCGATCTTACTGCCAGCGAGGCTGAACGGTTGAGATTTGAGATAAGGGTTGAGCGTGTGGGTCTCAATGGGTTATCGGTTGCAGTAGACTCCGATCTACCTGCAATTGTAACACCTTAGGATGTGTTTAGTGGCTAATTAAACTTTAGCATATGGTTTGTAATAAAAAGTTTACCAAATCAATTTTTAAATATTTTATCAAATTTAATAAATATTTTATTAGATTTTTCCTAAGCTTGCACACACTTGTGCATGTAACTAGGGTTATAAATGGGGTTAAACCATGATTAGCAACCATGGTGGACTAACCATTTCCTTAAGCTAGTTTAAAATTTGAATTAAGTTATTGGTTTTGGGTTTTAAATTGGTATGGTTGTTTTTTTTTAAATGGAAAAAAGGATTTGAATTTCTTTTTGTGTTGACTTGGAGGGAGAAAAAGAGAGAGAAAGGGTGTGGGCAACATGGCTTGAGCCATGCTCATTAAATGAAGAAAGAGAGAGAGGGGGGAGTTTGACTTGTGTGCTCTCATCTCTCATTCTCACTCTCACTTCTCTCACTCTCACTCACTCACACATACACACACTACAAGCAGCTGCAGCAACAACAGCAGAAGAAGCAATAGTAGCAGCCACAGCAGCAACATCAGCATAGCAGCAGCACCTGCTTCAGCAACAGCAGCAGCATCAGCTCCAGCAGCATCAGCAGCAGCTCCAGCAGTAGCAACAACACCTCATCTTCTTCTCAACTCCTTCTCCTGCTTCCTAAGATCTAGTGGGGGTATATTTCTTAAACCCAATTCCTAACTTGCTAAACTTGTGTGTTATTTAGCTTTGATTAGTGTTAAAAGTGAGATTTAGTGCTTAAAATAGTGATTAGTGTGGACTTTTGGTTAAGTGATGTTAGTGATGGTTAGAATAACTTAGTTAAGTGTTGTTAGGGCCACTTAAACCTAATTAAACCCCAGATTTCACTAAAATACCATAGCGTTTTAATTAGTGCTAAAATTAGCGTTTTAATTAGTGCTAAAATTAACGTTTTAAGTGAATTCTTGGCTTTCTGTGATCTGCTTTTGACCCGGCTCCTTCAGAAGAAAACTGAGAAAACTGGAGCATGTATCCTAGGTCTAGACCACACACACAAAGCACGAGACCCCCTTTCCACTGTTTGGCCGCCAATTAATTAGTTCTGGCCGCAAATTGCGGCCAGGTAGGAGACTTGGGTGCTGGGTTTTGGCTAGGGGAGTCTGCTATATATTCTAGTAGTGTGGTATGTGCAATTTTGTAAGTTTTCACCTGTGTCAAAATCTGGAACCATATATCGTTTTTCTAGTACGTTTTGTTTGCGCGATACGTGAGTGGGTTCTGTGATCCAGCGTGTCGCGGCGTGTCGGGATAGTTTTAGACGCGTATACACACGATCTAGCGTATCGGAAACACGCGCGTTTAGTTCGCGACGCGAGTTTCTCGTTTGGTTTTGATATCGCGTTTTGCGAGATATTTGCTTATGTGGATTTTCCTTGTGTGAATTCTAGGTTCGCAGGAGGGTACGTCGGACGCCGCAAAGAAGGGAAAGCAAGTGGTCGGCTACACTTAGCACGTGACCAGATGAGTAGATTTAACATCTACGGGGAAATCGCCCGTATGGCGTTAAGCGTCAGGGCGTAATAGGATATTTTAGTTGTATGTGTTCATATATATATACTATAGTAGCATACCATCTCCTGTTGCGTATAGAATGGTAATTATAGAACACTATACTGTCACTAACGGTTTAAGCTACACGAGCACTAAATGTATGTTACACTCACACCGTTAGTGATTGCCATGACACTCGCACTATAGGATCACCGCATTGTTGATGATTGTCATGTACACTGTATATTCACATTAGTGCATACCTTCATTGATATATCACTACCTGCGCACATGCACCCTTTATATTCACATTAGTGCATACCTTCATTGATATATCACTACCTGCGCACATACACCCTTTATATTCACATTAGTGCATACGTACCTTGCGTATTAGTGCACATGTATATTGTTACACTCACATTGCATATATATCCATTTGCACATCCATACCTATATACATACATATGTTATATACATGGGTGATATTGACATGATTTAAAAACTAAGGGAACGCACGAGATATTTTCAAAACTGGATCTTTTTAAAAGAGCGGTTTTCCCTTTTTACTCTTAATGTCATTCGACACATTGCATGGATTTACGCATTTACTTTGGATTTATGTGATTTCTGGATTTGGAAACCAGGGTATTATTTTAAGAAAATACGCACGGTTTTAAAAACCCGGTTTCCCTTGATATGATATTTCAGTGCGTCCACTATGTGTTTTCTCGGTTCTGAGACGTATGACATGTGAACCCGGATCGAGGAGCTGGACGGTGCCGATTGCGGGTACATGGTGGACCCGGTATGGTACCCCGAGGCGAGAACGGATTTGTCGTGCAGTAGGCGATGAGCCTGGTATTGGGACCACTACCTACCGGTGATTGATTAAATCTGGCGGTTATCCGGAGGATATTGACAAGAGTTGATAGATGGATACGGGACGACATGTACTACTGGGGCCGAGGGCCGATTCCGCAGACGGAGCCCGATACTTGAGGATTTGCGTGTCGATGCTTGACACGAGATTTTGTGATATTTTCGAGTGCCGATGCTAGGCATTCACGATTCTATGAGCTGTACAGGATTTGAGGGCCGATCAGAGTGACGGCGCCTGGGTTTTATTGGGTTTTGGGTGCATTGATAGACATCGGTTATTCTTCCACGATGACATTCCGTGTAGATGATATTTATTCCCATGCTAGGATTCATTATTTTGCATCTCATCCTGTAGCAATAATACCTGATAGAGTACTTTTGCATGATTATTGCATACCATGCTCATCATATATAGATGTTATTAGATTGCACCTGTTATGTATGATTATTTCATACCCTGCCTATCATATAGAGATATTATTAGATCGCACTTGTTGCATGATTATTGCTCATATAGCTCATCATATAGATGTTATCTGTTGGCATAGGTTAGAGTATCGCAGCACGTGCATACTCGCGATTACCTTTATATGGTATCTACTATTCACGAGTTGGCAACTCACCCCCGTTGTGCCACAGTGTTTGCAGGTTGCCCCTCAGCTTAGTCGCGGCAGGCTGTTTTCTAGTATCTTTTGATACAGATACCACTGCAGTTGGCGTGTTAGCCCTTTTGCTGATAGGTGGGTTTTGTGCGGTATCTGTTTATTTTCCAGTTGTATACATTGTTGTATCCAGTACTCTCCATCTACTTTCATGTATTGACTTAGAGACCAGTTGTGAGGACGATGTGTTTTATTTTTTACTCTGGTGTCGAGCTCGTTGTGAGCCGACTTTATTTATGCAGCTTTATCGTTCATCATATTTGTTTTCACTTATACTGCACATTTCTTCGCTACGGCGTCGCATATTATATTTGTGGTGATTGTTTCCGCCGTTGGGCGTGATTGCTCCCGTTTGGGATGCTTTATTTTTATTGTATATCATTTTACTCATATATTGCCTTATACCCGATTTCGGGGCTAGTTTTTACAAAGGAAATGCTGTCAAAATTTTTAAGATAATAACTTGAACTTTAAAGAATTTTACTAAATTACTTAAGGTTTTCTAGACTTTTTAACAAATGTTTCTATTAAATGTTTTAAACACTCACTTTTTCAATGGTTTTGATTTCTGGGTTTCGGCTTACTTAGTCGCGTTACGCCTGTAGACGTTACGTGGTTAAGTGCCGGTCACGGGCCAAACTTTGGGTCGTGACAAAGTTGGTATTAGAGCGTAGGTTTTACCTTCGGAGTGTAGGATGACCCTGGTATGATAGAGCAGGTAGCTGAAGCAAGTGGCGTAGCGTGTGTATGTTCCGCGGCATACTCACGACACGGTACTCCGTCTAAGCGACCTTAGGACTTATTGATTGAAATTCCTTCATGATTGTATACATCCTTGTGATTCGATTTTCAAATCCTCATCGAATCCTACTTTCTTTTCAGCCATTATGCCGCCAAGGACTACGAGGGCGCAGAGAGCGGTCGCGAGAGCCGAGATTCGAGCTTACTCGTCCGAGACGAGGACCGATCCGAGTAGTACACCCATTGTACCAGTGCAGTCTGTTCCACCTCCGACAGACCAGATCGCTAGACTAGTGGCAGAGGTGCGGAACTTGCGCCAGACGATGAGCTCATTGGTTGAGACCGTTCGAGCGCAGCGACAGGAAGTTGTCATCCCTGTTACCCAGTTGTTCCTTGCGATCAGCATGCAGTATTCCGTCACCTACGTAGCACCAATAGATGCAGCCCCAGTTTACGAGACACGTCTTCCAGAGACTTTGAGAGTTCCAGAACAGTGGAGGAATCGTACTGGTGTACCAACCCAGAGCAGAGGCTTAGGACGAGGACAGTCGTTCAGCTCTCATCCCCAGGAGGGTCAGCAGTCATCGCGTGGATGTTTTCGATGCGGAAGCCTTCAACACTTCGTCAGACATTGTTCCTTATCACCACGTCAGGGTCATATTCTGAGACGTCATGGATGCGGAGGGTTCGCTCAGAGGGTTCAGTCTAGCAGAGGAGGAGATCAGCCTGTTGCGGATAGAGGTCAGACCCGAGAGTTTGCTTCTACTCATCGGGACGCGAGGGCGTCCAATGCAGAGTTTTCAGGTATCCTTAATTCGTATGTTCTTTTGATGTATTTGTTTGTTTTTCACACTTGTGCCGTGGTTGGGACGAGAGTCGTGTTAGGTAGATCAGCCGTTTGTTGTGTTAATTTCTGTCAGCGATTCTTTTGTTGCGCGACACGTAATTCGGTCCTGTGCCAATCGGATAGGAGATAGAGATTTGTCTGTCGTTTTGATCCTTCTAGAGATGTTAGATTTGGCGTTCTCCTGGGCACGGACTGGTTAGCTACGTGCTAGGCGTTGTGGACTACCGTGAGGAAACAATCAGGTTTTGTTTTCCCCGGCGAGTCAGTTCTTGTTGTGCAGGTGGATAGTTGTGCCGCCTCTCACAGCTTGAATTCAGTCTTTTTCGCTAGTCGGATTTTGGAGGAGATGTCGTGGATTCTTGGCGTTCATTCGTGATACCGTAGCCACAGTTGGTTTGTTGGACCGGTTTTCTTTCGTGCGAGAGTTTTCCGACGTTGTTCCAGATGAGCCGGCAAAGCTTAAGGAGCTGCTGCAGAGTTGTTTGTTGGGGGGAGTTTCATGTGTCTGAGTATTTCGCATTAGGAAGCTCCTATTTCTGTTCGTCAAGGAGAAAGATGACAGATTGAGGTTGTGTATTGATGGATCATCAATTGAACCGACTTACGGTGCGGATAGGTATCCTTTACCTCGCATTGACAATTTTTTTGATCAGCTCCAGAGTGCGAGACATTTTCTAAATTTGTTTGGGATCAGGTCATCATTGTTGCGGGTTCGGAGTGATGACATTCCGAAGACTGCCTTGTGCGTGCTACGGGCTTTGTGTGTATTGGTGTGTCATTGGATTCACCAATGCCCTAGCAGCATTCATAGATGTGATGAACCGGATTTCTTCAGGACGTTCCTCGACCAGTTATTGTTGTGTTATTTACGACATTCTGGTCTATCTTATGTGTCTTGAGGGACAGGAGTAGCACTTGAGAATTTGTTTTACAGATACTGGGAGAGCCCCAGCAGTTTGCTAGATTCTCGGAGTGTTCCTTCAGGCTTGTTTGTGTTAACTCCTAGGTCTTGTAGTTACGGGAGACGGTTTTGTATGGTTCCGAGGAAGATCGTGGCCGTACAGCTTAAGCCAGACTTGTGAGCAGGACGGAGGTCCGCGAATTTTTGGGCTTAGCAGGTTTTTACCGCTGTTTCGTGCAGGATTGCTAGTGTAGTGCTGCACCGTTGACTGAATTGACCAGAATGGAGGTTTCTTTTCTTTGGACTGAGGCATGTGTGCGGAGTTTTGGCAGTTGAAGATTCGGTTAACAACTGCATCAGTTCTTTCTTTACTTTTTGGTTCGGGCGACTTTGTGGTTTAACTGTGATGTTTTGTGAGTGGGGCTCGAGCGTGTACTAAGCTGATACTATGGAGTTATCGCTTTTGCTTCCCTACATTTGGAGGAAGTACGAGAAGGATATCCCACTCATGATCTGGAGATGGCCGCGGTGGTTTTGCGTTGGAGATTTGGAGACACTACTTGTTTGAGAGTCGTGTCAGATTTTCACGGACCACCAGAGTTTAATGTACATCTTTCTGCAGCAGATTTTGATTGTTGTGATAGCCCTCTGCAGATTTACAGTTCTTTTACGATCGTTGAGTACAGCTTAAGTTCGTCTCTACTGAGGGGACAGCTTGCTCATGTCCGCGCCCGACCACTTTTCTTTAATCGCTTTCGCGAGACACTGCCCGCCGACACTCGTTCATCAGAGATACTTGAGCCTATTCGGCTGGGTAATAATTCGGAGTCCTTGATTTGTGACAAGGGTGTACTAAGTTTAGGGATGCGTTGTGTACCTGATATTATTGGGTAGAGACGTAAAATCCTAGAGCAGGCACATCGGTCAACTCTCTGTACTCATTCAAGTTCCACCAACATTTAACGTGACTTGTGAGATAGTTACGGGTGGGTAGGGATGTAAAGAGAAGTCTCGGGTTTCATTTCAAGGTGTCTGTCTTGTTGTGTGCTTGGGTTGAACAACTGAGACCGGCAGGAGAGTTGCAACCTTTAACCGTTCCGAAGTGGGAATGGGAGCAGGTCTCTACGAATTTCGTTATGGTGTCTACCCAGGTTTAGTCAGGGTGTGACTCCATTCGGATGCTTGTCGTCCGGTTATACTCAGTTTGCTCAGTTGTTCTTTGTTAAGTTTGTGCGTACGTATTAATTGTTGTCGGCAGTTGGGGATCGTCACTCGCCATTGTTAGGGTTCTCCTTCGATAGCTGTTATCAGGAGACACTCTAATTGGCAACCTTTAGGTTTAGGGGTTAGGTCGTGTCGATCACCAGTCTGTTTTTCTGACTCTGCGTTGTAGGATTTTTGGACCCCAGCTAGTCTAGAGACTTCGGAGATATCTAGTTGTTTTAGGTCAGGATGAGAATTGTCCATTTCGGACAGAGGTCATATGCCGACCGAGATAGTCGCAGATTCGAGTTCGCAGTGGCAGATCATGTATTCCTACGGATTTTTCCGATAAATGACATGTTGAGTTTTGGGAAGCTTATCCCAGGATTGTAGGTCTTTTTAAGATCCTTAAGGCGAGTTAGTTCGTTGCCTTTAATTTGGCACTTCCGCCCAGATTATTGAATATTCACCCCGTATTTTTTTTTTGTCGATACTTTGCAATTACCTTCATGACCTTTCTCACATGATTCATCACCAGACCATTTAGCTCGAGCGCGATCTTTCTTTCACCGTGCGGCCAGTCATGATATTGGACCGGCAGGTGAAGAAACTTTGATCGAAGGTCTTGCTATCAGTGAAGGTGCTTTGGCGCAGCCCGAATGGTGAAGAGATCACTTGGGAGGCCGAGGGCGAGATGCGGAAGAAGTTCCCTCATCTCTTTGGAGGTACACGTCGCAGTATATTTTTAAATTCAGGGACGAATTTCTTTAAGGGGGAAGATTGTAACACCTTAGGATGTGTTTAGTGGCTAATTATACTTTAGCATATGGTTTTTAATAAAAAGTTTACCAAATCGATTTTTAAATATTTTATCAAATTTAATAAATATTTTATTAGATTTTTTCTAAGCTTGCACACACTTGTGCATGTAACTAGGGTTATAAATGGGGTTAAACCATGATTAGCAACCATGGTGGACTAACCATTTCCTTAAGCTAGTTTAAAATTTGAATTAAGTTATTGGTTTTGGGTTTTAAATTGGTATGGTTGTTTTTTTTTAAATGGAAAAAAGGATTTGAATTTCTTTTTGTATTGACTTGGAAAGAGAAAGAGAGAGAGAAAGGGTGTGGGCAACATGGCTTGAGCCATGCTCATTAAATGAAGAAAGAGAGAGAGGGGGTTTGACTTGTGTGCTCTCATCTCTCATTCTCACTCTCACTCACTCACACACACACACACACACTACAAGCAGCTGCAGCAACAACAGCAGAAGAAGCAACAGCAGCAGCATTAGCATAGCACCAGCACCAGCTTCAGCAACAGCAGCAGCATCAGCTCCAGCAGCATCAGCAGCAGCTCCAGCAGCAACAGCAACACCTTATCTTCTTCTTCCACTCCGTCTCCTGCTTCCTAGGATCTAGTGGGGGTATATTTCTTAAACCCAATTCCTAGCTTGCTAAACTTGTGTGTTATTTAGCTTCGATTAGTGTTAAAAGTGAGATTAAAATAGTGATTAGTGTGGACTTTTGGTTAAGTGATGTTAGTGATGGTTATAATAACTTAGTTAAGTGTTGTTAGGGCCACTTAAACCTAGTTAAACCCCAGATTTCACTAAAATACCATAGAGTTTCAATTAGTGCTAAAATTAACGTTTTTAGGTGAATTCTTGGCTTTCTGTGATCTGCTTTTGACCCGGCTCCTTCAGAAGAAAACTGAGAAAACTGGAGCATGTATACTAGGTCTAGACCACACATAAAGCACGAGACCCCCTTTCCACTGTTTGGCCGCCAATTAATTAGTTCTGGCCGCAAATTGCGGCCAGGTAGGAGACTTGGGTGCTGGGGTTTTGGCTAGGAGAGTCTGCTATATATTCTAGTAGTGTGGTATATGCAATTTTGTAAGTTTTCACCTGTGTCAAAATCTGGAACCATATATCGTTTTTCTAGTACGTTTTGTTTGCGCGATACGTGAGTGGGTTCTGTGATCCAGCGTGTCGCGGCGTGTCGGGGTAGTTTTAGACGCGTCTACACACGATCTAGCGTATCGGACACACACGCGTTTAGTTCGCAACGCGAGTTTCTCATTTGGTTTCGATATCGCGTTTTGCGAGATATTTGCTTATGTGGATTTTCCTTGTGTGAATTCTAGGTTCGCAGGCGGGTACGTCGAATGCCGCAAAGAAGGAGAAGCAAGTGGTCGGCTACACTTAGCACGCGACCAGGTGAGTAGATTTAACATCTACGGGGAAATCACCTGTATGGCGTTAAGCATCAGGGCGTAATAGGATATTTTAGTTGTATGTGTTCATATATATATACTATAGTAGCATACCATCTCCTGTTGCGTATAGATTGGTAATTATAGAACACTGCACTGTCACTAACGGTTTAAGCTGCACGAGCACTAAATGTTTGTTACACTCACACCGTTAGTGATTGCCATGACACTCGCACTATAGGATCACCGCATCGTTGATGATTGTCATATACACTGTATATTCACATTAGTGCATACCTTCATTTATATATCACTACCTGATCACATGCACCCTTTATATTCACATTAGTGCATACCTTCATTGATATATCACTACCTGCGTACATGCACCCTTTATATTTACATTAGTGCATACCTTCATTGATATATCACTACCTGCGCACATGCACCCTTTATATTCACATTAGTGCATACGTACCTTGCGTATTAGTGCACATGTATATTGTTACACTCACATTGCATATATATCCATTTGCACATCCATACCTATATACATACATATGTTACATACATGGGTGATATTGACATGATTTAAAAACTAAGGGACCACACGAGATATTTTCAAAACTGGATCTTTTTAAAAGAGCGGTTTTCCCTTTTTGCTCTTAATGTCATTCGACATATTGCATGGATTTACGCATTTACTTTAGATTTATGTGATTTCTGGATTTGGGAACTGGGGTATTATTTTAAGAAAATACGCACGGTTTTAAAAACCCGGTTTCCCTTGATATGATATTTCAGTGCGTCCACCATACGTTTTCTCAGTTCTAAGACGTGCGACATGTGAACCTGGATCGAGGAGCTGGACGAGGCCGATTGCGGGTACATGGTGGACCCGGTATGGTACCCCGGGGCGAGAACGGATCTATCGTGCAGTAGGCGATGAGCCTGGCAGTGGGACCACTACCTATCGGTGATTGGTTAAATCTGGCAGTTATCCGGAGGATACTGACCAGAGTTGATAGATGGATACGGGATGACACGTACTGCCGGGGCCGAGGGTCGATTCCGCAGAAGGAGCCCGATACTTGAAGATTTGCGTGTCGATACTTGACATGATGATTTTGTGATATTTTTGAGTGCCGATGCTAGGCATTCACGATTCCATGAGCTGTACAGGATTTGAGGGCCGATCAAAGTGACGGCGCCTGAGTTTTATTGGGTTTTAGGTGCATTGATAGACATCGGTTATTCTTCCACGATGACATTCCGTGTAGATGATATTTATTCCCATGCTAGCATTCATTATTTTGCATCTCATCCTGTAGCTATAGTACCTGATAGAGTACTTTTGCATGATTATTGCTTACCATGCTCATCATATATATATGTTATTAGATTGCACCTGTTATGTATGATTATTGCATACCCTTCCTATCATATTGAGATGTTATTAGATCGCACTTGTTGCATGATTATTGCTCATATAGCTCATCATATAGATATTATCTGTTGGCATAGGTTAGAGTATCGCAGCACGTGCATACTCGCGATTACCTTTATATGTTATCTACTATTCACGAGTTGGAAACTCACCCCCATTGTGCCATAGTGTTTGCAGGTTGCCTCTCAGCTTAGTCGCGGCAAACTGTTTTCTAGCATCTTTTGATACAGATACCACTGCAGTTGGCGTGTTAGCCCTTTTGCTGATAGGTGGGTTTTTGTGCGATATCTGTTTATTTTCCAGTTGTATACATTGTTTTATCCAGTACTCTCCATCTACTTTCATATATTGACTTAGAGACCAGTTGTGAGGACGATGTATTTTATTTTGTACTCTGGTGTCGAGCTCGTTGTGAGCCGACTTTATTTATGCAGCTTTATCGTTCATGATATTTGTTTTCACTTATACTGCACATTTCTTCGCTACAGCGTCGTATATTATATTTGTGGTGATTGTTTCCGCCGTTGGGCGTGATTGCTCCCGTTTGGGATGCTTTATTTTTATTGTATATCATTTTACTCATATATTGCCTTATACCCGATTTCGGGGCTAGTTTTTACAAAGGAAATGCTGCCAAAATTTTTAAGATAATAACTTGAACTTTAAAGAATTTTACTAAATTACTTAAGGTTTTCTAGACTTTTTAACAAATTTTTCTATTAAATGTTTTAAACACTCACTTTTTCAATGGTTTTGATTTCTGGGTTTCGGCTTACTTAGTCGCGTTACGCCTGTAGACGTTACGTGGTTAAGTGACGGTCACGGGCCAAACTTTGGGTCGTGACAGCAATGGAAGTCCCGAGATGGGAAACCACTGTAGGACCCTCCAACGATCAAGTGAGTACCGAGAAGTAATTGGGCAGAGTAGCGGATTGAAAATGAGTTCAATGTACCTGAATCATCTAGTGGAGGGGTTTATATAGGGGTCGTATTGGAGCGAGCCGATGCGAGATTCTCGCCGTCCGTTACGTCCCCGCGTTCCGTTAGCGTTGATGGCGGGATACGCCCATTAATGAAGAGATTCGCTCATTAATAACGAGATATGCTAGCGTGGGATGCGGGACGTGGAGCGGCGAAGATCTTGTCGTAGCAAGATACATGTTCGGCACGATTTATTACATTTTAATAACACTCATTTCCTATCATTTTGTCAAATAAACAATGCTATTTTAACCATGTCTGCTCATTAGTACAGAATACAGGTACATAGGTAAGAACACTGGAGACAGTACACAACATGAACAGAAACGATGGTTTTTAGCCGGAACTGCAAACAGAACAGAATACAGATCAAGTCAAATGAGTTTGCATCAAATAAAGTAGTGTACAAATATTTTATTCTCCTTTTGGTCCAACATGATACATGTGTGACCATGGCACACAAGTGGGCATGACATAATACACAAGTTGGCATGGCTCATGATTAGGATTGTATGAATGTGATATGCAAGTTGGCACACTTTCGGGACAACCATGATCTTGTCTTGAGCAAGTTGCACAAGTATGAAAAGTTGTGATGTGAGGTTTTTGGAATGTGTTTTTCTTCTCTATCTTCAAGTTCGTATGAGCAATCCAGTATGAGTTAGAGGAAACAAACACATCCAAAAATCATCATTTCATGTCAGGAGAAAACACACAAAATTTGGTAGCCTAACACCACTAAAGCGCGGCGGAAGTGATACAATTGTCAAGATATGCGGCGGAACCGCGGCCGTTCTGGCGCCACATGTCTCCAAATTTAAGGGGTAGTTTTGTAACTTCATAATACTTTGGAAAACATCCCTGGACTTTCATTTCAAAGCCTATAAATACAGCAGTTCAGAACAGAGAGAGATCCATTCTTTTGTTCAATATTTTGCACAAGTTTTTAGTTTAAGTTTTGATGAGAGTTGTGTGGAGCTCAAGCATGGTTATCTTCTTCTTTTTCCCTTTTGGAGCTCTCATTTGAGAGCTTCATTAAGGAGATTGAACAAGTAACCGATATCATGTATCTCAACTTCTTCATTTGTTAATATAATTTTTCTTTTCTTTGTTTATTTCTTCTTTGTTGTTTTCTTCTCTTTTATTTATTATGTTTGAGTAATCTTTTGGTTGTGGTGATGGTGAGAATGTGAGATGAATGGGTTTGCCTTCCTCCTCCTCTTGTGATTGTTTAATATGCTCAAATTGTGATTCTAACTTCAAGATTGTTCTATGCTATTTGTGTGATATGGTATTTTGAATCCATGGTTACAAGGTAAGCTCTTCATATACCATATTCACACATATTCTCCATTTTACAATGTTAAGGTTAGAATTAATTTAGTGTTAAGGTTGCTAAGCATTAGATATGGTATTTTGTTAACAATTTGCTTGACACACTTCTTGTTTTCATATACCCTATACTATCACAAACCACTTAGCAAACTTAACACTAAACTTACTTGCTCTTGCATACTAATTTGTGTATTTGATGTTGATGTATGCTTACTGACCCTTGTGCTTAGTGTTGATACTTCAAGCTTGGACATACAAACGGTAAGTGAGACAACATGGATTCGTTTCGTTTCGTGCGTCGAATATCGAAAACTTGATGATTTGTGCTTCACAAACGCCTTGACAAAGTCATACTTCACGTCGGGATCAACACAAGGACGGACAACTCATAATCATAGGAGTGTCGATGAAATCGCCGCGATTCAACCATCCGAACCAAAGCCACGACCACTTTTCCTTAACATAGTTCTATAATTCCGTATTTTCTATTTTTGTGACAAAAACCCAAATTCTTTTATTCCCAAACCTTAAGCAACAATCCCTAATCATCAATTCCCTGTGGATCGACCCGTACTTGCTAGCTTGCTACAACGCGCCGTGCACTTGCGGTTTATAAATTTTAAAACGAGAGCGAGCTTGCGTGCGCACTATTTCTAAAACCATTTCTTTTCAAAACAGTAAAGGCGCGCGGGTAAAGTCCCAACAAGTTTTTGGCGCCATTGCCGGGGAGTTGGTAGTCATTAGGTATTGTTATTTCTGGTTCTAACTAACAAACTAACCATTAACAAAAATTCTTTCAAAACTAACAACACTAATTTTCTAACACTTTACTCTCTGTCTTTGTAACCTGCTAACACCCTGTGCTTAAATTAAAAAATCAAAGTATACCAGTAGAATAATAATACATCCTGTAGGAGCCACAAAAAATTCGAGCACACAACTCTTAAGATTGGCCGGCGACATTCATCAAAAAATCCGGCGCCGCCGGCCCTTTTTATGTGTTTTGGAATCTTTTCTTTTGTGGTGTCTCCAGTGCATTATTAGTATTCTAGTGGTACTGTTTGATTTTTATAATTATGTGTGTGTAGGAGTTTGGGCAGATATATCGTTTTTTACACTAAATATCGTATTTTCCGACATTTTCAGATTTTAACGGAATTACGAGGAGCGATCGTGCGGAGCGAGATTCAAATTCAATTGCAAGACGTTAGTGAAGTATAGTACTGAAGATTCGGGTAGTTTAACCCGTGCAAGCGAATATTCAAATACCCGTAATTACTTCAACGAGGGTTTCTTAACCCAAATCACATCGGTACGTATTTTTCTAACACTTTCGCTCAAATTCGACGCATTCCAATATTCTATCTTCTGCAGGATTCTTCGCACAATTTGCCACCATTAAACAGAGAACTAACCCGTATTTGTTGCAGCGCTTAAGCTTAAAACGAAAAACGAATTTCTTGCTTGCTTGATTTATTATATTCTTTTATTAATTTGCGCATTTGTATCTTAATACGGATATTAAGGGTACGAAACCAAACAAGATACGGTAAAGAATTTCATCACCTTTCTCCGTAGCCTACAAATCACAAAACTGCATTCTTGCATACCCACAGTAACTTTAAAATCAATTAGAACTCTGACTTTAAGGACTTCGCGCTCATTAAGAGAAGTTAACTGTGTTTAGAACACCGCTTAACGGTATATTATTTACAAGGTGTCTAGGCAGGTGTTCACGGTGAAACGGCCAAATGACAAAGGGTTATTCTAGTTAAAGAACTTCATGAAATTGTTGGATAACCTCCCCTTATCTCTGCACTTACCTACCTTTGTGATCTGTATATCTTGAGCCCGTTTCTCGACACAGTTTTACTTCGACAATCAAGTTTCTTGAGCATGACATAGACTATTAGGGGTGTGATATTCTTTGTTTATGTGATTTTTGTGAATTCTTGTTGATATAGGTGATACACAGCTTGATTTGATTCTTCATGATCCATACTCATACCCAATTCTTTTGTTCAAATTGCCAAGATTCTTTTCACATTCATAAAAACTGTTATTTCCTAAGGGGTGGCCAACCGTCCCAGAATTTTGATATCGATCACCTACCTAACACTCTTGAATCCAGTTCCACTTCAAACATAGATCAAATGATTGAAATTTAGAGAAAGTGATTGACAGGATAACTGCTTTAGCATCACCACCATTACAACCCTCCTTACCTGAAACAATTGACACTCCATTAGGGTATGATAGTGAGAAGGATACTAGGTTGACCGCTTTAGAAAAATGTATTGAAATGATGACTGCAGTCGAGAATCAAACAGCTGCGACGCTAGCCCTATTCATGCAACAATATGAGCAATTGTTTCTTGCTCAAGCTCAATCATTGGTTAGAATTGAAGAACAAGTGAAACATTTAGCTGAGAGAATTCGAGGGAGTGAACACAGTCAATTAGAACCTAATAATTTCGATATTTGTCATCTAGGAAGTCACCTGAGTGAGATAAACGATCAAACAAATTTTGATGATTTCATAAATGATGATATGATTGAGTTGACCGGTTGTTATCAGGACAAACAAGAAAACCCTCTAAGTCAGTCCAACACTAGCCTTCAGGTATCAATTGAACCTCTTGTCACTAGTGATCTAGAGGTTGATCTAAACGATATGCCACTAGAAGATAAGATTCTCGCACCGACTGATTTCTGCGCTAAAATTTTAGAAGAGGGATGCTGTGAATTTGACGGGTATGGTGCCGATGTAGTGTTCGATATAATTCACAATCAGGAACCTACAATTTTTTTATCATCTATTGATATTGTTTCGGAAGAAACGTTAGTGTGGGAACCTATTTTTTTAGATGATATGGACCTACCCATTTATGAATGTGATGAGGGAGAACTCGTATTCGGAGTTGTGAGCTATAGCAATGAGAGTAGGATTGTGGAGGATCATAGGGAGGAAGACAGCCTTGAAAAACAGTCTTTCATGCGGAGTTTTGAGGAGATATTTGTGGTTGAACTTGATATTCTTGGTGAGTTTGAGTCAGAAACAATTTGGGAACATCTTACGAAGCTTTCTTTTGCTGAACTTTTTGCGGATGAACTCCAGTTTTTAAACGAACTTAACCTCGAAACTCAACATATATTTCTTGAAAATTCAATTCATTTGGGCAACAATTCTTTAACTCCTTCAAAACTTCATCTCTGCATTCAGCGTCTTCTGATCCCTACTTTCACACACCCATGCCCTTTACTAATTACTAGCCATACAACCAACATTTTCTTTTTCTTTTTCTTTGTTATATACGTTTTCTTTTACCAGCCTTGGCCATATATCGATAAAAATTTTGAATGCCTGGTATTAATTTCTGGACTAACGCAATCTCTTAACTAGTAAATACTGTAATTAGTCTTAGATTTTTATTTTTTGTGAATAAATTCTCACCATGATGTCTAAGTCTAGCAACCGGAGATGGGGGCAATGATGAGGACATCGTAAAACACAGGTTTAAGGGTGAACACTGCATCATGTGTATATTCTGCATTGCATAAATATTAAAAAACCCATAAAAATTTATAATTTTTTTTTCAAAACATAAAAACTTTTTTGTCATGTTAGCTAGCATGGGAACTTAGACTCGAAGTCTGACGGTTCGGTTGATAAGATGGAAATAACTAAATCCTTTTCATGAGATTGAAAAACTGAAAGATAACCCTCTGTTGAGTTTAACCGTGGCCAATATATGTCTTTTATACCACTTTACACGTGTCATGAGTTCTTAAGAATTAGATGAAATGTTTGACATGTCTTTAAACTTTTAAAAATTGATAAACATCTTTAGAATCAAACAAGTTTTTTCTGAATTAAGTAATATCAAGAATAGTTTGTAAAGTAAAATATGAAGGATATTATTGATATTTTAATAGAAGCTTGGGTAATTAAGTCCCGTCTGGAATCTTGTTGGAGTGATTACACACCTTATCCATAAGAATAAGTCTTTGGGATTAAAAAAAAAGCTGGCAATATCTCCGTTTTCACTGCTTTCAGAATATTTTAAACGCAAACAAAATGAGTCATTTGTTTTATTGCCTTGGTAACTTGGGTAATTAAGTCCTTGGGGTGTCTCCACACCTAATGCCCTAAAACCATCTGGTTTGGGAGTCATTGACCCAAATCTCGCTAAGTTTCCAATCGCTAAATAAAACAAGCTAAGCAAGTGTTCTCTCCGAGTTAAAAGTCCTCACGGTTCTTTGTGGGAGAATAATCTTGGCGGAGACGAGTTTTCGATTTAAACAGTTTTTTCGCGGAGATATGAAGATTTATGTTTATAAAGACATTGTACACGATCACGAAAGGTGTGTATGAAAAAAAACAGGTGAAAGGTGGGAGTGAAGAATAAGACTTGGTTCTCTGTTGAAAATGATAGAAATTCTGACTTGACACCTAACTGGAGAACGAAACTGGAGAAAATCTTAAGTCCTTTCAAACTCGTATGATCCTTTAGAAGTCTATCCTGGTCCATATTTATGACATGATGACCCTAATCAAGTTTTTAAAAACTTATCGACACTCTTCCCGCAATCAAGTAAAGACGTATATGAACTTATGTTAAATGAGATGTGAGGAGTGAAAGATAGAGTTAGACGTTTCTGACTAGGATGACAGAACTTCTAGCCTTGATACTAACCTTAAGATTAGAATCAACAGTTTCCCACGAAACTAGCTTGACCGGATTTTGTGGATGTAATCCGCTGAAAACCCTCAGGAGACAAAACTCCTCCTAGTAGGGACACCTAGAGGTTTAACGGCTTGTTGCACAGGCTCAGTGCAATCGCGTTCCCGGCGAAAGTGAGGTTAGGATTTTGTTTTGCTCGGATGAGCAAAAGATAGGTTTGAGGGTATTTGTTCGACACGATTTATTACATTTTAATACCACTCATTTTCTATCATTTTTTTCAAATAAATAGTGTTATTTTATCCATGTCTGCTCATTAGTACAGAATACAAGTACACAAGCAAGAACACTGGAGACGGTACACAACATGAACGGAAATGACGGTTTTTAGCCGGAACTACAAACAGAATAGAATACAGATCAAGTCAAAGAAGTTTGCATCAAATAAAGTAGTGTACAAATATTTCATTCTCTTTTTGGTCCAACATGATACATGTGTGAACATGGCACACAAGTGGGCATGATATGATACACAAGTTGGCATGGCTCATGATTAGGATTGTATGGATGTGATATGCAAGTTGATACACTTTTGGGACAGCCATGATCATGTCTTGAGCAAGTTGCACAAGTATGAAAATTTGTGATGTGAGGTTTTTGGAATGTGTTTTTCTTCTCTGTCTTCAAGTTCGTATGAGCAATCCAGTGTGAGTTGGAGAAAACAAACACATTCAAAATCATCATTTCATATCAGGAGAAAACGTACAAAATTTGGTAGCCTAAGTCCACTAAAGTGCGGCGGAAGTGCGCAATTGTCAAGATATGCGGCGAAACCGCGGCCGTTTTGGCGCCACATGTCTCCAAATTTCAGGGGTAGTTTTGTAACTTCATAATACTTTGGAAAACACTCCTGGACTTTCATTTCAAAGCCTATAAATACAGCAGTTCGGCACAGAAAGAGATACCCATTCTTTTGTTCAATATTTTTCACAAGTTTTTAGTTTAAGTTTTGATGAGAGTTGTGTGGACTTCAAGCATGGTTTTCTTCTTCTTCTTTCCTCTTGGAGCTCTCATTTGAGAGCTTCATTAAGGAGGTTGAACAAATAACCAATATCATGTATCTAAACTTCTTCATTTGTTAATATAATTGTTCTTTTCTTTTTTTATTTCTCTTTTATTTTTTTCTTCTCTTTTGTTTATTATGTTTGAGTAATCTTTTGGTTGTGGTGATGGTGAGGATGTGAGATGAATGGTTTTTCCTTCGTCCTCCTCTTGTGATTGTTTAATATGCTCAAATTATGATTCTAATTTCAAGATTGTTCTATGCTATTTGTGTGATATGGTATTTTGAATCTATGGTTACAAGGTAACCTCTTCATATACCATATTCACACATATTCTCCATTTTACAATGTTAAGCTTAGAATCAATTTAATGTAAAGGTTGCTAAGCATTAGATATGGTATTTTGTTAACAAGTTGCTTGACACACTTCTTATTTTCATATACCCTATACTATCACAAACCACTTAGCAAACTTAACACTAAACTTACTTACTCTCACATACTAATTTGTGTATTTGATGTTGATGTATACTTGCTAACCCTTGTGTTTAGTGTTGATACTTTAAGTTTGGACATACAAACGGTAAGTGAGACAACGCGTATTCGTTTCGTGTCTTGCGTCAAATATCGGCAACTTGATGATTTGTGCTTCGCAAACGCCTTGACAGAGTCATGCTTCACGTTGGGATCAACACAAGGACGGACAATTCATGATAATAGGAGCGTCGATGAAATCGCTGCGATTCAACCATCCGAACCAAAGCCACGGCCACTTTTCCTTAACCTAGTTCTATAATTCCGTATTTTCTATTTTTGTGACAAAAACCCAAATTCTTTTATTCTCGAACCTTATGCAACAATCCCTAATCACAAATTCCCTATGGATCGATCCGTACTTGCTGACTCACTACAACGCGCCGTGCACTTGCGGTTTATAAATTTTAAAACGAGATCGAGCTTGCGTGCACACTATTTCTAAAACCATTTCTTTTCAAAACAGTAAAGGCACGCGCGGGTAAAATCCCGACAATACACGAAGCCGTTACGGGGATGCTCGGACTCTGTGGTCCCGGTCAAACAGGGACTGTTCCCCTCCGAATGGCGGCCAAGATGACGTGGGGACGTCTTGCCTGTGATTCGGGGCAGATGCTATTTGGTTTTATCCGTCCACCTCTCCGAAGATGCCAAGTTGATTTATGGCACCGTGTATCGGAGGTTTAGACGGATGCGGCTGATGTAGCAGACTTCGTCAGATTCCCCCTTGTTAGAGGGTTTTTTATTATGGGAACGCTCTTCCCTGCAGGCGCAAGCCCCTGCAGTTAATTACGCTACCGCATCGCGATAACAACTTTCTCCTTCTCCAGAATTTCACTTTGTGTCGTGTGTGTTTGTTTTGTTTGTGGTTGCCCGTGGATTGTATACGGAGACTAGGTTATGCCGTTACCCGTAGGACGTGGATTAGTCCAAATCCGTATTTTCTTAGATTTGGGTTTGGAGTTTTTGTTTAAGGATACGTTAGCCCTATTTAAGGCTAAGATCAACTTAAACTTTTGTTAAGGATACGTTAGCCTAATCTCCAGACTAAGATCAACTTAACGGGATCGTTTAGATCCGACAAGAGAGCAATTGGCTCTATTGTTTAGTTTAATGACGTTGCAGTCAATTTCCAGTTTAGGAACATGGTGGTCCATTTCCAGTTTAGGGACATGGTGGTCCATCGTTCCTGTTTTAGGAACGGATATTAGTTTAAGGACGCATTAGTCCATGGGTTTAAGGATCCCATAGTCCATATAGATGTGTTTAAGGACGCATTAGTCCATTAGTTTAAGGACGCATAAGTCCATGAGTTTAAGGACCCCACAGTCCGTATGGTGTGTGGTTGTCGGGACCCGTCACCTCTCTGACGTCGTTGAAGGATTACAACGATATGTGTCAGAGGAGTTTGGAGATGTACCCTTGAACCGGATGTCAATTGATTTAAGAGAGCAGTCTTGCTCAGTCAATTTAATTTGAGGACTTACGGCCATGATTGGGCTAAGTCCAGTTGATAATATTCAACGTTTTTAGTTTTGGCCTATTAGGCCTGTGCTTGGGCTTTACCCCTGTTTAATAATGCACTGTATTTTATTTTGGCCAGCTAGGCCTTTCTGATTTGGGCTATGTTCCTTTATAAATGATGCAGAGCATCTGTTTGGGCTCTGCCCTTCTTTAAAATAATGCATTGCATTTAATTTGGCCTGTTAGGCCTTTTTTTAATTGGGCTTGGCCCTTCTGTAAATAATGCAGTGCATTAATTGTCTGACATTGGCTTGTCAGGCGCTTTGCGCCAATTATTAAGTGTAAGCGGATGTGGAGGTGACACGTGTCACGCTATGGTGTGCGCAAGCGCAGTGCGCTGCGCTGTTGCGCTGCTGACATGTGGCGCGCTCTGGTGAGTTGCGCCAACCTTAAAGAGCAATGCACTATTTTAAAAGCGCATAGCGCAAGTGGTCTTGGAGCTGACACGTGGCGCTCTCTGGTGGCTTGCGCCAACCCAAGAGCGCAACAGTGTAGATTCTCAAGTGCAAGGCATTGTTTCAATAACTTGATCTAATTTTGGATTCAAGAAAAGAATCTTTAAGATTCCAAAACCAATAGTTCATAAAAAAGTGCAATACAATGTTATTATTTAGTTTTTATTGAAGATCATTGATCTTGTTCTTAGATCAATGATCTATTCAGAAGAAGTTCTTCTTGAATAAAGGTCTTTACCTTTTTTTTGTTCTTGAGTTCTTCTCACAATCCTTCAAACTTCTCTCTGTGAAGTTCTTGATGTTCTTAATGTTGATGTCTTTTGAATTGGGATCTAGGGGTCTTTATATAGTGCCCATAAATTTGTTAAGTTTGTTAAAGAGATCATTCTCTGAGTGATTTGGGGAATTTTCACTACCGTTGGATCTTTGATCCAAGGGTTTCTGTTTTACAGAAGATAATCTTCTTGTTTTAACAAGAACAGAAGGATCTTATTAGAATTTTAATTCTGTTTGGCGCAAACGCCCCAGCGCTTGACACGTGTCACGCAGCGCAGAGCGCAGCGTAACTGCGCAAGCGCAGTTGCGCAACTGCGCTGACACGTGTCGCGCAGCGCACAGTGCAGCGCAACTACGTTTGCGCAACTGCGCTGACACGTGTCGTGCAGCGCTTGCGCAACTGAAGCGTTGCTTCCTTTAATTTTGTTTTAAATAGAGCCTTGCTCTGATTGGGCTCGCTGCCTCGGACGCTGCGCTCTCTGCGCTGGCGTGCCTGATTTTGACACGTGGTGCCCTGCGCGCAGCGCAGAGGATCTGAAGCGTTGCTTCAATTTTTGAATTTTTTGAAATTCAAACAGAGTCTTGCTCTGATTAGGGGAAACAAATGCCCCCCACCGTTGCGCTCACGTGGCGCGCACGTGAATGCAGCGGTGGTAAGATCTTGGCCGTTGGATCAACGGGTGAGTTGAAAGGGCGCAGGCGCCTATAAATAGGACCCTTGGTCCTTGGAAAATGTTTTACTATTTTTCAAGAACTTGAATTTTCAGAGCCTTGCTCTTGTTTAAGAATTTTAGAGCCTTGCTCTCGTTTCTTCCCCAGAACTTCAGAGTTCAGAACCTAGAATCATCTTAGGTAAAATTAAATTAAATTAAATTAAATTAACAGAGCCTTGCTCTTATAGATCTTTGATCTAAAGAAAACCTTTCTGGGGTTTTATCAATAGAGCCTTATTCTCAAAAGTTTATAGATCTATAAAGATCTTGTTTCATGGGTTTTAACTCATGAACAGAGCTTTGCTCATGGATCAAATGTAGATCTTTTTGATCTGAAAATGAAGCACTCCTAAGAGTTTTCATGGATCTTTAGGATCCCAATTTTTTTTTTAATCTTTCGGAGTTTAAAGAAATTTTTTCTTTTAATAGATTTTCTCATCATTATCACAGAGCTAGGCTCTTTTAAGGAATTTTATTCCTCTGAGACCAGAGTTTGACTAGTGTCACTCTGTGACAGAGCTTTGCTCTGAAAGAGGAGATTTTCTCCTTGTCTCTAGGGATTTTTATTATTAATGAGAATATTCTCTTGGGGATTAATTGACAGTCTCATCCATTGATGGGGCTGTCTTATTAACTGATGCACTGTCATCCGGATTTTATGGGTCCCCCTTTGGTCCCCTACCCACTGCATTGCAGTGTGGTATAAATTTTAAAATGCCAAGCGTTGGAATTACGATACTGACGGTTGATTTTTGTCCTCTTGCAGTGAACATGTCTACTGATTTGTCTTTCCCATTTGTTCGCTCGGAGGGAGGATTTCCCCAGGCACCAGTGGACTGAGTAGTGCTCGCTCTCATCAAGGATCATGACCCCGAGCACAAGAGCCTTCACCTGTGGGGTATGTGGTATAATGAGATCATCCAGGGTCGCCGAAGTTTCGGTTCTGCCACGCCGTCTGAGCCCATATCTTCGCTCCCTTACGCGGATGAACCCCCGGTGAAGTATGCCGTGGAGGTTAAAAATTGGAATTCGGATGACCTCCTCCAACCCGCGATTGGTGCTATTCCCGTGCAGCCGCCGCCGGCAATAGACATTTTAGGGAGGCGAATCTGTCAGGGTGAAGCACGCCCTTGGGGATAGGCCTATAACATCGGATTGATCCTGCGACTGCCCGCCGGATACTTGCAGTGGGCCCGGTATATCTTATCAGCGAAGATGACTCATCTGATGAAGATTAGTTTGTATTCGGCCATCTATGTCTCGCTCTTTGAGTATCCCTCTCCTCCAACGTGGTGGGTTAAGGCTTTTATTGAACAATGGAATATCCCTACCCACACCTTCCTGATGACGGACATGGAAGTCTCTATCTCCTTGGAGGAGTTTGCTGAAATTTCGGGTCTGCCGATAAGAGGGGAGCATTACGAGGAGCTGCTTCCTCCTGACGAATATGTCTTTGCCACCAAGCCGTTGGTGTTTAATCTGACGCCGGAGAACGCTATTCAGCACCAGTTTCCGGGCTTGGTGAAGGTGCTGGAGATCTATGAAGGGCTCTATCTGGAATCGGGCACCCGGGGAATCAGTTTCGCAGATTTTATTGCCCGCTTCATTCGACCGGAGTTTCTATCGGAACAGAGCGAGAAGTTCACCAAGCCTGATGACCCTTTCGGCTTCGGCCTGGACCGTCGACCAACATCGGAGGGCGATCAAAAGGACTTTTATCTCCCCAGCGCCGCCGTCACGCCGTTGTTGGAGATCGCCGTCTCGGGCATGGATGAAGAGACCTCTTTTGTAGGGTTTCTGGGATTGTGGCTGTGCAGCTTTGCACTCCCTATGCACCCGCGCCACATGCGGCCATCTGTTTTCTACCCAGCTCATCGGATGGTGGCTGGCCTGCAGTTAACAATAGGAATTGCCGGGTTGGCTCACCTCTATAATGGATTTAGCGTGGCGGCGGACGCTAATGAACCTGGGGTGCAGCCTGCTAATTTCCCGATGCACTACTTCACCTCTTGGATGGAAATGCACGTGCATAGGGTGTTCGGCGTCCATAAGATCCCTCCGTTTTTTTTGAAAAATGCAGACTCCTAAGAGTCATGCGGCTGGTCGGCGCCTCGATCGTGGTCGCGTCTCCGCGAGAGGCTAGGGGGCTACTCCTTCGTCCACACCTGGTTGGAGCGAAGGTTTCTTTTTTGGACAAGTCATAACCATAGGCTCAGAAACCACTAAGTCGGTGGTGCCGCTGCGCGATGATTTTAAGGACGGGGCCTCCATATTGAAAGCCCGAGAGATCCTCCACCTCTACTCCATTCGGCCGGGCTACCTGGTGTTCAGGCAGAATGAGATGGCGCTTTTCATGAGGTATAACCCTCACCGATTCGCCCAACAATCCAGCTATCACCAGGGGATCCCGCTGGAAGCCTTTTTGGAAGAGCCCATGGCCAGCCGGGAGGGGATAAGGAGTGCGATGCACCATTTCATGCGGCTTAACACGGGCTCTTATTTCTTCATCAGCGAGCCGAGCTGCGTCCCCAAAGTCCTCAACGCATACGTGGCTTGGTATGCCCACGCAATAGGTCCGGTTATCCATATGGAGAAGCGCATGTTGGTTGACCGCAAGGGTGCTCCTCCCGGCGGCGATCGCAAGGCTCCCTTGAAGCCAAGGACCCTGGTCATTCCTCCGCTAAAAGATGCCGGAGTTGTGCCACCGTGCGTGCGGAGCCCTCCGCGCGGATTGCCGCTCCGTGATATTGTGGATGCGCCACCAGCGCCCCGTGCTCCAGTGGAGACGGCAAATGTGGTTTCGCCGGAGTCCGGCGTGGGCACAGATATCGGGACCCGCCGCCCTAAGGTGCCTGCGAAGCGTAAGTCGATCTCGTGTGCACCCGGGGCTGGCGGGCAGAAGAGGAAGAAGAAGTCGCTCCTCTCCCTTGATGCTATCCTTGGTTTAGAGCCTGAAGCCCCTCTTACCGAAGGTATAAGCGAGTACGGCAGCAATAAGGGCTTCTCGGTAGATCCAGCAGACACCGATCCGGCGGCCGCCATTGCGGCTTCTGAGAGGTCAGCCAGACTCGAAGCGTGGTTGGAAAAACTCGCTCGAGCAGGTAATCATTAGCTGCACTCTTTGTCATTTTATCGCATTCTTGTCATTTTTTTTACTAATACTTTCCCCCATTTTTTAACAGGTGTCACTACCGAAGAAGCCAGTGCTGCCTCTTTAAAAACCTTCCAGGAGGAGGAAAAGAAGCACGCTTTAACGGGCGCTGGTACGTCCCGTCTTATTAAGTTTTTGTCTTCTTTTCTGATGGCTAACCTAACCTTCTTCCTTTGTTTCTTTGCAGAGGCTACGCCAGTTGGTGCGGGGACTCTCCCCGGACCCGCTACTGAAGTCCCAGTCTCTTCGGGGCTGCCGCGAGAGCCTCAACTTGACAAGTCGAAGAGGGATGGCTTGAAAGATTTGGAGGCATCCCTGTTCACGGACGAGGACGTCTCAATGAAGGAGGCTTTGAAAAGGTCTGTCTCGACAGCTCGGGAGGAGAGAAAGCGGCTAAGGCATGAGGCGAAGGCACGCAGGGCTGCTTTGGTCGTGGGAGCTGGCCCAAGCACCGTCCCTCGTGCTGATACCCCCTTAGAAGAGCCCTCGGTCGCCTTGTCCACAGCTCGTAGACAGGTGGCGCGTGCAGCTCGCGAGGCTAATGATAAGTCCACCTTAGATAGTGTATCTTTCAAGATTTGTTTATAAGAATAGTAAACTTGTCGGTTCTCATATATCTTGTCCTGCATGGCCAAGTCCAACCGAAGGGGAGGCGGAGACCGTCGAACCTAAGGGGCCAGAGGAAGAAGCACCGGCCGAACCCGAGCCAACGGTGGGCAACGTCGCTGGGGTTGCTGAGCCTGAGCTGGGGGCTGAGGGAGCTGCACTTGAGAAGGTCGTTGATGCCGAGCCTGAGGTGGCGGCAAATGAGATGACCGCTATAACTGAGCCCGGGGCAGCGGCGGACGAGGCGCTTGAGACCGGCGACCCCATGGTGATGGCGGATGAGACAATGGCGACCGTCGAGCCCAAAGATGTAGCGGGTGAGATGGGCATGACTCTTGCGGAAAAGCCAGCCGCTCTTTCTCAAGAGTCCGGCAATGCTCCAATTATTGCTTTCCCTGTCTACGGTCTTCCGCCGTCTTCTGGTCGGGCGAGTACGACGACAGCCTCTGTCGAGTCCGGTGATGAGGCCATGGGAGGTGGACTCGTATTGATGGAGGAGGGAGATGCTTCCGTTTCGGCCGGCGGCTCATCAGGTAAATTTCGAGTTACAGTCCCCCTTTTTTTTTTATCTTGCAATCCTTTCTGACAAGTTTATCCTCGTTTTTATCGCAGGTGCGGCCAGTGCCGATGCCTCATTGCTCGAGGGAGCGCCGTCAACTACTGCCTTGACGGTGGTCACCTCTCAGCCCTCCCTTGTACCATCAAAGATGTTGGAAGGTATAGATTTGCAACCTATTAGTTTTATCTTTCAGCCGCATAATTTATGTACTAAAGTCGTACTGTTGTGTCTTTTCAGGAGTGCTTTTTGATCATCTCTATTAGGTGTTGCTCCCACACTTCTCCTTCCCATCTGAACTCGCTTCTTCCTCCAGTGGCGCCGGTGACTATAGTTTCCAACTGATATCTTTCTTTTTTCAGTAATAGAATTATTTCTAACTTTCCCTCGTCCTGACTGCAGTGCTGCAAATCGAAGGAGGGGATGAAAGATCGGTCACGCCACCGGCCCTTCCAGCCTTGCCACCTACTGCAGCTGGTATAGTAAACTATCGCATCGATGACCTTTTTTTATTTATTTCTTGAACCGTCATCTAATCGTATTTTGTTTTGCAACTATCATTCCAGTTCCGGTACCTCTTAGATCTCGCATCCTAATGCCGGCAGGCCCCTTCTTGAAACGTCCATCTTCAAAGGGTGCCGTGATGAGTTTGGGCATGTTGAGCGGATACATCGAAGAGCTTGACGCAGACGCTCTCCCATCTGCCGCAGATTTCGCTGTGGAGGTTAGCCCAATGTTGGAGGCATTTGTAAATTTTCATAACGAAGGTGTCGTCGAATCTTGGGTTAATCACTGCAGGGAAATCGAGGCCCGCCTGCATCAGCTGGAGTCGATGCGTCCTGCCCCTGAGGTTTTGGCCGTGAGTACTCAACGGCCAGCATGGATCGAGCAAAGCGCTTCCTACTTCCGCCATTTGGAACAAGAAGCAGCTTTAAGGCTGAAGGAATGTCAAGAGTCTTCAAGCGATACTGCTCGCCTACGTGCTGAAGTCGAGGCGAACGCTGCCCAGGTGAAGGCTATCTTCGAGGGCCTTCTGGAGCGTATCTCTAATGGGCTAACACTGAAGCGGAAACTCGACGCTGCCGAGCGTAATGCCCAAGGCCGCGAAGCAGCTCAGCAGGCCGTTGGGGAGAAGCTTGCATCCTTCTTGCAGCAACGGACTCAAGTGGAGGCGGAACTGGCGGTGATGGCCGATCAGGAAAAGGCATTGAAGGAAGTGCGCGAACAACTGATAGGGCTATTTAAGACGCTTCCTTCCCAGTAGCCGCCTTTGTATCAATATAATTGTAAAAAAATTTCTTTTTCGAACAAGATGTATCCATTCTTTATTCTTTTGTACGATTCACCTTGTACTTGATTGAATTAATAAATAAAGATACACATTTTTTCTTTGCAATGTCTTGTATGCTCTTTTGCTTTCTCCCTTTCTTTTATCATCAGCATGCTGTCTTAATAAACATGGTTGACAGATAGTAGAGTAAGCATCTTAGTTTCTTCAATAGATAGCGATGGCTTAGGCCGCAGGTTCAGATCTGCTGCCTAAGACTTTTCAACTTTATGAGCCGTGAGGGTCCCATAAAGATTTTTCTCCCTACGGATCGAGAGGATCTCGTAGGTAGATTTTCTCCTTAGGAATCGTGAGCATTCCTAAGTGCGTTTTCTCTTATAAGTCATAAGAATCCTATAAGAGAATTTTCCCTCTTACGAGTCGAGAGGACCCGTAAGCGGTTGTTTCCCTCCTTGTCGAGATTCGATTTTGGAGAGTGAGACCCATGAATAGTATGCAAGAGACCGTTTTAGACCGACTTGCAAGGTCCCAGTGCTCAGGAAACAAGTTTTTTAATCCCTGCCGCCTAAGGCTTTATCTTTCAAGTTGAGACGAATTGGGAAGTTCTCGCGGAGACACTGGTTTCTTCGCGGGCCGACGCGAATCAGGAGGGTCTCATCAAGGACGCTAGTTTCCCTGAGTTGAGGAATTTGCTAAGGACACTGGTTTCCCTGGAGTTGAAACGAGTCGAGGTGTTCCTGCAAAGACGCTAGTTTCTCTGTGGGTCGACGCGAATCGAGGTGTTCTCGTCAAGGACACTGGTTTCCCTGAGTTGAAGTATTTGGCCGAAGACACTGGTTTCTTCGGGGTTGAAATGAATCGGAGTATTCCTGCAGAGACGCTAGTTTCTCTGCTGGCCGACGCGAATCAGGAGGCTCTCATCAAGGACGCTAGTTTCCCTGAATTGAGGTATTTGCCAAGGACACTGGTTTCCCTGGGGTTGAAACGAATCGGAGTATTCCTGCGGAGACGCTAATTTCTCTGCGGGCCGACGCAAATCAGGAGGCTCTCATCAAGGACGCTGGTTTCCCTGAATTGAGGTATTTGCCAGGGACACTGGTTTCCCTGGGGTTGAAATGAATCGATGTATTCCTGCAAAGACGCTGGTTTCTCTGCGGGTCGACGCGAATCACGATGTTCTCATCAAGGACACTGGTTTCCTTGAGTCGAAGGATTTTGCCGAAGAAACTGGTTTCTTCGGGGTTGAAACGAATCAGAGTATTCCTGCGGAGACACTGGTTTCTCTACGGGCCGACGCGAATCAGGAGACTCTTATCAAGGACGCTAGTTTCCCTGAATTGAGGTATTTTCCAAGGACACTGGTTTCCCTGGGGTTGAAACGAATCGATGTATTCCTGCAAAGACGCTAGTTTCTCTGCGGGTCGACGCGAATCGAGGTGTTCTCGTCAAGGACACTGGTTTCCCTGAGTCGAAGCAGGTTGAGATGATCTCTGGTGGCCACTCAGGTTTTATATGAGTTACCGTCAAGACCCTGAAGCTAGGAATTCGGCCTTTGCTTCGCTTGCTGGCATTGCGTCTGCTGTATCGAGACGAATGTCGCAGTTGTCTCCAGGTTGTTTGTGAACCGTCGAGATTTGACTTCGTTTTCTGGCGGAGCCTGTTGGGAAGGTGTGGTTCCCTTCTTTGTTTGTGCCCTTGGATTGTATAGAGGGATCTATGTGATCTCACCTGTAAGGTGAAAGTTTCATCATATTTTTTTATTATTGTTTTATTTCCGCGATGCTCTATCATTTCAGCTTTTATATCGCGAAGGTCGCGATTGCCCAATCATTTCGGCTATTTTTCGCGGTGCCCAATCATTTTGGCTGTTTATTTTATTTTTACTCGCTGCTTTTTATTGCGTGTTGCCCAATCATTTCGGATGTTTTGTATGCATACATTTTTACTTGCTGCTTTTTATTGCAAGTTGCCCCATCATTTCGGCTATTTCGTATGCATGTGCGGCTTGCTGGCTTTCCGCTGTAAGCCTGGAATTAGACACCGATTTCGGCATCAGCACCGCTACAACTGGGATGTTGCCAAGAGTGAATCATCATTTGCCTCTGTCGATGTCGAACAAAGGTGGCTTAGCGAACAGGGTTAGGGTCCTGTCGACTAAGGCTTTTGACTTCATGAGCCGTAAGGGTCTCACAAAGGTATTTCTCCCTGCGAGTCGTGAGGATCTCGTAGGTGTGTTTTCTCCTTAGGAATCGTGAGGATTCCTAAGTGTATATTCCCCTGGAAGTCGTAAGGATCTTACTAAAAGGTTTTCTCCTTATAAGTCGAGATGACTTACAAGGATTGTTCACCATATGGACATATCCCCAGTCACAGGTGGGACTTGGTTAGGGAAATGTTTATTCGCGCCCGTGGATTGTATACAAGGGTCAGTGTTGAGATGCTTGTAGGGCCATATCGAAGGTTGTGGAGGGTTTGCTTAAGAACAGGTTTAGGTCTCTATAACTTAAGACTTTCAAATCTTATGAGCCGTGAGGGTCTCATAAGAGAGTTCTCCTTACGAGTCGTGAGGATCTCGCAAGTGTAATTTATCCTTAGGAATCGTGAGGATTCCTAAGTATGTTGCTCCCTTGTGAGTCGTAAGGATCTCACGCAGGTGTTTTCTCCTTACAAGGTCGAGAGGACCCTGTAAGTGTCTTTTAACGAGGTCGCGCCCTTTCGGGTTTTCACAAACACTCGCCGGTAGCCCTGCTGTTTTTACTCACGGGGTCCTTTCGGGTTTTCATCCGTGCCCATTTTGCTTATGGACATACCGTTCTTTTTATATATTATTTTTTATTATTCTTTTTTTTACGAGCTCGTGTCCTTTCGGGTTTTCACGAACACTCACCGGTAGCCCTGCTGTTTTTACTCACGGAGCCCTTTCGGGTTTTCATCCGTGCCCCTTTTGCTTATGGACATACCATTTTTTTTGTTTATTATTCTTTTTATTCTTTTTTGTATCGGCTTTGTGATGTTGCAATCCACCGTAATTTATCGACATCTCGGTCAACAGCTAGTTTTAGGACGTAGTGGTCCGTTGTTGGTTTAGGGACGTTTCGGTCCGTTGTTGAAGAAGGCCGGTTACTACTTATAGAGTTTGGACTTAAGAAGATAGCGAGCGGACATAGTCGTCGTCATCTATCATTGACCTAGGTCGTAACTCATTAGGCGTAGTATTTCTTCAGGAAGCGTCCATTTATTGGCCTGAAAGGCCTTTCTCCATGCATGTCCATGAGTAGATAGGCTCCACCCTGGTAGACCTTTTCTATGATGTATGGGCCTTCATAATTCGGCTCGAATTTTCTCCGCTTGGCACGATTGGGGATCATAGGTCTTTTTGACCACTAGCACAAGTTCGCCTTGGCAGAATGTCCTCGGCCTGGTCATTCTTTCATATGAGCGCGTCATCTTTGCTTTATAAGCTTCTAGATTTTGTTGCGCTAGGAGCCGGGTTTCATCAAGGGCATCGAGCTCCTCAAGGCGAAGGTGAGCATTCTCTTCGTCCGTTAGCTCATAATGGACTGCCACTCGTAGAGAGGGTAACTCTATCTCGAGGGGGAGTACTGCTTCTGTACCGAATACTAATGCATACGGTGTAGTGTTCGTGGCCATCTTGAATGTGGTTCGATACGTCCAGAGAGCTTCTTGCAGTCTCTCGTGCCAGTCCTTTTTATTTCGGGACACCGTCTTCTTCACGATCTTCATCAAGGTTTTGTTGAAAGCCTCAGCTAGGCCATTGGCTCGGGGATTATAAACCGAGGAGTATCTCCAGTCTATGTTGTGCTGTTGTGCAAAACGGCTGATTTTGTGGCTTCGGTAGGCTAGCCCGTTATCGGAGATAATCCGTCTCGGAATTCCAAACCGATAGATGACGTGCGTCTTGAAGAAATGGAAGATATTCTCCGTCTTTACTTCCCTCAGCGGTACTGCTTCTGCCCATTTGGAGAAATAATCAGTCGTCGTCAATGTTCCCCTCCGAAAGACGGCGCACAGGACCGCGATGTCTTGACGCTGAGATTCAGGGCAGATGCTATTTGGTTTTATCCGTCCACCTCTCCGAAGATGCCAAGTTGATTTATGGCACCGTGTATCAGAGGTTTAGACGGATGCGGCCGATATAGCAGACTTCGTCAGATTCCCCCTCGCTTGAGGGGTTTTTGATTGTGGGGACGCTCTTCCCTGCAGGCGCAAACCCCTGCAGTTAATTACGCTACCGCATCGCGGTAACAACTTTCTCCTTCTCCAGAATTTCACTTCATGTCGTGTGTGTTTGTTTTGTTTGTGGTTGCTCGTGGATTGTATACGGAGACTAAGTAATGCCGTCGCCCGTAGGACGTGGATTAGTCCAAATCCGTATTTACTTAGATTTGGGTTTGGTGTTTTTAGTTTAAGGATACGTTAGCCGTATTGCGGCTAAGATCAACTTAAACGTTCGTTAAGGATACGTTAGTCTGATTTGAGACTAAGATCAACTTAACGGGATCGTCTAGATCCATCTCTAGTTTAAGGACGTAGTGGTACATTTAATATATGGCCGTCGGGACTCATCACCTCTCTGACGTCATTGAAGGATTACAACGATAGGTGTCAGAGGAGTTCAGAGATGTACCCTTGAACCAAAGTTAATTTGAAGTTTTATAGTCTATTTAAATGTTTAAGGATACGTTAGCCGTGGTTGGGGCTAGGATCAACTTAAACGGGATCGTTTAGATCCGGCAAAAGAGCGTTTGGAGGCTCTATCGTTCCAGTTTAGGGACGTGGTGGTGCATCGTCAGTTTAGGGACGTGGCGGTCCAACATTAGTTTAAGGACGTTTCGGTCCGATATTAGTTTAAGGACGTTTCGGTCCGATATTAGTTTAAGGACGTTTCGGTCCAATATTAGTTTAAGGACGTTTCGGTCTAAATTACTGTGTGGTCGTTGGGACCCGTCGCCTCTCTGACGTCGTTGAAAGATTACAACGATAGATGTCAGAGGAGTTCGGAGATGTACCCTTGAACCGGAGATAAATTGATTTAGGAGAGCAATTTTGCTCAGTCAATTTAGCTTGAGGACTTACGTCCACGATTGGGCTAAGTCCAGTTTCAACATTCTTTTGTTTTTGGTCTATTAGACCTGTGCTAGGGCTTTGCCCCTTTTTAGTAATGCACTGCATTATTTTTGCCTTGGTTGGGCTCTGCCCTTTTATGAGTGATGCAGAGCATCTATTTTGCTTGGGCTCTGTCCCTTTCTTTTTAGAATGCATGGCATTTTTTATTAGGCCTGTTAGGCCTTTTGATTGGGCTCTATCCCTTTTTTTTTAAAAATAATGCAGAGCATTAAATACTCTGACAGTGTCCCACGTGGCTTGTCAGGCGCTAAGCGCCAAGTAATGAGCGCAAACTCATATGGTGGTGACACGTGTCACGCTCTGGCGAGCGCAAGCGCAACAGCGCAGTGTACTGTGTCAATGCGCCGCGCTGCTGCGCTACTGACACGTGGCGCTTCCTGGTGGCTTGCGCCAACACAAGAGCGCAACAACGCAGTTCTTGCAAGTGCAAAGCACTGTTTTATCTTTTGATCGATTTTAAATCAAAGAAAAGAAGTTTTTCTTGTTTTCAAGGAACTAATGGTTCATAAGCAAGTGCAAAGAACTATTATTAGTTAGTTTTCTTTCTTATTGAAGATCATTGATCTTATTTTTAGATCAATGATCTGTTTTTAAGAGAATTTTCTCTTTTTCTGAAGGTTTTTACCTTTTTTGTTCTTGAGGAATTCTTCAGAGTTCTCTTTTTTTTCTCTCAGAAAATGTTGATGCCTTTGAATTGAGACTTAGGGTCCTTTTTATAGTGCCCATAAATTAGTTAATTTCGTTAAAGAGATCTTTCTCTGAGTGATTCGGGGAATTTTTCCCACCGTTGGATCTTTGATCCAATGGTTTCTGTTTTACAGAAGAAAATCTTCTTGTTTTAACAAGAACAGAAAGATTTCTTTAAAATCTTTATTCTGTTTGGCGCAAATGCCCCAGCGCGTGACACGTGTCACGCAGCGCACAGCGCAGCGCACAGCGCAGCGCAACTGCGCTAGCGCATCTGCGCTGACACGTGTCGCGCAGCGCAGTGCTTGCGCAACTGAAGCGTTGCTTCCTTTAATTTTGCTTAAAATAGAGCTTTGCTCTGATTGGGCATGCCTTCTTGGGCGCTGCGCTGATGCGTCTGCGCCTGACACGTGGCGTGTTGCGCGCAGCGCAAAGAATCTGAAGCGTTGCTTCATTTATTTTTATTTTAATTTTCAATACAGAGCTTTGCTCTGATTGGGGAAACAGAAGCGTTGCTTCGTTTCCCGCCTTGGAATTTGAACAGAGCTTTGCTCTGATTGGGGTAAACAAATGCCCCCCCACCGTTGCGCTTACGTGGCCTTCCAAACATGAGCGCAGCGGTGGCAGAATCCCAACCATCGCTGTAACTCTTGGGAGTTGAAAGGGTATTTGATGCCTATAAATAGGACCTTTGGTCCTTTAGATGATCTTCATCTTCACAATTTTACTTTCAGAACTCAGAGCCCTGCTCTCTTGTTTAAACACTTTTAAAAGTTCAACTTTAGAGAATTTTTAGGTAAAAATATTAATTTTGATTAAATTAAATCAATTTTAAGAGCTTTTCTCTCAATAGATCCCTGATCTACAGAAGACTCATTTAGGGTTTTACTTAGCAGAGCTTTGCTCTAAAGGGGTCTAAAGAGAACTAGAGGGAACCCTATTAGGGTTCCATTAATAGAGCTCTGCTCTCTGAAAAATTTTCCTTGGATTTTCTTAACTAATGGAGCTTTGCTCCTTCCAAATCACATAGAAGAACTCTTAAGAGTTCTTCATGGATCTTGGAAGTTAAAGATGGCATTTGATATTATTATCATTATTATATTATCTTTGTAGAGCAAAGCTCTCAATGTTCTCAAGGGATTTTCTTCAAATTCTCTTCATAACTGATCTTGATCGGTGTCACTCCTGTCTGCAAAGCATTGCTCTCAAGGAGTTTAACTTTTAACCCTCTGTATCTTCTTATCTGCTAATCTCCCTGAACTGCTTTCTTCAGGTATCAAGGCGGTGCGTCTATATAGCCTGCATGAGTTCATCACTTATGAGGACATCCGAACACAGGGCCGTCAACAAAACCAGGAGTTTATAGATGCCGAGTGTGCGGAAGTCATGGGTTGCCTCAACGTAAGCGGTGGTTGGCTGCTTCCTCGTCGTTTAGCTCTCTTGAAGGTCGTGCTGGGAGCCATATGGAGAGCACTTCTGGGGTTTCAGGAGGCCCTACCGCTCAATGCGCTGGATGATGCCGAAGACAAGGTGCATTCAGTATACCTGACGGGGCTGATCTCGAAGAAACGGCGGGACAGCCTCATTGACATCCTACATCAAATTTTTCAGCAGACGACGATAGTTGCTGCTTATCGAAGGCTGGGAGGGCTTGCCGAGGATCTTGACACACAGGAGCGTGAGAGGCTGCGCACAAGAATAATCAGAAAGGCCAGAAGAACTCTGGATGGCCTTACTTTTGAATTCCTCAATCCGTGCCCCGGATTTGAGGTTATACCTTTGTAAACACTTTAATAATGTGATTATTTATTTCTCCGTGATTGTAAGAACCCCCTTTTTTGATATGAATAGAAAATTTCCATTTCAGCTTGTCTTATTCCTTGTTCTGAACCGTTTGCACATGCATGAATAAGTATGTCTTGAACGCTTGATCAAATGTAAATCGAATGTTCTTTCTGTCACTCTCTTATTATCAGCATGCTGTCTTGATAAACTTAATTTCTCCGAGAGATAGCGATGGCTTAGGCCGCAGGTTCAGATCTGCCTCCTAAGACTTTTCAATTCTATGAGCCGTGAGGGTCTCATAGAGACTTTTCTCCCTACGGATCGAGAGGATCTCGTAGGTGGTTTTTTTCTCCTTAAGAATCGTGAGGATTCCTAAGTGTGGTTTTCTCTTATAAGTCGTAAGGATCTCACAAGAGAAATTATTTCTTTGCGAGTCGTGAGGACCCGCAAGTGATGGGTGAAGTTTGTCCTTATCCGCATTTCACGCAGTCAGGAGTTGCTCTGGATGCTTCCCATGGGTTCACTGTCGTGTTCCGTGAGGACCAGGCTCCGCTCTGGACGTTTTCCACGGGGTCAGGATTGACATGAGCCACTATCTACGTACCAGGAATTTTTGCTCTGCATGTTTCACACGGGGTCAGGATTGACATAAGCCGCGTTCCACGTAGCCAGGAATTTTTGCTCTAGATACTTCCCACGGGTTCACTGCCGTGTTCGGCGAGGACTAGGTTCCGCTCTGGATGCTTCACACGGGTTCAGTGCCGTGCTCTGCAAGGACCAGGATCCGCTCTGGACGTTTTCCACGGGGTCAGGATTGACATGAGCCGCTTTCCACGTACCAAGAATTTTTGCTCTGGATGTTTCACACAGGGTCAGGATTGACATAAGCCGCGTTCCACGTAGCCAGCAATTTTTGCTCTAGATGCTTCCCACGGGTTCACTGCCGTGTTCGGCGAGGACTAGGTTCCGCTCTGGATGCTTCGCACGGGTCACTGCCGTGCTCTGCGAGGACCATGATCCGCTCTGGACGTTTTCCACGGGGTCAGGATTGACATGAGCCGCTTTCCACGTAGCCTGGAATTTTTGCTCTGGATGTTTCACACGGGGTCAGGATTGACATAAGCCGCGTTCCACGTAGCCAGGAATTTTTGCTCTAGATGCTTCCCACGGGTTCACTGCCGTGTTCGGCAAGGACTAGGTCCGCTCTAGATGCTTCACACGGGTTCATTGTCGTGCTCTGCGAGGACCAGGATCCGCTCTGGACGTTTTCCACGGGGTCAGGATTGACATGAGCCGCTTTCCACGTACCAGGAAATTTTGCTTTGGATGTTTCACACGGGGTCGGGATTGACATAAGCCGCATTCCACGTAGCCAGGAATTTTTGCTCTGGATGTTTCACACGGGGTCAGGATTGACATAAGCCGCGTTCCATGTAGCCAGGAATTTTTGCTCTAGATGCTTCCCACGGGTTCACTGCCGTGTTCGGCAAGGACTAGGTTCCGCTCTGGATGCTTCACACGGGTTCATTGCCGTGCTCTGCGAGGACCAGGATCCGCTTTGGACGTTTTCCACGGGGTCAGGATTGACATGAGCCGCTTTCCACGTACCAGGAAATTTTGCTCTGGATGTTTCATACGGGGTCGGGATTGACATAAGCCGCGTTCCACGTAGCCAGGAATTTTTGCTCTGGATGTTTCACACGGGGTCAGGATTGACATAAGCCGCGTTCCACGTAGCCAGGAATTTTTGCTCTAAATGCTTCCCACGGGTTCACTGCCGTATTCGGCGAGGACTAGGTTCCGCTCTGGATGCTTCGCATGGGTTCACTGCCGTGCTCTGCGAGGACCAGGATCCGCTCTGGACGTTTTCCATAGGGTCAGGATTGACGTAAGACGCTTTCCACATAGCCAGGAATTTTTGCTCTGGATGTTTCACACGGGGTCAGGATTGACATAAGCCGCGTTCCACGTAGCCAGGAATTTTTGTTGATTGTATCCGTATTTCATAGAATGAGGGTTTGACTCTTGATGATTTGTATATCGCCGAGCTATGGAACTGGGAGTTGCCGCTGTTCCGCTTCGTTTGAAGTTGTATCCGTTGTTACGAGACGAGTGTTGAGATGACCTCTAGGTCATTTGCGACTCGTCGAGATTTGGCTTCTTCTTATGATGAAATCTGGGAGAGGAGTATGATCCCTTCTTAGTTTACGCCCTTGGATTGTATACAGGGTTTGATGTAACATCACCTGTAGGGCATAAATTTCATTTTTCATTTTGTTTCTTTTTTCGCGATGCTCTATCATTTCAGCTTTCATATCGCGAAGGTCGCGATTGCCCTATCATTTCGGCTATTTTTCGCGGTGCCCCATCATTTCGGCTGTTTATTTTATTTTTACTCGCTGCTTTTTATTGCGAGTTGCCCCATCATTTCGGCTATTTTCATGCATACATTCTTACTTGCTGATTTTTATTACAAGTTACCCCATCATTTCGGCTATTTCGTATGCATGTTGGCTTGCTGGCTTTTCGCCGCAAGTTTTGGATTAGACACCGATTTTGGCATCAGCACCGCTACGACTGGGATATTGCCAGGAGCGAATCATCATTTGCCTCTTGTCGATGTCGAACAAAGGTGGCTTAGCGAACAGGGTTAGGGTCCTGTCGACTAAGGCTTTTAACTTCATGAGCCGTAAGGGTCTCACAAAGGTATTTCTCCCTACAAGTCGTGAGGATCTTGTAGGTGTGTTTTCTCCCTAGGAATCATGAGGATTCCTAAGTGTATGTTCCTCTGTAAGTCGTAAGGATCCTACAAAAGGGTTTTCTCCTTTTAAATCGAGAGGATTTACAAGGGTCGTTTACCATGCGAACATATCCCCAGTCACGGATGAGACTTGGTTAGGGAAATGTTTATTCGCGCCCGTGGATTGTATACAAGGGTCAGTATTGGACCACTTATAGGGCAATATCGAAGGTTGTGGGGGGGGGTTTGCTTAAGAACAGGTTCAGATCTCTGTAACTTAAGACTTTCAAATCTTATGAGCCGTAAGGGTCTCATAAGAGAGTCCTCCTTACGAGTCGTGAGGATCTCGCAAGTGTATTTTCTCCTTAAGAATCGTGGGGATCCCTAAGTGTGTTGCTGCCTTGTGAGTCGTAAGGATCTCACGCGGGTGTTTTCTCCTTACAAGGTCGAGAGGACCCTATAAGTGTCTTTTAACGAGATTGCGCCCCTTCGGGTTTTCACGAACACTCGCCGGTAGTCCTGCTGTTTTTACTTACGGAGCCCTTTCGGGTTTTCATCCGTGCCCATTTTGCTTATGGACATACCGTTTTTTTTACGAGGTCGCGCCCTTTCGGGTTTTCACGAACACTCGCCGGTAGCCCTGCTGTTTTTACTCACGGAGCCCTTTCGGGTTTTCATCCGTGCCCATTTTGCTTATGGACATACCGTTCTTATCATTTTCTTTATCTCGTCAGCCTAAGGACGCTGCGGTAGTAGTTTAAAGACGTTTTGGTCGTTCATTAGTTTAAGGACGTTTCGGTCCGTCATTAGTTTAAGGACGTTACGGTCCGCTGTTAGTTTAAGGACGTTTCGGTCCGCTGTCGTCGTATTCGAGGCGAATCTTTAGTTTACTGACTTTTCGGTCTATGGGGCTTTCTCTATGACCGAGCATGATGCCCCCGACATACCTATCTTTTTAGGAGCATGAGGCTGTGGTGGGCCCACCTTACAGTCTTCAAACAGCGCGAAGTTTCCCTGCTGGTGTTGGTCTTCAACCCAGTTTTTGAAGGTGTGGCAGTTTTCGATCAGATGACCCAATACTTGGTGGTAAGGGCAGTAATTAGGATCGTTGACGTCATTCAGTTGTAGCTGGTGTTTCGGTTCTGGTAGAGTGATAATCCTGTTATGCACTGCCACTTCGAACAGCCTCTTTGTTTCACCCTGGGGAAATGAGTAAGGACATTTCAACCTCTCTTCGAGGGACGGGCGTGGTTGCGGATTGTTTTGGTGAACAACCAGTCTAGGGCCACTCGATTGCTGTTGAATGTTGGCCTCGAGGGCTGTTTTTTCCTTTCCTTTATCTTTTGTGCTCGATCCTTTATTTGCGGGGCTGAGATTTTTTCCGAGCAGCGTGCGTTTGCACGGCTGAACGTTCTCGCAACTCCTCAATTCTTTCATTTTCGAAATAGATTCCTTAAGGAGAGGGTTGAGGGCAGCTTCTTCCTCAGAGTCGCTTCCAAAGGTGATAATTTGCGATCCCTTGGAGTCGGCTATATGACGGTCGTCGTCGGCTCTTTTGCGCTCATCTATCGCATTTTTTCGACGTCTACGAGCTTCACATTTTGTCCTGTCGAAGTGCTGCTTTTGAGCGACATACCCTTGCCACTAACAGTTAAAGGATTCGCAGTCTTCAGTAGGATGTATGATCTTCCGATGATATAAGCAGAAGTTAGGATGCATCTCTACTCCACCGAAAGTATTTTTTTTAGAGGGCGGTAGCTTCATTCCCGCTGATAGGGCTTTGGCAAACCTTTTCCTCTTCTTGAATTTGTTTTTATCTACAGTGGATGGCTTTTGATTTGACGGGAGTGTCTTGGCTCTTTCCAGTATAGCCATCTCACGCTCTTGATTGGCCTTTGCTTTCAGACGAATTTCATTTAAGAAGATATCGATCAACTCGTCTGACGGCCGTAGAATTTCCGGCTCAGGGTTCGCCCTTGGTTTCTCGGCGCAAGGAGCCTCTTCATCATCTGCCAGTGAATGAGAGATCACATGACAAGTCGCTACGTAGTCTTTGGATTCGTCTGATGGGTTTTCTCCATCGTTTTCGTCCTTGACAAAAGAACAAGCTGCCCCCATCGTGTCCGTCCTCTTTGGAGTGTGCGGCTGGGGTGGATTTACCTTCCACTTTTCAGATAGGGTAAACTTGCCTTGTAGGTATTGATCTTCAATCCATCCCTTGAAGACGAAGCAATCCTCAATCGGATGGCTTGCCGTTTGATGATAAGGGCAATAATTGGGGTTATTCGCCTCGTTGGGTTGTGGCGATTGCCTTGGATTCGGCAAGTTGATAAGCCTGTTGCGCACAGCCAGCTCGAACAGCTTCTTCGTCTTATCCCGCGGGGATGAGTAGGGGCGCCTCATTTTCTTAATATAGAACCGCCGTCTCTCTCCCGATTGATCTGCTAGCTTTGGGATGCTGGGTTGCGGATGAGCATTCGCAACGAAGGTTGCCTTCCCTCTACCCTTGTCGTTCCGCGGTTCTGGCTTTGGGGGAGAAGGTCTGTGACCCATTTGATCCATCTGGGCCAGCTTGTTGATCAAAGCCTGGAATATGGTCGGCTTAAAGAACATCATGAACTGTGAGATAGTGGCATGAGGGTCTAGGGTACCCACGAACATGCCCACCGCAGGCGCTTCTTCAATGCGTTGTTCGCATTTCGACCACAAGTTTCGCCAGCGTATAGCGTACTGAACCCACGTCTCGCCCGGCCTTATCCTGACATTAATCAACGCTGTTATCGGGGCCCGTTCGCTGGCGCTCGTGAATCGCTGAGTGAATAGCAACTCCATTTCAGCGAACGTCTTGACAGAATCGTTCGGGAGTTCGGAATACCATTCGAACGCTGTTTCTGACAAGCTGCCGATGAATTGGTGAAGCATCAATTTGTCATCGCCTTCAGTATTGCTGCATAAGGCCCTGAATTGAGCGACATGCGGATGCGGATTCCCTATCCCTTTATATATGCGGAACTTAGGTATTGTATAGCCCGGCGGGTACTGTATCTGATCATACCATCCCGGATATGGTCGTCCTGTTTGGACGATCTGACCGGTTGCCTCAGTCGCATGATGAACCCGGATCTGCTGAGCTATATGTTCGTCCAGGTCGGCTTTAGAGATTGCCTCCTCCTTGGCCGTTGAGAGAGCTGGAGGAGGATTCGACGTTTCTCCCCTATCGTCTTCAAGGATGATCGGGGGATCTTCAGCAGGTGGATCTTGTTGAATCATCATGCCCACCATGTCCTGGAACAGGAAGGCCATTTTCTTTATGCTGGCTGCCTGTTCCGCAGCCTCTTTATCCTTCTTCTCCAGTATGCGACGTAGGAATTCGGCGTCAGTTTCTTGTTCCTGACGTTCATCCGAGGACGTTTCAGGGGTTTCTTTTGGCCCAGTGAGTGCAGCCATCACGGTCATCATCTCCTGGAGCTTTTGCTGTTTCTCTTGAGCCTTGGTCACTGATCGCGTAAGCGGTCGATGACCCGTAGATATGCGACTGTCCTCCTTACCAGACGCCATATAGACGGTATGAACTACAATGCCCCCTGACTTAGGGCGTTTGGGTTCACCACCTCTGATATTTGTCACCGGTGCGGGGGTTTTCTCCGGCCTTCTTCTTTTGTGGGCCATTGAAGTGGAGGGGGCCGTTGCAGTGGGCATCCTGGTGATCGTTGTCCTCTGCTGTTTAATAGGACGGTCCTTTTCTTTTTGCACCTTCGCCTTTTTCTGTTGACGAGAGTGGTCTGGATCAATCACGGAGTCTTGAACCCTCCGCCAAACCTTGTATATTTTTGAAGACAGCCGTTGAGGGGAATGTTCTTGCCGTGTTTCCGGAACTCTCTCCGCGGGCGGAGGAGATCTTTTCAATGTAGCGGTTGGAGAGTTCTTACGTACCCTCCTCAGCAGTTCAAAGCTGTTCCCAGTTGGAACAACAGCGTTGACCTCCACCACTTAAGCAGGTGGAGTTAGCCCTGAGGGAGAGTTGCCCCCTGCCTTCCTCACTCGTCGCCAATGGCGACGTCGAGCATGACGAGCCTTTGGGACTGGCTCGGAGATAGAGACGTCTTCTTTTTGCCCTTTGTCCGGTTGAGGCGCTGCTGGTGTTAACCTCTCAAAGACTGAGGTTTTCCTTTGAGGGATGATATTCAACCTGTCGAAGATAGATCCTCGAGCAGGTGCAGGAGCAGGAATAGTCAATCTTGAAAAGACTGACTCTTTGACAGGGGAAGCCGCCTTGACGACTTCTGGAGCAGCGGCTATTGCCTTCCTTGGGACAGTCACCTTGGGATTCACAGGCTTCTTGGTGGTCCCTTCAGAGTTTTGATCCAGCCTAGCAAAGACAGAGGCTGTTGGCTTGGTAATGGACGACCCGTTGACAGGGGCCGTCGTAGCAGTGAGCCGGTCGAAGACCGACTTCTTGTTCACTTCCGGTGCAGGTATTGGCGTAGGAAAGCTTGAAGGCGGGACCATGGTCTCGAAAAATAGGCCGGTGGTAGCCTGGGTCACCTGTTCAACCGGCAAAGCGAGGAAGGAGGCCGCTTGGGGCCCATATGCTACACCTCCGGGGGAGGTGGAGCGTCCGTTGCAGTGGCACTTCGAGCTGTTGGTACAGTTAGAGGCCATTGATGCTTGAGTTCTGCGCCAGGCAAAAGACCAAATCTTAGTAACTTAAAATCCAAAGGCAACCATTAACAAACCGCGATTCGTTCGCGAAGACGACACACGAAGTGTGGAGTGGAAAGAGGAAAAGGTCCCACCGGGCATGCCAGAATCTGTTTCCCTCCGAAAGACGGCGCACAGGACCGTGATGTCCTGACGCTGAGATTCGGGGCAGATGCTATTTGGTTTTATTCGTCCACCTCTTCGAAGATGCCAAGTTGATTTATGGCACCGTGTATCAGAGGTTTAGACGGATGCGGCCGATGTAGCAGACTTCGTCAGATTCCCCCTCGCTTGAGTGGTTTTTGATTTTGGGGACGCTCTTCCCTGCAGGTGCAAGCCCCTGCAGTTAATTACGCTACCGCATCGCGGTAACAACTTTCTCCTTCTCCAGAATTTCACTTCGTGTCGTGTGTGTTTGTTTTGTTTGTGGTTGCCTGTGGATTGTATACGGAGACTAAGTAATGCCGTCGCCTGTAGGACGTGGATTAGTCCAAATCCGTATTTACTTAGATTTGGGCTTGGTGTTTTTAGTTTAAGGATACGTTAGCCGTATTTCGGCTAAGATCAACTTAAACGTTTGTTAAGGATACGTTAGTCTGATTTGAGACTAAGATCAACTTAACGGGATCGTCTAGATCCATCTCTAGTTTAAGGACGTAGTGGTCCATTTAATATATGGCCGTCGGGACTCATCACCTCTCTGACGTCATTGAAGGATTACAACGATAGGTATCAGAGGAGTTCAGAGATGTACCCTTGAACCAAAGTTAATTTGAAGTTTTATAGTCCATTTAAATGTTTAAGGATACGTTAGCCGTGGTTGGGGCTAGGATCAACTTAAACGGGATCGTTTAGATCCGGCAAAAGAGCGTTTGGAGGCTCTATCATTCCAGTTTAGGGACGTGGTGGTCCATCGTCAGTTTAGGGACGTGGTGGTCTATGTTCCAGTTTAGGGACGTGGCGGTCCATGTTCCAGTTTAGGGACGTTTCGGTCCGACATTAGTTTAGGAACGTTTCGGTCCAATATTAGTTTAAGGACGTTTCGGTCCAAATTCCTGTGTGGTCGTTAGGACCCGTCGCCTCTCTGACGTCGTTGAAGGATTACAACGATAGATGTCAGAGGAGTTCGGAGATGTACCCTCGAACCGGAGATAAATTGATTTAGGAGAGCAATTTTGCTCAGTCAATTTAGCTTGAGGACTTACGGCCATGATTGGGCTAAGTCCAGTTTCAACATTCTTTTGTTTTTGGTCTATTAGACCTGTGCTAGGGCTTTGCCCCTTTTTAGCAATGCACTGCATTATTTTTGCCTTGGTTGGGCTCTGCCCTTTTATGAGTGATGCAGAGCATCTATTTTGCTTGGGCTCTGTCCCTTTCTTTTTAGAATGCATGGCATTTTTTATTAGGCCTGTTAGGCCTTTTGATTGGGCTTTGTCCCTTTTTTTTAATAATGCAGAGCATTAAATACTCTGACAGTGTCCCACGTGGCTTGTCAGGCGCTACGCGCCAAGTAATGAGCGCAAACTCATATGGTGGTGACACATGTCATGCTCTGGCGAGCGCAAGCGCAACAACGTAGTGCACTATGTCAATGCGCTGCGCTGCTGACACGTGGCGCTTCCTGGTGGCTTGCGCCAACACAGGAGCGCAACAGCGCAGTTCTTGCAAGTGCAGAGCACTGTTTTATCTTTTGATCGATTTTAAATCAAAGAAAACAAGTTTTTCTTGTTTTCAAGGAACTAATGGTTCATAAGCAAGTGCAAAACACTATTATTAGTTAGTTTTCTTTCTTATTGAAGATCATTGATCTTGTTTTTAGATCAATGATCTGTTTTTAAGAGAATTTTCTTTTTTTCTGAAGGTTTTTACCTTTTTTGTTCTTGAGGAATTCTTCAGAGTTCTCTTTTTTTTCTCTCAGAAAATGTTGATGCCTTTGAATTGAGGCTTAGGGTCCTTTTTATAGTGCCCATAAATTAGTTAATTTTGTTAAAAAGATCTTTCTCTGAGTGATTCGGAGAATTTTCCCCACCGTTGGATCTTTGATCCAAAGGCTTCTGTTTTACAGAAGAAAATCTTCTTGTTTTAACAAGAACAGAAAGATTTCTTTAAAATCTTTATTCTGTTTGGAGCAAATGCCCCAGCGCGTGACACGTGTCACGCAGCGTACAGCGCAGCGCAACTGCGTTAGCGCATCTGCGCTGACACGTGTCGCGCAGCGCAAAGCGCAGCGCAACTGCGCTGACACGTGTCACGCAGCGCAGTGCTTGCGCAACTGAAGCGTTGATTCCTTTAATTTTTCTTAAAATAGAGCTTTGCTCTGATTGGGCGCGCCTTCTTGAGCGCTGCGCTGATGCGTCTGCGCCTGACACGTGGCATGTTGCGCGCAGCGCAAAGAATCTGAAGCGTTGCTTTATTTATTTTTATTTTAATTTTCAATACAGAGCTTTATTCTGATTGGGGAAACAGAAGCGTTGCTTCGTTTCCCGCCGTGGAATTTGAATAGAGCTTTGCTCTGATTGGGGTAAACAGTCAAGATGAATCGATGTCCCCTGAACGATGCTGGTTCAATGGGGCTTTCCCTATGAATGAGCATCATGCCCCCGGCATATCCATCTTTCTTGGAGCATGTGGTTATGGCGGGCTCACATTCCAGTTTTCGGACGACGCGAACTCGCCCTGTTGGTATTGGTCTTCAACCCAGTTTTTGAAAACGTAGCAGTTTTCGATCGGATGGCCCAATACTTGGAGGTAAGGGCAGTAATCAGGATTGTTGACATCATTCAGTTGTAGCTGGTGTTTCGACTCCGGTAGAGTGATAAGCCTGTTGTGCACTGCTAGTTCGAACAGCCTCTTTGTTTCATCCCGGGGAAATGAGTAAGGTCGTTTCAACTTCTCATAGAAAGGTTGCCGCTTGTTGCTTTGGCGAACAACCGGTCTAGGGTCACTTGATTGTTGTTGAGCGCTGGCGACGAAGACCGTTTTTCCTTTTCCTTTATCCTTTTTGTTCGCTCCGTTGTTTGTGGGCCCGAGATTCTCTCCGAGTATCATGCAATTGCACGGCTGAATGTTCTCGCAACTCCTCAATCCTTCAGAGATGGACTTCTTGAAGAGAGGGCCGAGGGCTACTTTTTCGTCGGAATCGCTCCCGAAGATGAGAACTCGTGATCCCCCGGGGTCATCCCTATGACAATTGCAGGCAACTCTTTTATGCTCATCTGTCGTATTTTTCGCTGTCTACGAGCTTTACGCTTTGTCCTGTTGAAGTGTTGCCTGTGAGCGACATACCCTTGCCACCAACACTTAAAGGAGTCGCAGTCTTTAGTGGGATTTGCGATCTTCTGATGATATAGGCAGTAATTAGGATACATCTCTACTCTACCGAGAGTGTTTTCTTCAGAGGGTGGTAGCTTCATTCCCATTGATATGGCTTTAGCAAATCTTTTCCTCGTCTTGAATTTGTTTTATGTTGGCAGCTTGTTCCGCTACCTCTTTGTCCTTCTTTTCGAGGATTCTCTGAAAAAACTCGGCATCAGTTTCTTGCTCACGGCGCTGCTCTGAGGATGTCTCCGGGCTTGCTTTCGGTCCCGTAAGTGCGGCCATGGCTGTCAGCATTTCTTGGAGCTTTTGTTGTTGTTACCCCTGAGCCTTACTCACTGATCGCGTAAGCGGTCTATGACCTGTGAAAACATGGCTATCCTCTTTTCCGGATGCCATATAGACGGTATGTACCATCATGACCCCAGACTTGGGGTGTTTGGGTTCAGTGGTCTTGCAGTTCATCGCAGACCCAGGGATTTTCTCCGGCCTTCTCCTCTTTCGTGGGCGGTCGAGGTTGAGGGAGCCGTTGCAGCGGGCACCCAAGTAGCTATCGCCTTTTGTGACTTGATAGGATGGTCCTCTTCCCGCTGAACTTTCACCTTTTTCTGTCGACGGGGATAATCTTGATCAATTACCGAGTCTTGGACTTGACGCCAAACCTTGTAGATTTTAGAGGACAGCCGTTGAGGGGGCTTTTCCGGCTTCACCTTTGTAGCGTTCTCCATAGGTGGAGGAGATCTTTTCAGCACAGCGGTCGGAGAGTTCTTGTGGACCTTCCTAAGTGGTTCAAAGCTGTTTCTAGTTAGAACAGCAGCATCAATTTCCGCCGTTGGAGTTGGCAGAGTCAGTCCAGAAGGAGAGTTGCCCCCGGTCTTCCTTACTCGGCGCCAGTGATATATCCCTAGTAGGAGGGGTGTTATCTCCTGAGGGTTTTCAGCGGATTACACCCACAAAATCGTATAATAAAAGAGAGATGGTGAAAGTTATATTAAGATAAGAACTATAAGAGAAAGAACTTGAAAATAAGAGTTTTCAACTCTACCTGCTTTTCAGTTGCTATGAGCCCTATCTTAATAGTCATGAAAAGATATTAGAAATCACATCATCTCTCAATAAAACATCGCTTTTAGTTTTCATTCCTATCTCTCTTCCAAACATTGATCATATACCCCTACGTGTGTGAACTGGACATCTCTACACTCAAAGAATTCAATTCAAGCAATCATACTCTTGTCCATCTACCTCAGTACTTTTTAATAGATATTTAGATGGAATTTTCTCACACATTCTTCATGCGACCGTTAATACTTCTTGAGGTACTAACCGATCGATTACTCACGTGCTTGCTAATTAGGTGTTTTTCCTCGTCTTGCAATGCCTAAGGCTTAGCAGTGGCTCCCAAACCAGTTGGTCTAAGGCACTAGGTGATAAAGCACCCTCGCTATATTTTTTTATTGCTGCCTCGGTGATAACAAAACCAGTGTTTATTTTTCTTTTCACCATTTTATCTTTTATTCTCCACTTTTATTTTCTTCATACTTTGGCTTCTAAACAAGAGCATTTCAAGGTATCCTCTACTATCCCGAGTTTCAAGATGTGTGTAAGTGCGTATAGTAGGGTATCAACGTTCAAATGTTTGGCTTTCAGTAGGAACTATTTTTCAGGCTTATTTTTATCCTCAGATTAGTAATTTCCTTCATCTTACTAACCCTTGGGACAACAGCTCATAACTACTTATTACTAGTTTCATTTAAGAAAACATCTAATTTTCTTGTTTTTCTTAAACTATTCCTATCTTTTAAATATAATTTTTCACTTTCTACTCTTTTATTATCACAATTTTTTTTGTGCTTATATATAGTATAATGCAAAGTATGGCGTAAATAAGCACAGGAGCGCTGAAAAACGACTTCTTGGGAGCTTCTTGTGATGGTACAGGAGCGCTGAAGCTCGTTGGCGGGAGCATGGTCCCGAAGAATAGCCCAGTGGTGGCTTGAGTTACCTGCTCCACTGGCATAGTGAAAAGGGAGGCTGCTTGGGGCCCGTAGGTTACTCCTCCAGATGGGACAGAGCGAGAGTTGCTGTTGCAGTTAATGCAGTTTGAAGCTATTGATTTCTTGAAGAGCTTGAATATTCTGCCCCCTGCGTCGACCTTGGTCTTTGGCATGTGCCAGTTGTTTGAGGACCGATTCCATTGGTAAGGCTGCTGCTTGGGGAGCCTGCCTGTGGACGACAGACATCCTCTGGGCTTCCTCCATCGGCGTTGAGGCACCGAGGGTGTGAGGTGGGAGTATCGACCCAAAAAGAAGCCCGTTGATTTCTTGAAGAGCTGGATTGCAGAGATTTGAGGCTACAAGTGACCCATACTTGACTCTGCCGGATATGACAGAGCCTGAGTTGCTAGGGTAGGAGCAAATGCCATCTTCATAGAGACGAAATGCCGGCTTCAATATCCACTCCGCTAAGGGCAACCAAAAACATACACACCGCGATTATTTGATCGCGGGAAAAACACGACACACGAAATGTGGAGTGGAAAGAGGAAAAGGTCCCACCAGGCGTGCCAGAATCTTTTCCCCTCCGAATGACGGCCAAGACGACGTGGGGACGTCTTGCCTGTGATTCGGGGCAGATGCTATTTGGTTTTATCCGTCCACCTCTCCGAAGATACCAAGTTGATTTATGGCACCGTGTATCGGAGGTTTAGACGGATGTGGCCGATGTAGCAGACTTCATTAGATTCCCCCTCGTTAGAGGGGTTTTTGATTGTAGGGACGCTCTTCCCTGCAGGCGCAAGCCCCTGCAGTTAATTACGCTACCGCATCGCGGTAACAACTTTCTCCATCTCCTGAATTTCACTTCGTGTCGTGTATGTTTGTTTTGTTTGTGGTTGCCCGTGGATTGTATACGGAGACTAGGTTATGACGTCGCCCGTAGGACGTGAATTAGTCCAAATCCGTATTTTCTTAGATTTGTGTTTGGGGTTTTTGTTTGAGGATACGTTAGCCCTATTTAAGGCTAAGATCAACTTAAAATTTTGCTAAGGATACGTTAGCCAAATCTCCAGACTAAGATCAACTTAACGGGATCGTTTGGATCCGACAAGAGAGCAATTGGCTCTATTGTTTAGTTTAATGACGTTGCGGTCAATTTCCAGTTTAGGGACATGGTGGTCTATTTCCAGTTTAGGGACATGGTGGTCCATCGTTCCTGTTTTAGGGACGGATATTAGTTTAAGGACGCATTAGTCCATGGGTTTAAGGACCCTATACTCCATATAGATGTGTTTAAGGACGCATTAGTCCATTAGTTTAAGGACGCATAGGTCCATGAGTTTAAGGACCCCACAGTCCGTATGGTGTGTGGTTGTCGGGACCCGTCACCTCTCTGACGTCGTTGAAGGATTACAACGATAGGTGTCAGAGGAGTTCGGAGATGTACCCTTGAACCGGATGTAAATTGATTTAAGAGAGCAGTCTTGCTCAGTCAATTTAATTTGAGGACTTACGGCCATGATTAGGCTAAGTCCAGTTGAGAATATTCAACGTTTTTATCTTTGGCCTATTAGGCCTGTGCTAGGGCTTTGCCCCTGTTTAATAATACACTGCATTTTATTTTGGCCTGCTAGGCCTTTCTGATTTGGGCTTTGTCCCTTTATAAATGATGCAGAGCATCTGTTTGGGCTCTGCCCTTCTTTAAAATAATGCATTGCATTTAATTTGGCCTGTTAGGCTTTTTTTTAATTGGGCTTGGCCCTTCTGTAAATAATGCAGTGCATTAATTGTCTGACATTAGCTTGTCAGGCGCTTTGCCCCAATTATTGAGCGCAAGCGCATGTGGAGGTGACACGTGTCACGCTCTGGTGAGCGCAAGCGCAGTGTGCTGGCCAGTGCGCTGCGTTGTTGCGCTGCTGACACGTGGCGCGCTCTGGTGAGTTGCGCCAATCTTAAAGAGCAATGCTCTATTTTAAAAGCGTATAGTGCAAGTGGTCTTGGAGCTGACACGTGGCGCTCTCTGGTGGCTTGCGCCAACCCAAGAGCGCAACAGTGCAGATTCTCAAGTGCAAGGCACTGTTTCAATAACTTGATCCAATTTTGGATAAAAGAAAAGAATCTTTAAGATTCCAAAACCAATGGTTCATAAAAAAGTGCAAGACACTGTTATTATTTAGTTTTTATTGAAGATCATTGATCTTGTTCTTAGATCAATGATCTATTCAGAAGAAGTTCTTCTTGAATAAAGGTTTTTACCTTTTTTTTTGTTCTTGAGTTCTTCTCACAATCCTTCAAAGTTCTCTCTGTGAAGTTCTTGATGTTCTCAATGTTGATGTCTTTTGAATTGGGGTCTAGGGGTCTTTATATAGTGCCCATAAATTTGTTAAGTTTGTTAAAGAGATCATTCTCTGAGTGATTTGGGGAATTTTCCCCACCGTTGGATCTTTGATCCAAGGGCTTCTGTTTTACAGAAGACAATCTTCTTGTTTCAACAAGAACAGAAGGATCTTATTAGAATTTTAATTTTGTTTAGTGCAAACGCCCCAGCGCTTGACACGTGTCACGCAGCGCAACTGCGCTGCCACGTGTCGCGCAGCGCACAGTGCAACTGCGCTGACACGTGTCGCGCAGCGCAGCGCTTACGCAACTGAAACGTTGCTTCCTTTAATTTTGTTTTAAATAGAGCCTTGCTCTGATTGGGCGCGCTGCCTCGGGCGCTGCGCTCTCTGCGCTGGCTTGCCTGATTTTGACACGTGGCGTCCTGCGCGCAGCGCAGGGGATCTGAAGCATTGCTTCAATTTTTGAATTTTTTGAAATTCAAACAGAGCTTTGCTCTGATTGGGGGAAACAGGGACGTTGAGGAATCTCAGACATAGGATTGCTCAGAGATGAGTAATTGAGCTGAGGGGTCCCAGCTATAGGATAGCTCGAAGGCGAGCCATTGGCTGGCGGTCCGCCGAAAAGAGAAGGTACTCCGGAGAGATCTTCTTTATGGATCTGATGCAGCCTCGGAAGCTTGGCGCCGAGGAATGTCCCCGATGCGTCATATTTATCCCAGCTCTGTTTCTTTAAGGAATCTAGTGGGTTTGCGCGGATAGCGCGTCACTTACCAAGTGTCGTGATCTGGGGAATTCCTACTTACGGATACCATCACTTGCCCTCCACTCTCGTTCCGACCAATTTTTTAGGCGGGCCGAGAGTGGCTATCATCCCGGTCTTTAATAATTCATCTCGGCGCCGAGGATTCTTCGTAATGGGTTGTCTGAGGATGACGTGACGTTTTGCGACTATGCCTTTCGGATTTCTGGATCCATGCAGCGACTCACGAAGCACCTTGATTCCCGTCGTCACGCCCCACTTCCCAGAGTACGGTAAGGAGACGTGACGGGTCATGCGACATATTTACTCAGAAGTAAATACGTTAAGCGTAAAAGCAATAAAATATAAATGTACACAAGAAAGACAAGGGATGTAAAAGAACAGCAACTTTTTATTTATTAAACATTTCTTTACAATACAACTAGAAAGTAAATACAATATGGAAAGCAATGCCTAAACAATGGCATGAACTGAAAGTAAAGTATATACAAGTGACTAAAGCTCTGGGTCTTCCGCGAACTGCTCCAAGTCGTCTGAGCTGGGCTCGATCTCCAGAGAATCGGATCCTCCTGACAACATTCCAAAGAAAGAATAGAAAAGGAATGTCGTCGGCGAACAATCGCTCGGTATGTCCCAAAGAGAGATAAGAATAGAATAGACAGAGAGTATAACTGATATAATATATGTTTGTTATGTTATGCTGTTATTTGTAGCTTGGTACAGAATATGCCAGTGTATACGAGAGTAGTCCAACTATTCCATGGACTAAGGTATACGGAGCACAAGGAACCGTTAAGCTACGGTACAACAGCAACGGATATTCATGTTAGGTGTATTAAAGTGACCATTATCGTGTCACTTTTAACACATTCCGTACCAATCTACCCCTTTTAAACCATGTAATGTTAATTGTATTGTTTTGTAGTGATTTGTAGATATAGGACTTGCCGAAACCATGATATCAATTGTTCATGTAAACAGATAAGGATATAAATGGATAATCATGTAGACAAGTCAATGAATATCCATGGTTCGGTCAAATCAAGTCATGTTTATATAGCTAGATTCATATTGTAATAGAATTATATCAAATATGGATTGTATTCGGATTAAACTGAGACTCTGTCTGAGTCAACCACTTAAAAAGAATTGAAGTCCTGAATTGGGTTTTGGAGTTATCGGTAACTGCTGCACATAGACAGCAGGATTTGTGTATTTTTCCAAGACAATTACCGTGTTGATAACCCCGTTTTAGCTGTCTACCTTAAATAGGCAAGCACCCACTTTCTCCGGCTCCCTGAGGCTCGAGAGAATTGGTCCTGCTTAAACCTATATTTACTAGGGTCCTTATTGTAAATTAATATAACTTGAGGGGGTTTTATGAAAAATAGTTTTGATATATTTTCAAAATAAACCTCAAGTATTTATTTATCGTCTTTAGGGTTTTTATAGATGTAATTTTTATAAGATGAGATATTTTAATGGATATAAACCTAAATTGAATAGTATATGGTATTTTCAAGTAAATTGACTTATATTGATTTCTGATGGTAGTTTCATGAACTTTTGTGATTCTTTTGTTTAGAAAACATGGATATTTTTATGTATATTTATAATAGATAGGTTGATAATATTATATATAATTATTAGAAAATAAATTTATTTATTAAATAAAAATCACGTTTTCTTAAAAATTGTAATATAAATTTCATCGAGATCGTATGCTCCGTGAGGAGGTCTGCATCTCGTCCTACTAGTCCAGTGGATATGAGATAACCCGCACCAACCAAATTGGATTCCCCAAAATGGGTTGTAAATACATGATTGTATGGAATTTGATTAAAACAATTAAAAGAAATACGGTTTTGATAGTTTATGGTATTTAACTGTAAATTCGTCTTAGCCACATAAATATTGTTTTCAAGCCATTGTGCTATGTCATGATGAGTGTTGTGATGAGATAAGTCATTACCTTGTGAGTTTTCTAAAGGTAATATGAGCAATATGATGAAGTAATGTCATAGGTATCATCTGTGGTATTTAAACGAAAAGGTGTAATATAAGTTGCATAGCATTTTATTTTGAATTGAAACTTGTTCTAAATATTGTTTTATGATTGCTAAACAAGATATAAAGAAATGGTTGATTTGTTGTTAAGGAAAGTTGGGTTTTTTTAATGAAATTAGAATCGGAAATCGGAATAACTCCGCTTCCGACAAGTTTTAATAAGAGATCGTTTAGAATAGAAAGAGAGGAGAGGAGGGGGAACTTACGGGTTTGGAGAAGAGTGAAGAGATATATGAACAAGTTGTGAACTTCGTGGAGTCGCGGTGTCGCCGAATTTGTCTCGAATCGTCGCTGGAACTTGACCTTGGGCTAACTCCACTTGTATAACTTTATGGGCTTGGAAAACTTTGAGAGTTTTAACAATGGATTTCAGAGTAGAGAGGGATAGGGTGTAGGGTAGTATTTATAGGATAGAATTAGGGTTTAGGGTATTAAAATGAGAATTAAAATGCATTAAAATTTGTTTTTAAAGCTCATTTTAATTCTCTGTTAATGTGCAGGAAAATCAAACAGAAGAGGAGTAGTGGGGGGAGGCCAAGGGGTTAGGGTAGAAAAAATGGGGGCATTTGCTACGGTTTAGACCGCCGGCGCCGGCCCAAACACATCCCTCACCGGCCGATCAAGAGGGGGTGGGGCTTAGATGCGTGCGACGTGTCGAGGTCTGTGTATACAACATTTTCCAAATGTTTGATTTTAGTGACTTTTCATTTTTACGTGTATTGCATGTGTAAACTTTTGAGCTTTCAAAAAGTTTAAAAGAAAAATCATTAAAAATAATATGTGGCCGATGGGATTCGAACACAGGGGCTATGTCACAGCAGCGCAAGGTTTTACCAATAAGCTACAAGTGCTTTCTTGCTATTCTTAAACAATTCAAATACTTATAGCATACACAGGGTTGCAATACTCCATTTAGTACATTAATTTTAAACAAATATTTGTACATTATAAACAGAGTCGTTATATTCTACCCTCCTTACAAAAATTTCGTCCTCGAAATTTATAATTTTTTTATGGACTAATTTACAAATAAGAAAGGGTATCTTGCACGCATGTCGTATTCTCTTTCCTACGTTGATTCTCCTGGTGAGTATTTCCTCCACATCACTCGAACCAAGTTTACTTCTTAGTTCCGAAGTGACTTAACTTTTCTGTCCAGGATTTCAACGGGTTTTTGCTCACAAGATAGTTCTGTCTGTACCGTGAGCTCGGAGAGATCAAGAATGTGACTGGGGCCACTCACATACCTTGTGAGTTGGGATATGTGGAACACATTGTGCACTCCTTCCAATAAGGATGGAAGTGCCAAACGATATGCCACTTCTCTGACTCGTTCGAGTATGTCGAACGGTTCAATGTACCTCGGACTTAGCTTACCCCTCTTTCTAAAACCAATCACTCCAAGGTTTGGAGAAATCTTCAGAAAGACATGATCTCCCGGTTGGAACACCAAGCGACGGCGCTTTGCATCAGCTCAGTGCTTCTGTCGATCTTGGGCTATGCGCATTCGTTCTATGATAGTGCGAACTACACCTACAATAGCCATGATCATCTCAGATCTTAGGAGTTCTCTATCTCCTATGTCTTCCCAACTTAATGATGATCGACACTTCCTTCCATATTGAGCTGCAAAGGGTGCCATTCCAATACTTGCTTGGTAGCTGTTATTGAATGAAAGATGTAGGTGATCTTCCCACGATCCTCCGAAGTCTAACATACACGCTCTTAGTATATCTTCAAGTATCTGAATCGTTCGCTCAGACTGTCCATCTGTTTATGGATGGTAAGCTGTGCTAAAGTTCAGACTCGTTCCCAAGCTAGCTTGCAGACTCTGCCAAAATTGCGATCAAAATCTGGTGTCACGATCGGAGACAATGCAAACCGGTACTCTATGTAATCTCACGATCTCCTGCATGAGTTCATGGGTTTCAGAAATAGTACACTATGAAGAGCTAAATCTTACTTAGATTCATACTTACTTGCATGTACTTCTTTGCTAGTGTCTCAATAGATTGACCAACTCGAAATGGGATGAAATGAGCCGACTTTGTGAGTCGATCCACAATAACCTATACCGCATCGTTACCTTTCGTGCTGTGAGGAAGTGCAGTCACAAAATCCATGGTAATGTGTTGCCACTTCCATTCTGAGATAGGTAACGGTTGAAGTAAAGCAGCAGTCCTGTGATGTTCAGCTTTCACTTACTGACACACCAAACATTTAGCGATGCTTCTGGCAACATCACGCTTCATTACATGCCACCAGTAGTGTTGACGTAGATCTTTGTATATCTTTGTACCTCCAGGGTGTACTGAATATGGGGAGCTATGAGCTTCTTTCATCTACTCTTCCTGAACAGGACCTTGTGGTACACACAATCTGCTTCCGTATCTTAAAGATCCGTCTTCATGGATGATGAAGTATGTTCGAAGTCCACTTTCTACTTGTTCTCTGATCTTTTGCAGCTTGACATCACTTGCTTGAGCCGCTTTGATCTGATTGACAATTGTAGACTGAACTTGTAAGTTCATCAAACTTGAAGCGTTACCTTGCATGATCACTTTCATCTCCATCTGATGCAAATCTTGCTGTAGCATCTACTGTGCGGTGAGATTCATTGATAATGGTTGACGACTAGGTGCATCAGGAACTACATTCATCTTCCCTGGATGATATTGTAGGTTTTGTCGAATTCCTCCATAAGTTCTAACCATCTTCTCTGTCGTATATTCAACTCTTTCTGAGTAAACACATACTTCAAATTTTTGTGGTCTGTGTAGATATTGTTGGATATATGTATGCCCTAGAGGCCATTATATGTATAGTGGATGCTTGGACATGTATATATATATTTATATATATAGATTACTTTCTTGCTCGACATGATAGTATGCTATCTGGTTTACTTTATCTGACATGTTGATTTGATCATGTTTTTATTCATTTACACATGTTGATAAAGCCCTCAGGATATTTGCTTGACTACTGTGACTATGATGCGGATCATACTAGTGGGGCACGTGTAGTTTATAAGCATATCCTTAAACTGTTCCTAGTCGTGGGTATATCGAGACGGGGCATCGATATTCCATAGTAGACTAGCGTATACCATTCTTGTCCCATATGATGGGCGATGGATGGTCCCATATCCATCTGGCATGCTGACACCAAAGATTGTATGCGGGTGCTCAGTATAGACTGGGTACACTGAACGGACTCGCCGAGAACTCCTATGTGGTATTATATCTATCGTCGGATAGCAGTTCTCAGGTGACACTGGTACAAGTTAGTCTGCAGACCCGAGATCGTCATAGAGTCTTGTGTGTCCTCCCACTGTACTTTGATCTCCATCCTACCACGGCTCTACTGAGTCGTGCAAACAGGTAGTCTTTGGGTACAGTCCCGAGGCACATGGAGGCGATGAGCGATAGGAGGGGTTTCGTCTCTCCCGGTATTGGGAGTTAATGTTGTGCTATGCTCGATTGGCTATAACAGGAAGTCCCTGGCCAGGGCTACTGAGATTTACTGATAAGCGTTATCAGTAGTTTCTCGATCTGTTATGAGCCATACACCAGCATGACTTATTGAGTTATTGGGGTCGACGACACCATCCCCAGACTTGATATGCAATATATTTGACGAGGAGACCAGACTTTACGTTAAGTGTTTCCAGATGGCTCGACGGGAGTTTTGACAACTTTGCTGGTTTTCTTCTGATCGTTCAATACCCGGGTGGCCGTTATGTTTAGCTGACCGCTTGCGGCTTGTGGGTGTTTGATATGATCATCACCCATTGCCGGCGTATCGACGAGTCTTAGAGTCCTACACAGAAGTTTCCTAGCCCAGGAGAAAAGATGTGGTGTGCATATGGGATATGCGCGGGGACCCGATTGAATACGACTATATTATACCGTATATGAATCGAACGTTTTACTATTGGTCGGGTCGTATATGATATGACTGGATTGTTAAATCAATTGTTGATTTAACATTTTGGCTTTTAGTTTTATTTTATTCTTTAGTCAAAAACTCTTTTTATTAAAGAGGAAGAATGCATGCATGTATGCATATGATGATGTGCAAGTATGCACATGTTGATGTGCATGGATACATGGATACAAAAGTATCATGGTTGATGATACACACTTGAAGGCAATATAAGACTTACATGGAACTATAATATATGGACATTTATTTGGATTTGTTTTAAAACAAAAGAAAAGAAATGATTAATCCATGGTTGTAAAATTCTACACTCTTCTTTGAGTTAACCTCGCTTCACATAACCTTTAACCTTGGATTAACTATTTCTTTTGGGTTTTAACTCACTCACTAAATATCTAGATATTATAGCAACCATGGTTGGATGAGAGAAAGAAAATATATATACTATATTTTCTATTTTTCATCACAAGCTTATCACTTTACAAAAGCTTTTGCCTTCATCTTCTTCCTCCTCCTTGCTCTCTACGTTCTTCCAAAGTGAGTAAAAGATAAAAAGAAAGAGTTTTGATAAAAGAAAACACACCACTTCATCACTTTACTCTAATCTAGCCAATTAGTTTAGAGTGTGTAGCTTCATCTTTTTCTTGCATCAAGTGGAGCTACAAGTTTGGAGCTAGTGAATTTCGGGTGGATCATCGTGGATGTAGGAGCTTACTAGCAAGCCTCTCCAACCTCTCAAAGATTCTAGGAGTCATTACAAAGAGGAATACAAAGGTTTTATTCCTTACACTTAGTGTAAATAATGTTTAAAGTGTTGTTACCCTAGATTTTTCTAGTTAAAGATCTTTGCTTTGTTTGTTTTGCACCTTTAAAATTTTAAAGTGGCTTGTGTGATGCTTCCATACTCCTTAGTAGGTGCAGAGGAAACCCAACAATGGTATCAGAGCCAAACTAGAATTCTAGACACAGTGTTATAAAAAATACGAATACGAAAACGACAACGAAAAATACGGTATTACGGAACCCTAGGATTGCTCTCTGGAAATTTTTAAAAAGGTCCTCTGAAAATTTTTCAAACAGGTACAGAATGTCCTACAGGCAAACATAAGCACACAGATGAAATACGGGGGCTAGTGCTCGGATTTTAGCCGAGCACTCCTTCCCAGATTCCGGCCAGGCCGGCCCCCCTGCCCCATTTGCCCCCCTGTTTCTCCTGTGCACTCTTGGTTGCAAGTTAGGGTTCCTAGTATTGTTTATTTAGCCTAATTTTCATGTGATGATTATATTGACCTGGGGCTATTTCGTAGTGATTCGTAATCGTATTATTTGACACTAAATTGGTAACTTAGACTATTTTTAGCATTTCGAACGAATATCGAACACCCCACTTTCTACCCCGCTGAAATTTCCAAGTGTTGTAATTTTCCTAAGTTAACTTTATATTCAATAGCAGCGCAAGTATCCTATGGACCCTCTAGAAGATCATAATAACCTTAACTCGATTCTATGCCCATTGAACCGCGAACGAACCTTCGGGTTTGCCGTAGTGCCGTGGTGTCATAGGTGAAGAGTTGGTTAACTCCTTCTACGGCTGGATCATAAGACACCGTGGCGAGATTTTTGAGTATTTGTAACTTTGCTCAAGTGTTGAGCTCTTGGGGTAAAACGTGGGTGTTTGTTGATTCGATCGAAACGTTAAACATTGTCTTGATATCTGTGATTACAATTGTTGTTTTTCACTTTCTTTTCTGCGAACGTAAGCGTAGTATGTGGTGTATCGCCGGCTTCGTTGCTATACATCAACGACAATTGGGATACATATACTTGCTTACGTTAATGATATGAGATATTATGTGTTGCTGAGATATGATGCAGGATTGTCGCGATCGAATAGCCGGGGGTTTTATGTGAGATGAGAGTGTTTATTTTCATTCATGTAAAAGTTAAATGTATTTAATATTCTTTTATTTGGGGCACTTCCGGGTTGAGGATGATGTCACCATTATTGTATATTATTTACTTTTTCGCATTAGGATAGACCCAAGGAGGGGAGCACAAGTGATCGGGTTCTAGGGTTCAGCGGGAGGCCATCTCGAAGAGTCGAGACCGGATCTCCTAAACTCTAGAATTTGCAGGATCACTTGCCGCTCTCGTAGAGGTCTAGGGGTGTGGGCTTGGCTATTCATCGCGACCGTGGAATCCGTATTTTCTATTGATTGCTGAACACTAAACACAGACCTCCTAGATATCCTTTTATTTTCATATATGCTTCTGCTGGATTGATATTCTGTAATGTGATTACTTAGTATCTGAGACAAATGGTTTATTATTATATATATGATATATAATAAACGTTGCTTATATTTTACACCCGCGCTAGTCCCGCCCCGCTATGTCGTTAGTTAAGTAACCTAACGGTGCATAACGGGACACTGTGGCGAATGCGGATGGTATAAGTATACGTTCTATTTTCGTTTCTTTTCTGTAATGGCTTAGGAACTTAAATGATGGGACTACATTAATGAGATTAATGTAAAGTAAAAGAAACCTAAAGATGTTATAGAATCGGATTTGAAACCCACTCGGCCTTTTTATAAAAAATGCAAGTTTTCAAAAGATGCGGAGTTTAAGCCACTCCTTTTCTAAACTGTTTTGATTCTACAACGAGATCAAGTTCAAAGCGTTAAAGGTTTTCATAAAAACCATCCGCAACCCTCCGTCATTTTAGGAAGCAGAGTACTTAGTATTTGTGCTACGTATGTTGACCATAGTAGAGGCGTAATGTACGGTAGCTAAGTGACGTCTTCCTACACCGCATATGATGCGATTAGTTAGGACATTCATGTGATTATGTTGATCATAGTCAAGGGTCATATGGGTGGGTCTAATTAATCTCGAAATGACGGGTAGAACTTAACTAGTGCTTATGATATTTTGACCATAGCCAAGGTCATAAGTTACTAGGGGTAAAAACTATATCGGGAGTTTCAAGAGTTGAAATTTGCAATGAAATTGCATACCATCTATATGATAGTTGGATCCTGATCCCACTGTGAGTAATAGTTACTCCCAGGAGAGTTTTGCAATTTGCAATTAGCTAATCCAGTAGGTGTTTAGAAAGGTGTCAACGGGGTTTGACCTCTGGGAAAATGAGTTTTATTTTAATTAGGTCCGTGCAAAAGCACGGGAAACCTCCCTCAAAGTACCGACACTGGCCTGGCTGACCGGTTAGCGAAACTGTAGAATGTAATTAATCCTGGCTAGTTTTCTTTTCAGGTTTTGAAAGAAAATTTGATTAAAGCAGTGGGAGACATCGATTAGATAAGATAATAACCAATATAATTCTTTGCAAGAGCATTTCGCTGAGTGTATTCTTTTCTCTCTCCTAATGGCAGATACCGATGACGGGACTTAAGCTTCTACTAGAGAAAAACAAACTAAATGGGTCGAATTATAAAGAATGGTTGAGGAACTTGAACATTGCACTCGCATATGATAAAGTATCATATGTCCTCACTACCAAAGCCCCACCCGTCCCAGGACCTGAATCATCTGTTTCGGATAGGGAGATCCGAAAAACATAGGATATTGATTGCAAAACAGCCAGGTGCCTCGCGCTTGCTTTTATGGACGGTATCCATCAGAAACAGCACGAGAAGATGGATGTGCAATCCATCTTTCTTCATACAAAGGAGTTGTATGAAGAGCAATCTCGTACTTTGAGATACGAGGCATCTCGGAAACTGTTTCAGATGCGAATGGCCCCTGGTGCATCAGTAGGAGACCATGTCCTGAAGATGATTGGTCTTATAAAAGAACTCGAGGAACTGGGATGGACTATGGATAATAAGCAATATACAGATGTTGTTCTGCAGTCTCTCTCCCTCGCCTTTGCTCCATTCATAGTGAATTTCAATTTGAACGATTCGGAAAAATCATTGCCTGAACTTCCCAATATGTTGAGAAGTGTAGAGAGCACGCTGAAAATAGCGTAGACTCCCGCTTTGATTGATGGGCCATCTTCCTCTTCCGTCCCAAAAGCCAAGGCCAAGGGAAAGAAAAAGAAGAAACCCATCAAACAGAAAGGTGGAGTTAAAAAGGCGAAGGGGAAAGACATATATGGGGCCAAGGGAAGTGGAAAAGGAGAATGTTTTTACTGCCACAAGTCGGGACATTGGAAACGCAACGGTGCTGTGTATCTTGTTGATCTCAAGAAGAAGAAGCATGGTGATGCTTCCGCTTCAAGTGTGTTTGTAACTGAGAACTGTTTTTCAATTAACTCTGCATCTTGGGTATTAGATGTAAGTGCACGGCGGCGCCCCGGCCGTCAATCCGACGCCGGAATGCGGAAGCGGTGAATAACTTAAATTTTTGCGGACTTAGCAAACCGGCACCACCGCGCACTAAATACCCGGATCGTAACCATTAACAAGTCTAAGCTAGCTAGAAGATGGGTTAGAGATATACCGACGATCCAAGTCCTCCGGTCTTCTCGTCATGGTCCCGATCTCCTGTGGAAAAGTCCCGTCTCCTCCTCGTCGCCGGAAGTGCACCACATCGCCTACTTTGTTTACGGGCTCCCACCTCAATGCCGAGGCAACTCGGGCACGAAGCCGGCTACTCGACGTGCCCAAGATCCGTTGTAGAATATGGTGTACAAGTCTCATTAGGGGTTGTAGGAATTGCCTTTTGGTGGAGGGATGATACAAGGATTATGTGGAGGAACTTGTAGGCTTTTGGAGCATGAAATGAACAAGATTTCCACCCTCAAAAAACTTGGACAGCCCTTCCAAGGGGAAGGCCGGCCATGACATCAAGAGAGGAGAGAATGAGAGTGTCATATGCAAGATAATGAGAGAGCCATCCAATAATACCAAAGGGAGAGAGAGAGAAGACTATCATGCAAAAGGAAATGATCACCAAATCAAAACCCACACTCAACCACCTACCACCAACCTCATCATCAACAACCATGATGATATACAAAGTCAAGCAATCATGAGTTTATGAAGTCAAATGATGGGACAAGTATCATGACATGATAATATGCAAAGACCCCCTCCACAAATGCTTATTTGCAACAATGCAAATAAGCCCTCCTCCACCAATCTTCGGCCAATGAACGGAACAAAGGAAATTGGCCGAAACGGAAAGCAAACTGGCAATTCCAGAAAACTGGTCCCGTAATAAATCACAGGAAAAACCCCGATACTGTGCATACACACCCGCATCTGTATTTCGACCGAAATACAAATGCAATGAGACAAAATCTACACTGTACTATACTAGGATCCGGCTTATACCAAAACCGGCTAGTAATATCCGTTCGATCCTGATCCGTGCAATACCGCACGTATCTGATCAAACCCTGCCATATATGCATACGGCCTATAGTACAGACTGTCCGATCCTGATCCGTGCAATACCGCACGTATCTGATCGGACCTTGCCATATCTCCATACGGCCTCTACAACCTTTCGCCCGAAAGCTGAGTAACAGAATGTGGGGGACTCTAAAGACTCATCAACACCTTGGTTGTGGATTTAACCACTAGCACGTTAGAGGTATAAGCCAATACATAACGGGCTACCAGGTATTGACCAAAAGGGACGTCTGTGAGCGAACTCAGCCTGACACCCTACTGAGCCTGTCAGTGACAATATCCGTACAGTCCGGTCCGTTCGTCTATGAGTATCGCATGGCGGGCCTAGGGGGTTGGTAAAAGTCAGACCCCCAAAAGCGGTACAAGTCGTGTCGGAGTGTAGCCCAGAACACCCTGAGATACTACTGGAATACCTACCAGTAAATCTCCTTGCCTTGGCCAAGGACTTTGTGTAATGGCTCTCCTAGACACAGCACGACCTCACCCCCAATACCGGGAGAGACGAACCCCTCAAGATACGCTCACTGCCTCCATGTGGCTCGGGACTGTACCCAACTAAAACCTGTTTGCACGACTCCTTTGAGCCGTGGTAGGGTAGTAATCAAAGTACAGTGGGAACTCACACGAGACAAATGATGATCCCCAGGTCGATGAACTAACCTGCACACATGTCACCAGGGAACTGCCATCTGACGTCTGGTATATGACCAACTAGCAGGTTCCCGGCGAGTCCTGTCCGGTGTACTCATAACCCAATGAGCACCTGTATACATCTTAGGTGATCCAACTGACACCAGTGGCTTGTGAGACCGGCCACCGCCTCTCGTCGGGGTCTCGACTGTATACACTAGTCTACTAATGGAGTATCGATGCCCAGTCTCGAAACTCCTACGACTAGGGACCTTTTAAGGATATGCTTATAGACCCCCAGCTCCCACTTATATGATCGCCCTCATACTGCTGGTGGTCAAGCAAGAATCCTAAGGGCTCTATCAACGTGTAATAGCGACGTGTCAGGTCACCTAAAACAGTACACGATGATAAAGGTAAACCAGATAGCATACTATCATCTCGAGTAAGACTGTCCTACCGGGATAGGTCCTCCCTCAATCATTACAATCACGTACCTGTGACCTAATAATTGACTCTGAGGGCACTATCTCCAACAATCTCCCACTTGCACTCAAGGCTAATTATTGCGATGTCGCATACTCACAGCCCGTGTGATACCGAACATCCAACTCCTCTACTAGTCAGTCTCACAAAGCTCGTTTGTGGAACTATTGCGTTCGAGGAATAGCCTCAGTGAGTGGATCCGCTTAGTTGTTTCTTTCTATGTCTCTCTATATCTCAAGTTTGCGGAGAAAGCCATCTCCCGAAAAGAGCAATACCTGTCTCAGAATATGTCTGGATGTCTGATGGGACATAGCTCATAAATGAACTCCAAATCCAAAATTCTTAGACTGTATCGTCAACTGAACTTAATCAGTATCCTGTGCGCCATGCCACCCTCAGTATTACCTTGGACCACCTGTCCAAAATACTGCCCCTCATCAGAAGGAAAACTATAACTCTGACAACCTCCTTGTCGTCCATGTCACCTTGGAAGCCTGGAATGATAACTGTCTCCCGAATGAGCCTGTCGTTATCATATCCCTAGAACATCCACTTATGTTCTAAAACTGCTTCCGACTGTTTCTCTAGGATCAGGTCAATATCAACTTATTGCATCTAGTGCAAGAACAACATCTGGTGTGGTACTTGACATCTCATGATTGACTCAATTGCCTGAGCAAGTGACCTGCCAATCATGCACGTCCCTCTCCCCTTTAGTCTGTAAGACACCTTTAGAGAGGGTGACTCCATCTTCTGCAGGTACACTACCGTGCATGGAGTCGTCCATTCTAAATACTCTTAGAATGCTGTCTGAGTACCCTGATTAGGAAACCACCCAAATCTAGATCTGAAACCATAGATCTAGTAACCAGTATGTCTGATATAAAATCCATTTCCTTTGTGGAGAAACAACTGTGTGACGACCAAAGTATAACCGATCGTAGTGTAGGAGTTTCTTTTCCTACTCTGTGTATATCATCCAAATACCAGGATATCACACCCTACTACCTTCTCAACAGATCCATCCCCTATTCTGATGAAGTCAAACCCATGACTGTCACGTCAGAAATAGATGATCTATCTCCGCTACATCTGCTCTAGTCTTTAAATAGACATAAGCAACCTGTCCACCAATGCTTCCGCTGCTCCCACTGACTACGACAACCCTCTGGCAGAGTCATATACACGTACACTTCTGGAGCGAGTCCAGAACGACGCTATACTCATCCTCCCGCCGGGTCTCGCAGCCTGGAACAACAGCAATGGTAACTGTGGGTAAACAAGAACTTCCCTGTCACCGTCCTTGAGGCTACCGTAGTACCTCTCGGGTGCCTGAAGTTACCCACCTTATCTGCGGAGTGGCCAATGGAATGTCAATCCAGATTGAATCTTTAGGTTCCTTATCAAATCTTCAGTAATCGTTTGTGGTTCTGGAATCACTTCCAGTTCTACCATACTCCCACTACTGTTTTCTGAAAAAATCCATCTTTAATAAAACTGTGGCGAGTCTAGAACAATATCGCTATTGTTCATCCAGATGGTAGAAAGTCAACCCTCGTCATAGCCTGGGTCAACCCACAAACAGCCATTACAGAAACGTGCCTTGAGTTGTCCAGTGTCTGGTTTTAATCATAAACCGGACAACTCCCCGTACCTTAACATCGTTAAGATATGAACTGTTCTATATCCAATATAGAAACAGAGGCACTGATTTAATTGAACCAGATTCAAATCAAGCAGCTGTCCCCAGCGCATGTCAACTAAATGGAAGGAGGCCGATCAGCGTTACTCAACTTAGGAATACTTCCAATTATGAGTAACCTGAAAGAGAAGCAAGATCTCTTTATCATTACTATCAACTGAATACCATACACAAGTATCTACATCTTCGATCTCTTTGAAGAATCCCGATACTTGCTATACCTGGTTCTCTACTCTATTCATATACCTATAACTTCTCAAAATTTGGACCCTGTGTTTCCGCGAAACACCTGTCTAAAAACTAGAGAAGTCATAAGTAAACCGAATATAGTACGAGGACCAACCCCTCTGTCCTAATGGACACTGGACAACATACAATACTCTGTATAAGTCCCTTGAGTCTGATAACTCTTTCACTGTGTGTCGTAGGTTGAAAACTGTACTTATGGTTGAGAAGAATTACACCGCTGTTTAATGCTCCTTACCTAACCATCCACTGATATAGGTAAATGTCGTAGACATAATTTCAGAAAGGTATATCTCACTCTATGAAAATAGACGTACAGATATATCAATTTGAAATTGGTGCATAACAGCGGATATTCAAAACCAAATATTTGCCGACCGGCAAACAGCCCAGGTGATTTCCTCAAATATCACCGATTACAACGAATCCCGATATAATGAGGATAATCACCCAATTCCCAATAACTTACTCCCACTCATCATCTGTAAAACCATACAGATGTGAGAATCGTACCTGGTAAATACATACCCTGGAGTAAGTATCTAATCGGGAAATCAGTTTTCCTTTAACATTACACAGTGAAACTGAAACATTGAAATGTTCCGATGGGGTATTCTGGTATTCCTAGTAATGCCTCTTCCAGATTCACGACTGTAACCGTATAGTTCTTTGCCACCTCTCCAAATCCCTTCATATGTCTTTAGTCTTTACCTTCTGCACACCCTTTTAGGCCAAATGGTTTTCTTCCTTCCCTACCGTTCGGCACCAGCCTATGGTTTGGAAGAAGACTATCCAATAAGCATAATGGGTGTACTGTCCCAATCCTAGGAACACTCGCAATGAGAGAGGGTGAAGATAAAAGACAACCGAATAAACCTTATTCCTATTTCTCCTGAACCAGAATCCATCCCCGAACTGGAACAAGTTCCATTCGAGTTCGTATATAACCATACGATGGAGTATCCAAATAAACTGTGGATCTTCGTAGTGATACGGAGTGTCCTGGAGAAATACAAAGGTGATGTGGGAGTGGTAACGAAATATTTGGTTTGGTCGTGAATATCTGTTGCAATTTACTTTGCCCTCTTACTAATCCCTTGCTTTGTCTGAACTTAATACCTTCTGCACACCATCGTTATGCTAATTGGTTTTCTTCATTCCCTACCGGTCGGCACCAGCCTAAGGTTTGGAAGAAGACAATCCAATTTGCGTAATAGGTGTACTACCCCTAAACCAAGGAGTACTCGTAACCTGAGAGAGGGTAAAAGGAAAAGACAACTGAATAATCCTATCCGTTTTCTCCAGAACCGGAAACCATCCTCGAATAAATTCTTTCGAGTTCGTATCTAACCATACGATGGTTTTGTCCAATGGAAGTGGACGTTCGTAGTAAAACGGGGTGTCCTGGAGAAAAGGGTAAAAGTAGGAGTGGCAATGAGGTTTGCAACTCTGACAATCCAAAAGCCGGTGTTTAAGAAGGTTCGGTCAACTTGGTCACTGAGTCGAAGTCTTAGGGTCGGGTCAATGGTCGCTGCCAAAGAGAGAGAGAAAAGAAACACTCAGCGTGCACTCTAACCTAGATCAGAATGGTCACCAATTTATCTAATCTGGAAACCTCCCACTGTACCTCAAATTCTCCTCCAAACCTGAAAGAAGAATTAGTCGGGGTCACCCGAGGAGTATACCAACTCATCAGTGGGAATCGGGATCCAACTCTCATCGCATGACAACGTGACGGAATCCGCTCACGGTATCACACTCCAGAAGGTATGCGCATATCTGGCAAGTTTCAGTTCTTTTGAAACTCCCGATGTGATTTCTGCCCCATGCTCTTATGACCTTGACTTTGGCCAACATATCATAAGTCACATGTCAAGTTCTACCCGTCATTCTCCAGGTTAATTTGAATCCACCCGTACCTACCCTTGACTTTGGCCAAAATGGCAGTACGACTGTCCCAAACCAACGCATCTATCTATGCTGCATATGAATACCCAATAGCTACCAATCACTGTGCCTTGACTTTGGCCAACATACACAGCTTGAATACTATTGACCACCCATATGAAACGACGGAGGGCTACGAATGGTTTCTGGCGAAAACCTTTAACGTAATAAACTTGATATCGTTGAAGGAACGGATAGCTTTTAAAAATATAGTGACGAAAACCTTCGCTAAAGAGGTCACTCCCGGTGAAGGGATCTCGGCTCTTTCCCCGTAGAATGAGGTGCGGGATATTCCAACTGAATACCACGGTGCAAAGTAAAAGCAATCGGCTATAGTGAAGTTAATGCCCTGACGCAAACTTTTGTCCAAGGGGTCACTCCCGGTGAAGGGATCTCGGCCCTTGCCTCGTCGACTGAGGAGCAGGATATTCTAAATGAATACCACGATGCAAAACAAAAGTGAACGTCCTTGCAATAACAGCTTTTTGAAAAGTGTTCCAACAACATCAGATTAGGTTTGTTTTAACTTGCATTGATCCGAATCAATGCAATCCCATCAATTGATCACACCAAAAAGAACGAAAATATACTGATGTACGTATATGCCATCCGCATTCGCCACTGGGTCCCGTCATTACCCGTTAGGTTAGCTAACTAACGACAGAGTGGGGACTGGACTAGCGCGGATGCAAAACATATACAACATCTACTAATATATATACCAATATATAGTATTTCGCTCAAGGCGTGAATAAAATGCAACATCACAGAAATGTACAGCATCACAGAAACAATACAGATATCTGGGATCCCCGGGTTTCACAGAGCCGCTGAAACCCGACGTTCCCCTGGTCGTGTGGATAGCCTGTGCAATGAAATCCTAGACCCCTACGGGCGCGGCAAGTTACCCGCCAAAACCTGAAGCGAGGCAGCCCCCTTCAGCAACGTGAATGGACCACCCAGCACTTCACGGAATCCGGTAACTTGGGCACCCCTCCTGGGTCAACCTGTACCCCCTACGAGTGCGGCGAATAGCCCGCCAATCCTAGAGTGAAGCCCCCTCCGTCTCAATGCCATGAGATGCGGGCTTGTTGCCCTCCAGAACCCGGCTATCCGTGCACCCCTCCGCGGGGCAATCCTAGTACAGAAAGTAAAATATACATACAACGGGTACATCGACCGCAACCAGGTCGTGCCCCAAAAAAAATAATACAAACAGGCAGTGACGGCAGTCCACATGTCGGACGCTCGCCCCGCAATATCAAATGTACATAATACAACAAAACTGTACTAGTATTGCATCCAGGCTATCCCCCACGACCGATCCGCAACATCACAGCAAAAACATAGAACATCAACGTGAAAGTCACGTTCGCAAATCCGTCTAACCGGGCTATAGCAGTTAGACAGGATTTACCGATCGAGTGACATTCACGGTCGCAGATATAATGTAAATACTGTGAAAAATGTGTTTAAAATATCCGATCAATCAAATTTTAACAAGTGGGCCCCCAAGCAATACTGTAGCAGTTAAAGAAATTCTGGGCCCAAATTTAATATTCCAAAACCCCTAATTACAGCCCATAAGCCCACTGCAAAAAAAATTTCACACGAGCCCATACTACTGCGGCGGAAGCGCGGCCATAAGGGGGTTTTGGCCGCCCTTCCGCGGTCGTACGGAGGATTCGTGTGACCAAAATTTTTCAGTGTGCTTAGAACTCCCTGCACATCATTCTGAGACGACCTGAAAAATTTTTAGACTCCAAAAAATTTCGACAGAAACTGATGCGAAGGCAATACGGGTTTTGGAGCTTTTTGATCGATCGAAAATGCAAACACATTACACAAAGCTAGACTAAGTTAATGGGGAGGCTCTGATACCACTGTAAGTGCACGGCGGCGTCCCGGCCGTCAATCCGACGCCGGAATGCGGAAGCGGTGAATAACTTAAATTTTTGCGGACTTAGCAAACCGGCACCACCGCGCACTAAACACCCGGATCGTAACCATTAACAAGTCTAAGCTAGCTAGAAGATGGGTTAGAGATATACCGACGATCCAAGTCCTCCGGTCTTCTCGTCATGGTCCCGATCTCCTGTGGAAAAGTCCCGTCTCCTCCTCGTCGCCGGAAGTGCACCACATCGCCTACTTTGTTTACGGGCTCCCACCTCAATGCCGAGGCAACTCGGGCACGAAGCCGGCTACTCGACGTGCCCAAGATCCATTGTAGAATATGGTGTACAAGTCTCATTAGGGGTTGTAGGAATTGCCTTTTGGTGGAGGGATGATACAAGGATTATGTGGAGGAACTTGTAGGCTTTTGGAGCAAGAAATGAACAAGATTTCCACCCTCAAAAAACTTGGACAGCCCTTCCAAGGGGAAGGTCGGCCATGACATCAAGAGAGGAGAGAATGAGAGTGTCATATGCAAGATAATGAGAGAGCCATCCAATAATACCAAAGGGAGAGAGAGAGAAGACTATCATGCAAAAGGAAATGATCACCAAATCAAAACCCACACTCAACCACCTACCGCCAACCTCATCATCAACAACCATGATGATATACAAAGTCAAGCAATCATGAGTTTATGAAGTCAAATGATGGGACAAGTATCATGACATGATAATATGCAAAGACCCCCTCCACAAATGCTTATTTGCAACAATGCAAATAAGCCCTCCTCCACCAATCTTCGGCCAATGAACGGAACAAAGGAAATTGGCCGAAACGGAAAGCAAACTGGCAATTCCAGAAAACTGGTCCCGTAATAAATCACAGGAAAAACCCCGATACTGTGCATACACACCCGCATCTGTATTTCGACCGAAATACAAATGCAATGAGACAAAATCTACACTGTACTATACTAAGATCCGGCTTATACCAAAACCGGCTAGTAATATCCGTTCGATCCTGATCCGTACAATACCGCACGTATCTGATCAAACCCTGCCATATATGCATACGGCCTATAGTACAGACTGTCCGATCCTGATCCGTGCAATACCGCACGTATCTGATCGGACCTTGCCATATCTCCATACGGCCTCTACAACCTTTCGTCCGAAAGCTGAGTAACAGAATGTGGGGGACTCTAAAGACTCATCAACACCTTGGTTGTGGATTTAACCACTAGCACGTTAGAGGTATAAGCCAATACATAACGGGCTACCAGGTATTGACCAAAAGGGACGTCTGTGAGCGAACTCAGCCTGACACCCTACTGAGCCTGTCAGTGACAATATCCGTACAGTCCGGTCCGTTCGTCTATGAGTATCGCATGGCGGGCCTAGGGGGTTGGTAAAAGTCAGACCCCCAAAAGCGGTACAAGTCGTGTCGGAGTGTAGCCCAGAACACCCTGAGATACTACTGGAATACCTACCAGTAAATCTCCTTGCCTTGGCCAAGGACTTTGTGTAATGGCTCTCCTAGACACAGCACGACCTCATCCCCAATACCGGGATAGACGAACCCCTGAAGATACGCTCACTGCCTCCATGTGGCTCGGGACTGTACCCAACTAAAACCTGTTTGCACGCTCCTTTGAGCCGTGGTAGGGTAGTAATCAAAGTACAGTGGGAACTCACACGAGACAAATGACGATCCCCAGGTCGATGAACTAACCTGCACACATGTCACCAGGGAACTGCCATCTGACGTCTGGTATATGACCAACTAGCAGGTTCCCGGCGAGTCCTGTCCGGTGTACTCATAACCCAATGAGCACCTGTATACATCTTAGGTGATCCAACTGACACCAGTGGCTTGTGAGACCGGCCACCGCCCCTCGTCGGGGTCTCGACTGTATACACTAGTCTACTAATGGAGTATCGATGCCCAGTCTCGAAACTCCCACGACTAGGGACCTTTTAAGGATATGCTTGTAGACCCCCAGCTCCCACTTATATGATCGCCCTCATACTGCTGGTGGTCAAGCAAGAATCCTAAGGGCTCTATCAACGTGTAATAGCGACGTGTCAGGTCACCTAAAACAGTACACGATGATAAAGGTAAACCAGATAGCATACTATCATCTCGAGTAAGACTGTCCTACCGGGATAGGTCCTCCCTCAATCATTACAATCACGTACCTGTGACCTAATAATTGACTCTGAGGGCACTATCTCCAACATTAGATACCGGTTCTGGTTCTCACATCTGCAATTGTGTGCAGGGGTTGAGAAACAGTAGAGTTTTGAAGACTGAAGACCATACTCTGCGGGTTGGAAATGGTTCCAATGTACATGTTGTATCCATAGGAGAGTATCATCTGGGTTTGCCTTCGGATTGTATATTGGTTTTAAACCCGTGTTATTTTGTACCAAGTATGCCATGTAATATAATATCCGTTTCTTTGTTGGACAATGAAGGATATCATTTTGTATTGCAAAATAATGTTATGAACATTAACTTAAATCAAGAGTTGATTGGGTATGGTGCACTAAATAACGGTATTTACGTCCTGAACCAACACACAGTTTTCAACATACAACATACTAATAAAAGAAAGTTTTCAGATATAAATGAAGCTTTTCTTTGTCATTGTAGACTTGGTCATATTAATGAAACCAGACTAAATAAGCTACATAAAGATGGATATTTAAATCCGTTTGAATATAAATCTTATGCAACTTGCCAGTCTTGTATCAAAGGTAAAATGACCAAAACTCCATTTACTGGACACGGAGAAAGAGCTATGGAACTCTTAAGCCTCATACATAGTGATGTATGCGGACTTATGTCTACACATGCCAGAGGCGGTTTTTCTTACTTCATTACTTTTACTGATGATTTTTCAAGATTCGGACACTTGTTTTTTATAAAGCATAAATCCGAAGCTTTCGAAAAATTCAAGGAGTATAAACTTGAAGTAGAAAAACAAATAGGCTTGAGCATCAAGAAACTTCGATCAGATCGAGGTAGAGTACTTAAGTACAAAATTTTCAGACTTCTTAAAAGAGAATGGGATTCTCTCTCGGCTCACTCCTCCTTATATACCACAGCATAACGGTGTGTCAGAACGGAGGAATCGTACCCTATTAGATACAGTATGATCCATGATGTGTGATACTGAGTTACCGCTTTCCTTTTGGGGGCATGCATTGGAGACAGTAATGTATCTGTTAAACAGGGTTCCAACCAAGACCGTGTCTACCACTCCATATAAGATATGGAGTGGAAAGAGACCATCTCTTAAAAGAGTTAGGATATGGGGTTGTCCGGCTTTTATTAAAAAGCAGAATCCGGATAAACTCGAGACACGATCGGTCATGTGTAAATTTGTGGGGTATCCAAAACATTTGTATGGATATCTATTCTACCAAAAGGAGGAACAAAAGGTGTTTGTTGCTCAACATGCCACATTTTTGGAAAATGAAATCTTTACTGATAGTACTGATGGCAATGCGGTAGAACTACAAGAGGTTCTAGAGACACAAATTACTCAGGACGAATTGGTTGAAACTGATGTTGCAGTAGAACTTCAAGAACCTCAGCCGCTCCGGAGATCTAGTAGAACTTCTCGCCCACCGGAGAGATACTATGGGTTTCTCATAGATGGTGATAGAGAAGATTGCATCATGGATGATGATGACCCTACTAGTTTTCAGCAAGCTATCACGAGTGCTGACTCAGTGAAGTGGCTGGAAGCCATGAGATCCGAAATGGAGTCCATGTACACCAACAAAGTATGGACTTTGGACATTGCACCTCCTGGGATAAAACCCGTTGGGTGCAAATGGATCTTTAAAAGAAAGATTGGTGTAGATGGACAGGTAGAGACCTTTATAGCAAGGCTTGTAGCGAAAGGTTTTCGTCAAAGACCAGGACTGGACTATGATGAAACTTTCTCTCCAGTAGCAATGCTTAAATCCATTCGGATCCTACTTGCTATTGCTGCTCACCATGATTATGAAATCTGGGAGATGAACGTTAAAACTGCATTTCTAAATGGTGATTAAGAAGAATTCGTTTTTATGGATCAGCCAAAGGGCTTCATTGACAGTGGGAGCAGCGGGAAAGCATGTAGATTACTTAAATCCATTTATGGATTAAAGCAGGCCTCACGGAGCTGGAACATCTGTTTTGATGATACAATCAAAGAGTTTGATTTTATCAAAAATATAGATGAACCATGCATTTATAAGAAGATTGTAGGGAGTACTGTCACATTCCTCGTATTGTACATGGATGACATTCTCTTGATAGGAAATGATATTCCTATGCTACAATCGGTCAAACTATTCTTATCACAAAGGTTCTCCATTAAGGAACTGGGTGATGCCTCATGCATTTTGGGCATAAGGATCTATAGAGATAGATCCAAAAGGTTATTGGGATTGTCACAGTCAAAGTACATTGACACCGTCCTAAAAAGGTTTAGTATGGAAGATTCCAAGCGTGGTTCCTTGCCCGCTTGTCATGGAATCACTCTCTCCAAGGACTTCTGTCTGAAGACTGATGAAGAGAGAGCTCGCATGAGCATTGTACCCTATGCTTCAGCCGTAGGATCTATAATGTATGCGATGTTATGTACCCGTCCTGATGTAGCTTATGCACTAGCTGTTATAAGCAGGTATCAATCCAACCCAGGGGAGAAACATTGGATAGCAGTGAAGAACATTCTTAAGTACTTGAGAAGGACTAAAGAACTGATCTTGGTGTATGATAATGGGGATCTCCAAATGGAGGCCTTTACCGATTCCAGCTTCCAAAGTGATAAGGATGACAGCAAATCTATCTCAGGGTTTGTATTTACCCTCAATGGAGGGGCGGTTAGTTGGAAGAGTTCCAAACAGGATACCGTTGCAGACTCCACAATGGAAGCTGAGTATATTGCTGCAAATGATGCTGCCAAGGAAGCCGTCTGGATGAAGAAGTTCGTCACGGAACTAGGATTAGTTCCAACCATTGTTGATCCAATACCATTGTATTGTGATAATAATGGGGCTATGGCGTTAGCCAAAGAACCCAGATCCCATCAGAAGTCCAGACACATCCTAAGGCGATATCATTTGATCCGGGAGATAGTTGATCGCCACGAGATCGAGATTCGGAGAGTAGATACAAAGAATAACACAGTGGATCCACTCACCAAGGCCCTTCCACAGCCGCAGCATGAGCGACTTTTTGAGATGTTGGGTATGAGATACGCCAATAATTGGCCTTAGTGCAAGTGGGAGATTGTTGGATATATGTATGCCCTAGAGGCCATTATATGTATAGTGGATGCTTGGACACACACACACACACATACACATATATATATATATATAGATTACTTTCTTTCTCGACATGATAGTATGCTATCTAGTTTACTTTATCTGACATGTTGATTTGATCATGCTTTTATTCATTTACACATGTTGATAAAGCCCTCAGGATATTTGCTTGACTACTGTGACTATGATGCGGATCATACTAGTGGGGCACGTATAGTTTATAAGTATATCCTTAAACTGTTCCTAGTCGTTGGTATATAGAGACGGGGCATCGATATTCCAGAGTAGACTAGCGTATACCATTCTTATCCTATATGATGGGCGATGGATGATCCCATATCCATCTGGTGTGCTGACACCAAAGATTGTATGCGGGTGCTCAGTATAGACTGGGTACACTGAATGGACTCGCCGAGAACTCCTATGTGGTATTATATCTATCGTCGGATAGCAGTTCTCAGGTGACACTGGTACAGGTTAGTCTGCAGACCCGAGATCGTCATAGAGTCTTGTGTGTCCTCCCATTGTACTTTGATCTCCACCCTACCACGGCTCTACTGAGTCATGCAAACAGGTGATCTTTGGGTACAGTCCCGAGGCACATGAAGGCGATGAGCGATAGGAGGGGTTTCTTCTCTCCCGGTATTGGGAGTTAATGTTGTGCTATACTCGATTGGCTATAACAGGAAGTCCCTGGCCAGGGCTACTGAGATTTACTGATAAGCGTTATCAGTAGTTTCTCGATCTGTTATGAGCCATACACCAGCATGACTTATTGAGTTATTGGGGTCGACGACACCATCCCCAGACTTGATATGCAACATATTTGACGAGGAGACCGGACTGTACGGTAAGTGTTTCTAGATGGCTCGACGGGAGTTTTGACAGCTTTGCTGGTTTTCTTCTGATCGTTCAATACCCGGGTGGCCATTACGTTTAGCTGACCGCTTGCGGCTTGTGGGTGTTTGATATGATCATCACCCACTGCCGGCGTATTGACGAGTTTTAGAGTCCTACACAGAAGTTTCCTAGCCCAGGAGAAAAGATGTGGTGTGCATATGGGATATGCGCGGAGACCCGATTAAATACGACTATGTGATACCGTATATGAATCGGGCGTTTTACTATTGGTCGGGTCGTATGTGATATGACTGGATTGTTAAATCAATTGTTGAATTAACATTTTGGCTTTTAGTATTATTTTATTCTTTATTCAAAAGCTCTTTTTATAAAAGAGGAAGAATGCATGCATGTATGCATATGATGATGTGCAAGTATGCACATGTTGATGTGCATGGATACATGCATACAAAAGTATCATGGTTGATGATACACACTTGAAGGCAATATAAGACTTATATGGAACTATAATATATGGACATTTATTTGGATTTGTTTTAAAACAAAAGAAAAGAAATGATTAATCCATGGTTGTAAAATTCTACACTCTTCTTTGAGTTAACCTCACTTCACCTAACCTTTAACCTTGGATTAACTATTTCTTTTGGGTTTTAACTCACTCACTAAATATCTAGATATTATAGCAACCATGGTTGGATGAGAGAAAGAAAATATATATACTATATTTTCTATTTTTCATCACAAGCTTATCACTTTACAAAAGCTTTTGCCTTCATCTTCTTCCTCCTCCTTGCTCTCTACGTTCTTCCAAAGTGAGTAAGAGATAAAAAGAAAGAGTTTTGATAAAAGAAAACACACCACTTCATCACTCTACTCTAATCTAGCCAATTAGTTTAGAGTGTTTAGCTTCATCCTTTTCTTGCATCAAGTGGAGCTACAAGCTTGGAGCTGGTGAACTTCAGGTGGATCATCGTGGACGTAGGAGCTTACTAGCAAGCCTCTCCAACCTCTCAAAGATCCTAGTAGTCACTAAAATGAGGACTACAAAGGTTGTATTCCTTACACTTAGTGTAAATAATGTTTAAAGTGTTGTTACCCTAGCTTTTTCTAGTTAAAGATCCCTGCTTTGTTTGTTTTGCACCTCTAAAATTTTAAAATGGCATGTGTGATGCTTCCATACTCCTTAGTAGGTGCAGAGGAAACCTAACAGATTTCTACCCGTTCTCCAAGAAGATAATGGTGCCAAATCTTAAGAGCAGAGATAACGGCTTCCAACTCCAGATCATACGTCGGATAGTTGCGCTCATGAATCTTCAGATGTCTTGATTCATAAGCTACAACTTTACCATGCTGATGTAGAACACATCCTAATCCCTTACCGGATGCATCGCAATGCACTGCGAAACCTCCAGATTGGTCTGGTATTACGAAAATAGGTGTTGATGTCAATCTTGACTTGAGTTCTACGAAAACTTGTTCGCATGAATTCTTCATCTTTACGTGTGAGCTTGGTCAGGGGTGTTGCAATCTTCAAAAATCCTTCAATAAATGTTCCTTAGTATCCCGCTAATACCAAGAAATTTCAAATGTCCTTCATTGTCTTTGGTGTCGGCCATTCACTTACTGCTGATTCTTTAGCTGGATCCATAGAGATTCCTTCATCTGAAACGATATGTCTGAGAAATCTAACTTGTTCTAGCCAAAAGTCGCGCTTGCTATACTTGGCATAGAGTTGATTCTGTCGTAAAGTCTCCAGGTTAATTCGTATATGTTCAGCATGCTCTTTCCGATTCTTAGAATACACCAGGATGTCGTCGATGAATATAACAAAGAACCTGTCTAGGTACTCTCGGAAAACTTGATTCATCAAATTCATGAATATGGCTGGTGCATTGGTCACTCCAAATGGCATCACGAGAAACTCATAATGTCCATAGCGAGTCCTGAATGCCGTCTTCGAGATATCAGACTCTTTGACCTTCACCTGATGATAACCCGAATAAAGATCTAGTTTTGAAAAAACGCAAGACCCACTTAACTGATCGAACAGATCGTCGATTCGCGATAGTGGATACTTGTTCTTTATAGTTACTTCGTTCAGAGCTCTATAATCAATGCACATTCGATATGAACCTTCCTTCTTCTTCATAAGTAGAACTGGAGATACCCAACTTAAAGTACTGGGACGAATCCATCCTTTCTGCAGAAGTTCGTCCAGCTGAGTACGGACCTCCTTCAAACCTTCAGGGCTTAATCGATACGGTGCTTTGATCATCGGTTGCGCACCAGGTACTAAATCAATTCCGAATTCAAGAACTCGATCGGGAGGCAAACCTGATATGTCTTCAGGAAATACATCGTCGAACTCTCGAACCACCTCTGGCTTGTCTTCTCCCGCCTGTAGAGTTGCAATCACTGCCTTCTTCAGTTTTGATTTGTATATGCTGGGCTCCAGGGTACGGTCTCCACTTTTGAAATAAAAGACCGGATGCTCTGGAATCTCGAACACTACTCTCCTTTGACGACAGTCGATTGTAGCGTAGAAAGTTCCTAGCCAATCCATACCCAAAACGATATCGAAATTTGGTATGTCCAACACCTTGAAGTCAGCATAGAATTCTCTACTACAAACGACTACTGGATACAGGTCGTATCCTATTGTTGCCTTTAGAAGGTCGTTCCCTGAACTGACATTCCAGCTGGATACGAGCGGTTTGACTGGAATCGCATGAGTTCGAACGAACCGTTGTGACATAAAGCAATGAGATGCTCTAGTATCGAAGAGTGCTAGTGTAGGAAGTGGGGCTACTAAGATTGTACTTAAGTTGTATGGGATATGTTTTAGGTATAGGAAAAGATATATGGATGTAAACAAGTATTGAATAGATATGAAAGATGGGAAGTTACCAGTGATGACTTGGCCTGTGTCTTCGGCTTCTTCCACAGTCATTGTGAAAGCTTGTCGCCTCGGTACATTCCTCCTTGCTGGATGAGCATTCCTCTGTCCGTTCTGCTTTCCTTGAGGTAGGTTCCTTTATGCTCGATGGAACTGACGAGGAGGGGGTGGAGTAGGTCCACGAGTAGGTGCAAATGGGAGAGCAAGACGAAGAGCAGGTGCCTGGATAGCTGGCCGCTGTGGATAAGTGATTGCTGGTCTGGGTGTAGAGTTTGGATTGAGTCGACGAGGACAAGACCCAATATCATGTGTGGATGAGCCACAGACTAAGCAGAGGCGATTAGCATGCCTGCGATCCTTCGCCAGGTGTCCATCCCACCTGAAGTAGGTGCAAAAGATTGGAATGGGCCGGTTAAAAGGTACTCCCGGTCTCCTGGGTACAAAAGGTGTCCTAGAAGAGGCCCCTCCTGCTATCTGAGTAGCAGGGCGTTTCATACCGGCAGATTGAGGTATGTCCTTCTTCTTCACTACTGCCTCGTATCGACGGGCGGCTCTCAGAGCCAAATCGTGGGTTGGAAAATCCCCTATAGTTAGAGCAGCTTGGATCAACCCCTGCTGAAATCTTCTGGCCCTAATCTCAGCAGTCGGTATGGGATGTGCCTCGAACCTGTTACAGTCTTGTGTTAACTGTGCAGTATGTGTTATTAGAAAATCGAATATTAAGACATATCTTACCTGCTCAACATGGTGAACTCGGCATCATACCCATCCACTGATTTGCTCTACATAGAGCCTTATTATAGGTGGATGAATTGTTGCTCCATGTCGAATCGCGCAGTCTCTGGAAAATACTTCGCGTTGAACATGTTACGAAATGTCTTCCATTCGATCGGTTGGGCAAGACGGCTTTCTTCCGCCTTCTACCATACTCGGGCGTAATCAGTAAGTTGCAGCTTCATAACCCTTACCCAAGTAATGTCTGGCACTTATGCTGCTGCCAGATCATTCTCAATTGATTGAGTCCATTCTTCAGCTTCCAAAGGGCTCTCTTTTCCAGAAAATTGCTTCGGATGCAGTGCCCGAAATTGCGTCACTCCAGGCGCTTCCGCTTCTGAGCGGTTCATTAGTATGGCATTCTGTTGCTATTGTCCCTCCAGGAGGCTCTTAATTTCCTTCAGCAGTACCGTCTGCTCGTTGATCGGAGCTACAACGGTAGGTGTAAGTGGAAGAGATGGTGGTGTGTTGTTGACGTTTGTACTCACGTTGTTGGGAGAATCCATAACTTTGGAAGAAAAATAGGATTAGGATATATTCAAAGAATATGAAATGTAAAGAATGTTTAGTTGCTGAGTCTTATAATTCTTGCGTTATATTGCTTAGGTTTCCATGCAGAACTGACCCTGCATGGTAAGGTTCCATACAGAATTGACCTACATGGGGTTGGCTATAGTGCCCTCAAGTCAATTATTATAATCGCAGGCAGCGATTAGACGATTGAGGGAGGACCTATACGGGCAGAACACTCTTACTCAAGATGATAGTATGCTATCCGGTTTATCTTTATTATCATATACATGCTTAAAGTGGCATTACAGTTCACTATTACATGTTGATGGAGCCCATAGGATTCCTGCTTGACTACCAGCATTATGATGGCGATCATATACGTGGGAATTGGGTGGTCTATAAGCACATCTTTAAATGTCCCTAGTCGTAGGAGTATCGAGACTGAGCATCGATACTTCAGAGTAGACTGGTGTATACCGATCGAGACTCTGACGAGGGATGGCGGCCGGTCTCACAAGCCATTAGTGTTAATTTGTTCACCTAAGATAGTATACGGGTGCTCATTGAGTTATGAGTACACTGGACAGACTCGCCGGGAACCTGCTAGTTGTTATTATACCTATTATCAGATAGAAGTTCCCAGGTGACATGTGTACAGATTAGTCTTTCGACCTGAGATCGTCATTTGTCTCATGTGAGTTCCCACTGTGGTTTGATTACTATCCTACCATGGCTCAAAGGAGTCGTGCAAACAGATTTTAGTTAGGTACAGTCCCGGCCCACATGGAGGCAGTGAGCGGATCGTTGGGGATTCGTCTCTCCCAGTATTGGAGGTTGATGCCGCGTTGTATACGGGTGGCCATCACCAGAAATCCTTGATCAAGGTAGTCGAGAGTTACTGATTTGGGTCAGTAGTTTCTCAGTTTGTGATGGGCTTCATACCGACACGAAATATCGCTTTATTAGGGGTCTGACTTTATCCACCCCCTAGACTCGATATGTGATACTCTTAGACGAACAGACCATACCGTATGGATATTGTCACAAGACAGGCTCAGTAGGGGTCATGATGAGTTTGCTCGTCGGCCTTCCTTTCGCTCAATACCTGGGTAGCCATTACGTACAGCTAGTGTCGCTGACGTGCTTGTGGTTAAACCCACTGCCAGCGTATCTTTAAAGTCCCACACAGAGGGTTTCCCTACTTTGGGCGAAACGATATAGAGGCCGTATGGTTTTACGGCAGAGTTCGATCATATACGCGCACTTATGCATGTATCATGATTCGGACGGATAATACTAGTGGGTTTTGGTTTAAACCGGATCCTAGTATTATATTGTTGGATTATTTTTGTCTCATTATAGTCATATTTTTCTGAATACAGATGCGGGTATGTATATACGGATGAGGGGCATTCTTGTAATTTATTACAAGAATAGTTTCTAGAAGATTACACCTCATTATGTATAGTAACCATTTAGTTTAATGGTTAATTGAGGTGAGAGATGAGTGTGCTTAGCTTAATTCAAGCATGCTTGATTTAGTGACTCATTTAGTGACTCATGGTGGTGACTCATGGGTGTTGGGGTCAAAATTACACCCTAGTTGACCAAGTCAAAACCCAGGGTCGACCCCAAGCCAAGTGGGCCCAAGCACAGGTCAAAGGGACCGGCCCCATCACAAAAGGAATAAAGCCATAAATTGGTTTAATATAATTCTTTTATATATATATATATATATATATATATATATATATATATATGCATAGAAATAAATATATGTAAAATAAGCAAAAAGCCAAAATTTTGTAAAGCCAATGGCTTATGTGCAAAAAAAGATAAGCACATAAACTATGGGATGACATAAATGCCGTTTGGCAAAGCCCAAGGGGCTATATATAAAGTGTGTAGCCTATAAAAGCAACATGATGAAAATATCAATGATTACTTTTTCTCTTTCTAAAAAAACTAGGGTTTGTACCTCTTCCTCCTTCCTCAAGGTTCTAAACCTTCTTCTTTCCTTTTGAATTAAATCAAGAGTTTAACCCTTTCTTTTTAAAAAATAAATAGTTTTTCACCATAAAACCCTTGAAGGGGAGCTCTGATCTGCCATCAAATCCCTAAAATGGGAGATTTTAAGTCTCACCTCTCCTTTTCCCCCCAAGATCCAGCCAACAGAGAGGAAGAAGAAGGATACCCATCTCCAAAAATCCCATTCCAGGAGGATCCGAGGCTCAAAAGAAGATCCAAAGATTTCTAGGAGTTTAACTCCATTCAAGATCTGTTGGAGTTTAACTCCATAAATCAATCCCCATTTTAGGAGTTTAACTCCAAATCTATACATAATCCCTATTAGGAGTTCAACTCTAAAGCCCCCTTGGAAGTTCAACTCTTAACCCAGGGGCTAAGCCCCTTTTCCCGCTGGTGTTTCCAGTGGTCGCGTGTCGTGCACATGACCTGCGGGCGCCCAGCGGTCGCGTGCAGGGTACGTGACCCGTGGGCACTAAGAGCCCACGTGCGCCTCACGCGACCCATGGGCGCTCAGCGCCCAGCAGTCGCATGCAGCTCACATGACTCGCGGGCGCCCAGCGACCACGCACCTGGCACGTGACCCACGGGCGCCAAGCACCCACGTGCTATGCATGCGTCTTTAGGATGCTCCTCACCCTTCATTTTCTGCAACGGGGCCGCTAGCCCCTTGACCCCCATCCCGCTATTCGGGTAGCGGGACCCCTGTAAACTCTGTGAGGCCCCCGATATATCCAAAACCCCCTTTCAAAACACAATACATGCACACTGCACACTGAGTTCACATGACTAGTTGACCCGTCAATCGAAGGTTCGCTCGCTCCAAAAGCGAGGGGTAATTAACGGCAGCTTAGTCCGCGGCTGCCGAAGATTCGGATCTCTATAATCAATAAACCCCCGCCTACCCTAAGCAGTGAGAATCTGTAGTACGCCTGACAAGCGACGCGTATTCCCATCTCAATGGGGTGACGAAAAACACCCTACAGATTTTGGCACGCCCGGTGGGACCTTTCACTCTTCCCATATCTCGGGTCAAGCGTTCATGCAAACTCATTTAACATATATACCGACGTTGTACTAAAGTAATGTTCCTTTCGTGTAGCAATCAACTTTCAACGACGATATCTCCCAAGATGAATTCAGCTGCCAACGCGACCCCAATCTCATATGTGGTCAAGATCAATGCTCGTGTGGTTCTCCCTGTCAGTCTCAGTCGGCAATGGGAGGAGACACCCCGTCAATTTGGTTCGGTCGCCATCTACCCTGCTGGAAGCACTCATCTGGCGGAGGTCCCGACAAACCAAGCGGCCAAACCGACCTCAAGGGGCAGGAGGTCGGATGTCGTGGTCGCCAGAGCATCCCACCCCAAATGCAAATCCGTATTCGAATGGCTCTCTACTATTCCAACTTGGGGTAACGCCATCAACATCAATGGGGACACAAAGCAGTTCCAGCAAGCTCAGATATTGCCCTTGACAATCGCACGAGCAGGCATCTTCTCTGGGCTCTCTGTCAATCGGTCTACGGCGTCTTCTCGAAGAGCCAAAGTCTGTCAAGTGCTTAAAATAGAAAATTTAAGGCAGAAGCGGCTCAGGTATCGAGCCAACAAGTGGGCCAGGACTCCGGTCAAGTGGAATTTTATGAGATTACAAGAGCAGGGTCATCCTGCGACGACGGCTGAGTCAACCGTAAAAGTCAGCAATTCTTTCGAACCTCTGAAGTGGGTTCAGAAAAACGCCATGACCGCCAGAATTAAGAAGATGGCAGTCCGAGCGATGTTTCAAAGAGACGTGTCCCAGCCCCGTCAGAGAAAGCATGACACCATCTCTTCAAGTGTCTATCAGGCGCTCTGTGCCGCACGAAAGCAGGGGGGCAAACCCAAAAAAGAAGTGCCAGCACTATTCAAAAACCCGGCCAGGCCAGCCGCTTTCAGTCGATTGCCCGTTACCGAAACAGGAGGGCCACGACAGCGATCCGTGAAATCAGCTACTGGTAATAAAAAGATAGTGGGATATATTATCCATACGGTCTATATGGCGGGCGGGCGTCCCAGTGACAACTTGCGCAGTAAAAGCAAGGATGGGGCCACCACATCCCAAGCCCAATCTGGCTTCAATGTGGTTGTCGCTTCCCAAGATCAGCCGCCTCCATTGGATGAGGAAAACCCTCTCGATCAGGCCGATAAGCAGATAGACCTCTCAGTCCATGTAGAGTCAAGCTCGTACAGCAAGGAAGAGCCGACTTTCCGCCCCATAACCGCAGAGCAAGAGCTGCTTCAAGAGCTTCGAAACTAGCTCAGGAGCAAAGATAAAGAAATGGCCAAGCTTTACTCCAAAATCAACGACCTGACGAATGTTGTGATGCAGCTTATGGTTCAAATTGCTCAAGCACCTTCCAATCAGGCACATGTCTCTACTCATGAGCCGGGCGATAGCAACCCGAAGCAACCGATGCATGTCCCCTTGGGTCCAAGATTGGGTGAGCCGGATGAAAGCTAGCCACATTCCGCTTCTAGGGACGCCTTGGCCCTAGATATCACTATCCCACTAACACAAAATCGGATAATGTATTTGGTCACTAGCAAGGTTAGAACATTGGTAGCCGAAGCCGAAGCTCATAAAGAAATCGGAAGTAGTGGGCGACCGTATCCCGCACAGTACGATCTGATCGAGTTCCTAAGCGGCTACGTCATTCCTAAGTTCGGAAGATTTGAGGGGACGGAAAACGCAAATCAACACGTCGCCCACTTTAAAGCATCAAGCGGAAACACAGAGGGCAATGATGTGCTCCTTCTTCGTCAGTTTGTCAACAGCCTGACCGGTGTCGCTTTCGACTGGTACGCGAGTATACCAGACGGGTCCGTCATTACCTTTGCCTAAATGGAGTCTCTGTTTCGGCAAAGGTTCATGAGTGTCAGTGATAAAATCTCCATTGCTGACCTTATGAGAAACAAGCCAGGGATGAAAGCAACACCGACTTTATCGCCCGATGGCGTAATCTCACGGTCAAGTGCGAACCGCCGCTGGAGAAGGACCAGTCCGCCAGCCTTCTCATTGGGAACTTCAGCAATTGGATGGTCCCATTCTTATGTACAGCAGGCCTCAAGACGTTTCAGGAGCTAACCAAGAAAGTCCAAATGCTAGAACGCTCGAAGCAAGAGTCTACCTCGGACTCTCAGAGAGACAAGACTTAGAAAAGCAAGAGGGACGACGACCGTAGAAGCAGGAATTCCAGCAGTACCAACGTCTTCAATGCGTCTGACAAAGAAGACAAACGAAAGGCAGGCGATTCCAAAACCAACCGGTCTCGAAAGCCATTGCTAAGAGGAGAAGGGCCTTCCCTAGAGGAGAAAAAGAACAAGGTTTACTCTTTCAGAAGGGACAAGGTCCGCAAGATATTCAAAGATGTGTTGAACAATGGTCTACAATTGCCGGATTCGAAGAAACCCCACGAAGAAAAAATGACCGACAATCCCCTGTATTCCTCATATTACCGAGTAGTGAGCCATGCGATCGAGGATTGCTATATCTTCAAAGACTGGGTCGAGAAGCAGTACAAGGCTGGAGAGATCGAGCTGTCCAAGAGTGTGTTGGTGAACAATCAAGTTGCAACTACCAACTTTATACGGACAGAAGATGAAGCCTTCTGAGAGCAGACGGGTGAACCCGATGTCCTGAGAAACGAAACTGACTCATCGCAGCCTCCATGGAGTATGCACATATCTAATAAGACAAAGAAGATGCTAAAGTTACTTCGGAAAGAGCCCAGAACAGAATGAGAAGGGCAGAAGAAGCCCACCATTCCAGCTGCCAATTCGGATCAATCAGGCTCAAAATCTAAAAAGCTCAAGAAGAAGAAAAGTGCAGCTCGAAGCGAAAATGAGTCTGCAGGGTGATCGACCATTCAAAAATATATCGATTCCCTTGAAAACTATGAACAAAAGGAAATGACTCTAATTCAATAGAAGGAGTCCTTCCTTGTAGAAGTAGCTGAGATTCTGGAAAAGCTAAAAGAAGACTCCAATGAAGAGATCCCTAGAGTGACCTGCTGTGTCGTCCACCATGGTAGCGACTCTGAGGAAAAGATATGTTTTCCTGAAAAGGACTGTAGTTAGTTTTTCGTCACCCTATTGAGATGGGAATACACACGCACTTGTCAGAGATGGGGCTAATCCCCTTTTCCGCTGGTGTTTCCAGCGGTTGCGTACCGCACGCATAACCCATGGACTCCCAGCGGTCGCGTGCCGCGCACATGACCCGCGGGCGCTCAGCGGTCGCGTGCATGGCACGTGACCCACGGGCGCTCAGCGCCTAGAGGTCGCGTGCCACTCACGTGACCCGCCGGCGCCCAGCGGTCGCGTGCCGTGCACGTAACCCGCATGCGACCAGCGGTCACGTGCCGCACACGTGACCCACGGGCACTTAGCGGTCACGCGTCGTGCATGTGACTTGCGGGCGCCCGGCGCCCACGTGCTGGGGTAAGCC